>OY754880.1:16365915-17778415 GCA_963576445.1 Lithosia quadra | reverse complement strand
ATATTTCGCTTTGTTTGAACAGCGTTCAATGAAAATAACTAAGCGTTTTGACTAATTGTAATACTCTCATTTTCAGATACAATACAATGGTCAGGAGTACATTTGTCGACCATGCTGGCAACGGGCAGAAAGAGCTGCGCAGCCAAGAGAAGACCGTCCACACGAATGTGTATTACATATTGAAGAATATTCCAGACTCCCTAATACAGCAACGCGTTGTATGTATGAAAGCTGCAGACGAACGGATCTCCGAAGGATTCCGGATAACATTAAAGTGACATTCTTGATTCATTTTAATTTTTATATTCCAAATAGTGCAAGAGTTTGCGATCATCATTTGGTATCCAATGATTGGGATCAAATAATTGACAGCCCTAACTTGCTCCACGACTTCAATGCCACACATTTTGTGCATATCATGAGCCTCATGAAAATCGCGGTGCTTCGAGGATCTATACTAGATTTTGATAATATAGATGACATGGACCCAAATGAAGTATACATCCGATTAGGCGTTAGTCGAGACCAATTTATGAATATTTTGGAACAAACTCCTTCATTGTCGAACGTATCAACACGCCCGAAAACATCTTTGGCATGCTACTTAATGAAACTGCGAAGCGGTGAAGCAAATGAAAGGCTGGCGACGCTTTTTAATATGAGCCGTAGAACCCTAGAACGACATTTAACGTTCGCCAGAGACACTCTTTTACTGGACTTCGTTCCCCGGCATCTTGGTTATGATCATCTCAATAGAATTGATGTAGCTAACCGAAACCTACAAGTTCCAAATGCAATTTTTGGAAATGCAAATGCCTTAAACAGAAAGGCAATTGTGATAGCAGACGCCACTTATATATATATACAAAAGTCCGCAAACTATTTATTCCAAAAGCGATCCTATAGTCTACACAAATACACGAATTTGTTGAAACCGTTTTTAATAGTGTGCTGCGATGGCCACATTTTAGATGCCTTTGGGCCATATTCAGCCATAGAATCAGATGCACAAATAATGAAAAATATGATTGACGACGAAGGAAATCCTTTCCATTGGTTTTTTGAACATGGAGATGTGTTCATCTTAGACCGTGGGTTTCGCGACGTAATCGACGACTTACATGCCTATGGTTATGAAGCTCACTTACCAAAAACAAAAAATCGAGACGAAGATCAATTGACGACAGAACAAGCGAATAAGTCTAGGTTGGTTACTATGTGCCGCTGGGTTGTTGAAGTTATAAATGGTTGGTTCAAACGCGATTTTAAACTATTCCGACAAGACTTTTTCAATCGTGCTTTGCCTCATATGATGACAGATTTTAGAATAAGTGCTGCATTATTGAATGCTTGCAGAGAACCATTGTCAGATAACGTTCACGCTGAAACATTTATAGAAGTTATAAACCAAAGAGTGAACCAACCAAATAACCTAGCAGAGTATGTCCTAGCCAACAACCTTAATCGTAGACGGGCTAGTTTCGATAGCATTACAGGAAACCAACCTAACATAAGTGATTTTCCTTTGCTGACTGAGGACGATTTAACCATTTTTGCACTTGGTACATACCAAGTGAAGCTAGCCCGCAGCTATTATGCGGAGCATGTGCGACAAGGTCTCTATAATATAGAAACGTATAGGGACCCTGATGTTACAGGCCTAGGCAGGTACGGCATCACAGCAACAAATGTTTGGCTGCTAAGATGTCGAATACAATCTAGACATACTAGGTCAAAAATATATTATTCGTATATTATAGTAGATAGAGAGAAAAGCGGCAGAGAAGCCATAGAAAACTACTATTGCAGTTGTCTAAGCGGTAAGCGCACTCTTGGTTGCTGTGCCCACATTATGTGTGTAGTGTGGTATTTAGGGTGGGCGAGAAACCAAGAGGAAGATATCCGTTTACCAGCTCATTTTTTAAACGATGTTATTGTAGACGACAATTGAATCCCATCATTTTCTTTTTTTAAAGGAATACTAGCATTATATACGAGCATTGTATAATATATGTGTCTTTCAATAAATCGATGTATTTAATAACCAATTAACCTTTAGTTTTATTTAATCCATCATTATCTTATACTTAGATATGCATTACGTTTTATCATTTACGTACTTTCTGTTTAATTAATTCGATTTTTTTATATGATCAACGCTTTATAACTTTTTATCTAAACAAGTTGCCGAAATAATTTTTTGCAGTCTTAATATATACATAATTGTCGACTAAAAAATATAAAGGACAGATGTGGCCGCCGATGGGACAAGCGCCATACATTTTTGCCCATTGTCCTTTAGAATACCCTTTTTGGAATATTGTTGTAGAATCGTAAAACTTGTCAATAAAAGAAACAGTACGTGACGAAGTAGAAGCCTCGAGCGAATATTTTGTAAAATATTTGTGGAAGAACTAAAGTATCATAAGCTGTTTTATTTTGTTATAATTTAGAAAGTAAGTTTAGCTATAGTAATAAAGTAAATTAAAAATTGGTAATAAATAAGAATTGTATAAGAGTTTAAAATAAGAAAAATATTAAATAAAGAGAACAAAAACAATGCATAATAACCCCCCTTCCCTTCCCCATCCCCCAAGTATGAAAGGTACGTATGCAGTATGGAAGTGCGAGAGGCATTAAAGCGAGACTAGTATGGTAATAGAGACACGGAATAAATGCGAGATACCCCTAGTTTGTAAGAAATAGTTAAATAGGCACCCTGAGAGGGTACCCTTCTTAAAAAAGTTAGAAGTCTAGTGATAAAATCAAAAACTGTATTAGAATAGGCTCCGGCTTCCCGCCAGGAGGAGTGCATTAAAAAAAAAAAAAAAAAAAAAAAAAAAAAAAAACCTAACCCCACAGTCTTCCAGCACCTGCCACGGTGACTGGATCATTTTTAACCTCGCTCCGCACGTTTTAATTCGAAAAAGTGGGTTATTTTTATCGGATTTTGACACGCCACCCCTCAAAAGTTGCGTCTCGCCGGCGCGCATCTGCCGGTATATCGCACAGTTGGCGGTCAAATCGCGTGTGGCCTACAAGGCGTTTTTAGTGGGTTTTTGGCTCGACTCACCACGTGGTCGACCACATTATTGTGTTTTACTTGGTGCTCAGTGCACGGATCGCAGTGCGTCAATTGTCCCCGGCTGCGGGCAGTGGAGCTCCGTCCGCCACGCTGGTCTGTTTTTCCGGGAAACCGCAGGTTTTTCCGGGAAACCCAAAAAAACAAGTACCGCGTGGCAACGAGGTACCAGAAGGAGTGGTCGGAGAGAGTTGAAACTTTGCAGGCAGGAAGTATACACCATCAGAAGCTGTTCACCGAAACCAGAAAAATTTTACCCCCACCAGGTGATTTTATATTAACTATTAAAAGTTGCAACTTTAACATCAAGTTTCTCAAGACCAGTGCTTCTTATTAAAATTCTGCAACTGCTATTAGTTGCGCGCTAGCGAGGAGAACAAGACTGCAGAATTTCAGATTTTTAATGCTCAAATCCAGGACGCCACAATTGAAAAACTAAATTTTTCACATTTTTTATATTTTTAATATTATTTAATTTTCATTTTTAACATTTTAATCTTTTGTATTGCTCGTTATATTTTTCTTCATTTTTCAAAATTTTTTCCGTATTTTTCCGCCTATCCATTCCGGAGTTATCGTAGTTTAGGTATTTTCCGCACAGAACTCAAAACAGGGTAAAAATTCCTAGTTTTTGACATTGGGGATAGGTTATCTAACACCTTATATGCCTATCGAACCCCAAACTAGGCTGTCCTAGCTTCAAAAACCAGGAATTTTGTAAATTCCGCCATTTTAAATTTTTCCGCACGAAGTTTGTAATAATTATAGCTCCGGATTGGATAGAGATTTTTCAAAAATTCTTTCAGGCTTAGGTGTATTGTGGCTCCTTTTTAGTATTTTGGCACTTTTTGTCCATATCTGAGCAAAATTTTTATTTAGGCTCAAAACCCCCCTAAGGGGACAGAGTATATCGAGCGCAACCCAGAAATCGTTTTTGGGCGCTCTACGACTTACCGTTCCGGAGAAAAACAAGGTCAAAGTTTGACCTTGGGCGCGCGGCGGCCATCTTGGCCTTTTTCAAACCGCCATAACTCCGTGACCGGGGGTCGTAGAGAGTCCAGACTCGAACTGGGAACGTTGGGGGAGAGTCCGCTACCATACCCTGCACTATTTTTGGGGCTTCGGGCAAAATTCGTGCAAAAATTTTGCCGAAAATTTTTCGACCGTTTTGCACGCTGGGTCGGTAGAGGGGACCGGGCCAACCAGTGGAAAGTTTTTCCGGGGTCGCTGGGACGCTTGGAACCCGGGATATACGGGTTCAAAGTTCGGACAAAACCGGTTCGGGCAAAACTTTGGACCCCTGTAGCTCGGCGACTGGGGGTCGTAGCGAGCCCTGGTTTCCTCTGGGGGGCTCGGCTCTCAAAGCTGCACCAGGCTAGCAGGGTTGGTGGTGGACCCCAGGAAATCTGGGGGTCACTTTTCGGGGGTCACCCAAAAATTTCGACCCATATATTGGGGGATAGGTCTCGCCGAGCCCTTTCACGGGAATCCTCTCGCGGGTGGATCGGACCACGGGTTCGAGAGGTATCGGGGTTTGAAATTTCCGCACGGGTTTTCGTGCGGAACTTTGGAGCCCTGCTGCAGCGGAACCCCTGGGCCTAGGACGCCCGTGTTTGGTATTGGCTGGAAGGGCTCGGGGAGCTCTACCTCTCTATATCAAGAACAGGACTCTATGTAGAGTCCTCGACTTTTTGTATTGTAGAGTCAGACTTGACAGTTTGTTCCTTCGGGGATTTTGACAGGGCGCTCATCCCTTGGGCCGGGACTGTACTCTATAATAAAATATATTAGGTTAGGTAGTTTTTAAGGATTTAAGAAGTTTTCTTCTTTTAAAAAATTTTTTATTGTACATATTTTATTTTAGCATTTAAGTCAACATTGAGGGCACTCTGTGAGTGTAAATTTCTAGCCCGACTACGCTGCAGACCTAGACGGAGTCTAGAATTTTATTGTTATTTTATTTTGTTTTATTTTATTGTGTTTTATTTTATTGTGTTTGACTTTTAATTTATTTTGACTTAATTGTATTATTATATTTTTACTGCGACTGTACCTGAGACGCCAGGGTTGCGTGACGGTCGCTGTGTTACAGCTGTATACATACATCACATTCTCAACACACACAGGACACATACCCCAGCAAACACACACACACAACACACCCCACGGGGACATAAACACTCCACATAATTCACACACAGCACACACGTACGCACACATATAGGCACACAACCGGGTGCTTTGTCATCGTATGCGCCGCCGGATCGTGCGACGGGCCTGGGCGTGACTGCCGAACCCTATTTTATTTATTTCTAATTTTAAAGTCGTCATCACATTTATTTTACAGGTATTAATTATTCAATTTTAAATTATAAATTTTATTCCAATTTTTATTATATTTTAACGCGCATCTAAAATGGCAACCGTGCACTCGCCTAAAAAATTTTATGTCAATTTAAAAGAGGCCCCTCCGTCCAAGAATAGAGCTGCCCCTCCCCCTGCCGAGGAGATTAGCTCCGGGGTGGAACAGCGCCCGACGGCCTCGGTACGCCGGAGCATTGATAGGCTGGAACTCCAGCAGGAAGGGGAAGCTAAGCCAGCGACCCCTCCCCGGAAAACAAAAAAGAGGACCGAATATCAGTCCCCGCTCCGGGTACCGGTGCCGTCGAGACGACTTGAAGCGGCGCAAGAAAGCTTCGCCGAAATTAGGGCAAAAATAAAAATTTGTGGCAACATAAAAAGGGAGTGCAAGGAGACAATTCAGGAAAGGACCGATTTTTTAGAAAAGTTAGTTAAGGCCTACGAAGAGGATCGGAGGAAGGCACTTAGGAGGCAAAGTGCTGGGGTGGTAGAGACACCCGCCCCTACCACCAAAGCACCTGCCTCAACTCCGGCCTCTAACTCGTCCAGCAACGAGTTGTTACTTAAAAAGATAGAAGAGAATGAAAGGTTATTGAAAGAGAATGGAAGAATGATGCATGAGTTGAAAGAAAGGATAGAGAAGCAAGATGAAAGAGAGAAAGAGAGAGAACGAAAGGGGACTATGACGTACGCGGGTGCAGCGGCGAGTCGCCCTGGGAGCCAGCTCCCGGAACGGGTAACGCTGCACTCGATTGCAGTCACGTCCAAGAATGAAAAGGAAACGGGTGACAAGGTGATGGAAAGATTGAGACAGGTTGCGAATGAGGATGAAGGATGGGTGACCGTGGAGAGAATACGAAAGGCGAAGGATAGAAAGGTAATAATAGGATATAAGACAGAAGAGGAAAGAAGGAAGGCACGAGGAAGGCTCGAAAAGAAGGAGAGCCTTGTCGTCGAGGAGATACAAAATAGGGACCCGCTCCTTATTTTGTATGGCGTCCTAAAAACGATTAAGGACGAGGACCTGCTCCGGACCATAAAGTCCCGAAACCATAACGTGTTCCGGGACATGGCTCCGGAGCAGGTACGGATGGCCGTTCTATATCGTAAGACGGCAAGGAACCCACACACCTGTCACGTGGTGCTCAGGGTCTCCCCGGCGGTTTGGTCCCGTGCCCTGGAGGTAGGGAGACTGCACATTGACCTGCAACCCATAAGGGTTGCAGATCAATCACCATTGGTGCAGTGCTCCCTGTGTCTAGGGTACGGACACACGAGGAAGTTCTGCACTGGCACTGAAACCAGATGTAGTCATTGTGGTGGGCTCCACCTGCGAGCCGAATGCCCGGACTACATTGCCGGTGTAGAACCGACTTGTTGTAACTGCCTCCGGGAGAAGCTGAGCGGCACGAGTCACGGTGTGTTCAGCGCCTCGTGCCCAGTGAGAATGAGATGGGATACTATAGCGAGGAGCACCACTCAGTACCGGTGCTGAAGTTGTCCCAAGGAACGTGCCCCCCTACAGAGTGCTGCAGGCAAACCTCCAAAGGAAGAAGCTGGCTACCGAGGAGCTCATACTCGAGGCCTCCAGGCGCAAAGTCGCTGCTGCCTTAATACAGGAGCCCTACGTAGGCAATTCGGCGAGTATGAAGGCGTACCAGGGCGTTAGGGTCTTCCAGAACACTGGGCAAGGAGGAGGGACTGTGAAGGCGGCCATTGCCGTCTTCGATCCAACATTGGATGTTGTACAGTACCCGCAACTCACCACGGACAACATCGTCGTGGTGGGGATCCGGACCAGTGCCTGGGAGATCACGCTGGTGTCTTACTACTTCGAACCGAAGCCGAAACCTCTGGGGCCCTATATGGGGCAGCTTAAAGAGGTGAGGCGAGCTTTAGGCTCCCGGCTTCTTCTTATTGGAGGGGATGCAAATGCGAAGAGCACTTGGTGGGGCCATAAGTCCGAAGACGACAGAGGCAAGTTACTGAGTGGTGTCCTCGCCGAAATGGACCTCCAGATCCTGAACAGTGGGAATATTCCGACTTTCGACACTGTGAGAGATGGAAGGAGGTACTGTAGCTTCGTGGACGTCACGGCCTGCACGAGCAACATGCTCGCCTATGTGGACGCCTGGAAGGTTGTACAGGGTCTCACGGGGTCAGACCACAATGGTATAGAGTTCAACCTTAGCCTGGAAAAGGCCAAGGGCACTCAAATCCAAAGGACAACCCGTATTTTTAATACCAGAAAAGCCAACTGGGATGCTTTCCGGGCAGCTATCACTCCGTCGCTCTCGAATATAGAAGTAGGCGAAACGAGTCACCACAACGAGCTGGAGACTCTAGTTGAAACATATACGGGAGCGATCGAGGGGGCGTGCCGGGAGAGCATCCCAGCTAAAAAACCGGCGGGGTTGGTCTCTATGCCGTGGTGGTCGAAAACACTCGATGAGCTGAGAAAGTCTGTCAACACCAGGAGACGTCGCATAAGGAATGCAGCGCCGGACCGAAGAGAGATGGTGGTTGCGCAGTACCTGGAACAAAAGGAGATGTATGAATCGGAAGTAAAAAAGGCACAGGTCGAAAGTTGGAAGAACTTCTGCGGAAAGCAGGACAGGGAGGGCCTATGGGAGGGTGTGTATAGGGTTATTAGTAGGGCCACAGCACGGGAGGAGGACACTCCGCTTGCCGTCGGTGGGACCTACCTGGACGCCAAAGGATCGGCCGAGTTGCTTGCGTCAACGTTTTACCCGCTTGATCGCGAGGAGGATGACAGTGAAGGGCATCGAAGAATACGCGTAAAGGCGGAGGAGGTGGATGATGAGAGGGGCCATCGTGAAGATGACCCACCCTTTACGGTGGGCGAACTCTTCGATGCCCTTCACTTGTTCAATCCCAAGAAGGCTCCGGGGGCGGATGGCTTCACAGCCGATATCTGCACCCACGCCATACGGGCCGACCCCTTACTTTTCCTGAAGCTGCTGAATCGGTGCCTTCACCACGGCTACTTTCCTAAAATATGGAAGGCGGCCGTGGTGGTGGCACTGAAGAAGCCAGGAAAGGACTCGTACACCGTCCCCAAGTCGTACAGACCTATTGGTCTGCTGCCCGTCTTGGGGAAGGTGTACGAGAGGATGCTGGTTGCCCGTCTCAGGTTCTACATCTTGCCCACAATTAGTCCTAAACAATATGGGTTCATGCCCCAGAAAAGCACCGAAGACGCCCTCTATGACCTCATGGGGCACATAAGGGCGCGTCTCGATGAGAAGAGAATCGTCCTTATGGTGTCCCTGGACATAGAGGGCGCCTTCGACAGCGCTTGGTGGCCCGCCATTAGGGTGCGGCTGGCGGAAGTGGGGTGCCCGGCAAACCTGAGACGGGTAATCAGTAGCTACCTAAGCGACAGGGAGGTAAGGGTAAGGTATGCGGGCGAGGAGTGCAGACGCTCCACGGAGAAGGGGTGCGTCCAGGGTTCGATCGGCGGCCCCCTGCTGTGGAACTTGTTGCTGGACCCTTTACTTCACCAGCTTGAGGGTAGGGCGGTTCACGTGCAGGCTTTTGCGGACGATGTGGTGCTCGTGTTCGATGGTGATAGCGCTCTGGAGATTGAGGGACAGGCCAATGCCTCTCTCGAGCATGTGCGGGAGTGGGGCATCGGAAATAAGCTGAAATTCGCACCGCACAAAACTTGTGCGATGGTAATCACGCGGAGGCTAAAGTACGATGTCCCGCGCCTCAGCATGGGCGGGATAGACATTGGACTGTCCGAGGAGATCAAAATCCTGGGGCTCACTATCGACCACAAGCTCACATTTAACACACACGTCACCAATGTATGCAGAAAGGCGATCGCCATTTACCACAAATTGGCGCGGATGGCCCGGATCAGTTGGGGATTGCATCCCGAGGTGATCCGGACCATCTACAACGCCGCTGTGGAGCCGACGATTCTGTACGCGGCTAGCAGTTGGGGCGCGGCGGTGGACAAGCTTGGTGTCAGAAAGCAGTTGAACGTGGTGCAGCGCGGTTTCGCTCAGAAGCTCTCGAAGAGCTACCGGACGGTCTCCCTGCACTCGGGGCTGATCCTGGCTGGGATGCTCCCTCTGGACCTCAGAGTTCGCGAGGTGGCCTCGTTATACGAGGCCAAGAGAGGGGTGTCCCAGTCATGGTTGGGAGACAGGGAGGTCGAACGGATGGCTCCGGCTATTGAGGCACCTCACCCCGCGGAGCATATGAACCTGGAGTTCACCAGTCTGGTAGACGAGGAACAATACCAAAGCACGGAAACGATTGCAACACGCATCTTTACGGACGGGAGCAAGATTGAGGGTCGCGTCGGTGCCGCGTTATCCATTTGGAATAACGGGACCGAAACCGCGACCCTCAAGCTTGCTCTCTCGCCGCACTGCACCGTCTACCAGGCCGAACTCCTGGCCATATGCAAAGCGACCAGTGAGGTCCTCAAGCGAGGCGCGGCCACGTTCGGGATCCTCAGCGACAGCAGAGCCGCACTCCAGACGGTCACAAACCGTCATGCCCTCCACCCTCTGGCAGTTGAAGCCAGACTTAACATCAGAAGGGGCTTGATCCAGGGCAAGGAAATATCCTTGTTCTGGATCAAGGCCCATGCAGGGTTGGAGGGAAATGAGCGCGCCGACGATCTGGCGAAGGAGGCGGCTCTGAGGTCGAAGAGGGCTCCACACTACGGCCTGTGCCCAGTCTCATTCGTCAAGCGAGGCCTGAGGCAGGTCACGCTTGACAAATGGGACGAAAGGTACGGGACGGGTGAAACTGCTTCTGGGACCAGGCTCTTCTTCCCAAGCGCGGTGGCTGCGTACAGGATCGTCCGCAAAATGGAGATCGCCGGCACAACGACGCAGTTGCTAACAGGGCATGGTGGGTTCTCCGAATACTTGGCTCGGTTCAAGTGTAAGGAGGACCCATCATGCGCCTGCGAGCCCGGCGTCGAGGAGACAGTCGCACACTTAATAGTGGACTGCCCCATTCATGCCGTATCCAGGTACAACTTAGAGAACAAAATTAATATTAAAGTCAATAGAAATAATTTACCTGTGCTCATGAGTGAGCACAGAACAGAATTCATTAAGTTTGCTGTGCAAATTATAAATATTGTGAATAAAAGAAACAGTGTGTAGCGAGTAACGGCAAGTATCGTGTGATACCATGTCAGATTACTCCACGTTTGCTAATATATAAGAGGCATTGCGAATAAAAATTAGAACATTATTAGATTTTAAGAATATGTAACTAGATAATAAGAAATGTAAATAATAAATAAATAAATAAAAGAAACTGGCAACCCCAAGTCCCAACATAAATCCCAAGTATGAAAGGTATGGAATGAAAGTGCGAGAAGAATAAAAGCGAGAACTTGTATGGTACTAGAGGACGGAATGAAAGCGAGAATAATAAAATAGATTATAGATTTAAGTAGTTAAACAACAAACCCTGAGTGGGTTAGCGATAAAAAGTAAAGACTAGCAATTACAATAATATAAAGAGCGTAGGCCTTTGACCAAGTCAAAGATGCTAGGAAAAAAAAAAAAAAAAAAAAAAAAAAAAAAAACCTAACCTAACCTAACCTAACCTAACCTAACCTAACCTAACCTAACCTAACCTAACCTAACCTAACCTAACCTAACCTAACCTAACCTAACCTAACCTAACCTAACCTAACCCACAGTCCACCGCCACTTCCTACCGCGGTCGGATCATTTTTAACCTCTCTCCGCACTAAAAAATTCGCTAAAGTGGTTTTTTCTTTACCAAATCGGCCGTGCTATACACGAAAAGTTGCGTCTCGCCGGCGCCCATCTGCCGACATATCGTGCAGCTCGCGGTCAATTCGCGCCACGAAGTGAAAAGTGGAAAACTGTGTTTCTGGCTCACTGTGGCCACGTGCTTTTACACTTTATTGGTTACTGTGCGGTGAATCAACAGTGGATTTTTTGAAAAAAGGTGTCTCCGGATGCGGGCAGCGGGTTCTCATCAGCCCGCGTTTTCCGATTTTCGCGGAAAACTCTGGTTTGGCCGTGAAAATTGGAAAACCGAAAACCACGTGGACACGTGCACCGGGTTCCCGTGGTCCGAGGAGCCTGAAATTTTGCTGGTAGGAGAAGACCACGGTACACAACGTTTTTCCGGTAAAAGAAAAATTTTTCATCACTAGGAAAATTTTATATTGCTATTATAAAGTGCCAACTTCGACCAAATTTTCCGGCGGAACTAGGCGGAAATTCAAAATTCCGCAACTGCAGGTTGTTGCGCGCTCGTCATTGGAACAAGACATCAAACTTCCAGATTTTTCGACTAGTTTTCCAGCCTAGGACAATTAAAAAACTATCTTTTACGTGTTTTCCGGAAAAACTATTTTATATTTTGAAAATTTCTGTGTGGTTTTTTATGTAGCGGATAGAGCTGTATTTTAGATAATTTATGATATTTTTTGTACATTTTTATTCCAATCCAGTGCGGAGTTACAGATTTTTTAGTCTTTTTCTTAAATATATTTAAAAGGGGTAGAATTTCACTGTTTTTGGCATCGGGGTAGGGTTTAGATAGGTCATCTAGACATACCTAAGCCCAAACAAGCCCCCTCTAGCGTCAAAAATAGCGAAATTTGTAATTTCAGCCATTTTGTATTTTTTGGGCCCAAGTTTGGAATTTAAGTAGCTCCGGACTGGACAGGCCTATCCGACTGCGGTTTTCGCTTTTGGGAGCGTATTGTGCTATATTTTGAGCCTATCGGCAAATTTTGCCGATTAGACGCTATTTTTTGTTTAGCGTCCTAGACCCCCCCAGGGGGTAGTAAACACACAGGAGGACCCAGATATCAATTTTGGGAGCTGTAGGGCCAACCGTTCCGGAGTTATCGTCGGTCAAAGTTCGACCGCGGCCGCGCGGCGGCCATCTTGAAAATTTTAAAACACCAATAGCTCCGTAGCGGGGGGTCCTGGAGACTCCGGATTTTGATTGGGGACCTCAGGGGAGGACCGGCTTTCCCGCTCCACGATTTTCGGGGGAAAAGGGGCAAAATTAGCCAAAAAATTTTGTCAAAAATTTTTTGACCGTTTTTGGCAACGGTGTGGTAGGGGAGACCGAGGCAGCCAGTGGGAAGCTTTTTGCGGCTCGCTGGGACCACTGGAACCCGAGTTACACGGGTCCAAAGTTCGGCGAATCCGCCATTTTGGATTTTTTCAAACCCGTTTATCTCGGCAACCGGTGGCCGTAGCGGGACCGGGTTTCCACTGGGTGACTCGGCTTCTCACTCCGCATCGAACTAGTGGGGTGGGGGTCTGACCCCAAACAAATTTGGGGTCAAATTTCGGGGGTCACCCTATTGGCCCATCAGGCACATCGGGGGGTAGGTCTTGTCGAGACCTTTCAGGGGAGACCAGTCTCGGTCGGATCGGACCACGGGTTCGTGAGGTAGCGGGGTTGCAAGGTTTGGGCCTAGGTTTGGGCCTAGATTTTTGGAGCCCGGTTACAGCGGAACCCCTGGGCCTAGGACTTTCGTGTTTGGGTTCCTTTTGGAGGGCTCGTCGGGCTCTATCAGCTCGTCTCTATAGGGGGACTCTACGTAGAGCCGGGATAGAGTTGCCCTGTAAAACCGGATTTTTCGGTGCCAATTGGCTTAAATTTGCAGGGGACATCTGTTACCTGGGGGAGAGTCTCTACATATATAAAAAAGCTATTAGGTTAAGGACTGTTCTAGAAGTAAGTTAGTTTTAAGTTTTAAACATATTTTACCTCGTAAAATTCGGTTTTTCCCATTGGTTAGATTGATGGTCAGATTAGTCTGACCGACGGGAATTTTTTTTCCCGTTGGTCAGATCAGCTTAGGATTTAGTAAAGTACTGCTAAACACAAAATTCGATTCTTCCACTTCTTGTAAATACATGTTCATTTAAATAGGTTTTTTTTGTGATATTATGGAGTTTGTTGACACTGGTTGAAACTTTTTGCAAGTTTTTTCATCGTTATTTATCCTGTTCCTGTTTGTCATTAAATGTCAATCGCATCATTTACCAAAGTAAAGTACCGTGTTTAAAAAAATGGATTTTAACTTTATAAACAGAAAGGGAGGGGTTGTTTTTACGTGTCTACACCTAGCGGGATCCCCTGTCTGGGAGACTTATGAATGATGCAGAGAATTAGTTCTGGATTTGTTGTACTGAATTATGCTGGAAACAGAATTTGTTCTGTATAATAAACGGAAATATAAACTTTTCTAACCGACCTCCAGCCAGCGGGATATTTACCAAAATTAAGTCTGGGGAACTATAAATTGGTATTACCTTTTAGTTCTGTCTTTGTTCTGTTTAACAAAACAAAAAACATACTTCTAGCGTTCTTACTTCAGCCACAATCAAGCTGAAATAAAACCTCCAGTTAGCGGACTTTTTCTCGTCTCATCTCATAATGCCAACTTCGCAAAATGACAACCGCTCGCAAAATGACAACTTCTCAGAATGCCAACTTCTCGAAATGCCAACTTGTCTGAATGCCAACTTCGCATAATGCCAACTTCTCAGAATGACAACTTTTCAAGGGGCAGACCGGTAGGCTTTAAAAAACTTAAAATCCAAAATATCACACACTTTATAATATATAACACTCTCAGGGACATTTTTTTGTAACTTTTACACTAAATTGATAACATTTAAACTATTTACGACTATAATTGTACTTAAATTACCTATTCGTACATCTAGTATGAAAATTAAAAGTATAGAATTTGAAAGCTAGTAAGTGGGTAGAATACAAAATAATCTCACCGGTCTGCATTATCTTTCATAAATTAATATTATAAATGCGAATATTTGTTAGTAAAATTATAGTCGTAAATACCTAGTTTAAATGTTATCAATTTAGTGTAAAAGTTACAAAAAAATGTCCCTGAGAGAAAAAGTCCGCTGACTGGAGGTTTCATTTCAGCTTGATTGTGGCTGAAGTAAGGACGCTAGAAGTATGTTTTTTGTTTTGTTAGGCAAACAGAACAAAGACAGAACTAAAAGGTAATACCAATTTATAGTTCCCCAGACTTAATTTTGGTAAATATCCCGCTGGCTGGAGGTCGATTAGAAAAGTTTATATTTCCGTTTATTAATACGGAACAAATTCTGTTTCCAGCATAATTCAGTAGAACAAATCCAGAACTAATTCTCTGCATCATTCATAAGTCTCCCAGACAGGGGATCCCGCTAGGTGTAGACACGTGTTGTTTTGCTGTACAATGGTTATCAGTACTATAAAAAACAAACAGAATCAAAATCGGTTTATTTGTTCGGGAGCTACGATGCCACAGACAGACTTACAAACACACACACACACACGTCAAACTTATAACACCCCGTTCGGGTTTCCGTCGGGGGTTAAAAACAAAACGTACACAAACGGAAATGAATATTGGCTTTGCGGTCAGTTCAAAAGAAAACGATGCCTGGGATCTGTGACGATTCAAGTGAGTAAAGGGGCTTGTAACCTTAAGGCGGGTTTGTTACTTTTCACATTATTGACCATGATTCCATCTCAATACCCGAGTGTACTATGTATATACTCATGTACACATGGGTCTCACCTGCTAATTTCCCCTTCGGCCATGTACGAAACCAAATTTCGAAACCAGTTTCGAAAGAAGAAATATTATTCTTCTTTCGAAACTGGTTTCGATAAAAGAATATTATTTCGTCTTTCGAAACTTTCAAATCATACATAATCTAGTATAAAATGTATGTACAAGAAGTAAGGCAAAAGTTAATGTTTATATTTAATTAAAAAAGTTAAACAGTTTATTGTCATATTGTTATTTTATTGAGACAAAATTAGTACTGACTTTTTGTTTTAAACTATCCATGTTTTTAAGATATCCTGTTTTTACCCGACTGCCGAAGAAAGAAGGGCAATGTTTTTCGAGACTATGTATGTATGTATGTATGTATGTATGTATGTATGTATGTTTGTCCATTTCTTTGGCACGGCCTACAGCCTAAACGGCTTGACGGATTTTGACATGCGAGGTATCATTTGATTCGTCGCGATTGTGTGAGTGACACCAGGTATATTAAAATTCCTAGAAAATCAAAATAGCGGACTTATGGCGCGACAAATATTTGATCGCGATGGATGCAAAAACTATTGAACGTGTTTCGATGCAGTTTTATCTGTTTAAAAGGTCTTAGTCAGACTTAAAATCTTACGTTTGTTTGATTGCAATCGGTTGAGTAGAACCGGAGATTTGAGCAAAAATATAATAACTATACTCCGTTAAATATAGCATGATCTCTGTGACAGCTGTCAGTAAAATTATGCCTATGAAGTCTTGAATTTTTCAACAGTGCTCACAGTAGCTGTCAATGTCATACTTTATGGGCATGCCGACCTAATTAGTGATGGGCGATAAATCATCGTGACCCCATACTATAAACTATCCATATTTGGAATAAAATTTAATTCATCATATAAACTAATTGTATACTTTGTATAGGTATTTTAATACTATAACAATATTTATATGTGAATACACTTGATCCAAAATAAAAGTGAGTAAATAAAATGACTAAATGACTAAATACAAAAATATTAATTTCGAATTCGAGTTTTTATTCTTTATATTTTCTGAGAACATTTACCATAGCAATGTATATATATTTTTACATCAGAAAGAAGAGATTTCAAAGAACAAAAAACTCTTTGACTTTTTTTAAAAAGCTGATATTTTGACGTGAGAATTTTCGATTGAAAATTAGGGTGGTTTTTCGATATTTAGTCAAAATAAGCTGAAAAAAAGAGTATTTCAAATCAAAAAAAATACAGTGTATGTGGGACATAAAAAGCTAAGTTTTCACCAAATTTCGTGGAAAACAAATTTGTTTTGCTTAAGATAAAAATAAAAAACCAAAAACTTGATTATTTGAATTTTTCACACACATTTTGAGGTTATGTGAAAAAAGTGTAAATGAAAAGTTGTAGGTCTATTTATTACCTACAACTTTGTCATTTAGCTTTTTTCCATAGGACTTGTAGTTTTGCCGGAAATCGAGATAAACCGTTTTTACCCTTAAAACTCACCCCCCTCCCCACTTCCCGACCTCAGATCGCCCGTAATTTATTTTTCCTATCATTTTTATTATATTCTCTTCCTTTTACAACAGGTTTCATCCTACTATAAATTTATTTTGTCTCAAAGTCTATCTGCACTGGTCTAATAAACGGACGAAAAAAAATATAGTGAGAGACTTCATAATGGATTCACAAATGAAGTTAACTAATGGAAAATTAAACGTTGGTCATTTTTAGAACGCTTAAGATAAAATTGCAATTATTATATTATTTCACTTTGCCAAAGTCTTAACTTTATTTCATTGTACTTTTTTCTACGTCTTTTCCAGTTGTCAAATAAATCTGTCCAGCGGGAAAAAAAATCCCGTTGGTCAGACTAATCTGACCATCAATCTAACCAATGGGAAAAACCCGTAAAATTGTCATTTTTTATTCTCTTCGACAAAGACGACAGTCTTTTGACTGGTGCCTATTGGCTGGTAATTTGACCGGGTAGCTGGGCTACAAAATTGAGAAATACGACTAGTATTAAATTAATATTTATTGACGAATTTAATTGAAATTTCTTTTTTATTTTATTAAGTGTGACTGCACCTGTGGCGCCGGCTTGGCGTGACTGCTTGTTGTGCTCGAAACTGTATACGTACACTCACATTACTAAACATACGCAAAACACACATACCCCAGTAAACAGACACACAACACACCCCACGGGAACAGAAACACTCAACACAATCCACCACACAACACGCACATACACACACGTATAGGCACACAAACAGGGTGCTTTAGCATCGGGTACGTCTCCGCGTCGTACGACGGGCCTGTCGTGACCGCTGATTTATATAATACATTTTAATAATTACAACAACATTTATTTTATTAATATTAAAATTTTATTTTAAATATACATTTTAAATACTTGACGCGCATCTGTGATGGCGACCGTCCGCACCCCCAAAAAATCATTTATTAGCGCTTCTGAGGCCCCTCCGTCAGAACAAAGGGCTGCCCCTCTACCTGCCGAGGAGAGTAGCTCCGGAGTAGAGCAACGCCCGACGGCATCGGTACGCCGGAGTATAGATAAGCTGGAGCTCCAGCGGATTGACCAGCGGGAAGGGGAAGCCAAATCGGCGACCCTTTCCCAAAAGTCCAAGAAAGTGACAGAACACCAGTCCCCGCTCCGGGTACCGTTACCGTCGAAGCGATTCGAAGCGGCTGAGGAGAGCTTCGAACTAATCAGGCAGAAGTTGAAGGTATCTGGAAATATAAAAAGGGAAATTAAGGAAACCATACAGGTCAGGGCGGACTTTTTAGAAAGGATTATAAAGGCCTACGAGGAGGATCGGAAAAAAGCTCTCAGGAGGCAAAGTGCTGGGGTGGTAGAGACACCCGCCCCTACCACCAAAGCACCTGCCTCAACTCCGGCCTCTAACTCGTCCAGCAACGAGTTGTTACTCAAAAAGATAGAAGAGAATGAAAGGTTATTGAAAGAGAATGGTAGAATGATGCATGAATTGAAAGAAAGGATAGAGAAGCAAGATGAAAGAGAGAAAGAGAGAGAACGAAAGGGGACTATGACGTACGCGGGTGCAGCGGCGAGTCGCCCTGGGAGCCAGCTCCCGGAACGGGTAACGCTGCACTCGATTGCAGTCACGTCCAAGAATGAAAAGGAAACGGGTGACAAGGTGATGGAAAGATTGAGACAGGTTGCGAATGAGGATGAAGGATGGGTGACCGTGGAGAGAATACGAAAGGCGAAGGATAGAAAGGTAATAATAGGATATAAGACAGAAGAGGAAAGAAGGAAGGCACGAGGAAGGCTCGAAAAGAAGGAGAGCCTTGTCGTCGAGGAGATACAAAATAGGGACCCGCTCCTTATTTTGTATGGCGTCCTCAAAACGATTAGGGACGAGGACCTGCTCCGGACCATAAAGTCCCGAAACCATAACGTGTTCCGGGACATGGCTCCGGAGCAGGTACGGATGGCCGTTCTATATCGTAAGACGGCAAGGAACCCACACACCTGTCACGTGGTGCTCAGGGTCTCCCCGGCGGTTTGGTCTCGTGCCCTGGAGGTAGGGAGACTGCACGTTGACCTGCAGCCCATAAGGGTTGCGGATCAATCACCGTTAGTGCAGTGCTCCCTATGTCTAGGGTACGGACATACAAGAAAGTTCTGCACTGGCACGGAAACCAAGTGTAGTCATTGTGGTGGGCTCCACATGCGAGCCGAATGCCCGGACTACATTGCCGGTGTAGAGCCAACTTGCTGCAACTGCCTCCGGGAGAGGCTGAGCGGCACGAGCCACAGTGTGTTCAGCGCCTCGTGCCCAGTGAGAATGAGATGGGACACTATAGCGAGGAGCACCACTCAGTACCGGTGCTGAAGTTGTCCCAAGGAACGTGCCCCCCTACAGAGTGCTGCAGGCGAACCTCCAAAGGAAGAAGCTGGCTACCGAGGAGCTCATACTCGAGGCCTCCAGGCGCAAAGTCGCTGCTGCCTTAATACAGGAGCCCTACGTAGGCAATTCGGCGAGTATGAAGGCGTACCAGGGCGTTAGGGTCTTCCAGAACACTGGGCAAGGAGGAGGGACTGTGAAGGCGGCCATTGCCGTCTTCGATCCAACATTGGATGTTGTACAGTACCCGCAACTCACCACGGACAACATCGTCGTGGTGGGGATCCGGACCAGTGCCTGGGAGATCACGCTGGTGTCTTACTACTTCGAACCGAAGCCGAAACCTCTGGGGCCCTATATGGGGCAGCTTAAAGAGGTGAGGCGAGCTTTAGGCTCCCGGCTTCTTCTTATTGGAGGGGATGCAAATGCGAAGAGCACTTGGTGGGGCCATAAGTCCGAAGACGACAGAGGCAAGCTACTGAGTGGTGTCCTCGCCGAAATGGACCTCCAGGTCCTGAACAGTGGGAATATTCCGACTTTCGACACTGTGAGAGATGGAAGGAGGTACTGTAGCTTCGTGGACGTCACGGCCTGCACGAGCAACATGCTCGCCTATGTGGACGCCTGGAAGGTTGTACAGGGTCTCACGGGGTCAGACCACAATGGTATAGAGTTCAACCTTAGCCTGGAAAAGGCCAAGGGCACTCAAATTCAGAGAACAACCCGAATTTATAACACCAGAAAAGCCAACTGGGATGCTTTCCGGGCCGCGATCTCTCCGTCGCTCTCGAATATAGAAGTAGGCGAAACGAGTCACCACAACGAGCTGGAGACTCTAGTTGAAACATATGCGGGGGCGATCGAGGGGGCGTGCCGGGAGAGCATCCCAGCTAAAAAACCGGCGGGGTTGGTCTCTATGCCGTGGTGGTCGAAAACACTCGATGAGCTGAGAAAGTCTGTCAACACCAGGAGACGTCGCATTAGGAATGCAGCGCCGGACCGAAGAGAGATGGTGGTTGCGCAGTACCTGGAACAAAAGGAGATGTATGAATCGGAAGTAAAAAAGGCACAGGTCGAAAGTTGGAAGAACTTCTGCGGAAAGCAGGACAGGGAGGGCCTATGGGAGGGAGTGTATAGGGTAATTGGTAGGGCCACAGCACGGGAGGAGGACACTCCGCTTGCCGTCGGTGGGACTTACCTGGACGCCAAAGGGTCAGCCGAGTTGCTGGCGTCGACTTTCTACCCACCTGATCGTGAGGAGGATGACAGTGAAGGGCACCGAAGAGTACGTTTAAAGGCAGAGAAGGTGGATGGTGAGAGGGGCCATCGTGAAGATGACCCACCCTTTACGGTGGGCGAACTCTTCGATGCCCTTCACTTGTTCAATCCCAAGAAGGCTCCGGGGGCGGATGGCTTCACAGCCGATATCTGCACCCACGCCATACGGGCCGACCCCTTACTTTTCCTGAAGCTGCTGAATCGGTGCCTTCACCACGGTTACTTTCCTAAAATATGGAAAGCGGCCGTGGTGGTGGCACTGAAGAAGCCGGGAAAGGACTCGTACACCGTCCCCAAGTCGTACAGACCTATCGGTCTGCTGCCCGTCTTGGGGAAGGTGTACGAGAGGATGCTGGTTGCCCGTCTCAGGTTCTACATCTTGCCCACTATTAGTCAAAAACAATATGGGTTCATGCCCCAGAAAAGCACCGAAGACGCCCTCTATGACCTCATGGGGCACATAAGGGCGCGTCTCGATGAGAAGAGGATCGTCCTTATGGTGTCCCTGGACATAGAGGGCGCCTTCGATAGCGCTTGGTGGCCCGCCATTAGGGTGCGGCTGGCAGAAGTGGGATGCCCGGCAAACCTGAGACGGGTAATCAGTAGCTACCTAAGCGACAGGGAGGTAAGGGTAAGGTATGCGGGCGAGGAGTGCAGACGCTCCACGGAGAAGGGGTGCGTCCAGGGTTCAATCGGCGGCCCCCTGCTGTGGAACTTGTTGCTGGACCCTTTACTTCACCAGCTTGAGGGTAGGGCGGTTCACGTGCAGGCCTTTGCGGACGATGTGGTGCTCGTGTTCGATGGTGATAGCGCTCTGGAGATTGAGGGACAGGCCAATGCCTCTCTCGAACATGTGCGGGAGTGGGGCATCGGAAATAAGCTGAAATTCGCACCGCACAAAACTTGTGCGATGGTAATCACGCGGAGGCTAAAGTACGATGTCCCGCGCCTTAGCATGGGCGGGATAGACATTGGACTGTCCGAGGAGATCAAAATCCTGGGGCTCACTATCGACCACAAGCTCACATTTAACACACACGTCACCAATGTATGCAGAAAGGCGATCGCCATTTACCACAAATTGGCGCGGATGGCCCGGATCAGTTGGGGATTGCATCCCGAGGTGATCCGGACCATCTACAACGCCGCTGTGGAGCCGACGATTCTGTACGCGGCTAGCAGCTGGGGCGCGGCGGTGGACAAGCTTGGTGTCAGAAAGCAGTTGAACGTGGTGCAGCGCGGTTTCGCTCAGAAGCTCTCGAAGAGCTACCGGACGGTCTCCCTGCACTCGGGGCTGATCCTGGCTGGGATGCTCCCTCTGGACCTCAGAGTTCGCGAGGTGGCCTCGTTATACGAGGCCAAGAGAGGGGTGTCCCAGTCATGGTTGGGAGACAGGGAGGTCGAACGGATGGCTCCGGCTATTGAGGCACCTCACCCCGCGGAGCATATGAACCTGGAGTTCACCAGTCTGGTAGACGAGGAACAATATAATAGCACGGGAACGATTGCAACACGAATCTTTACGGACGGGAGCAAAATTGAGGGTCGCGTCGGTGCCGCGTTATCCATTTGGAATAACGGGACCGAAACCGCGACCCTCAAGCTTGCTCTCTCGCCGCACTGCACCGTCTACCAGGCCGAGCTCCTGGCCATATGCAAAGCGACCAGTGAGGTCCTTAAGCGAGGCGCGGCCACGTTCGGGATCCTCAGCGACAGCAGAGCCACACTCCAGACGGTCATAAACCGTCGTGCCCTCCACCCTCTGGCAGTTGAGGCCAGACTCAACATCAAAAGGGGCTTGATCCAGGGCAAGGAAATATCCTTGTTCTGGATCAAGGCCCATGCAGGGTTGGAGGGGAATGAGCGCGCCGACGATCTGGCGAAGGAGGCGGCTCTGAAGTCGAAGAGGGCTCCACACTACGGCCTGTGCCCAGTCTCATTCGTCAAGCGAGGCCTGAGGCAGGTCACGCTTGACAAATGGGACGAAAGGTACAGGACGGGTGAAACTGCTTCTGGCACCAGGCTCTTCTTCCCAAGCGCGGTGACTGCGTACAGGATCGTCCGCAAAATGGAGATCGCCGGCACAACGACGCAGTTGCTAACAGGGCATGGTGGGTTCTCCGAATACTTGGCTCGGTTCAAGTGTAAGGAGGACCCATCATGCGCCTGCGAGCCCGGCGTCGAGGAGACAGTCACGCATTTAATCGTGGATTGCCCAATACATGCCTCGTCGAGGTATAACTTGGAGCAACGGATAGGTGTCAATATTAAAAGAGAAAATTTGCCAGTACTCCTACAAAAACATAGGACGGAGTTTCTTAAATACGCTGTTGATATTGTTCAAATAGCAAATAAGCGAAATAGCAGTTAAGGGGTCACCTGCAGGTATCATGGGATACCCTGCAAGGTAGACTTAAAGTAAGTTAGCATGTAAGAAACCTGTAAATAGTTATAATATAAGATAAGCAATATATGTAAATTTAGATTAATAAAATAATGTTAAGGCAAATGTAAATATAAATGAACTACTAAATAAAGAAAAACAAAAAATAAATAAAAAAAAGGAATAGGTAACCCTAGTCCCAACCCAAATCCCAAGTATGAAAGGTATGGAATGAAAGTGCGAGAGGAATAAAAGCGAGAACTGGTATGGTACTAGAGGACAGAATGAATGCGAGAAATTATTTGATAATAAGATATACATAAATTAGTTAGTTTAAAAACCCTGAGTGGGTTAAGCCAATTCGAAGACTAGCTGAGATTAAAGTAAGACTCACAATAGAAAGAGAGTAGGCCTTTGACTACGTCAAAGATGTTAGTATTAAAAAAAAAAAAAAAAAAAAAAAAAAACCTAACCTAACCTAACCTAACCTAACCTAACCCACAGTCGTCCACCACCTGTACTGGTGACTGGATCGGTTTTAACCTCTCTCCGTAATAAAAAATTCATTTAAGTGGGTTTTCCTTGACCGAATCAAGCGTACCAGGCCTCAAAAGTTGCGTCTCACCGAGTTCCACCCGCCGGTATATCGCGCTTGATGAGATTCGTGTCGGCCAGCCCGTGAAAAGCCGAAAACCGACTTTCTGGCTCGACTCAGCCACGTGGTTTTGTGTTTTATTGTGATTGTTTAGTGCTGTGTGAAACGATTTTCGTGCCGCAAGTGTCATCGGCTGCGGGCAGTGGAGGCTCACCCGCCGCGTCGACTGGTTTTTCCGGGAAAGCTCTGGTTTTCCCAGGAAAGCCAGAAAAACAAGTCGCACGTGGTCACGAGGTACCGGTTCCCGTAGTCCGAGGACCGTGAAACTTCGCAGGCAGGAGGAAGACATCACCCTCAACAAGAATCCAGCACAAACGGAATTTTCGAACAAGGGGTTTGCTTTATTTTTTATATTAAAAGTGCAAACTTTGCACTATTATAACCGACGACTGGAGAAGAATCTGCGAATTGTGCAACTGCAGTCCGTTGCGCGCTAGCGAGAAGAGGAGACCTGCCAATTTCCAGATTTTTCCGACCTGAAACCAGCGCGTGGAAATAGAAAAACTAAATTTTTCACTTTTTTAATTTTATTTGTGTCAAAAAAATTATATTTTTAGATTGTTTTACGCAGTCGGATAGACATTGATTTAACACTATTTTAGCTTTTTATTTTGTATTTTTAACCCTCTCCAGTGCGGAGATATCGATTTTTTAGTGTTTTTTCTAAATTAATTGAAAAGGGGTAGTTTTTCGTTGTTTCTAGCATCGGGGTTGGGTTCAGACAAGCTCTCTACACTTGCTTGAGCCCAAACTAGGCCCCTCTAAGCCTGGAAACAACGAAAATCGTAAAATCCACCATTTTGGTTTTTTCGGTTTATATTTTTGAACTTAAATTTCTCCGGACTGGATAGGCCTATCTGACTGCGATTTTCACTGTTATCTGTGTTGACGTTTATATTTTCGTGTGCGCTGCCTTTCTGCCAAATTGGCAGAAATTTTTTATTTTTAGGTTTTAACCCCCCTAGGGGATAGAGCAGAGCAAGCCGACCCCAGATATCGATTTTGGGAGCGCTGCGACCAACCGTTTAGGAGTTGTGTCCATTCAAAGTTTGGCCGCGGCAGCGCGGCGGCCATCTTGGATTTCTTTAGACACCGATAGCTCCTCAGCGGGGGGTCGTAGAAGCTCCGGACTTCGACTGGAGGTATCAGGGGAGTACCAGCTCTCCCATCCTACACATTCCTGGGGGAAAAGGGGCAAAATTTGCAAAAAATTTTGTCAAAAATTTTTTGACCGTTTTTGCGCACGGAGCGGTAGGGGGGACCGAGCCATACAGCAGGAAACTTTTTGCGGCTCGCTGGGACGCTTGGGGCCTGCGATATACGGGTTCAAACTTTGGCAAATCCGCCATCTTGGATTTCTTTGAGCCCGTATATCTTGGCAACGGGAGGTCGTAGCGGGACCCGGTTTTCGCTGGGTGACTCGGCATCTCTCCCCGCACCGGACTAGTAGGGTGGGGGTTTGACCCCAGCACTTTTGGGGGTCAAATTTTGGGGGTCACCCAATTGGGCCGACAATAGTGTCAAGAGGTAGGTCTCGCCAAGACCTTTCTGGGGAGCCCACGCACGGGGGTTTTGGACTGCTGGTTCGAGGGATAACCCGGTTCCAAAAACTGGTTTCCCTCAGAAACCGAAAGTTTTGGAGCTGGTTATAGCCGAGCCAGTGGACCTGGGACGCCCGAGTTTGGGCTCGTTTTGAAGGGCTTGGGGAGCTCTATCGCTGGAGCCCAGAATTGGGACTCTACATAGAGCTGCGGAAGAGCTGACCTGTAGAGCCGATTTTAACGGTGCGATCACGCTTAAATTTTCACAGGGGCTGCCTCTCTTAGGCCGGGACCCTACAAAAGGGTAAAACAGTTAACCTAACCGGCAATTCGTAGATTTACACTCATTTTTAATTCACTTTTATTGATAATAGCTTCTACAAGCTAAAAAATTATTTTTTGCTGACTGAGGGGCGTAATTATACTACGCGCAGTGTTTGGAGTGGACCTCTACACTGACAGCTCTATTATAGAGCGTAGAGCTATATTTTATGTTTATTTTTTAAAGTTCTTCTTGTTTTATTTTGGTTACTGCAACACTCTGTACCCAAGTTGACCTCTACGTTGACAGTAGAGTTTTCTTCTTTTTATAATATTTGTGCTATTTTGTGTTTTATTTTGACTCTTGTTTTTTGTAGATTGTTTTTTACCGTTGTTGCTTGGTCTATTGACCGGGTACACTTAATTTAAGTAGACTTAGCGTGACCTATCTGTGGCGCCAGGATAGCATAACTGTTGGTTGCGAGCCACAGCTGCATACACACACACACATTACTGTACACTCACTGAACACACACATACCCAGGTAACACACACACAATACATCCTACGGGAACAGAAACACTTGACACAACTCACTACACGACACAAGTACACACGCACACACGTAGGCACACAACTCCGGGTCCTATTGGCATCGAGTGCTGGACCGGATCGTGCGACGGGCCTTTTCGTGACCGCTCGACTCAGCCTACATTTTAGTAACTTATTTTAATTACCTTATTTAATCTCAATTTAATTTTAAATCTATTAGGTCTACAATTTCAAATATATTAATCTATTTTACAATTTTTACAATTTACAATTTTAATTTTAAAACTTCAAACTTACTGACGTGCATCTAGAATGGCGACTGTACATAGTCCGAAAAAATTTTTTATAAGTGTCTCGGGTGGCCCTCCGTCAAAGGAAGGGACTGCCCCTTCATCTGCCGAGGAGAGTAGCTCCGGCATAGTAAAAAGCCCGACGGCCTCGGTTCGCCGGAGCATCGACAAGCTGGAAACGGACCAGCGAGTAGCGGAAGCCAGGTCGGCGACCGTTACCAAAAAACCAAAAAAGGTGACAGAACGCCAGTCCGCTCCGGCTGCCGGGACCGTCGAAGCGTCTTGAAGCGGCCTTAGAGAGCTTCAATGAAATAAGGGCTAACCTAAAAGTCTCCGGAAACATTAGGAGAGAAATAAAGGAGACAATCCAGATCAGAACGGACTATCTAGAAAAGATTGTGAAAGCCTATGAGGAGGACCGGAGGAAAGCGCTCAGGAGGCCGAGTGCTGGGATAGTAGAGCAACCTGCTAGTCCAGCCCCCGCCCCTACTCCGGCCTCGGAATTAGTCGGCAATGAGGTCCTACTTAGAAAAATAGAAGAGAATGAAAGATTGTTGAAAGAGAATGGAAGAATGATGAATGACCTGAAAGAAAGGATAGAGAAACAAGACGAAAGAGAGAAAGAAAGAGAGCGAAAGGGGACAGTGACTTACGCGGGCGTGGCAGCGAGTCGCCCAGGGACTCAGCTCCCGGAACGGGCGACGCTACACTCGATTGTAGTCACGTCTACAAACGAAAAGGATACAAGCGATAAGGTGATGGAATGTTTGAGAAAGGTAGCGAATGAGGATGATGGATGGGTAACTGTGGAGAGAATTCGGAAGGCGAAGGACAGAAAAGTAATAGTTGGTTATAAGACTGAGGAGGACAAAAGGAAGGCACGAGGTAAGCTAGAAAAGAAGGATAACCTTGTCGTCGAGGACATAAGGAACAAGGACCCGCTCCTCATTCTTTATGGTGTCCTCAAAACCATCAACGACGAAGACCTGCTCAAGACCATAAAGTCCCGAAACCATGATGTGTTCCGGGACATGGTCCCAGAGCAGGCACGGCTAGCCGTCTTATACCGCAAAACGGCAAGGAACCCACACACCTGTCACGTGGTGCTCAGGGTCTCCCCGGCAATTTGGTCTCGTGCCCTGGAGATAGGGAGACTGCACGTTGACCTGCAACCCATTAGGGTTGCAGATCAATCACCATTGGTGCAGTGCTCCCTATGCCTAGGGTACGGACACACGAGAAAGTTCTGCACCGGCACGGAGACTAAATGTAGCCATTGTGGTGGGCTCCACCTGCGAGCCGAATGCCCAGACTACATTGCCGGTGTAGAGCCAACTTGTTGCAATTGTCAACGGGAGAGACTGAGCAACACGAGTCATAGTGTGTTCAGCGCCTCGTGCCCAGTGAGAGCGAGATGGGATAATATAGCGAGGACCACCACTCAGTACCGGTGCTGAAGTTGTCCCGGGGAATGTGCCCCCCTATAGAGTGCTGCAGGCTAACCTCCAAAAGAAGAAGCTGGCTACCGAGGAACTTATACTCGAAGCCTCTAGGCGCAAGGTCGCTGTTGCCCTAATACAGGAGCCCTACGTAGGCAATTCGGCAAGAATGAAGGCGTACCAGGGCGTTAGGGTCTTCCAGAACACTGGGCAAGGAGGAGGGACTGTGAAGGCAGCTATTGCTGTCTTCGATCCAAACCTGGATGTGGTACAGTACCCGCAACTCACCACGGACAATATCACCGTGGTGGGGATCCGGACCAGTGCCTGGGAGATCACGCTGGTGTCTTATTACTTTGAACCGAAGCCGGAACCTCTGGGGCCCTATATAGGGCAACTTAAACAAGTGAGGCGAGCTCTGAGCTCCCAGCTTCTTCTTATTGGGGGGGATGCAAATGCGAAGAGCACTTGGTGGGGCCACAAGACCGAAGATGACAGAGGCAAGATACTGAGTGGGGCCCTCGCTGAGATGGACCTCCATGTCCTGAATAGCGGGGTAATTCCGACATTCGACACTGTGAGAGATGGAAAGAGGTACTGCAGCTTCGTGGACGTCACGGCCTGCACGAGCAATATGCTCACCTATGTGGACGCCTGGAAGGTTGTACAGGGTCTCACGGGGTCAGACCACAATGGTATAGGGTTCAACCTTAGCCTGGAGAAGGCCAAGGGCACGCAAATTCAGCGTACTACCCGAATTTATAACACTAAAAAAGCCAACTGGGACGCTTTCCGGGCCAGTGTTACTCGGTCGCTCTCGAATATAGGAGTAGGCGAAACGAGTCATCACAACGAGTTAGATACTCTAGTTGAAACATATACGGGAGCGATCGAGGGAGCGTGCCGGGAGAGTATCCCAGCCAAAAAACCGGCGGGGTTGGTCTCTATGCCGTGGTGGTCGAAAACACTCGATGAGCTACGAAAATCCGTCAACACCAGGAGACGTCGCATTAGGAATGCAGCGCCTCGAAGAGAGATGGTGGTTGCTCAGTACCTGGAACAAAAGGAGAAGTATGAATCAGAAGTAAGAAAGGCACAGGTCGAGAGCTGGAAGAGCTTCTGCGGAAAGCAGGACAGGGAGGGCCTCTGGGAAGGGATTTATAGGGTAATTAGCAGGTCCACAGCACGGGAGGAGGATACTCCGTTGGCCGTCGGTGGAACTTTCCTGGACGCCAAAGGCTCGGCTGAGCTGCTCGCGCGCACTTTCTACCCGACCGATCGCGAGGAGGAGGACAATGAGGGGCATCGAAGAGTACGTTTAAAGGCAATAGCGGTAGATGATGACATGGGCCATCATGAAGATGACCCACCCTTTACGGTGGGCGAACTCTTCGATGCCCTTCATATGTTTAATCCTAAGAAGGCTCCGGGGGCGGATGGCTTCACAGCCGATATCTGCACTCACGCCATACGTGCCGACCCCTTATTCTTCCTGAAAATGCTGAATCAGTGCTTTCACCACGGCTACTTTCCTAAGATATGGAAGGCAGCGGTGGTGGTGGCACTGAAGAAGCCGGGAAAGGACTCGTACACCGTCCCCAAGTCGTACAGACCTATTGGCCTGTTACCCGTCTTGGGGAAGGTGTACGAGAGAATGCTGATTGCCCGACTCAAGTTTTATATCCTGCCAAAGATAAGCACGCGGCAATATGGCTTCATGCCCCAAAGAAGCACCGAGGACGCCCTCTATGACCTAATGGGGCACATAAGGGCACGTCTCGATGAGAAGAGAATTGTCCTTATGGTGTCCCTGGACATAGAGGGCGCCTTCGATAGCGCCTGGTGGCCCGCAATAAAAATTCGGCTGGCAGAAGAGGGATGCCCTGCAAACTTGAGACGGGTAATCAGCAGTTACCTCAGTGACAGGGAGGTAAGGGTGAGGTACGCGGGCGAGGAGTGCAGACGCTCCACGGAGAAGGGGTGCGTCCAGGGTTCAATCGGCGGACCCTTGCTGTGGAACCTATTGTTGGACCCATTGCTGCATCAGTTAGAGGGTAGGGCGGTTCACGTACAGGCCTTTGCGGACGATGTGGTGCTGGTGTTCGATGGTGATAGCGCCTTGGAAATTGAGAGTCAGGCCAATGCCTCTCTCGAGCATGTGCGGGAGTGGGGCATCGGAAACAAGCTGAAATTCGCACCGCACAAAACTTGTGCGATGGTAATAACGCGGAGGCTAAAGTACGATGTCCCGCGCCTCAGCATGGGCGGGATAGACATTGGACTGTCCGAACAAATCAAAATCCTGGGGCTCACCATCGACCACAAACTCACATTCAACACACATGTCACTAACGTATGCAGAAAGGCGATCGGCATCTACCACAAGTTGGCGCGGATGGCCCGGATCAGTTGGGGGTTGCACCCCGAGGTGATCCGGACCATCTACAACGCCGCTGTGGAGCCGACGATCCTGTACGCAGCTAGCAGTTGGGGCGCGGCGGTGGACAAGCTTGGTGTCAGAAAGCAGTTGAACGTGGTGCAGCGCGGTTTCGCTCAAAAGCTATCCAAGAGCTACCGTACGGTCTCCCTGCACTCTGGTTTGATCCTGGCTGGGATGCTCCCTCTGGACCTCAGAGTTCGCGAGGTGGCCTCGTTGTACGAGGCCAAGAGAGGGGTGTCCCAGTCATGGTTGGGAGACGGGGAGATCGAGCGGATGGCTCCAGCTATAGAGGCACCTCACCCCGCGGAGCATATGAACCTGGAGATCACCAACCTGGTAGACGAGGAACAGTACCAAAGTACAAGTAAGATAGAAACGCGCATCTTTACGGATGGGAGCAAGATTGAGGGTCGCGTCGGCGCCGCGTTATCCATTTGGAATAACGGGACCGAAACCGCGACCCTCAAACTTGCTCTCTCACCGCATTGCACCGTCTACCAGGCTGAGCTCCTGGCCATATGCAAAGCGACCAGTGAGGTCCTCAAGCGAGGCGCGGCCACGTTTGGAATATTCAGCGACAGCAGAGCCGCACTAATGACGGTCATAAACCGTCATGCCCTCCACCCCCTGGCGGTTGAAGCCAGATTCAACATCAAGCGGGGCTTGATCCAGGGCAAGGAAATATCCCTGTTCTGGATCAAGGCCCACGCAGGGTTGGAGGGCAACGAGCGCGCCGACGACCTGGCGAAAGAGGCGGCTCTGAGGTCGAAGAGGGCCCCTCACTACGCCCTGTGGCCAGTTTCATTCGTCAAGCGGGGCCTGCGGCAGGTCACGCTTGACGAATGGAATGAAAGGTACAGGGCTGGTGAAACTGCTTCTGGCACCAAGCTCTTCCTCCCATGCGCGGTGGCGGCGTACAGGATCGTCCGCAAGATGGAGATCGCCGGCTCAACAACACAGCTGCTAACAGGGCACGGTGGGTTCTCCGAATACTTGACTCGGTTCAAGTGTAAGGAGGACCCATCGTGCGCCTGCGAGCCTGGCGTCAGAGAGACAGTCGCACACGTGATCGTGGACTGCCCGATCCATGCCGTAGACCGATATGTTTTAGAAAACAAAATAAACTTAAAAATAAGCACTACAAATTTACCAGAAATTATACAGAAACATAGAGCAGAATTCCTACCATTTGCGACAAAAATTATAGAGGCAGTAAATAAGAGAAATAGTGTGTAAGAATCACGAGCGGGTATGTAAAGATACCCAGCAACGTAGATTTAAGAATAGCATATATTATAAGTAAGAAAACTGTGAATGATTAAATGTCGTAATAATAAGTTTAGATTTAAGATGTTTAGAAATTAAGAATTGTACAATCTAGATTAAGAAAATAAAAATTAATTGTTTTGGAAATAAAGAAAAAAACAAAAAAGAATAGAAAGCAGGCAACCCAAATCCCAGTCGAAAATCCCAAGTATGAAAGGTATGGCATGAAAGTACGAGAAGGATAAAAGCGAGAACTTGTATGGTACTAGAGGACAGAATGAAAGCGAGAATTAGTATATAGAATAAGAAGTAATAGTTAAAAAGAATTAAAACCCTGAGTGGGTTAAACCTAAAAAGTTAGAAGTCTTCCTTCCTTCCTTCCTTCCTTCCTTCCTTCCTTCCTTCCTTCCTTCCTTCCTTCCTTCCTTCCTTCCTTCCTTCCTTCCTTCCTTCCTTCCTTCCTTCCTTCCTTCCTTCCTTCCTTCCTTCCTTCCTTCCTTCCTTCCTTCCTTCCTTCCTTCCTTCCTTCCTTCCTTCCTTCCTTCCTTCCTTCCTTCCTTCCTTCCTTCCTTCCTTCCTTCCTTCCTTCCTTCCTTCCTTCCTTCCTTCCTTCCTTCCTTCCTTCCTTCCTTCTTCTTCCTTCCTTCCTTCCTTCCTTCCTTCCTTCCTCCTCCTTCCTCCTTCCTCCTCCTTCCTTCCTTCCTTCCTTCCTTCCTTCCTTCCTCCTTCCTTCCTTCCTTCCTTCCTTCTTCCTTCCTTCCTTCCTTCCTTCTTCCTTCCTTCCTTCCTTCCTTCCTTCCTTCCTTCCTTCCTTCCTTCCTTCCTTCCTTCCTTCCTTCCTTCCTTCCTTCCTTCCTTCCTTCCTTCCTTCCTTCCTTCCTTCCTTCCTTCCTTCCTTCCTTCCTTCCTTCCTTCCTTCCTTCCTTCCTTCCTTCCTTCCTTCCTTCCTTCCTTCCTTCCTTCCTTCTTCCTCCTTCCTTCCTTCCTTCCTTCCTTCACTTCCTTCCTTCCTTCCTTCCTTCTTCCTTCCTTCCTTCCTTCCTTCCTTCCTTCCTTCCTTCCTTCCTTCCTTCCTTCCTTCCTTCCTTCCTTCCTTCTCCTTCCTTCCTTCCTTCCTTCCTTCCTTCCTTCCTTCCTTCCTTCCTTCCTTCCTTCCTTCCTTCCTTCCTTCCTTCCTTCCTTCCTTCCTTCCTTCCTTCCTTCCTTCCTTCCTTCTTCCTTCCTTCCTTCCTTCCTTCCTTCCTTCCTTCCTTCCTTCCTTCCTTCCTTCCTTCCTTCCTTCCTTCCTTCCTTCCTTCCTTCCTTCCTTCCTTCCTTCCTTCCTTCCTTCCTTCCTTCCTTCCTTCTTCCTTCCTTCTTCCATTCCTTCCTTCCTTCCTTCCTTCCTTCCTTCCTTCCTTCCTTCCTTCCTTCCTCCTTCCTTCCTTCCTTCCTTCCTTCCTTCCTTCCTTCCTTCCTTCCTTCCTTCCTTCCTTCCCCTTCCTTCCTTCCTTCTTCCTTCCTTCCTTCCTTCCTTCCTTCCTTCCTTCCTTCCTTCCTCCTCCTTCCTTCCTTCCTTCCTTCCTTCCTTCCTTCCTTCCTTCCTTCCTTCCTTCCTTCCTTCCTTCCTTCCTTCCTCCTCCTTCCTTCCTTCCTTCCTTCCTTCCTTCCTTCCTTCCTTCATTCCTTCCTTCCTTCCTTCCTTCCTTCCTTCCTTCTTCCTTCCTTCCTTCCTCCTTCCTTCCTTCCTCCTTCCTTCCTTCCTTCCTTCCTTCCTTCCTTTCCTTCCTCCTTCCTTCCTCCTTCCTTCCTTCCTTCCTCCTTCCTTCCTTCCTCCTTCTTCCTTCCTTCTTCCTTCCTCCTTCCTTCCTTCCTCTTCCTTCCTTCCTTCCTCCTTCCTTCCTTCCTCCTTCCTTCCTTCCTTCCTCCTTCCTTCCTTCCTTCCTCCTTCCTTCCTTCCTTCCTTCCTTCCTTCCTTCCTTCCTTCCTTCCTTCCTCCTTAATTCCTACCACTAATGTTGGACTTTGGCGTAGATCGTATCGCATCCGTGGTTAGAACTTTTGAGTACCCACGAACGACGCTACACTAAGTTCTGGCTACGCGTTATATTCTGTTATTTCTGTTCTGTACTCTAACTCCTTCTAATTTTAAGTTGTACTATTGTGTTGGTGACTGTATAAGTTATAATATAACAGTGAAAAATTATACACATCGTGAGTTATACCTACCGCGTTTCATTTTTGGTAATTACCTAAACACCACCACTAGTACCTCAGACTTATTATCCGAGTTTGGGATGCATTTCTTTTTATATTCCTTTGCATGGTTAAGTTGACATTAATTGACTTTTGTGTGGGTGTGTGAAATTTATTATTACAAGTCACGGAAACGAAGAAACCTAACACCCTTTAAATGTTGATATGATCTTTACTGGGATGACTGCTATTGAGTACCGCGCCGAGGTTTCCTTGATTGAAAAACAAATGTGATCAGAATGACGCATTTATTGGCACTGATATAAAGTAGGTACATAATTATGTTACAAAATGGATATATGATGCGACACGGCCGGTGCTAGTGCAGCACAAACGCTACGCTAGTGAAATGTTCGGGTTTGCCCGTACAATAACCTAGATAAAATTCCAACGAATTAAACAAGCTCTAATAAAGTACATTCCCAGCCAACTAAGGTGCTGCGGCGTTAAATGTTTCAAACGTTCAAGGTCAAGCGTATAAGGAGGGTACACAGGGTAACAGGTAAATTAGTAGTCGATGAAGTCTAGTCTAGATTTTAATTCGAACTGTATGAAATTCTAATAGTCGAAATAAGGACGTACTGCATTTGGATGTTTATTTTTTCTGGTTGTTCGTGATAAAAGGCAACCTATCCTAATAATCTGAGGGAACCGTAGCACCAAGTAAAATAATATAAAAGTTCTTGAAGTTCGTTGCGACTTTGATTGATGTTTTAATTTAAGTTTATTGGTTTACGATTATGACGTATTAAAAAAACTACTTACCTACTAGATCTCGTTGAAACTAATTTTCGGTAGAAGTTTGCATGGTAATACCTATACATCTATACTTTTTTAGTTTTATCAGTCTTTTCTTTTGGAAGTTACAGGGCGTGTGCCCTTTAACTTCCAAAAATTCCAGGTTTAATGTGTGTACATTTTACCGCTTTGAAAGTGTCTCTCGCGCAAACTATTCGCTTTAGAGAAAAAATGAAATTAGAAACCTCAAACATAATTTTTGTATGCAGGGTTACTTGTAATTAACTGGCATCCTCCCAGGGGTAGGTAGCAGACTTCATAAGTAGCAACGTTTGTTCTAAGACTTTCAATTCACACCCCCCTTCGGGGGTCGAGGGGGCCATCTTAAAACCGTAGATGACCTGGGGACTGCTGGGGTGCGAGGGATATGACTATTGGCTAACCTTACACCCCGGTAATTAAGACCCGAGACGGCGTGCGGTTTTAGTCGGTTCGATCCCGACATAACCACCCCCGATGGCCGACGGGGTCGGTATCCATGGGGATTTCCACACGATATAAAAAAAGGTACCATTCCACGCTATTCATTTCTCCACGAACTACTTACTGAAAATACTGAGGCAAAGTTCTTATCATTAGTTTTCTTTTTATTCCTACAGAGTTTACTCAGGTTTCCATATATTTATTACAAATTGTAGAAACGTGGACCAGTCGACTAATTGTACTTACGTGTACTCTTTAATAGTTGCACAGTTATCTAACGTAGTATTCACCAAATCTCGGAGTAGCCCAACTTTATTGTCAAAACTGAATCTGCCACATCTTCAAAGTCTTTGCGTCTTGCACAGACAAAATAGTTTGTCCACCTGGAAGAACCCAGTAATTTAGGATCCACGAGTAATATTATTTATGACTTCGCTTTGAGATCACGCTTTGTATCTAAATTAGTAGCGGCAGGTTCAACGCAGTTCCACAACTCTTCATGTTCCAAGTACGTGCGTACTGCGAACTTCCATGTGCTATAGTTTTCTCTTCTCATAAATTCTTCAATTTGGAAATGAGAAGCCATTTGTGGACAGAAAATTAAAATCAGATTCGAAATAAGCAGTAGTAAGACAAATACAAAATTGTACAAAATGGCTACCTGAAAAATTTTGGAATATTTTGCGGAACACTTTTTATAACCCGGTATTAACTTATTTGCCCATAACCTGTAGGTCAGTAACAGAAGTAATATACATAGTTAACATAGCTCACAGAAAGTATTTTAATAATAAAGATAGTAACAGCACAAGGACAGATGTAGAAGTGACGCGTAGACGTTTCTCATAGCAGAACGTCAGATTCAAATGGCGATCCTTTATTGAATGTAGGAGGATGGATTCGGTCACGCGTCGCGTGAACGCAGCGGTACAAGTTAAAACGGCAGGGAACAATATATAAGTCGGCGGCGGGCGACACGCGCGCTCTGGTCCACTCGCGGGTTCAAGTCATCGACGCACCTAATTCTTTTTGAAATAAAGCCACTCACAACCGTCATATTTTTTTGCCCATATTGTACAAACTTTTTATCAATACCAGACCTATCCAAAATCGGAAATCCTTTCTTATCGTTTCCTAGGTCACGGAAGGAAGGAAAGCTGCCAGCCTTCTGGGCACATTACCAGTCAGTGATGATGAGGAGGAATTCTATGACGCCATGTAAATATTTATTTTGGTTAGTTTTTATTTTAATGTAAATATTATTTAATTTTCATTGTATTTTTATCTTTGCGAACCAAATAAAAATCTTTTAATCGAAAATAACCTAATGTGAGTTGAAATCCAAAGTCAAGACTATAGAAGGAAAAATATCTTGATCTATTATGAACTTCATGCGGAGGTTGTCGCACTCATGCGTGCAGTCATGTTTCATAACTAAGTATACCACGTGATCGAAGCCGCGGGCAACAGCTAGTAATCGAATGAGAATGAAAAAAAAATTGACTACTGCGGTCCATAGAATATTATCTCTGGTTCAGAATCATGATTATGAAGTTTCTGTCCTAAATACTAGACTAATTTTGTTCAATATTTTTATAGCAGATCAGAGCAGAGTGTCACTGAGCCGTACATGACAAACCGACAGGAGGCAGATCGTTACCAAGGGACAGGCGAGGGGGGATGCGGTCCGTGTAAAGGTCACTACAGGCGTGACTACAGTCGGAAGAGTGAGACTGGGCAGTGCGCAGGGTTAGACGAGCTGGAAAGTCGCCACCTAGCTACAATTGAACAGAGCATCCTGGGAGGGTGCGTGTCATAAAGTATAATATGGATGCGGTACGGAGTGAAACAGATAATCGAACGTGAGCGTGTCACACGCGTGACAGTCAGGGACGGGGGTTCTGCAAGGCAATGAAATAGAGGTGTACGTATTTATAGTTAACGTTTAATAATAAATATCTGTACAGTTTGACACGAGGTAGCGCGTAACATAGTACCGCCATGACTAGTGTGTTGAGGGACGGCGCGGGCGGCGGCGGGCGGGGTCACGTGACGATCAGCACCAGCAGCACTATCGCGAAGCCCGCCGCGAGGCACACCGCGAGCCCCAGCTTTTTCTGAAACACAAGATCAGCTTTCAAGGACCCGGAGCTGGTCGGCTTCGGTCGCGTCGCGACCTACTTACCTTCCGGGCCTTGGCGCGGCTGACGGTGCCCTTGAGCAGGTGGTGTCCGCCGGAGCCGACGTGGTCGCTGGCCTGCAGCGCGTAGTACTCCACGCTGTCGACGCGCTCCTGCTGCGCGGCCACCAGGTGCGCCAGCTGCGCGAACAGCTCGCGCACGTCGCGCAGCGCCGCCTCCACGCGCGCCAGCTCCGCGTGCCGCGCCTCCACGTCGCGCAGCACGCGCCGCGCCTCCGCCGTCTCCGCGCGCACCTGCCGCGCCAGCAGTACACACTACACTAAGGAGCCGCACCATGGGCCGGCTCACCCGGCCTCAGAATGGACTCGTTTAGTTCAAGTAAAAATAAGCGGCATGGACTACACCTGTAACGTAGTTCATGTAACTACATATTTAGCTACGGCACACACACATACACATCACACGGATGCCGGGGATCGGCCGCTGCCGGTGAGTGGCCTTATTTCTTTCTTCCTTTTTCCTAGCTCCGCGTTACATCATCGCTCGTGAAACATTTTGGGTAATATTGTTTTGTTTCGGTGCAGAGTAGACTAGAACTTGAATAAAAATATGGAGGCTAAAATATTATGATTGATCTCGACAGTCGATATCCTACAACAGCCAGTATGCATAGGTACTTATAGGTATCCTATACAGACTAAGCCACTAACTACTTTACAATTTTATAATAACCTACCGCGCCCAATCGTGAATGTAAACAAAAGTTTGCAAATGTATAAAATAGTAACCCAGCGTTGAGACAGGGATTACCGTACTCCAGGGGGAGAGTAGCGCGTTCCGTCTCGAGCCCTAGACCCGGCTGCTGTTATCGTTACAAGCGAGTCCGGTGTGTGTAGGAGTGCGCGAGTGTAGAGACAAGCTCTTTCGCAGCAGCGTGCGTCTGTGTCGCAAGGTCGACATTCAAGACTACATCATATCAGAGCCAGACCCAGAGCCAGTGCCGGTAAACTCACGTTGTCCACGAAGAGCGAAATGTTGTTGGAGTCGAGCAGGCTCTGGCACTCGTCGTCGGAGATCGAGAGGTTCGCTGCAACAACGCGCAGGTACATGTCAGTGGTGTTGTGTGTTGTTTAATAATCTAAAAATGCAGTTTAAATTGTTTTTAAAGTCAAAATGAAGTCTTCTTTCATGGCCTCGCCGCCGAGGGACACTCGGTAGCTACAAATATTATTATAATATGTATATATGTAGATAGATGTCTGTTAGCTCGTTCACTGGATTTTTATGTCAATGTGAATAATTGACCGTGCTGTAGTTGTAACTACGAGTGTTGAACTAATACAAGCTGTTGTGCGATAATTAAATAATTATTAATCTAATAAACTACCGTTTGTTGCGAACAAAATTACTTATATCTTAACATATTATTATTTTGTACCTTTCCTTCGGTAGGCGGTTGGAAACGGTGTAAAAAATGTACGAATGTTCGTACATTTTTTACAGCGAATTTAGGCAATTGCCCTGTAATTGTTCTAAATAAATACGTAAGTAGGTACAATGAGCGTTTTCGGCTGAAGCCGACACTTGGTGTCGTGTTTATTCGGTGAGTCAGTTCGTGATGTGCGCGTGTGACTGGCCCACCGCGGCACCGGCACCGCGGCCGTTGACCTGCAGCTGGCTGCGCGCTGGGCGCGAGCTAGCTGGCCCGCGCCGGTGCAGCCGAGGTACTGTGCACCTTGCTGACCACTCGAGTAGGTAGGGACACAACGACATGAATTGTTTAAAATCAACATACAGTTGTAAATAGTTGTGGCCGTGGGTATAGCTAAAATAAACAAAAAGACTTGACATTGTGTACCGATCGAATCTATTTAGGTAGATGTGACAAATGGCGCGGTGAGGAGGCTTCCTTCAACTTGCTTCTGAGTGTTGTGTCGCTGACCGCGTCACAGTCCGCGAGCAGAGCACACTCAACCTCGACTTCATCAAATTAACAGGTTGAGATGCAACGTGTGCACCCACCCTTGCGACCAAATCAACTTGTGTATTTACAACCAATTAGGGGAGAACCTGGGCAGAGACGTTGCCGTCAATTTAAACACGGTTGGGTTGGGTTCTGTAAACATTACTAAAACGAGAACAGCCGTTCTGGAAGAGTGACGTAGAGACACCTACAGGGTCGTAAAGAATAGACAGTTATTCGCTAACTAGACAATTGATTTTGTGTCAATGGGTTTGTGGAGGAACGGGATGTGACGTCCCTCCAACACAAAGGGAGGATCCTCCGACCAGGCAAGGTGATCACGCCTGGCGGGCCGCGGCCCAACGGTTATCGTTGGGATCTTGTATATATGCTATACCAGCGCGCGAACTTCACTTTCGCGATTCAGGATTGTAGTGACGTAGTTGTAGTATCGAAGTAGTTCGTCGTGCTGTCACTAGATGGCGCTGGGTATATGTGGAATCGCCACATCACTCCCCTCCAAGACCGGAGGTTGATTGCGATGAGACAGCTGTCTTAGCTCTCTTGTGGAGCGTGCCAATGCCAGTCTTGTGTTCCATTGCGTCGGAACTGGACGCCGCTGATTCCATTGTGGAACAGTCTTCCTCGCTAGTCCCAGTGAGTCGGGACTCCGCTGGTCCCGTTGATGCAGGGACGAGTGCGGTGAAGCGGTGCTGCGGTGAAGTGCCAAGTGAGCGGAGCTCGAAGCGTCGAGTTGAGTTGCCTCGGCGAGCCCTCGATAAGCCCTCTATGAAGCGGGGCGAATGCTGCGTAGACGGGAGAGATATGCTCTTCTTACATGGACCGTAGGTGCAGTAGGCAATGACTGCTACGTAGATGGGAGAGATGTGCTCTTCTTGCTGACCGTATATAGTACGTGCAGTGTACTGTGCCATTTATTACAAGGCAGTGTGTGGCCGTAGGGTAACCAGTCTGGAGCGATCGCTCCAGGAGGTGGTATCCTGTTGAGGCCGAAGGTGCTGGATGGCGAAGACTTGATTACCGCTCATGCGGGAGAAGTGAAAGATATGGTGGCGATAGGAATGCTGCTGATAAGCGCAGCGAAGGTTGCGTGTTCATATCACGTCGGGGTCGCCACTGTGGAGGAACGGGATGTGACGTCCCTCCAACACAAAGGGAGGATCCTCCGACCAGGCAAGGTGATCACGCCTGGCGGGCCGCGGCCCAACGGTTATCGTTGGGATCTTGTATATATGCTATACCAGCGCGCGAACTTCACTTTCGAGATTCAGGATTGTAGTGACGTAGTTGTAGTATCGAAGTAGTTCGTCGTGCTGTCACTAGATGGCGCTGGGTATATGTGGAATCGCCACAGGTTGTTAAGTAACGAAACACTCAAGCCATACATTTTGACTAAGGTATGAACTCTTAAGGGTGCATCGTCGGGCGGAACCTACGCGGTGTACCGGGCGACTGCCGCTAATTAAGGACCCTGCGTAGGACTGTGCAGAAGTGTGTGTAGAAACTGCAGCGGTTTCCAAGTCTGAGGGGGCCATCTCAAAGCTGGCGATCGGCCCTCGGTCAGCGGGGGTGGGAGGTTTTAAAGCACGGCGCGGCATCCGAGGAACCGAGTTAAAACCGCACGCCGCGGCATCCGGTCCGACATAACCACCCCCAACGGCCAACACAGGGGTGGTACCCGTGGGGATTACCGCATTAAAAAAAAGTATAGCCTAAGCTTCGGAGAGAACTTAATTATTATAATTCGCACAGAATGCTACGATGCGAGCCAGAGTGTGTTAGCTCAAGGCACGTAGAGTTGGGCGACACAGACTGTGCGTTGTGCGGTGCGTAGTGCGCGTACGTACTGAGGCGGATCTGCTCGTGCAGCAGCGACAGCTGGTGCGCCCGCAGCGCGTCGAGCGCGGCGTGGTGACGGTCCAGCGCGTCGGCGTACAGGCGGCGCGTGGCGGCGTACTGCAGGCGGGCGATGCGCGCGCCCGCGTCGTTGCGCGCCGCGCCCGCCGCCGCGCGCGCCTCCAGCTGGCGCAGCGCGCCGCACAGCTTGAGGCCCGTCGCGTTGGACATAGTCACCGTGCTCTCCAGCTGCTCCTGCAACTCTGCCCACACGCGTCACGCCCCGCCCACTCCCCCCGCGCCTCTCTCTAGCTATGGCAGCTTACGTTTGTTGGTGTGGAAGGTGGGGTCCGAGTGCAGGCGGCGGATCAGCTGCGTGTTGCCGTTGACGTGGTGAATCCAACCGCGCATGCGCTCCACCTGCAAGTACGAACATACGCGCGCATGAGTCGAACCCAGCATTTAAAAAGCAACGGATCACCGTCCCCAACTCCCCATCCACCGTAGCGTACAATCGTGACGCATTCGGAGACGTCGACACCCTACATACTAACACTGCATCAAACTCTACAAAAAAAACTTAACTACTTGGAAATTAATGGAGCATCCCATATTTCACGTTTTCCAAATTTCACCGCCCCTAGCGATAGAATTACTTAGCCGTCAAGTAGAACATTTTGAGAAAGGTGCATTATGAGAAAGGTACGTTTTGCGCATGAGGTACATTTTGCGAAAGGAAAATTGTGTGGTGCTACTGCACGTCCACATTATAATATTGCTCCGCTCACAAACAAAAGAAACACGAAATAATTGCACATCATTATAGCTTTGGTTCCGAGTACCTAACAACTTTTTGTCGATGTGATTCACTGTGATTCACTGTTTCTAAGATTTCTTCGAATGAAAAAGCAAGATTCATACAAAAAGTGGGTCTATCCTCTCCTCGTCGTGTTTTCTTTCCCGTTAGTGTGTGTTAATTAATATCTAATACGTAAACGAAGTCAGAGGTGCGTGACCGGGAATCGAACCGCCGCCACCGATCGACGCTAATAGGGACTCGGTCATCGCTGACTGTTTGTTTCATTGAACTGTGATTTGATGGCAGAGTGTGCGCACATCCACTGCTCATGGTGGCTGCATTCGTGTAAGCTAGTGGAATCACCACTGTGTTACATCACGCCTTATTCTAGCAGTAACCAAACTGCCCCTCGTATACATTGGGAGTGTAGTATTTAGCATACTGAACGTACATACTGTTATGAATAATAAATAAATAATAAATATTGTTCGAAGCACGGTGAGTTTACATTGTAGAATAGTGGAGCGGTATACAATGCGAATCTCGTATCGCCTGGGTTAAATTCTGCACAAACAAATTATTGAAATCAAATAGGTATACTCGTAGTTAGTTCACTTAGGACTAGGACCCATAATATTGTGTCCGTGGTGCTTATCTCTTTGGTAGCTAACTTATTTGTATCTATTATCTGCCGCTTGCTCGGGCCTTATTATGATGCACAGTAGTTACAGTAGTGACAATGAGGGGCCAACGGCTACTAGCCGGTTGGCACCAAATAAATCGCGGTAGAGAGTTATTGTTACCTATCAAGATGAAACAAACTTTAATCTTTGGATTCACATTGATCGCATGTAATCGTATGCGAACCATGTACAAAACCAGCCGAAAAAATAACAGCGCGCCATGTACTGACTCAGTGTTCTCTTAGTTAGCAACGACACGTCCTTCAGTGAGCGGGGTGTGATGGCTTTGCACACATTCCCACTACTCGGCTTGGGGCGAGACCGCGGAACACGACTAGTTTATTCTGGAAGAGGTCTAGAGCATGATTGAAAAGTCGAACTTCATGTGGTTAATACGTGCATTGACCTTGCGTAACTATCGTTCAATTATGAATATGAAAGGTATAGACTAAAATAATTTTGTATGAATCAAAAAAGGTAGGTACTTACATGTATTAGAATTAGGCAAATCAATTAATAAGTAAATGATGCTTGTAATGTACAGAAAATAACGTCCTTTTTATGGTGGGATCACGTATTATGTAGGTACACTGATTTGTGTACTCAAGATGCTGTATGTGTGAGCGCGGCGCGGCGCGGGCGGCGGTATCGGGTCAAGGATTGTTGGCGCGGTAATCGTCACTGACTAATAAACGAGACGCTTCGCAATGAGCTCGAGTGCACTGTGCGCGCGCGCATATCGCTTCTACTTGTACCGTAGTACTGACGCCTGCCGGCCGACGACGGTGTGCGGTTACATGCTGCCGCAGCACATACGAACACCTACTCACTCACCGTGCACTATTCCGTAACAGCGTAATATTATGTTATACATTATGTGTCATACGAGTAATAAAGACATGATTTATGCGCGCCATGCGCCCATCTATTGTGATATTTAGGAGTCCGGCCTGCATCCAACTCGTCGTGTGAGTGGTGAGTGGTGAGTGTCAGCGCGACGTGCCACTAGGTGGAGCGTCGCGTTGTCGTTCGCTAATTACCACTGCTCTAATGAAAGCAATGAGCGCGCTGTTAACTGCCTCATTAAATATAATTAAACGCGTCGTGTTGTTCGTGTGCCATGTGCCACCCATACACAATGTGGACAAACCAACACCTTTACCTATGGTTATAGTTATAGTTTAACACTGACCTCTTGGAAAATCTCTTCTATCTCAGCGTTCTGCTGCTCGGGCTCCTTGAGCATCAGCTCCACGGTGTCGTGGTACACGCCGGCCGCGGCGCCATTCGCCAGCTGAAACATATAACATTACCTATTCAGAACTATGCCAGCAGGCCTGACACGTACATCGTACATCCAAAACTGCGTACGAAAGTTTCGGGCGTTAGGCAGGTCCCGTATCTACCATGACTCGTATTTATCCCGCAATTGATCCGAATCCAGCACGTAGAGTTCCGCACGGCCCGAGCACACCGAAGGATATATCCCAAGTGACTCGTGGTACGTAAATGTTACATCTTTCGTTGGTATCTAGTGCAAATCCAAAATTCCGTGCGGTTTTTGACTAGAGGAGAGGATGAGTCGTGTACTGTGCGAACTGTCGCCGGCGAGGAGCGGAGGCGGCGGACGCTAGGCAGCTCTTGAGTGACTGAGCAGCAGCGACTACAATAGACCAAGAGGGCAAACGCCATTGAGGGACGAGCTCACAAACTTGGAAGGATTCAATAGGTACTACTAGTGTGTGCGAGTTTGGTCGAAAGATTCACTGCCGCTTGGGGGGACGCGCTGCCCATTTGACCAATAAAATGTATGACAAAATGTTACGCAGCTAGCCGTGGGATTCACGCAAGGCCCGCTGGCTGCCATTAGGTTCAATTCCCGGCATATATTTTATTGAGTTCACAGCGGTTCTCTTCAGTTGTAATGTACAGCTAGTACCTACCCAGGTACTAGCTGTACATTTGCGTGGCAATCGATATTGACTCAGTCCGCATCCGTAGGTAAGTTACAGTTCACCACTACTGACTTCTTGTTCACTGTTTTAACAAATCTTGTCGATCTTCTTTTCAATCGACCATCACTCGGAATTGTCAATAGAAATCAAAATGAACAGGAAAATAACAAATTACTATGATTAGCAATATAATTATGAACTAGTTAATAACACCTGACTACTTGTTGGTCAGTGTGGTCGGTGGTGGTCATTAGTCGCTGATGTGCTCCGCTATTACCGTAGGTATTGGTCGGAGTTGCGTAGCGGCATAGAGCGTTCGGTGCCCGCTCAGTACAAAAAATGTTCGTATTTATTAATTAGTATGCATGTTCTAGATCGGGCGAGTTCCACGTGAGCAAGTTGATGAATGAGCCATTAATATATAGAGTATGTGATTGCATTGGTCTGGGTGTTTCCATGTACCTACGAGTATAAATATTATATAGGAAGATAAAAATAGTAGACGGTAAAATAGTATCTCAAGGTCATGAGGCACAGGGAGCAAGCTCGGGCTCGGGCTCCAGGGAGAGGAACGTCCTCGCTATACGCGCCGTGGCCCGCAGAACTGCTCTCTGCATCCAACTGTGAGCCGTCGGCCGCGCGAGAGCCTCCTGAGGCTCTTGGCGAGGAGTCCGTGAGCAGGGACGACTACAACAATAGATGAGGCCGCGCCCTAAGTACGTATCGATTGTGCTAATATTTTGTATGTTTTTCTTTCTATGTTACGGGTTTTGGGAGTGAGTTTAAAGTTACGTAGATTTCAATTGCACATTTTTCAGTTCGTTTGAATAAGGTTCGGACTGTGCTGATGATGATGAAGACGTTACGATTACTAAATTTATTTAGTACTTACCTACCTACTTGCAATCTATGATTTATTATCAATCGGAATAAACTTTAATTGAAGTCAGCCGGAACTCTCCAACTTGTTGACACTGTCGAAATACTACCTACCTAGGTACCTATGTAATGTAATGTACGCGTTGTTAAGTTGTTGTGTGCTTCAATACATGCGACGTATCGTCGAACTGACAGCTGCGAGTGTCCACGCGGTTACCTGGGCTGGGCAGGACGCCGCGCGCCGGGCGCGATGGCTGAACATCTTATAACTACTACCATGTGTTACACCGTAGAGAAAGGCCGATACACTTGAGTGAGCCAGCGCCCGGAGCCAGCTGCGGCGAGCAACTCTCGCTGCATTCGTCGCATAGTTCGCCGAGTCCAGGGAGCGCCGACGTCACAGCGCGGCGTTTGTTTACAGTGCGCATGACGTCATGACGCAGTACACGACACATGACACGGCTGAGGTCCTGCGGCTCCTGCCCCGCAGGCGGCGAGCTCACCTGGCGCAGCTCGGCCAGGCGGTCCTTGCTCCTCATGGCGACTGGCCGGCGCTCGGCGCAGGCTCAGGTGGACGCCGCGCGTGCAGAGGTGCGCTCGTCGCGGTATCTAATCGCGGACTGATAACGCCGCTGATATCACGCGCGCAATTCACGCCGCACTAAGGTCACTACACTCGCCGCGGTGCGATCCACACGATACGGGGCTCACGACCGCGGGCGCACAATGTGTCCCTGTCACTCGCGCAGCACGACCGAACAAAGACGGCAAGGAACCGGACGATTAAACTGTTAAGGATGAGTAAAAGACGCAGCAGGGAGAAAAGCGGACGAGGTGCGCGCGTGGAGTGCGGGCGGAGCGCTGCACGGTCGCGCCACGTGCTCGCGAGCTGCAGCCGCGCAGGTGTACGGCGCCCGCCAGCCGCTCTCCATCAATGAAACGAACTGCGAACAGCGCCCCCCCCCCCCCCCACCACGCCCCCCTCGCGCCACGTGTGTCAGCACTCCGTGCCGCGGTGCTGCCTGAAGCGCGGAGTGCTGAGGCGGCAGAACGTATTGCGCGACGATGCGACTACATCATACCTACACTGACCTGTATTCTTTGATTATATAATCAAAGCCTGTATCATTGTTCGTCCCGACCACCACTGACCCGTCCAGCCACGTCGCGACTGCAGCGCGGAGCGTTGTCCCCCTGGAACTTGAACTTTCAGCAGCTGGTGCCTGTTGTTATACCTACATCCTTATGCTAAAAGCATCCACTAAGGGAATATGTATCATTTTCAAAGTAAGTAGGTACCTACCTAAATGAAGTTTTACAGTTTCATACAGCTATGCAATCCAACTAAATACTTAGGTAATTTTTTAAATAATTTGTATTGTCCCGGGCGCTTGTTGTAAAGTACAGATTTAATGTTTAGACAAGAAACCGCTACTATCTTTACAAATGACGTTCATCCTTCCTCCCGGTATTGAGCCGCTGCCGCTCCTGGCGTAGGGCGCCGTGGCGTGGCTCACACTGTGCTGGGCCCTGGGGCCACAGTTATGTTATGGTCCAAACTCGTGAACATACGGTAAAACTCTATCTCTTCTAAAGTTAAACACGTCAATATGAAGTGATGCCACATGTCTATCACCTAAGTGGTATAATAAAAATATAACTTCACCTCGCCTGATGGGGAGTTTATTTTTATTTAAACCGTGTAAGTACGTAAGTACTGAGGTGGTGTAGAACGAATGAGTGCTGAGTGCATGGCACGCCGAGTACCTAACTATGTAAGACCGTGACCGTGTCAATGTGGAACACACACAACACAGTAGATGGGAAGTGTGACATGTGTATGACTTGCATTAAAGACTTTGCAACAGTAGAGGAAGCTCGTGTGAGGATAGCAGCAGACGGGGATTGTTGTCTGCCCACCCCACAGGGAGAAAGGTGAATATGAATGTGTATTTGTATTTGTATTATTTTGATGAACAGTTGGCTCTCTGCACCACACCTGAAATATTTGAACTAAGTACTATAAGCAATTGAGCATGTCCCTAACTACGCGGTATGCTCGCGAACGCGGAGCTGCGCCCGCGCCGTCGCTGGCTTCGCTGGTTCCATTAACCTTCAGTTGCCTCCCGAGGTACAAAACATTAAAATTAATTGGATATGACATCATTGTTGTGATTAATTACATTGTTAGTCAGTAGGTACCTAGTCGGAACTCCTCGTGCAATACAGTCGAAGCCATAGGCCACTGTGTAGGTACCTCGCGGCTTTCATCGCACAGCGAACACCTCCGCCAGTGTATTCTTGCACTAGTCCAGCACACACAGCTGCGATATGATACCTACAGTATTGTATGGACACACACACACGCACACACTGCCACCTACTCATGAAAACGAGGCAAATATCCATTCGGTGCAGAGATATCCATTTAGTAAAGAGGTAATAAAGTAATGATAAGCCTGACTTGCAGTGAACTCTTACAAGTACGAGTAAATCATTGTAACCATGAGTCATGCTCGCTATGCCTACGCTCACTTTACTGATTTGTTTAGTTCCCAACGAATGGCTCACAGACTGATCAAAGAAAGCAATGTTGGTACCTTATGCCATTTATAAAGGAAGGACAGTCTGTTGGTACTCCCGTTACCTACCTACCTACTTTAGGATTGTTCTCCAAGTTGAGTATAATCATGGTATGGTGGATGTTGGATGGATGATACACTTCGCCAGATAGGTAGGTATGGCATTGCCGAGACACAGCGCAGCGGTCACAATATACCTATCACCAATAGTGGAAAATAATAATGCCCAACCTGTGTGAATCCGATAAAAAAAATGAGATTTTAATTAACAATCACGTTACTTAATTAATTTTAAATCTAAAAAAAATCGTGTAATTATTCAAACAAAACGGCAATTTAATAATGATAATATCCCTTTCTTGCCCGTGTTACTACCAGTTCTACTACCAGTAGTAATACTGTTAATTTTTTTACCTTTCTTACTACTGCAGTAGTAAGAAAGGTAAAAAAATTTTTTTACCTTTCTTACTACTGCAGTAGTAAGAAAGGTAAAAAAATTAACAGTATTACTACTGGTAGTAGAACTGGTAGTAACACGGGCAAGAAAGGGATAATATCTATAAGTAAATAGGTAGGAACTTAAAATAAGTATAATGAATCTGTAAACAAATCGGTTTTCTGTACATATCTGTGAGTTATATTATCTTTTTGAAATTTTAAAAATAATACCGTAGGTATATTTTCACATTATCACTAAATAAAAGTCCTAACGTTCATAAGTTTTGCAAAATCCAGCCGCAATCCTGAGGAGAGTCCAAAAGTCCGAAATCATTAAATCGGTGTGGAGCGCCATCTGTGAGCTAGTACACAAACTACCTGGCTGGAGCGTGGCGCGTCGCGTCGCGCTAGTGGTTACTGCGCGATACACCACACGACCGATAGGTGGCGCCGTCAGCCAACTGCTGACTATTATTTATCATCACAATACGGTTTAAAAAAAGTACGGCAGCCTTACATTTTGCCTATATACGCCCTATAGTCTATACTTATTTGCCAGCGGAAGTCCCGTACAAATCGCGCCCGGCCGTTCCAAAGACGGGCAGACAAAATAAAAGTGCATTTTTGTTCTACTCTGTATCGTATGCATTGATTTAAATTAAATGAGTTATTATTCAATATTACAAACTGTTTCTTCAATTTTACTTATTGGTATAGATGTATAGATTCGTACTTATTGAAGTCCATGACTTTCAAAACTAATGTGAGCACCTAGACCTAGTATAGTAGTCTACATAGAATTTTATGAAGGTTTTAAGTTATCTGTGTATGCAGTAGCTGTGCCTCTCGACTTCGCCTGCGGTCTGCGGTACACTTCGCTCCGTGGCATCTATTTTCTTGTTGTTTCAGGTAGGCACGCTCACTGATTACTGCCATTGCATTTGCATGTCAAAAAACATTATATGCATGCGATGCATATCTGTAGGTACTTTATTAGTTATATAGTAGAGGTAGTGTATGGGCATTTCATTTATGCTCTCTGCTTCACTCTCCTAGGTAGTAGCGTGATGATATAATACATCCTTCCACGAACAAATGGAGTAGGTACATACATAATATGGTAAATTACCTAAGTCTTGTTTCTTGCATTAGATAGATTTTTATTAATTGTTGGTATCTTTTTGTTTCCATATAATACGGGCAAACACTGGCCCTGTAATACTGTGTCTGTGTTTAGAGACTAGCTCGGGAGCAAGGGATTTTTTAATTTTAAATCAGTTTAGCAGTTTTTGCGTCCTTCACGCACACAAACAGACTAACCGTCAAATAGAAAAGTATTCCAAAAAAATATTTTTATTATCAGAATCGTGCATATAACATTACAAGGAAATTTCTAATGTTCTTGAACATTACCCAAGTATTTTTTTTAAATACCTTCATCTCCAATGTTCAGACACCTAGTTCACAATTTTATAACAGTAAATAAGTAGATTAAATTAATATCCTGTTGACTTTAGAGTCAATTTTTATATATATCGTTCTTATCGAACCAATAAGTGGTTCCGGTGAGCACATCGTCCCCGTAGTTACGAGTAGGTAGGTATAGCTGATGGCAGCTGGCTGGAGGGCCTCGGGCTTGCCGCTTTGCGTTGTTCCTCAAACTCATTTCCACGAGCCTGTGCCATTCTTTCTTCCCATTGTGAGGGTTCAATGTCGCACCTTCTCATGTGCCGCTTCTAAACATCTTTATACCGAAGGAGTTGTCCGCCTTGCTTCCGCTTACCCTCCTCCAGGTCAGAATTAATTTCACTCTTTCCTCTTTGATCCGTGAGACATGACATGACCACACCTGACCAACGAAGCTGACGACGCAAGTAAACCTCGATGCCATGCACTCACAATTAGCGCATCAACACTTAGGTATTGCTCACAGCTCACACGGGATTTTACGTACGTACGTGTGCACTAGTAGGGATTCGATGAAACCACCGTGTGATCTTAACTGCAACTGTGTGTTATCTATCGAAAGCTCAATTTTGACATAAATTCAATGATTTTATATACAAGATATGTTACGTTCATAGTAACTGACACCTCAGATCTGATCCACATTGACAATTGTTGACAATTAGCGTTAAAGTAGTATGAAAGATGGGATAAGCACGTGAGTAAAAAAGATAGCTATAAATATTATCCGTCAAAAAACGTCCCAATTGGGACGTTTTCGAGTCTTCACGTGGCGCGCTCTAGTAACATATCTGCCTCTTTTTACATGTATAATATCATTGCATAAATTACTTTGGCTTACATATACGATGTGTGCAGTGTGAACAATGGTACACACTGTACACATCACGCTACCATACAGTATTACCACATGAATAGCTATGGTACTGTCGTCTTTACTCATGTGGTATTACTTAGGTATCGCGATTCAACACGCTACCTAGTGACTCAAAATCAAACGTAAGTATAGTTTGAATGTGTGTTTGGTCGTGAACAGTGTTAGCGAGCATTAGAATCTGCGCCATTGTGTGAATCAATAGCAAACGAAAATTTTGTTTTCATAGTGGGTGTAGGTAGGTACTAGGCTGGTCTTTATATTACGCAATTTAGATAGTCAAGGTGATTTCGTTCTGACACTTACTTTTGAAACTTTGTCGCAATACTTACTTTTGACGCTAGGTAGCGTCACCTACTTTTAACATCATGTTCATCAACTTGTGAGAACGTGTCAACGCCACGTGTTATACAATACGTCAAATACGTGACAATACGCTATTATCTGGTATGGTAGAACCACACTTCGCTATTCGCCTTTATTCACGTGTATAAATCGAAGTGGGGAGAGCTTATTCGTGTATATTTGCTTTATTCGCACGAATATTCACCTTAGTTACTCTTCTATGAAGAATTGTGGAGGGATTAGACATCTATAAGAATTTCCTCGAATACAATATAAGCAAATAGCGAATAGCGAAGTGGTTACGCCATTACAGGTCGTCTACCGCGTCTCGCTTGCTCGGAAGGGAGTGGCTACTTTACGTTTCCAATTCCCTCAATTTACCTCTGTTTGGTTTCGGTGAGAGTTGTTGGCGAGTTCACCCGTCCTGAGACTACGTGTAGCGTGCAGTGCACCGCGGGTCAGTGAGGTTGATCCTGTTGTACAGAAGTCACTTAATCCAACGCGTCGACTGTGTGCAACAGCTCTGTCTACCTCTCACCACATGACCTTGACCCATTACATACTTACTTATTAGGTTGAGATTGAGATTGAAGTTATGCGATTTTCCAAGGGTGTGTAAGTACATACATGGTAAATACCCTTAAATATAAATAAAACACAGAGTAATGTCTATGATGTTTTATTGTAACATATAGATAGTTTTCTACACATCCACCTTACATACGCGTCGCGTGGTGCGCTAACTGATATGAGCTCTGAACAGCGCAGGCGCGGGGCGCCTCGCTCACCGGACATAAATAAAATTCACATAATAATATATAAACTTACACTAAGACGGCGCGGCTCGCACGCGCATACGCCTATATACACGCTAACCACTAGTCTGTACAGTACCGTCACTATTTACAACGAGAGGATATGTGTGAGTGCGGGGCCGCGCCCGCGTCAGTCGCGCGGCGGCGCGCGCGCCAGCAGCGCCAGCGGCTGCAGCGGCTGCAGCGACTGCAGCGGTTGCAGCGGCTGCAGCGGCTGCAGCGGTTGCAGCGGCTGCAGCGGCTGCAGCGCCGCCGCGTGCAGCGCGTGCGCGTGCGGCGCCAGCGCGTGCGGGTGCGCGCCCAGGTGCACGCCCGCCGGCGCGCCCTCGCCCGCGGGCGGGTTGATCCGCTTCTCCTGCAACAGGCCGCACGGTTAGCGCCGAGCTCTCGCCAGCGAAGCGCCGCGGCGAGGACGCGAGGCTTACCTTCTGGCGGCGGTTGCAGAACCAGACGCGCACCACCTCCTTCTCCATGCAGAGCGCGTCGGCGAGGGCGGCGATCTCCTCGCTCGTGGGCTTGGGGTTGTGCAGGAAGGCCTTCTCCAGCGCCACGCGCACGCCGGACTCGATGGACGTGCGCTTCTTGCGGCGCCGGCCCACCGCCTCGGCCAGCCCCGCGCCCAGCGCCGCGCCGCCGCCCCCCCCGCCTCCACCCGCCAGCGACGAGTCCGCGTCCTCCAGCCACTTCTGCAGCAGCGGCTTCAGCTTGCACATGTTCTTGAAGCTCAGGTTCAGCGCCTCGAACCGCGATATCGTCGTCTGCGAGAAGTCATTGCCGTACAGCTTGCCCATCGCGAGGCCCACGTCGCCCTGGGTGAAGCCTGCCAACCGAAACACGACCGTGAGGCACCGAGGGTACGGCGACGGAGGACGACGGAGGACCGGTCCGGCGACCGCCGAGCACTCACCGAGCTTGATGCGCCGCTGCTTAAAGGTCTTGGCGAAGTGCTCCAGCTCCTCCAGGTCGGCGGTGTCGTCGGCGGTGGGCTCGAGCGCGCGCGGCTTGTGCGCGTGCGCGTGCAGCGGCGTGTGCGCCAGCGCGTGCAGCGGCGAGCGAGCGCGCCCCGAGCCCGGCGTCAGCGGCGTCAGGAACGCGCCCGCGCCCGGCGGCGTGCGGCGCGGTGACGGCGAGCGCCCGTCCGCGCACGCGCCCTCCGCCTCGGCGCTGCGCCCCCGCGCGCGGTAGGCGGCGTGCGGGTAGCCGCCCGCCAGCCCCGTGGTGGCGGCGGGCCCGGCCCCGGCGCGCGCCTGCAGCTGCTGCAACTGCTGCGCCGCCGCCTGCGCCACGGCCTGCTGGACCTGAAGCGGGAGCGGAAGCGTTGCGTGACTACGTTCTCTCTGCACCGCGTACCTACGTGGTCCGGCGAGGGCTCCTGCGAGCGCGTACCTGCGTGTGCAGCAGCAGCGAGTGCGCGCCGTGCTGGGTGAGCAGCAGGTGCTGCAGCTGCGCCAGCGCGTTGCCGGCGCCCGCCGCGTTCTGCAATGTGCAACGGCAAGGGTTAAGTCTGGAGCTCCGACTGAGCAGATTCGAGTCCGGAACGAAGCGGAGAGATTAGCTAGTTGGAGTATCGTTCTGGCCGTTGACTTGTTCGATTGAATTGATATACTCACGAATACGGCTGCAGTGGCGGCGGCCGCGCTGGCGGCGGGGTGCGAGGGGTGCGAGGGGTGCGCGGGATGCGGCAGGGGGGCGGAGGGCGCGCGCGGCGGGGACGGAGGCCGCTCGTCGCCGCTGATCTCGCCCTCGCCGCTCGCCGACCCATCTGTAACGAGCCAAGCGTTCCAGTGACACATCACGACGAAACGCTTCAGGGTCCAACCAGGTGAACTCGCGGTGAACAGCACAAGTACCGGGATACTGGCATCCTGTAGTGCCTTACGGGATGAAGACGGAAAGGGACAAAAAACTATAGACCGGATAGGTACCGCTGTGCACTTTTGCGAAAAACCCTTCATAGTAATAGTCCAACCCCGGTTGGATTGCAATCAGTATAGCACTATCGGTGTATGTAATGATGACCCCCTTCCAGAGACTTTACCTTTAGCTTACCATCAGGCGAGGTGAAGTCATATTAACGTGACCGATATAAGAAAATACTTGTTAGTAGCGTGATTATTTGAATACATATTTTGAGCACACAAAACAATACTTTCTCAAGATTTAGTAAGGTTGTTTTCCCGGTCGCTACTTTGCCTCGGCATGTCGTCTGGGCATGGTGCGCGTGAGGCAGGAGCGGATATTACATGTAAATTCGGCTCCATACGTCACCCCGCGACAGGGCGCCGCCCCGCGTCCGCGCGGACCCCACTCATTTACATATTGATACACATCCGACTTCAGAGTGGTACACGCACTGCTAAAGATGAGTGACAGTGAGCTTCAGGCCATCGCTTGTGACGTACGTGACCTAAATATACTTTGACATAACGAGTAGGCGTAACTTTGAAAGGCATAACAATAATTTGGCATCATCTCATGGCATACTGTTACTTAGTTAGGCATAACTGTCATTTAAACTAATTTATTTTGGTCTACTTCTAAATCGCAAGAGCTTACAACCATCCGTCTGTAGGCTGTAGGAGGCCCACGAGCCCAGGAGGCGAGGCTCCGTCGAGTTCTTAAAGCGCTAAACAGATTTACGTCGATAGACATTGGGTATGCTACATAGTCGATTGATTTATATTATGATGATTATAATTGTAAAACATACTTTAGGACATTATGCTTTTAGATCGTTAGCGGACCTTAAATATGGTTAAATTTACATAATGCTTAATAACAATATGCGTAATAATCATGATTTGACATATCAAGTTGTCTATTTGTCCACCGATCGTTTGCGGGCCGGGCCTCCCACTCGTCTGTGGGGCTGCGGTGAAGCACCGACCAGTGGCGCACCTCCCGTCTTCTGTGCGATCGTTAGGAACGTGGTGTCGGTACAAACAGGGGCAGGTAGCGAGCTAAGTTGGAGTGCACAGAGAGAACACAATGCACTGACGCTCATCTCGGGCTAGGGGACGATAAAGGGGTGAATGCGGGCGTGTGCCCGGCGCGTGCGCGAGCGCAGCTTCTTAAAGTGAAGGGTGCAGCCAAGGTGCGCCGAGTGATTGTGCGGCGCACGGCCCGACCATCAATCCTTTTCTTACACCGCGCCACGAGACAGGTGGGGTGCCGCTAAACAGTGAACCCTTTAGAGCGGCCTATGTACACAAACATATTCAGACAGCGATGCGACCCATTGCTCTTTGGATAAGTTAAGCAGTGTCTGCTTAGTGCGACAACAATACGGTTGTTTTTGGTGGGCATTGTGGACTACGCCTACGTACATTCGCATCAAATTGGCTTGGCTTGCAAAGTACTCAAAAAGATGTTCACACTCACAAATTCAAAAACTTGTTAACAATCAGGGTGCTCAAAACAACTAGCTAGCAATTGGTTTTCCTTAATTAAAACAGATTGCCAAAGGCATTCAGAGTCTTCAAAAGTATCTTCCCCATTATGAAAAATCAATTGTAATACTTCTGGTTAAGGTATATTTTTCTGATTTTTTTTCCATCAGCCACATTTTGTTTCCTTTTTTCTTGAGTATCTATAGGCTACGTACACATAGTATCTATAGGATACGTACAGTCAGCATCTTATACAGTGACAGATAACATATTCAGATACATTGGAACTTCTATGTGATCAATGATATTAATACAACCAAAGTTTTCTAATTATGAAAATCATCCATCATGCACAAATATATCGCAACATTCATGTATCGTTAAATATAATATTATAAATTCAATCAAAATGTAAAAATCATTGTAACAAACACAAATCCAATGGTTTCTTAGCATCTAAAGTATACAAAAATATGCAACACATTAGAAAAATAAACTTTACTCTTATATATTTTAGGTATCATTTTAGACGCTAAAATATCGAAACATTTTGAAAGCTGACACTTATTTAGAATGAAAGGGGTAGAAAATACTGCTGCCCTTTTCATTTTGAGCGTAAAATAAAGACGAACGTATTTTAGTTTACCTTAGCTCGTCTTTCTTTATGGAGGATGAACAATATGCGATATGAAGAAGTAACCGTGCTACCAAATAACAGAAGTAGACGAATCACTCTGGGGTTTTGGGGATGGGTGTCTCAAGACGGTCCAGGTGAATTAGTGGAGATTGGCGGGAGGATGAACGGACAACAGTGTAAAGATATACTAGAAAATGTTTTATTGCACACAGCTGGGATATTTTACCCCAATCTAACAATTTGATTTATGCAAGACAACACAGTTCTGTACACAATTCCAGAATAGTGCAAAATTATTTGAATCAGAGCAGAGATTTAGAGCGAATAGTATTTCCTTCACGAAGTCCAGATTTGAATCCAATTGATTTACGAGGAAAAATAATTCAGTTGTGGGATAACAATATGATCAGAACTATAACACTGATAACTTAAGGGCACACGTTGAAAACATATGGGAATCTCTGGGAGGTGATCGCTTTCGCTTGAACTCGGTGCGATCTATGCGTCTGCGACTTAGCCACGTAATAGTTGCAGAGGGTGGATATACCCGATTTTAGTTTTCCTTGGTTTTTCTTTTTATTTACAAATTATGTTTTTCTTGTAATTTAAAAGAGTAATAAATAATGTTTAGTTTGTATTCGTGTCTTATTTACATAACAGAGGTTATATAAATATTATCTACCTAATTAAATTAGTGAATTTTACAATCACCTAAGTAGATAACTATATGATTTGGGTAAGAGCCTCCTTTTAAACAAATATTTTTGTCTTAATGATTTTTTGATCGAAAATGATCATCCAGGACGGGACTTGAACCCGTGACCAGTCCATTACAGGGACCTATTTACCTCCTTTTTGTCTTTTCACATATTCTTTGGTTGTATTGTATTGATTAGCTTTATGGCTTTGTTCAGCTTGATATGGTTTGGTCTGCTACCATTCCAAATTCTATTCTACACTGTTTGAGATTAATATAATTTTTCTAACGTGTTGCATATTTTTGAATAGTTTGAACCAATGAAAAAAAACCAATGTCACTTTTTTTGTATCAATATACGCTTAGACTAGTTGATTCACTATTAGTGATCCCTTAACGTTAATTGCTACTTTGTATACGATGCCGACTGTACATACATCACGTTGTAGATATGCTAATAGTGCAATTATAGTAAACTAATTAGGTACATATCGAGATAAGATCGGCGCGTACGACTCGCGGTGCGCTGAGCTCGAAACATACGAGCGAGCATATCGGACAAGACGGGCCAGCGAGCACCTGAGCCGGACCATCGTTACTCAGGTGTTGATGTGTAAACAGGGGGTTAACTCCAAGGACTCCTCGGGGACTGCGTGCTGAGGCTTGGTCTAACAGTCAGCTTAATTTAGCACTGCACATGCAGAAATACCAACTGAATGACAATTTAACAATGTTCTAAAATATTTACCTTATCTATGACAAATAGTATTTTTGATTTTTGCGTCGATCCTAATAAAATATGGAACGAACAAGAGTAAATCAGCAAATGTCAAAATGAACCATTTGAGTAACGCGAAGAAAACTAGTGAAGCGCCGCGACAACTCGACGAGGAGCGCTCGCGGTCACTAACTTAACATGTTGACTGACGATGGTCCTAAGTGAGCCCTAGTCGATATTTTTAGGAGTTCAGACTTCATGTGATCAAACTGTTATGTGACTAAAAGGAGTTATTTTAATCACACACAATTTTTCTTCGAATAAAAAATAGAAACGCACAAAAATAGAAACCAAACTCGACACATATTTAATGCGTAATGCGTCAAGTAGAACCGCTCAGTGAGTGAAATGCCCATCTAATAGGTATCTCAGTGCATACCAAATTATTCTTAACACGCTACAAAAGTCAAGCATCAAATTAATTAGAATGAAGCACTAATTATATCTAGTAATAACTGGTTAGCACTCAACGAGATAACTCGACGGGCCTCGTTTACGGAACTCCTACTTCTGGGTGGTTATGAAAATATAAACAAGATTTAAGTTGTGCACTCATCGACACGGAGAGGACCAGAGTGCACCAAACATATATATGTAGTTAGAGATCTCAATAGAAACAGACTCAGTGGAGAGAGAGAACCATCAAACGTCTGTTACAGACGTCCACATCACCAGGCTGATAAGTTTTATATTTATTTTTAAATAGCAAATGAGCTGAGGGAATCTTTCTGGGAATCTCACAAAGGAGACTCTTGGACAATATACAGCATATTTACCGATATACAGCTTTAGTTTGTTTCACTAAATTACACTACACACAGACACCAAACACTTTCAATGTCAAATAGACTCTGGAGCGGCGCGTGTGGTTTGAAATCATGAAGGTGGCGACGCCTCTCTACCACTTTTCCAGAGAGACGTTGTCGCTTCCGGCTAAGATTTCACCACAACGGGAGATGCCCTCGCTCTGAGTTTTACACATCCTCGCGGGAGCATCCCGCGTATTGCATGTAGGGGTACTCACCATGGCTGGGCGGCGGCGACGGCGATTTGATGAGCTCGCCGGACTCTTCTGCAACAACACAACGAACTACATTAGTACTGGTGATGTACGACACGGGTGAGGCACCGAGGGATGGGTGCTCCGACGGTAGGATCTAGTGGCGCGCGGCGTGTGAGCTCGTAAATCATATTCGCTACACCTGGTGGTCCGAGCACACACATCTCGCACTAAACTAGCAGCAGTCCACTACTGAGCGGCGCGCCGCCACATGCAGCACTAGACTGTGACCAGATCATAGATAATCGTAATTAATATAATTAGCATTTAATTACAAACATCATGAATTATGTTCCGAGATGCTCATTGATAAGAACATTTATAACAAAATTATAATAACGTATACATAACGCTGGTTTGATAAAACTAGCCCATAAATAGATGTACACATACATGACCTAATACCAGCACAAAATATTTATTAACGGTACTTGAAAAATATATCATGCGTGTACGGAATTGCGATTATGGAAACGCCGCGTCTTATCTACCTACCACTGCCTTTTCATCTGTTAATTACCCGCCGGCTGCCTGCGCTACCGTGTTGGCTTGGTTACTTGGCGGTGTGTTCATTGCAGTGTCAACTTCAACTTTATTCCTTCATCCTTGTATCTAATACTTAACTTACATGTTGCGCTACGCCCGGTACGATCCGGTCGACGGCGACGGCCGGCCTACGGCAGGGCTTTAGGGCTTCACAGTTTTAAAAGAGCTACAATTATCTAGTACATCAGTTGCACTCGACGTAAAGCCTATCAATTTATTTTTAAATCAAATCTAATCAAATTATACGGTGTCTAAATAATGTTATTTTTTACTTACAATTAATATATTAAACTGTACATGTAACTTCATTGTATATGTGGGCGCATCTCATATTATATCGGTAACAATATAGCCAAATACTGAACATAGATGTCATTTGAATGAACACATTGTGAACTAAATGTATGAATTACATTTCATTGTAATTCAAAAAAATATTTATACCAATTTATATTATAACTTTACAATTTTTTCCCATTGTCCAGATTAGCTCGGTTTTTCCAGTTTATCAGATCGATGATTGACTAATCTCTCCAGTGGGAACAGTGAAAGAGAGTAAAAACTGCATCAAAATCCATTGTATGGTTTAGGAGTTGGCGTGGCTAGGATATGCAAACAGATAGATACGGAAAAGGGCTTCTTGTACCATCTACATAAGATTCGCGATTATGAATTACTTTAAAAATATTTCTAGATTTGACTCATTTCAAATTCAAATTCATGAACGTAATTATGGGGTTTCTACATATCACAGGTTATTCTCCATACTACGAGTATATTTAGTTTTGTTTTCAAACTCTGGCAAATATACTCGAAATAAGAGAAAAGCATAAATGTTCTGAGTAGGCAAGACTGATGTAAATGAGGACGGGGCTGCGGCTACTTCTCTCTGTTGTGCTTGTGGCGGTCCGGCCAGGTTCACGTGAAGAAGTTTTGGGCAATCAACGGCAAAGTTTGAACCCGGGCAATAGTAATATGGGCACCTGGGCACTTACGCCTAGTTTAATATATAAACTGGTTTGTGAGTTTTAAACTTAATATTACTTTTACAATATGTAGTGTTTAAAAATTGAATGCACAGTGTCATGTCGAGTTTTGGACGAAGTGTAGCGGGAGGAGTGAGGGGGGGGAGGGAGGGGGTGAGTGGCTAATCCACCGCCACGAGTTGTTTAGGGGATCATCTCGTTAGCGGCGCCGCGTTAATACTAATTAATAGGATAACGCGCCTACACTAAGCCGCCGCATTATGGCGAAGCCTACGACACAGATCATCAAATTACAAGCGAGGCTTACTAGCGCCCGGCTCTCACGTGACTCGCGTCTCCGGGCAGTCGGCGATCGAAACAACATAATATTCATAAATACTGTGTGACACGGGACTCACCTAGCGCACTCCGCTGTGAACATTCTTGAACAGCTAATATTACAATAGAAATAAAATAAAATAATTATTTTTATTTAGATACAGCTTTATTGCATCTGTCTAGAGTAAGAAAGAAGCGACAAGATAACCCTGGCGAGGTAAGAAACAGTCGGTCAGGGCACTTTGATTAATTAAATAGGTGTAACCCCACAAAAAAGGATCGTAGCATGTTCTACGCGTGTGCTACGGATGTGCTACGGGCTTCACAAACCAGAAAATAATACTGAAACTATGTACATTAACAATTGTATGTGACATTGCACTCGGGCGGGCGGCGTGGGAACGGCGCGGGGCCGCTACCTGCCGCCGCCGGCGGATAATCCGCGCGCGGATCAGAAAGGATTTGCGTCGACACAACGTTCATGTATTCAAATATACGCGAATTATAAAGATGTACCCGACACGCGGTAAAAAATTGTTAAAGCAAAAACTACAAGACTGCATTGAGACGTCAGCGTTCGTTTTTTGTGTCTCGAAGGTAAAAAGGGTGCAATCATAGAAACGAGATGCGGAGGTGTATCGGATTGAAATATTCCTGATCTATATCTATAAAAAGTGGCAGTTGTGTGTTTTTTGCACATTAACATGGAATAATAGATGCGGGCCGGGAGCGTGGTACCACCACCTTCTGCACAAGAAAGTGATAGTTTAGGCATTGAAGTGCTACAAGCATCACCACTGCATGAACCCCGTCACCGCCGGACCTCAGCATATACTCTTACAGATAAGCTTGTAAGATCTACATGGATTTGATGTACCGAGTATTCAATCAAGTGCCTGAACAGAATTACACTACAGAACAAAATACAATTACAAGTGTTGAGGTTGTTGCGACAGATCCCTGACAACATTTACACACTAGGTACAAAAGAGCATGTTCGCGATATAAACAGGTGTTGCACGGCGCGGCGGAGTGCGAGCTGCGCGGGAGGTTCGTTTAGAGGTATGTAAACAAAACATGAACTCATATAAACACCTACCAATAAGTTAACGGGAATTAACGCGATCATGGTATAGGTATAGTACACATACCTTTGAAATGCCTGACGTTTCGACCAGGTTACACCGGCCGTGGTCACAGGCATCATGATCGCGTTAATTCCCGTTAACATTTTCACGTCTGGCTGTACATAGAGGAGTTCTCTGTGAAAATGAGAAGTCCAAGAAGCATAACTGGAGTAAAGCTGATGGACCGAGTGAGGAACAGTGTGATAAGGAAACATTGTGGTATGACTGAAGATGTAGTGATCAAGATAGAGAAAGTGATGCTTAGATGGTTCGGACATGTAGAGGGGATGGATGAAGGAAGATTGACGTAACAGATATATGAGGCGAGGGTGAATGGGCAACCCAGTAAAGTCCGACCTAGGCGTACATATTCTAATCAGATCCAGGACGTTTTGGAGGTCAGGTCAAGAGTACCCGGAACCGGCACGCATGTATGAAAATAATTATAAAGGTTGAAGAAGCGAAAGGAGTATACCAAGATCGTAGCAAGTGGAAAGATGTTGTCTCTGCCTACCCCAATGGGAAAAAGGCGTGATTTGTATGTATGTAACATTTTAGTACATCATGAAACGCGAAAGTTTAAAAGTGATGAACTCTATTATCCTCCTTGTGATAAATGAAAATAATCCTTAATGTTAGGTTTTATATCATGGTGACAACACACAAATATACCTACTCTTGAGTACCGGAAAGGTCATAAATTATAGAATAATATTTATTAATGTAAATAAATAAATAATGAAATTATTACTTAAGTAGAATAATGTAAGGCAATTTAAAAGATTTCATTCGGTTAAGGTATTTTTAAACGGTTTTCATTAGTAACAGATATATTTATATACATTATTAATTTACTTAGTTGTAATGGTAACGGTTTAATAGGTATGTCAATTGACCTTACATAGTACGAGTATAAGCCGGTGCTTGTGCGAAGTCAAATTGTAGAACTATGAGATGTTTTTGTTACACACGAGTACACCCGACACAGCAAGTCCAAGCAAAAAAATAAATGTTGCTACAAATGTTACAAGTTATGAAAAGTAATTTATATCAATAGAGCTATCCAAACCAAGAACTGAATATATATTATTGTGATGGCGAAACAAATAACAAAGGTAACGAACATGTTATGTAAAATAATTGTTACGCAGAAATTAACAGCGGATACGTTCAGGAATAAGTAACGTGTGGAGGACCTTATCCGCTATCTAGGTATCTGGACACTAACTGAACCGTGAGCTGCACAACTAGCGCAGGAGCTATTGCCAAATGTATACCATATTAACTATGTTTATTATATAAAATATTGGTGGGCGATACCATAAATATATGAAGGGACACAAACTAAAAACACTATGCGTTTACATAAATTGAAAAAAAATCTAAAACAGCAGAGTCGCACTACATCAGTAAGAAGTAAACAAAAGTCCAGCGCACGGTTCAGTTCCAAGCAGGTCTAGGCGTACTCACGGTAGGCGGCCGAGCAGTAGGCGCGCGTGTCTGCGCGGACGCACGCCGACAGGACCATGCTGCGAGCGGAGTGTGCGAGCGTGCGAGTGAGCGCGGACTGGCGGCGGCGACGCGCTGCAGGCCGCGGCCCGCCAGTCCCCCTCCCCCCCCCCCGCCCCACCGCGCCGCGCACCCCGCTCAACCCTCAACCGTCGAATTAAAATTTTGAACTTTTTGTCTGAATCCGTTTCTTTTCCGCCCTTAGTGAATTTTTTTCGCGCGACCTCGCCATTATTTCGATTACCTGAGATGATTTTTTTATGCTTTCGCCGAATGGATCGAGCGCGATGCGCGTTTAAAAGCTGTTTAATTTTTTTAGGAAAGGGGAGCGACGGGTTCGGCTAACCGATGCGCGAATTCCGATATCGGGTTTGATTAAAAAAAAAATGAGGCTGCGCTCGAAGCGAGCGTGTGCCGCGAGTCGTTATTGACTTATTATCGAATAAATAATAGCAGCGTTGTGATCCGTGTCGGCAGCGTCTCGCGGCGCCGCAGCCTCCGACGGCGACACCGAGGCCTTCATCATCGCCTCAATCGTAGGCCTCGATGACCGATAATACTATGATCGTTTGAACGGTTACGAGTCAACTTCAAATAATTGTTTCAGAAAGAAGGCTCGGTCACAAAGGCCTCGGGTGGCGGGAGCGGGCGCGCGGCCCGCATACAATTGATAGCAGATGAAAGGGCTGCTTCCTGTTTGATGTGAATCTGATAGAATCGCAAGTGAGGCGAGTGACCGCCGCCACAGAGCTACACACGCGCACACGCGCCGCCCAGCGAGCGGCCGAGCTTCACAGCAAAGTTACCGCGACTCAAATATATCTACTATTACTGAAATCTGTTATTTCAGAATTAGCATCTCTCAAATTGCAGTGCGCCGCGCGGGTGGTGTTCTTTTATCTTAGTCTTGTGAGACAGCTCGGCCGTGAGCTGCGGGCGAGTGTGGAGCGCCCTTTGTGATGGTAATGAGCGCAAACACGGCGCGATCTCACTTTAATGCTCTCCTCCGTCCACTCTCATGCATCTCCATCGCGGAATGCATTTACGTAATGTGGCCGCTGTTTGTTTAGGCGCCGACATATTGCTACTTTGAATAAGAAATTCGCCTCCTTTGTGGAGCCACTTCTTTAAACTGAATAAATGTGTTTACTTAACGGTAACGGACACGGGCGTGTTGTTTTGGGAGCGGTTTGTTTGTGGAGCCCACAGACTCACGAGCGCGCCGAGGAGACGCTCACGGCCACGGGTGACCAACATCACTCATCTTTAATAAAATAAAGAACATTGAAGTTTAATTACAACCAAACAATGCTACGCGCGAAGGTGAAAAAAAAGTATGGAATGTGAAATGTAATGCAACGGACAATTGCACAACTGAGAAGCTGCTAATATAGAAAAATCAAAACGCGTATGGACTTATTGTTTTGGTTGTAACTTTCGATAGGAAGGAGATATGTATTTTTAAAAGCAGTTTGCATCTGAACACGTGCATTTGAACACAGTTCAGTGTGCAACCGGTATATGTGTTCAGCACGTACACCACCCTGATATGTGTATATAACGTTGTACGTAGACTACGTAGTACACTCAGCACGCAGGGTCACAGATGGCCTCAACTAGTTGGACATTGGGTGTAGCGGCGCTACGCGGCGTAGCGCGCTCGTAGCGGCCGTAGCGGCGACCCTCCGCGTGGTCCGCGACCGGCGACTGCTATGGGCTCTTTACGAGCCGTGATTTCTATATTTGTGCAGTTTTATTACGTGTCGTGACCCGCGACCCTCGCTACCTCACTGATATTTAATTAAAGATTTGGCGAAGGCTGAAGGGTTGTGGGGCGCGAGGGTCGCGGGGAGGCCGAGTGCCCTCCGCGGGTCACTCCGGCGAGGGGCGCTTTAGCGGACAACATATTTATTTAGCTAAACATGTTCCGCACAAAGCGCCGAGTGGCCCTCGTGCTGACGTCACCACACCTCAGTGCACGGCGCTCGTACTTATGTTTGTTTACATTTTATTTGCTCTCAATATTTACTTTCATTTCATTTATACTTTATATTAATGTAAAGAGCACTTGACCCTAGCTGATAAAATAGGGACCTATGAACAAGATACGTGTGTGAGTCAAAAGAGTAAACTATAAGAAATAAAGCATTCTACCACACTGAAAGTAGCTTGAAGTGGGTGGACTTTTTTATACCCCTTAGGTTTTCCAACCGACTGGCCTGTCCGTACTGGTAAACGCATTGTTTTACCACCTAGCGCTCACAACGCGCGATGGTTAGTTTGCACAGTGAACTGTATCGCATTAGGGCCCTCCGCTAATGCCGTGGCCTTTCGGACTACTAATCAATATGTATGGAGACTAGGAGAAAGGGGCGGCCGCCATGTTGGATTAGCGCACTATTTGCATTTACAATTGCGCTCGACGAGGGTCAAAGGGCGCTCGCCTCTTTACATGTTAATGCTATTACGCTCCCAACAAATACACGAGTGCGCTAGTTGCTGCCGCTTTGTGTTTTATTTAATCACACAAAAGCGGCTCCGTGAGTTTCACTGAAATCCAAGTAAATCCTGACCTGCGCAACGACATCGAATAAGTAGATACGTTTTGTTATTCTTATAGGTAACGTTTTAACAACCAGAATGTTTGTTTGTGAGGAACATTGTTACACCAGTTGTTGTACACAGTACAGATGTCTCCAGTGTTCATAGGCAATGCTGTGCGAGAAAAGTACTTTACGATAATTTAATTTATATTCATTTAATAATTTAATCGCCTGTAGCATGTAGGTACCCGGCCGGCCCAGCCACCCGACTACATCGGCGCTACTGACGCTGGTCATGTAATGTTTTTGTGTACCTACATAAGTTAAATTTCCCAAGTTCCAGGCTATTGAATACCATCGCTACCTGATCAGGTAGTGAGTATGTGATATTTCTGTTTCATTTCTTTCTGTTACATAAGACGGACCCGCGGCTCAAACGGTAAAGGCATATGCAAATGTATATATAGTTGTCAAGGCCAGGCATGTACATTGTAGGGCGCAGGGCGGTGGCGGGCACCGTCATTTACATACGCGGCTCGCGGCAGGCGCGCCGCCATTGGCCCGCGCCCTGCGCCCCGCGCCGTATGGAAATAAAGCGACGCTAAAAAATAAACTGATTTGTGTACATCCGGGCGAGCGAGGGGCTTGGGCGGGCGGCGGGAGGGGGACGCGCGGAAGGGTTGCGTTGCGCCGGAGACGCGCGACCTTCGCTAACGAGGCGAACGCGCGGCGCGACAACGTGACGGCTTTAATTTAAACCGCTATGATATATGATCGCGCCGCGGCACGGGCCACCCGCCGCATTATGTACCAACGTATGAGCCGATCCAAACGCACTACCGCAACGATTTCGATTTTAATGATTTATAGCACGAACTCTCCTATAGATGTCATTTGAATTACTTTTATAATCATCTATACGATTGCGAACGATAGTTCCCGTTTAGACTCACAGACGAGCTATGTAGTCGCCAGATGGCGCATGTTCTGTGCATGACTAGAGTGAGTACACTCAGTGCACACTATTTGCTAAATGATAAACTAATTGACACAGTAAGGTTCGTATTTAATGATATCACATAATACGAGGGCGGGCACTGCAGTAGGCGATGTGACATGATGGTGACAGCTTAATCTTGGCTCAAGCTAATATTTCAGAGATAAATGTACGAAACTGCTAGTAAAACAAAGGCTTGGTCTTCCTCGGCCAGCCAGAGTAGCACAACACATCACATCACCATCCGGGCCATGCAGGGTCGTAAGGTAAGGGAATGCCCAGTATTAGTGAGTTCAATGTTGCCCCATTATGTGCAATAGAATGGCTCGAATGCAATTTGAATCCAGTATCGCACGACGTGAGTAAGCAGCCACCTCCCTGTGAGCGTCGCGTCGGTAGATGTATTCACAACAGTTTACAGAAAGAAAGAGCTTGAAAGCGAATCACACAATTGTTATTGAAATCGAAATCGTTCCAACAGGCGCGTGCCTAAAGATTCATCTGGAGCTCCCCCTCACCCCGCAGCCCGCGGCAGGCTGCGCGCGCGCAGGCTGCGGGGGAGAGCGCGCCACGCGCCGCAACCCTTTAGCGGCAGTTAACTCTATTTAATATAACAATCAGCGGGTGTGCGGCCGGCGGGGGGCGGGGGGAGCGGGGGGCGGGGGAGGGGTCGCGTGCCGCCGATATCTGTCGCAAGTGCAGGCCGATGCGGGCGGCGCGGGGTGACTTACTTACGCTTTAATCATTAATATCATGGCCGAATAAATATTATAAATTGCTTTAATCACATTTAATGGTCGCTTCAATCCGCGTATTATATCAATGGTAATGGTAACGAGCGTCGCGTCGTGTGCGCGTGCGCCACCCATCCTACGATCACAGTACAGTCCTATTCTACGGATGTCTATTTTTTAATTTCATTTTTAATTGCGCAATGAGGGTAGCACTGGCGTATGCGCTGTATAAGACAAACGACGCGACGCGCTAGTGCCGTCATGTTTGTCTATATAGAAATATGAACAATTACCTACATTTCACGACACAAGCGCGACAAATTTACTTTCTTTGTTAAGTGATATGACAGCTTGCCCGCAGAAAGTTTGAAATAGCTGCGAAGGTCAAGCATTTAAATGGGCGTTGGAGTGTAATGGCGGGTGTTGCTGTGTACGTGATGGCAACTGTGCCTAGCATTTGGTAGCAAGTTAAGTAAGTAGGTAGGTATACGTTCGCTGCTGTACCTGCGTGCCTGAGACGGCTGCCCGCACGGGCCGGGTATGGCCGGGGTCAAGTTACGAGTCCCTTCAACGTGCTCATGAAGTGACTCGCTACAGTGTGTAGCTGGTCCTTACATTCCTAAAGCACTAAGCGTAGAATTACCAAAGCAAGTACTAAGCAATGCGACGGGGAATAACACAATGATAGCGTGACAATAGACAGAATGTAGCGAGCTGTGCAGTCCGGTAGCGGCGCCGGGCGTGCGAGTGACAGCTCCCCGCTCGCTGCGGAGGGATGCGCACATCAAAGAGCAGCCGCGCACCTCCGCCCGCGGGCCGCCACCCGCCACCAGGCGCAGCACAGCACGCGCTCGGCCGACCCTCCACTCAGGACATTAAAAATAGTTGGTGTTCAGTGAGTCGTGGGCATGCGGCCGGCGAGCTGACTGCTGAGCGAGCACTGCTAACAGTCGCACAAATGTACTTCAGTACGACCGGCGACCGTACGATTGTAAACAAGTTTCAGGAATGTGCTCCTACAACACTGACGCCCCAATAGAATAAAATTAAAGTTTAATACAAGTGAAACTACTTATGACATGAAGATACCTATATTATAAAGAAAATGTTGTATGTACTTAGATTAAGTAAAAATGTTTGGAAATAGGCCACAAGAAAGGCCGCTGGGTTTCTGGCGGCTCTCCTCTGGAGGGTCGCGTGTTCGGTTTTAGCGCCTCCGTCGCTGTATACCATATTCTCAAAAGACCACATTCGTAAAACATCACATTCGCAAAACACGATATTAGCAAAACATGATATTCTCATAATATCATATTCTGAAAACATCATACTAGCAAAATATTATATTCGCAAGAAACCATAAACACCATAGACTTATATTTAGGTATGAAACTATTCGTTATGTATTTTTTTAATGTGACGTTCAAATGGCGCATACAGAATAAAGGAGTTTTGATGTTGCCATAATAACTCTCACGAGCACCCAGGTACGAAGGTTGGACTCAGTTTCTGCTGCTGTTCCGTTTGGTAAGTGATAATGTGGTCGACGATGGAGCACGCTTGCCTAGAAGCAACCCATTCACTCTTGACTTAAAGATTCTTCAATTTTTAAATTCAATTTTATGCTTCTGACGTGCAAGCTTTATATTATATCCTTGGACATTATTTTAATTTAAAAACATATTATTATTTTATGATGTAGTGATGATGTACTTTATTAAATTAAAGACTTGCATGCCCCATGGGTGGAACACGGAATGTCCAAACTTGAAGTTATGTAATACCTGATTGTACTTATATTTGCAAATAAATGATGATTATGAACCAAGAAATTGCATTGTCCCATTCAAAATGTCCTCTTATAGAATGCCTACGTCCCACAAAGAACACACTCTCCAAGTTTCAGGTCTTGACGATTAGCGGTTTAGGCTGTGCGTTGTTCCGTCAGTCAGAGGATAAAGCATTTTATATTTATAGATTTATCTGTTTATTATTAGCAATATAATAAATAGATGTCGTCATACATACACATATTGCATAATATCTACTCGTACGTACGTGTAGGAACGTATGGATACTTGAATACGTATATTTTTATGATGTTACGTTTATTTGTACCAAGAGCGATGATGACGAATGACGATCATCAAATAGCTGGTGAGGCATACTTAGATATTAATATTATAATGTTTTACGTCACATACTGCTGACTCGCCAATCATAGGTAGGTACACTCCTACGTCAAGATGATTTTTTTTTGGAGGGGCGGGGGAGGGGAGAAGGGCTTTGTTGCTTTCCGATCACATTGGCCTGTGACGCTACGTAATGATGCAGTTGACTCGGTGTAAGGGCTAGGTCTTCTTTACCTTCAGCTTACCATCAGGCGAGGTGAAGTCATGATGACGTGTCCGATATAAAAAAATAGGTGACCGTTATTAAACACTAGTACCAAGTACTCGTTGCTGCACGCTGATTCCATTCCTATGAGTCAAAACAACTATAATCTTTTTCCCAAATTCCATCCAAATTCGTTTAGTAGTTTTCACGTAAAAGAGTATTAAACATCCACCCATCCTCACAAACTTTCACATTTAGGATATTTGTAGGATTAGCGGGATTAATGTATAAAGTAGATGGTGGTTGTCTCTACCTACCCCCTGTTAAGAAAGATGTGAGTATGATGTGTGTAAATAAAATTCAGATGCAACTAGTAGTGAACTTATTTGAAGCTAAGGAGGAAAATGGAGTGCGACACACGCGGGAGGACGCGCCGTCCAACAATTAGTTACTGTACATACATACATACTAATTGTCAGCGAGGCCACGGTGCGATCACATGCCAACTGTTTGGACGAATCAGCCCATACAGCTCTTCTTAGTACGATTTGAGTGGGTGCATACCTGCAAAATTCTGACATGCACAGGGATTTTTTTTAATCATTTAAAAATATTACAAAGTAGGTACTTATGAGGAGCTGTTATGGAGAATATGTAGTATACTTCTAAATGTGCCTGCAGCATCCGTAGATCGTGGACCGTGATATCAGCGTAACGGGATGAATATACCAGCCAGGATTCGAGATGAGTAGGTATGTAGTGTACGTACGTATGTTTATGTATGTGTACATACGCGCGCACTCAGCGTCGAACACATTGTTGGCGCATGTAGCATGTGCGATTAATTCGTACATTATTATTAACTTTTAACAAAGCTTTGCTCGTTAAAAGTGAAAAGTTATCCTTTCAATCAAAGCGTAATGTACTAGTAGCTACATGCGCGCGCGCACGTGTTCCGTCACAAGGGTTGCGCGCAGGGCGCGGGGGGGGGGGGGACACACACACAATACACGAAGGGTTGCATTGTGTCGCGGATCACCCTTCATCGTTTCACTTTTCATGTCGCGCGGAACAGATTGCGGCAGTTTTTTAATAATTTCCGTTGCGCAGGGCAGGTATGGCGGGCGAGGGGTGTGCTGGCGCGAGGGGCGCAGCGCACGCGGGGCGTTTTTTAGCGCCGGCCCGCCTCCTGCCCCGGCTCGTTTGCATACGGGGCCTCCCGCCGGCCCTCCGGCCCTCCCGCACTCCGCGCCGCACTCCGCCGGGCGCGGCCGCACTCGCCGACGCGACACTCTACAGCGCACTCTGCATATTTCTCTGCTGAGCTCAACCGTCTCACCGCGACAACGCAACCACATCGACCGTGCAAATAGTGAAGTCCGAACCTAACCCGACCGAGGTGTCCTCGACTCACCATTGTGGGAACGGGCAGCAGTGGCCCGACTAGTTACGGGTTCACCGAGAAATGTACACATCAATGTGCTGTCCACAGAGCAATGTACAATGAATATATTGATCATCGAGATACGGTCCAAATAACATGAATTGATTTCTGAGAAACGTACAAATCAAAAAAAAAACCGCAGTAGCCCTAGTGGTTTGGGTAATCGACTGCTGAGACGAGGTCTCGGGTTCGATCCCAGGTTCACCATGGCACACACCAATGACTTTTCGTTGCTTTTCGAAGTTATGTGTACATGTATTTATAGCAGGTTTATTAGTGCCTCGGAGAGCACGTTAAGCCGTCGGTCCCGGTTGCCATACAGACATCTATGGCAGTCGTTACGGGCAGTTGGAGCCCACAAAAGTTCAACCAGTCTAACTTGGAACTTCGATATCGCCATTGGTTATAATGACCATTGGTTGTGGAGGTCTTTTTTTTTTTTTTTTTTTTTTTTTTGGTTGTGGAGGTCAGATGGCAGTCGCTCCACGGAAAATATCGAAGTTCAGCCGCATCACAGTTAGATTGGAAAGCCGACCCCAACTGAGTTGGGAAAAGGTTCAGAGAATGATGAAACGTACAAATCAATGTATTGGTTACCAAGTACAGTGCAAATCAAGAAGCACGAAGCCTACCGGTCGGTGGCTGGAAGCACCAACACCGGATGTACAATGTGTTCCTACGGCATGTTGTGCTCGCTGTAGCCAGTGCGCAGCAGTGCTCCGCTCCGGCGACCTCCATGAACCTATTCCCAGAATAAAACGTACTAGACTATAATCTACCCGCGGGACTCGAACCCGCGACCCTTTCCCATTTAAGTTTTAGTTAGCGTACTAGTTGGTTTAGACTTTCATTCATTCATCTAGATCCGTCTTGCCGTTTAAGGGCGAAGGAGTACCTAACATGCACGTACAATACGTACACCCAACCATCCCCATAAACGTTCACATCTTTATGAATTCTATACAACACTCCACACGGCACTACCTACACAGAGTAAGCAGAGCTTAACCAGCTTGTAACTTGGAATGTGGACAACATACTCATACTTAGATATTTTTTTAACCTATTTCTTCGAAAGGAGAAGGTTCGGGCATAAACTCCTTGACTTGTATTTCGGAATGGTCCCATTTAAATTTCATAAAGATCTGGTAATAAGTTTCGGAGACAGACAGCTGCGGAACTCTCCAATTACTTATCGCCAGCAAATCAACTACGAGTGCTGCAATCGCATATCCAGGCATTGTTCACGTAATTACAAAACATAACATCACGCCTGTACCCGCTGAATGGATTGGTAGATGTCTTTAGTACAGTTAGCGATATTTCTGCTAGTATGAGTACTTTTAACACAAAAATGAATGAGTTCAAAAGCATGTGAAGACTTACGATGTGGTGGCCTGCGGATTACTATCTGACATTGTTATGTCCATCGAATACCGGGTTTTTTAATACCACTTAGGTGGCAGACAAGCACACGGTCCAATTGATGAGTTTGGCTTGGCATGGACTTCAACAGAGTCGTACGCGTATTTTTGTCTTTTAAATCAAATCATTATTAAGTACAGAGTACAGATTGATACGTATAATATATTAGAATACATTGAACGGTATAAAACCAATCTGTCCGTGCGTTAGTCTCCAAATGTTCAAAATTGAATCGATTAGATTATTCAGCGATTCAATTTATATTTAAAGGTTTAATAAGTTTTAGTTGGCATATCTACTAGTTGGTAGAGCTCGTTCCCGGAATAAAAAGGAATCTTATTTGAAACTAATAAACTGTAAGAAGGTTACTAAATGTTACCAATAAATGAGACATTAAATGGAATGATGAAGAACACTTCAATGTAGTGTGCTGCTTACTGTTGATGTACTTCATTGAATTAAATATACGTATGCTCTATAATGGAACACGGAATGTCCAAGCTGTTAAAGCTATGTGATACCTGATTGTACGTCTAGGTATTTGCAAATAAATGATGATTATGATTATCTACAGAACTTGGAACCGATTTAGATCTCCAGTGGTTGGTGGGCGCAGACCAAAATTACGAATATGCTTCCTCTTGAACTTGGCTCTCCTTGCCACATACATGTTTTTCATGGAATATTAGTTCCAGAATCCTGAAAAAAAAGTCGTTGATGATGACGTGTTCCTGCTGGAGCGCCGGTTCCCGCGGGGCGCGCGGCGGAGCGCAGTGTGTCAGTGTGCAACCGCCTAACGAGCTTTTTGTGTTTGTTATTAAAGTGCAGCTGAATGTTAAGTTTTTTCCCTAAAAACCGTTATTTTACTCGTAAATCTCACCCTTCCGAGTGCAATTTCAATATCCAGCTGAACAATGACAGCGTTAGCATCGCGTATTTTTTATAATCATCGATTTTTTAAAATGTGGGGTAATGCATTTTTTATTACAAAACCGTCGTATCGGCGGAGACGTTATTCCTTCCCACGGCCGGGAAATGGGTCAGGCATTGTTCCGCTCCGCGTTTTTGCGCTAAAAAAGAGATTTCGCGTCTGAGCGGGGACCTGTCGCCTCCCGCCGCGCCCCGCTGCACCCCTCTGACACACATTTTTAGGGTAAAAAATGTAAAAATTACGACGCAGCTTGCGATCGAGTTTTCTCAGGAGGTGATTTTTTATTTGGCGATAAATGTAACAGCGGCTTGTAGTACAGCGGTACAGCGGGCGCGACGCGAAGGGTTGCGCGCCGGGGCGTCTGGCGCGACACCGATTACAACATTTCAAATAAATTTCAACGTCGCCTCGGGGCCGCCGGGCCGGGAGGAGGCGCGGGCCGGCCCGGCCAATAAAATGATTAGGTAAACAAAACGAAGGCTGCGGGCTGCCGACTGGAGTGTGCAGGCGCGCGGGCGGCCGGGGGAGGCGAGGGCGAGGGCCGAGATTACCTCCGTTTTAACGCGCGAAAGATTTCAAAGGCGGCCGGCCACTTCACAAATAATCCATCAACATCTCGTCCCGAGGACCTTTAAAAGGCCACTCGGGCTGGACGAGGGCGCAAATTCGATTCCGCCGGAGATTGGAGTGCATATTCAGCTAACGAGGTTTGCGAGTGCCCCCCTCCCCGGCCGGTGGCCAGCCGCGCAATATTGTGCGATGTGCGACACCTGGGAGGCGCGCGCGCCCTCAGGACGGCCGTCCACACCTTTTTTATTTTACAGTTGATGCAAACTTAAAGGGATAGAAAATTGCTACAAATTTATTGAAAGTAAAGAAAGATAGAAAAGCCCTTTTTCGATAAGCACTCATCTTATAAAATAAATGATTAAAAAACTAAAAACCCGACTGCTGTTGAAAAGACTGAAACAAGTTTGATAGCAGGCGGTGACCAATGTGACCATTAAGTTACATTGTATATTTTTAGTTATTACATTTTGAAGTCTCCTTTTAATACACTTCTCGATAATCTTGTGTAAAAAAGTTTTTGACAACATACTGTTTAGCATAAAAAAATACAGCGTATGGTTTTTGTTCACCTTTGATTTGATACCTCAATCATCGAAATTTATTCAGCTTTTAGGCCTATAGAGGGGAGCAAAGAAAACTATACATAATACTAACTACATAATTATGCGCGACAAAACAAAACATAACCCTCGCTGGCGCAATCAGGTAAAAAGATTCTCCTAGTCTTTTGACAGAACTGTGTAATATAGCAGTAGAGTACTCTAATGGTACATCGAAGATCGTGGGCTTCAACAAAATATAGCTAAGTATGGTTGTCTGCGTTCTAGAACCCATACTACGAACTTGTTTAGTTATTTTTATTTCAGTTTTCGATTGCGCGGTGTAGAGTACTAGAATGTTATAGAACGTAGAATATTATAGACTAAAACTTTTAAGTATTGGTGTTTATTTATTTATTTACGACACACCAACGGTCTCCATAATACAATATTGCCTTATATGATAGTACATACAGAGTAAGTAATTTATATTTTTATACTTTTGTAGACCAATTAGAGGCAGGTACAGTTCACATCATAACATGACGTACACTTAAGTGCTTATTAATAGGTCAAGAAAAAAAATATGTGACAGATTACGGTAAGTTTTTCTGTAGGTATGTACACATAAATACATGAAGCTAATTTGAAATTTTGAAGAAGAGTATGAAATCTAAACCTCGTGCTAATAAGTGAAGAAGGAAGGGCCATCGACGAGAATGGTGGAGGTAAATGCTCGCACGGTACTCACACACACTCACGGTAACTCCGTGTACACGTGAGCGCACACAGAGGCAGAAGTAGCAAGTGAAGTAATGTATGCACAGAGCCAGTGAAAAAAGTAAACAGGAGGGTCGATCTCAGTGTTCATTTAACAACAAAGTAACACTTATGAATGCTGAATGCTGATCCAACATTTGCGCTGAAGGCAGAATCTGACCGTTGATGTAATACTTTGTAAACACAAACGCTGTCATTTTGAACGATAGAACATCTCGTTATCAATTTATATCATCAAATAACGAATGTGGTTACGTAATGTGCTAATATCGGTGGCATGTATTGACATATGCATGTCGGGGCAGGCCGCATAGCGGAGGATTAATAAGTTAATACAAGTGGAGCGCTGGTCGGGAGCGGCGGAGTGCGGAGGCTCCGTGGCGAGACAAAGCGCGCACCTGCGGCGGACGCGGCTCCGCTCAATAATTCCAACTTCATTATCCATCATACAAATTATTGAAAACGCCATGCATATCGTATTACCAGCCGCTAACGGTGCTCGCCACCCCCTCCCCGCCCCCACCCCCGCCCCGCGCCCTGCCCCCGCGCCGCCTGCACCGGTGATGGCGGTAATTAAACCAGTGTGCCTACATTGTTATTTGCTTATTGTGACATATAATTGCCTGAATGCAAAATGCAAGCGACACTAAGTGGTAACGGCCGGCGCACACTAGCCACTCTGTTTACTGTGCCAATCACTTTTTACAATACTAAGGTAGCAAACGAGCTTTGTGTGGCTACTTGCAGATTAAAAATGGTAGAAGGAAAGTCAGAAAACAGGAAAAGTAAGGTAAGGCCTCTGACACTGTATTTGCTCGCTTGATTTAATCCATTCGTGTCATTATAGTTCTCTTATGTAGGTAATGATTTTTTTTTCTATAAATAGAAAGAATATTTTTATCTATAAATCGAATGATGTTAATCTCTTCAAACCAAAAGGGCTTATTTTTTAACTATTCAGCGTTTTAGGGACAATAATGCTTGCGGGAATCAACATTATCACGGCATCGTCGCAAGTGTTACAAATATTTGAGTTGCCTGGTGGCAGAGATGCGCCACGTTTGCCAATGGCAAGGCTCGTCTTCTGCTCGCAGGAGACGAGCGGTGAGCGTGGGCAGCGCAGGACAGTGTGCAGGGGGCTTTATCTGTCGTCAACCGTTATGTGCGGTGCGAGTGCGCGCGACGCGATGTCGTCTGCAGATCGTCACACTGGCTGCGTCCCGCGACACGACACGACACGACGCGGCGGATGTACCGCCAGGCATGCACCAGCCAGTTTCACTTAACTGTACCGACCATTTTAAAAACATATTATGACAATATTACTAACCACTCACCAGCACGGCTGGGCTAGTCCTGGCTAGATTAAAAAAGGACGAGCCCACCCTCCTCGAAGGCTATGCTAAGTATTTGTCCTAATATCGTCGTCGACTCTAGTGTGCATTTTATGCGCCAGCTCTGGGACTTATTCATCTTTGGTTTTTATTTCGTAATAGTTACTCGACGTAACGACGACGACTATTCGGATTCGTATTATATATATATATATATATATACTTATAATAAAAAATCGATTGAAAGAAAGTGTAGTAATTATTATCAGACTTATTTAGGTATGTTACAACGTGGCGGGCGGACTGCATAGAGCGTTAACTAAGTCGCAATAGAGGCGACCAGACCACTAGGTGTCGGGTGTGTATACCGCGGATATGATGATGTGACTTCATGAGGCTGTTGTTGTCGAATGTGTTCCGGGATATAATTTCCGATTCTTCCCTCCATCCAGTGGTTGCCTGGTGAAGATTGCCATAGTGCGATAAGGCCACCAATTGTTTATGCCATAATGAACCACTTGTATTATTATTGGCATATCGTTGGCGTACAATAAAGAGATGCAATTGATTTGATAGCATGACGTGATGCAACTGTTCCTAGAACAAACATTGTTTTGACGAGAGACTTGAAGCGCGCAGCGCGCAGGAGGGTAGGCAGGGGAGCGCGGACGCCGCTGACAATGCGCGGGCCGGCGAACAGTAATCGAATCATAATCGTTAATCGCACGAGCTCAAATAATCGGGCCGCGGCCGTCGACCGCGATTATTAATGTAGAGCCGATGCGCGGGCGGCGCGCGCGGGGGGCGTCGGTCACGAGCGGCGCACGAATGCCCAACATCCGAGATTTGAATACTAGATAATTAATATCGCTTTATTAGCGGTGGAAATATCGATTTATGAAGATATTATCCGCTTTGTGCGCGCCGCCGGCCCGCGTCAATCAATTACTGTCGGGCCCGCGTCCCGGCGGCCGCGGCGGGCCGGACCCGGGACGCATGGGCGCCGACACATGGCCGCCGTCGCACCCGATACCGTCTCGACGCGCACTCCACACGTAATGGTTGCATTGTGACGAATTACAACATCATTAGCACTCAATGGCATTGTGTTTGCCCGAGCCTGGCTGATGACGAAGGAATTTTTATTCAAAGGCTAATGTAAAGATCGGCCGATACCGATCGGCGGCCGGCCGCTGGCCCGGCGCGCCACCTCCACCGGCACAATGGATGTATTTGTGTGTGTAGTTTAGCTATCGATCGATAGCGACAATAGGATTCAGAAGTTTGGCCAAATTGATCAACCTGCTCTGTCAGCTGATGGCACCCTTCGCCTGGGTTCGATAAACTTCAGTTAACACGTGACGGAGCGTTCGAAATCAACCACGATGTTAGTGCCACCCCGCAACATGAGCAACGTCCGGTGCTGGCGGCGCACGGTGCGGTGTGTCGGTGGCGAGCTGGCGCTACACAAAGCGGCTGTTGTCCGCGGTTCACTTTAGTTTATCTTCATTTATTAATCAGCGCGGGATCACCGCCCCGCTCGCGCTCCGATAGTGTCGTGATGATATGAAATGGAATGCTCATTAAAAATGTGCGTACACGCAATTCTAAATATTTGACTCCGGGAGGCATGGCAACTGTAAGACTGCGTGATGTGTAATTATGCACGTTACAAGTAAAGTGGTGGCACATTATGTCAAGCACGTCCTGTGACTCCCCCTTAACTGGCACGTTCACTTGACAGTAAATAATAGGTTAGTTCATTTTTATATTACGAAGGTAGTAAAGCAAAGAAACACATAGTCCACCTTATGATGACATCATATTTTAATCGGAAGGTTTTATTTTTTATTTTATTTTATTTTAATGTTTTCGGGTTTTCACACTTAAAACTCTCTTTACCATAGAAAAAAAGCAGACTTAGTCCCTATACACCACAGAACAAAGAAAAATCCTTAGTTTTAATGTTCTGTGCTATACACCCACAACAACACAGTGGTTTCATTGCTCAAAGTAGTGATCACATAATACTTTCTTTACTTTGGCGATACTTGTGACAAATATATCTATATCAACATCCCGACATGTTACATTGTACGTACGGCAAGCTCGTAGCAGATAAGAATTTTGTCAGGCTGGTACAGTAGTGCTGGTAGTAACACGGGTCTACTACGGACCTCTGACACGCTGCTAGTAGCTGCAGAGTATAACAAATATAATGCCTCACAATGCTATCCTATCTATTCAAGACATCAAGTGAGTGTGCGGTGCCTCGCGGAGCTCCTCGGCCGGCGCCCGCGCATCGCCAGCTCTCGGCGTGAGTGTGCGTTTCACTACGAGCGATACTCCATCTTAATTATCTCTGAGCTGAAGTTGCGCCGGCGCAATATCTTATTGGAAATCATAATAGGCGTTCCAATAAGATTTGGAACTGCGTGGATCTCAGCGACAATGAGATACCAGTAACTCTTATTGGTACAGTCGCGACAACAATGCCAGCTCTGTGGGTGCTTTTGTTGCGATTGTTCCAATAAACATTATTATTAATCGAATTAGATTAGATTAAACATTGTCCTATTAGAAAAGTTTTGGCGGCACCGGTTTCGTGTTTGCATCGTTTTACTTAAGTGGCAAACGAGTATCCGATCTTCAAGCGGAAAGCGAACAACACATTATTAGTTTTTATAATAAGACACAATATTGATGATGAGAGTATAGTATCTAACTTAGTAAAACTTCAAAAGTACCGAGTGCTTCGTAGCAGTTCGTAGCGTGAGCGCGTTGATGTCATTTGCAGCAAGTTGCGCGTACGCACCCGCACACGTCACCACCCACCGCATTACGTGTTTCATTATTACAAAGTTCATATCACTCGTCCATTTCTTGCAAGTGCCAATAGTTAGTGGTTACGAACAACACACCGAAGGACTCATTAGAATGTGATACTAGCGACCGTACGAGCAACCGTTTAGTTAGAGTATTAGATCAATTATATAAACGCAGTGCCAGTGTTATATGGTAGGCCGATAGGGAACGTTCGGAGTAGCTGCACCGTGAAATCGAGTTCTTTTATTATTCAGATGAATATCGGCGGCGGCACGTGGCAGCAAATTGAAATTATGTTCCTGCCGAGCGGTGCGGAGCGGAGCGGTGCGGAGCGGAGCGGAGCGGACCCGTCGCTGCATCAACAACACGGGACTATAGGACCCTAATCTCTTAACTATATGATACACAGGTAGGTTGCACGTATGATACAGGGGTACCGGCCACCACGTGTGACACAGAGATGTCAGTGCGTTCGCAAACAGACTGTAGTCAGTCGTGAATAATTATAAAGAATAACAGAAATAGTACATATCAACTGCGCATAATATATTCATGTAGACAGTTAGCTGACTTATTTGCATAGCACGAGCAAACCCGCGCGGTGGCGGTGGTCAATACACATTCAATTTTTTTATATCGGTCACGTCAATAATAATCTTATAAAATCCTGATCGAATGCGGATGGTCCATAACATTATTGAATGTTGAGAACGCCTGGTTTTGGAGCTATTTATCATATCAATCTAAGTACCTGATATTCTAATCCAGCTGTTCCAGCATAGATTCCATCACGAGTGTTACCCATCGCGGGGTTCTGTCGAGCGTCGAGTGCAGAGCGCCGCCTCTCAACAACACATTAGCTTCGAGTCGCCATTTCAGTAGATGTATGTGACCGGCAGTGGTCACTTGAATATTGCATAAATTAAAATTCTAAATGAGTTTATTCGCCTTTACAAGAGACATGACGTGTTTATTAAGACTCGTTAGGAGCTAGCAACATGCTGTACGTAGATTATGAGTGAGTATAAGTAGTGCGGCAGTGTCGGTGTGCTCAACCACGACAACCGTGGTGCGCCAGCGCCGACACAAAGCGTCTCGGCGCGGCGGAGGCGAAGGGCTACTTAATTAGAAGCTATACTTGTAGTGGACACGTGTACCTCAGCCATTCAAATTAGAATCAGGAACGCGTAAATCGGAGATCTATGTGTCGGCGAGCGGCGGGAGCAGCGGCACAAAGGCGTTGTTTGTTTGTTTATCACACCGTCATTACATTTAATAAGAGGTCTGCTTCGCTGTACTCTAATCATCGCACAGCCCGCGCGCACACTGCAGCGCGAACAAAAAAGTTTGTAGCTCCGCGCGACGGCGGCGATCTAAATGAGGCTCTGTGCCACCCGCGCACGGTGCATAGTGCGGTGCGCCGCGCAAGCTATGGCAAGTGATTGTTTATGTGAAACAATGGCGCGGATTACAGCTCTCAGAGCGATTTGAATGCGAATTGCGCGTGAGTAATTAGCTCGCATCGTGCTAATTGACACGTGTCAAAATATATCAGCGCCCAGCGCGGTGCGTCGTTAGCGTGCGCGGTGAGCGCCCATCCGCCCATGTAGCCAACCACAATGTAAGCGGCATCAATCAACAAACAATAACTCATTAACCAACTGATAAGCGCTTTAACGAGGATTAGTAACGAACATGCACGTTAAATAGGTGTCGGTAGCGCAGGCGCACCGGGCGTCCTAATCAACCGATCATTTCAACAGGCTGATGTGTGACAGAGCCCAACATCTCACCTCTCTTCCTTCCTATTTGACGTATTTCTCTCGTCTCTGCAATTGAAGTCGCGTGAGTGTGACGTACAGTGTCGCCAGCGTCCTCGCAACAGTAACCGCTTATACTAGGTAGGTGCTAGTTCATAAGTCATGCGAATTAATAGAAATAGAACAAAGAACAAGAGAGCGGAAAAACTAAAATTCCAATGTTATCCCATGGGATTCCTAGTACCGCACATGGTGTATAGCCGGCGCCGCGGGGCTCCGCATGCAACTAGCGCGCGTGCTTTGTGCCCCTGGGCTAAGACGACTAGCTTAAAGTTTCATAAATCAGTTCGGTATAATCACTTGCTCCTCTTATAGGTACCCGTTTAGTCGTAACTGCAACATTAAATGGACACTACAAAATAAGTGGAACCTGTTCTAGCAGTAAAACAAAAACATCGACGATAAAGAAATCTCATGTAATGATTATTATAAATTGAATATTCACAATTGTACCAATATATGGATGAATCTAATTATGAAACTGAAACAACCAGGCACCACTTAAAAATGGGTAAATTTAATAACTACGACTTCAGTAGTATTGCGCACACGCAGCATACCTAAATCACTTGTATATTGCAGTGTACTGCTCTTTGATTGTGGGCATCTATGTTGTCTTTCGGGGTATATCCACACGCGGGCACAGATATATTGCTCCTCTCCAGTGCCTGTCAGGTTTACTCGTAGTAGGTGTTTAGTGTAACGCACATTTCGACAACTAAGTATCTGTTTTTGCCCACTCAACGGTGCCCAGGAAAGGTGATATATATTTAAGGTAACATTTGGTGACGTCAAAGTAATAAACTCGAGAAGTTAGTTCGCGTTCGTGACTCGCTAGCAATTATAATATTATAATAATATTATACCAACAATTATTTATTCAACAAACGCTATTATTCGGAAAGTGTAGCGCATGCGCACTAGTCACATGGCGCTCGGCGCCGAGTGGCAACGCGATCTCTCGCCTCGCACGCCACCTTACTTATATTTAAATTATATCAAATTATAGTCGACCATAATTTTGTATAATTTATTGAGCGGTCGGTTTATGTTGTGTTGTTCATGCAACGAGAGCACCCAGCGAACTTTGGTCTGCGCCCGCGCACGGCCGCGCGCCGAGTGACCGCCCGCGCCCGACGTTCTCCAACATTTTGTGTGAGACGAATATTATAAGTCTACGTATTCACTTATCTCTAATTCTATGTATTATTAGTATAATTACTTTGTGATGCTAATGACGACTGCTAATTAATCTAAACAACGTGTAACTTTAATGTAATTACGCTACAGTTTGAGATAAAGCGCGACGAAGGCCTGCTCAAATAAAAGAGGCTCAATCGGAGGCGTCTCGTGAGTGCAAGTGAAGATAATAAGCGGCCGGTAGCCGGTACGGTTCCCGGGAGGTTCCCACGACGCGGCGGCGGCGCTCGACATTAAATCAAATGACCGACAAATTGGTCGCGTTCTGGGAACCGCCGGCCGCCCTCACGTGACCACACTCGGGCCGGCGACACACGGCTCACCTGCACTCCTCGCGGCCACTTCGCTGATGGTTGGCCGCTCAACCACGCGAGGAGTTCACCCCGCAGTACGGCAGCGCGCGGCGGGTGACCGAACTCGGCAAAAAGTGAGTAGCGAACTGCGGCGAGTGGCCGAGCGAGGCGCTACCTCGCTAGTGCGCGCCGCCAGCGCTAGTGTGCCCCGAGTCCGAGGCACGCGGCCGAAAGCGAAATCGTGTGTCAAACGGCGACGCATCACAAAATAGCCGCTTGATTGGGTTTTTACGGGTGGACGGCGAGACCGCTAGGAATCCGGCGGGGACGGCCGGGACGCGCTGGCGAATTTAAAATTCAGATAAGCGGAATAAACACTCGGCCCCGGAATGTGCACCGCCGAGCTCCGCGCGGAATACATCGAGCGCCAACATAATACACCCTTCCCTCATACTATGCCCAAATTCTAACTGGGCACTCACCGACATGTGGTGTTGCGCCAGTTAGAATAATATTTCTTATAGGATTAACTTGTAATGTACGTACTATGGTATATGACATATCTACTACAAAATTCGATGATGAGAAAACATGCATACATAATATGGTAACCGATGGTCCCCACGCCGCGCCACCGAGGGCCGAGGGCGCACAGGAACTAACACATAAATTGTTTTATGTTTATGACCTCAGAACACTGTCGACTGTCGACTGCGTGAACCAATTTTGATGTTTCTTGAGTTATTCGAAAGCTGATGCTCCCGTGTTGTCCCATTTCAATTTAGTTTATTGAAGTCTGTTTTTTGTAAGAACTATTTAATTAGCCCTGGTATCGGTTCCCGCTTGTTGGTTGACTTCTTAGCTAGTTACGATATTGTACACTCAACATTGGGACACCGGCTCAGCAAACGATTACTTGTGTACACAATTAGAGGACGGCCGGTAATAACAGTTTAGGGAGGAATTTTTCAACATAATTTGTCTGATATCACAATATTCTTATTAGAAAAAAGGTAAGATCTCCTAATAAGAATTCTTGTTCTTATTAGGAGATCTTACCTTTTAGAGTTTTAAACTGTTTATACGCTTACCTTGAGAAAGACTATATAATAAGGAGGTAGGTATACGCATGACGTGCAGTAGAAAGCTGGAAGCTGAGGTTCCCCAGGATAACCCTCGGATTGTTGACATACAAGGACCAAAAGCATGCATCGTTTAGCGTTTAGCGCTTATACGTATAATATTATTACTTCCCAGCTATCTCCACAGAGGGCGCTATCAGCGCGGTTGGTCCACAGTGACGACGATCGTGTCGATGGCGTGCTCACTTGCCACACCACGGGCAAAAATGTAACATTCACCTATTGTCTTTTTTATTTTAATTTAGAAAATATAGCTATTACTAGGGTACCTACCTACTAATAAAATTTTAAATGTCATATTTTGATAATTAGATACTAATGTTGATGCAATTAAAAATAATAGGCATAAACCGTTATTATTCAGAATAATATTTTACTCTAAAATTAGCAGACTTCTAGCTATAATATCAAATAAAATTAAACATAAAGCGACTTTTCACCCGTTTGTCTAAAAGTATTTGTGGCGCGGCGCGGTGTGATGGCGCTAGTGGCACACGTGAATTGTTTTGTCCTGTTTGGAGATTTATGGATCAACAATTACAACATTGATTACTGTTTACCTACTTAATTTCATTATAGTACTAATAAATATAATAATATATAATAATTAATGTTTAAAAACTGACAGTAAGATCTGCTTTTTTTGTTATTTCAGTACTAATGCAATTGTAATTTGTTGGAGAAATACTTTTCTAGAATTATTCACATTAAGTCGTGTTTACTTTAGATTAAAACTTAAAACAACAAATGACTACAGGTGACCGCATGCAGCATGTGTCAAGGAGCGCTTGATGTCAGAGATGCGTGGTGTGCTGGCGCCGACCACGCGCTGCTGTGGTGTGGCTGCCGCTCCGTGGCTAACAGTTGGCAGCAAAGCTCACCGCATGCAGTCCGTTCGACGCCGCTACTTACCGTACCTATGTAATGATCATGGTGTAGTGCGTGCGACGTCCCCGTCAGGCCGGGAGAGGCTCCGCTGTCCGCTGCGGGAGCAGTTTTAAAAAATACTTCCGAGTAGCTAGTTAGTGTTGGGCGAGAGCGTGTGAGCGGCGCGTCGTTAGTGCGCTACACTTAACTGCTGCTATTATACACCGGCCGTGTATTAAAATATTCATGATTATGATAATCTGGCTGTCTGAAATGCTCTAAATATATTCCTAATTTATTTAATGTCCGAAACAATAAAATAACTAATTGTGACAACAATACCTACGGCCGCGAGAGCGCACCGCATTGCGCGTGCGCAGTTCGGACAGTCGCGGATATTTAGACGACGTCACGCAGCGTGACCCACAGATTTACACCTATATTAATGAGCATACGATTAGCGTTTGTCGAGCTTCATCCCCCCCTCCCCCTTCCACCTGCCTAGCCGCGGCATGACATTCGGAGCGGAACCAGTGTTCAGTATGAGAGCTCATTACCGCGCGCCGGATAATTGAAAATGGCGAGCTCATTATAATATTTAGACAATTATCCGTAGTTATTATTAATTCTCAGTGTAGTACACGTTCCGGGTGCACTAATTGCGCGCCCGGCTGCCGCACGCTCTGCTCTGCGAGGCGCTGCGTGCGCGCCGCCGGGCGGAGGTCGCGAGGAGCTGGCACCTCTAGCACCAGCTAACTCACTTGACGCACTACAAGCAGGTGATCAGTTGATACCAACTTTACAACTGTTAGTCTGTCAGCGGGCAGGTATGACGTCACGGATCCGCGAACGATTTAACGAGGCAGGATTCAAGCGTTTAGCAAATTAGCATATAACATGAATGGTTTCGTGCATTTGCATATCGCACTATCGAACAGTTTAGCACGACAGGCGCCGGCGCAGCGTAGCGCTCTTGTCAAAGTAATTGTTACAAATAATAATTATTGTGTTATGACTTGCTTTACATAAAAAATACACATCAATCCAGGGTAACATTTGGCTACCAATGCAGCAATGCAATGATCGGATTGGCACCGAATATTATATTAACTACATATTTCATTTCTTTTATTTTTCTATGGGTATTAAAATTAATCTAAGAGCGTGGTGTCCCGTAACTGCCATTCAGTGTTCAGTGCCACGAGTGTATTGTAGTTTGTTCATTAGCATATATTATTGGAGCAGGCTCGTAAACGTGACGGCATTAACGAGCGGAGCGGAGCCAAGCTGTGACTGACAGCCGCACTAATTAGCCTGCCTTATCGCGATACGTGTTACAGGTAGCCACCTAATGTTGCATCCACGGTGACTCCACGCCTTACGCTTATTTCATTAAAATAATTGTGGACAGGAAACAATTGAACTGAGTTACCCAACTGTATGTGTAAGTATTGAAAAGCGTCCGAAGTATCAATCTCCACATCCATGTGTGTGTTAAGTTAAAAAAAAAACAGATTCATGAGCCTGGTACACTGTTTAGGAATTTTAGGAGAAACTTGAAATATACTGAAAATTGGCAACACTGTTACTAACAAAAGTGATGCGATAATCAGTGCGATGTAATCAAACAGATTTGTTTAATAATAGGTTTGATGAAACACATATTATTAATATATTTTCTTAGCCTAGTGTATACAATAACGAAAGTGCCAAAATGTTTAAGAAAATCGCGATAATGATTCTTTTTTATACCACTTAACTGATAGACAAGCACACGGCCCACCTGATGGGAAGCGGTCATCGTGGCTTATTGCACGCTGGCAACCCAGTAAAAACATTCCAATGCCCTTCTTGTTTAACCCCGTCCTTAAAATTATTATTTGGTGGTAATTTGTCACAAAGGTGGCTAAGAAGCAATCAGAACATAACGTTGACTGCAAGTGCAGGCGTGGCGAGTCACACTGGGCTGGCCTCGGAACAGAAGCACTCAATGCTACCGCGATCAACCGGTGTCCACACAGACTGCTCACTACAGACCACTCATGTTCAGCGGCTGAGGGAGCGGCGTTGGCAGGGGGATAGGGGTTCTTCCAGGTGGACAAACTAATTGGTACTGCGGCTCTCTGCCACATTTCCACAACTGTATAATGACACAATACAAGTGTCTTTTGATATAGTAATCCCAGTTTAAATTCATATTCCACTCACTTATGTTTCGGGTATCTCACGAGTGTATCGAGTCGCAGTCCCTCGGCCACTCCAGCTTGTCCGTCCGTCCGTCTACTAGCTACTGCATCTACCAAGCGGCGTGAATTACAAGCACGTCGAGTGGACCGTAACGTATGTGAGGTGACTACGACGCCGGGACGTGTCCCCGGAGTCACGTTAAGAGTGGCCGATATTTACGAGCTTGAGACTGTCGGGAGCTCCGGCGGGACCGGGGACTGGGTCGCGGGATCGATTCTCGCACACGTCAATTGAGTACGTCAACTACAGTAATACTAAGAATAAGTCGATTTGTATTTTGCAATTAATAAAATAACTTGACAACAAGAATTACGAGACTAATTTTGATACCCTTTTATGTTGAGAGTTAATAAAAATATGATTAGACTTGAGGACTTTAATAACATATTTGGTCTCGCTACGCTGACGCCCGGAGCCATAAAAAGCAAACATAAGCAGCCGGAGATGTAATAACTCTACACGTTGCATATAAACTTGAGAACGATATCAAAATTGTTAAAAACTGTTTCATCTTTTTAATCTGGTTCGCAAAAGCTAAGCAAGCTCTTCAATAGCTTTCTGCACGCATGCGCGCACGGTACTGCACGAGCAACATTGCGATAGAAAGACGAGTTGCTGAGATGTGTACCAATAACTTAAGAAAACGAATACATTAGAGAACACATAACAATAAATGATCGGAGACTGTGTGTTGTCTTGCCGGTCAGTTTTAATTTCAGCCTCAGAGGTGAGGAGCTTCCGATCGCAGCGCGTGGGCAGCGCCGACTCTATCCTCTGTCAGCCGACGGACGCCATTGTCCGCGACGAGCTTATTGTAAAACAATCAAGGATGTCGTGCTTGCCTTGCCCTTGTCCGCCACCGGCTCAGTAAGTAAGTCCTTGCCACCGTTATCAACGCAACGTACCCTGTAGGACGACCCTCGAGGACGCACCGGCACAGAGTTGTAATCTTTGTACAACTACTACTCTTGTAAATTAGGACGGGACTCAAACGGCGGCACTCCTGTTATGGGAACTTACCTAACTTGAAAATCAATTTATTCTCTCGTTTCTCGGCGGGAGCAATCGTTTTCCCTTTCGTGAATTATAAGTAACATGTAGAGCACGCTGTAATCAGATCACGTCTAGCCTCTCGTTAAACAGTTCGGAGCAGGTGGGGGGGGGGGGGGGGGAGAGGAGAGATGGCGGTTGGGTGCACGATGCGGAGGCAGGTATCAGTGAGTATACATCAATACGCACGCTCACCATGATACTCGTACACTCATTTGTGAAATGCACAAATGTAAAACTGGATCGTACCGCGCGCGACCTTGACCCGAGGGGCGACAGGTGCGCTCGCGCATCGCTGCGCATTCTAAAATATCAACATATGTCACTCACCCTCGAGATATCGAACTCCGTTACTTGCCTCTTAACCTCCATTAAGTTATAGCTTGTCTCGCCTTCGAGCACATTATTGTCGTTACACAAATTAATTGATGTAGTGTTTAGATAAGTACAGTACAACTGATGCGTATACAATTGAACGTTTGAATTGAACTCTAAGTGATCAGTTTCAGACGTTTGATTAAATCAACCAATCAAATATGTGCGGAACCATCACGTGTCTTGCCCTGGACACTCTGGAGGGAAAACTACATCATACACTACATTTGCATATCGGCACAATTGCCGTTGTAGATTTTCTTCAGAATATGCATTAAATAGGTACGTGATATGATGTAGGCACGTGACTGTTTCGCTCCTGTTAGAAGTTATTGGCACTAAAATGAGTTGGAGTAGTGTGTTGGACGGAGCGGGCGAGCGGGCGAGCGGGCGAGCGGCCCGGGCGGGTGTCGGCGTCATTTGAATGTAAGAAGTTATTCTGATGGGATCACATTACTGCGCGATTGATTCCCGCACGAAACTGATTGGTTCGCAACCGACACTTACCGATCATCTCGCTCATAATCACATTGTGATACCGTTGCGTTACCGCGCCGCGCGCCACCTTGTGATCAGCAGTCGCGCGGAGCCCTGCGCTACAGGCCGGCCGGCGGCCGCGCATTACGACGAGGACGGCGTGGTAGCGAGCGAGCTCGTTCGTTTATCACCGAGTAACGGTTGATATAATCTGGCAATTGATCCGGAGCGACCTCTCGCGCTCACCTACAGATACAATGTAGTTGGTTACGTCGCCAATTGCTACAAAATGCAAACCTTGTGCCAAAAAAGGAAATTGTCGGCAGACTAAATTAAGTTTTTTGTAAGTTAAATGCAAAATAAAAGTTATAATAATTGAGTGAGCACGAAGCTGCAACTAGAAGGGAGCGACGTGCCGCCTGGCGACTGCCCCGGGGCGACCGTTAGGCGCGCCAGGAGCAGCGCGGGAGTAGCGGCATCCTAACGTCCTGCAGGTGCCAGTAACGGGACCCCGCAAAGGTCGCGCGCCACGCGTGCGCTTGTATGTGGAGCAGCCTCTCGCTGACATGACCCTGCACTCGGTCAAGTAGCTCTACTCAAGTCACCAGAGCCTCGTTATACATATTTTAAATAAAAGATTCGCGTGAAAGCTGTCGGTTTGCTGCGCTTTTGGTCCGTCCCTCGTTTTTGTCGCAGATTGTATAATGAGGGATTATTACAAGTGTCCGTCGCCGGCCGTCGGCCCTTGCGCGTGCGCCGGCTAGCGGCCCGCGCACACAGACGTTTCTGCGATTTTTACTTTTCGATTGTTTTTCTGTTTTTTAACGCTTCCTTCATTCAACCAATAAATTAGAAAGTAATGGCTATGTTTTTTAGCACAAATAGAATGATTTTACAACGGTCACTTTCTCTGACACAAAGCCACCTATAATTGCTTTTAAATTTTCCTAATTATAAAGAAACGTCTACACAAAGAGAGATAGTAAAAAATATGTACCATTCGTAGAAGCCCGGTTGCGGTTGTACCCGCCCGATGCCGCAATGAAATGTTACAACTTATAGAGTTAGGGATGTGTGCAGACGAGAGTACTTCGTAGGAGGGGCGGGGGGGGGGGGAGGAGGGGTGACTGCTTGCACTGGATCTATATAGAAGCACATTATTGTCCATACACCAGGATAGACCTTTATAAGGTACAATTTGATGCAGGCTAGACACTGGCAGGCTAACGAAGACTCGAGTCATCGGTACTCACCGGACTGCATAACGGCGCGATGGATGGTGCCCGCGCGTTACCCCGCACCCCAGGGCTGTCCCGTCTACCTGTATTATATTATTCAACCCTATGTCGAGCGCAAAAACCCAAATGTCAGCTGATTTCCCTCCTCCCAAGTGGCTCGGCGACGGTGAGAAGGTCAACGGGTAACGGTGCTGCGGCGGAGGGTGGCGCGACCTTTAGCGCCGACTGCGTGCGCGCAGCGTAACGGGCCGCCGCATACATGTGCTACCGCTCGGAGCCACCCTACACACCACACCACACTGCTCAACGCGACGTGGAACTGAACCGAGAGGACCCACTTGATTGGAATGGTTGTGAGTTGTTTCACCTAGGTACGTATGGTTCGCTTGTGGCACTGACGTCACTGGCATCACCTGACCACTACATTATTTTCAGAGCTGATAATATGCAAATTGGGTAATTAGTTGGTGTATGTAGGAGTCATTAACGGACGACACAAGCTCACCGGAGCCTGCGTCTGAATAACGAGTGTGCGCAATGTAAAGTTCAAATATTACTGCGCTTAGCGGCTCGACTCCCCAGATGAGACCAGCAGGCTCTGCAGCGGCCCCTTGCGACTTATTGCCATCGCGGCTCGGCCCGGCTGCCCCGTGCATCGCTAATGCGATTTTCAACTCGAAGCGAGCGTCAGGTTGCGTGCATACGTTAGTATTCAAATCACCACAAAAACAGGCTATATATTTCAAATAGAATTTATTAAGAAACTAACGAGCATGCTTTAATGGCTCCCTGATGGTAATTACGTCACACATTAACGAGCGTCATGCAAATATATGACGCGAGGCATTCTCCGCGTGTACCGCTCCGGTACCACTTTTTTGATTGTTCAATGTTCATCGGTCACGTGATGATGTTCAGAGTTCCGGGAACGGGCAACAACAGTCCGGGGCTACGGGTGCACTGAACACCGCGCTCCTCAAATTTACGAGCGTCTCTAGAATGTAGGTAACGGCGGCTCATGGTGCCGACCGCACATGAGAGGTTCATAATTTCCAATAACAAAACCGAACCTTATTTCCGTAAGCATAAAACCGATAGTCCGGTGCTCAACAACAGAAGATTTGCATACGTTCAAACAGTTCGCATGTATTTTTTGCCAGGAAGCTTTTTGTCCCGCGCATGAATAGGTACGTGGTATCAATCACTGCGCAGGGGCACTCGCACAATAGAGAGCGTTCTCGCTACCTGCCGGGCGCGGGCAATGATGCGAGCGCCGAGTTGATAATGATGCATTTATGGCGATCATATCTGCGAGTGCCGGCGCTCTTGGCACCTTCTCGTCTCCCCTGTGCGCGGCAGGCGGCACAGCCTGGCCCTCGTGATGGAGAGACTCGACACCGACACTCCAACGAAGAGCACTAGGTGGGTGTTGTGCAGATCAACACTAGTACTGTTACGTGTGCTTACGCTGTAGCTATTTATTTTACTCTTGAGGAATGCGTGTAGTTACGGTGATCAGCAACAGCTTTCTAGACGTAGGTTACCACCTTAGTAATATAAAAACGTGTATTTTCGGTATACACTTAAGGTAAGGTTCTGGCGATAATTAAATAAATCTGCTCCAATTTTTTGTACACTTTTTTGTAGTTTGCGGCCCTCGTCGCATGCGTCTTACGAAATAAAATGTTGACTGACATTTAATTCCGTAGATGCAGAGACGTAACATTATACATTCAATGAAGAGGCACAAAAAGTAAATACCATTTAAAATTCGTTATTACAAATTATAACGTAGCAGGTACAACGGGGCAAAGCGAGCGCTAGTGTCGCCGCGGCGCGAGGTGAGCCCCGCTCGCGGCTTTAAATGTTCTGGACATTGACATAGCACTGAAGAACATCTCGACCCATGAGTACATATCCTGCAAGCTTACACTTTTATCAGCCTGGCCCCAGCCAGGATTATCCGTGCTTAAGACCACGGGCAAATACTAAAATAAAATCTAAATTCGGGGCATTATATGCACAATGCACTAACGGAATTGAGTTCGACGACATTGGCTGATCAATTATATCTTGGGTCTCATGCAGTGATTGTTGTACCTATGTATGGGTGAGGTGTTACTTGTGTAGGTAACCTTATGGTTTCTAGGAGAACTGGGGCGAGGTGTCCTCAGACAGGCGAGCAGTTCAGTAGCGGAGCATAGAGAAGCAACGACAGTAACATTTGGAATGTAGAACCAACGAGTTGAGAACAAAAGTAACACAAAGGCAACTTTCAACAGCTCTCGACGTTCCTTTCTACAAGTGTTGAAAGAATGGTTCGATATGATCTTTGTTATTTTTTAATTTAGTCACGTGATTTTAACTTTCCCGTTACAGAAGAAATGGATAGGGGTCATAGCAAATAGATGTTTACAATAATAAGTAAGATAGTAATATGTGCGCACGCGAGCCTGCCTGCAGTACCTAGCTGCAGTGTGAGATGTGGATACTCTATGTGATGTATGTCGGTATATGTTTATCTATATTATAAAACCCACAACACAACCCAATAAGAAAAGCTTAACCAGCAGCACTACGTAGAATGTCCTAGAACATTGAATTAAACGGTCTTATTACAAAACACGGACTAACTTTAAACCCAGGTTTAAAACGTCTTTAGACCATGGTTTAACGAAAATGTTATTACAAAACGCGTTTTAGTACTAAACCTGGGACTATCTCTGGTCTAAAGATAAACCTGCGTGACACCTAGTTTAACGTTGGTCTAAGTGTCTAAACCACGAAAATAAAACGTCAAACTTGTCATTTTGATTTGATTTGTGGAAAATACCAAAATACATCATATTTTGGCTTACTTTTTCCTCGGCAGTCCAATTTTCGCCCCTCTTTTTCTTTTCTCCTTCCATTATTTAATTCAAATTTAAAAGTTTAAACCACTGGAAACGTAAAAGTTAGTACGGGTATTGAAATGATTCAAAAGTGGGTATAAAAATTAAAAAAAAAATTGAACAACGCGCGGGCTCCGAAAAACTACGCTTCATTTAACGTTCATCATAGATCTTCCAATATTATAACAATGATTGCTAAATAAAGGCATGATAATGATATTTTACTATAAAATAAAGTCCAACTATCGTTCATGACTTTAAATTTAATAATTATAATGTTGTAAATATTTTTTTCACCATTTTTTAGTAAATAATATTTATTAACGATTTCAGAAAATTTTTGCTTTCTGAGAAAACGGAACGTTGCGACCGAATGATATCACAATGAACGAACAAAAGTTTAGAGTAATCTGTGGTTGTTATTAGGCCAAGATTTAAACCATGGCCTAAGTAGTCCACGGATTATTCTGTTTTTGTAATAAGAAGAAGTTTAAACCTTGGTCTTAAAATTAAGCCTGGACTTCATAGTCTGGGTTTAAACCTGACTTTAGTCCGTGTTTTGTAATAAGACCGAAAGCGTTAATAGTATGGACAAGACAGTGTCGAATTTGGATTGAGCAGAGTAGTTTGCCCAACTCTCCTCGTCGCATCGTTACTCTGCATGTACAGACTGAGAGAGGAGGTCGAGTCAGTGAGACACAAGGCTTGCAATCATTTATTTTATATGGTTTACTGAAATACCACCATTTATCTGTCTGTCACAAACGTTGGTATAAGCGCGCCGAGGTGACGTAACGTTATGCCTAACTATGACGACAGCCACAACATCATCAAAAGTGGAACGACTAACAAAACGACAACTACAAAGGGATTTCTTTCAGCTATCACGAACTCTGGGTGTCGTGGGGTTTGACGAACACAAGGTGCGCCCCGGCTCTGCCTCTGCGGCTGAAGTTTCATAGACATCATTGGCCGACATTCGACAATACTGAATCAAATAGTTCGGGACTGCTAAATACCGCCAGGCGGCGCGCGTCGCGTCCCGCATCGCACTCGCACCATCAGCATGGCGCTATTGTAATCTCCACGAGAGACTAATGCACGTTTTGCTATAAATCTCACAGAAAAAAATGTTATTCACGTCGCCACGAGGACAAAAACTAATGGAAATAGAAAGAAATATGCGAGAGCCGTTGTTAGCGCGCCCGACGGAAAAAATGCAGGCAGATGCGCTTGCGCAGGTAGACGAACGCATGCAAATACATACACGGAGAAATGTGAGTGGCGCTCCGTATGGCACGGACGGACAGTTATTGCCCCAAAAGTACATGCAAATAGTTGAACGACAGACCCGCGACGTGGCCATGTCACCGCGAGAAAATACACGGCGCGACCATAACTAGTGTCGCGCTGCAGTTTTTTAGTTCGACAGGTGACAGCGGCCGTTAATGAGATGCGTGCGCGGCGCGTAATGAAGCAGCACGCGCATGCGTACGGTACATCGAGCCACTTGCCTAGACCTGCTCACTGCTAGTACTGCTCTCCTAGCCCTCCTATGCCATTGCTTTTTCGTTTGGAAATCCCCACACGCCGGTCGGGATCGAACCGACTAAAAACTCATCTCGGGTCTTCTAACGCCAAGTGTACGGTGGCTCATAAAGAATTTTCCTCGCACCCCGGGTGATTCTACACGATAAAAAAAAATTAATCGGGGGTCAAATTCTTAATGGTAAAAAAACAATACGTCAAAGGCTCTCGTAACCGAAGGGTTTTATGATAGGAGAATTAGGAGACACTGCTGAGGGGTGTAAGTACACAAGCCAACGACTGGCTATGTCTCTGCTAACCCAGAAGTGAGCTTATTGCCTCACAACACTGGCATTGCGGTGTACAGTACAGGGCTGAGGAAACAGCACTGTTAGTGACCCAACAAATGTAGATAGGTACGCATGTTATTGCGGTCAACAATTAGCATCAGTGAGTATGTACGTTGTACTCGTAGAACAAGTTCGAGTGGGCCTTCTTCTATTGAAAACCTTCAAATAATGAAGTTAATGAACAAAGTGTATTCTGAGAACATTTTAACAATTTAAATGAGTAACGGACACAATGCTAATTCATAACAGCGTAATTATAATTAGGGAGATTTGAATGAGAGCCACGAAATAATAGAATATGTTGATGAGTACAAGCGTTTTTTTCTTTTAACGGTCGAGATAAGTTGTTTAAGTAACACGATGTTAAAACAACAACTTAAAATGCGAACATGTTCGTGTATTATTTCCTATTTAAAATTCGGTATAACATTTCTTTGCCATGAGCATTTTGCAAATTAGATCTGGGACAAGTAACCCCCGACTGCTTTCACATGAATATTTAGTGCTTATCGCCCAAACAGCCGATGTTACCCGTGATAAAGAGTTGGCTTTCTATTGCACGCACTGCTTATCATGCAACGATTTTATTGATCTATGTACTATATTTTATTGATCAATGTATTTACGAGTATATTTTCCGATTAAGATGTATGGTATACAACCTCATTGGCTGTGTTTTGCGCGTGGACTTCAGATTGTTTCATTGTTCAGACGCCGAAATTGTTTCATTCGACATTCAAGATTAGGTGAGGGGCTGGGAAGAGCGTTACAGTTGGCGTCTGTGGCGGCAATGCTCGTAATATGCTAATTACTAATATTAATGTGAAGTAATTAAGCAGCGCGTTAACCTGGCCTTCAACCAGGCCCACTGCGCAGGCGCCAGCCGGCCTCCCGTCGCGTCCGCGTCTCTCGCTCACTGCGCTCACTATACCACCTTCACTCCGGGCTGAAGGCCTGCCCTTGTGACTAGAACTTACAATAATATGCTTCAAGGATACAGTAATATACGAACAATATCATTGTCTGGTCTGTTCCAAGGTGCCCATTTTTACAGTAGCAGCGCGTTAGGTTAACGCGCTGCTTAATTACTTCACATTAATATTAGTAATTAGCATATTACGAGCATTGCCGCCACAGACGCCAACGAACAATATCATTGTCTGGTCTGTTCCAAGGTGCCCATTGTAGCTCCCCCTCGACCCGTGCAGGGGAAGCGACGGCTTTGGCACTACTCGTCAGCAGACTGGGATGGACTCCGTCATTACTTTGCGTCCATCCCGTGGGTTGAACGCTGCTTTAGGGATAGGGCCCCATCGGAAAGTGCTGTTGCTGTCGCCGGTGAGATCAGTTTGGGTATGGAATACTACATCCCCTACACTGATGTCACGGGCGTCCGCAGGGTGCGTGCCTGGTTTGGGCGCGAGTGCGCAGAGGCTGTACATCTAAAACAGTTGGCGTACCGTGCTTGGACTAGGGCACGCACTATGCACGATCCAAATGTGGGCCGGCTCAGAGCGGCGTACAACAGAGCCACAAAGGTCTGCAAGAGGGCTTACATTAGAGCGGATGCCCAGCGCATAGCACGGCTTGGTCATGAGCTTGTGAGCCACCCCACGGGCAGCCGTGGCTACTGGCGACTGGCCAAGGCCGTGCAAGCAAACTTCTGCCAGCCTTCGCTGCCCCCGCTGCGTAATTCCGATGGATCCCTGGCCCATAAGCCGCAGGAGAAAGCAGATCTGCTTGCTAATCTCTTTGCGGCTAATTCCCGAATCGATGATTGCGGCATGCAGCCACCGACACTGCCCACTTGTGACCACGCAATGCCTGATATTCAGATCAGGCAACGCGATGTTCGTACTCTGCTGCAATCACTCGATGTCCGGAAAGCCAGTGGTCCCGATGGTATTCCAGCGGTTGTTCTACGTAATTGCGCAGCGGAGTTGTCTCCAATGCTTACGCGTCTGTACCGCATATCTTACATCGCGGGCACAGTGCCGCCCGCTTGGAAGGAGGCGAATGTACAGCCGATCCCCAAGAAAGGGGACCGGTCCGAGCCGGGCAATTATCGACCCATAGCCGTCACCTCAGTGCTGTGCAAGGTTTTTGAGCATATCATTAACGCACAGCTCATGCGGCACCTAGAGGATCACTCCCTAATCAATGATCGGCAATATGGCTTCAGGCCGAAACGGTCAACGGGTGATCTTCTAGCGTACGTTACCCATCTATGGGGTGAGGCTATGGACAAGCATGGCGAGTCACTGGCTATCAGCCTTGACATCGCCAAAGCTTTCGATAGAGTCTGGCACAAGTCGCTTCTTTCCAAGCTGCCTGCCTTTGGTTTACCTCCTCGATTGTGCAACTGGATTGGTAGCTTCCTGCAGGAGCGTCGAATTCGAGTGCTTTGCGACGGACAAGCATCGGAGTTCTTGCAGGTTAATGCTGGTGTACCGCAGGGGTCCGTCTTATCGCCCACTCTCTTTCTTCTGCATATCAATGACATGCTGTCAGTAGGCAGCATTCATTGTTATGCAGATGATAGTACCGTGCATGGGCGTTATCTCGGTCACCCTGCGGCTAAACAGGCGGACATCGAGGAAAAAAGGCAGCTTCTTGTCACTGAGCTTGACCGGGTCCTGAATCACATTTCTCAATGGGGCTCTGAGAACCTGGTCGAGTTCAATGCCAAGAAGACGCAGGCCTGTGCGTTTACAGCAAAGGTATCTCCTTTCCTTCCGCTCCCTACTCTTCGGGACACACCATTACCACTGCAGGACAATCTCAATATACTCGGCATGGATGTTCGCTGCAAGCTGAACAACAAAAACTACATCGAGAGCATCATTAAAACGGTCTCGCGTAAACTCGGAGTCCTGAACAGGGTGAGGCGGTTTTTCACGCCGGAGCAGCGGTGTCTTTTGTACAAGACACAAATCCGTTCCGGGGTGGAATACTGTTCTCATCTCTGGGATGGCTCTGCACAGTACTTATTAGATGCTCTCGACAGGTTGCAGCGACGTGCAGTCCGCATTATTGGGAGTCCAGAAATCACGAATACCCTCGAGCCTCTACAGCTACGTAGAGATATAGCGTGTTTGGCAGTCTTTTACCGTCTCTACCATGGCGAGTGTTCCGATGAGCTCTTCCAATTAATCCCGCCCTCTCCTTTCCTACACAGAACTACACGTGCCAGACTGAGGTATCACCCGCACACGGTGGCATCAATTCCATCAAGAACCAAGCGGTTCGGTGCCTCTTTTATTTGCCGCACCATAAAGGCTTGGAATTCTTTACCGGCGCATGTGTTTCCTTCCTCCTATAGTCCCGGGGCCTTTAAGCGGGGCGTGAAAAAGCATTTGATGAGGCCGTCAAGCTGAGGGCCGCCACTGTAGCACTATCGGTGTATGTGGTGGTGGCCCCAGTCCTGAGACTCTGCCTTTCGCTTACCATCAGGTGAGGTGGAGTCATTTTGACGTGTCCTATATAAAAAAAAAAAAAAAAAAAAAAAATATAGTATAAAGGAACCCGAACCTATTTTGCCATCCCGGGTAACTCCGGGTAGTTACGGAAATGTACAAAAATTTATTAAGTACTTTTTGGTAACTTTGAAGTAACTTAAAAATACATAACGATTATACGATATATTACGAACTAGTGGTACCCCTAACAGACATCTTGCGTGTGTTTAAAATTTCACCTTGTGTTATGAATAAATTAATTTAGATTTAAATAATTTTTATTTTGCATACAGTTTCGTCAGTTTTATGACGCAATAAACTGCAATGCATACATTAATGCTGAATAAGATTTACATAAATATATTATTTTTCAAATATGATGAGAGAAGCTTACTCACAGTACCTACTGGCAGAAGAATTCAGAACGAGAGCCTACTTAACTCAGGAACTTAATGTTCGTTCACTTGGAGCCTCACTTGGCCGACTGCACAGTATTATTACAATTGCATACGGACGACGGACCCACGAACACTATGTAAGTACAGTTTCTTTGCGATTGTCACAATATTGTGCAGACGCCTTGTGGCCGACTTCTTAATTAAATTAATACATTGGTAGGAGTGCATCACGGCTGGCCCGTTACACTTTGACTCATTAAAATTATATTAACTCTGTATAAAAATAATATCCTAAGAGTTTCTGTACAAGGTTTCTTAGCTTAGAGCGTAGTATTTAGAAATTTGAACGAACTGCCGGGTCCTCCTTGGCCGAATAGATAGCACAAACAACATAGGCAATCATAGTAAATTTTATCTAAATTTATCTAGTGTTAACGTCCGGCTGAATCACTATAAGTTAAAGTTCACACTTAATGTTAGTAACTTTAAGTAGTGATAATTAGAAATAATACAAATTAGCATAAATAATGTAACGAAAAGAGAGAGAAAGGGCTTTGTACAAAACAAGATCGTGCGCAGATGTCCTTAAATTGTGCATCAGAGCCTGCAGCGTCCCTTGAGCGCGCGGGCGCAGCTCTCCGCCACCAGATAGCATCTGCCTGTATGCAAACTAGCTGTTCATATTATTACTAAATGTCTGATATAAGGGGAACTAATTAAAATGAATTATACGCCAAACGTCGTAAACTGTAGGTAATCTCGTGTCAAAATATAATTGCTCGGCGTACTCGCATTATACTTGTAATTAAAATAATGATGTTATGAGTAATAGGTACGTATAATATGCAAAACGTAATTAATTTTGATATGTAGATGATACGCTAAACTTATCTGAAATAATTACAAATTTAAATTGTGTTGGAAAATTGTAGAGGCTGTTGTTTAGGTTTAGCTACTTTACAAGGTAACTGTACGGTGTAATATATTATATTAGTACGGGCTCATTCTGTCAGAGTGCGTGCCGAGTGCCGAGAGCTGCGCGGCTGCGTCACGTGTCATAGATACGGCGGCAAAACGTGGCTAATTTTTGAATCGCTTTGTCAAGTTCTAACTAAGCAACAAAGATGTACTAGTGTACAGAGGCTAGTGCCAGGCAGCTACGAGTGTTTCAATAGGTTTTGTATTCATGTACTATTCAAGAAGATTGTAGGACAGAAAATATCGTCGGTGCACATCCGCCGCGTGGAGCGAGTGGGGCTGGTGGCTGGTGGCAGCGCAAGCCTTTCTGCTTGTCCGCTTTCCGTGAACTATGTCATAGTTCTGTACTTGTACTTTTGTGGTCTGAATTTGACTTCCTTTACTCTTAAATCCCGTGGGATACGAAATATATAGGTAGGTAACATCATCTTTAAAAAAACATCACGTGTGCAGCTCAACTGTGTAGTGTTACGAGTGTAGGCGAGTCGAGTGAACCTTTGAATCTGAATCTACTTCTGAATTTTAGTAATGCGAGTAAGTTGTAAGACATTGTGCTCGGGCTCGGATCTCTGCAGTATGTCTTGGTGAGCTTAGGATCAAACAATCGCTAGTTCAACTGTACGTTCTTACATGAAAGCTCTCTTTAAAACCTATTAAATTACTTCGCGTAACGTCCGTATGAACCCAATATAATTGCTGACATCAGATAACATTTTCATATAACTTTTTTGATCACCGTACCACAGACCGTACTATGAAAGTTATCGGAATTTCAAATGTCGCTCTGTCTGAATAACTGCTCTTTAAGTTTTAATATTTATTTTATATTTTATAAAAGCAAAATTTATTCAGGTGGCTCATGGGAAAATATGATTGCTCGTGGTCCACCCGGGTGGCAATTGCGTTACGTCTATTTTGTAGAACGCAAGAAATTGCATTTGTAAATAGGTAACGCAGGCCGGCATTAAGTCAACGATAGAATGCTAATAACGCAATATTGAATGAATAATAACCGTTTGTTTACATTGTATGAGTTGTGTAGTCGCTAGGGGACTGAAATGCCTCCATCGAGCAAGTTGCCGCGGACACGTGAGTGTGTGAGCATGTAGTGTGGAGGTGTACACACACACACACACACGCGCGCGTGGAGCGCACGTAATTCGGTAGCGGCGGCTAATTCAGAGGCACAAACTCGGGTGTAATTTGAAAATAATTCGGTAACATCTATCAGTGGGACGCTGGGCGAGGCCGGCGTGGAAGCTGCTGACTCACGCGCGCCGCAGTCGCCAGGCCTCGTTTTTTCACAGATTCAATGAGTATAACATGTGAAGGGTACTCCATACACAGTCAACGAATAGCAGCAGGACTTTACTGATATCGCCCGTCTAGTTATGTTGTTTCACACGATTTTTTTTTAATTTCAATAATTCTTATGCTTTTTTTGGATAGTGGGATTACCATTTCCAGTGTTCTTCTTTACTTGGACCAATTCCTTAAAGTATTAAGACGATGTGCCAAAAGCCTTGTCAGCTACGGTAGCACCACTTGCCGGCCACACTGGAGGTAGAGGTGCAATAGCAGCACCGAAGCCCTGGGCCGCGTGGGCGCCTCACAAAAAGAGAACGTTACGAGCGCGGAGTGTGACAGATGGAAAATCTCGATGTTACCTATCGGCTTTTTTGTTAGGCCCGATTTGAATAATAGCGCGGGGTGCGGGGGCCGCCGGGCGGGGGTGCGGGGGGGGACAATACCGCGCTGAGTGCCGTGAAGCACGCCCCGCGCCGCGCCGCCGACCATTCATCTCGTAATTAACGCGAATAAAAAACGATTCCAGTTGAAAATTAGAAATGTTCCGGTGTCACCGCACGGTAGCCGCGCGCCGCACAAAAACCTTCTCGGCTGTGAATCTCAAATAATTTAATTATGTCCTCCTTTTGTCTCGCAGCGTGACGGCGGCGGTGCTGGACGGCCGCGCCTGCGCCTCCGCCGCCTGCAGCGAGGAAGCCGTAAATCACGCTCTCCGTTCGACACTCGTCGACACCAAAACGTAATTATAATAGTCTGTGTAGGTATCCCAGTCCCGTATTAGTTTGAAACGCGGGTTCCATCCCGGCCGGTAGTGACAGTTAAGTAAAGGTGAGCACTTACCGTTCAGGTCGAGCACCATCTGTGTGTTGAAGAAGCTGCTGACGTCACCGCGCCCCGACACTGCAACAATACGTCACCATCAGTCGTGGGTCGCGACACAACCAGCGGGGCGACGCACCGTGCCGGCCGGTACAGTCGCCCGCTGGCATTCGTAAACGTGAATCAGAGCAATCAAAACTTAAAGTAGAGATTTGAGCACTGTACAGTGCACACTCAGACTAGAAGCACACTCAGACTAGAAGACTTCTAGTCTGAGAGTGCACATTACATATAGTTTTAGCCCAACGAAACTCGCAAATAATTTGAAGAAGTTCTACCTAATTAAATTAGAGGTATTTCTGAACAGTTTAAAGCGAACATTACTGCGACTAACACAAAGATGATGATGAATGCGTATAAAGGAACTGTAAACAATGTTTCCAATGTATCATTTTGGTATCTTTCACCTATAAACAAACAAAACAAGATTATAAAGATGAAGAGCAAGAGCCACCGGTTGCCGCTGTACTCACGGAGGTGGCTCGGAGTCCTCGCGCCATTATGCCCGGATGCGGTGCGCGTACGGACGGCCCTCGGCCCTACCGACAGGCGAGGTGGGCCTCGTGCGCGTGCCTCACGTGACCACCTACGCCAAGGGCCGGCTCGTCCTGTCCTGTCCCTTGTCCCACGGCGCGCTGGACAATGGCGCGGAGTGCAGCTGCCCCATTGTGAGCGAGCGCTGTGCGCTGACCGTTGCGAAATCATCGCCATTACAATGATTACGGTGAGCGCGTGGGCGGCGCCGCGCGGTAGCAGCCTCAGGTACACGTAGCTAATACCCATAGATAATAGACTCCAATCGACCGCCAAATTATTCTCCTAATATGAATTCGAAATTGTGGGGTCAACACGACTACCGGCCGACTATTACCGAAATAATCGACTGCTGACCCCGAACCGTGGTTTTTGCTTACACGCGCCGCGCACCACCTACCTACTTCACGTTGGCTCACAAAATAATATTGATCGAGACATATTAGTTACAAATCGGGGCTTAATTGCAATAATAAGGTAGCAACGATACCTTTTGTTTACTCGACGTTTTGTTCCGACGAGACCGACCGCGGTCACGGCTGGAAAGGGCGCCGGGTTCTGTCTAAATAACACCAACATTTGGACATGTTACAAGTGTTCCCATTTTTTTATATTACTTTATGAGTATTGTATCCATCCATTATTTTCTTTTAAAACTAAGATGTTATTAAATACCAGCAGGGTTGTAAGTAAAGTGCAATCTATACTAATATTATAAAGAGGAAAGATTTGTACCTATTTTTGTATGTTTGTATGTTTGTAATGAATAGGCTCGAAAAGTACTGGGCCGATTTAAAAAAATTTTTCACCAATAGAATGCTACATTCTTCCAATTTGACATAGGCTACATTTCATTTTGAAAAAAATTAGGGATCCTTGGAAAAACTGGAATTTACACCCGGGCGAAGCCGGGTCCCGGGTCGCTAGTCTATACTAATATTATAAAGAGGAAAGATTTGTTTTTTTGTTTTTTTGTTTTTTTGTTTTTTTGTTTGTAACGAATAGGCTCCGAAACTACTGGACCGATTTCAATAATTCTTTCACCAATAGAAAGCTACATTATCTGTGAGTAACATAGGCTATAATTTATCTCGAAAAAATTTAGGGATCCTTACTAAAACTTCAATAATGTAACCCAAGGTGTAAAAAAATTACCTAAACAAATTACTTACATCGCGTGCGCTGCGAAAACTATTGAAGATAGAACAAAATAATGTACTGTGGAAATGTACAACTTAAAAAGGTCTACATAAAAGTCCGCGATAGCATATGTCTACCTAATAAGGGTAGCCCACAGTAACCATTTTTATCTTTACAAATTACAAAAAATTCATGTGTCATTTTCGAAGCTAATTTTAACAATACAGTATTATTTCTTATCCAATTAAATACGTTAGATACGTTGTACGTTTAATGCAGATCAAAATTGCCATTCACACTATATAATTACCATAAATAGTTTAAGAGCTATCGCAATATGAAAAATAATGCGCGGCGAAATAAATGCAAGTTGAAATGCGGACGTAAATCAAACCAATATACTTCGGGACATTATAGGTACGTAGGTAGGTATCTAAACTGTGCTCAAAATATTATGCTCTATACACGCAGTACAGTTTTCTTGGGTGCCTTTGAGGATAGCACGGGGTGAGCTCAAATTCACCAATCATGGATTATTGCAAAACAATCCGCTCGCGCCAGGACGTCGTTTGTCTCGCGAATTATACCTATCTAAGATTATGTTTCCTTATGTATATCTTTGTATTATCACTGCGATGCGGGCGAGGACTCAGGGCTGCACACGCTGGCAGAATGTCCGGCGTGGGAGGTGCCGAGACAGGCCCTCCTGGCAGCCCTCGGGGTGGGAGTCCTCACACTGCCGGTGCTGATCGCGGCGATGGTGCAGAATGCGGACGCGTGGTCGGCCGCCGCCTCCTTCTGCGAGCAAGTGATACTCAAGAAAGAGGCGGCGGAAAAGGCTCGGGAGAGGCTGCACAGAGCTCTCCCGGACGGAGGCGGGCGCGGACGCCCATCGCGTCGGAGGTCCGACGACCTCCGTCCTCCATGAGCGCTGGCCTGGGGGTAACGGGTGGAGCCGCCCGTCACCCTAGCAGAAGTCCTGTTCCGGGGGCATGACGGGAACCACGTGGTTCTCAAACCCGAGGGGGCCATCTCGAATCCGGAGATGGCCTGGGTCAAGCCGGGGTGCGAGGGAAATGCTCTTTGGGCCACCTTACACCCTGGCGTCTGAAGACCCTAGACGGCGTGCGGTTTTAGTCGGTAAGAGTCCGACATAGCCTGCCCCGCTGACCGCGGGGTGGGTATCCATGAGGATTTCCGCACGGAAAAAAAAGGTATATCTTTGTATTCCCATCCAAATAAATTATATCTTAATCAAGACTTTCAATAAAATTGTGTAAAAATTATTTAAAGACTGTTTGAGTTATTGAAATCGGACGTCAGATGAGGGTATTGGGGAGATGGGGAGGGGGGTTGTGAGCTCTGGCTACCCTTCTTACCGGCGGCGGTAACACAACACAATGTCTATTATGGCTGCGGTCTTCTGTACCCCCTGTCACCCCATCTCCTCTTTTCCGGGGTACGATAAGGACATCATGCTTTTTTTTATACCATTTAAGTGGCAGACGAGCACACGGCCCACCTATGTGACCTATGCACCTATGGACGTGCTCAACAATCAGGGGCATCACACTCACGCTGCCGACCCTGCAAAATCCTTCTAATGCCCTCCTTGAAGAACCCCATATTATAGCCGCCAGGGCAAACCACGGCAAGGAGATCGTTCCACAGCCTAAGCGTGCGCGAAATGAATTTTTTTTCAAACCTTACAGTACGCACTGCAGACGGATGCAACGTGTGGGGATGAATTCCCTGCCTGTGGCGAGTGGTGCGATGATAGAAAGTGGCTGTAGGCATCATAAATCAAACAATTCCGATCCCAGGGTCAACTGGGTAGCGCGGGATATGCTCTAAGTAATCTTATACGCCGGCAACTGAAGACTTGAGACGGCGGCGTGCGGTTTTTATCAGGTCTGAGTGACACTTAACCACTCCTGCTGGTTGACAGGGATGATATTTGAAGGAACTTCCGCACGAAAAAAGGCATTTGAAACAGAATTCGCAATCCACGCGGGCGAAGCCGCGGGCAACAGCTATTATTAATAAAGCAGTAATTTGTAATAATTACATTCAAGGCCAGAGCGCCCGCCCCGCCACCCGCTATGGTCAAGTGTCCTAATGACTTCAGCAAGTACGGCGAGTAGGTACGTACGTACACACACGGACAGCATGCAACATCTAGACATACTATGCACGAATCGATTAGCTCTAGTAGCTCCTCAGACACACTACAGCGGGGTAGAGCCGCCGGGCCGAGGGAGTCCGGGGACGTCGCCCCGCGCGACGGAACTCTCCTAAAAGCTCCACAATTACGTACAACAGATATAGCGCGGGATTAATAGATGGTCCACAGGCTCTATGTTTATTTGAAAAACGATCCTCATTCCACCCTCGCTTAGGCACGCTTGAGGAGTACGACTTGTTTGAGAGATAAAGTGCGGCCTCCGCGCCGCGAGGGGCTCGTGCCAACTGCGTTCAACAATGCGAACAAGTTGAATTCAGAATATCAATCAAGTAGATTGATCCTCTCACTGTCTGTTTATTTCACCCGAGCGCCAGTCACCACTGCAGCCAAAGCTTGCACCTTGGAGCCCGCGGTCTGCTCTCGTACTCCCCATTTTCATATTTGGTTTATCTTATTTTTTACAGCAGGTTGACCGGCTTGCTGGTGTCGTTGACATGTCCAACATGTTGGTGGCACCCTATTCTTACACTTTTCATTCTCACACTTGTATGCATATATCATAAGCTATAAGCCGATGGGTGCAGACGTGAACCAGTGATATGTGAAAATGTATGTGATTGACGCGTACTGCATACTGCTCTACATTTTATTGCTACATACAAACGCTTAACCAAATCTGAAATCGAACTTGCAACCCTACCTATATAGGTGACTCTCACACTAGCAGCCTCATCACCACTGATTAATTATGGACAATAACCGACCAATTACATTACCGCCGTGTTTGTTTTATTAGTATTTCGATTATCTATAACATCTTATGACCGTAGCCTTTATACGAATACAACACTATTGCTTACGTAATGGCATAATTAACTTCAGAATTGGTGAGTGGCTTGAAACTAAAACTGCATAGTATTTAACTAGTACTCGTAGTAACGTTTTAATCTAGTGAGGAGAGGCTGGCCGAGCGGCCCCGCGGGTCACCCTGTCGGCCGGAGTTACGAGCCCCGCGGGACCGACCAGCGACAGCTGATCTATGGGCCGACCAGCTCTGTTTATGTCAGTGCTCTTGTCATAGACACCGCATTCTTTTTTAATATAGTTTTACGATCACAGTGTGACAAGGGAACGTCTCATCTTACACTATAATATCGCTATTGCAATCCTATGTAATACCACGGTAAATAAATAATTGTGCATGAAGAATATTTCTATCTCCAAGCATTATGCTGTGCCCGATAGGGTTCATAATAATTGTAACAAAATTTTAAGCTAATAACTGTATAACATAATGGAATGCAATACTTACCTAAATGTATTAAGTATTGAGTAATCAAGATATAGAAAGAGATGGTCTAAAATGTTGTCTCTACCTACCCCAGTAGGTGCGGGGCGTGACTATGTTATGTTTGTATGTTTACAGTCATTTCTTATACGATGGCTAGAAATCTTCAATATGATCATAACAAATGGCACCACCGCCCACTGCCGGCCCCGGAGAGTGGCTGCGCCCCCCTCACGAACACCGACCAACGAGTACTGTTGCTTCTGAAGAAATGTTCATTCGTTATTTATTGCATTAATTTATTCGTATTATAAATTACACCGGAGTCTAACGATTAAAATACGCGAAATCGGCCAATTAACACCTACATAATTGTGCCCGCCATATTTGAAGCAAAGCAGTTGCAAATTACATTGAGGCGCATTTATTTAAACTAGAACTTGAGTAAATAAAGGCTAAGAAGAGTTACTTATTAAGAACCTTACATACCACTCTGTTCGAGATTAAAACATACCTACACAACAATATTGATGGTATGGGGCCCTCTTAGATCTTGGGACCAAAACCTTCCTCACCTGCAAGTCTCTACACCTGCCGATTAAAGGACGAGGCTTTGGCGCAGGCTTTCCTCCCGAGGTTGGGGTCAGCCGGCAGTGGCTTGACATAAGTCAAACCAAGAGAAAGAGCACAAAGTACTAGCTTTGTGATGACGACGAATCGCGATGTTAATGGTGCCTATGATCTTTGTAACCAATCATCGTTTGATCAACATTAGCAATAGCTGCTCGCCGAGGAGCAGCATGACGTAAATGTATTAGCATACAGGGTGCGGCAGAATTCATATAAAATAAGGAGCCATGAAACATCGCGCATGTGAGGTAATAAATAAAGTGGCCAGTGTGTACACAGTGCGCTAGCAGGCTCATCTTCGAGACATAATTACGTGGTAATTGCGTTGCGTGTGCGCCACCGGGGCCCGGGGGAGGGAGGCAGGGGAGGGAGGCAGCGTGGTGGCAGCGATAGTGATCGGTGCGCGAGCGCATCGGCAATGATACGCGCGACAAACTGTAAATACTGCCTCGTGTGGAAGTTAAGATTCAGAGAATACTTTTTACAGAAATTCATTATTAGAGACAATATAACCGGTAGAAATAGGTCTGTTTAGATCTGGCGCCTCAAGTTTATGATATTCAGAACATAACGAGTAAAATTGAAGTGCATCGAATCGGAGACGGACGTGAGCGCCATACTAACACCCCCGCGTATGTTATTTGTACCAAATATTAGCAGAACAAATGTTTTGCACGAGCGCACGGGCCGCGAGGGGGCGCAGGGCGGGCGGGGCAGGAGGCGCAGTCGTGCGCTCCGGCCGGGCGCAGTCACAGGACATCGCCGGCACATCGCCGCTGAACGCAACTGTAAAGTTAATCAAATGAACCGTTGCTCTAAACTACTGTAACCTCAAACTGTTCGACAGTGGCGAGGCTCCGTCGCATTACGTACGATCGATATCGCCCACGGGCCGCACAATTTCGTGGGTTTTTGTTCGCCGACATGAACCTGCCGTTTATTTCTCCGAGAGATTTAAAAGATAGGATCGCATTAACGCGCTACGCGGCCCACGCGGGCAGCGCCGGGCGCGCGGTCTAACGTCTATTTAAGGCGGGGGTCCGCCGCTCACGGGACGCGCAGTAAATCGCGCGCGTGAATTACCGCGCCGCGCCGGGTCCGCGCCGCCGCCGAGCCTCCCCCGGGACCGGACCCCGCTACTCCATAAATCGTCCCCATTTGGCTAACCCGCGAATCAAAGAAAGGTAATTCACAATGTTTAAATCCAATTTGAAAGGAGCGAGGGCGGCCTCGAACTCCACACCCCAGCCTTTCAATATTATTGTAATCTAACGGTCTGTTAATATACCACAAGCGAGATATTCAAAGAAATAACTTCGCTCAAGTGTTGGGGGACGCCTGGAGGCTCCGGTTACGATATCGTTAAAAAACAATTTAGTGTCGGGTTCTCCTGGCGTGGTTACCTCACGGGAAGGCACCGGTCAACATAACATCTTTGGATTACGGCAGTAAATGGTCATCTATTTTGTGTAAAAAAGTCACATAATATTGTAGATTGCGCGTATACTTGACATCGCAACAAACGTGGACCAGGTATTGTTGCACGGCTTGCGGACGTCACTGGTATGCCATCTGTTATCAATAATAATACTCATACTAATATACAGGGGCCTTACTCCGAAAAACGAAAATATTCGTATCCGTTGACGTTTTGACCATTTAGCTACCCCGAAAGTGTTTCGTTTCGGATTTCGGATCCGTCTTCGATCGTTTGACATTGAGGTTGTCGATCGTTATCAGTACACCTCCTACTCCCAAAATACATTTGACGTTTTCGCTGTCGTTGTTTGACAAATGGTCCGTTTTCGTTCGATCCGAAACGTTCATGTTCGATTTTCAGAGTAAGGCCCCAGGAACGTCGAGCAGCCACGGCGGGCTCACACAATAGGCAATAACATTACGAAAATAGTACATAAACGTTATAAATATGTAATTGTCGCCTTCAAATATTTGTTCCCAGAACGACACTCGCAATAATAAACACCAAGGTGCTAATGAGCAGCGGCGCGACACACCCGGTGCGAGCGCGACTGGTGTGAGTCCACATTACAGTGAACAAATTAGTTGATAGCCTCCCTTGTGTTGTGTGTGATCGATAGCTGTCGGCGCAGGCGCATGTTTAGCACTGCACATGGCCAGCGATGTGACGTTTCATGTAAGTTTACTGTTCACGAGCACGACAACTATAAAGTTTCAACAATCGCACAACGTTTTATTGGAAACCATTATGTTTTATTTGAAAGTTACTTTTACATTTCAATTGGGTAATTAAAGTCTAGTGACACACACTAGGAGTGACTGCGAGGCAGATATATCTACAAAGATCACCCTGTTTGCCAAGTTCGCCCATGGTGGCGGACTGGGCATCTCTTCACTCTATTTAGGTACGTGTAGTGGTAACAGCGTGCCTATGTCACGTGCGCGGTACCCTCGAGAGGACGAGTGCTTTTCTTCTCTAAAACTGGCTAATCACCCCACGGTACTGATAAATAATGCCTTCGGCATTAAGTCCGTCCGTTTTAAAGTAAATAAATGACCTGGTTGGGTTTCGTTTGTAAAGCATCGTTAGATACCATGGACGAGTTTGACTCTTGAGGCATTCTTTTACTTATACACATACATACATACAAATCACGCCTTTTTCCCATTGGGGTAGGCAGAAACAACATCTTTCCACTTGCTACGATCTTGGCATATTCCTTTCGCTTCTTCAACTTTCATCATTGTTTTAATAAATGCACGCCGGTTTCGGGTACATTCTTTTAATTAATTAATTACTTTGTTTTTCAGTTGATTCATATTTTATTTTCATTTCATGAAGCTGGTGATACCGATACGACAGTCAGATACGAAAACCAACTCTACTACTTCGTTCTGCACCGGCTGTGGAACGTGGGCCGTGGGCCGTGGGCCGTGGGCCGCATCACGGCGGCACCGAACCGTACCTCGCGCTAACATCAACACCTACCGTCTTTTATTACAACGGTGCGTTTTTACTTGTTGGCTGCAAGCGACGCGATTGACATCTTAAAGTAATACAATCAATTATTCAAAGTACACTAGATGTCACCGCACTCACCGCCGCGCGTACCTAATAGTCACACAAGTATCTGTCGGGTGACGTGTGGTTCGAAACTTAATTTGCAATCGTATTTATTACTTAGCGAAAACTATCTGCGTGATAGATGCACTCCAGAGAGACTGGATACTAATGTGTAAATGTTGTGTTTGTGTTCGAAGGTAGGGCGCTAGGTTCGATTGCAGGATCATGTCGTGTGTGCGTATCCCTAATAAATGAGTATTCTTCTATCTTTCTTTAAGAGCTGTATTTAAAAATATATCTAAGTAGCGAATATCACATGTGACATTAGCCTTTATGTAGATGATGTTAACAAGTTTTCCTAGTTACAGACGCAAGAGATACTCCTAGTAGATAATTCTCTTTAATCCAATTTATCTTTGAATTATAGACATACATCTAATCAATACCTACAAACTACTAAACACTACACAGTGTACTAGTAAACTGTCGAGAGCCCAGCGAGGCGACGACTTGCCCGGTGCACTGCGCGGTGGCCTGTTGCCCACACCTCGCGTATTTCGTTTAGACCGACACTTGAACCTTCTCAAATGAGTTTAGATTCCGTGGCGCGAGTACCGCCGCATCACAGAGGGTTGCTGAGAGGCAATTTTCCGTCTCACCACCTTATATCACACCCGATTACGACACACGAGCTGGGATGGTCAAGCGTTTACTTACATTATAGTGCGGTCTCCGGACGCATTCCTCCCGATATACTATGCATTAATAACAACGTAGCAAAGAGATTTAACAGTATATTTTGTTATGTAAAGTTTCGTTAACCAAGAATTAGATTAGTAAAAGTTGGCATCTATGAAAGATGCTATGAGCACCTTAGCCGTAGGTGAATTTTATTTAGAATGGTGACTCTACGTACACACGGGGGGCGCTCCAAGCTGTAAAGGCAGTCAAGAGGACCAGTATCAAAGCCTTTACGCTACAGTGAATCCATTCGTTAGGTGGATTACAATCGCCTCAGTTCGTATTAGCGAAGTGTTCATGAATGGAGGCTGTGTGTGACGTCACGCATCGATCTGTCAACAATAACACGCATCTGTATCGGTACGCACAGGACGAGCGAGTACTGCGGGGTCGATGACCGGCCGTGGTTAATTACGTACGTCCCCCCACCCGCCCCGGGCCGGCGGCGCACCTCCCTCGGGGTGACGTCGCAGCCAACATTTGGCCCAGATTGGGCGCCAACATTCGGCCTACATTTAGCATCGATCGGTAGTTGGAGGCACAAGTTCACGCACGTGTTGTGGAGGCACCGCCACTACGCACTCGCCGCGCCACGCTCAGCTGTGGGACAGGATAACTGCAGGTCGCCGCTCGCCTTGACTCCACGACAGTCATACGGCGCTACACAACGTCGCACTCGCGTCTCGATGGAGACGGACTGGACGGGAGCTGGACTGGGAAATGGAGCCAGTGAACAAGGAGCCTTATAGCGGTATATATTATGTACCACGTGTTTACTGATAAGTTATAATTATATGCACCGTACTACAAGCTAATGTAGCCACAGGGGTTACCTAAGTAATCCCAATTAACTGGCAAGCAAATGTAGAGCTCTCTCCATTTTCTTGTGAGTATTCGTAGCATAATGTATCTACATACAATATTAAATTTACAAGCATGTACTGTTCCATGATCCAAGCGTTTCTACCAATTCACTGGGCTGTCCTCAGCGATCTGTTAATTCTGAAGTACCAAGCAAAGTTCAAGCTGTAAATGCTTTGAAAATAGCTGTCGAAACTGTGTGGAAGGACTCGTTTCATCGTTCGTTTCGTTTTCAACCTATACCGATAGGTGGTGGAACGCTTTGCAACTCTGTAGACAGCGGTTGATCAATACAACTTGTAACGTTGCGGAGTGCGTTTGCCTCTTGGCTGAGGAGGGCGGGAGGCTGTTGTAAGTTGTGGTGTTGTTTCAATTTCAACCCAACGCTTCAATGCCGCCAGCCCTCTGAGTGACCTAAACTTTTACTTGATTTTTAACTTTACATATTCTCCCCTGTCTAATTATACGCATTCTTTAGTTTACAATGTTGTTTTTAATTAATTAATTAACGAACGTTTCATGTAATTAGTTTTGAATAGATCGGTTTAAATTAATAAAGCAATAACTTTTATGGATAGTATAAATTGTTAACTTGAATGTTTTAGTTTAGTGCGCTGCATACATTCAATATAATAAAAATACAATGAGGTACTGAGAATATTCGATTGCGTCGTTAATGTTAGGTTGCGCGCGCGCCGATGCGGTGCGTGGCGGACGTGGGGTGGTGCCGGGTGCCGGTGTTAGCTCAACGTGTCAAACACCTCAATATTCTGTGACATATTATTATCGATTCACAGCTATCATTAGCACACTAGACTATAGACTCATTAATAAAATTACCATGTGAAATATTCAACATGAATTACGTTTAGAAGGCAGCTAGGGACAATAAGAAAACCTCAACTCTAACTCAGCTCTATGCCATTCCTTCTGACCTGCACCGGGACAGCTGAGATCGTGTGAGACTTTGGTTAGTGAATGACACTCATAAAATAAAGTTACAGCTACTTAACAACTTTACCATAACGGCTTGGTCGATGGAAGGTAAAAAAGGGATAAGTTTCAGCGCAGTGGGATATTTACATAAACATATTAATTGATTGGCCATTGTATCATCGGCCAGGGCTAGCTATCCACAGCTGGTGTAGTGTTGCATACACATACACAAGACAGTCGTCAAGTGTCGGTCCGCACCTTCACCGACACGACGACGCACGACGCACGCGGTGCTGAGGCGATGTGTGTGCATGTGGGCAGCGAGTTGTGTTCGCGCCTAGAAGGTCGTCCAACTCAATATCTTTAACTAACGTTAATGTATTTTTTTCTTCGCAAAGCAGTTTGCAAGGTAGGCTATTATCTGTGGAGCAGTCACTTTACATGTATAATTAGCGGACAAAAATAACCGGCAGCCATTATGAGGAGGATGAATTTACACAAATATAATATGCTTTACTTGTAAGTATTGCCAGATTCGCAACGCAACAGGCAGCAGTGATTAGAGCTGGCAACCAGTAAATACATGTAGAGATGTAGAATGTATTAATTCTGCATGTATCACATTTAATTTATGAATTATTGTATTTGTATGCGTTTTTACATGTTTGCTATTAGCATGTACCCCACTGTTTCTTGCGACATCATTATTGGTAACGTGTTTCACAGGTAAATGAATATGAATGAATATCTATGAACGGTATCGATAGATAGGAACCAGCTAAAGTGTAGCAACGAACACATCGCGCGTGAAGAAACCGTACTGGAACTACAATTGAAATGTGTTCCTGTATTCAAATATTAATTGAACCATAATGTTTATAACTACAGTTAAGATAAATATTGAAAACATAAACAAGCAGTGGGCAGGCGGCCAGTGCCGCTACTGCACCACGCATGCGCGCCTCGCCCATAAACCTGAACATCTCCAAATGTAGCTATTGTGGGACTTATCACAAATGGCATTTCATTTATAAATTTCTTCCTAAAATAGTAGTCTATTACCCTAATGGAAAATACTACATTTTTAAGTAAATCACTTGGTCTTATTGCATGTTATAAGTGCCCACTAGTGGCTACATGTGTGTACTTGCTCCATACTCTCTCTATTATAGCTCCCTTATTATAGTTTAAAATCACGTTTTTTTAGCAAAATATATTTACCTATAAAAAACTTCAAAACAACATCCTATTAAAATGTAGGCTTAGTAAAAAAAATTCTAATCCAAATAATATATTCAATTAAGCGAACATTACTATTCAAATTGCACGTCTACCGTCGGAACTTGGCATTTCATTGTGTACAATCATCTGTACGCGTGTTTCCACAAATAAGTTTATCTAATCTTATCTTAAGATACAAAATTTTATTCAAATCACTAGCGTTGTTTCCGAGATCTACGTGAAACATAATTATAAGATACGTATGTATGTAAAGAATTGCTCGTTTACAATTATGAGAGATAGTAAAATATTATGAGTTTAGGTTCTTTGATAGCTGTACCTAATCTTGAAAGTTAAAATTGAAAATAAAAACATTGCGTAGATTACAACAACCCAAGCTCAAACTTGTACCACGGAACTTATATACAATCAGTGTTTGCCCCTTTTTTGCCCATGGGTTCCGTATTCATCCAGGTGAACCGCCGGAAATTATTTCTTCCCAGGGTTCACTTAGGTGGATCACTAGCCATTATGTCTTCCCATAGTTTCAATGTGATCTAATGGTTATTATATGAGTTTTTCAATAATTTCAAGTCGTTGCTGAAGTTAATTAAAACAGTGAATGTTATTACTGTAGGTATATGTCATAAGTGTGGACTCAGTATAAGTAGGTACTACTGGTATTTCGTTTTGACTAAAATATACGGACAATTGGCAATAACGATCAGTCATTTGTATTTGTTCGCGTTCGGTTGGTCAGTGTGTACCGGGCATTAAAGGAACAATGCTAGTGCAAGATCGAGCCTCTGTCCCACCGCACCCGGGGGGGGGGGGGGCGTGAACATTTGAGATGGTCACGTCTTTATAAATAACATTTATATAACGTGATTGGTTTATACAATGTGAATTCATGTTTCATGTGAGAATCTGCGAGACAGAACATGTTGAAGGATGGACGCTTTGTGTCAAAAACGGACGGATGGATGACTCGAAGAAATTTTAAAAGATGAACGGTTTCAAGACCATCTAGACAAATTGTTTCATTTACGAAATATGCATTTTTAAATGAGTCCTGTGTTGTGAGTTGTGGGACTTCTATTGTTAAAATGATAAGATGTAATTCAGGATCTAAAATCAGTCGCTTCTCCGTGACCGTAGGTAAACTGCTCACCACTGTTGTGTTGTGTTCAACAATTATTGCCACCAAGTTGTTAACTTGCGCAGGCGGCGAGTGGAGACGTCGCGCTACGTGATTAAAATATTACTGAGTTTAAACTTCATAAAATTAATTCAAATATAATTATGCAGAGCTGTCTGCACCTAAACTAAGCATAAAGAGTAGTTATTATAATCCAAGAACGCGAATAAAAATATTTAAAACATATTCTTTTTAAAATAGTTTACATGCCGTACCTACTTAGAAATATTCTGGTTAATATGCACACAAATATACAGGTACACTAAACTGGACACGATCCTACTACCGCAGACGCTGCGGTCAGAGGCACAACCGCCGAGCCAAACGATTCAAGTAATGTACAGAACTGTACCACATTATAGAAACAAATTATAGTCATAGTGGTCACAGACAGGTCAAGTGAACCGTGCGAGTTTGGAAACTAGGACACGTTATTTCACTTATGTTTTTGAGCGCACATAAAAAACGATAACTCATTAAAATAATATGTATCCGTGATTCAGTACAATAATAATCTGGTGACGTAATAACACGTATTACACATTTGCATCGGCAGCCTGCGCCTGCGCAGTGTGGACTTTCACTGTCGAATTTCGGCGCCTCAACAAAGAACAATATGCGTGTGTACCCGCCGCCTACCGTGTACTGTGTACTGTGGTACCTACTGTGTACTGCCCGCGTGAGGTGTCGGCGCTTTGTGTAATTCATAAAACTAATTCAACTGTCTTAATCTGTTATTTACTGCAATCATAAGAGTCAAATGTATATGTGTTAAAATAATTAATGTTCGCCTAACTGCCCGGTAAGGCAGAACACAAAACGACGTGTAAAATAATTTGTAACTGTAACGTCCCGTGGAAACGTTATCTGTTAGTGGATAAGAAGCATTACAACAATTGGACAACTTTTTGTGCCCCTCGGTTGGCTAGCAAGCATTCGGCCGCGTGGCGAGTGACCGGTCGCCGCAACCTGTGAACGACTGAAACAATGCCTTGTCATTCAAGCAGTTCTTTAGCACTTACTTAGTCAGTTATATAGTTAATAGCCGGTAAAACCCAAATTCCTCTTGTTTTTTAATATTCAGTCCGTCAATTGACTTAACCCCGCTGGATGGTAAGAAGCTAGGGTAAAGTCCAGAGGGTACGGGCCGCTATTCCAGACACCATTCGTTCCAAAAACGGCGGTCCCTACCTTGACGGCCTAGACAGATGCCTTTTCACGCCCCGCTTCTTCTTAAATGGTTCCATTATTTGACATTCTCAAAATCTGTATCGAATTAATAACAAATAGTAGTACGTACTACTTCGTATGGGGTTCAGACCAATGACTAGTACAGAAGCAGTGTGTTGGACTCCAGCAGCGACTTGATGATTTGATTACCATTGAACTATTTGTTGACGATTACAAATGACTCAAACCGATTATCTGTTTGTTTAGCAGCCTCCTATTGATGAGCTCCAATCAATAAATTTAATCAAACAGTACCTACCATTTTTTCTGTCAATTAAAACCAGTAAACAACTGGCAGTACGTTTAGTTACCGCCCATCCTTTTTTTTAGAAAAATATAACTATGCTACTACTTAAGTACATAATATTATTTGAGTGTTGTACTTCTGCAAAAAAAATCAGTTCAGCGCTCATACGATTTTGGACCAGCTGTACATTACAATAATGGCAAATTTGGTTTATTCGATACGTTTAACTCAATATCTAAAATAGTGGCATACGACTCGTAATGAGCAAGCGGTCCGTAGCACCCGCGAAGATACATCATATTCAGATGAGTTCGGTCAAGTGGGAGCCGCCCGCAACACGCTGCCGAGTAATGAGGCCAAGGATGAACAGACTCGCACATTTGTGGTCAAACCTCTGAGACACGGCGTGAGCCCCAACATCTGATTTAATTATTTCCAGGTAACACCAATTGGCAGTAATGGCTGTAGTTTAAAAATTTCAACATCACATAAGAAGAACAGATAGAAGATGCGCAACAGAGCTATAATGTGTAAGAGACAGTAGGGACGCGCTAGTGGAACGCGAACTTAACGATGGTCAAGTGCATAAACTTCTCAATGACTGAGTTTACATTTTTCTATTATACTCAAACTTTGAAACCATTTAGGTAGATTAAGGAACGAAGGCATACGGTGGCACTGAACTAGTGCAGAGCAAGCGCTACATGCGTTCTATGACTGCGAGCATACTTATGTAATGCCAGGTACACACCTACCAAATGGAGGCGAATTATGGGTAACAAACGAATACAAACGAATGTGAAATCATAAGAAGGGTTCTTAAACCTCTGTGTCTTCAAATTCTAACATTATGACCAATAACGTAATCTATACATACACACATACAAACGAATCAAATAGAAGTGTGAGAAGTGTCTGTTTGAAACATTAATATAATAAGTTTTCAATGAGTACATATGAGTGTAATGCATCAACAAGATAAATAACGTACAACAAAAAAATAACTTTTGTCTGTCTTTTTGTCTGCTTGAATGAGGTAAACTTTGGAATAGCTGGGTCGAATTTGACCGAAGAGAAAACTTTCACTGGCAGATAACAAATGTTCCAATGCCTAACGTAGGCTGCTTTTATTTAAAAAAAGGAATTAGGGTTCCGCGCAAATAAATTATATTAATACCCATATTAATGTTACATTCACGCGGACAAAGTCGCGGGCAATGCTAATTGGTTATGATTTTAAACGGCCCTAAAAGTTATTAGCCAGTCGCCTTGGGAGTGATGGCGCACAAGTAGCAGCCATAGGACACTTCCTCTTGATTTTATGTTCTGTGAGACGCTACATTAGTGACACTAATGTTTATTGATCGTGGCATCATCAACAATATTGACGAGTCGCACTCATTTGCGTTCATTTGGCTTTGTTCGGTTATGTGTAGGTATGTACCCGACTTATAGCGTGTGACCGTTCACAGGCAAAGCCGCGCGCTCTATCATGTAGCTAACTAATTGCGTGCCAGCCACTCACCCATGTAGCCACCACGCGACTCTACATGCTCCCGGGGGAATTCCCCCAGGGCGAAACTTTTTCATTTAACTTTGCAGTGTGTAAAGTGCACAACAGAATATTTTCTAATTGAAGTGTATTGATTGTGCGAGGCCCCGATGTTTGGGGTTCAACTCGATCCAGACAGCTCGTAAGGACTCAAAGGGTTGGCTGTGTGCAGAGGGTGCATATTTTGTTGGAGGATTTCAGTGTGACCTTCATAAATAAATTGTAATGACGTGTCAATCGACAGTGAGCCCGTAGATATTTATATAGGTGTTGGTTAACCCAGTGAACGATGTTGCCCTATATAAATGTGACGTAAAATTGTTCATACGAAAATAGCATAATCGCAATTAAATTTGGAATGCGGAGATAAGAGGGCAATAAAAACTTTCCTTATAAGGAAGTTACTTAATGCCCGATTGTTTCGAAACCATACAAGGAAGGCTGTTTAACCTATACGCATATACATGTCTGTCTGTTCATATGTTCATCAATAATCGTAGCTTCTCGGATCAGGTTCTGGTGGATTAGATTTCGTTAGATTCGTCTTAGTTGTGCGAATACCGTTAGGTATCTTAGAATTCTAGTTTTAAATATTTTTTATTTTGACGTTTTGTAAGTGCCGCGTTTAATGGTCTATACAGAATAAATGCTTTTTTACTTTGACTTTGACTATAAAAAAATCAGACTTACAGCAATGAGATTTTTGATGTTTATAATAATGTCTCGTACCAAAGTGATATTTGGTGGTGTGTGAGTTACTTGTTGCATGGCAAAAATGTCAAAATGTTTATATCGATGCGTTGACTAACTACGAAGATAAATAATTATAGCGTAGCAGTGACTGGGCATCGAACCTGTGTCCTCTGAAGCGTTATCGCTGCTCGACGCGGACGCTTGTTAACTACTAATTAAGAGACTTTGTCTCGGTCGCTTTGTGCACGCCTGCGCTTGCGCCGGCAGACACCATCACCACCGCCGCTGCGGCCCCTGATACAATGGGACATATTATGTTATTTATGTTTATAGAAATGCCCATTCAGAATCTAGAATCAGTGCTAGGCAATTCTAATAAATGACAATATATCACGATTACACAGTTATGGGTCGCGGGTTCGATTCCCGCAAATGTTTGAATATCTATAGGTATTAGTCCGAATGTTTCAGTTTATAATAAGTGCGTTAAATTACGACTCATTCGTCAACAGGACACATAGGTTATCTTTACTTTAAGTTTAGAAAGCGCTATGAAATATGTCGTAGAATATTTTATTGTACGAGTATTTAGACAATAATATAAATATGCTTACAAATAATAACATGCTGAGTAGAGAAGTGCAAATATGTGCCGTATTAATATCTAGACTAGATGCTTTGAAGCCCACAATAGACTCGTCAGACGTGCGTTTTCCAAATACAACATAGAGTCGCGACTGCGGAGACTGTCGCCAGAGCCACATATAGCGCTACGAGCTCTAACTGCACTAACTAGAATGGTAATGGAGGCCCGCGCCAAGCAGCCAGCAACTGTACTCCACACATTAAATACCAATACCAATCACGGCAATCACCCGCGTGGACGAGGGTTTTAGAATTTTTGACTATATCTCCGGTTCTATTCAACCGATTGTGATCAAACATGCGTAAGAATTTAAGTCTAACTAAGACCTTTCAAACAAAAAACTGCATCTAAATCCGTTCAGTAGTTTTATGGTCTATCGCGAACAAACAGGCAAACAAGACAAGAATTCCAAAAAAACAAACATGGTGTTCTCTAGATACGGTCATATAAAATTAACATAACCCAAGTATTTTATGTAAATATTATTTAATTTTCATTGTATTTTTGGTCCATAAGTATTATTGATAATTCTGTAATGAAAATAGGTGGGTTTTCAATAACATTTTTGATATAATTCATAATATATTATACCCAAGTATTTTTGTTTGAACATCTCTAATGTACAGTCACAACAACTTTACAATTTTATATTAGTATAGATACCGTGCATCAGTCGGCAGGAGTCTTTACGGACTGGTGATAACTTCCCGTGATGGATGTATTCAACTAATAAAGATATGCACGGCCATTCGCTCAGTATGCGCGGTCTGTCTCCGCTCAATCGCGACCTCTACAATAATTTAACGCAACTGTGTGCCACACGGGCGCCCCTTGCTCTACTCGTTATGAAACCGTTGAGTATGGCCTATTAGATAGAATTTTAAGCCACAATTTCTATGGATTGTTCTTAAGTATATTACATCAATATATTCCTATGGAGGTAAAATACAACATCTTTCCCCTTGCCATGATCCCTGCGTACGCTCTCCTACTTTTATAATTGTTTACATACATGCTATCCCGTTGCTCTTGACCTGCCCTTTCAAATATCGTAATCTGGTTGATACGTACGCCTAGGGCGACCTCTGCCGGGTTGTCTATTCCCCCTCACCTCATAAATCTGAGATCCTCTCTACGTGCCCGAACCATTTAAGCATATTTTTCTGTATTTTGGTCACCACATCTAATATCAAGGTTCTTAATACAATGTTGTGACGCTCATTAGGACAGGTGAATTTATATTTATATTAAAAAATTCGTAAAATATAGGCTACCTGTTGAAGGATGCTATTCTTTTATTCGTTCCCGAAATAGATATTCCATCTTTACCTCGATTAGGCGATGTTGTCTGGGTTTCCATATTATCTTCAAAAATGGCGATTTCCAGGAGAGAGAAAGTATTTAGTTACATTATAGAGGCAACTGGATAATATGAGGGCCCCATAAACCCAGCCAAGATCTTCAGGGCCTAAGCCTAATTAAGTAATCTCACCGGTACACCGGCTTACCTTTTGGGGCTTGGGGAAGGTACCTAGTCACTCTCATGAAATCCAAAATAAACCAAATTATGTCAATAAGTAAGTGAACGGAAAGTGCGCACATTGGAGGGGAGTGGCGCATGGCGCTCGGTTGAACTTGTAGAGTCAACGTAAGATTTGAAATATGCAAGTGTAATAAAGTGTACTAAAGTTAGTACGGTATTGACACTGATTAGGCATATTGAGGCATAAATGTCATACAAAATGAAATACAAGTGTTGCAGCGAGCCATTAAACATTACAACGTGCAACTGCTGAAGTTAATTACGATTTATAGCGCTTCGCTCTAAGGCCATACGGCACACCGGCCGACGACGCCCGCTAACACATTTTTTTGCGTTAGACACGTCAACATGACTTCACCTCGCCTGATGGTAAGCTAAAGGTAAAGTCTCAGGATCGGTGGTCCTACATACAACGACAGTGCCATAATGGTGGCCCTCAGCTTGACGGCCTCATCAAATGCTTTTTCACGCCCCGCTTAAAGAACCCGGGATTGTAGGAGGAAAGAAACATATTCGCTGGTAAGAGTTGCAAGTTTTTATTGTGCGTCTTTATGGTATCATTATGTTCAAACGTCATTATATTGCCTGCCTCGACTTCAGGGAGCGCCGGTTCGATTCCCACCGAGCACAAACCTGTTTCACCGTGGGCTATCAAAGTAGGGTCAACGTAGCATAGAATAAGTCGAGTGCAAATATTTGAATGCATGAATATGTCTGTTTGCGCAGGCCTAGACAAATAAATAAGCAACGTTGATGTTGATCCGTGTCCAACATGTTGTTACAGCGAATAGACAGGTCTCTGTAGCTACCCGGCGAGATAGTGTTCCATGAGCTAACAAAGTGAAAGGTGGCCAGTTGCTGAGGAAACCCTCGTATACTAACTATTATATATATAGGGTCGGCAGCGCGAGTGTGACGCCCCTGGTGTTGCACGCGTCCATAGGCCACGGTAACCGCTTTCCATCAGTGTGGGCCGTGTGCTTGTCTGCCACCTAAGTGGTATAAAAAAAAAATAAAAAAAATATTATAAACGCGAAAGTTCTAAAAATTAATAACTATGTCTGGATTTGTGTTTGTTACTCTGTCACGCAAAAACGGCTGAATGGATCTGGATGAAATTTGGCACAGAGATAGACTATAGTCTAGAATAACACATAGGCTACTTTTTATCCCAGGAATAGGTTTCCGTGGGAACAGGATTTTATGTGAATGGAGCCGCGGGACACAGCTAGTTAAGAAATATTTCGTGATGCCCCAGTGAATCTGTAAATTAACAGGATAATTGATATATAATATAGCTGTCCCCTACAGCTTTGCCTTCACAACATTATCGGTCAAGTAGTTTCTGAGATTAGCGCGTTCAACCAAACAACTCTCTATCTTCATAATATTAGCACAGATACTTCTTAGAGCAAGAGATTATAACGGCTGCTATTTTCTGTGCTCTTATTAGTAGACAATTGTGTGCTCTACCTCCCTACAGGTAGGTTTTTAATGACCATAACAAGTTTGTGTTGTTTTTAACTACTTCTAGTTATTTAATGAGACTATTATAGATCCAATATTCAATCATATAGACATACTAGTGAAGGAGTGAAAGGCGGCAGACAGGGTGCTCTGGTACGGCTACGTACTGGGACAGGAATAGGCCTAGCAGAGCACTGCGATAGACTGACTGATTAAGCTATCTGTACTTGGAAATAAAATTGAAGTGTCTTTTTGTAATATTAAAATAACAGGTTTTTAATCAATACATGTGAGTGGATGTACGATACGTATAAAAAAGGCAATAAAAAAAAATTCTCTGTCATTTAGAATGAGGTATCCTTTGGAACGGCTGGACTGATTTGGACGTGACTATTACTGGCAGATAGGTAATATTATAGGGCGTAAGACAGGCTATTTCACTTTCGGGAAAAGAAGCTACTATCACTTTCTAAAAAACTTAATCTAAGTCCACGCAGGCGAAGTCGTGGACATAGCTAGTATACTATTATACGTAAACGGGAATTAACGCGATACACGTTAAAGGTATATACATACCTTTGGATGCCTGACGTTTATCGTCAGTAACGTGTATCGCGTTAATTCCCGTTTACGTATAATAGTTATGGAACGCGAAAGTTTAAAAGTTAATATAGCTAGTATAATTTAGGGTCATTTCGCCTGTTCGCGTCCACTTAGCGCAGTTGGCAAGTTTGACGGAGAAAATAAAAATGTACCAGTACTAATTTCAATTAAAAGTTTATTTAATCTGTTCATAATATTAGTCTAGTTTAAGGTAACCTTTAGTTTTATTCGAAATATCTTGTAGATTTTTTTCTAAAAATACAAACTTCAGAAATAGGCGATTTACCCAGTTCGCGTCCATAAAATCCAATTTGCGTCCACCTGCTGGACCAGTTTGCGTCCACTGGAAATTTGAATTTTTCACAGGAAATTTGAATTTTTCACTGGAAATCCACATTTGAAAATGTTAAGAAGCCATTTAACAACCTTGTTTTTACCATCTACTCCTATTTTTCACGCGGAAATCTCTACGGTTACCACCCACCAGTGGCGGCGTTATGTTGGAATCGAACTGATTAAAACCGTACGCCATCTCGAGTTTTCTAACGCCAGGGTGTCGCCACCGCCACCTCAGACTGCTTCTGCTAGGTTGACAGGTGGCTCCACGCGTCATCCCCAACCCTGCACTCATGGAGGACAAAGTTCGTTGAACGACCTCTGACGCCTGAGTCGCCTGCGCCTGTTGTGGTCGCCTCTTCCAGACCTTTTCCGTCGCCTCCTTCTCGAGCATGACTTACTCGCAAAGTGAGGCAGCGGCATCGCCCGCCCGTTCTGCAGCATCGCTGTGAGTCAGACTCTCAGTGAGAGGACTCCCACTTCGAGGGCCACCACGAGGGCTCGCCTCGACACCTCCTACGCCCTGCATTCTGCCAGTGTGTGCATCCCTAAGTTCTAACTTGCATCACAGTGATGACATTCAGCCGTTGGCAGGAGCCAACGGCTTCCTGATCAGACACAAGTGATCCCCGAAGTATGTGTTCATGGAGATCACCTGCGTCAGGTGTAACGAGAGGCTCCCGTATGGGCTCTCTAGCCAGTCCTTATGATGGTCACCTACTAAACCTAGCGCAGGTTCTGTGCCCGGTTTCTTTACTCCATCTGGTCTGCGCCCACTGATTTTGTCTTGTCCATATTGTCGTTTTGGGAATAGCATATTTGTCTTACCGATTTCTGCTTCTCTCGAATTTTACTCAAAGCATTGAGTGAAATTCGTCTTCTGTGAATGTTCTTTATCCTTCTTTCTTATATTAGCAGTAGGAAATTAATTTTAATAATGGACGCGATTTGTTCTTGTCATTATTCCCTGCAGGTATAGTTTGCGTCCATTGCGGACGCAATCTGGAAGTTCTATAAATTCAGTGTAGTAATTCGCGTCCACCTTATTTTAATTGGTAATTATAAAAAAAAATTGCAAATTCATAATGAATATAATTCCTTTTATCATTATCGACGTCTAGAAACAGCTATGTATTCAAAATACACATAAAACAATAAAAGACTTGCTTTCAAACGCACCGCTGTCCACTACCTTTTTTCTTAAAATTTCGCGGATTCGCGCTCTCTCGTTGAACAGCCGTCACTAACTATTTTTTTACACAGGATTGGTTGGGCGCACAGAACTTTTACCTATGCGTACGTGGCTCTTATACAATGAGGTATTGGTGGTTATGACTTTTCGACTAATTGATTTGTTAGTATACTTAATTTCGAGAGTTTTCAAAGAGAGGTCCGTAAAATGGACGCGAATAGGGCGATGGACGCGAACAGGCGAACTTACCCTATACCATGCACATTCAGGACAGTTACATTCTTATTCTATTCCGAGTCGTAAATATCTCTAATTATTTTGTTAAACATACATAAATAAAAAACATATTACATTTGTAAAGTCCCCCAATAAAAGTATTTCCTAGTGATGTTATAAATGTTGTGTTGTGTGTTGGGGTTTTCTCATTTCTTCACAAATTACCTACTAATTTAAAAATCTATACTGATATCATAAAGTTGAAGAGTTTGTTTGTATTTGAACACGTTATCTCAAGAATAATTAATGCGTCCTACGGGCACACTTCCGTCATGTTATTATTTGTTAAAGGTAATAAATCTGTCATCATCATCAGCACACCATCATCGAAAGTTTATCGCATTATCAGCATTATGATCTATTTATTAATTTCTTTTGTATTTACTGACGATTGGTTTGTCTTGTCTATTTAGTGCCACGACCAGGGGAGATTGATATATTTACTTTATGATAATATTGACTTATTATATTATGTATGAAATAATATATTTTATTGAATTGAGACAGCTCACCGTGAACGTAAGTCAAATCGCTTCGGAATTGATTATACATTATTGAATTAATGACTTTTCAAATGAATTATACTAATAAAATGACAGTCACGCTATGGATTATATCGTTATTATTGTAAATTATTCCAGAGTTGCCATTTATTATTTCAAAATATTATTAAATTAAGTGTTTTCTTTTTAAGCCTAACTATTTTTTCCTGTCGCGCACTCGGGTTAATTTATTTTGTATTTTGTAATCTACAATCATAATAGTTAGGTACCCACCAAGTGCTAATCCTGGCTTGGCACAAATAATTATGCCTGGCACGCTATATTTCGTGGATTAAGTAAGTAGTTTCCAGTACCTCAGGTACTTGACAATGGAATAATCCAAGCATCTGCCAAATCAGACTGCTACGGTAAAGTAACACACTCCTTGGCACCCAGAAACTATTTCGGGTTTAAATCTTTATCGTTGGTCCACGGAGCAGGGTGGGTCAATGAAACCGAAAGTCAACAAGGCATCCTGGAGCGACCGTCGAGCCGCGCGTTTGGGGTGCGACAGGTGCGCGCCAAAGTTCAGCGCGCTCCCATGCGCCCGCGCCGGTGCTCGAGCCACCGACACGTATATTAGGCTCGTAAACTATGCGTGACTCCATCACCCGCTAATTCACTTAGTTAGATGACATTATTACAACTGAATTACACCTCTGCGCGCACTTCGCGTCCATTACTCGCCGACGGTGATTTGATGCCGTTGCCAACGTAATTTTAATATAATTCGTGGGGAATAAAAACACCATTAGTGTATTGTCTAGCGGAGCGGGTCTCGACCACTCGGAGGCTCGTGATGATCGCGTCGTCGATCTCTCGCGACCACCACTCTCCCAATCGCGAGAAATTCTTTAAATATGATTACATCGACGCCGAGACGCGAAGCTCTGCCGATCTGATCGCAGCCGCGCCGACACAATGAGATGCTCTACCGATATACACGTCGAGCTGTCCGCACCAGGGAAGGGTTCGTATTAAAGGCATTATGTGGAGTCATCGCCAGTAAGCCGACCCCTGGAAGGTGTCGACGCGAGACGTGCGATAGAGAACAAATCTGTGCGCCGCGGCGACAGGTGACAAAAGGCGCGCATATAGAGAGTTAATATTATTTGCGGAGGGTACGGCAGGAAGGGGTTAGGCCCAGGGGAGCTAACCCTTGCCACTGACCCGCGCCCGCGACCCGCGCTCAATCACAATACGCCACCTGACCCTACATAACTCTTGATAAGGGATTATCGTCGAATTACTTGCGCACAGTTATTTATGCGAGCCGGGCGTCGTGCACATCGCTCTCCCACCCGGCGCCGCCCGCCCGGTGGACATCGCGCAAGGGGACACTTTATCACACAACTTGGTACTCTACATTTTAATTCACCCTCAGGCACGTTACAGCATTCAGAAACTGATCGTCATTGCCACGGCCAGAGCTAGTGCCAAAAGCAAAGCTAGTGAAGTCAATAGATAGAGTCCAATAGGTAATCTACCATTTGTCTTTCACTTTGACTTTAATTAGGTATTTGAGGTGCCTAAGTGGCGACTAATGAATTAAACGCCACCACATTAAAATATCAATGAACAATAATGAACATTCTACGATGGGATCTGAGATATAATACCCACCTAGCTGCCTTGTGAAGGTATTGAAATAACCTCAATACAACATAATTCATTGTATTTATTATTCATAACTGCTTCATTTCATTGATAGATTCTTTTCTGTTTGTAATTAAGTAATTTATTCTAATCTAGACAATGGAGATTTATTGCACAATGGTGAGCTTAACTCGCAACTGAACTTGTTCTCTCAGTTCACCATCGACGAGGTCGGCCCTCGCCTGATGGTGGCACTTGTGCTTGTGCGAGAACTATCAGGTTACTAGTTCATAAAAACTGCAGGACTTTTAAAACAGTACTAAAAAAGAATATTATGCCACCAAGACTTGTAGACAGATAGATAGATAGTGAACTCTTTATTGTACAGCATCAATTTACAGAAGGTTAAGAAAAGTTGGTATTACGGTACATGAAATATAATCATGATAAATGAATAGATATTTTGATGGCCAAAGTAGCCAGGTATAAACATTTGACAGTATGTAATGGTTGGAAGGTTTGACAGCATGACTGAACGTCACTCGTCTACGTAAACAACAGCGGCCCAGAGCTCGGCGAAGAGTCCACGGATGTCAGAGTGTGACAAGATATGAAAATGAATCAGACAGCTTACCCATCACTTGCAACTTGTTGTCGTTTCCGTTCGTAACTTACGCTTGCAATAATTGATCAACACTGGCTCACACGACATCGGCGAATTCGCGGGTTGTACGCGATGCGGTTACGAGTTACATGAGCGGGTCAAGTGACTCATGCGCGTGTGTCGACAAATAACACATCCGTATATCAACACTAGCGATTTTTTGCAAAACTATAAAATAGTGAAAAACGTACAAGCAACTTGCGCACGCGCATTCCAAATGTGCCTAACATAACGTTAGGCGTAAAATAAACGTGAAACAATTAATTTTAAAACGGTCGTCGCTCGCTCGAAATGGTGTCCTGAGCCCTGGGGCTGGTCCACGGCCGTGGGGCGAGGAGCAGCGGTCACCCGAGCTCGCTGCTGTTTGTTTACGGCGGCTGGGGTCGGTACCGGGAGTACTGACCGTGGTGGCGGGGCTGGTCGGCCGGCGGAGGCCAGGCGGGCAGGTCGCGCAGGCGCATGGAGCAGTCGAGCGGCTGGTCGCGCAGAGCCAGCGCGGGCATGGCGCGGCCGCGGCCGCCGGTCGTGGGTCGCGCCGTGTCGAGTGCGAGCGTCCGCCCACCGAGCGCGTCCGTGAGACACTGCCGTGCGAGCGCGGCTTTTTTCCGACGGTTTTTTTAAGCGGGGGCGGGGCGCGGCCCGCGGCCAATGGCGGCCCGCCGCCCGCCGCCCCGCGCCCCCGCCCCCGCCCGCCGTCTCTACTCTTATTTACGTGCCGTATATTAAAAGGGTTTTCCGCGTGCCGTTATGGATTTTCCTCCGCGGCCGCTTTACATACGCGCCGCGGGGCGAGCGGCGGTTCTGCCGCAGGAATGTCACCGAGCCGAGGTTCGTCTCTCGCAAAAACTCGCCAGTGGCTTCATTCATTCCTTGCAGGCCCAGTTTTTGCCGTAGTCGCAGAGTTTGGGCAGTTCTCCAGGTTTAATGACTTAAATTAGAGGTGACGTATCGAGACGTAGCCGTCACCTGCCGTACATGTGTCGATACGAGCCCCGTACAGGGTGTCGAGCGGCCGGTGACGGCGTAGAAGTAATGAGTAGTTGGGGTGTTACGTCAGAGGCGCGGGGTCAGTGACCGCGGCCCATAGACGACTCGTCTGAACTTGAACCTGTAACGAGTTCGCCCAAATTAACATGACACATGTTACAATGAGCCAAACCCTCAAGCCTGATACTGCAGAACCACCTTCGGTACACACCATGATGACATCCACCTACACGTACATAGTTAAGCATTCCACACACGAAGAAGCGGTCCAGGTTGGACTGTTCATACATACCTACCTACCTACGTTAAACTGTGGGCTTTTTTAGGAGCTGTGATTTATTTCTTTCAAATATTTCAAAGAATGATAAACTCTACAATCAAACAAACTTATAAAAAAAAAAACAAAAAAAAATAGAACTACACTTATATCGGAACGAAGGTTCGCATGGGCACTCGGACATGTCGGAGAATGTCTAGGTAATTATGTAGAGCTCTACTTCACGATATGGATGGGCAACCAGCAGGTTGTCAACAGAAGGACCATAAAACTTAAAATACCCACAAAAACGTCAGAAAGTCGCAATCAATTAATCAACCTGTGAGGAAAAGTTAATAATGAGATGCGTCTGTATGAATCGAATATCAACACAGTTTATTTTGAGAAAGATAAAATACATACAAAAAAAAATAGATTAAAAAATTATGACATTTAGATTGCACCCGCCACTTATGAATGCCTATTGAAATCAGAACTAGAGCGAGATACATTACGTAGACACAGCAATGAACATAAACGTTAAACAATATGTCGCCGTCGGTGATGGCTGCACATCCATTATTATTTCATTGACCAAACCCCATCAGGTGAGCCGGTGTGCTTGTCTGCCACCTAAGTGGTATAAACAAAAAAATGTCTCGTCATGAATTTGCATATCGATAAGATAGCAACTGCCTTATCTCGGTGATTATCGAACTAATTACATATTAACTAATGACTGGGCACTTCATTGGAGAATTTAACTTTGTGTAAGAGAGCTCTATTCTCCCCTGATATTGCAATCCCTCCTAGCCTATGGTTACTGTGTACCATGAGACGGGCCATGATGTACCTGCTGTGTTAGTAGTATTATCAAAACTCTACAATCAAATCAAAGATCTACCTTCACACGTGGAACGAACGTCAAGTACGTATTGTAATCACCCGTGATTCAACGCGAAAGTCACACAATGCGTCTTCCCCTAGCCCAGTTGTGCCCTAGCGGGGACAGGTGGAACCTTCATCTGTATGACGCGTGCCACACGTCTAAGTACAGGTACCAAGGAGTGTGCCCTGACGTTGACAACTAACTGTAACCCTCCCTAATTGTATTTAACACAATATGCTACGTGAATACAATAGTGACAGTGGCAGTGCGTGTAATATGGCTAAGACGTCGGACTTGGGGCTTGAGGTTGCGGGTTCAAACCCCGTCTATTATATTATCAAAGTGTACATACTCATTCCTATCGTAGTAATTGAGCTTACACAGTAAGGGGGCTATGTTTCTTAAGAGCTTTGTTTGTTTTTTTCTTTGTATGTCATTCATTTAAATGCTTATCAAAACATCTATAATATAATTGGCTCAACGTATAATATTTTGCGAAATGGACCCGACTATCCTGCTCAATTTTAATAACTTTAAATAGATCTATTAAAAAACTCTTGCAAGTCGTATTAACCAAATTATAATTCATTTAACTTTCTAAGGCGACATTCTTTTGGGTAATATCTGTTTAGTGTTTATGGGTGGCCATAATTACCTATGCTAATAAGTAGGTATGTCAGTTTTTATTAGGTGTTCTGTTTATTTTGATGCTCCTTTATAATTTAGTTATACTCTACATTATAATCTATATTTCATGTATGAAAACAATTATGGAAGTTGAAGAAGCGAAAGAAGTATGCCAAGATCGTAGCAAGTGGAAAGATGTTGTCTCTGCCTACCCCAATGGAAAAAAGGCGTAATTTGTATATATGTATGTATGTTATACTCCACAAACTACCAGCCATTTGCACAGGACTGTCGCATTTCATCACCATTAAAGTACCAGCTTGCACATATTTGTTGAACTAAATCTAGTGCATTCATTGTACACAAAACAAAATTACCTAGGTACAATAAAAATAGCGGCTTTTATTGGCTAATAAAACATACACTGAAGTGGCAAAAAAAACGAATTTCTAAACTAAAAAGAAAAAATGGTGAGGTTTTTAATATCTGGGAGTGTAAGCAGAAGGCACTCCATACTTTTTGCCGTAATTAAAGTTATATTTAATTCATCGATGCTAGCTTTGTAGGTTTCTAAAACATGACTTATTGTTAAAATGGTTGAAAATTTAATTGCACGATACCGTTAGCTACTTACAGCGTTATGGGCCAAGTTGAACCAAACCGTGGGAAGTACATTAGTGAATCTCGCCGACGAGTGCCGCCGGCTCTACGTGTAGTATGTATGATACCTATAGGTGAAGGCACGTCTAGATGCATCTAAAGCAGCACTTAGGAAATACAGAATCAGTGTTGTATTCACGAGACTGAGTAGTACCTAGTAGGTAAACCTAACGGTAAGATGTGGTTGGAAGTTGGAGACACCCCAAGCATACGGATAGGTATAGCTGCTAGCTAAGTCGAGCGTGTCTCGGTACTCATACTGGAAAAATGCATAATCCTACTACTTCATATTTTCATAGTTGGGTATCGCATGACTACAAGTCTCTGCGATGTAGGGAATGAAGAAAGGGTTCATGAGACGCGCGGAATCATTGATGGCTACCAACGTCAACGTCATCTCGCAAACCGCTAGTCATTCAACATTTACATTTGCTACTTCAGTTATTTAACCTCCTTATTACAAAATGAAGAGTGCTTTAGCTGTTTTATTTTCTGCTACTAGGGTAACAAACAAGCTTGCGAAGCCTGAGCATTCAATCAGGCCAAAAACGCGTGGCCAAGCTATCCTAAGAAGATCTTCCTACAATCCCGGGTTCTTTAAGCGGGGCGTGAAAAGGCGTCTAGGCGGTCAAGGTAGGGACCGCCATTTTGGGACGAATGACGTGTCTGGACTTTACCCAAGCTCCTTACCATCTAGCGGGGTAATGTCAATTGACGGACTTATTATAAAAAAAAACTCATGAATCTAATTCATACACATACAAACACTGATGTCATTATCATCAATAGCTAACATTCTGCTCTACCTTGTGGAGTGTCGGTTGACCCCTGGTTCATGCTCAATAAGAACTCGCGACAGGCGACCCCATGCGGGGAATAAAGCAACGTCTGTTGTCACAACACTCAGATGTGGGTCAAAAGCACGCTGACGTCACGGGACATCTGCCGCCCCCGCACCTGGACCGCGGCGTCCCCTGCGCCCTCGCGCGGCACCCCGCTCTCCCCCGACACGGAGTTAGCAGATTTATGGTGCAAACGGTCCTGCTAAGTGTTACACAGATGTGGGCATTTCAACAACGGTACCGCGGTTATTAGGACTTTCTCCTGGCTCGGAGAATGTACCTACGAATGGGTGAAATAATGACCGTTAGTATGTACCGAAACTGCCAAATAGAATTTAGTAAAAAATACGCAATACAAAAGTGATGCCAGTGTTTTGTATTGTCGAAGCACAAAACTTCCCGTTACGGCACCGCCGGCTAAACTTGTTTGTAGCTAAATAATTGCCCGCCATAAAAAGCTTTTTGTCAAAACAGACGCAACCGTTTTTTGTTCCGTTCTTTGCTTTTTTTTTAACAAAGATCCAAAATTTTTCTATAGTTATCAAAATGTCTCTTTCTTTTCATTAAAAAAGCTATTGACGTACGCACATTACAGTTTCTTTCTTATATTATTTTTTTATATTAATATTTTTAGATTTTTTCTAAAAATATTAGGAGAAAGAAATTATAATTCCATGAAATTTTAAAGCAAATAGTGTGCTAACTAGGTATTATTATTTCCAAGAAATTATAATATTTGTAAGCAGGTCTCTAAAATCATTGGAAGAGATTATTTTTAGCTAACCTATACCAGTAACTAACCATGGACTTATTAAAATTAATATTGTTGTACAGGAATAAACACATTTAGCATTTCGACCAATCATCATAGATCCTAATTTCTAAAGCATCCCATAAATAGTATTCAGAAGATTAATTACAAAAGAAGTCTTGTCGTTTAATAATGTGTGGCGTGAGTATCTGGCGCCCCCTATAGGGCGAGGGCACGTGCCCGTATGGCCTCAGTATCCCGTAGATGCGGTGGCTGATGGCTTCATCGCCAAGGTGCGTTCAATTACCTCTCTAACAAAAACGCGCCGCGGGCCCCGCCATATTGGGCGTATTGTCCACTTTGTGACGTTTTTGTACTCGTTGATAATCCTAGCGCGACATAACGTTGCTTATAAGATTACACAAGCATAATATACTATTTGAAGTTTTAAGATAATTGAAAACAACTTTAAAACCCTTGTTGATTATTGGTAAACAACCATCTTTAATATGCATAGTTGTACAAATATTTGAACACAAGTCATTATTACATTACCACTTTGTTAAAATATTCTGAACAATGACAACATAAAAAGTTCCATTTTATTTTAGACAATATAACATTATTTATTTGTGAGACATGTTCGCTAAAATGCCCCTACGGTGTAAGTGCTCTCACTCAGTGGGTGCCCAAGCGTCATATTGGCATGATCATTTGAATTACTATTATAATAAAAGTTGACGGGAATAATTAATAGTTGACGAGTAAATATTCTGTCAAACATTATTATAGTAAATGAATTATGATTGTAGTTGAGGATGAGGCGTGCTTCGCGTGACATTACGTGTGGTTGAAACAAGTTGAGTTGTTTACGACCGCGCGGTTTAAGAGGCTTACGTTAACACATGGTTGCTTGCGAGATTCGGTTTTCACGTGAGCCAGTTGACGAATAAGTCTTATGGTGTGGAACACAGAGCTGCTTACATTATTATTATTATAATTATGAATCGATTTCATAATCATATACCTATATTATATAGCATTCCGGTGAGTGCCGGCGCGAGGGATTAGGCACACATTACACAAAAATAACTAAACATAAATTATGAAAAAAGCTTTTTTTAAAGTAAAAGGTTTTAAATTGTATTTTCATCAGAACTAAAGATTTCTGCCAAATATCAGACCAATCAGACAACCGAAAGGGGGTCAAATTTCAACAAAACCAAACAATCAGGTCAAGTTAAATAAAACCGTTTAATTACACTACGATGATTAAAGTTCAAGCCGATAGCTTAAAATGTTGTTGTAAGAACTAAAGCATGGCTTATTGCGATATTGAGTCTACCAAGCGAGTCTACATACAGCGCGTAGTAGCGAGAACCTCCTCTAAAGAACCGAGTGAGGAAAAGAGTGATAAAAAATCACATATACGCGATAGCAGGTACCCTATGTTATGCTGTGGAGTGTGTTTCATCGCACAGGAAGCGAACCTGCTCAATGGGCGGACACCAGAGACTCGCGCCGCATGCCAATGTGTCGTGACTAACAGCGTCGGAGCCTCAGGTACAAGCGGGTCCTTGTACCAGCGTGTGTTCAATTAAATGGTCGAACTTGTCCCGCATGCTAGTCGATATTTAGGTGGTACAGACAAGACATACCTATGTACATTTTTCAGCAGGAAGTGACTGGCCCGCCTTAGAAAGTAACTCTCTCACACTTTCAATATTAAGGCAGATCTTGCATTTTGGCGTATTCGAATGGTGACTACTACTTTAAGGACTGCACCTTAGCTTACCATCAGGCGGGGTGCAGTCAATCCGGCGGATCAAATATTTAAAAAAAATCACTTGAGTTCCCTCGTGGCCACTACTCTGAAGATATTTAGCAAATAAGAATAACATGTTAAATTTAACACTTAAACACTGAATTAACACATTCTTTTTATTTGTTCAATGCCTTCAAAGTATTGGGAACCAGGAGAAATCAACTGAATACGTCAAACTTTAACATTCAGCCATTACCGTAAAGTAACACGATACTATCTCCCGTTTACGTTCCTCGCCTTTGATTTTTCCCTTTCCCTTAACCAGAGTTTACCATCAGATAAGCGATGTGAAAATTGGTCAAACTCTCTACTTAAAAAAAAAAATTGTCAACTATTTTCTTATAGCACTGTGGGTCGGCAAGCAACTATTATTGTGATTGACAATATTTATTTGTGTATTTAACTGTGATGCCCGGAAGGGTGTCACAAAAAATCGGACATAAAAGGATACTAAAACATAATGTTGATGCAAGACTGTCAATTATCATGATTACGAGATAATCCGAGGCCGTCAGTGCCGGTCCCCGGCACGTCGCCATGCACAGAGGTAGCCCTCCAGATCCCGGGCCCGATAACGTCCCCTTCAGCCCTTAGCACATTATTCGCAATGGGCAGAGTCGGTCTGCTGGTCTATTATCGCATTATTCGAAATAATACATATGACTACGTAAAGGCTTCTTCTTATCTATTTGTATCTTTTGCATGTTGTCTGTCCATCAGGAGGTATTCAATTAAAGTGGTGCGGAAAAATTAAAAAAAAAAAATCTATGATATTCAGAAAAAGTTTTCACAAGTTAAATTAAGTTTATGTCACTCTAAGTTGACTATAATAGGTTAAGTAGTAGGTACATTAACAGTTTTTTTTAAACTAAGAAGATGGATAGAAAAAAAGCTAAGGTTCTTTGAGTACAAAAAAGTAAGGGTGTTTTACTATGGTCTTCCATAAATTATGGTATAGAAAAAATATTTTTAGATTTATTTTTTACTTGCCTTGTTGAATAAACACTTTACGATGTATAGAATTGTCACACTACAATTCATTAATAGTAATTATAAGGGAAATTTGGGGACCTTCACCTTCGACCAAATAAAAAATATTTTCGCATTTATAATATTAGAATGAGGCTCCGAGTTCGATTGCTGGGCCTGCCAAAGTACCAACATATTTTTGTTAGAAAATATCAATTTATTGGCAGTACATGTTCTGTTAAAAGTGCCTGATTGACGGCAAAGGCTTGCCCTCTATTAGGATGGCTGACCTGGTAATTGAACCTACTGTCTACCACTGTGCTATCCAGGTCGTTAATAAAATCGAAAACTAGGAGTCCCAGCGAGGAATAAATTGACACGTACACGTACTCTATAACACCAAAGATATTTTGACACTTGTCCCACAAATTAGTGCTTCTTGACCCTATTCACTGCGAGCACACTAGTTATGACAAGGGCTAAAACACATATAAGGCACCTGATACAATAATTTCGCTCATTTTTTTAAACAGATTTGGTTTTTAATTGTAAAGAAAGCGCCCAATCCGGCAGTAAGTGATGTTTACACTCGAGAAGGTCGAGTCGAGTCGAGTCCCCAGTTACACGGGTGACGTGTCGGGGTAATGAAATCAATTGTGCGCTCTCCGGTACAATACTACGTCACAACCAGGCGCCGTCCGCACTCGTCTCGTCATACAAAACATTTTTTTTATGACAGCTTCTTATTAGAAGCAAAAAGTTTGTTACAACAAGAAATTCCCTTTGGGCACTAGAATATTTGAATTTACTTTATTTATGGAAACTCAACACATTTATATCTATACTACTCATACTCGTAAACCTTAATGGGGTAGGCAGAGGCTTATTAATGAAACTGAGCCCTAGCGAAGTGAACACATAGTTAGTTCTTATAAATGTTATACAGGTACCTAGAAATCGGCAGGAATCTTACCCACTAACGGCCAGGTCGGAAGACAGAGGTAATGAAATACGAATCAGTAATATCTAGAGTGAGGTGGCAAAAGGCCAACAAGAAGCTGGTGTTCCACCGGCCACTTGTCCTTGCTGTAGGGGCCGGTAAATGTTCGGGTTCAAGTTTAGAATCGTATTTAAGAAATATAAAATAAGGGTGAGCTGGCGCCGCTCCAAGCTAGCCGCTCCTCGACACACAGTTATCTGGCGAACCTTACACAAACTACCTGTATTCTTATTGGAATCGAGTGCTCAGTTTGTGCACGTGTAGGTACAGTGCACAGCTCAAAGTGCGTGGGTAAATCGAACAGTGCAATAATGACTGCTCGGCGACATGTATAATTTTATTGTATTGTTGCAATGTCAATTATTGGTACACGTGACTAATTAGACTGGCTGAAATTTTTATGAAGGCACGAAGCAGCTAATCACTGGAACTAGTGGATGACTGTGGTTTTCCATCTACTACTGTATTTATTATTCTGTCAATAATTTGGTTGATGGGATTCTACGGGCACAAACGTAGCAAACAAACAAGACAAAACGTAGCACTCCGTTACTTTAATTTCAATGGGTAAGAAATATTACAATCTGTATTTAATGTAGGTGTCCTGTCACCTTTTAAGAAAATATATGCCTTCTAAAAGTATGTAAGGAGCTGGCAATGTGAATGTACACACATGCACCTATACTAGTGTCGTAGTAAGTGAACCAATCACGCGGCAGGGACATACAGACATACAGACATACAGTCATAATAATAGTCGTCGGTGTAAATGAATTTGAATTTGAATTTACCCTTGTCTACAAGGATGTGCGTGTTACGTTTGGAAGGAGTTTTGATGCGACGACGTGGCGAGTGTAGCTTACAGATAAATGAAAATACCAAGATCAATAAAGTCAAAATAATCACAAGGATTTCTTTCAACTAGAGTTTCATTTAACTGGAGGTCACTTCCTTCCTTGAGTTTTACGAAACGTAGACTTCAGTTGGTTAAAAAATTGCTAAGAGGACAAAATAAATGAAAATTATTTTCTGTAGTCTTGATACGAATTTTGAAATATTGAACAGAAATGTAATATTTTTTCTTTTTATGAAAATATATTTTTTTTAATCTTGTAAATCATCTGGCTGAAGGTAACGGTAGAATTTATAACTTTTAGGTTCATAGGTATTGCCTTTTACCCGTCTGCCGAAGAAAGGAGGGTAATTAATTAAATGAATGACATTTTAAACAATACAACACAATAAAACGTAACGTAAGCATCAAATAAAAATTCTTTCTACGAAATATTTGCCTGTTGCAAGAGGGAGCACGGAGCGGCAACATTGTACCTACATACAGTAAGTATATGGGTATATCGTAAACTAAAAACATATTGATTGAAGTAAAAAGTGGTACCGGGTAACACGCTACCACTGCCCACCTGACCACCTGACCACCTGACCACCGCGGCCACACCTGACATTAGTATGTTAAGTTGCTCCATAAATAAATAAACGTTGCGATATTATTACCATTATTTATGGCAACTCTCCCGGGTCCGCCCGCCACAGTTTTGCATCGATACTTGTCGCGCGGTCAATAATGCCTGCCTTATGTGTTCGAGCCAACTTTTTGTTAGAAATTACTGGCAAAGAACGCTGATTGCTTTATTTTAATGGCGATATTAACATTTATTGTGTTCTACGAACTCGCCTCGCACTACTTGTTATGTCAAGAGTTATGTTCAGCAGAGTACCTACCACTTGCAGGCGTACTCGGCACCGCCCAATGTTGGCCTGTGTGAGCTCACTACTGCAAGGTTTGTTATTATATTGGATAAATCTTGGTAATTTAATTAGAACCACTTCCTGACGACAGACTGGGCTCAAATATGGTATAGGTACTTGCTTATCGTCATGATATCCGGGGTCTGAAGATAGAGACGGTAAGTGGTTATAAGAACTTATGAACTAAACAAGATAAACCCGTCATGTTTGGGCTCATTTGATTTGATGATGCACTAAGTTGTATAAAAAAACATCAGTTATAGAAGACTTGATGAGGCGATAAATGTAACAGATACATACCATTCTTTTATCGTGCGGTAATCCCCATGGATACCACCCATGGTTATGTCGGGATCGAACCGACTAAAACCGCGTCTCCCGTGGTCAGTGAGAGGCGCTGCTCGCCTCCGTTGCCCCACGTGGAGGTGCCGGCCCGCACCCAACAGATACATACCTAAGGAAGATTTCTGTAATCACCGAAATATTTGCGGTGTTTCTGAAAGTGGTTTAACATATATATTACAAGTAGCGATGATAAAATACAAGTACAGTTGGCAGGTTACCTGTGATGACGGAGGGCCTGCGGTGTGCATCGTGGCGCGCGTGCGGCGGGCAGGCCGACTGCAGCAGGCGCTGGAGCCGCGACGCGGGGTACACCAGCCACGACGTCGGCTCACGCCGCCTCTGCCGACAATACACCACCACGTCACTCGCTTATCCACATATTAAAGTATTTTTTTTATATTGGACACGTCAACATGACTTCACCTCCCCTAATGGAAAGCTATTAAGGTAAAGTCTCAGGATCGGGACACGCTTAGACTGTGGAAAGGTGACCGCTTCCCATCAGGTGGGCCGTGCGCTTGTCTGCCACCTAAATGGTATATAAAAAAAAGCACTGATCTGATGTGTTACAGTATGGCGGTCTACATGGCCGGGGAAGGCACTGACAATGGTCATTAGAATTAGGACTTTTGAGACTGCTGTAGGGCTTTCATTCTTTCTTCTAGTTACCTATGTGCAAATGAAAAATAGGGTAAGTTAATTTTAATGAACTAACTATCGCATCTACGCCATAAAGCGACCTCTGTCGCATAGCGGAAGTGCATTTGGCTGTTACGACAAGGAGTATGGTTTCGATGCCCGCTCAGTGCAATTTGAATGCTGATTCTACTCGTATGTTTAACAAGTATCTATTTACAACATTCTAGAACTCATAACACAAGCTAGTTACGCTATGCTTACTTTAGGTTTAGAGTAGAGTAGAGTAAAGTAGAGTATAGAATTCATTCATATTCATTTTCAAAATATTTTTACGTATATTACTAAGGCAGCGAACCAAGCTTAGGGCTCCTTATATCGGTTCATATTAGAGAAAACAAAATATCATGCAACAATTATACTTTGCTAATAAACCGTTGCCCAAAATAAATACATTTATTTTATCGGCTTCTTTGTCAGTAGTCGCAGCAGTTAGTCGTAAGGGTGTGGACTCATAAATCAGCTCCTTGACACAAAACGTGTCACAGACTACACGTGCACCGGCTGTCAAAACAGCGTGTGTGCGTGTGTGTGTGTGTGTGTGTGTCACGTGGCGGCGCTCGAGCAACCCTTCCGCACAGGTGCGCGCTCGGCGTTAGAAACACGAGCAAAAACCCTCAGAAAAACGCAAGGCCGCGCGTGTCGCCACAAAAAACGTCTCAACCCTTTGTCGCCGCGCGTCTATTGCGAGTTTTTATAATACGCGGCAATTACAGGTTGCTGTCTAACGCCGACCCTTCTGCCGGAACTAATTAGCTGTTAGATTCCCACGCTCCTCCGCGTCGCGCGGCGGCGCCTCGCTCTATAACTATCTGTCGAGAGTAACCCTTTTTGACTTAAAGAGGATTTATAGTGAAGCGATGGAGCCGGGCGCGGGCGGTGGGGAGGGTCGGCCCGGCCTCACCTAGATACATAATTTAACAGCTTAAAGCGTACCGTACATAACGCGAGCCTCCGTCCCTTTTTCAGACGGAATCAAAATATAAAGCGGTGTAAAATACATAGCGGAGGAGGCGCGAGGCGTCGCGGCGGAGCGCGGGGCGGCGGGACGCGCTCCGTCTCGCTCACTAATGTATTCACGTTTCCCGGCCGCTCATTTTTTATCGCAGTCGCGCGGCGCATTAGAATTTCCAGGCGAGAAAATCTCACGCACACCGCGAACCTGCCGCTGTACAAGGGACTTTCGACTCTACGCGTCTATGCATAGGATACTCAGTAGCTTATTAGAATGCGTGTGTGTGCGGGGGGAGGCGGGAGCTTTTGCGGAGTGAGGAGTTGAGGACTCGCTACATTGTAAATTCGCGCGGGGAAATGCCTGCGGGGGGTGGCGGCCAGGCCGGAGGAGAGGAGGGGAGAGCTCTCTGTGCGGCTCGATATGGCGCTCCTCCGAGTCTTCCGCGCCACCGCGCAGCAACCAGCGCCAACGATGTGGTAGTGAGGAGCCTTCACAGGTAACACAACAGTTACAAATATTCTGTTTCCAGAATTACCTGACAGACATGCTAAGAATCGGGCTCCATCACATAGGTCAGTATCTAGCGATAGGTATAGAAAATTACGAAAAATGAATAGGATAAGTTCAGAGTGCACACGCTAATACATTCCCTCACGGCGAGGTGGCCGGTGCGGCGCTGGCCTGTGAGGCGACGATACGCAATCTCGCGCGGACACTCGCGCACACTCGCCGCACACCGTGCCGTGTGAGCGCCATAAACTGCCTTATCTAAATACACTACACGCTTTGTTGCCACCATATTGCGAACCAAGATAAATGGTTCACGAAAAGTTCCGCCAGAATGAGCTGTGTGCCCTTACGTGCACACGTAGGTACAGAATGGATGCGTTGATTTTGTGACTGATGACTCTACATGTCATTACTTCAACATCTGTTTCCGGAAAGCTATAACCTGGGAGTTTTCAAGTCACAAGTGAATAGGTTCCTTCTAGGCAAGCGTGATTCATCGTAGACCACATCGTCACTTACCATCAGGTGAGATTGAGGTCGAACGTAAGCCTATCATGAATAAAAAAAAAATATCTGTGGAAATCATAGCTTTTCCTGTTCAGTTAAGAAAATCCATCCACATCGAATCTACATAGGCTTCTCGGTACACACTGCCTAGAGTGCCTAGGCACACCTAACAATCACAAACTGATAAAAAACGACGACAAGTGTTTTATTGAACTTTAACATGAGTGAGTCATTGAACCGAGTTGGTGCACGATGGGTGCCGGCAGGTGGCAGGGTGCTGCGGTACAAGTGCGGTGCCCACAAGGAAGCTGCAGTTTCTTTGACAAAGATAACGACCGCGCTAATATAAAACTAAGAAATTGAAGTACAGTCAGCATCCATTTCATATTGGCTTGCAAAAAGATGTTCACACTCACATATTCAAAAATATCTTAGCAATCAGAGTGCTCAAATTGATGTAGGCGTCTAGAGTGGTCAACAAAACAACATAGCAATCGGTTTGCCATAATTATGTAAGCTAGCTGAAGATCAATTTGAAGCTGACTGTACACCTCGCCAAAGTTGATGGTAAGATTAGGTCAGTTAAAAATAAATTAGGAGGTTACAATGTAAGACCTGAAGCGAATACGGTACCTACTATAAATTATAATCATGAAATAATAGTTGAAGTATATTAGAATAAGAAATGTATTGATATAATCAAACTTGCTGGGCAATAAATAAAACGGCTGTTAGTCATGTTTATGACTTTTTCTCCGAACATGCCTACACACATAGATGTTGAGAAAGTATTCTCTCACACTTTGTGACAACATAACAACGAATGCCTGGAGGACGGAGCCAGATGGAATGCCAGCAGCAGGTTTTACACTCCAGAGGCAAGGAGGAATGCTCCAATTTCGTATAAACATTCATTTATTACTTTTGTGACTGTTTATCTGTATATATGCCGCGGTAGCCTAGTGGTCTGGGTAATGGACTGCTGAGACGAGGTCTCGGGTTCGATCCCAGGTTCACCATGGCACACACCAATGACTTTTCGAAGTTATGTGTGTATTTATTTATTTATCGCAGGTATATAAGTGCCCAGTTAATGGCAATAGGCTCGCCACCTATTACATTGGGACCTAAACATAAACTGGCGAAATGTGGGTGCTAGCACCTCTGCCTACCTCTTCGGGGTTATAGGCGTGAGTTTATGTTATGTTATCTGTATATAAGTTTGTTGACAAACCCCCCGTGATTCATAAAATAACTGCACATTAAACATAACATTTGAAACACGATAAAAGTTAAATAGTACAACGCAGGCAAAATATAAAAACGTCGGCATTTGTTGGTATGACATTAAACAAAGACCAGCGCCAGTTCGACTTGAAGCATTCTTCTCTACCCCCTCCCCCCACCCCAGCGCCCGCAGCCTCCCCCCCCCCCCCCCCAAGCGTCACACGAGCAGCCTCCCGCCACCCTTTTATGTTTTGAGATGTTATTTAACAGGACATTTTGTTTGCTGCGCGCTTTACCTATAATAATATGATTTGGATAGTTTAGATAGATACCTAACCTAAGAGAGAGTATAGACATCGCCTCTAGTCCACAGGAGGGAATTAAACAGAAGGGTAGAAAGCGAAAAGCGTTTCTTCCACCCTAGCGGTTTCTAATGCTATGTCAATACTATTTCTGTGGCATGCTTGCCATGTCCGTTCGATCATTAAGAATTACCCTAAATATCAGAACTGAATCTCATCTGAACATCTTAATTTTAAAATTGTACCAATTGCATGTGTTGACATTTAATGATAAGTAATGAAATTAATCAATGCAAAATTAGTACGCCAGAACCGGCAGAATATGAGATCTGAACATTATATACCTAAACAACATTTTGTACCATATTCAACGAATAAAGACTTTGACTTTGACTTTGACTTTGAATTATATTGTACATCCACATTGGATTAGCTACATCTGTCTATCTATCAGAAAAACTCTACAACAGCCCGACCTGGGAATCAAAGCCGTGACCTAGCCTAGCAGTGACCATGCAGCTACTCTCGCTACGGCTACGCTATCGGGAGACACAGTATAATTTTTGTTACTTAGATAATGGGAGGCTATTATATTACAGCCGTAGGATCGAGATTAGATCGCAACTGAATTATGAATATATTTTATTGCGAAATGTAAATGTCCATAATGCTCCATTGAGTTAATATTGTATTTAATGTCCACAATGTTGTACTTATCACAACTTAAGTTGATATTTTTCAGGATTACAATACGTGCATTGGAGGGTGGCGCAGAACTTTCGCCTGCTACGACAAAGGTCGTGGGTTTAATGTCCGTTCCGTGCAAATATCTGTATGCATTATGGCTATTTCCATTGGCCTTAGGGTTTCTATGGAAGATGTATAATGTAATTTACAAAACAGTATAGGTACCTATTTATGTATATCTGCATTCTAGAAACCATATTACAACTTAACTAAAGTCTTTTTATTGTCTATTCTTATTTTTAACGAACGCTGTAGAGAATGTCGCAGTGAACTTATGATAATAATACCTACTGTTAATTAAAATGTCAGTTATAATGTTAATTAAAATGTCAATTACAACGAATGTTCATCATTCATGACATTGTGTAATTGACATTTTAATTAATACTTTAATTAAAGAATGGAATTGTATTAAACTACGAGTATATCCTAGGAAACCTATATCATCATTAATATTCATTACGTATTTGGCTTTAGAAGGTCCTTGTTTATCTTCTAGCGAAACTCTTTGACACTATAATAACATTTGTTCCATCGTACAGTCAGCGGCAAAGGTCTTTTCATTTTTAGATTTTAGTTTTAAGTTTTGAGCAAAGTAATTTACGGTTCTTAATGAAAATGATGTTTAATTACTTAGTTTGGTCGATTGAACCACATTTAAACTTTGATTACAATATAATGAACCATTTTCATTTTCAGTTTTCTAGTTTGAAGTCTGTGCAATCATCATAGACTTTTGCTGCTGACTGTACTTAACACCACGACACGCCAGGCTGTTGCGTATGAGTGAAGCTCGCATGAATGTTTCGCGGTGGGCACCTAATCGCGCGTGAAACTAGTTGCATGCTCCCAGCGCGGCTCGCTCACTCCGCGCCCCCGCCCCGCCTCCGCTTCACTCACCACAAGCTACTTTAATTTTCACTCAATTTTCAGTTGCATAATGGTACCTATTTTTCCAATAATGTGGACTTTCACTTGTTTACATTTCGAGGAAACCAGTCATTATCGATTATTAGATATATTTCAGATACCAATACCATGATGATCTTTAACTGTCTCGTTGGATTATTTTATAGGAATCCGGATAGGAAATTAGGTAATGTAAGGCAGATCAATGCCTATATTCCTCTCCTCTCCTAATAGAACTACATGTGCCAGGCAGAGGTACACGGTGCAAACAATTTCATCAAGAACTAAGTGGCTCAGTGCCTCCTTTATTTGCCGCACCATAAAGACTTGGAATTCTTTACCAGCGCATGCTTCCTTTCTCCAATTCCCGGGTCCTTTAAGCGGGGCATGAAAAAGTATTTGATGAGGCCGTCAAGCTGAGGGCCGCCACTGTAGCACTATCGGTGTATGTAGTGGTGACCCCCAATCCTGAAACTTTACCTTTGCTTTCTATCAGGCGAGGTGAAATCATGTTGACGTATCCAATACAAAAAAAAATACTTTATTTATTTTCTTTCAAAGTAAAAGTTACTAAGTTTATTAATTATACTCTTTATGTGAATATCCTTATTCTACAGCGATCACAATACATGATGGTCGTCACTAAACTCAGTTTTGTTATTTACATTCCACCCAGGTGTTATCGACGCTGCAGATTCGCTGGACAGATACAGACCGCTGGATATGGATTTGACTAGTTCCGTATCGAATAGGGCACAATTAGCCCCACACTGTTCCAATCACAATCAGGTATGAACGATTAAAACCCAACCGGAAGCCATACACTATTGTTTTATTTAATTTTATTATTACGTACACACAGGTGCGATCAATAACTTATATATTAAGTTTGTAATTAATAAGCACCGAGTGTTTCAATGAATTCGGGCGGTTGTACTTCGACGTTCTCGTGGGAACTACTTGTGGATACGGAATGTTCTGTTACTAATATTATTCGACACCTTTATTTTCGGTCTTTTTTTATACTACGTAGGTGGCAGACAAGCACACGGCCCACCTGATGGGAAGCGGTCACCGTGGCCTATAAACGTGTGCAACACTAAGGGTGTCACACACGCGCTGCCTACCCTGAAGGGAAAGGGGGAGAGCTAGGAACGGGTGGGGGAGGAGGGGTACGGTGAACTCTGGCTACCCTACTTACCGGCGGGAACACAACACGATGGTTATTATGGCCGCGGTGTTCTGTAGGGCGGAGGATTAGACGGGAGATACTGTCGTGTCCTACCTCCTTGTGTATTTACTTATAAATGTTTTAGTGTCCTAAAACTGTAGTCCCTGTTTATGGAGCTCTAGCTTGCGCTACATTCTCTACTATACCTTGCGCTGCCATCGATTTTCGTTTTATTCGATTTTTGCATATTGGTACGTAGGCACGCGTATTTGATAAGAAATGGTGTTGCAAGCTGCACATTAGTGCGCCGCCCGACGGAGAATGGATATTATAATTATACAATACCTGTTCCTCGTCCGACGGTTCGCAGTCATGTTTTGTAGCAAAATGCCAATTGCTTCTGATAGTATCTGCAAGCAAGCAGTAAAGTCCTCCACTCATTACATTAACTGCTGGGAGAGCGGCGTTAAACGACGCACTCGGCGAACGTCACCGGCTGTTAATTACCGATTGGTTCTCTCAATCAGCAATAAAATATGCAGTTATTACAAAATGACAAGCAGCATTAGACTACAATAGAACCATTTACTTGATGTAGACATCAGTCGAAGTACCCTAATTAAGGGCTATTAACAAGTGTTCATAATTGTGCGCAACGTGCGCGCTGTGCAAGTGCAGGGTCAAGGACAGCGGCGCGGGCGCAGCGCGTCGTCCGCCGCAAAGGTCACGCGACGTAACGGGACCTGCCGCCCCTGGCTCCCCGCCCTCCCTCGCCCGCCACTACCCCTGGCTCATTCACATGACATGCTGAGTGACCCTTACGTATAGCAAACTACTGACTGTGTCTAATAAACTAGAGCACTTAAATACACATTATAATATGGCGATTATCAGTACCACACTGGTGTACACAGCTAGGTACCTCGTGTACACTAAGTATTCAAGTTCATGTGCTGTTAGGAGTAAGCTTTTCTTTCCAGCTTTACCAGCGCATGTGTTTTCTTCCTCCTATAGTCCCGGGGCCTTTAAGCGGGGCGTGAAAAATCATTTGACGAGGCCGTCAAGCTGAGGGCCGCCACTGTAGCACTACCGGTGTATGTGGTGGTGACCCCAGTCTTGGGACTTTGCCTTTAGCTTACCATCAGGCGTGGTGGAGTCATTTTGACGTGTCCTATATAAAAAAAAGCAAGTAGTACGTTCATTGAACAAAAAAAAAATAGGGTATGAATCCTAAGGTACAAGCACACAATATACATGTAACTTGTCTAGCACATTCTCTAACGCAGAAGAAACTTCTTCAAGGTGAGTTTAGGTACCGTATTCGATGTAGCTCTATCATAAACTGCAGACATAACAAAGAAACCGAATAAAGACCGAGAAGTGTTAATCGACTCTTACCGTGAATATAATATTTAAAGAGCAATTGAAATACAACGAACAACAACAATCCGATGGCCGAAATATGAGCGCCGTACACGGGCTGGCCGGCCCGGCTAAGTGCACGGGTTTTTGTTCCGCGAGGAGCATCAGCGCAGCGTGGGAACGCACGCCATACATGTTCCGAGGTGACAGTCGGACCACTACTTGTTGAGCACCGGACCAGAGTACCCACTCTGTACGTCATCATTTTCATAGCAGATATATAAATATTTATTAGGTTCCGCTTAATATCATTGTGAGAGTTCGCAGAGAGTTGAAGTCCAAAAAAGTCCAACAACAACGGTCTAGCACTGCAATGCTTCGATATCGTCTAATGTCACCATTGGGTTGTGAAGGTCAGATGGCAGCCGCTTCACGGCAAATATCGAATCCGGAGTTAAGACTGGTAAAGCGGACCCCAGACTCAGAGGTACGAAAGCTTTGGATACGACTGGGATTTACGCTAGGTTGAAGAAGAGTTGCGAAGAATGGAAAATCTGCGCGTCCATAAACCGAACCGACTACTGCTTATTATAGTTAATAAGAAGTGGAAAACATAAAATAGTATGTTAGGAGACAACTGTAGCACCTAATCAATGACTCTACCACGTATTCTACACGTAACTCCATTTGCAACATACTTTTAATATTACGTATAACATGTTGGACTCAACGACACTTCATTAATTGATTTTTGGTAGGATCCTCGTAACCCCACACATGGAAGTGACTGCGAATCCATTTACTGATGAGATAATTCTGACAATAAATCTGGTTTCACTAGTATTGTAGAGCTCTAGAGAGTCTAGCTCTAGAGTCTAGTGAGAAATAGAGTAGATTCTAATATATCTTGCCCTATTATTGCATAGATTGAAAAGCTAGCTCCATCGATCCATGTACCGGTGTATGCCGGTACTGATATGTGTCAGGCTGGTGCGTGACGCGGCCGGCGTTCAATTTTTTAACTTTTACGAGCCCTTTACACCGGGTATGTCCAATTGTTTGGCAGTTAACGTTTAATCACCCTATAATGCAGTAAGATAGTTCGTTTTATCGCAGGTATCTGCACGGTAATCAAGACGCTGCCTTTGCACGGCGCGGCGCGGTACGACACGGTACGGCAGTGCACTAATCGTGTTTAATTGCGTCGCGTCGCTCGATCCGCGCCGCACCGCGCTGTGGAGCTGATGCACCGCATGCACATAAACCGCGCTCGTTAACTGCACCGCGGTAAAATAACCACAACTTGATCAAGTTTTTAATTGTCCAGTACGTCACAGTATTTAGAAAGCTGCAGAATAGACGTAGGTATAGAGTCCTTATTGAACCTGCCTTATCATTATCAAACCTGCATAGAAGATTCTTCAGAAACGGTTGGTTTAACTCTAGGAGAACTTGCCCACTTAACATCGTGCAGCCTTATCTTTTTTCCCATACATTTCTTTGCTCTCCCCTATCATTCTACTGAGAGCAATGGTAACCACCTACTGTTAGGCGACGGCCACACGAGCCGTATGCAGGTCTACTAACTACATTCATAGAATAAAAGAAATAGAGCTCAAAAAAGGGAAAATGAATATGAATGGGTAAAATAAACAAGAATTTATGAAGTTAGGAACCGCTCCTTGGTGGAGGCTGGAGACACCTACCAAGCAGAGTTTCCTCTTCAAATCCAAGATTTATTGAATGGTCAATTAAATAGTAAGTGGGTTGTTCAAAAAAACATCGAATCAATAAAAATGCAGCATCTATGTGTTAGAAGTGTCTAAGGTAGTAACAAGCCAAGCTTCTGTCTGTGCGGGAGCTGCAGTTTCCTCTATAAAGCCATTGTTATTTGTGTAGAACCTCTGAACAGTGCCCCGACGCATCGGATATGACAAAGAGCGACAAGGCTCACATAAAACACTCGACACCTGTTAAATCCGTCTTGGATCATTCATTAAAAGTTTGATGGGTATCAACATGGCTCCCACACTAAGGAGCGTCGTCCGCCCCATACTAATAGCTGGCCGACGATGTCACTTTCCTTGCATCGGGTACTATCCGGGTGTCCGGCAGTGATACGTGTGTGTGATACGGCGCATTTAGCCGCGATACCATCGTGCGTGCGCCCGCGCAGACACAATGCGCCCACAGGATGCGTGCGCAGGCAGAGTGGAGTGTTTACACTGGCTCATGTTATTGGTAAAAAAAATTGTAACAAGTAATATTACGTTTAATTTAACTTTGAAACTGCATATTTAGTAGTTGACTTTTGAAAACAATAGGTCTGTGGACGCTTCGATGGGGCAATATGTATGTGCGCCGCGTGAGTCTATTACAATGGAATCGTGGCGGTTTCGGGGAAGGAAGCGCCTCTCGGAACCGCCGCGCGGCCACCTGTGCCTACGCATGCGCGAGCGCCGCACCTGCGCAATCTGCATACATAACGCACAATTCGCTGTAGCGATGCTAATCACCACCTCACATAGGTACATAGCACATGATTTGGTGATCACTTCACATGGTTACTGTTCAGCGCACGTCTCGATTTTTGTATATTAACGGTGGTCGTGCTTGACCACCTGAATACTAAGTTATGTTTACTAGTTTACACAAACTATTATGCAGACTATAAGTGCAGCTGCACGTCTAAATATCATATCAGTGTTATCGGGGTGTTAAGTTTCGTGGTTCACTACTTTAGTTCAAATGAGGAACAGCTCGTTCGTTGTATGAAAAGAGAATCCTTCCAGAAAGGGCATGACGAGTCGTTCGCCTTCGAATTTAAGGATATCCTCCACTCATATCTTCGGCATGTATATTATACTGTAGTAGTTTTAATATATTCCTTAATTAGCTTATATTTTTTCTTTGAAAGATTGCTTCGGTATGTCGAGTTTTTTTTATGCCACTCAGGTGTCAGACAAGCACACAGGCCACCTGACTTTTTTTCTTCACTTTTTTTTTCTTTTTTTTCTTCACAGAGCTCTATATTTTCTTTAAAACATTGTTATAAGCGATGACAATAACTTCACCGCTCGCTCCACGTGCGCCAGTTTACGAATGAGTCGACGTGATGTAGGTACCTAGGTATACGATGCACAGACAGACCTATCGTATCGTGCGTGTTCTAAGCTAAGAGCACCGCATTAGACAGCGCACACGCACAGGCCACAGGACGTGTGCGGGTATTGTTCGCAGCTCGTCGCTGATTGGTGGAACAACAGTAATTACAGATATTTGAATAATGGCGAACTCTGGTACATAGGCGAGCTGAACGGACCCGCGCTGATAGGCGGCGACTGTCTGTCCGTCTATATATTATGATGTGTGCTTACTGAAGAGCTCGTGTTTGAGTTTCTTCAAAGATTATTATGTGGAACTTCTACTGACGTGCATAAGAAAGCATATGCCGTCATGCTACCTCTATGATACCACTCTCCACTCGCTTGTGTGACCGGGACTCAAAACTCTCTTTCAGTAAGCTTAAACAAATACAGGACACCCTGAAAGAGAGTAGATTGACAGTATTGACAGAAAGACAGATAGTCTTTGATGCCTTATGATGTCTCTATGCAAGGTTGTTGTCTCTGCCTACCCCAATGGGAAAAAGGGGTGATTTGTATGTATGTATGTATGTTAATATGCAAGGTTCTGGGTCTGGAACATTTTTGTAGGTAAAGAGACCTTAGACGCGGTAGTCGTTTGGTTTACAAACAGTTTATTAAGTAAAAATTGATATTTAATTAATGATTTATCCATCAGTCAATAAATTAGAGTGCATTGTACATTATATACGGAGGTAAGCGATAAAGAGTTTGGTCCACTTCCTGACATATCGTTGTGTTTATCATTAAGGATATTTTAATGACTGCTGTGTTTAGTGAATCAGCGGTGATGGATGTGGCGCGGTGCTGGCGAGCTCGGCGCGCATGCGCCTCACGGAGCGCGCACCTGGGCCGCGCGCGCGCCGCATACACAAGCGGCCACTGCCTACACAATACTAGCACCATTTGCGCACATCACAAATTAATTTCAACCTTAACTACTAAGAAATAAGCGTTAGAATACGAGTAATTAACGCAGCATTAGCTAGTGTCCGCGGTGGCAATGTTGAGCAGCAAGTTTACATAGAACATTTTCGTATGGTCAGGTGTCGAGCGTTCTCGATCGTCGCGGGCGCAGATTAAATGCAAACGCGAGACATGAATATGAAACGATCTCACGATTGTTCTTACAAATGATTTCATTTGAAATCTACTTACAATTTATAATAGTGCCATTATAGCACAAGGTTGCCAGTTTTTAGTGCGCACTCAGCCCGGCCCGGGCTGTTGCTGGACGGAATTTTAACCAAATAGCATCCAAGTTAAAAGTGCACTACTTTGTTGCCCCGTGGCTGGATGTGCGCGTGCGCCCGTGAGACTCAGCGATCCCCTGTCGAGCAGTGTTATTGCTTTTTTCGGTTAGTATCTGCACGGAGTCTCGAAACGTGCCTGGTACTAAAGTACAGATGGCGAACTGTGGGCGAGCCTACCTACTCCTTTAAGTATAGATATAAAGCATACTTAGCCATGAAAAAGGAATTTTATTTAGGCATTCACTTTAATCGTTCTGGTTTCGATAAGTTTTTTCGTATTCCCACTAACACCTTAAGCTAAGGTAAATAATAGGTTTATGTTAGGAGTGGGTTCATATTGGTACCATAATTTCCGGGGTTCGAATCCGTAACTTTTCGACCACAAGACGTTTTAACCACTTGGCTCCCCCGTTTGAGAAGTTTTAAATAGTCAATTAATATACCATACTAATAGAATCTTCGATAAGTTGACATAGTTCTCACAGTTCTCATAATAAATTAGCGATAAGTGCAAATAGCATTCTGTCTGTCCTTATAATTTAATACAGTGTCAGTGAACTATTTGCTCAACTATGCTAGTTTAACGTTTGACGTTTTGTAAGTGCCGTTTAATGGTCTATACCTACAGAGACAACCTCAGTTCATATCGAACAATTATTAAACGTGATCACGAGATCACGACTATTCCATAATAGTACAGGAAATAATCTGATACTTAATGTGCAGCCCTGGTTTTGCAAAGTACCTACCTACCTACTTCTTCTTCAACTTAGTATCCAAAGCTTTCACCGCGGAGTCTGGGGTCCGCTTTACCAGTCTTAACTGCGGATTTGGCTGGACCTCGATATTTTCTGTGAAGCGACTGCCATCTGACCTTCACAACCCAATGGTGACATTAGGTGATTTCGAACGTAGACCGTTGTTGTAGGTATTTTTAAGGCCTCAAACTACCCGTAACGACTGCCATAGATGTTTACATAGCAACCGGGAACGATGGCTTGACGTGCTCTCCGAGGCCTACTTATCTACTAACCTACTTATCTTCCTAAACTATATTGTAATATGTGGATGATACCGACAACTGACTTGTGGACAATACGCAGTACGCAGTCGGTAGGTACTGGGTGCGTAGTGGCCTGGCGGTGGCACAGTCCTGCCGTCCTGCCTCTACCGCTCGTCGCCTGGCGCACCGCCAACTCAATGATTGGCAATCAAGCGCGCAACTCACTACAAGCCGGCCGATAAACGCCGCGGCTCAACCGAAACCGAGTGAATTACACCGACCACCGGCGATTGTATCGGCGCAGGCACAAGCCGTACTCATTACTTAGTATATAATAGTGGCAATGCTTCGATAGCGCCTAATGTCACCATTGGGTTGTGAAGGTCAGACGGTAGTCACTTCACGGAAAATATCGAGGTCCAGTCAAATTCGAAGTTTAGACTGGTAAAGCGGACCCCAGACTTCGAGGTGAAAGCTTTGGATACGAATGGGATGAACGCTAGGTTAAAGAAGACTGGCAAAAAGCTAAAAAAGTTCTAGCTTAACGTAACATCGTCCTACAGGAACTTACGAGCGAACATTCATGTTATTGCGTATTCTTGAAAAAAACGTGACTAAAAGAAAACACTGTATAAAGTAAGGGTTATTAATATTGCAAGTAATTTTGGTAATATTGAGCGCGCATTAAGCCTCGGTGCGGTACGTGGAGACGACGACGGTCGATGCGCCCGCGCCGATACAGCGGGTGTATGGTAATATTTCGCGCGCTCGTGCTCCGCCGAGCGTTTTAATTATATCATATCGAGACCGCAGGATCTCCATACACAGCCCGGCCACGAGCCAGGTACACCCGTAGTATCACTATATTGCGTAAGTCTCTCGAAAGTATTGCTTCTATAATAAAGGTTTTAATACTAAATTGGAAAAAGTTTCTCCTAAAAATAGGTGCCCACCGAATGCAAGCCAAATGTAAGTGCCCATACCTGGTCTTAAAAACCATTTTTGTCTGACATTTGCGAGGAGGAAGGGAAAAGAAAATAGGGCTAGAATAAATATCTTCACAAACTTTCACATTTATAATATTAGTAAGAAGTAGAATATAGTTAGTAGAATATTTCTAGAAATGTTTACCTTTGTTTAAAAGATGAGATTTTGAACCAGAGTCGAACCGATCTTTTCATAATATCATCATAAATCATTAATAAATTGTTCTTGTATTCAGGTTAGTGCATGCTTAAATGGATAAGCATGCACTAAATATTGGATAAATAGATAAGTATAACCTATCAAATCTAGAGTAGTGTGCAAAGTAACTGTGTTCAACATTCGGTGGGCACACGGCAGTGGACGTTCTGCGTGTGCTGCGCGGGCGCACAATGATGGCCAGTGCGGCGCGGGCGGTATCGCGGAGGTCAGAGATAAATCACGCGCTGCTTCATAATTTAGTGCACTCCCAAAAGTGAGTCATGCGCTAGATAATGTTATCAAATAAGTACCTTACACAATAAATAACTTGTGTACGCTGTCAAATTAAAATACCTATTTTAGCTAGCATACTTTACTAAAAATCCTGCCTAAAATTCGTCATAGCTCATAAGCTGTTAGGAGATTTAAGAATCATCGCCATTATGAACAAACTCTTGGCCTATCACAATAGCTACTTGCAACTTACCAATTCCTAATAGGTACACATGACTACCTACTTAGTTAAATATGAAATTAAAACCTCTACTTACTAGATACATAGCATACATACCTACATAATAATACCCAGAATTGGTTCACAACAACTTAGACGAGGCATCTAACTCAAATTCTGATTGTGTTATGATTATGATATGCTAACCTCACATACAAATATGTCGCCACCTGCAGATAGCTCAGTGTGTCACTGCCGAGTGCAGACGTGCGTGCCAAGTGCAATCGAGTTGGGATCGCTTGCACGACACTATGTCTGCCGACGGTCGGTGTGGTAGCGCGATAGCTGGCGATAGCCGCGCGATAGCGGCCTTCCCACGCGATGCGACACATCATCTGCATCGCCAGACGTCGCGTCGTACGCGCGTACACCACCGGCACCGTGCAGTGCCGCGTGAGAATGAATATTCATGTAGTGATAAGGTGATAACCCACTTACCGGCGGCTCTCGGTTTACGTGATCCTAACATTAACGTACAACACGTTGAGCATGCCACAGATCTCAAACTACTGACATATGAGTAATATATAGAGCATAATATTTTTAAAGGTTGATTTATTTTCATTATGGATGGAGGTAGGGAACGACGGTATCTCCCGTCCGAACTGAACAGTCCAACTGGGGTAGTACTAGTAGCCCTACAGAAGACCGCGGCCATAATAACCATCGTGTTGTGTTCCTGGCGGTGAGTAGGGTAGCCAGAGCTCACTGGAGGAATTCTATACTGTCAGCGAGGAAACCAAAGTCTCCTGTGATATCAGCACAGAATCTCTCCTAACCCTCCTCCTCCCATTTGCCCTTCCCAATCCCCCAAAACCTGGAGGACAAAGCATAGTGTTCTTTCATTTACTAAAACTGCTATAAATTACTCAGGATCCTTCTTAGAACTTAAACTGAAATTTTAAAGGTGAATTATAAAATTATTTACAATTATCGCTTAAAGTTATGCATTTAATGGATATTAGAATGTTCAAAGTGTCACATTCGTGGAGTAAGAATGTCCGCTATTGTAATTGTAGCTCCTGCAGATACTCGTATTACACCGAGTAATAAATACTTGCAAAGGACTCTATAATTACCTTTAATTTGAAGAATATGGAGAAGATTGACCGGCTAGACTGCGTTACCAAGTGTTAGCCCTTTCCAAGGTGCCTGAAGGTTATCACGGGGGGAGCGTTGCTCAGAGAGGCTCTTCTCACGCACTCCTGTACTAAACAAGACCTCAATAAAGCTACTGATGGTGCGGTTGCGATGGCTGAATTTTACGCCGGAACTATTTCATTTGTTTATTTGAAGTGAAACATTGACACAAAAGAAGAAAAAATTGAAGTAGGTATGCGAATGATTGCGTATTAAAGTAGCAGTCGTGCGTTTCCTACAAGGCGTTGTAACCTTCCAAAAAGTGTTCACACAATTACAAATGGTCTGACACCAGCGCGGAGAGTTTGGAGTGATTAGATAAAAAATGTGAACATCGCATCTCTTCCCAATTAAATATGTGATCGTGTGAAAATGAAGGTATTCGCGCTGCCGTGAACACGCGTGTACTTGTGGGGACGTCGCGCACAAGTTTTTGTTGTCGCACGGTCTACAGACGCCTGTTTATGTTAAGATGCGATCTGTGACGCGGCTGATACCCTGGTGCCTGATTCCTTTATAATTTACCTCTCATCTTAAAGTGCTCGTGATTTCCAGTCAGTCAATAGGTATAATGTTATTCTGGATTAGGTAGAAATCTAAATGGAAGAGCGGAAGATATTTTATGCAAATTTGATTTTCAGATCTGCAGATTTTTCTGTTCTTGTGTTCCCTGGTGGACTTTATAGTCCTATATGGTTCTAACGACAGTGCAGGATTGTGTTCAGTCTTTAAAACTTTCGATATTCATTTGTTTGTACAAGGTCATTAACCGTCACCGGTTGTGTAAACAATGGCAATAATAATTTGGAATCAAATTACAAATTAGTTAATTTCCGTTCATAAAAAATAACGATCGATGTGAAAGCACCTGCGCGAGGGTGCCAATTACCCCTCCCCCCACCGGGGCCCCGCACACGGCGCGGTATTCAAATCTGGCGCGATATTGTGCGCTCGCACACATGCGCACGCGTCGCACTCGTTCGCACTAAGTGGACGGATTATGCAGGCGATGCGAATTTATGCGCAATGGTAATGAGTAACGCATTATCTTTATAATCAATATTCACTATCTAAAGTCATATTTACAACAGATTTCACTTTTTTTTTTAATTTAATTACTTACTTACATTAACTTTTATGTTTAATGCAAACGTACTTTGCATGAAAATTATACATCTTTGCATGAAACATAAAAATGATTTCCATTAATTTTACAAATAATGTACGTATCGTGAACTTGGCGAATACCTAGTGCCTACATTTGAATAAAAATAAAGTTAACGTGTTCTCGAAAGGGTGGCGCTGTCGTTGCCCTTTCACAATAATGATGGTAATGTGTGTTTTAGGTAAAGGTCACCTCGGCCTGTTTCTCAAGTCACAAACACAAATGTGAGCACTAAATATGAATTAATGAACACGCAACGTTGCGCCTCTACGGCTGTTAATTGAAAATTGCTATTAAATTCGTTACTGGGTTTTATGAACGAATATACCTTAAATAAAAATCGTTAAAGTGCAAGTCGGACTCACGTCACGTGAAGGTTCCCTACAAAACTGGATAAGGGCAGTCTGTTCAGACAGAAACACTTTTTGTATGACGTGAGTAACTAGGTACCTACTTGTTCACTGTTTTGGAGTTTTTCCCTTTACTTGTGCTGTAAGACTTTAGGTTCTGCAAAATACCATCATTCTGTGTATATCTCTAGTGCAAAGAGTAACCGACGACAATTTTATTGCTAAGAGGCATTTTGCAGTTTGTTGGAAATCGGAAAAAGTGATCATCTAGGACGGGACTTGTACCCGCGCTGGTCGCGGGTCAAGTCGGGGCCCTTACAGGAGGAATGCTCTGACCAACTGAGCTACCTGGACCCGTCTGTAGTACACAGCCTGAGTCTATTTCCGGAAAGCTATAACCTGGTAATATATATAAAAAAAATATTCGAAATTCTCCGATCCGATTTTGCAGTTTTTACATATCTAGTTGAATTTATTATTAGTTAACTCGTGCGATATAATCTTGGTCGAATGACGTCATGTTTGCCACAGCCCCTTAAATCCTTGACGGTCTATACCAATGGTAGTAACTCAAACGAGTAATCATTTTATTGCTTTTTAATCGCTCACTCAAGCTATAACGACAAACCGGATGTGTGTAAAGTCGTGGCTCCTTCAACTGAGCTATTATCGTTGAACCTGCTCCTCCGCCAGGGACAATATCAATGGCATCGCTTCATTACGACAAGTGGCGGCGTCTGTCATCTCATGACACGACTGCTCTAACCGCTATGCAATAAAGCGATCATTGTGAAATAATTGTTGTGTCTATTTTGATATTGCAAGATGACTTACAAGAGAGCTAAGTGTACACGGACGCAAGATGGACCCCATATGTATATAAAGACCAACCGATGCCCGCGGCTGTCAGCTAATGCAACTATTGATCGTATCTCTAGTTCTACTTAACCAATTGCAATAAATTAAATGTAGAGCAAATTAGACTTTAAGTCGACCAACGCTTGTCTAATAAAAGACCGCATATTGGTTTACTTTGATGTGATAATGTATTTATTTCACTTTTGTGCACGATTGTATTTCAGTTTTACATACGAAGTACGAAGTACGGGCACCACTTTTTGAAATAAGGTTGTACGGGTCCTATTTTTAGGTGGGTCGAAACTTGGAGGTCCTACGGGTACGTTTTTTTTTTTTTTTTATTGGTAATAGGCTCGCGTTTGACCACGATCTCACCTGTTGATAAATGATGATGTGGTTGACGGTGGAGCACGCTTGCCTAGAAGAAACCTATTCACTCTAGACTTGAAGACTCCCAGTCGCCTTAAAATTCCAAAACAAGAAATTTTGTGTTCTGAATCGTTCAGATAATTCTAGTTTTTTTTTACAATTCTCCAATATTCTGTTTCTACACAGCTACTTCTTTATAATAGAGTAATCTGTATGTAGTCACTGTGTGTAGAGCCAGTAGAGCTAATGTCGTACATATTATTTAGACTAGAATATACCTTTATTCATTCAGACGAAGGACCGAAATGATCGAAACTTGAAAATTTACGATTCAAAAAAACTGTTATCATCGACATAAAACTAATTGAAAGATAAAGTGATTAACAGCGGGCAGATTAGCCGGCCGGTAGCGGCGCCGGCGCAGGGCGGCAGATGTGTCAGGACGCGGAGGTGCGGCGGCCATTAGCCACGATTTCACGCGCATCTGTCACCCGAACACGCAAATATTGCAGCGCCTCCGCCGCCCACCCTTCGGCCGCGAGACACAACTAACAATCTCGGAAATATTGTAATTTTCTCATTCATTGCATATCACGTCATTTGCAATCTACCAACAACACATTCATGTCTACTTATGTCAGTATCACTCTTTAAAGAATAACAATAATAATTATCACTAGACGATGCCCGCGGCTCCGCCCGCGTGAATGTCGGATATCGCAACTTTTGGTCATATCTCAGGTTTTTTTCAAACAAATATTGCAAATTTTAAATCTCACCAAGTATTTTTTTTTCATACTGCGCTGCACCGTACACAGTTCATTTAGCAATTTTGTAATAGTATATAGATATAATAATATTACCATAATAATATACAATATATGCGAAATAAAACTATCAATTTTATTTCACAATACTTCGCACTTTTTTCGTGCTCTAGTGATACGTTGACAGATCATCCGACTATGCGTAGGCTTTGGGTTCGATACCCTATTAGTGCAAAAAATGCATAAATATCTCTATTTGTATTGGTCTGTATGTTTCTCCGTGGCTGCACTGTCTATGTAACACTGGCGAGAACTATTAAATTTAATTGTGAGATAACCTCGGGGCTGTCTCCTCACGCAATAAACCGCCGACTCCAGCGCACGCGGCGACCTTGAACTTGACACTAACTACCTATACGCTAACATAAGTAAGTAGGTACCCAGAACACTGCACACTGATGTTGTTGAGAATATGAAAGCTGTAATCTGTTATAGGATTGAAGTAGGTAGGTACTTCCCGGAAATTTATCCTCGCATTGCATCAATCTCAATGTATGAGACCCCACTAAGATATTCAGAGGGCCAAGCCAACGGGGCGTAGTCTTGCATCCCGAGATTAGGATTCCCGGCAGTCGTTCTCACAAAGGTCAGGATAAACAGGATCGACTAACAACCAGCGAGTAAAGCTCGGGCTTTAAAGTTCATTGATCATTCAAGGGCATTTTAGATCTGTGAACATCTAACTACCGATTAATTTGCGGCATTTTGGACCAGGCGGATTTGGCAAAAATATTTTTTACGTTTTGTAAGTTCCGGTTTAGTGGTCTATACGAATTCGTAGCACTTCATAGCAGTTCGATGTGAGCTAATTATATTAATTACTATATTCATAATCAATCAGCAACATACTAACGAGACAACACAATGCCTGTACCAGCGGCGGCTGACACCACACGGGTCCGCTGATCATCATCAATTATGATCAGTCATTCGGTGCGAGTCATCAGCATGCTTTTTCGTCCTCCAAATATTCAAGAAGCTATCACAAGCTACGGTCCTACTTCACATAGCATAGAAGATACAATGCTAAATTTCAGCTTAAATATTATTATGTTACCTTCTACACCTATTAGGTATGGTAGAATATGCATGAACAATTTAATAACGTTAGATCTCGATGTAAAAATTACCATATTCATTGAAATAAAAATATTCATTCAATCATTCATAACTTCAAGTGGCAAAAGATTTTATAAATGCGATAATTTGGATGGATATTTTTAACTCGCCCAAGCCAGACAGATTATAGATGTGTGCGACATTTCAATCAGATGTAAATTTCATCCCAATTGGAAACCGGGCGGTGTGTTCATTTTAAAATTAGCAAGATTTGATTACAGACAACGAAAAAATGAAAGTAAATAAAAGTTTTAATAAAAAGCATTCTAATTTTTGACAGTGCCTTGTGTACATCTACTCCCTTTGTGGAGTAAGTGTTATAGTTGTAGTGTTGTGGAGACGAAAGAAAGATAACCGAAAAGAGATGTGAAACGTGTATTTTATATTGCACGTTAAACACAGTAAATAGGTGGCTAGTCTTTCCTTAATAGTATGTACTCGTAGAGGTTTGTTACGTTAGTCTCTCAGAATGATTGTTTATTTTGTATATATAGAATAATTATTGCGAAATAAGTAATGACGCGCGTCGCCCGTGCGGCTTGTTAAACAGCGTCAGCACGCATGTATAGTCAAGACACTATTACATGCGAAGTACAGTCGTGAGACTGTACAGATACCACAGAATCCAGTCGTTACTCACTCAAACTCAATAATAACACGGACATTTTGAACTTTGAAGATTTATTTTCAAATTTCACTTTAGTTTCACTCAAGACTCGCCCCGTCATTTAAACCATGCGACGCAATGTGATCCCGGTGTGCAAGCGCCCTAAGTCTAGTTCCAGCCTATCAAACGTATTACATCCATCTTCATTTCCTGCCTTCCTCGCAAAGAAACATAATAGTTACAAGTATCGTGCCATGGTGTTCTAATTACCCACATCTTGACAACACTCAGCCACGACATCGGCGCCAATTGTCGGCATCTTTCACAATTGCGTGCTCCTGCGCATCAATGACCGACACCGCGCGCTTCTTTTATTCGTCCGAATTAATTCAGATTAGCGTGTTAACAGGAGTAGTACTGCGACACTGTGACGTCATCTGATATATGCATTACAAGAATATGTCCATTTACATCAATAAAGTCATAACATATTTTAAATCCAATAATATTCTTTGACATAGATTTTTGTGATATTATTATTTTAGTAGACAAGCAACCGAACATATGAATTAACGTGAATGAAGGAAGAAAGACAGAAAAAGAAAGAGAAAAGGGAAGAAAACAGAATTTCTTCAACCCTTAGTCTACGGCGATGATAATGTAAAGCGCTGATAGGCCTAAATAAACTTTAATAGGCCATCATCACCAATTAGTAACCAGCGCACAAGAGTGCAGTACCTATCACCTTTTTTTTATACCACCTAGGTTGCAAACAAGCACACGACCCACCTGATGGAAAGCGGTCACCGTGGCCTATGGACGTGTGCAATACCAGAGGCGTCACACTTGCACTGCCGACCCTAATAAGCGATTAAACTATGTTCGCTTTTTAATTTATCCGGTTTACAGGTTTTTTTTAATGGAAAACCCTGCGACCTAATTTACAAATGCACACCTCGATTTAATTTACGGCAGGTAATGATCCAATTTGATGAACCGCTTCACCATATTACTATGCAGACGATTATTGCAAGCAATATTAACCCTTAATTGACGGATTGTTCTACATTTATAAATATAAATGTATGGCCTTTTTTTGTATTAAAACAGCAATTGCACGTCGAATGTGATCATTTAGAACTTGAAGAGTTAGTAGAGGCAAGTAATTATAGGAAGTAAAAAAGCGCATATATATTAGTGAGGAATAGATGTCAGTGTTGAGTTGCGACCGTTAATTCGTTACGTTCCCATTTGGCGCTCACAGCTGGACGTCCGCGTCAGTTACTGCTTCATTTTGCCTTTGACGATACATATTTATGTCTCAATAACACTACTCTCTACACTTTAAATGGATGTGCGAAAGAGAGAAGTTTTTTTTTTTTACTTTTCGTTCCCTAGACTCCTTAACTGGCACGCGCATGGCACACCTGATGGTAAGCGGTCACCGTTGCCTATTGATGTGTCATCAGAGATGTCATACTCGCGCTGCCGACCATCGAGGGGGGGGGGTTGTGAGCTCTGGTTACCCTACATACCGGCGGGAACACAACACGATGGTTATTATGGCCGCGGTCTTCTGTATTCAAAATTGTAGTATTCTAAATTCCAAGAATTTTCTGAAATCAGGGCCCGTAGACAAGTATCAAAGTCTAAATCGCTAATGAATAGAATAGATTAGGTCGACCAATCATACTCAAACTCGTGATTCCGCCGCGGCGCGCGCATTGTACGTCGGTGACGAGCTTGGAAGTGATTGGTCTATCTAATAATTATGTTCGTTTCCTTAGCGATTTACGCTGTCACTTGTCTACGGGGGCTGAAATACTTTCGACTTTTTATTCTCTACCTGGTTTTATTGTTGTCATAACAAGCAACTATTGGTTTTATTTTAATCATGTTTTCATACAAGATTTTATAAACGGTTTCAACTACTCTATAAAGATATCGAACTGTCAGTCCGATGTACGACAGAGAGAACGCTCTACAAAATCGAAGACTACGGAATCAATATTAGCCGCACTCCTACAGCTCCTCCTCATGGCCATTATTATTGATGTGTTTTGACTGTGCTGTCTAAATAATGTAATAAATAAATCATAGTAGGGCTCGCGAGTCCTCGGCGTGATAGCAGCAAGCAATTACCCGCGAACTGCAACAATATGGACGCGCGCGCATTGTATGTAAATGTGGCGACACCTGGAGCACTGCCGACGACATTGTCTTACTATTTCATCGCAGCACGTCGCGCGGACTCGGGACAAATCGTAGTAGCTGCGCGTGCGAACAATGTCAGGTTGTGTGATACCCCACAGCTTCAACAAGATAACTGGTAGTTGCTGCGCGTCCGAACACAAGGTACCTACCTACTTGCCCAACTAACGCCGCGGCGTCCGCCAGTCTCGCAGCTATCGCTCTGTCGCGTTACAAGGGCCCATTATGACGCTTTTAGTGAATAAATATTGATAAAACGCTTTTAAAATTCATTTTGTATAAGTGTGCGCACGCGCAACTCGGTGCCAATTACAGCCGCGGCCATCAGATAGCACTAACAAGACGATGCGTATCTGTCCCGCGGCACCGCCCGCGCATGCGCCGCGCCGCAGCGACCACACCAAGCTAAATTCAAATTCCGCTAAACTCCCCGCGACATAAATCTCAGCGGAACAAACTTAATCTCAACCGTAACAGGGTTACATAGAGTTCGTTTTTATTTGTAGAAATACGTGTGGCCACTTTGCATGATGAACGCGGTGGCGTGAATTACGCGACCACAGGTCGTTACTGCGCAACCGCGGCTCTAGCTCGGCCCGAGCTGCCTCAAACGAGCCCTGCGCGGCTGACAATAGAGGCGCCTCCGATGTTAAACGCAAAGTTGGTCTCCGGGAGAGCATTGTGGCGGCGGTGGAATATTTCACGCAGATGGCACGATAGAGCGCGATTGTGTGCGCGCGCGTCGATAGCGCTATCACCTGACACAACAGGAAGGACAAACGAACGCTATGAATCAAGCGCGACAGCGCCGCAAATAACTAGAGCTTTGTTCTCGAATTGCGTAACAATGGGGTGCGATATCATACAGCGGGCGCTCGGCCTAGCGGCGCGGGCGGCGCGGCGCGGCGGCGCTAGTTAGCGCGCTGCAGCTCGGCGGCTCCTTTGAATAATTCGCGATGAGCTCGCTAGATTTATGGCGTATAACCATAGAGCGGCGGCGGCAATTAAATAATTTGCGTACGAGCCCACGCACACACGCACACCACTCGTGCGTACGCGCACGCACACACGAGCGCGCGCCTCACAGGCGCCGCGCGCTCTCATTGTGATTTGTGGCTCTAAGTCGCCGTTTATTAATCACTCCGGAGTCTAACAACAATACCACGGATACATGGAACCCACAATTTGGTCCAGCGCGCTGTGGCGCCGACGTCGCCGTCTGCTGTAATTTATTGCGCGGTTTAGAACAAAATTGGCCATAAGTATGCACCGCGCAGATACCTTCCATCTCCATCCGAGCCATTTCTATTACGAGTCTGGAAGAGGAAGTAAGAGGCGTAATCGCCAGAAATTAATAATTTAATTGCTACCTCTTTAGTCTCGCAGTACGTTTGCCTGTGACCGTAAACGAATTATGTGGTCCCGGGTCTAATAAAAGTTTGCCGACTTTTTGATAGATCTCATTCGCAGAACAAGGTCTGGCAAATTGCCCAGTAGACGGCAATAGGCTGACCTTCATGCTCTATAATCCTACGAAGGCTTAGGTGGTTACTCACCCTATGAAATATCTAATAATATATGTAGTGAGCAAAAGAAAACCTCATTGGAAGAGGTCTATTTGCACAAGAAAGTGTCCCGTGACTCGAATCCCGTCAATGATGCTGTTGAGTGTCTATGTCATTATTCTAGCCAAAGTAACTACAGGCCATAGATACCCAAAATCGATTACCGATAATGCACTGTGTCTATCTGATAGTTTGTAGTAGTATCATAGTTGTTTCAAAATGGCTGTGCACTTTTGCCCTTCACGAAGGCTCTTCAGGTTTGAGTGTAAACATCTACATTTATTCCACCTTTCGCCTTATCTTTTGCCTTTCTAATCTTTCTTGTTTTTCTTCATTTTTCGCGTGCCTGACACGTAGGTAACTATACTTTCATAAACCATGGTGTTTGCCATCAGGTGAGTCATATACGTATTTGCCAACTCTCTACCATAAGAAATATTATCGCTATTTTCTCACCTATGTAGGCACTTCCTACAAAAAATGCGTCTTCAATAATAATAGGTGTGAAAATAACGTTTTTAAGTGACTTTTAATCCTTAAAAGGTGTTCCCCTAGGCTGATAAAGATCTGTATCATATTAGCATTTAGAAAGTAGGATGTTACCCAATCTCATTCACTTACAATGTAATAGCAAGAAACTGCTAAATTGACGTTTTGATCAGCGATTAAGATAATAGCCATTGTGGGAGAGTGGATCCAGCTCATGAGCGACGCGACGCAGCGGCGGCCGACAAAAACCCACAGCAATTAGTGGCACTTCGCATCCGCAGCCGCGGCGAGGGATGCGCCGAGCGCTGGTGAGCACTGCACCGCACACCCAACAATTGTATAATTGCTTGGCGATCAATTGGAGGCGTGAGAAGGCACAGGCCGCGTCTGAGCTCTTTGAGACAACCATAGCGGCACTCACGCCTTCCAGGACTTTCAATGTCTTCCATAATTTTATTACAACTTTGGTGGCAGACAAGCACACCGCCCACCTGATGAGAAGCGGTCATCGTGGCCATTATGAAACAATATCTTGGACACAGGTGTCTTTCAACAAATGAGTTGAGGAAAGGTTCTGAGGATTATGACGGTTGTGTTTTATACTTCTTCACAGAATACCTAATAGTACTACCGGGACTGCCGCTCGAATGAGGAAGACATAATCGAATGAAGGTTAAGAATTAGGGCATTCATGGAAGTGCGTTTATTTAACCTTCAGATGATCGCTCGTCGCTCATGAATACAGCGACCTTTATAACGCCTGAATCATAACACAATTCCTCTAAAGTAACTATAGGAATGCTTTCATATTCAGACGTTTTTAAACCGTCAGAAACGGGAATTTGCGAAACCGGTTCCAGTGGCTATAAAATGATGTAAACATTTTGGTGTGAATTGAGTTATCTTTTTATTTTTATACTACTTAGGTGCCCAGACAAGTGCAAGGTCCACCTGATGGTAAGCAGTCACCGTGGCCTATTGACGAGTGCAACATCAGAGATGTCACACTCACGCTGCCGACCTTCGAGGGGGAGGAGGGTTGAGGAGTTTGGGTGGGGTTGGGGAGATAGGAGCTCTGGCTACCCTACTTACCGGCAGGAACACAACACGATGGTTATTATGGCCGCGGTCTTCTGTAGGGTGGAGGTACTTCCCCAGTCGGGCTGCTCAGTTCAGACGAGAGATACCGTCGTGTCGTACCTCCTACAAAATCTTATCTTATCTAAAAAGAGTGATGAGTTGGTGTCTTAATAAAATATAATGTAGGCATCAGTAGATGTTGATATTAACAATTTGATCCCCTTATGAAGGAATTTCGGAAACCCAATGCTTGCTTACAATGGGCATCAACTGTCAAATTTCAAGTTTTTGGTCTCTGCAGTTTGAGCTCTACGTGGATGAAGCAGTCACTACTAAGAGCATTCCCCGTAACCTGTGGATTGACGAAGTGTTGAAGGTAGGACAAGAACCGTACGAAGTACCAGTAGCTTAGTGGCAGCAAGCACATCGGACGGTAGTAGTGTCAGTAGTATTGCGGTGTGCTAGGTACCTACAGGAGGCGACTCGACGAACGGCCGTCATCGCCGTTACCGATATTATTTAAAGCGCTCCAATCACCCCTTATTACTACGATGCGCTATCGATAATGCTGCGCGGTAGAAGGCGGGGGAGGGGGGGCGCGTAGCCCGGCGCTCGCGCAGTAATGCCGAGCTTATCGCAGATGAGTTACGATTAGTAAATTGGCGTGCGGAGAAGGGCGCGATCGGCTTTCTAATAAATTTAGTTGAAATTACTGGTGCATCTCCTGAGCTGCGCCCGCGCCGGCGATGCCCACGATATTCTTCAGAAATTGTTATTCCGATAGGAGCGCAGTTACCATTTAGTTAATTGGAAAATTCATAAGTACGGTACCAGAGGAGCTGGCCGTCGTCGTAGCTACGACCACGAGTATTATGCTGCGATAAACCGAGCGCGGCACGGCGAGCTAATGGCTCTGGACCATATTCTGATCAGATGGTCGATAGGGTCTGGATGTATTTACAGTTAGAAATACAAATTTTAAAGATATATTTTTAGGTTAAAATGTAATACTTATTTTAGTCGTAGACCCATTCATATCCGTGTCAAATCAAGTCATTTATGCCAGAATATTGAACAAGAGATCTTACAATACTTTGATCTTGAATATTGATATTAAATGATATTATATTCGAATTCAATAGTGCCTCGGAGAGCACGTTAAGCCGTCGGTCCCGGTTGCCATACAAATATCTATGGCAGTCGGTACGGGTAGTTGGAGCCCACAAAATTCCAACCAGTCTAACTTGAAACTTCGATATCGCCATTGGTCATAATGACCATTGGTTGTGGAGGTCAGATGGCAGTCGCTCCACGGAAAATATCGAAGTTCAGCCGCATCACAGTTAGACTGGAAAGCCGACGCCAACTGAGTTGGGAAAAAGGTTCAGAGAATGATGATTATATTCGAATTCAATACGGACCTAGTAATTTTCATAGCTGACAGGACTCTACATTATTAAGTTTAAACGGTTAATTTTCTGAACCATTAAACAAATAGTGATGTGAATACCAAGCATGTACAGTTCGCGGTACTTCTTGTTTAGTGAGAACTTGACGCTACGAGAATTATTTATACAGAACACGCTATTTGAATTACATTATACATATTGTTTTGTTTATATAAGTATTATATTTGGGCAGGTGTACTTATTTTTTCTGTAAACAAGGCACTTACAATATTATGAAGGTACATGATACACAATAAGTCAGAACCCACTGGTCACCTGAAACCCGCACCCTGTGCTTATTCATCCCCTAGGTTCCTACTCATCCCTTGCTCAGTTATTTATTTTAAAATCATTGATGTATGAATGTTACACGACAATGCCTTTGCCAAAGTAAAACAGTTTATAACACTTGGTGGCAGACCAGCGCGCGCTCTATCTAATAGAAAGCAGTCACCTTGGCCTATTATTGACGTAATGCAACTTGTAGTAACTGCTTAGTAGGTTACTTTACGAGAGGTCAATACAGCACTGGTGCTTTAAAACTCTAAACCAGAAGAATTCATTAAGCTAAACGAAGAACAAACACGAGTGCAGCAGGGTTGGTAGAGTGCTCTACAAAACCGAAGCAACCTTATTAGTCGGACACTCACTCTTCAGCTTGACGTGTCAGGTAAAAAACTGTGTACTTATATAGGTAGGCAAAAACATACATAAATAGGTAGTCGTTTGTAGGTATATATTATACACAAGTCACGCGTCGATATTACCATTAATTTTCTAATAAGAATCCAACATAAATAGAAGTTCGAATACTCTAGTTAGCATAAATATACAATATTCCAATACAGTTTGATTTCTCCTTTAAATATTGAACATCTATAAGCGCAACTAGTGAACATCGACAGCGAGTAACAGACGCGAGTTCAAATCGAGTATCGGGTGGCGGGCGAGATAGCGGCGAGTTCACGTCACCGGCGAGTTATGAAAACACGCGAGATACGATTAGCGAAACTTCCGCACATAATCGCGTTACAAAAATACTAACTTTATCATTTGCGGCTCCCCTACACCTCCTGTAATAATTAATATTGATTTCTACCAAACTATTGTTTTTAACTATCATCTGAGACAGCTTCCGAGCAAGTTGGTCGCGAGGGCGCGGTGCGGAGGGGGAGCGCGGCGGCAAACTTGTGCGGACTTCCATCTACTTTAATAGTGCGTTATAAGGAAATGAGCGTTAATAAAGGCGTGCGTGCAGATAATTCCACCGCTTCCACAAGACCTCAAGTGATTCTCGTCGGGCGCAGTAATCCATCTAAATTATTCAAATGCAAAAATGGTCCGTAAACAATTGTCGCGGCATGTGGCTAGTGTGGCTACTCGCTAATGTGTTTATAATAGTGCCACCGCGCTGCGCGGGCGCGTGGCCGCTCATTTGCGATTGGACACGACAGCGCATGCGCCGCCACCACCGCGCGGCACCGGGGCCGACGCACGCGCATACGATGACGGTGGCGGTGGATCGGTAGAAAATCGAAACGAATCGAAAATTAATATCAAGCAAATTTTGAATCATCGTAACGTAGCAATATTAATTTATCAATCTAGTTGGACAGTGTGGGAGGCGAGGAGAGGACCGAGAGATGCCAATTACAAGAAATTAAAGACGATCAACAACGCAAAAGTTCTCACTCAATGAAACATCTTCCAATTGGCTTTCGACATTTTTATGAGTATCGCCGGGATGATGAGAATGGAACCCGAGCAAGTATTCTGTGCTTCGGGGAATTAAATTTGATCGAACTGCAAATATAATAAGAAAACGTGTATATAAATCGTTCATTAATGGCATCTAGGAATTGAGCGTCGATCGATAAACACGCGCGCCGTGACGGCTCGTAAACTGGCCGCCCGTTAATGTGTAAGTACCGTGCATTACGAGCTGAGCGGAGCGGAGCGGGCAGCGCGGTGCTCGCACACGTCGCACGACGAATGCGGTGCGCGGAACTAATGCGGATATCTGCGAGCGCATTATACCGCATTTACACTTTATTACGGCGCGCGCGAGTTTTATTTAATTGTAATTTTCACGTGGAGCGGCCCGCGAGCGACCGTGGGAGCGCGCGGTGACACACAAACGTCGCGTTCACACGTTCGGCCGCCGCCTCCGCCTCCGCGCTGTGTAATCACGCGCAGCCTCCGCGAGGCTTTCCTACAAATTGCTCCTAGTTGAGGCGGTAATTAGAGCCTCCGTAGGTTTAGGTTCCCATCGACGTATGACAAGCAGATTTTTATTGATGTGTTTCTGTAAGTGGTCACGTTTAGGCAGCAGGCGACCTACCTACTGTGTGGGTCTTCTGAGAACTAGCTACAGACCAGTTTGCGTTATTGTAGTAAGCTATATACAGAAAAAAAATTGAGGTCGAGGATACCCGCATTAGATAAGTAGGGACAAATGGTGAGACAACGACCGCATTTTACATAATAGCTGTTATAGTTCATAAATATACTTCCACAAAAGGTATCAAAGACTTGGCTACTTTTTGCATCAAACATTTGTTTTTTATTATTCATGATAGGCTTACGTTTTACCTCAATCCCACCTGATGCTAAGTGACGATGTGATTTACGATGGATCACGCTTGCCTAGAAGGGGAACCTATTCACTCGTGACTTGAATTCTCCCAGGTCATAGCGTTCCGGAAACACAGACTCCGGCAAGGAATTCCACTCCTTAACTGTATTTATGATTATATAATGGTGTTTACCTACTCCGATTGTTCTTTTTGCAGTAGGAACGCCAAGAGCTTGAAGTTGCCAACTGTGGGTATACTGCTAAGACTCTACCTTGTAGCTCCTTCGGACCTCAGGCAACTCACCACACATTCTGAATTAAACCTACATGTAACATTTTTTATGTAACTATTGTGATTATGTCAGTCTCGTCCCGTTGAATGTTATTCCTGTCACAACCCATAAGCAAACCGTTGCACAACTTCTTCATTACGTATCTATGCGAAAGCTCAGTGAATTAGTTTCTAAAATTAGTGGCAAAATATGATGTTACTTACTCAACAGTGTGGTGATCGTAAGGCGACTGACTACTGCTAATCTATTAGGTATATTGAACTTTGAGCTTACCTATAACAAAAAGAAAATGTTTGGCTTATTAATTGTTATACCTAGTTTAGAGAAATTAAAGAAACACGTTTGTTCACAGGATGGAGGATATGTGTGTGTGTAGATAAAGTTGATTTATCTTTCACATAAAAACAGAATCTGGATGAAATAAGACACATAGTTTATTGTTTGACATACTTAGCCGATAGGTTACTTACATATTATCCCAGGAGTAGGTTACCATCAAGATCCCTATTTACGCTAGCAGAGCCGCGGGCAGCAGTTAGTGTACCTACTTACTTATTCATTTAAAAAATTCTAATAAGTGTCTAACTACGTCAATATGACTTCACCTTGCCTGATGATAAGCTAAAGGCTAAAGGTAAAGTTAGACATTATAATTCAACCAAGAGTTCCACCATTAATTTTAAACTATTTCCTGGATGTCCCATAGGTACTTACAAAGTCGACACGGCTTTTAAGAATAGTTTAAAATCGAATGAGAGCGCGGTGTGTCCAAATATTGAGCACAAAGTGACAATACACACGACAGTGCGTCCCCTGAGCGCCCAAGACCGCTTAAACAGTCGCCGTCATCACGCACGTGCCACGTCCGCGCCCCGCACGGCGCCGTTTAGCACCTTGTAGCGCCACCACGCACGAGCCGAGCACGAGGGCGCACGACTCACCCTTTCTTCCCCTTTCCTTCATGTTTTATTATTTTTATCGCAATATGTTCCGAGTAGTAATGGGTGCGATGATGGATAGCACCACACGGCAAACTCAAGTCAACGATTTGACTGGATCGTGTTCTGATCGATCACGCGAGGGGTGCAGGCTCCGGGGTACACAGCATCGCGACAACTATAGATGCTGGCGGGGTTAATGTCTGTTTTGAGACAATACCCTCGGCCTGTCAATAATTTATCATGTTTAGCTTCAAGTTGAGCGGACTGCATTAAAATACTGCTGCCTCATTCGTGATGTGACTAAAGTTTACTCTAATTTGCATGTGATTTTGAGATCTCAGGTGCCATTCCCGGTTCAGGTAAAATGTTTCTTATGTTTCTATTAAAAAAATCTTGAAAACTACACAAACTTCAGACGTGCAAAATTACACTATAGGCTCGAAAGTCTCATAGCCTATTGCGTGGTCTTAATACCACAGTGAGCTAAATAAGGGTGTGGAGCCCTACCCCTTTGGGGACATAATAGGCGTGTGACCATAATAAAATATTCAAGTATGTACATCATCATGAAGAGAATTTGAATAGGTATCGAAAAGGAAGTTCGTAGGTACCTCCCTAGTGTCCTTTTGGCACTAAGTAGTAATATTTGTGGGTGTTACTTAATTATTATTTTTTCTTTCTATCTGTACTCAATGCGGTGAGCAGGTACTCAGGTGTACAGCAATGTATGTAAAGAAATGATATGTTTTTTTTTATACTACGTAGATGGCAGACAAGCACATGGCCCAACTGATGGGAAGCGGTCACCGTGGCCTATGGATATGTGCAACACTAAGGGTGACACACACGCGCTGCCTACCCTGAAGGGAAGAAAGGAAGGGGATATCTCATTTTGGACGGGAGATAACATCGTGTCCTTCCTCTTCCTAAATGTAAATGGTAATTAAAATAAGTTGGATGTAGAAGGCGTAAACCACAGTTTGCGATAGATATTATTAAAATAGTTCTTATAAACTGACGGGCTTATAAAACATTGCATATCAAAGCAAAACATTCGTTGGTGAATTAAAAAAGCAAGACTAAGTAATTAACTGACTTGCTAACTATATTTGCTCTGATTAACAGAATGAAAAAAACAGTAAGGTATTATGTATATACACATAATTATGCAGCATAGTTTTTATATGTTTGAGATAGTATTCCGATAAGCAAGCGTGCAACTCCATAATAATGTTGCCTGTTCGTAAAACCATGACAAGGAAATCATTCAACAAAAAACATGTTTACCAAAAACCATTTTGTAACGCGAGGAATGAGGACACAATGTGAATATATTGAGGCAATTATATTGAGTTTCAAATCAATTAGAAGTACTCTTTTTATCGCAATTATATAAATTTATAAGCAACGAGCGCGAAAACGACTAATTACCCGTTTTAGACCATGGCATTATGAATATGAATGAAACACTTAGTGATTGTCCAGTACAAACAACGTGACTAGAAACGGTTGAGCTATAGCATAACATAACATAAACTCACGCCTATATTCCCGAAGGGGTAGGTAGAGGTGCTAGCACCCACATTTCGCCTGTTTATGTTTAGGTCCCAATGTAATAGGTGGCGAGCCTGTTGCCATTAACCGGGCACTTATAAACCTGCGATAAATGCACACATAACTTCGAAAAGCATCGAAAAGTCATTGGTGTGTGCCATGGTGAACCTGGGATCGAACCCGAGACCTCGTCTTAGCAGTCCATTACCCAGACCACTAGGCTACCGCGGCTATAGATGCATCCAAAATTAGTTCGTTTCATCCAAAAATGCTTAGCTTTTTCACCCAATATCAGTCGATAGTTACCGTAATGACAAGCTGTTTTCGCCCTCGTGTACCCGACAGCTAATAGTATCTATTACAATCGGCGACGGGCGATTATAACCGTGACAGCTGTGACTTTGGTCGGTTGAAAAATGATCGTCCCATATTTGTAGTCGATTGTTTGACGAGTTTTAAGAATGAATTAGATATGATTAATCGAATATTTACATTTTACGTATGAAAATCAAAAGGAAGACCGTTAAGCTTTAAGCTGAGGCTACGAGACTGGTGACATAATGATTTGTGTTTTTTTATATTATTTAGTCCGCCGGATTTACTGCACCTCGACTGATGGTAAGCAGAGGTGCAGTCCTAAAAGTAGTGGTCACCATACCCAAGGGATGTCTCTAGAATGGTGACCTCTACCCAGACGGCCTTGACAGATGCTTTTTCACGCCCCGCTTATAGAACCCGGGATTATATCAGGAAGGGAACGCGTGCGAGGGTAAAGCAACCACTTCTTTGTCGTACGACAAAGCAAGGAATCACCAAACCACTTGTTTCGTGATGGTATGGACTGCACCGTATGTGGATGGCACCTAAGTCCTGCACGTGTTGTTCGGGACAAGAAGGGAGAGGGTGGAATCAATTGGAATAGCTCATCGGAACACTCACCTTACTTATCAGATATTAGATAGGTACCTCGTAATTTTTTGACGTGACAACGTCTTATAAATTGGTTTGCCGGGTGACACTTCAAGAAACTGCGTTACGCTCCGCTCACGTTATGCGCTCACAATGAGAGCGAGTGAGAGGCACGCGTCCCTTCCACTCGGGCATGGTTAGCCCGCCTAAGAGCGAGAGAGACAGACATAAAAATTATTTTACCACTCAAAGTCGTTGTCACGTAAAACTTTCGCCCGTATACCGACTTTACAGGCAACCAATTTTTTTTTATACTACGTAGGTGGCAGACAAGCACACGGCCCACCTGATGGGAAGCGGTCACCATAGCCTTATGAATGTGTGCAACACTAAGGGTGTCACACACGCGCTGCCTACCCAGAAGGGAAAGGGGGAGGGCTGGGAAGAGGCGGGGATCTATATAATGTTTCCGCTTGCGTCAGAAGACTACTCTAATAATAAGAGAAAACAACTTTTCTATAGGCAGGAACCAACAGCTGACAAGACTGCTAAGATTTTTTTCCCTATTGCAAATATTGTATGAATCCCAGTGTCAAGTAATTTGATAAATCTAGTTAGATTGCAATATTATGTTGCAGCGTTTTCGTCATTTTAGTCACAGTCAAGATCAGTCAATAATCTAGTCAGTCTTCCTTCATAGTCTTACCCCAGTAAAATAATGGAGACTTTACTAGAGGCTTTTATGGAGTTTTGGAATCAACGTTGAAAAAAGCTCAATTTCACGGCAATATACCACTTTCCCAAATTCGTGCACGTTGCCGAAGATGGTACCTATGTCGTTTTTACACATAATAACTACATTTTAAACTAATTCTAGAAAATGATACAATGCGCTGATGTGTCTTTTTCTGCATTGGCGTCAAAACTCTGCTAAGTATTTAATTGTACACAATAAAGTTGCCTAGATAAGAGCTTTATCCTTAGATTACTAGTTTGCAGTTAGTTCATTGGATGGGTCTGATGAGCGGTGCTTATCGTAATAGCTAGCAAGGACTGCCACGCGGCGCGACCCGCGCGACCCGAGCGCTCGGAGCGGCGCGTGCGCCAGATGCTATCGGCTGACATCTCTATGAGGCACTCGCATCTACCATTACCTGCTTGATGACGCATATCGATTGATAAACACCTTCCATAAGGGCTGCACTTACTACTAAATAGGTAAGGAAGCGTATGATGGTCGGCCTGGAAAAGCAGTTCTTTTTTTGGTAATAGGCTCGCGTTTGACCACAATCTCACCTGTTGGTAAGTGATGATGTGGTCGACGGTGGAGCACGCTTGCCTAGAAGTAACCTATTAACTCTAGACTTGAAGACTCCAAGGTTGTAGCTTTCCGGGAATATAAACTCGGGCAGGGCATTCCACTCTGAAGCAGTACGCACGATGAACGTACTGCCAAAACGTTTTGTGCGTATGAGTGGGATATCCACATTGTTTGTTTGTCACTATCAGCACAAGAGAGCGACAGTAACTGAGCGAGAGAGTACAGTGAACATCATTATATAGGGTACCATCTCGTATGGTCCAAGCCGGGATGCGAGGGAAATGCTCTATGTGCCACCTCGTACCCGGAATGTATAGACCCAAGACGGGTGCGTTTTTAGTCGGTAGGAATCCGACATAACCTGACCCGCTGGCTGGGAGAGGTATCTATGAGGATTTCCGCACAAATGATACCGTACCCGAAGGGTAACCAATGGAACCCAACATATAAAACTATGGTTTCTGTCGATACTCGTCATCAAGAAGGTAATGGTAGGTGCGTGTGCGCTCATAGAGACATCAATTTATAGATAGGATAATATATTAAGATTGTCTGTCCGTCTGTCAGTTCGTTGAGGAACACTATTTATGTTAGGATTTAGATGTGTAGGTATCTACTTGTCTGTGAAGTTGTTTTTTTTTCGAACGTCAGAATAGTGAGTATTAGATTAATTGTTAAACAGAAATTATAATGCTAATATCAGAATGGATGTATTTTCCACCTCTTTTATAATCATTTGCGTATTTAAAAAACTCAGTTAAGATTAAGTTCGAGCAAGACAAACTTCGGACCACGGGCTTTGATATAAAATAGTCTGGGCTTGCGCTTAAAAACCTGGGGTCCGCTTTTATAGTCCTTGATCATTAGGCTTGGCTTATAGGTGGAGCCCCGTAAACCTTTAAACTACATTGAGTCAATCAATCAATTAGCCTTTTGCAGTCCAACTGGTGGACCTAGGCCATTACATACCAATTGACAATTGAATTAAGTCCTAATCATGATTCATAACACAGTGTAGAGTGCCTGAGCTGTGAGCCCGGCCGGCGAACATGCAAGTATAATCAGCAATTAACTTAATTTACGAAGTCTGTCGAAGCAATAAAAACTTTGACTTGTTCATAAACATTGCGACTGTTCACCGGTAATTTATTTGTATTCTAATATTTCAATACTAAACAATGCAATACATTAGTATGTATGATTTTACTATGACAGCCTACCTAAGTATCGGGCATGGAGAGATGCCGTCCTGAACTTGTTGTTCCACCACATGACAATCGCAACTTTCGCAAGCCGGCCCTGTGCACCTAAAATGTACTCAGTTGGGCAGCGACTGTTGGGGTCAATAAACCAGTAGGTTTTTTTTATACTACGTAGGTGGCAGACAAGCACACGGAAGACAAGCACCTGATGGGAAACGGTCACCGTGACCTATGGACGTGTGCAACACTAAGGGTGTCTCGCGCGCGTTGCCTACCCTGAAGGGAAGGGAGGAGGCCTAGGAAGGGGTGAGGAGGCTAGGAGTAACTACCCCAGTCGGATAGTTCATTTCAGACGGGAGATACAGTCTCCTAAAATATACCTAGGTGTTCTTCAATTGCCTGAGCGACGTAAATGCACGAGCATACCATTGTAAAGCATGATTAAGAGCGATCACACAGTTTGGTTGTGACAAACTAGCCAGCAGTAACTGACCACACACATTGTGCGATGGCTAAGTTCAAGCATCACGTAATTCGTAAATCTGTAACAATTTCAATGCTCTACCGTATGCAGGTTAGGTACCTAATGGTTGCGTCACAATGGTCGCAGTGAGTAAACAGAATCAATCTATTATCTATAGCAGTTAAACGTTTACGCGAAGCGTGACGCATGTGATAATGATTGCTGTCATAGTTTCACGCCAATACACACTTATTTCTACGAATCTACATTTAATTATAATACATTAGGCAATTTAAAATTAACGTTTGATTAAGCAGTCATCGCCGGTTACACACGGCGCATATACATCATTATTTGTACATCCACGTAAGTACTTAGCCACCGAGCGAGGCTCCGAGGAACCCGTCGTGCAATATGGACGCGCATTAGCATTCGTCGCGAACTTGCGCAACGCGCCCGCCGCCAATCGCAAGCGCATGTCATTTGATATGCGCGAGAGTGCCGCAAGGACGTGGAAGGGACATTTGCATACACCCACGCTATGTAAATCCAGGCAATATGGTAGTACCATCTACCTATTACATAACAAAAGTAGTACCTACTTATCCACTGTAGCAGAACCTATTTACCTGGGTATCTATACGTAACAGCGGTACAGTTTTTAATGTAGATATAGCATTTGAATAAATTGGATGTCCTACTATGATTAGTGTTTTAGATTAGGTATGTCCATAGAAATCATACATGAACTAAAGGCGTGTGTACAATCAATGTATCTAATGGTGTTTCTTTTAGTCTGTCCTGGCTTTTGCGTGTGCTGCGGGTGCATGGTGCGTACATGGCATTAGCATTAGACAGCGAGTGCTAGAGCGGCGGGGCGTGCGCCGGCGCCGGGCGGGTAGGCGGGCGGCAGGCGTGTCCCCGCCTCGCTATTGGCCACCGCATGCAAATGCGCGCACCGCCTGCGCCGGCGCAATCACGACCGCTGCCATCGCAGGCCCACCATTGTTTCAGAGCAAAAACTGGAGAAGCTTCGAGCTCGTTTGTCGGGAACATGCGAGCGCAAAAACTGTGGTATGCGCATAACAAGAAACTGCAAAAAAGGCAGGACGACGCGGCGCTTTTTTCTTGCGATTTATGTCCCAGCGAATCCTTCCCTGCAGCCTCCACGGGAGCGAGCGAGCGAGCGAGCGCACGCCAGGCCCCGCAGCACCCGGTTATAGCTCGTCGTCACCGGGAGCACGCTCCTAGCAAAAACGCCTCGCCGGCCACTGCATCCCGGGCTGCACTTTAAATTGCGCACTCGAAGAGGTTGTGAGCATGGGCAATTGGCAACAGGCCCATTACTTTTAAATCACATTTACATTGAATGCTGCGTCGTCGGCCGCGACGCTCAATTAAAATAAGGCAGTAAATTAACCGACACAAGCGTTGGTCGCCATTTGCGCGAGCACTGCACAGCGCACACGCATGATCTACGATGACACTTGGCTCTCAAACAAATCGTAATTACTGACGTATAGGTATTTGGTGTTACCTGGCCGATGTATTGAACTATGTAACATCAAAGGTTACCTAAAATACTGAGTAGTAATTTACCTACACCTAATTAGGTAGGTACATAAGTAGATATTTTAGAGGGATTTTTATAATTTTAGTAGTACATACATAAGACTCTATTATCACAAATGACCCAGTACTCATAGTTACCAGTGACGTCAGTTCACTGTAAGTACTTTCAATGATCACTTCATTGAAAGTACTTACAGTGAATTTGTAAAGTGGCTTAGCAATTTTGGTACCTACTCAACGACCCATAAATAACTTACTATTCATGAGCCTACAGAAGGTCTACGGCCTTCTACGAAACGACACGACCACACACACATTGTGACTATGGTGTAGAATTCGTATAGAACAATAGGATTTACGGAAAACGCTAAACACTGCTATAGTTAATTTATCTGTAGGTATGCGGAGAGTTAGAGAGTGTCCGGTAAGGGTGTGTAGAGTCAGAAACTTGACTCTATAAGATCTGGTACCTTCGGTGAGATCGATATTTCTAAAGATCAGTTAAATCATTGTGTGAATTAGCACACAGTCCACAGTGGATCTCCTTTTAATTTTACTCCAAAAACAATACAGCACGCCTGGATTTTGAAGATTTACCATTATTGTAGATGAAATAATTTTATGGTGGAACCACACTTCGCTATTCGACGTTATTCATATGTATAAATTAAAGTGGGGAGGGCTTACTCGTGTGTATTTGCTTTATTCACACGAATATTCGCCCAGTAGACTTGGGCAGCCATGACTAACGGAATGCTGAACATGGTTTATGTTTGAGTAGTGAGGTCATTTGATATAGATGACGTCATTCTTACCCCACGTATTATTTATTCACAATGGCTACCGAGCAAAGTTTAGCAGTCCGTCCCGAGGGCATGCTGTAATATTACTGAGCAAACTTCAATATTTCCAATACGGTGTGATTGTATTTGCGTAGGTTGGGCAGCTAAGTAGCCGCCTTGTTATATTATACCAGCATGTTAACAGAAAAATAAAATATACTCGCTTATGGTTTTGATTAAACTAGCCTATACCCGTTCGGTTTTCTGTTTTTTTTTTTTTACTATTTCTCTAGTTCTACTCAACCGATTATGATCAAACATGCGTAAGATTTTAAATCTGAACAACATTTAATAATGTCAAAAATCTCCATAGTAGGGCTACCCCAGGGGAATAACCAGAATATCCATATTCAAAGATTTATATATCTCCTGTACCTAATAATAGCTGTGAGCTCATAACTATTGGCAAAAAGCTTTTATCACGTTGTGGTATCAAATTCAAATTATTTTATTTGCGTATAACGTTACCATATTCAACTAAACATACAACATGCAAAATTTAGAAAGCTCTACAGATGTACCTACCAACCAAACTAGTGAATGGTGGGTCAGGACCCACTGCTCTCCTGAAATGAAACCCTCTGCCCACTCGTCTTCTTAAATTTTGTGACATTCTCGTGCGTTCCCTGGATTGTTATTTATTTTAAAATCATTTTTATCTATTATTACTAATACTAGTATTTAAAGGGTCGGTCCTCTTCCACACCAAGAAATATTCAGACTATAAACGAAACAGCGGTAGCGGAGTAAACTGTCTACTGTTTAATTTCTCACAGGTTACCTTTTTAAACCTTACCCGTGGAAAGACAAATTCATTCATTGCTTAGTTAACAGTTATTTACCATAATTAGTTTCTGTCCTAGTTTATTGTGATTGCAAACAACTTGACCAGCTCGGTATACAGCTAGTGGCGTAGATGCCTAGTAGCCAATAGTTGCGCTGGCGCAGGCAGCGCGCCTGTATAAATAGCGCTCATTATTTCTCATCCAGCGCATTAGATTCGTTCTGAGTACGCATTCGTATTCAATTATGCGCCTCTACAAAAACTAGTCGCATTTGAATGACGCGGCCTCGTTACCTCGCCGCGCCGCACCGCGCCGCGCCGCTCCGCTCGTCTGCGCCGCGCGCCCAATTTACAAATAAAACGCGGGGAACGTCCGGCCACGCAAAAACTGACCGCACTTCTCCCTGTGCATATGAATGGACGCGCTTTTTTGCGCCTCGCTCGGGGCGATAATATGTCGCATATGTAAATCACTGAACTACTCTTTACACTTACAATAAACGCACATAATTACACAATCAAACTAACGATGGATACCTACTTATAAACTATAACTAACTATACTCGCATATCATTTGTTTATCAATCTACCGCGTCAATTAACTTCAACACATCTCATAGCCATCGATGCATGCACAATTGCACATGTCTTGGCGCTCGCGAAAAAATAACAAGCGAAGCTCTATCCTCCCCTGTCTTCCATTAATAATTAATTCTGACATTTGGCTACACCAGTTACCATACTAACTCAACCAACATGCGCTGTGACCATTATAATTAGTCACACCAAAACAATGTGTTTACTTATGTAACCTATAATAATAGCTACGAATTGATGACGTAGACGCTCGTAGCACATTATAAAGAAAACAATTTTATTAGAAGAATCGTTCGTTCAGATCAGAAACAATTCTACCTTACTTTATGCTCATTTAACAGATACATTTCTAGATTTATACAATATCATGGTGCTATATTGTCACAGAGGATACGCAAGTACATCAAATTAGAGTTCAAACTAACGTCTGGAAATGGTTCCAATGGGTTCCAAGATTTAACCCATACTAACTAACAAACCACAGAGCAAGTTAAATAAAAACTTGTCAAAATATCCAGCATCGCCTGTGCACGTGTGCATGTCAGGGTGGCGAGCGCCATGTTAGCGGCGCAGACGTCAGCGACGACATCAGATCGTCAGATTATGTAACGAGCGCGGATTCACCGCCGAGCGCTTTTTTATGCGCACGACGCGGACGGGCATGGAACATTCAACAGATTATCTACCGCAATACCTGTTGCACTACCTACTTCGCTACTTCATATGAATTTATAATGCGTGCAGCATTGTTTAATTTCACATGTCATCTCGTACTGTGCGTTTTTGCGCTGTAATCGTGCGTACGATCTATTCAATTAGCTAAATTAATTCAGTGCACTGCTCCTACTCGTCAGATTTTAGCCGCCAATGCTCAGCTTCTCAAGAAAAGAAGTAAATAGTGTATTTAGTAGGTAGATTTATATCTCGCTCGCACATATTACGAGTATATCTAGTAGCTGTAGCTCCAACATAGTGCTGCGTGCTGCAAGGACAAGGAATGCGTCTAACAAAACCACCAAAAGAAATTCAGATGTATTCGAGAACTTTCTGCGGTGAGTTTTTTAGACTCAGTGTAAGTCAAGTACAAGCTCGTAGGCAAATAAAAATACTGCTAGATACATTTTTCGTATCTAACGATATATTTAACATTTCTATAATGTATGTAGTGGTGACCCCGGTCCTGAGACTTTACCTTTAGCTTACCATCAGGCGAGGTGAAATCATTTTGACGTGTCCTATATAAAGAAAAGTCTCTTTTGTCCATCACACAATACCATGCAAATGTAACAACATTTTATTATATTTTATTCATTTCAATCATCATTTTTAAGTGTTGTATTATACTCACATGCAGTGTACTCATATCACATTGAATCGTCTGTCTAAAAAATACCCTACGGTACTGAGCAAGGAATTCATTTTGGGGACTGCTTCTTGCGGCCAAGTATTGAGACTTAAAAGTGTACATGCCTGAATATACGTCACTCTTTACAAACTAAGAACAATCTAATCTATAAAAATCTCGTGTCACGATGTTTGTGTGTTGCCTACTTTACGCCTCCGAAATGACTTAACCGATGAATTTTCTTTCGAATACTTCGTAAATAAGTATGATAATAGATTATAAAGTATTTTTCATTGTCATTCATTGACGTGAGGTCAATTGAGATATTTTGCCACTTTGATTTTTCATACTTGCGATTGATTTCTCTGACAATTTATAACCAGACTAGAGTTTAACAGCAATACAAACTTAAGCATGTACAGAACAAAAATAATACATATTTCGTTTATGTCCCGCGGGAACACCCATCCAATCAGGATAAAAAGACTTGTGTTCCGTGACATAAGCCTCCCGGTGTGTTCCGACGTTCCGCACTCCTTGCCCAACTCATTAAGTACAAAGTATACTCAGATATGGCATACTCAGACAACATGAACGATTGTTTCATAAAGTTTACTTTTTTTTAAAATAGAATTATATTCTCCTAAATAAAATGATCACAGTTCGCATTGTTTTATCATAATTAAGTGTTATCATCAAGCACTTTACAGGGTACGCTCATTACTATTGATTAGTTTGTTGACTTTTATAAGAGCGACTGCCTTCTGACCTTCCAGCCCCAGGGAGCTTGCATCAAAAGCGCGCCCGTTGTTTAGCAGGTTCAATGACCACCTGGTGAGGTTAACTAGTGCCCGAAAGTGTCGGTAGAGTCCTGCACACCTGCTGCACTACAGGTACATAACATAAACTCACGCCTATATCTCCGAAGGGGTAGGCAGAGGTGCTAGCACCCACATTTCGCCAGTTTATGGTTAGGTCCCAATGTGGTGGCGAGCCTATTGCCATTAACCGGGCACTTATAAACCTGCGATAAATACACACATAACTTCGAAAAGCATCGAAAAGTCATTGATGTGTGCCATGGTGAACCTGGGATCGAACCCGAGACCTCGTCTCAGCAGTCCATTACCCAGACCACTGGGCTAACGCAGTCTTAAAGGTACTGTATTACCGAATAATGACTGTTACAGACGAGTCGTTTCACGCACAACTCGTCTGTTGGTTTCTTCGGAAATATAAACAATATTTTCTATCCACTCGACTTCCACAACAAAGTTGCAATTAGTTACAATAAGTATTTTTGTGGGAATAAAGTCTAAAGTTATAGAAAGAAAGTAGTTTCCAGTGTGAGGCTTACAAAGAGTAGTTTCCATCGTCACAGCTCGACAGCCAGGCGTTTATTATTAATACAGTTACAATCTATTTTTCTGGCGGAGCCCCCGGCCCCGGCTCGGCGGACAGGAGCTCCTTCCCACGGCGATGTGTGCACAGGCTTTATCATTCGCGCCGGTAATATTTCATAGCGCCGAACAGGTTCCGGCATCGTGATAAATATGTGTACATTTTCATAATTTTTACGTACCGTCGTGTTGTGGAGGAGCTCGTGACCGGGCGCGGCGCGGCACTGCTCGCGATCCCATTGCCGATACAGCGCGACTGACTTATTGATTCCACCTTCAATTAGAGCCCCGATGCGCGGGAGGCCGTTCTATCTATCCGAGGGCTCCCTTATAAATTGCAATAAAGAAAATTAACTATTTATTAAAAATAAACTATTAACTATCGGCGCACGCGCGTGCCGGACGACCGTTGATAAGATTTTATATTAAACAAATTCCTTAACTGATGGTGGCGATCAATATAAGGGAAATAGATCTTTTAGTTTTGCAAAATGGCTCACGAACGTGATAATGTCGGAACGAGTAATGTTTGTATACAAACTATAACTCAAGTGAAGCTTGATCGATATCGGCGTTGGACCATGGATGAATACATTTTCATGACGTGTATTTACATTCTAAATGTCACTAAGTATATCATTAGCAGCTCATCAATACAGTTATCGTATTGAGTAGTTTATCGCGATGCTGCGTTGCGATGCATGCATGATGTGCAGGCGCAGGTGCTACGCGCACTAAATGTCAGCTATCGGCCGAGCTAACGGTACCCGCGAGGGACTCCCGACCGCTGCCTCTTAACTCTTTCTCCTTGAACTTAGGAGTTCAAAGAAAGGAACTGAAGGCGAAGAGTTATTGTAGCGAATAGCAAAGCAATTTGAAAATAAAGTTTACTGACATATATGTAGCGAAATATTTATTAATGAGGCTTTAACCGCGATATCTTGATCTTAAGACATGCTCATTAGGGCTCAACTTTAAATATATTCACTATATTAAATGTTTTTTTAAACTAATAAATTGGCATAAAAGTTCACCAAACGTAATTTTATACGGTTAGAATGTAGTAAATGGGCACCTACAATACCAGGGCTGCGCTTCGCATAACGATTTTGGATGCTAGCGGGATCATTCAATAGGATTTAGTAACTCATTATAAGTGTTACCTACTTGTCATCCTTGTGTCACATGCCGCGCTGTAGGATGGCAGAGGTGTAGGATGGGACTCGCTACACACATTACAAGGCGACAGAAGATAACATGTTTCTCAAAGTTAAGAGGTGATACACCATGAGGCCCACAATGTGGAGAATTAAAAAGGAGATAGGACACGATGGTATCTCCCGTCCGAACTGAGCAGTCCGAGTGGGATAGTACCTCCGCCATAGAGACGACTGCAGTCATAATAATCATCGTGTTGTGTTCCCGGTGGTAAGTACGGTAGCCAAAGCTCACAGCCTCCCTGCCATCCACCCAATCCCCTAAGCTGCTCAACTTACCCCTCCAGGATAGGCAGCACGAGTATCACACCCCTAGTGTTGCTCATTTCCATAAACGACGGTGACCGATTCCCATCAAGTGGGCTGTGTGCTTATCTACCTAAGTAGTATAAAAAAATAAGGATAAGAAGTGATTCTTACCATATTATTGTAATGTCATCGTAAACAACCCTTATACACGTCATAAATAAAATTGTTTGTTTTTGTGTAATAGTCCGCCGGGCGGGTCGTGTCGATGCGCAACTGCACGACTGCTGCGCGGCGGCGCGGGCGCACGCTGCGCTATTACGTTCACCGCAGTCATCACTTTAGTGAATTATGGTAATAATTTGTTATCTATAACTGGAATGCTTATCATTTGCACGCTTAAGCTTCGCACCAGGCAGTCCCAGGTTTGATTCTTTTTGTTGATGTGCTAGTTACGAGTTAGATATACCTTTATAAACTTTTTACAAGTTTATTTATTTTTAAAGCGATTTTTAAAGCCGCGGTAGCCTAGTGGTCTGTGTAATGGACTGCTGAGACGAGGTCTCGGGTTCGATCCCAGGTTTACCATGGCACACACCAATGACTTTTCGATGCTTTTCGAAGTTATGTGTGTATTTATCGCAGGTTTATAAGTGTCCGGTTAATGGCAATAGGCTCGCCACCTATTACATTGGGACCTAAATATAAACTGGCGGAATGTGGGTGCTAGCACCTCTGCCTACCCCTTCGGGTATATGGCGTGAGTTTATGTTATGTTATGTATATGTTTAAAGCGATGAATAGGGCTGCTATTTATCTATACAAGCAAGCAATCATTAGGGCGTTAGTCGTGACAATGTACCTAGACATTTACAAGACAGGACGTCCATCTCAGTATTATAATTAAGTGTTAATGTCTATCGTATTATCCTTTCAATTACATAGTAAGCTACACGCTGAGTTGTCGAGCAGTGCCGGGAGCCGCCGTGACCCACGGACAGATAAATTGAACCAATAAATAAACAAATTAAAACATTGATATTAATTGAGTGTGGCGCGACGTCCCTCCCCCCCCCCCCCCCCCCTCGTAAGTCCTCCACGATCGGACGTTAATTAGATAATGGCACCAGTATGAGGTAAATTGTGTCCGCCGCGACCCGCTGCGTGAGGCCACGCTTTCTATCCGCTCAGCTGAAAGATAGACGTGGCCACCGGCAAAAAATTAACTAGGGCAGCTATTATAACCATTGAATAATTATCTTTAGGGAGAACCAGCCACAGGACTGTGGGTGGTCAGCGCTGGTCGCAGGCTACTAGACGCAAAACACAATAAACGCTTGCATCGAATTTCAGGGTTTTCAAGCGTCCACTGAGAAAGAGACAATTACTTAAAATACTAATTAAAGTATTTCACAATCTCCGTGGCATGGTGATAGACGATTCAATTGCTACGTCAGAGGTCATGGATTCAATACCCGCTCAGTGCAAATATTTGTATGCATGAATATGTCTATTTGTTTAGGTCCAGTTTTATATGAGTTAAGTCATAAGTCATAAGTAAGTCATAAGTCATTTATTTCATAAACAATATACAATTGTGTTGAAAATGTAAATTAAACCGCCGTCGCATCTATGGCTGTCGTTAGGGGTAGTTGGAACCCTAAAAAGTCCGACAACTGGACTTATTATTCAAAAAAGCATGAAATTGAAAAGCTATGAAGCTGTTACGTTGAATTTTCTGTTCATTCATAATTCATTCATTCATTGAAAATACACAATTAGTGACGGTAGGTGTCGCTGGCATCGCATTACTGATGATTCGATAAAAACTATAGCCACTATAGTTTTTATCGAATCATTCACGTGTAACGTATCAAAAAGTACTTTCATTAACCAATTCTAAATATTCAACAAACAAAAAAAATATAGGTACCCATACTTACATACATTAATTATACTTACATAAATTAGGTGTGCCGGCGACTTCACCCGTATAATTTTAAAATTCTAAGGTTTTAATTTTTTTTTTGTGCGTGACCATAATTTTATTATTTTTCCAAAATTAAGGGAGCAATACCGCTACACCACAGCCGTCAAACATTGTATCGATGTCGATAGTGTCGATAGCGAACTTACGATAATTTTGTAGTTTTACATCAAACTATTGCTATCGCGAGCCTCGTTAGCGATCGCAGCCCGATAAGGCACTTTATGTACCTATTTAAAATTCGTGTTCTAATTATCGAATATATTCACAATGTTAGAAGACTAACTAAGATAAGGCGTAATCTTCTAATTGCTATCGCAGCGACCTTTAGTGACGTCCATTCGTGAATCATAGGTATATGCAATAGTTTAAGAAAGTATTACAGGCTAATTGTATCAATATGGTGCATGTAAACAATGGTGAGGAGCAGAGCGCGTGCGCGCTTGGCTGGCTCCAGCGCGGGCGCAGGGGCGCAGTGGCCGGCTCAACAAAAAAAAAACCGACTGCCAATTACAGTAGCAACCACTTTTTAAGTCGCGAGAACTTTCTTCTATTTCAATATTCATGACAAAGAAAGGGTGAAATTATACTCGCTCGCCATGAATATGCTAACGGCTATGCTAAATGTTAAAGTTGAATAACACCGCGTGGGGACGAGCGGCGGCGGGCGGCGAGCGTGTTGCGTGCGCGCGACTGATTTATACCGGACGCCTGACGGACCGCGCTTCGTGTAGGCTCTCACCGACATGCCCTATCTATTAGTAGAAAGTTATCTACATATTTACATCTATGGCCGCCATAAAAAAACACGAAAATTAACTAAGGTGATGCGTGTTTGAATATCGCGTTTACGATCGACTTCCTGGCCTCGAACATCCGGCCAGCAAATTTAATGTCCCCATTAGTACAGATATATTTTCATATAGAATTGTATACCTTAATATGATTGAGACAAACAAGGAGCAAACATCTAGCCCGGTGTCGCGGGGCGGCCTAGGTCTGCGACGACGACGGCTACGTGCCGCGTCGCTCCGTACTGCACCTTTAACAAACTTCTATTGTGTTTGCGTTCTTCGAAGTCGCTGGGGAGGCTGGGGGTGACGCCTGGGCAGCGGAGGAGCGGGGCGGGGGGGGGAGTAGCGCGGGTCAAGTAATGATACATTCGCACGCCGAAGTGAGGCGCGAGGTAATAATGACTTATGTACGTGATCCAATTATTTGGGCGCGCGCTCATTACGCGCTAAGTGTGAAATATGGCCGGCTTTATTACTAGCATCGCTGAGTCGCCTCCACCCGCCGGGGCCGCCGCCCGGGGGAGGGCGTCTGCAGCGCTGCAACTGTGCTCCACTAAATCATAATAATGTAAGGTGCGGAGCGAATACGGCTCTTGAAAGGAGTTGCGACTATTTTTACGTGATATAGGGGAGGAGGTGCCTCCTCCGATGCCTCCGCCCGCGGCGCATAACTACCGCGTTAAGGAAATTCTGCTCGTTGAATTTAACAGGTGAGCTGTACAGAGCCGCTGTCATTATCAACCTTCACACGGACTGTTTAGACACCACGCCGCTGCTACGGAAGCTAAAAAGTTTGTACGACAATTGCCTTTGAATTTTTCAAGCGTAAGTTTAGTACTCCAATTCATATTAAGTCGCAAGCAACTAATGCTTGCTAGCTATATTGTACCTATACGAGTACAACCCTGATAATCCCAACCTACATTAACACGAGACTAAATGGAAGACCAGAAAGAAAACTAAGTATCCCAAAGATGAAAATTGCACCATTGAAAAACAACACATGACTAGGTGGTAGTTTGATAACTTGTGAAGAAGGAGGTTCTAATAGTTTGAAAGGTAAATTCAACGGCTCGATGGCGTGGTGTCACCAGTCTACCTGGACCATGCGTCCATAAATCGCGCAAACACCTTACTTGCGATACTTTAAAGATTTGTGTCGGCAGTGTGTGGGGGCCTAACGGTGGAGTTATTCCATTAATTAAAGCCGGCGCGGGGCCCGCGACACGCCGCCCGGGGCCCGCCGTCCCCCCTCCCACCCCCCGCAAAAACAAAGCAAGCAATAACGAGCGCAGGGCTGGAACAATGCCGATTTATAGCGACGTAGTTAGCACATCGCACTAAATAGCGCATTCTTACCAACAATTACAGGTTCGAGTTACGTTGTAACAATCGCCAACTATTCCCTAATGGCCGCGGCGCTGTCCGACCGCAACGTGCGTGGACAACGGATTGTTCTGTGCTTGGACTAATATTATTGTTATGAGAATTGTTGCGGTTACACGCGGTACAACCTGCGGGCATTTGTTTACTGTGATGTTTACAACGTAACACAACGGGACGCGATGGCTACGAGCGAGGCGAGGCGGCTAACGAGATCGGCGGAGAATTTCTAACAGTAAGACCATCAAACATAATAATTTTATAGGCAATGGTTAGTATTTGGTAAAAACCTGGGAGCACGGTAGTGCCCCTGCTAAGACGAGACAATGGATTCGCAGGGCACTATCTACCATTTTCGAAACATTTCGCCTCATATTTTGTAACTTTGTATATTTGGAAAGAAGTGCTAGAAAATTCAATTTTTTCAGGATTGTCACGTAATGAGTGTTAGGTTAGGGCGAGAGTTAGGCGCTAGAAGCTTGGCTCTGGCAACTTTTTACAGCGTGAGTAATATGTAGGTACTCCTCTTGGTTTTATTTGACATGAAACTTTGAATATTCAAATGTAAATGATTATTATAACACAATGAAGTGCATCTTGTCGCCGCAGCCCTGGCTCCGGGGGGGTGCGGAGCGCGCGTGGGGCGGGGAGGGGGTCGCACGCTGTTAGAATAAAACATTATTCATAAATAGGATATTACGGCAGGTGGCGCCGCCGCCGCCCGCCCAGTGCAGCCCGCCGCCCACACACACACACACACACACACACACACACGCCCGTCGCACACACAACTCATAGGTACGTTATAAGGACTTACATAGGATTTAACTGGCAACTAAGGCTTTTTAATTTTCTTTCAGTTTTGTGAATCAATATTGATGGACTTGCAAGTGTAATCCGTATCCTTAGTCTTGACTGCAGGGGGTAGGGCATAAGGGGCAGGAAAGTAGGTGTGTCATGGACTGCACAGGGGCTCCGAAGTTAGACGCGGTTAAGCCTGGATCTCACTCTTTGCCACCTGCATAGGTTTTGTCTGAACCGGCCGACCTGAGTGCGTAGGCGATTAAAAGACCTCCATACCGACCATTGGAGGTCGTGACCGGGAAGCAACCTTTCCTGAGCGGGTACGAAGCCAGAAGATGGTGGGAGTCTCTCCTTCCAAAATGAGACTCTCATTGCAACTAAACTAACGCATCATGACTATTTTGCCTTTATGTCTCTTAGTCATAGTGAACGGTTGTACATTGCGTTAGACATCTTATAAAAAAATCAGCCCTTATAAGCATATAGAATGGCATAAATACATGACGTAATCTTATTCACTGTGATCAATTAAATGGTTTACTAAGCAATTTACATAACAATTATATATTATGAATAAGCACAGGCGCCAAGAGAAGCATACCTACCTACATTATGCGCTGTTATTTGCATAAATGTGTTATGCCAGAATGTGAACGCAGCATTGCAGTCTCATGATGCAAGACCAAGAAAACACCTTGGCACAGTATACACACAGCATATAAGAAACATTTTTTTTTTTCGAAGTTTTGCACTTATTCGGTTCTGCCAGAATACCCCCGATATAAGCTTTTGATAATACGTATCAATTCATCACCTAACGAACCATGGGCCTTACTCCGAAAAACGAAAATATTCGTATCCGTTGACGTTTTGACCATTTAGCTACCCCGAAAGTGTTTCGTTTCGGATTTCGGATCCGTCTTCGATCGTTTGACATTGAGGTTGTCGATCGTTATCAGTACACCTCCTACTCCCAAAATACATTTGACGTTTTCGCTGTCGTTGTTTGACAAATAGTCCGTTTTCGTTCGATCCGAAACGTTCATGTTCGATTTTCAGAGTAAGGCCCCATGGTTGCAAGTTAAATTCAGAGCTAATATATTTTTCTTTTTTTATTTGGTTCACAAAATTAAATACCTACACCCAGTATTACATAGACTAAATAGCTAACAAATAAGTCATTGCGTGTTTATACTGTACGAGATGTGAACACAGCATGCAATGCAAGGTAATATTATCGTTGTACTGATAACAAAAAATTTGAAGCTTACACTGTTTTAACAGAAGAAAGCACACGGTATAAGCTTAATTTATATCATAAAACAAAAAAAAAACCAAGAGTTATGATTTGCAGCAATTTTTGCATTTTGTATAGTATTTTGTAAAGCGATGGTAGCTGAATGGATAAGGACGCGGCCTCTTCTCAGAGGTATCGAATTTGAATCCGGCCAGACATTACCAATGTGAATTTCTGAACTTTGTGGAATTTGTGAACATGATTTGCCATTTACCTATTTGTGAACATGATTTGCCATTTGCCTATATTTCACCTGGGTGATAAAGCGTAGGTGATATGATTCGCAGGTGAAATAAGGACACTAAAAAATCTACTTTGTTCACCCGGGTGATATCACCTAGGTTCACCTAGGTGATATAAAGTGGAATATACCATAGATTTCACTAAACCCTCTCAGCTCCCTCGTTAGAGGAGAGGAGACCCGTGCCCAGCAGTGGGACATAATAAACGGCTTGCTATACTATACTCATAGATTTTATTACGTAAAGCATTAAACTGAATTTATTAATTGATTTAATTTAACAGGTTTTTACCTCACGGCTAGGGCAGTTACTATTCTCGCTGAAATATAGCCTAAATCTAACATGTATTTGAACATATAGGTACATCCACAAGTGAGGAAATGTCAATTGAACTCAAATTATCATAACTTCAATAGAATGCTCTAATTGCATTCCAGTGAGCAAGTGGAGTTTTTAACAACCCACGCGTATGTCTAACTAATTTTGTATTCGCCATTTTTTCGGCCCCTGTCGTGTGCCTGCTGCAACAGTAGTTCACAAAGTCAGCTAGCAGTAAATACTTATTGTTTTATATATTGAATTTTGTACTTCGTAATCAGAATAATTAAACGATTTTTTGTAAGCCCACACATATTTCATAAATTATATTTAATTGCAATCGTTTCTTGCTAACGGACAGCGGCCGCGTGGCAATAAATTAATGATTCACTTTTCCAAGAGAATCATTATTTAAAGCACTCGACCATCGCTTAATAAGTGTTATTGGAGCATTGATAAGTTTGTTAAAAAACCAATTAGGTAAGTAAAGAAATAAATTAGAATTAATAAGCAGTAGTTCGAGATGATTTTCCTTGATTATTGAAATGATTTCACAAGCTGCATGGCTGCCATCTGCGTATGCACATTTATCTGGACGGTGGTCAGCGCTGAGCGCGTCGTAAGTAAGGGTATCTGTGCCGTGGGAACCGCCGCGAGCCCATACCAGCGCATACTGCCCGCCCGCCACTCGCGTGACGCGGCGAATATTGTGCTACAACATGTTTGCACTCCACTGCATGTTACAAAGCAAAGGTAGCAACTTCTGCTCCAACTTAACCACCGCTGTATCTCTGACTTTGATGCAGTAATCGCTGTTCTTTAAAAGAGGTAATTAGTAAAATGTAATTGCAAATTTTTAGCATTCACGCCGGTGCGCAATGCGCTGTGATTACGGATCGTGTTGTATGAATATTGATATGCTTCTCAGTTGCACTGGGTCTCATTTACGATACGTAGAGTAATATACTCATTTGAATATCACAATCGATATGCTAAGTATGCTAGCAATAGTAGCAATTAGTCAAACAAGCGAAGCAGAATATTGATTCACCTACATTAGTGATTGCATGGTGTAGGTAAGAAATAACATAAGTATTACACCAGTAGAAATTTAATTAATCATTTCAACTAATGCTCGTACTAACCGGTAGGTACAATGCTTCAACTTGATCAATAAAGTATATTTTTACTAGTAATTAGCCACTTTATTGCAGGGTTTAATACTCATTATAAAATGACTAAATAACAAGGTGTCCTACTGTGGGCCCTGTCGGCATAACAACAGTTATTTTTAATTATTCTTGTAGTAATATTAATGTGAATGCTTATTTATAAGTCTGTTTTATAGTTTATTACTCAATCACGCTAAAACAAGTAATAAAACTTCTTGCGGATATCGGCAGTATACAGAACCAGAATAATAAGTAATCAAATCAGAATAACAGGAGCCAGCACACAGTTAGGCCGTTCTCTCAGCTATCAGTATAGGAAGCCTCCGCACGCCGTTGTAAACTAGCCAATATATACACTAAACTTATATCTAAGTAGTTTATAAATCACTTGATCTCTAAACAAGATCTTTAGAACCGGACAGCTGGACATATTCTGTAACTTAACTGGACTTGGGCTACTAAAAGTGATACAATTCATAACATAACATAACATAAACTCACGCCTATATCCCCGAAGGGGTAGGTAGAGGTGCTAGCACCCACATTTCGCCAGTTTATGTTTAGGTCCCAATGTACTAATAGGTGGCGAGCCTATTGCCATTAACCGGGCATTTATAAACCTGCGATAAATACACACATAACTTCGAAAAGTATCGAAAGGAAAAGAAATACAATTCACATGGAATATAATATATGGTACACGAAACTTTACATTTTGAGATATCGCATTTTGTATAGTCAATAGGCTCGTGTAACCACAATCTCACCTAATGGTAAGTGATGATGTTGTCGACGAAGGAGCACACTTGCCTAGAACCAACCTATTCACTCTTGACTTAAAGACTCCCATGTTATAGCTATCTGGAAACAAAGACTCAGGCAGGGCATTCCACTTCTTAGCTGTACGCATAATGAACGTATTGCTGAAGCGATTCTTATGTATGAGCGGAATGTCCACCATATTATAATGTCTGGTTGTTCCATGATGGAAACATGAAAATGAAAACTGTGCCCGTAGCCAAGTGGCAAAATTATTCTATTCGATCGAATCGTATCGAATAGAATAGTTTAGGTCGACCAATCACACTCCAGCTCGTGATTTCGCCGCGGCGCGCGCATCATCCGCCGGCAACGAGCTTGGATGTGATTGGTCGACCTAACCGTTTCTATTCGATTACGATTTACGCTACGGAATACACTGACATTTGTCTACGGGCCCTGTTCTCCGTGTGAAACATGAAACGCCAATTAGTCTTGAAGTTATTCACACTTGTATCTTTTTCTATATCCATTCAGCTAAGCAAAGATCGAGGATCTAAGTTACATTTGAGCACACTAACAGTCCCGGCCGCAGTACAGCACGTACCGTGGTGTTTTAATGATTAGATTTCTTTACCAACGACGGACTGTTGATCAGCAATTACAGATCAAACCGTGTGAATCGACTGCGCGTGTGTGTGTGCGCCGGCGCCGCCCGTTCCCAGTACCCGTTAACAGATATGATTGACAGACAAGGAAAAAAGTTATTCATTAGCAAGTGTAGTGCGCAACATGGGGAATGTCGCCGAGACTAGGAATGAGATCGTTTGTCGCGCGGCAAAAACTGCTCGCCGCATGCCGCGACTCACGTAGAATATGATTATCTAACCGCTCTATTAATATTTATGCTGCATAGCTAGCGTCCTCTTTAATCATTGTTAGTGGCCAGCCAGGGGAGCTGCTTCTTCCCATCTCCTCCTCCCGCAGGTCAACTCTGAGGATATACTTACGCACCATCCGCGCGAGTCCGCAAAGAGTCTAAACTGAAATATCATCGGCAATTAGTAGGTTGGTAGCGCAGCGGATCTTATTTTTGATGAAAAGATGATGTTTTATCCAGTACCTACATATCCATAAGAACAGAAGTAAAGTTACTACCTGAAAAACTATAATATCATGAATACATAATATGAACATGCATATTTACATAACAAAAATCACATTATCCAAAGTTCTTTTTTTATATGGGGTACGTCAACATGACTTCACCTCAGCTGATGGTAAGCTAAAGGTAAAGTATCAGGACCGGGGGTCACTACAACATAAACTGATAATGCTACTAACAGTGGTGGCTCTCAGCTTGATGGCTTCATCAAATGCTTTTTCAAGGCCCCGGGACTGTAGGAGGAAGGAAACACATGCGCTGGTGAAGAATTGCAAGTCTTTATGATGCAGCAAAGAAAAGAGACACCGAACCGCTTAGTTCTTGATCTATATCTTGAGTTTCAACATTTCCTATTACCAACGGACAAGTTTTCATAACCTTTTTGTGATATAATGTCGAGTGCGCCAGGAAGTGTAGAATGATTTGTTGGAAACCGAGTGTACCTATGTTATGGCATGTCTCTAAATGATGTATCTATGATGTACACATATGTACACGTATGTACACGTATGTACACGTATGTACACATATGTACACGTATGTACACGTATGTACACGTATGTACACGTATGTACACATATGTACACAAGCTATTACTTAGCGGTCAATGGCTGATTGATCTTTGACTGACGGTGTTACACATAATGTGACGTGATGGCATTCCCCGTGTGCGCTAGTGTCGCGGTCGGCATTATTGATGGCGTGTCATAGCGATTGTTTCCATCGATAAATGAATTACTAGTTAATATTCATTTCGACGAGTGAACACCATGTTTATGTTAACAATATGATAACTTTTATCTGTGAGCGCGTTCAATGAAGAATTTTAATTTGAATTAAGAAAATTAACAATATGGCTACTCGCTGGAACCCTCATATACACACGCATATAAAGATAAAGTTTGAATTAATCATTCAAAAAAATAAAGATACATCTATAGTGTACGTGCAGAATGTAATAAATGCATGTTAATAATTGCAAGTTGCACCCATATTCCTGTGCCCTAAGCCTGTACGATCAGGCCCCGTAGACAAATGGCAAACGTCTAAATCGCAAACGTTCGCTTAGAAAACGAACGATTAGGTCGACCAATCACATCCCAGCTCGTCGCCGGTGTGCGATGCGCGCGCCACGGCGAAATCACGAGCTGGAGTGTGATTGGTCGACCTAAACTATTCTATTCGATACGATTCGATCGAATAGAATAATTTTGCCACTTGGCTACGGTCACAGTACGATGACGGAACATAATAATTGTAATAAATATTTTCATGTAATTTTGTGCTTTGTAAAATAAAAACAAGACTCTGAATTATGTATAAATTGACAGCGAGTTATCGTCGGACATGTTGCGACTCCGAGAGACAGGAGCACTGACGTATTACGAGTAGGTACTTCACGTTTTTTCTTCCTGTACCGTCCAGCCCCCGTAGACAAGTGTCATAGCGTAAATCGCTATCGTTTCGAATAGATTAGGTCAACCAATTACATCCAAGCTCGTCGCCGGCGTACGATGCGCGCGCCGCGGCGAAATCACGAGCTGGAGTGTGATTGGTCGACCTAAACATTTCTATTCGATACGATTCGATCGAATGGAATGCCACTTGGCTACGGGCACTGGTATCGCTTAGTTATAATAGATCCTTAGAAGATAGGGTTAAGTACAACAAGGTATGTCATTGACGTAGTTCGGGGAACTCCCCACCTCTCTGGGACCCGACACAAGCGCAGTGTCGCACCGGCGTCGCTGGCGCCCGCCGCGCCGCGCGTCTACGCGTTTTTATCGACACTGATATATTATTATGAGCGACATTCATCTTATTAAGCGCTTCCTGTTTACGTTTTTACTGGATTTGTACTAATGAATAAATATTCTAGGACATTCTGCACAACGCTTTAATAGTTGATGTGATTATCACCATGTTTGTTTTATATAAATAAATAAATACTCTACGACATTCTACACAGCGCTCTCTAGACCCAAAGTAAGCATAGTTTTACCTAGCTTGTGTTATGGGTTCTAGAAAACGGATAAATATATACTTATATACAATTTTAACATGTATAATATCATTGCTTATATACTTTTTATTGTAAATTAATACATATTATACATAGTACCACCCAGCCCAATGCAAATAGACATTATTCATGCATACAAATATTTGCACTGAGCGGGAATCGAACCCGCGCCCCCTATCGTAGCAGTCGAATGCACTACCGCTACGCCACAGAGGCCGCCATCTAGGATTGAATATCGGATATTTCAGCACTGTTTCAAGTGCTATGATCACGGGTGTACTCGCGGAAAAACAACACTATCTTTCTATATTATTTCAATAATTATTACGGATAACCTACCCTCATAATTAACCATATAAGCCACTGTACTGTACAATGTATGTGTAAAACATATAATATATATAAGCCACTGTAGCACTACCGGTGTAAGTATGTGGTGGTGACCCCAGTCCTGAGACTTTGCCTTTCGCTTACCATCAGGCGAGGTGGAGTCATTTTGACGTGTCCTATATAAAAAAAAATATATATATATATAGACCCACTATTACATGACTACTGAAGTGAATAGATTTGACCTCCAGCATCACCAAACTGTCTCGTGTCGCAATATATTTCCCTACTGACCCAGTGCCCTTGTGCCAATATGTGTATTGGAAGTTAACAGTGCCCAAACTGGGGTCTCGTACATTTATTGAAGGGCTATTACTATTAATAGTATACATAAATTGTTGTAGGGTCGCTGGCAATAGTTTCAGTGACCCGAGAGCACTGTTGTGACAATTTGATTTACAAGGATCTATTGTAGGTATACAACACTATGTTTTTTTTTTATGTCGGTCTCGTCAACATGACTTCACCTCGCCTGATGGTAAGCTGAGGCAAAGTCTCTAGAATGGGAGTCACCATTGCAAACACCGATAGTGCCATAATGGTGGCCCTCAACTTGACGGCCTCATCAAATGCTTTTTCACGCCCCGCTTAAAGGACCCGGGACTGTATGAGGAAGGAAACACGTGATGTTTACCCTGAATGGTTATGACAGTAACCATAAATTTAGATGAAGTGGAATTTTGTACAGTTGACTATTCGGACAAAGAATATAAGTAATACATATAACATAACATAACATAAACTCACGCCTATATCCCCGAAGGGGTAGGCAGTGGTGCTAGCACCTACTTTTCGCCAGTTTATGTTTTAGGTCCCAATGTAATAGGTGGCGAGCCTATTGCCATTAACCGGGCACTTATAAACCTGCGATAAATACACCTTTGGTGTGTGCCATGGTGAACCTGGGATCGAACCCGAGACCTCGTCTCAGCAGTCCATTACCCAGACCACTAGGCTACCGCGGTTTCATAACTATAACATACTTAAAACTATTAACAGAATAACAACAAACAGGTGTTGCAAAGGTAGGCCTCCGCTCCCAACTACTATTACGTCTCAATTTGTTTGTCTATGAACATTATTTATTAAAGAACTAATCAGCTTTATATTTAACCGACTTCAAAGAAGGAGGTTGTTCTCAATCCGACTGTATTTTTTTATGTTTCTTACGTTAGAACTTTCGACTGGATGAACCGATTTTGATGATTTTTACCAGCATTTATTTATTTCACCTGTCCCGTTGTTTGTAATCAAATCTTGCAAGCCATTTTACGAACACTTCTGGCTATCCGATTGAGCTGAAATTTGGCATAATTATGTAAGTCCCATGACAATGCAATATTGTAAATAATAAAAGCTTGTTTTTAAAAAGGTTTTTTTTTAAACAGCAGCTTGTGTTTATTTACTTAAAAGCTGATGCTGGCCGTAGAGTCCTATTTTAATTTGGTAAAGTTGAAGTCGGTTTTTTATCTTTGTAAGGTTTTTTAAAGTTTTTTATGTTTTTTACGTTGGAAACTTCAGCTGGGTGAACTGATTTTGATGTTTTTTTTATTTAAAAGCTGATGCTGAATTTAAAAAATGTCCTAGGGATGCTGCAACTGAACGTGAGATACCTAACTGTTTGATTATCCCCAAATCTTAATCTCCAATAACTAGTTACCAACCCTGCCTAGTAACTCCACAACATAACCACACAATTCATATCATTCAGACGGCCCATTATTTGAGTCCAATTTACCAAATTGCTGACTTGTTAGGTAACGTGGGATCCTCCACCGGAGAGCTGACTCATTAATCAAGATTGTATTCAAATTACTATAATAACGACTTGGCAGCTAAACGTCTACCAGTTCAGCTATTTCGCTGCGATTAGCATACTTCGGCCTGAGTTGGGTTCGGATCCTTTGAATCGATAAAGGTTCGCTGTAGGGCGTAGTCTCACTTAGCAAACAGATTTGTAGCTTTTTTATATAACTATGATGACAAAAACATGCAATTTTATATATCACTGCTACCTTACTATAATACCTACTAGCTGTTGCCAGCGGCTCCGCCCGCGTGGATGTCGAAATCCGTTTCAAAAACTATCCTATCTCTCAAGTTGGATCGAACTGCTTGGTGTGCGAATTTTATTATAATCGGTTAAGTGGTTTAGGAGTCCATTGAGGACAAACATTGTGACACGAGACTTATATATATTAAGATTAGAAAGAAGTATTCACAAGCTTAACTCACAGTTAACCTCTGTTTGGTTCGCCCTGTAGCCTGGGCAATCAATAAGTTTGACGTGTCTATGTATGTCTATGGTATCGTAGCTCCTGAACAGATGAACCGATTTTGATTTTGTTTACATTTTTGTTAGAAAGGTGAATTAGTCGGAAGTATTCGCATATAAAATAAAGATTATGATTTTTTTTTATACTACGTAGGTACGTACGTAGGTAGGTAGGTACGTAGAATGGGAAGCGGTCACCGTGGCCTATAAACTATATATTATATATAAAAATATGAATGAATGAAAAAATGAATGAAGAAAAAAATAATGAAACAAATATAAAAAAAATATGATTAAGCGTTCTAAGCCATCCAGGGTTTTTTTAATTTGAACTATATTAAGTAAGACGTTAATAATACCTTTACGTCTTAAGATCTTACTCTTAATTCTAAAAAAAATGAATAAGGCAAATAGCTATAACGAAAAAGATTGCCTTGTATGAACGCTGCCTATGATTGAAGTTTCGTAGGTTGAACACAACGATAAATGAATGTTAAATAGTTGTAATTTAGATAAATCTCGCTCCACTGGCGTGTTTCCAAACGGGATAATAGCTCGCCGAGGCGCGGCGCTACATGCAAATCGTTTATTAAATGGTAGCGGGTGATTGTTGTGATGATTGCGACCTGAAGACCGACCACCCAGATACCTTACATCATCAAGCCACGCAATGATGGGTTAACAGTACATGAACATAAACTCATATACATAAACTCACGCCTATATCCCCGGTAGGCAGAGGTGCTAGCACAAACATTTCGCCAGTTTATGTTTAGGTCCCAATGTAATAGGTGGCGAGCCTATTGCCATTAACCGGGCACTTATAAACCTGCGATAAATACACACATAACTTCGAAAAGCATCGAAAAGTCATTGGTGTGTGCCATGGTAACCTGGGATCGAACCCGAGACCTCGTCTTAGCAGTCCATTACCCATACCACTAGGCTACCGCGGTTAGTTAACGGTACTAGACTAACATTATCACCCTATACAATTTGTTTAGTCTTAGCAATAGACTACTGACTGGAAATCTCCTCTCTTCTCTTTTCATCCAAGTGCTAATCTCAGTTACATACAAAAGCTGAGGTTACACCCACTTGGAAATTCCCTGACCAGAGGCATAGCCGTGGCGCATCACAATGATTCAACGACTAACACAATAATATAAACGTCAGTTAAGTATCAGGTGCTTGATCAGCGTTAGGACTCCGCCGCGTGAGCCGCCGTCTAATGTGTTTTTAATAACGTTATGTCAGTGCTGAAGCCTTGTCTAACACAAAATGTAACGTAACACTTAACAAATAAGGCTTATAATCACTTCACAACAGTAGGTTAAGAATCGTATTCTATTAATGAAGGTGTTACCGAATTTAACTATTGTGTTTATGCGCCACGATAATTGTTACGAATTAGGCTTAATCGATGCGCGCGCGCACCGCTACGCCGCCGTGGGCCACTGCCGCCCGTGCGTGCGGCACTATTATAAAATGATAGTATTAGATGTGTGTCTAATGTTTAACATTTAATAATACACATGAGCTTCAATCCAAAATGATGGATGTTCTTGGTGAAGAGTTTTTGTGGACACCACACAATAATGGTGGTTAATATGTGAGAGTATGTTAATATGTATCACGTATTTAGATATGCAAGGCGATTTGATAATTCCTTATTCGAAGTCATTATGACGTTTCAAATGGACGTTCAGGTAGATTTTGTAGAAAATCATTTTGTAATTATAAAGTGTTTTTTTTCCTTTTTCATTCAGCTAACACTAGGTATCCTTGGTCACTGGGAGCACCGAGCTAGTAGCAAGAAAATAATATTAGCGTTATGGGGGAAAGCATTTGATGAGGCCTTCAAATTGAATGCCACCATTATAACACTATCAGTGTATGTAATGAGGACCTCCTTCCTGAGACTTTACCTTTAGCTTACCATCAGGCGAGGTGAAGTCATATTGACGTGACCGATACAAATAAAAAAAATGAAAGTAACGCTTAGTAACCATATTTTGAGAATCAGAAGCCATTTTGAACTCCCTCGGGAATACTCGATGTAGCGTGACTGTATTAACTCGAGACAGGACACCATCACCTGATCATTTGTCATCGCCGGGCGCTCCGCCACCGGCCACACTTGTGTTTATCATAATAGTGGAGTATGTTAAGCGCGAGTGACGTCAGCGCGCGCCATGATTGATGGTGCAAGTGTTTACGCAGCGCAGCTTCGGTGCTCGCCCGGGACACGAACCTGCTTCGAGATAGTCTCACACACACAGACACATGAATATATTTCTATACTTACTATTATAAAATTGTTAAGTAGGTATGTAATATATTTGTACATTGGAGTTAGGTTATGAAAGATTCTGAACCTTGTGAATTTCTGAAATATTTTTGGAATTCTTGTCCGTTTGTTAGCGGTGAACGCAATAACCACTGAACGGATTTTGATAAGTTTTTTTTAAAGGTCTTTATCAGACTTAAAAAGTTTATGCATGTATGATCACAATCGGATGAATAGATATTACTGTATCGCAAGTGAGGTTTCAGGGCTGCACACTCTGGCGGAATGCTCGGCGTGGAAGGTGCCAAGGCAGACCCTCATGGCAGCCCTCGGAGTGGTAGTCCTCTCACTGAGAGTCTTGCTCACAGCGATGTTGCAGAGTGCAGGCGCGTGGGCTCACGCCGCATCTTTCTGCGAACAACACTTCTCGAGAAGGAGGCGGCAGAGCGGGTCCGGGAGAGATACCTCAGAATTCCCCTGGATCGCCAAGCCCGCAAAGGTCGAGGAGGATCGAGGTCTCTCAACAAGCTCTGTCCTCTACGAGCATAGCATCCATTGCACGAGCATCCACCTGTCACCCTAGCAGACGCAGACCGAGGAGGCGACGTCTGAAAGTGGGGGCACCGTAGCACCCAAACCATCATCAACATCGTATCATCTCGAAGCCGGAAATTCGATTGATCTTCACGGCTGTCTACAATTTAGTTTATATGTATTCTTCTATTCTTTTAATAATTTTGTTATTCTCGTTATAATGGCTGTTGCATCACAACACTAGTAGTCGATGGTACCGTTTAACTTTTAAAAACCCACGGTACCACCGGGGGTATGGCCAGGGGTACCGTGGGTCTGAAATGACTGGTGTCAACTATGTATCCCTAATTTTGATAAATTAAGTTTATTATTATCATAAAGTTATCATTAAGTATGTCTAAATAAGTACATTACTTATAATAACAATTGTACTTTCTCTTCTACCCAACAGTCGTTAATTTTATAGTTCCATCCGCCTACAGAAGAGCGAGAACAAATAAATGAGTGAACAACAGTTCCAAACTGGCTCAGTTTGGTGCGGAGCAAGGTCAAATTTAATAGCGAGCCGCAAAAAAATGGAGCAATTTTTGTCGCTCAATCGAGTCGCGGCCGCTGGACGACGGCGGCGCGGGCATCCCAAATATGAGTAGCGATGATATTTAAATGACCGGCGACAGCAGCGCGCGCGCACTCTTTGACACGCCGCGCGCGCATTCCGCCCTCCCCGCCGGACTAGCTCAGCTGCCTGTGACCGCCGGTCTATCGCTCACATTCACGAATGTATTTCACTCCTTCGAGCTTGAATTATACTGTAGTGTGTCGTTAAAGCCAATTATGTTACCTAATTACTCTCATTATATTGCCACTAGAGCTCTTCTGGAGGTAAAACATAATCCGAAACGCAACATGACTGTTTACCATGTAATTTGGTCCTAATATACAAAATGTACTTATAAAGTTTTATAGAGCCAGAGCTCACAACCCGAAAACGCCTCACCACCACTCCGCTCCAGGGTCGGCAGCGCGAGTGTGACATCTGATGTTGCACACGTCTATAAGCCACGGGGACCGCTTCCCACCAAGTGGGCCGTGTGCTTGTCTGCCACATAAAAAAAATGTAGATTTCTCAACTGATTACAAGGCATTAATCACTGTCTCATTACTTTAAAGAGTGATAGTCCTCCTCCACCCCTTCCTAGCCTCCCCACCCATTCCTAGCCCCCTCCCCTTCCCTTCAGGGTAGGCAGCGCGTATGTGACACCCTTAGTGTTGCACACGTCCATAGGCCACGGTGACCGCTTCCCATCAGGAGGGCCGTGTGCATAAAAAAAATGCAAGAGTTTATTTATATTCAGGAAGGTAACGGCATAGGTCTCTCTGATGTAATTCTTCGAGAGAAAGTAATGAAGAGTCCCAACTACATGAAGTCATTTGGATAAAACTTGTGTCGCTACGTGAATGGAGCTGCGCAGTCGCTAACAAGGCCATGCCTTTGAATGCTCCACTTTTTGCGGTCAGTGGTCGCAGCTCCAAATATTTGGCGCAGGACTTTTTCGCCATTTTGAATAAATGAAATATTCAGTGTATGCAAGCTATCTGACTGCATATATTCATACTAAGGGCACAAAAGTATGAGGTTTTTGGTTGAATTATATTTCATGGTCAAGTTTTAACTTTGAAAGGATAAGATACCTTCCACGCATGTTTCTTATATTGACCACTATAAATGGGGAATGCAGGCGCTGACTGCCTATGGCAAATTCACATTCTACGCGAGATTGCATTTCACGTCTTCTAAATGCTTAAGAGAGAGAAATGCCTTTTATTTTCTAAACCACGAAACGTTTTTATATTTTTAGCTTACCATCAGGCGAGGTGAAGTCATATGACTGATAAAAAAATTATTTCGTTTGGCCGTAAATTTTCCTATATAATGAGATGGGAAAGAGCCATTCTGCTTTGTTCACTGTTTTCTACACTCACATTCTATTTAAATTCATAAACTTTTTAGGGAAACGTACAGATTCAATTAAATACATTCAGTACTTGATTTAGAAGTAAGTCCAATATTGTCGCCACATTCTGTAACTCATTTGGAACAGAAAAGGTATCATGTTGATTGCTGCAAAAAATGTTCCTAAAGTACGCCTGCTGACGCTTTGATGCTGTTTATGATATTGTGACGGGAGACGAGACGAGGACTTTTTGTTGTGATCCAAAAGAAAGCAGAAAGCTTATGAATGGGTGTCGGACATTCATTGGAATGAGACAAGTGAGAAGCGTAACGTAAAAACAAGATTGCTCTTGCTTTTTCGAAAACTGCACAATCCCGCTTGAAGAAGTGCATTTCCAATTTGAAGATCGTTTTGTTAAGTTTTTGCAAGATATCAATAGAAAGCCGACGATCCAGTATTCTCTTGTACGAGGAATATTCTGCTCCGTGCATCGCAAATGAGAATATACAGTTTGTAACTTATTCTTGTATGGATTTGAATGTATACAGACACTGCAAAAGCTTTTGACGATAAGTCGATAAGTTCAATATTCTACGACATTCTACACAGCGCTCCCTAGACCCAAAGTAAGCTAGTTTAACTAGCTTATGAGTTCTAGAATGCTGATACATACTAATATACTTTTTTTTTGTAAATACATACCTACTTATTATACATAGAAACACCCAGACCAATACAAATAGACATATTTATGCATACAAATATTTGCACTGAGCGGGAATCGAACCCACGCTCCCTGCGTAGCAGTCGCATGTACTACCGCTACGCCACAGAGGCCATCAAAAAAAATTTGCATAATTAGTCTAACGATTTTGATAAAAAAATATATATATTTCGAGAAGGTTTGTGTTTTTTAAGTATATCTTTACCTCTACCTAGATATTTTTCCAATTACAAATGCCAGTTTTCATAAGAAAAACCTCGATTACATTGGTACTTACATTGTAAAAGTCGCTTCAAACAAAAACGAGCCAAGCTTGATGGCCAGGTCTGTTCTATGAACCATTAACTAATTAGCATACCAAACCCCAAGTTCTGCAATCAGAGTCATTTGAATACGTCAACGCCATACAAGTCTCAGGCGACATTCGCGCTCGTCGTAGCGTCCGCGAAGAAATGTTAATTTAACATGAAATCATAAGTGCGCGCGCGCCGTCCGCAGCTCCCACGCTGCGGGCGCGCAGCCCACATGCAAAAACTGCGTCGGCCGCGCACAGCAGATAGTATGTAATTAACAGTACAACCATTTAAACGTATAATACGCAATTAAAGCAGCGCCGACCGGAGCATTCCTTGATACAGCTCTATACAACTGAACCTACATCGTTATAACTTTCATTAAAAAATAGGTAAGTAAATATTTGTACAGACACGATGTATCTAATGAATAGTTAGTTATTTCAATAATTATTACCTATATGCATACATATATGTAGGTAGGTGTATATTCTTACATTTCGCTGTTTTTTTTTATACTACGTAGGTGGCAGACAAGCACACGGCCCACCTGATGGGAAGCGGTCACCGTGGCCTATGGACGTGTGCAACACTAAGGGTATCACACACGCGCTGCCTACCCTGAAGGGAAGGGGTATGGGCTTGGAAGGGGTGGGGAGGCTAGGAAAGGGTGGGGATAGGAGGGATACAGTGAGCTCTGGCTACCCTACTTACCGGCGGCAACATAAAACGATGGTTATTATGGCCGCGGTCTTCTGTAGGGTGGAGGTACTACCCCAGTCAGACATCTCATTTCGGACGGGAGATACCGTCGTGTCCTACCTCCTAAAATTCCGCTGTTGTCAATCCAAGTAATCCAACGTAATATGGACCGAGCCTATTGCGGCCCAGTGATTGCTTTTACATGGCTTTACCTGTATGTTTGGTATCCGATGGAGAGATCCTTACATGTGTTGAAGTGGCCCTTGTTCCTATTCTGGCGTGAACCACACGACAGATTTTTATTTTCATTTTCTTTGGCTTATTTGATTAATTATATTACTAAGTCGTCCAATAGAGAACTTACATAGTTAGTCCAAGGGTCAGCGTCAATATTAAAAGATTAAATGTTGACGATAAATTATTATGATTACAAGAATAAAATTAACGCTTCACTGTTAACTTTATTTTGCGTTTGATTACCTGTGTTTATCTACAATACTACAAACCAACGATATTAAAATCTGGTTAGTAATAAATGTATAAAACTAAAGACAACTCCGACTTGTGGTACTATACGTGCATAGACATGCTGCATCGGTGCGGCAGCGGCGCGGGGCGGGCGGGATTATTCGCGCGTCTGCCGCGTGCATACTGATGCGGCGTAATTGCAGCGTGCAAAAACTAAACGCATGATAATCGAGGAAATGCCACCTGAACCGGACGCCGCCGGACGGGCCGGACGGGCCGGACGGGCACTGATTGTGTGCGGACAGCCACCCCCGGGCGTGGTGACTACTAACTTCGACCATTAACTTTTATGATCATTCTTGTTTGCCAAGCAAAAACTGTTCGCTCCCGAGGCAGGAATTGGACTAGCTATCAACATTTTATACAGGCTACTTTTTAAGTTCTATTCAGGCTCGGAGTCATTGCAATCATTGAGGTTGCTAACAAGCAGCGTAAGGGGCAGTTACTGTTTTATAAACGCAATAGAGTAACACATTCACGAATTATTGCGCCCCTTCTCAAGACACTCTTGTTATTATAAGTATAAACAAGCAGTAGGTTTTTTATACCGGCCTGAAATTTCTCTAGCTGACTGAACTGATGAACAACAAATCGCTAGAGATACATTTTGAGAGCGAGCTGATTTACACACTAAATGACGCACGTGTGCCTACTTGATGTGTTGGAATTCAAATTCAAATTCAAATTCATTTAATTATTGTTTGCCACAGTTGAAAAAAAGAAAGATTTTTTGTCGGATGAAGAAAAGTCCTATTCTTTAGTAGACTGTGTCGTTGTGTTGTCCCAGGAAGTTTATATTGCTGGGTATATAAGTATGACCTGACAGAACTAACTGTTAATTATAAGAGTATTCTACCAAAACTGTTAATAAAAATTGGCCAAGTTCAGAGTTTACGGAGTGCGGAATTCAATACGAAGTTCAGTGAATACGTAAATAAATTGCATCCAAGTACATTTAAGTGTAAGGTCTCTTCTTGAGACGTATCTTTTTAATTTTTCAATAGATAGATAGACAGCAGAGATACATTGATGATAGGTAAAGGCGCGCGCGCAACTTTTTGCTCCCTTCCACCTTTCCTCGCTCCAGCGCAGTACTTCCAATCACTGGCGCTTTAATTGCCGTAATCACCTCTTGTCATTTGCCTCCGAGTGATTTAAACTGCTGAGTTTTTGTGAGCGGTGACTGATGTCGCCGGATCAATGGGTTCGTTGGAATCGTTCCTGTCTTGAATAAATTAACCATTCACATTCATACAAACGTAAGATTTAATCGGAGATAAACTACCCAAGATTACATGTGCCCAAGCATTTGTGAGCAAAAAGTATGTTTTCATTGTGCCGTTAGCAAATATTTATCTCTACATTGTAGCACAAACTGTTCGTTTGGTGCCGGACTAGCGAACTGCGCCAGATCGTGGATCTATTTATAAGCAATAAATATTTGTGTAAACTTAGATCATTTTAATATTACTATAACCATTTAACGCGTGGCCTCTCTCACCTCCTTGTGCTTTAGATGACAAGGTCTTGTATTTATTGTTTTGATGCCAATAATATTGGTGCGATGAGAGCAGGAATGGATCTTCTCACGCGGCGCGCATGCGCGGGCGCATCGGAGGCGCAGAGTATTGTAATTGTCTGTGGACCCAAATGCCATAAAGCATATGTTTCGAGTCTCAATATTGCTACAGTAGGGGCCGTGGTGTAAGTAATGGTCTCACGCTAATCACATAAAATTAAGACCGCCTCGGGACGTAGCGGCCACGCGTGCGATTGCTTGTGGAGCAACCTCTGGTTTGATTCTCAGGTTGGTCACTGTAATTGTGTTTTTGTTTCCAGATTCTTAGTAGTAGAATAAAAAGTTTAGCATGTTTTCATTAAGTTTAGTTAACAATATAACGTGCGTGGGACTGAAAGAATTATCGGTGGAGAAATGTAGGTGTTTGATGAAGAAAGAGTCATTCTTTGCATAGTTCTTCTTTTTATGAAGAACTTTTAATAGTACAAGTGCTTAAATCAACCAATATTAAAACTAGGACTAAAATTTTGACAAAACACTCACTCATGAATCCACCTTTCAGGTTTCAGTTGGTGCGAGGGACAAGCACCGCAGGCAGCGTCTTACATGAGTGCGCCCGCGCAGGCGGTCGCTCGCTGATAATCTAGTTAAATGTATTTATTGCCGCTCACAGCATCCTCGCGGCCCCACGCCGTCCATTACAACACTTCCAAAGAAAACAAAAGTCGACAAAGTGCAGCGCAGCACGCAGTCGACTGCGCCAGCGCACGGGACCGCTACGATTACTTACGAGATCGCTGATTTGGGCAACAGGACTTTACATCGGTAATTACCGTAATTAGTCAAATGTTATTACACCTATAACATTCGGCGCGATATCGCGATACCGGCGCGATACGCGATCGACATTTGATTCGCCGTCCACAGCCGGCGCCACTCTATCACGGCAGATAGCGCCAATTGCTGCGATACAAATCGCGCGCGATGTCTATCTGTGTAATCAGAGATAAATGGCGGCCGATCTGCGCCGGGAACTACACTGGATATGTTAAAACATGTAACGCGCGTCATCGGACAGTGCCACGTCACGGTACCCTGCACACATACTGCTGGTATGCTTCTCTTTAACGCCACGAAGGTAACTAACAAACACACAGTTTACCTGATAGTAAGGTTATCCTCAGGTATAAACAATTCAGGTGCGCAACGGGAGACGCTGCTGCCTGCGGCCAACCCGGCCAGGATGAGAGTGGTCCTCTAGAGGGCCACTCCGTGGCTCTCCACGTGTCCTTCTGACTAGCAGAGGGCACAGTGGGGAGCAAGCGGGGGGCAAACTGAATGTCTACGCGCCGACGGTTGGGTGACAGAACGGCCGCCTGTCACCCAACACCCCACTGTCGGCGAAAAAACGCGATGCTCGCCCCACCCCGTCGTGGGGTCGAGGAGACCATCTTAAAACCGTAGATGGCCCGGGATCAGCTGGGGTGCGAGAGATATATGCCGATTAAGTAATCTTACACCCCGGTAATTAAGACCCGAGACGGCGTGCGGTTTTAGTCGGTTCGATCCCGACATAACCACCCCCGGTAGCAGACGGGGGTGGTATCCATGGAGATTTCCACAAGATAATAAAAGGTATAAACAATTCAATATCTTAAGTACTCTACATAAACTCATCCCATTATTTCAAACAAATATGTATATTTTGAAAGTCTACTTTCGTGTCTGACCACGAACGATGGCACTCCGCAAGGTGGCGCGGCCTCGCCGAGGGCTGTGGGTCAGAGTCAGGCGCGTATCGCGATGCTGCGCGCACGCCGCGCGCCTCATAACTCGCCACCTGATAGCCGCGCCTCGCCGCGTCCAAAGACCGCTCTCCTCTAGCAAACCCTTATCTAACTAATGACATTATAGTTATTACTGGTTGTTGCTTCGTTCGCGTCAAATTCTGTCAGCGCTATAGCGACCCACCCCTATTCCTGGGATAAAAATAACCTATGTGTTCAGTTATTCTACACTACAAACTATCTCTGTACCAAATTTTAGCCAGATCTATAGGCCATTTTGGCGTGAAAGGGCAACAAATATACGTCCAGATATCCGTAATATTTTACAAACTTTCGCGTTTAGAATATTATGAGTAGTAGGATTATGGCAGAACAACTTGCTCGGAGTATACAGCATTCGATACCGATTGTTAGAAACCTAGTAGCCTTCCTTCCCACTTTCCCATTGCAAGCTGTAACGAACAATTGTTATCTTTGATCTGACACATGCTCATATACCCCAGATCGAGCATATGCTAGTTTGCTACCATATTAAAAAGCTTAATACTTAATTAGATAGGATGGTTTTCTCTAGTCTAGTGCAAAATGATAATTACGTGCATTAAAATGTGCACATGTTACTGGTAAGTTCTAAGACATTTGATAATTAAGATATTCATTTATTACCTTTAATTATTATGTTTAACAACCTGTGGGTAATAATATGTAAAAATAATGGCACCCCTGCCTATCATACTACGTTACCAGGTAATATTAGCGTTCATAATTGAAAAACACTTAACTCCAGCAGTTAGATTAATATTAATAAATATTTAGTTATTAATGTACCTAATTAATATTGAAATATTATGATAAATATTTATATGATGTAATTAGTATGTAAGAGTAGTTGTCGTGTATAGATGTTCTATTTCACGAAGGTGGTTTAGCTTTCATTGTAGTAAAACAGAATAATACAGTTTGCTTTTAAAAATGAATTACTTGCAATGCAATTATTGTTCTACTAACTGCTACATGAATTTCTTTTGACGTGACATGAACTTTCACACACACATGTACGCGTATTTACAAGATACTACTACTATTTAATTGTTCACCCGCCTTCATGAGATAGAATATCACTCATTAATTTATTGATGAGACTGACATTGTGGTGTCACCCTAATAACTGCACGTTTACGATTTTGAATTCAAAACATTTCTGATAGAACTCACAAATTGTAAACTCATATTTCGCAATAATATTGATTTGTTGATATTCTTCTAGTATGGGATGACCATGACTCCTGCACCTAAAAAACTTACTATAAACAATTTTATTGCAGTTACGTGCTCTGGAATTTACGCAAACATATAAACTAGTCTGATGAAAGCTATCCGCTTAAGATTTCATTCTGACACCATTTTCCATTGTTGCAGAAACGGAGAGTTATATCAAAATAATATATTACCCTAAGCTGAAACTGTCCACTGTCTGCAATACCTAATTGTCCCTTTAGGGTCGAGGTGTGTGTACTCAAACTGCCCTGGCACTTGGCCAAGTACAATAATAAGCCCTTTCTCACTTTTATGACACTATTAGCCTTCTATTGTGGCTTCGTTTGCTTCTCACGCCATCGCCAATAATAGGTAACTGTTTTTGATTCATAAACTTATATTTTATTCAAAACTACTGAACCAATTTACATTGATGACCTCTATGGCGTAGTGTAGTTGTAAAGCATTCGACTGGTAAGTCAGAGATTGCGGGTTCGATTCCTGCTTAAAGTATTTATGTGCATGAATGTAAATAGTTGCATTGATCTGGTTATCTATGTATTTATAACAAAAATAGCCGAAGGGGTATAATTTATCCACATTCTAGAACTCATAATACTGGCTTTGGGTTGTGTAGAATGTCGTAGAATATTTAAAAAATAACTTCGTCGAACCTCAGTCTGTAATACACTGATCTATATCATCATCATCTTAACATTACTACTGGTAGCACCCGAGACCATCACCTCCAGCCCTGGGTCCGCTTAGTCTTTCTCCTCCGTTTTATTTTGATTAATTTGACTTTTATGAGAGCGACTGCCCTCCTAACCGGAGAGAAAAGTCTGTGCCAGAGCGTTGTACACTAACCAGCAGGTTTACCGGCTTACAAGTGAGGATGGCTCGGGCTCCAATACGCCCTCTTACGGCATAGATCTGTACCTATGTGTTGGAAATCTATAGAAATTTTGTTTAAAATCATTTTATCACAATATTCTTAAAATTATAATATACAAAGATAAGTTGTTGTTATAGAACATAAAATACTTTGCATACCATAATAATGCCGGTTATTATCCGCTCCCATCAGCCCGAGCCCACGATGCGCGCGCGCATTAAGTTGATGCCCTCACTCGCCAAATATATGCTAATATTATTTTTAGATTATAAAATGTCATCTTTTGGATCAAAATGATCATTATAATCTAAATTATGCATTATCTATATGCAAAATAGGAGGTTCATTATTAGAAATTTTAAACATTTTGTATTAGCTTGTTTTGTTATCTGACTAAATTGTATCCTTGATCGCGGCAGTACCTAATGTTGTAGAGAGGATTTGTATCCACAACAGCTAAGGCACCGACTCAGTAGTCAGGAGATTGACTCTAGGGCACTAACACTTTCCTTTCACCGCACTACGGCGAACCAAAAAGGGAAACCATAAATTGTACTGACCTGGGAATCAAAGCTCGTAACACAACATGTTCAAAATTCAGTTCTGATCACATCTTGATCTCACAAATGCCAAACTTAACGCCTAGGTACCTAAAAAGTAAAGAGAATTGATAGGTATCGTATCAATTACAAAATCTAACTCTAGCAGAATACCTTACTCACGATTCAGTTACAATCAAGTTACAATATTAGTTATTGAAAACTTTTTTCATTTGGCACTGAATTTTGAATATATTTTATTACTAGAATTGGCCCTTAGAGCTCTATCTAAAACCTTATTCAACTTAAATTTTTGTTAGTAATTCGTCATTATATAATGTCAATCTCGATGCACGGTTCAGATTGCGTCCAGCAGAATACCTACAATGTCTTGCACTTGCAGTTATAAATATGATAATACCCTCGGCATAAAAACTCTCCCGAGCTAACAAATGTAGAATATAATCACTATAAATATAAAGTAACAACGCCACGCTCCATATAGAGGCGCGGCGCGGCCTCCGGACTGGTTCCCGCCGATGTAACTGCGTATATGATATCGGCGATAACTCGACGGCGATGGAGGAATATTAAATAGAAACTTGGACAATAAATGCTCACACGGCTTGTCGCCAACATCAGAAGCGGGATACTTATTGAGCTCGGACTATAAATGTGATACTGTGACACATGTTATTCAGAGGATTGGAAATTCAACTATGATAATAATTATAGGTACTTGACGGGATATTTTCCATGTTTATTTGTTTTATTGAGTATCCGATATTTTGCAAGCGTCATGAGATAAATTGCAGGATGACAATAGGTAAAATTAAAAGGTGTCCGCAAATCGCAAAGTCTATTTAAAGTGAAAGGGTAGTAATTTTATGGCTAAAGAAAGTATGAGTCTATTGAAAGGCAGTACAATAATAATCATGGCGCTTACGACAGTGCCGAAATATCGGTTACTCATTATAAGAAACAAACATGGTAAATATCCCGTCAACTATTATAATACCTCTGATTCAAATGACCATGTCAATCTAAAGTCCTATATTCAACTGGAATAGTTTACTAGCATCGTACATACGTATAGCCATGCCAATTTCTTAATGGGGCAGGTCTATCAGATGTTAAATATCTCTAAACTGATGAAGTATACCTGCATTGACTGAACACTTAAACATAATGGATTGTGTAACCCGGCATGTTCCTTTAGTCACAGTGATCACAAGTTTTCTATAGTCATACTTTTCTTAATCCCAAAAACACTACCTACCTTTTCACTTTAATATTATAGACTTTAAGATTTGCGAACTTATTAATCAACTGGCTCACGAGGAAGCCGCCCAATCATTTTTCCTATTGCCATGCTGCAATTCTTATGGTTTGACGAGTACCGGTGGTTTATCCTCTCTTAATTCTCGAGGAGTTTTGTTACAATATTACTGACCTTTATTTCATATCCTTAAGATATCTCTCTCGCCATCAAATACAGCGTTCACAGTTGAAACGTTCATTTATTCCATCACCATAAAATGCACCTAAGCCCGTAGCCACGCGGTATCGCACGCGGTCGTTCTCCAGCGCGGGCGCAGCGGTCGTGTCGTCCATAAAAGCTATCATTTCGTTCCAACCGCGCATTACTATTGCGCAACCGATATTAAAGAATATTCTGCATCAGTTATATTTATCCCGGGCCTTGGATGTGAAAGCATTGATTAATATTGTAATGAGCACGACGAATAACTTCCTCACTACCACGAAACGATACACGCCCAGCAACATGATACATTACTGGCTCCCCACTGCTTGATATTACAACTTTACTGTGGCTAACTGCAATGGATAGTGTGTTTAGTCGGAGCGCTACATGTAGGGATTGTCGAAGGTGTTATCGACGTAGTCCCAGCGGTCAGTAATTGTGTATAGTTTGAGATAATAGCAGCGGTTGCGGGTGCAATTATTCTGATCCGGCGTCCGACGTCCGGAGCGTCCGGGGCGGGTGCGCGCCGTGATTTGCGTACGCGCATTATGCGCGCCGACGTAATAACACATCCACGACCTGCGCCCGCGCCTGTCCTCTAAATTACGCCATTGTTGATATCACGTCTGCACAACCGCTTATTACTTGATGACATGGGACATGACCCTAACGACTCTATAAGTGCCGTGCAGGGTAATAGAGTCATTGTGTTAACAAATATAGTGTCCTATTCATACATATGTTAATGATACGACTTCGCTGAGTGTTCTACATTAAAATTGTCGAAGATAGAGCGATCTATATCTTACACAAATATTGTTATCGGTGTACTTAATAGTTTAAAAAGGAAAGTATTGTTTATAGTTAGATATGAGTGATGTACACTTTTATCTGATTGGGTATAATGAGTATTATTGACTAGTGCCTGTATCAGTACCTATACTGTCCAAGGTTTCGCTGTCTCACTGCTGAACTGACGTCCTTCACTCACACATATATATATGCTAATGTAACCGCCGTATCCGGGTACCGGTAAATTATTTGATAAGTTATAATGGGGGCTAAGTTCATTTCGCCACTTTAGTGCTTCTATTCTTTAGTCTAACTTTATTTTACGTAATCTAGTTTTTCTTTAATACATCATGAAAATGTCAGCCTTGACCGATTACAATACTTAAGAGTTTATTTCCAAAATGTTGTTTTTTTTTCTCAAATAAGATTATATTATTTTAATACTGGTTGAAAAAGGAATTCGCGACTGGAATTTAAAATTACCGGTAGAATGTAAAATAGAATGCAGTTGTGGAAAAAATACCGGAAGAAAGTGGAAGGGCCTAATGGAAATAGTGTTACATTCCACGTCCCATACCTTGAAGATGGAAGTCTAATAAGCATTAAGATAGCAAGATAGCAAAGTAATAATAGTCTATGAACTTTCGCAAAACTGGATGTAGTGCTCCCTCTAACAGGGTGAACACAGTGTAGTAATCGGCTCGTTACGTCACCAGTAGCTGGGGTCAACACGTCCGCTCTCGCTGCGCGCTCTCGCGTGACTGTCTCCCCACTACCCGTGAACCCGAGACTAGGGGGTAGTTCGATGGGACAAACACTACATCCCTTCCTCATCACATTTTTATTTCTAAAGAAAACAATTAACACATAGGTAATCAAATTCATAACTGATCGACCAACTACCATCAAGACTTTGATTCTTCATTTCCTTTTTGATTTAACCGTTCGCTTCCGTCAACCCCATTCCTCATTTTCCATTCGCCCCACTCTCTTTTTTTTCTTCTTTAGCCTTTGACCATTTTCCTCATTATGATAACAATACTTACTAACTTTTTAACCTTTACGTTAATCCACCCTTTATGGAGCCAATAATTTCGTGAAAGGACGTCACCGAAATCCAAGTCTAACTACTCCACTTCTGCTCACATATCCGGCCCCACCAAACCGATTGCAATGAAACAAACGCAATACTTCAAGTCTGACCAAGACCCCCCAAACAAAACCGCATCGAAACCTGCCCAGCCGTTCCAGCGTCCATCGCGGTCATACATTTCTGGTGCCAAAATCCGCCATTTTGATCTTCTAGAAATCCTAATACACCCGGCGTCACCCACACAATCATGATGAATCAAATGATACCTCGCATGCCGAAATCCGTCAAGCCGATCAGGTTGCGGCCGTGGCAAGGAAATGGACACACATACATACACACAGTCGAAAAACATCACCCATAGAAATAGAAAATTCTGCCCTCGAAGGAACGCTTTACTATTAACGAAGTTAACTTTTTCAGTAACGGATTAGCGATTAACGAAGTTAACTATTGATTAACGGTGCCCAGCTATGGATATCCCCCAGGACATGCATAGGAACTGTCAAATAAAATTCGCAACCTCGCCCCTGTCAGGGTTTAAATGAGATGGTTCAAAGAGGTTAAATGCAAAGCTTTATAATCAGACAAAGTATTGAACATGAATGCCAATGAAATAATGAACCACATCCGCAACGCATCTGAAAAGTAATAGATCTTTTCTTAGAATATTATTACTCGAATATAGTTATAGACACACGAGCATTTTATGAAACAAGCCATTTGATCGTCACCATAATTATGGTTAGGCACATTTATAGGCAAGTTAAGAATTATTAAAGTGACATTCCAAATTGCCAAATAAAGCCGGATCTTAAATGCTTAGCACTTGAAGTGGATAAGCTCAAAAGTATCAACTTATAAGATCTATCCACTAAAAATGCTAGATGGATTGACCATTATCAAGTATCACGAACAAATTATTTGTACAGGAAGCAGGTAGAAGGCACAATAACGTGTATACGTATAGCGTTGTCATTAGCTAAATACAATTACCTACAATAATCCCCATCATTGAAAAATGAAGAACTTCAAGTACATACAGAAAGTGCTACACCGTTATGTGACGGATGATACAGAAGACACCAAAGTGCATTCTATTTGCCACGCACTATGCAAAACGATATGGTGATCCATGTCAAAACCAAATATGATACTATTGCAAAGAAACGAATCTTAATCACTTTCCTTTTTTTTTTTCATAATTTCAGTCATCAACCAATTCATAAATACGCTATTAGGCACAGCATCTTATTAAATGGAGAAACAAGTACAACACCGAACCCCTGCACATAGCAACAACTTCAACCCTCATATGAGGTGTGAAGCCAACCACCCTGCTAGACACAGTGTAGACAGCGCAGCCCCGCCAGATACTACAGCAGCTGATTGCTCCGTCAGCCAATAATGCTGGAATGGTTGCCGAACTCCGACCACCACGAACTGCTGACACATGCGTCGGCATGACACCCGTCCCAATAGGCAAATAATATTATGCAAGGCACAAACCTCGCAGGAGTAGATCCAATCTGAAACACACACCTTTCCTAGCAATCACACAAAGCATTGCCTCAATAAACCATGGTTCCATTATATACTTGCCCACATAAATATAGGTTATACAGTACATACACACCGTCAGGACACATATATAATGTGAATGACAACCATCAATATAACTTGAGGAACATCACAATATAATAAAACAGCAAATACACTGTCCATCATTTATTCAACTATAATCGAGCCATGAATTATTCAAGGATGGGTTAGGAGGGCATAATACAAGACATCAGTTCATAGTGGACACTATCTGCCGGGAAAAGAACTGACAAGAAACCAGCCCGTCTCCCCTAAGAAACACTACAAATACAACACCCGGCCTGTAGCCGAACACTGCAACATAAATACACACCGGTATCGCACAACTCATGAGGCCTGCAGCCCACGCCACGACACAGCAAGTAACACATACCATACTAGCATCGAACCAGTCCTTTATACTCAACAGTATCACAAGACTGGTATAGCCACTATTATAATATGAATATCACATGAATTACAATACATATAGGTACCCCGCACCGGGACCGAACCAGTACTTATGAGTCTTATAACCATTGGCAACCCACTCGTATCGCCAATATAGTCGTCACTATTATAGAATACCTAAACTATCCCCGAGGCATGTAGCCAGCACCACCCAATACATCCCACTATTTATTACATTTACTGTAGTACCTTATTTATTTTATATAATCTGCAGGTAGTACTACATTAATACGTAATGAGTGGGATTACACTAAAACACTAAATATCTTACTATAGCGTAATACATTAATAATGTAACAAAAGTATAACATACCCCCGTCTTTTAACATTATAAATAACTGTCTGCAAATATTACTACACAGGGTATCACTATAATAGCTCACTTATAACAAAACGGTTACAAGTAAATCACCGCACCATCGCAGATCGCACCCTGAAACCCTGGAACAACCGAGCTACTGACATTTATTTTATTCTATGGAACAAAAAGTACATTTTTTTTTTCATGAATTTGTACTACATGAAAATTATGATAATCATCCGGGGTCGTGCTAGGTAGAATCACACGTGCTCGCCCTCTACACCTTCGTGAGCGTCGATGGAGCACACGGCACCATCGCACGATACTTTCTCTACCCGCGCCAACGATCCGTTCGGATAAAATAATATTAAACTGATAACACTGCAAAATCAATGGTAAACACATACCGGACACACACCATGTCTATATCTCCTCTAATAGTAACAAGGCTCTCCTCTACGCCGAGCCTCCAGTTCCCGTCGCCTCCAGGAAGACACTCAACGACCCATTCCATCTTTCTAAACGCAAGGCAATGGTGGCGTTGTCGCTTTCAAGGTCAAGTTTCTCCGGCGGTGGAAGCAAACCTGTCATGTTTGGTACCCGGGGCTACCCGACCCCAAAAGCAACCAATGGACAACGCCATCCACACACGTATGGTTTACACTTAAAAGTGATGGCCCATACTGCCTGTACTATCTACTTAACCTTTACCGTATACCTTATTTACCTTATCGTACTTTTACTTTACATTACCGTACCTTTGTGTACGTACAGTTTACAATTATATGAAGGCCTGTACTGCCCACCACATATATACGCACAGTTTACAATTTCATGAAGGCCTGTACTGCCTGCAACTCAATGAAAAACGGTTTACAATTTCATGAAGGCCCGTACTGCCTACCACATATATGCGCACAGTTTACAATTTCATGGAGGCCTGTACTGCCTGTAACTCAATGACGCACGGTTTACAATTTCATGAAGGCCCGTAGTGCCCACCACATATATACGCACAGTTTACAATTTCATGAAGGCCTGTACTGCCTGTAACTCAATGAAAAACGGTTTACAATTATATGAAGGCCCGTACTGCCCACCACATATATACGCACAGTTTACAATTTCATGAAGGCCGTACTGCCTGTAACTCAATGAAAAACGGTTTACGTTTTCATGAAGGCCCGTACTGCCTACCACATATATACGCACAGTTTACAATTTCATGAAGGCCTGTACTGCCTGTAACTCAATGACGCACGGTTTATAATTTCATGAAGGCCCGTAGTGCCCACCACATATATACGCACAGTTTTGAAGGCCTGTACTGCCTGCAACTCAATGACGCACGGTTTACAATTTCATGATGGCCCATACTGCCTGTACTATCTACTTAACCTTTACCGTATACCTTACCGTACCTTTGTGTACGTACAGTTTTACAATTATATGAAGGCCTGTACTGCCCACCACATATATACGCACAGTTTACAATTTCATGAAGGCCTGTACTGCCTGTAACTCAACGACGCACGGTTTACAATTTCATAAAGGCCCGTACTGCCCACCACATATATACGCACAGTTTACAATTTCATGAAGGCCTGTACTGCCTGCAACTCAATGACGCACGGTTTATAATTTCATGAAGGCCCGTACTGCCCACCACGTATATACGCACAGTTTACAATTTCATGAAGGCCTGTACTGCCTGCAACTCAATGACGCACGGTTTACAATTCCATGAAGGCCCGTACTGCCCACTACATATATACGCACAGTTTACAATTTCATGAAGGCCTGTACTGCCTGCAACTCAATGACGCACGGTTTACAATTTCATGAAGGCCCGTACTGCCCACCACATATATACGCACAGTTTACAATTTCATGAAGGCTTGTACTGCCTGCAACTCAATGACGCACGGTTTACAATTTCATGAAGGCCCGTACTGCCCACCACATATATACGCACAGTTTACAATTTCATGAAGGCCTGTACCGCCTGCAACTCAATGACGCACGGTTTACAATTTCATGAAGGCCCGTACTGCCCACCACATATATACGCACAGTTTACAATTTCATGAAGGCTTGTACTGCCTGCAACTCAATGACGCACGGTTTACAATTTCATGAAGGCCCGTACTGCCCACCACATATATACGCACAGTTTACAATTTCATGAAGGCTTGTACTGCCTGCAACTCAATGACGCACGGTTTACAATTTCATGAAGGCCCGTACTGCCCACCACATATATACGCACAGTTTACAATTTCATGAAGGCCTGTACCGCCTGCAACTCAATGACGCACGGTTTACAATTTCATGAAGGCCCGTACTGCCCACCACATATATACGCACAGTTTACAATTTCATGAAGGCTTGTACTGCCTGCAACTCAATGACGCACGGTTTACAATTTCATGAAGGCCCGTACTGCCCACCACATATATACGCACAGTTTACAATTTCATGAAGGCTTGTACTGCCTGCAACTCAATGACGCACGGTTTACAATTTCATGAAGGCCCGTACTGCCCACCACATATATACGCACAGTTTACAATTTCATGAAGGCCTGTACCGCCTGCAACTCAATGACGCACGGTTTACAATTTCATGAAGGCCCGTACTGCCCACCACATATATACGCACAGTTTACAATTTCATGAAGGCTTGTACTGCCTGCAACTCAATGACGCACGGTTTACAATTTCATGAAGGCCCGTACTGCCCACCACATATATACGCACAGTTTACAATTTCATGAAGGCCTGTACTGCCTGCACTCAATGACGCACGGTTTACAATTTCATGAAGGCGCGTACTGCACACAACTCCTATACACACAGCTCACATTTTCGTGGTAGCCTGTACTACCAATTACGTAGGTATTTATAACAGTGTGCCTGCATTACATTTCCTGACCCGGCATCGCCTATGCCTACAACTACATGCATTGTTTATTTAAAACTTTGTCCCATAATATGAATAAATGCTAGGTAGGTATATTGTCCTTTTACCTCACTGCCTATATATTCATAACATATTATATCATTCTGACGTTCAATTCCTGTATCTAACTACGTAGGTCAATATTAATCTTTCAATGGAACGCTTAAAGTTGGCGGTCGTAAGTAGTGTGTTTTTCTCTATAGACATACGACCCTACGTAAGCAGCCACTATCCCAGCTTAGGTTTTAAACAATAAAACTATAGACCGACGCTGCTCCTAATTTGTAGACGAGTGTCGCTTTGTTTACTTTAATATAACACTCGTAATGACTGAGATTAGGTACGGCTATTCTTTGTTCGTGATGTTACACAACACGACTCGATTTTGAATTTATAGATTGAACTTAATAATTTCATTTCATTCCATTCCATTCCATTTCATTTCATTTCATTTAAGCGATGTGTTACAGATTTTTATTATTTAAAGTACTGTTAACAAAATAAGCACCCAACACGACTCGATTTTGAGTTTATAGATTGAACTTAATAATTTCATTTCATTTCATTCCATTTCATTTCATTTAAGCGATTTGTTACACATTTATTATTATTTTAAGTACTGTTAACAAAATAAGCTGCATACCCTCTTTACTTTTTCCAAAATTATTAACATCATAAAGTACAAAATATTTAATTTTGCACTGACCTTTTTACTCGTCGCCACTTTTAGTGCTCCCTCTAACAGGGTGAACACAGTGTAGTAATCGGCTCGTTACGTCACCAGTAGCTGGGGTCAACACGTCCGCTCTCGCTGCGCGCTCTCGCGTGACTGTCTCCCCACTACCCGTGAACCCGAGACTAGGGGGTAGTTCGATGGGACAAACACTACACTGGAGATGAAAGTTTTGCGTTAAGGAAGAGAGGATAAAGGAAGGCCGTCTGGGTAGTCTGTTTGTAGTCCGTCTGGTACCATTCTAGGGGCATCTATAGTCCCGGGGCCTTTAAGCGACGCGTGACAAAGCATTTAATGAGGCCGTCAAGCTGAGGGCCGCCACTGAAGCACTACCGGTATATGTGGCGGTGACCCCAGTCCTGAGACTTCGCCTTTAGCTTACCATCAGGCGAGGTAAAGTCATTTTGACGTGTCCTATATAAAAAAACCTGACACAAAAAACACTGCTTTTTAGATTCCACCTCAGTTTACCATCAGGCGGGGTGCATTCAATCCGGTGAACTGAATAGTTTAAAAAAACACATAGGGCGCTGGATTAACCAGGTCTGATGAGGCTGTGATGAGGTAATGAGGTAAGGTTCTAAGAGTAGATACTTCCAGAGAAGGGCCCAGGCTCTACGTAACTCCAACTTTCTACCGACGTAACGCAGTTGGAAAGGTCCCTCTCACCGGTAGTTAAAACGTTCCCGACAGTTCAGCATTCTAACGGAAGAGGCCAATTACGTTCCGTTCCACAAACAATACTAACACCGCGGTATTACATGTCATGTAATTTGATTATATGTAAAGACATAATACCGGCTATTACGCAATTTCTATTAAAATAAGCGAGTATTGCGCGCGGGCACGGAGCGAATTACATGTGTGATTGGGGTCGGACTGGCCATAACCGAGGTGGCCCGTGAAGGCTGATGACCTACTTCCTGACTGACGAGTTACATGTCAAATGATTCCAAATACTTTCTATGAAATATCCTTATATACTATTGTCTTTAGATATATGGTCCCGGGGCCTTTAAGCGAGGCGTGAAAAAGCATTTGATGAGGCCATCAAGCTGAGGGCCGCAACTGTAGCACTACCGGTGTATGTGGTGGTGAACCCAGTCCTGAGATTTTACCTTTAGCTTACCATCAGACGAGGTAAAGTCATTTTGACGTGTCCTATATAAAAAAAAATATATTAGAATCATCTGTAAGAGTGTTGACAGTGAACACCTCCTAAACGGGTAGACCGATTTGAATGATTTTTTTGTATGCGTGGTGCCCTGGAAGGTTTAGATTTATAAATTAGCGCGGTAGATGGCGCTGCAGTCGGGCAGGACGATGTCTGATGGGTCCGCTAGTGAAAAATAATATGAAAGGTCCTTTAAGCCAGGTGAGAAAAAGCATCTGTCAAGGCCGTCTGGGTAAAGGTCACCATTCTAAGGGCATCTCTTGGTGACCACTAGTTTTTGGACTCCACCTCAACTTACCATCAGGCAGAGTGCATTCATTCCGGCAGAAAAAGCTTAAAAAACGGTTGACCTTGAAAATTTTGAAGCTCTGGTGCGGGTTCTTCTCTGAGGATTGGCGGTGAGATGGCAGTCGCTCCCATAAAGGTCCGAGTTCCAAAGTGACTCCAAGTACCAAAGATGGTACCTATTCAGCTCAAGCATTATATTCTGTATACTTTGGCTTTGTTAAACGGTTTTATTTAACTTGACCTGTTTGTTTGTTGAAAATTGATGCCCTTTCAGTTGTCTGATTGGTCTGATATTTGGCTTTGTCTTTAGTTCTAATGACAATACAAATTAAAACCGTTTAACTTTTTAAAAATTTATTCAAATTACCTGTTGCGATTTCATTTTGAATATGTTACCATCCATTGGCTACCATTTTAGGCGGAACGTAATGTAAGCTTGTTCGTCCCTTAATAATATTCTAAAAATATCCTTACAGGCAGAGTTTAGTGTACTCTGATATTCCCTGAGTTTCATACTCAGTACTCAGAACCAATATCAGTTGAGAAGCATACCAAATGGGAGTACGCCTAGTATTACAATGTCGAAGCTAATTCCACATCTGCTTTGTTTTAATGACATGAAAGATGATTGTTGGTGTGTAGTGTGGCCTGATTATTGTAATCACAGAGCCATCCTCTCGTTACGTGGTGCACTGCGCAGGCGGCGATCAACAATGCCCATTAGTTCAGGGCGGAAGCGTAAGAGTACGCTGCGATATCGAGCCTGCACTAATTTGTATAATCCTGGCAAAGCGTTGGTTGATTGGATTTAGTTTAATAAGCATAAACCACAGTGCGGCGCGCGCGCAGTAATGGCAGCGCGCGGTAATGCGCCTGCGCGACCCGCCTCCCGTGTATTGCTAGTGTAATGAGAGCTATTGTCTTATATCAAACGAGCCACAGAAATGAAAGCAAGTTTATTTTGTGTGCTGGATTTGAAAATATTCATGTCTGAATAGTTAAATATTAGGGACGTATCAATTTAAACTTTTAAATGAAATGTCAATATGGGGGGTTAGGTATCGTTACATGTTAATCTATTCAGGCAATATTCCAGATTAGTAACTTGGAGGATTGCCAGGGTTATACATTGAGGATGAAACGGCACTTGCTCCCACGAAAGCCTTGATAAAGCAAATCAAGAGAAATATTTGGAGAGTGAACCCTAGGATCCAAAGTGCAAGCTTTAGATGGAATCAGCAGAACCGCTGTGATGATGATAGAGACCGCTCAACAGAGAGGCCGGCCAGATCGATGTCACATGTCGTAAGAACGTAATTGACGTAAACCAATACGCAGTTTTGGGTACCTACAGCCATTCTCAAAAGTAGCTTAACAGAATCCAAATTACCGATCACCTTATCTCTAACACCTTTCATAAAATAATAAACACAAGATACTTGTCCTTTAAAGATTAAAATAACACGTAAACATCAAATTATTAATCGATTTGTTTCAATGTAAAGATCGTTTGTCAATTTGTTAATGTTAACCTTTATTGACGTAAAGCCGTACATTAAATAATTCTCGTTCTTACTAAACCTCTTCAAATCTCTTGTATTGGAGAGGCTTGTTAAGAGCATGTAGATTTAAAACACATTAGCCCAAGTACCTACAAGTAATAATGTTTTAGGTGGTACTGTGCGGCGCGTGCGGCGCGCGATCTGTGATTAATATGATTATTTGATTGTTTGATCGATGCGCCACGCTCGCGGGGCAGCGCCACATCTGCAGGACTCGACTCACTTACACCTATACATAATTATCTATCCATACTAATATTAAATAGTAAAGTAGCGGTGTCTGTAAATCTATATATAGGAGGTTAGAACCAGGAGATGGACATAGGATACTTTTTATTCTTTTTTTTTAGAGTGGAGAGTGGAGTGTGGGTGGAGAGTGGAGAGTGGAGTGGAGTGAGAGTGTAGAATGGAGTGGAGAGTGGAGTAGAGTAGAGAGTGGAGTGAAGAGTCGAGTGAGGAGTCGTTTCATTGGTGGCGATACCTACTTCCACGCGGGCGAAGTTGCTGCTGTAGTAGTTTTGACTTAGTGGTATGCCTTCATGCTCACCCAGAATTCACCTTCTGTCTCTTGGAGACCCCTGATCCTCGGATCCGTTATGGGTTCTGACTAATAGAGAAAACCAGTAACATATTCGAAAAAAATCTATATTCTAGTTGGTACTTATGCTCACATATCAACTGCTTAAGCTTGAAATAAATATCCTTGTATCTACTATACTTAGAAATCTGTCTAAACACTCCGCCAGAGCGGCGCGGGCGCATGTGCTGCAAAAACACATAGTGAAGTGATTCCAATCAATTAATAGTAACGTAGGGATGCGCAAAAAGGCTGAATCCGCGAGATGTTGGGAGTATGCGGGACATCCCGCACACGCTGCGAAATACGGGACCCACCGCAGTGTGCCCGTACTGGCTCGCCTCGCCAATAAGTAGGTATTCGTGTAGTAACTATTTTTTTATAGTCGATAGACTCGCGTTTGACCACAATCTCACCTGATGGTGAGTGATGATGTGGTCAACAATGGAGCACGCTTGCCAAGAAGCAACCTATTCACTCTTGAATTAAAGACTCCCAGGTTATAGCTCTCCGGAAGCACTACTTAATATTTTTTTATGTCTGGATGTTCACTTTCAGATGAAGAACGGCCCAGTACATCAGTCGCCCATTTGATACCAACAGAAGGAGCTAGGGGTCGCCCCCGTCATTGCCATGCAGTGGCTGTCACAGAAAACTATATCTTATATTGTCTACTTTATAATCTATGCATCTATAGAAATAAATAAAATTCAAGTGTCAATTTGTACTATTAAAATACATATGAATGTAAAAAAAAAAACAATATTAATAATTTTGTCTGGCTCTTTCTGTCTTTTTAAATGAGGTGTTTAAATGACGACTGGGCGGATTTGGACGGGCTTTTTTATTGGTAATGGGCTCACGTTTGACCATAATCTCACCTGATGGTGAGTGATAATGTGGTCGACGGTAGAGCACGCTTGCCTAGAAGTTATTCAGAAAAAAAATTACAACCTTAACCATCTAACACCACGCAGGCGAAGTCGCGTGCGCAGCTACACACAATATTATAAATGATACACAGATTGTACACAGTTTCAAAAAAACATTGTATAAGTATTTGCTTGCATAATAATGAGTGGATAATAGCAGGTATATTTACATACATATTTACACAAAAAAGTATGTAAGTATGTTTGATTGCATGCCGTGTCACGTTGTAAACCACGACGTGGAATATTTATTAAATTAAATATTCCAATAAAAAAGAAATATTTCTTGACAGTTGAGTTCAGAGACCGAAAATATATTCAGGAGCTCGCTAATTATAAATTATAGTGAATAATGAATATAAAAATAATAAATGATAATCTATATCAATACAAATGAATAAAATTGTAGTGTCTGTTGGCAATACTAAAATAATAACATAACATAAAGTCACGCCTATATCCCCGATGGGGTAGGCAGAGGTGCTAGCACCATCATTTCGCCAGTTTATGTTTAGGTCCCAATGTAATAGGTGGCGAGCCTATTGCCATTAACCGAGCATTTATAAACCTGCGATAAATACACACATAACTTCGAAAAGCATCAAAAAGTCATTGGTGTGTGCCATGGTGAACCTGGGATCGAACCCAAGACCTCGTCTCAGCAGTCCATTACCCAGACCACTAGTCTACCGCGGTTACTAAAATAATACGACGGCCTTTGTGGTGTAGCGGTGGCGCTTTAGTCTGCAACGACAGAGGGGGTTCGATTCCCGTTCAGTGTAAGTTTTTCAAAATAACTGTTCTTTTTTAAATATAGTTGAGTGGAAAAAGTGAAGCTTACCTATCAGTAGACACTAACAGCAGTGGTCTGTAGGTACATCAACCATAAGAAGGCGATAATTAGAATATAATTAAGTTCTTGCAGAGATATCATTATTCACTGCTAATTACGTGCTTTGACAGTCTCAGAGACGAACGTTTGATAGAGTCTGGCTCGCCAGCGACGCCTAGCGGCTTCGCCAAAAAACAACCTCGTCGCCTTCAGAACAATTATTAAGAATAAAATGTAGCACGTTGTATCCATTTTTAGATGCGGTTAATCGCTTTGAACCAATAAAAATATAAGTTAATTGATGATAGTGGGGCGCCATACCGTGCGCCCGCGCCGCGATGCGAGAGCTGCGCGCGCGCCGCACCGGCCAGCCGCGAGCTGTGGACTATAAATGGCAGAGGGTGGCGTTGCTACTTAGTTTGTTTGTATATTAATATAATAACCCACATAATAATGTGAGAGTTAGTTAAGGAAGTAGTCAGGGTGAGTTAGGAGCATTTAATTATTTAGTGATCAGAGTTTGATGTTTGTGGCACTTCGATTCCCGGGATGAGACAATATATATTGGAGTTTTTTAAGTCTTAAAATGTACCCGCTATACGGCAATAGGTTGACTCTCTATTACAAGGAGCTTAAAAGAACTTATAAGAGTACATTTAACTCTCTATACTATGTATTTTCGGCCCACCTGTAAAGATTATGTACTCAGTGTTTCATATAATCTTGTACGATGACACAAACCCTTCGTGTATTTCACATACCCTTTTAATATTCAGCTACCAAAACAAGATTTTTTCCATAGTTTCCAATGACTCCTCACCACTCGCATACCAGCCAGGTGGGTGGCACGTGACGGCTGACCTCCGTGGGCGACCCCACAAAAACCGCACCAAGTCCGAACGCAACAAGAAACGCTACTCCGGTGTCCAGCCCATTGATGAAATACCTCGAGGCAAGAGGTATGCCTCCCACGTGGGTATACCTCCATCGATGTGTCCATTAATGAGTATTAATATTCGCGAACGGTGTAATAGTGCGCACAAGAAGAGTCTCAATAGCCGATAAAAATTGAATCAAATTATTTACTTGCTTTAACCCGCAACTTCGGTTATTTGAACGGCATATTTAGAATTGCTTTATTTCTATTTAGGATTCAACTTTGTATTTGAACTGTCTTCAAAGTACTTGGGCTTGCATTCTCAATTCTCAGTGACAACAATTTTTTTTATGAAAATACTACTAAAATAAACTTCAGGGTAGGCAGCGCGTGTGTGACACCCTTAGTGTTGCACACGTCCATAGGCCACGGTAACCGCTTCCCATCAGGGGGGCCGTGTGCTTGTCTGCCACCTACGTTGTATAAAAAAAACTACACTTTAAATATTCAACGACATTCTACACATCGCTCCCTAGACCCAAAGTAAGCTTAGTTTAACTAGCTTGTGTTATGGGTTCTAGATAGCTGATAAACATACTTATATATATTTTTTGTGAATACATACTTATTATACATAGAGACACCCAGACCAATGCAAATAGATATATTCATGCATACAAATATTTGCACTGAGCGGGAATCGAACCCGCGCCCCCTGCGTAGTAGTCGCATGCACTACCGCTACGCCACAGAGGCCTGTTGACTTTACAAATTGCTACAATGTATCCAATCAAAAAGATACATAATTATCTGATTGACACAGTGCTGTTACACGCTTCTCTGTTCCTAAAAAACCTACGATCTGATAAATAAATTAACTACTGTTAAGCATCAGAATATTGACAATACAATTGAAAAAATACAAAAAAGGACAGTTCCGTGTCACTACGCACGCGGCTCCCCATAGGGGTCGCGAGGGAGCACACTTGATACAATTAAAAAGCTATAATATTCCCATTGCCATCAGGTAGTTAAATCAACGGGTTGTGTCGTGAGGGCTGGGGGAGGGCGATTACTTAAACGCTCTTAATTTGGGTACTTGTGGTCGTGATGTATTCAATTAGCGGCTTTTATTTAAACTGTCCAATTGAGAGAATGACAACAGTTCTACAATTGATTTATGTGAACGAGCGATCAGTTACCGACTTTGTATTTGATTAGGATTAAAGTGTTACATGTGGATGGCTTTTTGGATGGATATGGGATTGGTGAAGTACTGCTTTGTGGGATACCCAAGGAGTGTGATTACCTATGTGTCTCGTTCAGTGACATCTTCGCTATACTTACAAATTAAAATAAATATTCTATGACATTCTATATAGTGCTCTCTAGATCCTAAGTAAGCATAGTTAACCAGCTTGTGTTATGGGTACTGGAATGCAAATAAATATGCTTATATACTTTTTTGTGTAAATACATATACGTATTATATATATAGGAATACCCAAACGAATGACATTAGACATATTCATGCGTACAAATATTTGCATCTAGCAGGAATAGTATCCAGGCCCCTGTTGTAGCAGTCAAATGCACTACCGCTACGCCACAGAGGCCGGCAATTTTTAACGGATTTTGATGATTCATTTTAATTTCGACGAAGTTTTGATAAAAAGCTCTGGAGATAGACAATGGAACTCTTCAATAATGAATAGCAAATCTTACAGATAAATGTTTATTATTTAAACCATTGCATAACATAACGCTGGTAATAATATTCTGAAGGGGTACGCAGATGTGTACAGTTTTCAACTTTTTAGTGATCCCAAGTAAATAGCTATTTTTATAAAAATATTATTGTGACCAGCTACAAATGTAACCAGCGCCATCTAGCGTAAAGAAACCGAAAGCTTCCTTCACTTCTGGCCGTATAGCCGAGTACCAGGTACACTCTAGTAGATACTTTTAAAAAAAGCACTATCGGTGTATGTAGTGGTAACCTCCAGTCCTGATACTTTACCTATAGCTTACCATCAGACGAGGTTATGTCATGTTAATGTATCCCATATAAAAAAATCCGTGGGACCCTGACGCGTTGCTGGAGATTAAATTCCAATCTGGGTACCTAATCTTCAAAACCATCACCTCTTCCATTACCTGTCACTAAAAAAACAAATCGCCCGGTTAATCATTATGACATGTCAGTGCGCAGATGCGCCCGCAGCGCGCCAGAGCGTCACGCTGGCGGCAGAGGGCAGCTGAGGGCCCAATTGACCAGCTCGCATCGATATCAATTGTGTATCGTTTACCAATTTACCGTCCGTCGGCTGCGCGTGCGTCTTGCAATTAAACCTCATCAGATAAGCATATTGATGACAACGTGGAGTCGAATTGACGACCACAGCCATAGAAACAGATGACGGTCAATATGGAGTATCAAATGAAGAGATATTGCCTTTCATTCCCGTTAATATGGAAACTAGTATCTGTAACAGAGATCCAACTGATCGACCAGAAATCGGACTCGATATCTCTCAATCTGACTTTACTGGTTGTATCCAAAACTTGTTTCAATTGTCTTTCTTGGTTTACCCCAGAATCAAACCTAGGATATCACGACTCCCGAGACGAAACCATCATTTCACGTACCTACCAAGACATCAAACCACACTTGTAAAGAGGTATTCACTACCAGTTTGCAACACAATAACGCAACGTTTCCATCAACTCATTAGCATTAATAAGTCTTTCGCAACCAAGAATAAACAGCGGCCATCCGATTCAAACCAGCCGATTATATTAATTACCCGAGCAACAATGGAGTCTGCAATCCTGCTCAATTTACATTAAAACAACTATCAGTGCACTCGTACGTCTAGCATAATCTATCTGCCAATAACGAACGAGTATTTTGAACTAGAAATTCTGTGCGGGCCAATGGCGAATGCGCGTGCGCCGCCCGCGGACCGCCTCCACACCTAGCTAGATAGACCAAACCAGATGTGTTAGTTCTAGACTAGATATACATACGAAAGTTGCCTATTTACTGCGGAGTGTTACTTGTTGCCACTCAATGCAGCTCACTTGAGACAACCAAATTAGATAACTTCATATCTAGATGAATATGTATACACGTATTTCTTTCTTTCTTTCTTTTCAATGTCTATTAATCAGCCATAACTAAATACGACGGGAATGTAAAAAATACGACTTTCATTGCACACTGGCAACAGATTTGTCTGTTTTTACAAAATTGAAATTGTTATTGTGAATTTGAAATTCAAACGATATGCAGTCATAAATTTCACGCCATTATCACGGCATGCGAGTCTATTTTACCCGTAGACTGAATTTACCTATATATAATTCTACATAAAAAATTCCATATCAGTAAATCATTCCATAGCAGCATTATAAAGTGATTTTCTTAGAAAATAGCCCATGTGAACACCAGAGAATCAACATATATATTTTCAATCCTAAAACCACCAAATCTCAATCACTAACTTTCAATATATACCTTATTTAACTTTCATAACAATTACTTTGCGATATAATATATAAATATTCACTCTCTCAACATCTCATTATAGAAACAACAGGTTTAATTGAATTTACAGGGCCATAAAGCAATTAGCATGAACAAAACTTGGCTCCTGCCGTCCCTACCTGCCAGTAAATATGCATCGCGATCAATCACCGTACAATCGCGGGGCTACAACGCGATTGCGCGATACCGGGCTGCTAATTGTGGGCCAGCGGTGGGCAATTTGCTGGGCTTCACCTGCCAATGTATGGTAATTTGGCACGTGCCGATTTTAGATAGCATAATGAACTGTTTGTTCAGTTAACATTCAGAATTATTCATGGAATCTGATTTGAAATCAGTGATGAGGTTGAACGTCTTCATGTAAGGGGGTTGATAGTGACCATTTTTTTATACTGGTAAACACGCACACGGTTCATGTGCAAGAGGGTGATTACCGATGGTAAGCATTGTTTTAAAATAGAAATGGGACAGTTCGTTTTGACAGAAAAGATCGTAGCAAATGGAAAGATGTTCTCTGCCTTCCCCAACGGGAAAAAGGCGTGATTTGTTTGTATGTATGTATGTATGTATGTATGAAGTTCGTTTTGCCCTGTCTTTGAACGAATTTGTAATATATCTTCTTTTCAAATGATGAAAGAGTTAATCATTATCTTTACATTTTCTCAAAAAATCTTCGAACCGAGTGTTATATGACTTTACACCCTGGGGTTAGAAGACCCTAGACGGCGTACGGTTTTAGTCGGTAAAAGTCCGACATAACCTGCCCCACTGGCTGCGGGGAGGATATCCATGAGGATTTCCGCACGGAAAAAAAGGGGTAGCTGAATGTTAATCTACTCCAAAATGTAACTGATGCTTACATTTCTTTCATGAATTGGCCTCATACTAATACATAACTATCCGTTTAAAAAAAAATCTGATCAATACTTATTTTATACTATCAATACGGCGTCAAAACGTATTACTAAATAGATGCAGTTTCCCTGCGTTAAACATCTAGTATCCACACGAACACAATCGTTTTTGATGTGCTGTAAGGGCAAAAATCATACCCCGGTATCGGAGAAGCTCACAGGACTGACCCCGGGTAAGATACGAGCGCCTCCTAGCGCCATAACCTGCGATTTATGTTCACACCCAAGAGTTGCAGCCGGCGGTGGCGCTGGCAGCCTGCCTAATGACATCTTTATGTTTTTAAACTGTCGTATATTATTACACAGTTTGAAAATTGGCCATTTAAGAAGAGCCGATTAGGATTTTAAGTTTTTAAAATTGAGTAGGCACTGTTATCTGACTCTTAGCTAGTATAAATTTAAAAAATGTAGAGCAGCTTTAGACTTGCCCATATTTTAGAGTGTATGAACTCTACCAAGATTATCGAACTTGACCTGTAAGCTTCAGCTGTATGACAGGCAAAATTCTGGTGAAGGATATCTTTCCTCTCAGAATTGGAAGATCAGACGTCAGTCAGTCCCGTAAAAGTCAGTTAAACCAAATCCTTCCTCCTACAGTCTCGGGTTCTTTACACGGGGCGTGAAAAAGCATTTGATGAGGCCGTCAAGTTGAAGGCCACCATTATGGCACTGTCGGTGTATAGGGATCCCCTTCCTGAGATTTTACCTTTAGCTTACCATCAAGCGAGGTGAAGTCATGTTGACGCGAGCTCGGTCTATGTGCGGCGTCATTGAAACCCTCAGGTGATGATATAAATATGCAATCAAAAAATGACTTGTTTTCTTAATAATATACGTGTTAGCCAGCAGTCATAAACATGACTAACAGATAGATATCTAGTCCACTAACTGTATCACTCCAGGAAACACAAGCTCAGAACATTATCCTACTTATCATAATGTAGTCATAAATAGGAACGACTGTTGTGTACAATTAGTTAACGGATTGATAACATCTACACAACACACTTTATATATACTCGTAGATATTGTTGAACAAATCCCACGTATTGGTCAACATATAGACATGCCATAGACATGCCAATATACCTGGTGAAGATATTTAAACGGGACGACACGGTACCGACACGACGATTTTATTATCACGATCTTTAGTCGCAATTAAATTCTTTGTTAATCTTGAATTAAATATTCAATAAATATTTGTGGTTCATACGAGATACGACAGAAAGTGATAATAATCTATATCATTCAATCAATCAATCAGTTGATTTATTGGTATCGAATGTATTTTCTTTTGAGTTAGATGATGTTGTAATCTTTTCCTAGTTTAAAATTATTTGTGAACTTCTCTAATATCTATTTGGGTACGGGTGGGTACGGGTATCCACCAACACCCGCAGTGCCAAAGAAACTCCATCCGCGAGCCAGAACACCTGCTGATTAGTGAATGAGACTCTGGTGCTGACTGGTTTCCTCTTAGGGTTGGGATGTCAATTGGCAGTCACTCCCATAAATACCACATAAGTCAACTTTCATATAGGAGGAGCAAGTCCGAAGTAGAAGCCTCGAATGCAACCGGGAGCTCCGCTGAGATAATTTTATTTAATTTAACACGCCATCATGACTTCACCTCGCCTGATGGTAAGCAACAGGCAAAATCTCAGGATCAGGGGCTACCACTACATACACCGATAGTTCAATAGTGATGGCTCTCAACTCGACGGCCTTATCAAATGGTTTTTCACGTCCCGCTTAAAGGACCCGGGACTATAGGAGGAAGGAAACATATGCGGTGGTGTTGGTGTTGTGTAATGATGTCGTATCAGCGACGTGTCGGATCGTGTAATGTGTACGACATTGCGTACGTAACTCGGTGTATGTAACGAGCTGGTGCCAGTCTCGCCACGCCTCACACCTCGTCACCTAAATTATTTCTTCGTATAATGTCATTGGAAATTTCATAAGATATAATCTCAGGAATGTAGGCAGTTAGGTTAAGTACTAACTCTATATACGTACACATCATTAGTTTAATGCGAGATTCTTAAAAGAATAGCTAACTTAAGTTACTTTGCCTGTCAGTACAGTCCTGAGACTCTGCCTTTAGCTTACCATCAGGCGAGGTAAAGTCATTTTGACGTGTCCTATATTTAAAAAAAACTTAAATCAGCTTAGGTGGACCTTTCTCTACTTTACCCCCTTTTAGTTTGCCCCTTTAGTGGGCTTTAAGTTGTAATATGCAGTGTTTCGTATGATTTTCATGAGAGTCGGAGTTCCCATCTTTTCTGGAATGTTACCCCTATGAAAAGACGATGGACACAGGCCTCGCAGGCACAAACAATACACGGTTATGATCATAGGAGTCGCAGGCGTTTATAGGGTTAACCACTTTCCAAGGAAAGCCATGTGCTAGGTACATAATATTAGGGACAGATTGCGCAGGTATGGAACTGGCTGAAATAATTTTCCATAATGGCTGTCTCTCTTAGAATATACTCGTAAGATTGTGGTAAGTGTAACTAAATAAATAAATAAAAAATTCGTAAGAACATAATAAATACCTATTGATGTTCAGGTTTTGTTGCTAATTTTACGATTTTCATAACTATTACTTTCAAACTCGCTTAATCAGTGCGGTTCTATAATAAATGAAGATGTGAGCACTCCAAAGAGGAACAAAAAGCAAAGCATGGTACTAAAACAACTCGTAGATAGTTAAGCGTGAAGCGTTCATTTAGGTAATAAACACCGCACAGACACAATATACGACTGGAAATAATGTTATTGGTACAATCGCCGGGCCCACGAGCGAGCCAGCCTCACAGACGGACCTACGGCAAGAATGCCAGCATCCCATGAGCATTCTTTCAAAAAATAACAAGTAACAAAAAATCCAAGTACATGAAATATGGCGAATTTTATGAACGCAAGTTGTGTCGTACAATTTTGTTCCATCGAGATGATTCGTCGAATGAGCCGATAGTCGTGTTATATCACTTTTTAATTCGTCTGCCCAATACGTGCAGTAGGTAAGTAAAATACATAATGTTACCATTACGTGATGGGCATATTTCTTTTTTTTTATTTGACACGTCAACATGATTTCACCTCGGCTGATGGTGAGCTAAAGGTAAAGTGTCAAGACCGGGAGTCATCACTACATACACCGATAGTGCTACATTGGCAGCCCTCAACTTCACGGACTAATCAAATGCTTTTTCACACCACTTAAAGGACCCGGGACTGTAGGAGAAAACAGCCGAGGTGAAGTCATATTGACGTGACCAATATAAAAATTTGTTATAATTTATTTAATTCTGTCGTACTCGTTATCAGTTATCAATATTTGCTTACTGACGATGTGCATTCTTTATACGATGGGTGTGTACCTGTGCAAGTCTACGCTTATGATATTCATATTCGAAGATGCACACAGTTAGTCAGTCAGTTCGTGCCTCGGAGAGCACGTTAAGCCGTCGGTCCTGGTTGCCATATGAACACCTATGGCAGTCATTACGGATAGTTGGAGCCCTACAACAACGGTCTAGCTGCAATGCTTCGATATCGCCTAATATCACCATTGGGTTGTGAAGGTCAGATGGCAGTCGCTTCACGGAATATATCGAGGTCCAGCCAAATCCGCAGTTAAGACTGGTAAAGCGGACCCCAGACTCCGAGGTGAAAGCTTTGGATACGACTAAGATTAACGCTAGGTTGAAGAGAAGTCAGTTGAAACAGAAAGAGTCTAACTTTAATGACTGACTCATTTGTGACATTTATCTTATCAATTTAAATGAAATGCATTATTTACTTAACATTGAAACTGTAGTGATTCATATCATATTACTATGAGTTGGAAATCTGAAAATATTGCTTCATGTAATATGAGGGACTAAAGAATACCAGTAACAACAACAGTTTTTTTTATATAGGGCACGTCAAAATGACTTTACCTCGCCTGATGGTAAGCTAAAGGTACAGTTGACTGGAACATCGCTATACTCGTGGTGTAAAATGTTTATGAAGTTGTCTTTGCGCGCCATTGTCTTCAATAATGGCGCTGGTATTCTTTTGCTATTCAATCTTCAATATGAACCTAGTGGTTCATGAATTCGATGCACTATGTAATAGAGAATGCGTAATAGCGAGGCCTTGCTTCAGAGTCTAACCTCGTGTAATGTCTACACTGCTTTTTTTATCGTGCGGGAATCCCCATCGATACCACCTACATCGGCCATCATTAATGTCCAAATCGAACCGACCAAACCCGCATGCTATCATGAATCTTGATTACCGGGGTGACCCCCCATCTGCGCTCTGAGAACTAGCCCGTCCCCGCCTGTTCCCCACCATGCCCTCTGCTAGTCAGAGGGACACGTGGAGAGCCTCGGAGCAGCCCTCTAGAGGACCACTCCTACCTCGACCGGCATTCAACGGAGGCTGCAACATCTCTAATATCTATACCCCTGGAGCTGCTTAGCCCCTTTTAGATTTATTCAATTCAATTCAATTCATTTATTTCGTGAACACAGGTTGCTACAGATGTTTACAGGGTGCTTATGGTATGTACATACTATGTTCCGCCGACAGGCATACAAAATAACATGTATTTTAAATCACAAATTCCTCATTTCCATAATTACTATCGCGAGTACATATATACCTACCTATATCTACATAATAATATCACACACACCTGATTTATTTCAAATAACAAGTCCACAACAACAAGGCGACCTATATTTCGCAACGCTCGTCGCCAGAGAGCGCTGCGTTATCGGTAAGCAAATATCGATTCACTTTCATAAGGATTTGCACAAGTTGGCGAATGCGGCATCAATATTCACGATATTAACTTATCGACTGAATAAATAACGATAACGTCAGGTGCTCGTCTGTGCTTCGGAAAAAACATGTGTAATGTGGGTCACATACACACCTGCGCGTGCGACGCTCTCGCCTCAACGCGCGACTACGTCAATAATTTCAAGATATTTTAGATTGACATGGTCATTTAAAATACTATTATGATAGTTAGCGGGATATTTACCATGTTTGTTTTTTTATGTTGAGTATATGATCCGAGCCATGGTCATGGACGTAGTATCAAATCGGGTATAGTGCGTGGCATCTATCGTGGCTAGATTTTGGAGTAGTGTGGGCCCCATTTCTCCAAAACCTTGCCAAGTTATAATATTCTTTAAGCGGGGCGTGAAAAGGCATCTGTCTAGGCCGTCAAGGTAGGGACCGCCGTTTTGGGACGAATGGTGTCTGGAATGGCGGCCCGTACCCTCTGGACTTTGCCCTTGCTTCTTACTATCCAGCGGGGTTAAGTCAATAGACGGACTAAATATTAAAAAAAAAATGCTGTACACTATACTTTTTTGTGGCAAAATACGTCGCCTAGAAACAAGTATAGTGCACGGCATCTAACTAGGCAAGGTTTTGGAGTAGTGGGGCCCACCACAGTACTCCAACATCTGGCCACGTTAGATGCCGCGTACTCAAAGAATCAAAGAATCAAAGAATCAATTTCATTTATTCAATTTAGGCACACAAGGAGCACATATGAACGTCAAAAATTTACAGTAAGAAAAAAATATGTCAAGAAATATAAATACAATAAATAATAATCATTAGAAAATGATTCTTTCGCTGGTTCAGTATGATGGTTCTACTGAGAAGATACCAGCAAAAAACTCAGTGAACACGATTATCCATTATTTATTTTTATATTTTTTTTATGTTTTTATTTAATACAATTTTTAAAGTGCGAGCGAGCAAGAGATTAGGATGACCATGCATTTTTATCATCAAAATATTCATTTAATTTATAATAACCTTTTTTCATTAACCCTAAACTTGGCAGCGGAAAAAGTGATCGTTTTTCTTTTTCTTTTTTAGTTAACTTAGCTTCTAAGTGATAATTATACATGAAAAAAATACAAAAAAAATTATTTTATTTATATTTTTGGATTTATGACGTGTATCTTATAATATACATTGCCAAGAGTTCTAAATTGTAGTAGAAAATAATGGCGTATCTTTAGAGATACATTGCCTGCTGGTAAGAGAAAAAAAACATAGTATTTTGGTAAGGAAAATATTTTATTATTTATCATAAGTCACAGCTATTAGTAAAAATTACTTGTAATAATAACGCCGATTGTGAAACCTGAGAAAAGTGGAAAAATAGTCGGTGTAAGATGCCATATCAACGACACCCAAAGAAGGTTGATGGCAATGAACTCTTTGATATCGTCGGTAGTTACATTCAGCGAAGTGCCCTTTAATGGAACATGATACCGATTTGTATATTGTCAGGCAAGAACAATCAATCAATTAGCCTATCGACGTCCACTGATGGACATAGGTCTCCCACAATGTGCGCCATACCACTCGATTCTCTACCTTCCGCATCCAATCCATACTAGCTACCTTTTCAGGTCGTCAGTCCATCTGACTGGGGGGGAGGGAGGGGAGGGGGTGTTCCACTTTCCTTTTGCCGACTCACGGTTTCTATTCTAGAACTCGTTTGCCCCAACGGCCATCGGTCGTTCTACAGATGTGGCCAGCCCATTGCCACTTCAGCTTGCTTATTCTGGCGAGCTATGTCGGTAACTTTACTTCTTTGTCGGATGACCTCACTCCAGATTTTATCCTTCAAAGAGACTCCAAGTATAGCTCGCTCCTTAGCCCGCTGCGCGACTTTATATTTGTGGACTAACCCCAACGTCAATATCCACGTTTCGGCACCGTAAGTCGTCATGACTAACGGTGCCGAAACGTGGATATTGATGGTATTGGTAGGATGCACTGGTTGAAGACCTTCGTTTTGAGGCATTGTGGTGAGGGAGAGGAGGCTACCGGATGTAGTTTGCCAAATGCTGCCAAACCTAACTGGATTATTCTGGCGACTTCTTCCTCGCAATTATTTCTATCAACCTGGATGACCTGCCAGACAAAAACATGTAAAAGTATTCTGAAGGTGACTTGGCATCAGAAAGTTTGCAGTACCACAAAAATGCTGACGAGCTGTTGTAATTATGTAAACACCTAGGTAGATCCAGTCCACCTTCACAGGAATCAGTCTTTTCTAGGTCTGAGTCTGCTCCTGGCTTAGGTACTTATGTCAAAATTCGCTGAGATCATTGTGGTTGGCTGCAAATCGTGAAATTATTGCACATTAAAACAAGAACAACAAAAAATTAAACTAAATTTTATTTAAACACGTTTTTTATATCAAATTATAACAAAAAAAACCATTTCACACTTTTTGTCGAGTCCTTGTCAATGTATCCTAAAATACACACGACCAAATAAACGTTGCCATATGCATAACCTGGCAATGTGCATTTATAGATACACCAATAAAAACGCTCACGATTGTTGTACAAAAGGTGTTTTTTTCTCTCAAATTGAAATTAAAACCGTAAGTACAGGTATTCAACTATAAAATGAAGTAACTAGCTTAGGGCTCAACAAGTAAATTAAGGAATTATAACAAGTTATTACCTTGAGTCTCGGCATCGCCCTCGCATGGTCCAACATCTTGCAATCCACTGTCAAATAGTGTTGCCAGAATGCTAAAATATATTTTTTGGTAGAAAGTTAGGACGTTATACTACCATTTCAAACAAATCAAACAGTTGAAAATGAGTGATACTACTCGCAATATTTTTTTTAATAAAATGTGCATTATTAGATACGCTGCCAAGTTTAGGGTTAAACAATTTTTTACTTCAATTTTAAACTTATTAAGTGGCATGTCAACCAGATCCTGAGGAATTTTATTGAACATTTTTATCCAGTTACCTACAAACGAATTACCAACCTTATGAAGCCTTAGCATTGGCACTACAAGTTTATTCTTATTTCTCGTATTATAATTGTGAACGTCCGATTTTTTTTGGAAGAGATCTAGATTTTTGCGTACATATAAGATATTATCGTAAATGTATTGAGAAGCAACTGTTAAAATATTAATTTCTTTAAATAGTTCTCTCAGCGAGTCAAGGGGTCTGAGGCCATAGATAGCTCGTATCGCTCGTTTTTGTAATATGAAAATGGTCTCAATATCTGCAGCTGAGCCCCACAGCATCAGACCATACGACATTACGCTATGAAAGTAGCTAAAATAAACTAATCGTGCCGTTTCCTCATCAGTTAGTGATCTTATTTTTCTAACCGCATAGGCTGCTGAGCTGAGTCTTCCTGCTAAGGCTGTGATATGAGAACCCCATTGCAGTTTACTATCTAGAGTGATTCCAAGAAAAACTGTGGTATCGACTATTTGAACAGTTTCATCGTTCATTACAATATGAGTATCTACCTGTTTTACATTAGGCATCGTAAACTTTACACATTTTGTTTTCTTAGCATTGAGTAGCAGGTTATTACTTGTGAACCAATACAATATTTCAGAGAGAATATTATTTACATCGTCAAATACTAGCTTTTGCCTGTTAGTTTTAAAAATTAATGATGTGTCATCAGCAAATAATACTATTTCACAAAGATTTTCAGTGAAGTAAGGAAGATCATTTACATATATCAAGAATAAAAGGGGTCCTAGTATCGAGCCCTGTGGTACTCCCATGACTAATGGGGCACCAGATGAATTGGTGCCATTAATGTTGACTTTTTGTACTCTGCCAGTGAGGTAAGACTCAAGCAAGCTAAGTGAACCGTTCGAAACACCATAGTGACCTAATTTTAATAACATAGTCTCGTGATCAACACAATCAAAAGCTTTCGAAAGATCACAGAAGATACCGATGGCATCCTGCTTCTCCTCCCAAGCATCAAATATATGTTTAATGAGTGCAACGCCTGCATCCGTTGTGTTTCTACCTTTAGTGAAACCAAATTGTTTATCATGAAGTAACTTATTGCACGTAAAATGTGAAAGCAGTTGGTTAAATATTATTTTTTCAAAAATTTTACTGAGGACTGGGAGTATGGAGATAGGCCGAAAATTTGATGGATCACTTTTTTCCCCTGCTTTGAATAACGGAATGATTTTACTGTACTTCATGAGAGTAGGAAACTGTTTATCATCTATACATTGATTAAATATAAATGCAAGATAAGGCGCAATAGTGGGCATTACTGGTTTTATTATATTGGTTGAAATGCCCCAAAGATCTTCAGTTTTTTTAATATTTAGTTCTTTAAAAGTTTTAAGAATGGTTACAGGGTCAATGTACTGAAAATCAAAATTAACATTACATTTTTCAACACTAGTTTCAAGAAGAGACGCGGCTACATTTTTTGAAGAATTCAATTTACTTGTAGTGGTAATAGGAATATTTGTGAAAAAGGATTCAAAGGCATTGGCCACTGCGGCATCAGTATTAATGTGTTTATCATCTATTTTTAATTCGAAGGATCGATCACGTGACCTTGCTTTACAGGTTTCTTTGTTAATAACATTCCAGGTTGCCTTAATTTTATTATCAGATTTTTGTATTTTGGCTCGAATATAGTTAGATTTGGCTATTGAACAGACTTTTTTGAACATTTTTGAGTACTTTTTAGTATGTTCAATAACTTGTGGATTGCTTGTACATGCCTTTGTTTCGTATAACTCATACAATTTCTTTCTACTTTTATGGATTCCAGGCGTAGCCCAATCACTAAATTTAATTTTGAATGGGTTAATATTTATTGTTTTTTTAGTGAAAATATTATCAAATTCGTATTGGATCACTCCGAACAGATCTTTGTAAAGATCATTCGGGTTCACATCATTACGCGGCTCCAAAAGAGGCACTTTATTGTCAATATTTTCTTTAAATTTTTCTAATCGATAATTTGTGATTGGTCTACATACAATATTTTTGGATAATGGAGCATGTTGGTGCTCAAATCCAGCTAACTGACCTTCATGATCTGATTTTATGAAGTTTATTTTAGACTTCTCACTTACATTGCCGTCAGTAAAAATATTGTCCAAGCAGGTAGCTGTTGTGGATGTAGTGCGAGTTGGTTCACAAAAGAGATTTTGTAAGTTAAAGGATTTAAAAAGATTGAGGAACCTTACCGCGTTCTGAGTGTTTTCTAAAATATCAATATTAAAATCGCCACATACAACTACCGACTTCTTACACTTACATATTTTTTTTAAGATATCTTCCATAATAGATAAGAACAGGTGGCAATCTCCAGAGGGAGGTCTATAGACGCTAACAATAAGTAAGTACTATACTCAACATAACAAACAAACATGTTCGATAATGACTACGAAACCCGGTAAAAATCGCTTCAACTCTTATAATAGTAATAATTTCTATTTTTTAGTTTACATTTTTGCGATTAGCCACAAAATATTTTTTTTTAATAAAACTCTTTTTTTTCAAGCCATCGTAATTTACACATTAGCTATAAATAGCCTATATCTACCGGGCATTATAGACAACAGTCCCTATCTAGTACTATATAGAGGAAGTCTTTTCCAAATTAGCCCAGACGTTCAAGAGATTACCGCATTCAAACAGAAAGACAAAAACTTTGACAATTGCTTTTTTATTATACGTATCGTACATACACTCATACGCATTGATTTAAAACCTGTTATATTACTAATAGACACTTCAATTGTGTTTGTTTGTATTGATAGTAAGCCATGGCGCTAACTCCATGTAGGTTACACGACCAGACACATATTCAATCGCATGTTTGTAACCTAATCAATAGATCGACAATGAATTGTTGTTTCATAGATAAGGCGATTAAGATACTAATTATAGAAGTTGGTACAAAATAATAACCGATTTCAGTTGGGTGTGTCCACATTGGTGCGTCGTTTCCGTTCCCCACACTGATAAGCTATCAGTAATTTATTCATGTTATAGACGCGTCTCAAGAACTGTCCAATCGATAGCATAGGGAATTAAATCTCCAATCTGTTAGTCTGGATTTCACCAATTTCGATTGAATCAAACTACAATAAGTTTTCACGAAACCCATTGAGTAAAACAGGATAACCTCAATTAATTAGATTTAATTACAATAACTTTCATTAATGAAATACGCCGTAAGTAAGCGCAACCAAGTGAGAAAATATCGATGATCGTAGTTTATAAGGTTCATATTACTTACAAACAGACAAACTGACAAATAGACAAGAATTAAAAAATATATTGTGTTCCGAATCGTTTATACAACTTAACCAAAGCTTTTTTTTAAATATCTCCAATGGAATTTAATTAAAGTTAAAAAATTACAATTTTATATTAGTATAGGTACCTATCCACTCCGAAACGGCTGGATAGTACGCAGTAAAATTTGCAATAACTGATAGCCTGAACCAACAGAGTACTCGTATCTAAGTAAATAAAAATGAATAACTGTATTTATTGCTAAGCACTAAACTTAGGAACGACTTGACCGATTTGGATACTGCTTTTTTGTCATCGTTATTTTCAGGAGAAATTTCTTATTAATAAATGAAATGACAAGTTTGTTATATAAGGTAATAGAATGCGGACACACGGACTAGACATATTTTTTCTATCACTTATAAATGACGTAATTAAGGCGCTATTAAATCTAACATGCAACGATAATACGAGTATTAACATAACAGTCATTATTGAATACTGACTGTTATCCTTGTTATAAGTAATCTATTTACATACTATATGTATTCATTCAGTCATTTCTTAGGATTCCTACACTTATCATAATCGCTTATGTATGCAGATGCCTTCGTGTGGAAGAAACATGAACTCACGCGCACACTCATTGATTTCCAGTGATTCGATAAACTGTTATGAGTGACAAATACTTCATTTAGGAATCCATCTTATCTTTATAACCAATTCTGCTTTCTATATGTGTTATTTACACAATTAGAATCACTATGGTAACATACATAAATATATACATATGCTCACGCCTTTTCCCTTCGGGGTAGTCAGAGAGAAAACAGCCGTGTTTCCGGAAAGCTATAACCTCGGAATATTCAAGTCACGAGTGAATAGGTTCCTTATGGGCAAGCATGATTCATCGTAGACCACATCGTCACTTACCATCAGGTGAGATTGAGGTCAAACGTAAGCCTATCATGAATAAAAAAAAAAAATCCCAGCTGCTTCTGTCCTGACATACTTCACGCGCTTCCTCTACTGTCATGAAACTTTTCAAGCGAGCCTGCCGGTTTTGAGTGCTTTTGACCTGCCCTTTTTTCAATAACTCATTAATTTGGTCAGTGTATAGTCTGCGAGGTCGACCCCGGCTTACCTGCCCACTGCCCACTTATATGTACCTTACATATTTAGTGTGTCATTCACTCAGTATTCACTCGCTCTACGTGTCCAAACCAAACGCATAATGAGGACAAGTCAGTCTTAAGATAAACAATAATTTTGTTCTAAGTGTGCGCACTTTCGTGCGTGTCAATAGACTGTCGTATCTCTAACGAACGATTTACTAATTTGCACGATGAGCTAAATTTTACAGAATTTTTATCAATGACATCGTCGGCGCGTGCAAAACTCAGTTCGCGCCCAAACACCAATAAATTAATTGACTTGTAAAAAAATTACCAGTAGTTCTGCCAACAGAACTACTTAACAAAATAGGTGGGAATAGAGGTGATTTATGTACCATTTGTTTCTAATGAAATCATGTCTCATTACAAACCATTCGGTTTTATTGGCACTAAATGTACGATGTAATTTATTTAACTGTTTGTTTACAATTTCTAGTTAACACTATTGTGGTTACTTAATAGCATTATGTTGATATTTATGATTATTCACAGAATTGTCAGTTATATAATATTGAGTCATTCAATAAAGTCGTATCTAATAAAATAGTTTTTATAAAAGTGGTGATGGGTACTAAAAAGATAAAACTCTTCCATAATCAGTTTTCATGATGTATTTTCAAATTACATAGAAAATATATTACGAAAGATGTTTCAATATTAAACAATGGGCTTTGTTAACACGTCGAGTGAACATCTATTATACATAATAGATGATGATATAAAAGTATATTACGAGTAGAAATACATTAAACAAGATATTCAAGTCAAGTTGTGAACTGGCATAGCGTGAACAATTAACTATTTCTATCTACAACTTCCAAAAAACCCGGCCGAGTTGACATTTGCATGAGTTTTGGTCATTATGGCTACAGCTGTCGACAAACGTACTCAAATTATTCACGAACTAATCAAAATACGACCGTCATAATTGATATTGAGAAGGCATGTTGCGACCGCGAGGCACTCGGTATGGTGATAAATCAATAAAACTTTATAGTTATTGAAATAATGTTACAAAAAGTCTACTAACTAATTACAATTATTTATAGAGATATACAAATTGATTTTGTACTTTCATTATTTGTTTATTGGTGTCCTATTGTATAATTTATTATTTCTAAAATGATCAGAAATAGTATTTATATAAAAAATAGTAATTTCTTAAGTTACTTCATAATTTATGGCCAACGTAACAAACTCGTAATAAAAAGCAATTATTAGAACAAAGAACGACAGATTATAAGCGGAAATAAAATAATTCTTAATTCATTAAAGTGTAAATAAAATTCTTATGATGGCGAAATTACATAACTAGCATATTTGCAGAGAAAGGTAGGTAGTCAAGAAAAGAATTTGGTAATAAGTAAACACGCACTTTGGGTACTTTTGCAACCTTGCCTACCATGTAACCCATCAAATGCAACTTCTAAACCATCAAACCAGTGATTTGGCTCGTTAGTATATAGTTCACGGAATCTAACTTGGCAAGATTTTGGAGTAGTGTGAGCCCCACTAGTCCAAAACCTTGCCAAGTTAGATGCTGTACACTATACTTGTTTGTGGCAAAATGCGTCGCATATAAACAAGTATAGTGTACGACATCTAACTTTGCAAGGTTTTGGATTAGTGGGGCCCACACTACTCCAAAATCTTGCCAAGTTAGATGCCGTGCACTATACCTTCTGTGCGTATCAATTGGAGTACCTACCTATCAGAAACAGATACAAAAAACTTGAATCAAACCTACTACATTTGGTTTACCCGATACATAGATATGCATAACAGTTAAACATGTCTATATTTGAGAACCGACAGTCGTCGCCTCTCAATGCTCTTCAAAAACAAAAGTTGGAAGCCGTAGGAGGTGTAACAAAACTTATCACACAACAAAAAATCCTACCTGACTTAAATCCATAGCACTGCAACTGCTCCAAGGTCCTCGGGAGACCAACAGGGAGAAGACCACAAAAGTTCCGGGTTCAGTGGGAGAAGCACAAGAGTCGTACACTAGTTGAGTCACACAGCACAGGTGCGGTCGCGGTCAAACTAAGTGCGTGTGAGTCGCGGCGCGAGCGCATCGGAGTCGATGATTAAGGAAATAGTACGTAAACTGTCGCTGGTAGATCATTTAAAGTGCAAAACGTACAGCGCAGATATTCGTATGGTAAATTTCCAACTATATAGTTATGCATACGAAACTACAGAACTTGGATCCTTTTTAGTCCCATGGCATTCAAATGTACACACTTCGTGTGTTTTACCAGCTATAAAAATATTTGAATTCGTTCGGCAGAATGTTCTTTATCTAACCACATTTTCGATATTTTATTACACAAACGTACCTATGCAACCCGAGCTCCATTTATTCAACTGATGTGCCTAGTGGACCCTACTATTCAGGGATTTAGCTGACAGTGCCGTAAATAAAATCAATAATTATTTAAATATTGTACGTACGTATCCCATGAACGTTACGTTCTATTTTATGGCGAAGATAGGCAATATTTACCTGGTGGTCGATAAGACGATATCGAGAAAGTTATCGTAAGCAAACAGCTCGAAAGCGGCGCGGGCGCATTTACGCACACAGCCAAGAATTATGCCAATCATTATCATACAGGGGACACTAACTCCAGATTTAATGTGGGTCATCATTCTCAATAAATTAGCTATGCTAGATAAGCATTGCCGGCTGCCGCCTGTTGTCACCTTGGACAGCACTGCCTCTTACCGATGGTAAAGGAGACATAACTTAGCAAACATTGTATATATTGTAAAATTCTAAATATGTTAGTTTTTATATATCTCTAAGCCTTGAAGCCAAAAGTGTCATACGCACTGGAGAAAATTTATTGGTTATATAAGTACGCACGGGCAAAGTCGAATACTTTGTATAGTCTTGGTTGTCTAAGAGCCGGCGAAGATCGACCTTCACCTATATGCTAAACAGATGAGATGTATTATTAATAATCAAATTTTAAGCATCTGTTAATATGCCTATGGTGACTTGCCTGTCAAAAAGTGTTCAAGCCTATTTTTAATTAACTAAATGAATTTCAGCATTTTTTTCATCAGCATCACTCATTTGACAACCGGAATTTTTTTATCCTAACCTTAATTCTAACTAATAGGTTTTGACATAGAGAATGTGTCTCGATAGGCTTCCTTGGTCATTTATGTTCATAACTCCCTGGCAATCAGGTATTTATATAATTACACCGATCTAATACATAATAAAAATAATAATTAAATTACTAATTTAATGGCATAGATTAACTTGCAAGAAACCACTCATGAAATTGTCATTTTTTTTTATTCATGATAGGCTTACGTTTGACCTCAATCTCACCTGATGGTAAATGACGATGTGGTCTACGATGAATCACGCTTGCCTAGAAGGAACCTATTCACTCGTGACTTGAAAACTCCCAGGTTATAGCTTTCCGGAAACACAGACTCAGGCAAAGAATTCCACTCCTTAGCTGTACGCACGATGAACGTGTCAGCAAAGCGCTTTGTGCGTATGAGTGGAATATCGACCATATAGCCTATGTCATAAATATTGAAAATAGCCATGAACACTTTTTGATAGACAAGTCATCATCAGCATGTTAAAAATGAATATTATTTGATAAAAAATAAAATATTTCATCTGGTTATAAGACGGGTGAAGGTCGATCTCCACCGGCTCCCCTCCTATAGTTAATCCAACGCCATTTGCCGCTCAAGATGGTCATGAACGAAACTAGTTAAATTTTTGGCATTCTCTATTTAAATATGTGTGTAATGAAATGCCTGGTGTGTATAAATTAAGGTCAATGAAAGAGCAACAACCTGCGCAATCGTTCATCGTCTCCGAGGTGAGTGCATATTCTACTTAAGTGCAGCTAATAAGTTAAACAATAACCGCACATGAGTAATTAACTGCTGATAACTTTCAAGCATTTCCACTCGGTAAAGGGGAATGTTTCCCTACACATATGTGGTTGTTACCTTACAATGTAATGTTTTAAGCCCTACGAAATAAATTGAGTAAAAAGGTTTTAAGTTAAACGCTTTTATGCACTAAAAGCGGCCAAATTGTTTTTTTTTTTCACAGCGATTATATAGCCCTTTCGTTTAATATCCATATTGGATAGTTGTGGAAAAATATGTAAGCCGTCATTTTGTAGCGGCGGCCATTTTGTATTTACAATGATACAGAATAGATTAACTTGTATTGTCACTAGAACTAAAGCTATGTGCCAAATATCACAGCAAGCCATCGGGAAGGGGGTCACTTTTCAATTACTAGATTTGACCCAAACAAACAGTTCAAGTTGAATAAAAGTGTTTAATAAAAAGAGGGGTATTATAATAAAAGCAACCACGGCATCAACAAACGCCAATATCTAGACTCCACATATCCTCTTGAACGTGGAACTGTGAGTGTTTATTCAATTCTGCCTAACCCCTTAGAGATGACAGACCTGACCTTGTGGTGCCTGTCATAAGCTTCAGAATATCCTATACAGCCAATCTCAGATCACCCTGTATAACACGGGTATATGATTATAGGGAAAAACCGCTTTACATTTGTATACCCAAACACTCCATTAAAATATCAATAGAGTACACAAAGGAGGTGCAAATTGCAGCTACAACTTATTAATATATTACGTTGGTCAATATTTGCACCCACTATCGGTTATCGGCTCGCGTCACGCGTCCACCTGCCGGCTGGCGGGCTTCGGCAGACTCGGCACACCTCGCTGTAAGCTATTATTGTGATAGGTATAAATTTCAATAACTTCTCCCATATTATATACAAATCTTGGCTTTTGTACAACTAGATCCCAGTATGTTTATTATGCGTACCGTTAAAGAGTGGAATGCCCTGCCTGAGTCTGTATTTCCGGAAAGCTACAACCTGGGAGTCTTCACATCTAGAGTGAACAGGTTACGTCTAGGCAAGTGTGCTCCACCGTCGACCACATCATCACTTACCAACAGGTAAGATTGTGGTCAACGCGAGCCTATTACCAATAAACAAGGTAGGTCTTTGTCTCTCTTTAATCGAGGGACACAAGATCTCCGAACTACATGTTGGGGTCACCAACGCTGACGGTCAAGGCTATTGCGATCCTAAGGACCATTTTCCTAGGTGACAATACAGATAGAGCACACATACAGACGACATCTACTCGATTGTAGTAGGGTGACAACACTGACAACTAACCGTCCTGTATCGTAAACTGAACATAATAGTGATGTAATTACAACACAATTTTCCGTAAACCACCTATTTATTAAATTTGCAATCACTAAAAAAATAACAATATAATTTGGACACCAATAAGTTATTAACAGTATAACAATAGAATGTTAAAACAGGTCGTTGAAAATACTTTTGCTCATAATCGTCGGCGAATAAAGACATTTAACCAAAACTGCATCAATAGTACGGGTTGAAGCAGATAGACTGCTCGTCGGAAGAATCACATACAGCGCTACTGGAATCAGAATCACTGGTGCAGCTACCTCGACGGCATTTATTACTTTTTGGAACAGTTCCTTTTCTCTCAGATGTATATTTAGCTCTCATGTAAGGAAAGATATCACTGCCATATGTGACATCTTTTCCAGAAGCGACAGAAATCTTTGCTGGTAAAACATAATCTCGCCTGGAATCAGCTGTAACAGATTTATCACTACCCGATGCAACTTCACCACCTCTCATGAATGAGAACACACCGCCGCTCGACGTGCCGTAACTCTTTGATGGTGAAACATAGACCGATGATGATGACTTATGTACATCTTTGCCAGTTTCGCCGGATTTTTTTATGCGTGAAAAGAAACCACCGCTGGATGTGCCGCTACTTTTAGTTGGATAACTATTGCCTGATGATGATTTATGTACATCTTTACCGGATACGTCGAAACTTTTTACGTATGAAAAAATACCACCTCCGGACGTACCGTTACTAGGTCCATTATCTTTTTCGGATGTGATAGAACTTTTCATGTATGAAAAGATACCACCTCCGGACGTGCCATTACTAGATCCATTGTCATCTTTTCCTGATACGACGGAACTTTTCACGTATGAAAAGATACCACCTCCGGACGTGCCACTACTAGGTGCATTATCATCTTTTTCGGATGCGACGGAACTTTTCACGAACGAAAACATACCACCTCCGGATGTACCGTTACTGGGTCCATTATCATCTTTTCTAGATGCGACGGAACTTTTCCCGAATGAAAACATACCACCTCTAGACGTGTCGGTACTAGGTCCATTTTCATCTTTACCGGATGTGACGGAACTTTTCACGAACGAAAACATACCACCTCCGGATTTACCGTTACTAGGTCCATTATCATCTTTTCTGGATGCGACGGAACTTTTCCCGAATGAAAACATACCACCTCCGGAGGTACCGTTACTGGGTCCATTATCATCTTTTCCGGATGCGACGGAACTTTTCCCGAATGAAAACATACCACCTCCGGAGGTACCGTTACTGGGTCCATTATCTTCTTTTCCGGAAGTGACAGAATTTTTCACGAATGAAAACATACCACCTCCGGACGTACTGTTACTAGGTCCATTATCATCTTTTCCGGATGCAACGGAACTTTTCACGAATGAAAACATACCACCTCCGGACGTACTGTTACTAGGTCCATTATCTTCTTTTCCGGAAGTGACGGAACTTTTCACGAATGAAAACATACCACCTCCGGACGTACTGTTACTAGGTCCATTATCATCTTTTCCGGATGCGGAAGAACTTTTCACAAATGAAAACATACCACCTCCGGACGTACTATTACTTTTTGTTGATGAATCATAGACTGTTGTAGATGTTGACGATTGTTTTACATAATCATCTTTTCCAACCACTACGGACTTAACTGGTGAACTATAATCTCCTTGACGGGTGTCTTGTGATCCGCGTATGGTATCGGTATTACTATACCCAGTGTCGAGGAAGTCAGTTCCATCTTCACTAAATGTGAACCCAATCTGGAAGCCCCTTGCGGTCATGTCGTCGACATCCTCGTTTCGGTAGCGATGTCTGCGGTGACCGCTGCGCCACGGGATGCACTCGTCGTAAGCGATGTCTAGATCATCGACAGGGCCCATGGCTCGTTCTGAAGCTGCAACAACTGAACCTTTGAGCTAGTGAGCCATTCTTACGAACACATTCAGAGAACGGACTAAAGGGTTAGCAATACGTTCATTATGCATACTGCTATTGAGTGAAATGACCTGCCTGAGTCTAGAGAGAAAGCGTGCTTCATCGTTCAAACACATTGCCACTTACCATCAGGCGAGATAGTGGTCAAATGCTATATATATCGACTATAAAAAAAAGTTTATAGCTCTCGGTAACGACTGCTTGATTGTGAAACTAAGAGCTGCTGATCAATTGACGAGACCCTGGCGTAGGTTTTCCTATCAGGGAAAGTTAGTCGGGAGTGAATCCTCGTAAATGTGAATATAAGTCAAATCAATATTAAAATAATAGACCCTGTGCGAGTGTAAAGAAAAGACTGTTACAATCAAAAATTGATCATACAGAAGGGTCATAAATATGCTGCTTACCAAAATATAAGACCCTCCTTTCAGCCTATTACTGTATTGTAGTATTATGTGCACTATAGCGGTAAAAGACCTAGAACCTTGAGTGTTTGGAGCCTTGTCGAGACCTTTGAAGCCCAAGTCAAACTCATAATAATTATGTAAACCAGTAAATCTGCTGATTGACAGATAAGCGCTAAGCTTTCTTTTATGGATTGGAGGGTCAGACAGCAGTCGTACCCGTAAAGACTAGGGTAAACCAAATACCCCACATTTGGTTGTTAATGATAACTTTACATAATACAAGGATTTTTTAAGCATTTGGGTGCATTGAACATTGAAATAGCGAAGTAGCGCGTGGGGCGCGGCGCTGAGCGATGCGCGGCGCGGGGCGAGGCAGCGATGACAAATTTATCGCGCGCGACGACAATAAAAACCGCTCGTAAAAATATTACTACATAGTACGTACAACTCGCCTCCCCTCCCACGGAGGTGGGCCTCCCCGGGAGGGATCCCGCGAGAAATAACACACTTTGTCTTAGAGAATCGCGTTCAATCGCACCACTCACGTCGGAATCTAGACAGCGTTGATATGGCATAATCCTGCCTCGTTGCCCCGTCCGTTCTCACTGCTCTCAACAGTATAGCATCTCAAGGGAAGGTATGCAGCTCAAAACAATTACCTGTCTCATTATCGTTGCCGTGATCGATTGATTGCCGTTCATATTGTATTTGAAATTAATTGGTGGTTAAGCTAAAACTAATCCATTTTACGATTTTTTTTGTAAAACACACTTGTAGTGATTTTGAAGTTTGCTTGAAGTATAATAATATGTCAAAATGCTGAACAAAAAAATTCATTCTGTTTAAGAAAGGTTCATAGATCAAAAAAGTATTTTTCTATGGTAACCTGTTTCATTACCTTGGTTTAGATTTTTATCCCTCAGACATTGTAGCTCGGATTTCATATTCTTTGAAAGTTCACTTGAATTATAAACTTAGATAAATTAGACTTGAAGATTACTTTAACTATAAAATTATATTGTTTTTTTTTATATATCGGTCACATCAAAATGACTTCACCTCGCCTGATGGTAAGCTAAAAGTAAAGTCTCAGGTAGGGGGTCGACATTACATACACCGACAGTGACATAATGGTGGCCCTCAACTTGACGGCCTCATGAAAGAAGAGGTGATTGTCGTCGCAGCTCTGCGTGACAAAACGTTTCTTAAATTATAAACTGGGAGCTAAAACACACACGACATTATTTTAAACCGACTTCAAAAATAAGAGGAGGTATTTATAAACAATAGCAGTGCTTAAGAAACGAGTCAAAGTGCCATATCACCTGATTCCCTGCTCCTGTGTAGTGTGGTGTTATCGAGCAAAGTTTAGTGTAACGACATCGCCGCGCGGTTATGTCCGCAGAAGCCTGCTTACTGTGATTGAACCGATGCCATCGACGCTAACCGCCTCTGATCTGCGCTATTCCGATACAACAACCTCCATTATACACCGATATAACAACTTTATTGACGTACGAGTACCTATATTTGAAATCGTGTGGGTAGTTGTATATTTAGATGACAAAAAGTGCATTATTTTGACACCAGCTGATCTTATGATGGAGCTAGGATTTGGATAGTGGAACTCCTCGACAATTACTTATACATACATACATATATACACACGCTCACGCATTTTTCCCTCCGGGGTAGGCAAAGACAACAGCCCGCCACTTGATGAGGTCGTCAAGCTGAGGACTGCCACTGTAGCACTACCGGTGTATGTAGTGGTGACCCCAGTCCTAAGACTTTGCCTTTAGCTTACCATCAGGCGAGGTAAAGTCATTTTGACGTGTGCTATATAAAAAAAGAACTTGCTTCGTTTCCTCTACTGTCATTAAACCTTTCATACAAGCCCGCCGGTTTCGAGTGTTTTTGACCTGCCCTTTTTTCAATAACCCATTAATTTAGTCAGTGTATACTTTGCAAGGTCGACCCCGGCTTACCTGCCCAAGTACATGTGCTTTACATATTTGGTGTATCATTCGCTCTACGTTTCCAAACCACTTTAGCATACCCTTTTAAATTCTCGTTAAATAGGTAATACCGTTTTCAATTACTTATACATAAACGCCATCATTATTATGTGATGTGGTTATATAAGGTTTCATCGAGATCCTTCGCTGCCAGGCCAACCTTATCTGCTAATAGACGGACAAGGCTCGGGAGCAGGTTTTCTTCTCAAGGTTGAGACGTCATCAGTCGCTACCATAAAAGACACACAAGCTAAATCTGAAGGAAGTGAAAGAGTAAGTTTATTGGCGATTTGTTTACCTAACAAGCTTCATTTTGTTGCTTTCCTCCACACCTGTTTGTGGCCTTCCGACCAGCACCAAGAGGACGGCAGGTCTCTTCACCGTGCAGCGCATCACATCATCTGCAAGTTGAAACACAAAGAAATAAATAATGCTGTAAAATACCAACGGGTGTTCAGCTTCTTAAGATCACCCTAATCGTGGAGGAGCCTGTGATCGACCTTCGTCCATCTGATAACCAGATGATAGCCAAATGGGATGTATTTTATCAAATTTTTGCCCACTCGTCCACCATTTAATGAATAGTTCCAAAGATCAGTGCGTTATAAATGAACAAACTCCTTAACTTTATTATTTTATGTGTTTGTAATGGTAACTCCCATTCCAGAGACTTTACCTTTAGCTTACCATCAGGCGAGGTGAAGTCATATTGACGTGACCGATATAAAAAATGTGATCTATTTTCGCAATAGATATCAATACAACAAAATTATTTTCATGAAAGTATATAGGTGAGTGATATATATTATAATGTCATGAATTTTCCCTAATATCCAGGCGAGGCAACAATATCGCCTGATGTCGCCCTTAGCTCTGAGCGTGCGAGTACGTCAAGGTGAAGGTGATTAGTGCGATGGGTCAACGTTCGGTGAGAACAGATCACGGCATTTACGAGATGAACGAGATTAGCAAATGATTCACGAAAAACTATGCCACAAGGAGTTCTCATTGTAAACTATTTTCTTTTTCGTGAATTTATATATCTTCCCTACTGGCCTTTAAAATGAGAAACAAAACTAGTTATTATCTACTCTTGCTTATATACTTGCCAAGTGTATATTCCTATAGTTTAGAGTCTTAGATAATATTTGACATGTTTCATTCAACAGTGATTTCATTCAATCAACTAACTCTTGTTTTTTTATCCTAGCTCTTAAACAAAAGTCGGTGGTGTCAAGGGTCCGAAAGGTATAATCCGCGCGCGATCAAAATGTGATGCTACCTTTTGGAACTGAGACGTAAGTGGGCCGCCGGCTAGCCGTAGCGTCGGCAAACTCATGTCGAAGCTCACAAAACGAAGCTGTATTTTTAGTGCGACTATATTTCTAAATGAGTTTAATTTTGAATGCGAGATTTATAATAATTATAATATTGTATGATTGTCTGTTTGTCCGCAAATTTTTGTGCGCGCAAAAATCAGAAACTACTGGAGGGATTTTGATCAAACTTGGTACGATTATAGTTCATAGTTTTGGGCAACACATAGGCTACTTTTTATTCAAGCTGAAACCCGTGGCTTCGCCCGCGCTTCGTTTTTAGGTCGTTTTTGGTCATATCTCCGGTTCTACTTAACCAATCACAACCAAACATACGGTAAATTTTTAGTTTAAGCAAGACCTTTTTTTAAAAAAAACCGCATCAAAATCCGTTTGGTATTTTTTATCGCTATCGATGGACGTAAAAAGAACTGAACGGATTTTGATGCGTTTTTTTTTTAGAAAGGTCTTGGTTAGACTCAAAATCTTACGCATATTTGATCACAATCGGCTGATTAGAACCGGCAATAAAACGCGAAAATCGACGTCAACGCGGGCGGAGCCGCGGGCAACAGCTATCTTTAATATACCGCCTTTTCTTATCTGATCTACATGGATCTACATGTAATCGTGCCAAAAATACCGAAACGACGACGACGAGAGTAATAGGAGATAGGACGAACATCAAATGTCTGACAGGTAAGAACAGTTCAACCGTTCTCGAGTTTTTGCAATACTAACAGAATTGCAATTAATTTTTATTTATATAGATTAAAGATTAATAATGAGTGGAAAAAGGGGTAAAATCTTGAGTAGTAAATCTCGCGAAATAGTTCTGGCATTTGATAGATATTTCAATCAAGAACAAAGTCGGTGTTATCACGCTAACGCTACTTGAGAACTGTCATTTTCCATTTACTTTGACAAGGTTCCTTCACATTTTCATCGCGCGCGGATTATAACTATTCTAGGATTTGTCCTAAAAACACAACGCCATCTAGACCCAGGCTAAGCAGAGCTTTTCATATATATCTAGTTTTTTTATAATAAATGCAAATTATTCAAAATATAGAAACACCTACATCAATGCAAATATACATATATTTACTCTGAAACGGGAATCGATGCCGTAACTCTGACTTAGCAGTCGAGTGCACAGAGGTCGTTACATATCCAATAAATATACCTTACGTATAATTTTCTTTCATTCTAGTATCATACGGCATGAGTAATAGTTATATTGAAGACTAGCTGTCGCCCGCGGTTCCACTCGCGTGAAATTTTGTTCCCGTTACCCGCGACCTACGGGAACCTGTTCCCGGGATAAAAAATAGCCTATATGTTATTCTAGACCATAATCTATCTCTGTACCAAATTTCAGGCAGATCCATTGAGCCGGTTTTGCGTGAAAGAGTAACTAACATACATCCAAACATACGTTTTTACAAACTTTCGCATTCATAATACTAGTAGGATAACTTGTTACTGCCTGTCCTTAAAGACATGCAGATGAAGCCATATTATTAGTGGTATTACTCCAGTAGGACATCGCCAAGCGCGTAACGTTGCCGGGGGCGTTGGGGCCGGGCGGCGCGGGCGACGCTCGGCCGCTCGCTTTACGAGCATATTTATAGCTCACTCGGCGGACACTTGCCCGTTTTTTACGATATACATAAAAGCTGCCGTGAAAGATTTACGCGAAATATATTCCGGCTAATGCTGATTGCACGCCGGCGTTTCATTGTACTAATGTTATTGGCGTGTGCGCCGTTTAGATTTATATGACAACCGCGCGGTGCCGCCGTTCCATAGTACAAATACGAAATCATGTTTATACATTATTGTGTTGTGCCTGCTAGGTATTTAGCTATGTAATGTGTTTATTGTAATCGTATAGCCGAGTAGCTGTATCGCTGCGGGTACTGTGAGCGCTGGCGGGCGGCGGTCGATCAATTTTTTGATAGTGTCAGTCGGCGGCGACAAGTCATTTCTTACGACAACATTTGATTTGAGTCCCCGCAAATTCAATTTGTGGCACAATGCCGCTAAAAGTGAGCGGACCGACGATGCCCGCCGGACACAGACACATACATACGTAGACACGGCGCGCAAATGGAAAGCAAACTGGAGCCCAAATAAATATTCGCTTTAGCAACAATCGAGCTCGCAACTCACACAATTACGACGGAATGGAAAACCTTAGATAAATAAAATCGGAAGCGCGGCGAGGGGGCGGCGGGGGCGGCGAGGGGCGGCGGGAGGTTTTTTCGCAAGAACAGAAAAAGCGAAGGCAGCAAACACAAACACGGAGCGAATGTAGCGAATTTCCAAAGTCCATTCAGTTTATTGACAGAGCGAGGGGCCGAATTCAAATCCCCTCCCGCCGCGATTTACAATAAATTTCAAGCGGAGAATATGTTTGCAATATGTCGGAGGGCCCACCTCCGCCCCTGACGCACTCGACACCAATTACTTTGCCCTTTTACCCTCGGAGCCTCTCGGCGGCGCTGCTCGACAGCACGGTTTTAAACACTTGGTGGAATGTCACGACTTGTTTACAACGTAATCGCGTCTCCGCCGCCGCGGGGCCGCGCCGGGCCCGCCGCGGGGACCTTTGCATTTTCCATTCAAAACTTACAATGGGGTTCTTGTAATGGGAATATCATATTTTCTCAGTGAACGATTTTGAAGGGACATCTTTGTTGTTTAGTTATGGGTGGATTTAAATTTGTTCAATGTTTATTTATCAGTGATCAAAGTCATTTTATTCAAAATTATTAGGACAGTTGATGATTACTTAAATTGATGCTATATTAAAAATATTTTGTTGAATTGTTGTTGGGCATATTATTATGTTTTTCCAGTATACAAAGATGAGTATTGTAAGCTCTCTAGCAATAAAAGGTATCCAAAATACTAAACGATTGAATTTGTAATTTCACAAAACGTCAACATACTTTTAGTATTTGAAAAATTCTTAATTTGGTAGACCTCTACCATCTTATTACATAAAACCACACATATAGCTTGCGAAATATTAGTATTAGTACCCCTGCCCACCCCTTCGAAGACATACAAGCGTGAGTATATAAAATAAAACAAAATTGAGTCATACCCTGCGTGGCAATAAAATTATTACAATCGTGTAGTGAGGGCGAGTGGCTCGTAGCACTTGTAGCGGCGTAGAGCGCGCGCGTAGCGGTGCGTAGCAGATGTATTCATGGCGGGCGGTGGACAAGTGGCGCGCCCTGGGGACTCAGGGACGCAGGGTAATCTGTTCGATTGTCCGATTTATTGCGTTTGTTTTTGTTATTCTGTTCGATTCTTCGATTTTGTAACAAATTGGGACTCCAACAAGATCTTCGGGATCTAAGCCAATCTCTTCTTCTAGTGTGCTGATTAACGATCTAGATTCTGGCTTAAACGTTCCTCTGGTCATAAGGAAACTGCTCCCATAAAAGCCATGATAAGGCAAATCCAGATTAACAAAAAATAAGTTATTTAAAAATGAATATAAATAAGTAAATTGTGATGTAATTACAATGAGATGGGCGCGCCCTCAGTCCACGTGGAACCCTCACACCAACTGATCAAAGCCTCTAATATTTATTCATGAGCTAATTCTTCGGCTTGCTTTTGAAATATATTTAAAACTAGCTTACGCTCGCGGCTCCGCCCGCGTAACCTACAGTAAAAATAAAAGATCTTTAAAAGATACATAAGTGAACGGTTAAAGTTGGTAGTTAGGTCATAAACACATTACACACATTTTCAATTTATTTATGTTAGTATGAATTGTCTTGACAGAAGCATTCTCCAGTAATTATTAGAAATTTTCCATGTTCTGGAGGAAGTGGGTTGAAAGTTTAAGCCTCATGTTAGTTGGGGATATTATATTTTTTAAATCGGAAGGTAGTTTGTTAATAACCCCTATTATATACTATGCTAATTAGGTCACGGTTTGCATCAGTAAAGCATAACCAATAAGCAATGTATATGGAATCGCCCATACAATCGAGAGGTCCCAAGTTCAAATCCTGGCCGATTACCCTACCGATGTGAACACACTCCTAACACAGGCAATTTGGCTTATATCTCTAGATAGCTTAACGATTAGTAATTTTGGTTACTTTATTTTTTAATATAAGAATACTATTGGCTCAAATATAAATGAAAGTGCACTAAACGTTATATTGTAAGTAAAGGAATAACTCGCGCCTCGCCAGCACAGCTGAACCCTCCTCCTGCACTCGCCACCTCGGCTCCCTCTCATTACGCGCCCAGCCGGAATTCCACTCTTTATTTATGAAATAAAAATGAAAACATTTCTGAGAGAGCTGACGAATGGCCCCCACACCCCGTGGGGGGACGGTCCAGCGTGAGGTGGGCGCGGGGGGCAGGCGCTGGACAACGAATCAAGTGACAGCTCTTTACAAATACCTGGTTTGTGCCGCGTGTCTTGATACACAATCCAATTAATATCACTCTTAAATTTGCTATAGAAAAATATTTAATGCATTTAAACCAATTTCAAAAAAAGAGGAATTTCAAATTTGGTAGTTTAGCGAATATTCTTCTCCACATAAACATGGACGCAATCGAGGTGTGGTCTGATTTGCTGTGGAGCAGTTTAGATGATGGATCTATGGATTTAATGGAGACATCCATTAAAACTCTTGTATTTACGTAGCTAAACAATACCTGGGTGAGCCAGCATATAAATATAGGTCACGTCAATTTGACTTCACCTCGCCTGATGTTAAGCTGACGGTAAAGTCTCAGAATAGTTTGATAAAGTCAATTTTTCTCACGCAATAAGTATTATGATGACGCCAGTTAAAAATTGCTCTGTCCGAGTATCATGTCTTGCTGTATTGCTATTGTTCTAGTTATGGGAATCTATTTTGATTCTATTTCAGAAGTTACAATCTACATCTTTATTTCAAGTTGTAAGATTACCATCAGTAAAAGTCTGTAAATACAGGAGTTGGGCAAAATATAATCTAAGTAACTAACGATTGAAAACTACGATTGAAAATTGTAGTTGTCAACCAACTACAATTCGAAAAATCGTAAAAGTAGTTAAGAATTTTAATAACTAACTAAAAATTGTACTTTTAGTTCGCAAATCTTAACTAAATGTTAATGAATAATATTAATAAAAGAAGTTAACTACTTTTAGCCGTAATTTCAATCTGATAAGAAAAAGTAGTTAACTGCGCCCTACTATTAATACCACATAAGTTATGTCTTACAAGGGAACAGCGAGTTTTCTTGCACTCGCTTAACCAGAGAAGTACCACCCTCTCACTTAATAACAAAAGTATGTATTAGTCATCATCATCGTCTTCTCGTTAGTCCCATCGCATCCGCGGCCATCACCTCAGAGTCCAAGGTTCACTAATTAAACCTGTTAATGCAATATTTTCCAACACTCACCCAATTATATAACGCACGTTATTATTGCCGAATAAAAGAGTGACAATGGCACTGACAAATTTTGCCCTCAGGTTTTACGTATTGCCTTGTGAATATGGCTATAAATTGACATTCTTAAGTATAATTTTGTGACTTTGATTCCCATTTCTTACATGCATACATATACTCACACCTTTTGCTTCCGGGGTAGGCAGAGATATTCGGCCTACCTGGCAACTTACATTTAGATTTTTTTATTTTTAAAATAACCGGCCTAAAGCATAACTACCTTCTCGCACATTCCCAATTAAACATAGCACATGTAATTACAGTTTCAGTTTAATTCCACGAACGCGGTGGGCCCCGCCGAGGGGGGGTGAGGCGGCGGAAGGGTGGCTGGGGACGCGGGGGGAGGGTAACGGAGACCGGAAAGATTTTTCAATTACCAACTTTGTGCCGTTCGCTCCAATCTCAGATTATAGAGTAGTGCGCGACGCAGAGAGTCCTTCATTAGAAAGACAATATATGATTTGATATTAATTTAGATAGGAAAATGGTTTTAATATAAGTGATGATTATTTGCCACCAATATTCATAAATTCAAATCTAGTAAGAGCAAAGTATTTCAATAACTTTAATTCAAAATCATTGGTTCAGACCTAGAAAAGCATTAGGTACTACTGATATTGCTATTACTTATAACTGAGCACTGTCTTTTAAAGAAGATATTTCCTTGGAACAGATTCATCAAAGAAAAAAATATCACAAAAAGTAATATCTAATTTAAAATTAGGTACGGTATCATACAATAAATCGGTTTATTGGATTATTATAATTCTTAATCATGATCAAATATTATATTACATTATCACCCTTTTTCAATATTAGTATTGATTGCACAAATTAATAATTTTAAATGGAATTTGGGGGGCGGAGGCAACTTATTATGTCCTGGATTAACAAATTAAAGTTTTTTCAAATAAATAAACGACAAACATGAGCAAAAGCCACAGTAAGTGTAATACTTTGTAGTTTTACAAATAAATCGATGAACAATTATTTTAAAAAGCTACCCCCAAGCTACTCTGTACGCTGTGGAATTCTTAATATCAGTGCGCGCTAACTACGGCCGTATAATATTAGCTGCTGGGCGGCCCGCGCCCTCCTCCCCTCCCCCCTCGCATCCGCTCGCCCGCGCCCTCCAACTAAGGCATCGCGCAGAGGTGCTACCGGATCTTATCTGGCCAGACGGTGGACACATTCCATAGGGTACTTTTAGGTACAAATACTGCAGTACAACTGTAGTAGTGTAGTCTAAATCAATATCTGCGATTTGTCACCACGCAGTGCTGCGACGACAATCACCTCTTCTTTCATGAGGCCGTCAAGCTGAGTGCCACCATTATGTCACTGTCGGTGTATGTAATGGGGACCTCCTTCCTGAGACTTTACCTTTAGCTTACCATCAGGCGAGGTAAAGTAATTTTAATGTGACCGAATTACGAAGGAAAAGCTTTCAATAGGAAAAAGAAAAGTTAGCAGCAAGTTGTGGTATGCAGCATTACTGCTATTTTAAATTTATACCCCTTTACACGAATGATGTGTAAAATACTCGTATTTCCTATTTTAAGACTAACGACTTCTACTTACTTAATTGATGATTTAATAATAATACAATTTGCGAAGTATAGCACAAGTAACCATTGGAAAAAAATCTTTACTTTTTCCAAATATCGCATGAAAAAACCACACGTGCCAATAAAACACTGACGATATTAAAACGTTTGATCTCCCACCGGCGAGTCGTCGGCCAGTCGTCGGCCAGTCGTCCGCGTGCCGCCCGCCTGCCGTTCACTAACGATTACACGGTGAACTAAACGCTACTTTTAAATTGGATTCCGGCAACTAGAACCTTTGTTCCGCTATCGGCACAGGCGAGGACATACCGAATCTTGCAATACTTCTATTTTTATACAACTAAGGTACCAAACAAACACAAGGTCCAACGAATAGTTAGAACGAGTGCCTAACTGAAACGACAATGGGCTGACCTCATCAGCCTACGCACCCATCGCAAACGAGTCCTAGTTGGTAAAGAATGGACGTCTCCAACTAAACGAAGCTTGGGTCAAAGGCTTGATGCAGAAGGTGGTTCTTCTTGACACGGTACCTATACTGAGGATATTTCTCTCTGGAGTCCTAACCAGCAGTAGATTGGTCTGTGCACCCGATTCCGATGGGACCCTGTTTGTAATTTTTTTTGTATGAATTTCTTCTAAACATATTTTACACCTAATTATGCTTCTAATATTATTTTATAGGAGCAAATGTAATGAAAGGTATATCCTACAAGTAATTCTAAGTTTTAAATATTAATCTCATGAAAAAAGAATAGATTTACTATTATTTTATATGATGTATTGCACCGTAAGTTAAATAGCATTCAACGTCACTTTTCATTTAGACTAATAAAAGAAAATCTCATTTCAGATCTTAATCTATCGATTTTAATTACACAATATTAAGAATTAAATGTTTAAAACGCAATAAAGCAGCCATAAACGGTGGTCCAATATCGGATCCACGTTAAACGCTAATAAAGTACATTTAATAAAGGCGGGTAACGCGCCCGCGCCGCCTATGACGCGGGTGACGCGGGAAAATGCACTTCAATTTATTACTGCACCGCCTTATGAAAAATTGAAATGGCGATTCGAGAACCGAAGGGCACAGCCTTATTTAGCGAACTGATAACAGCTAACGGTCGTACGCATCCTGATATTGATTAAAGGTACGTTACAATGATATAGTGCACGGCATCTAACTTGGCAAGATTTTGGAGTAGTGTGGTCGCCACACCATGCCAAGTTAGATGCCGTACACTATACTTGTTTCTATGCGACGCATTTTGCCACAAACAAGTATAGTGTACGGCATCTAACTTGGCAAGATTTTGGAGTAGTAGGGCCCACACTACTCCAAAATCTTGGCAAGAATAGCACGTCTTCTTTACTTAATTGCAACTTAATGCCTTCATTATTACTGAGGAATATTACTAGGTATACATAGATATTTAATTCTTACTTAGAACTACATACTTCGAACATGAACCAAGTAAGTAAAATGAATCTACTTCTCTCAAATATATAGACTGTTATTTCCATTGAACCTGATACTCGTACTGACATGTTTCTTGTTGTGACAGCTAATCTAAGTGCTAAAGTTTCTGCTACTGCCACCGCTGGTTCCTCTTATCCAACAATTAAGACCATGGAACTACAGAACACTTGTACAGTTTTTGCAGAAACTAGCCACTGATAGTTTGCCACAAATGAATCGCGCAAACCCAACTCGCGCTTACGAGGTCCGTACGGCTTATTAATGACCTTAACTAGCGATACTTTACGTCGTTTTATTGACCTCAAAGTCATGGGGACAACTTTTCAGATTAAGACGTTAAGCGAAAGTTATTAATTTAATAAATCTGTTAATAATGACTCTTGGAAAAGTCGTATTAGTTGCAGCAATCACCACACTTCGCACACAATACGCACAGAGCGTGCTTAGGACGAAACTTCTATACAAGTTTAGACTGTCTTATTAAGCCTAGATAACCCTTGTCCTCAATCATAAAGGTGACAAACAAACCATTAAGTCCACAAAAATCACCGAATTCTGATATGCGCGAATTATTATGTCATCTGATAATTAGTTTCTTACGCAAAATACTGTGTTATTTTATTGACTCAAGCAATATCGATAAATCAAATCAAATAATCGACAATCAAAGATTTATTTATGTTTTATTTTTATTTTTTTCGTTTTGCGTTTCGCAGAAAGTATGCAAAAAAATGTATGCGAAACTTCCACTAAACCGTGTTTTGTACATACATGAACTTGGTTCCGCGAAAGAGAGCGATCGTTACTTACCTCATTTTTTAAACCAGATTATTATTTTCTTTAAATTCATCAAAATACCATAAGAAACCCGTACTACTGCCATTAAAACATGTGTAAATATATTACACGTGTAAAAACAGCTCTTAATTATGCTAAACGCGCGCTTGGAACTCGTTGTTTATTCACAAAAACTGTAAGTAAATTAAGATTGATAGTTCATAGCGACACAACATTATGCGTTCGCACTAAACGGAGGGTAGCTGCATACATTATGCATGCATCCCCGCGATCGATGGCCTGGACCCCTTGCCCGTATATCGCAGTCACAGGGTGTTGCACCGCCGTGGGGAGCGCGTACATGTATTTGCATAAGCTGATGAGCACGACTCATTATGTAGGGAGAGACGATCGATATTGCATTCATTTGTACAAGGAGCGAGGGTCCGGAGCTGGCTGGTGTGTGTTGTAATAAAATATCGTCCTGAATCCTGGGTAAGAATATAAAACAGTTAATTGGCTGGTTTCTACACGACTGACCATTAAAGGAGTGCTATACAGGGTGAATTTTTCAAAAGGGATTGGATGGCCAAATACGAAACTATAAGGAATAGTGAAAAATGGTCAAAGGAGTCACGAGCCCGATTTTGATGACACTTAAAACCTCATCATTAGATTTTTGAAAAATCAATAAACCTAGCTGAGAATCGAACCCGTTGATTTTGAAAAAAAAAACACACCCTTTATTATTACACCATACGATAGTGTCGCTGCTAAGGATCAAATTCTGCGAAGTAATGATATACGGCAAATTTAAGGAAATTATGGAATTTAATAAAATTCATATTTCATCTACCTATTTGTTTCGTTCGAAATCCCAGAAAAGATCGTAACTATTCCGTGTTTTAAATTATACTCAGAATGATTATGATGATTGATGTTTTTTTAAATAAGATGGAGCTCCAGCCCATAATAGCTAATAAAAGGGATTTGTATTCAGCAGTTTGACGACAATTTTATTGCAAGGCATGGTCCTGTGCCTTGATCTTACTTTCTTAGATCACTTTCTCTGGGGCTATGTCAAAAACTAAATTTATAAAGACACATTTGATGACTTGAAATGTTCTTTGGAGAATATTCTAAACGGAATCAATAAGATTGTAATATTGAATGCAGTACGATCCTTGAAGTCTCAAATCCAGCTATGTATTTAAAACAATGGTCTACATTTTGAACAATTAATCAGTTAATGTAAGAAAAATAAAATGTATTTTGTTAAAGATGAGCTCTTTCCTTTAGTTTGCGGTATGTCATTACTTCCCAGAATATGATCCTTAATAGCAACACTATCGTATGGTGTAATAATATAGGCTGTGTTTTTTTTTTCAAAACCAACAGGTTCGATTCCTAGCTAGGATTATTGGTTTTTCAAAAATCTAATGATGAGGTTTTAAGTTTCATCAAAATCGGGCTCGTGACTCCTTTGAGCATTTTTCGCTATTCCTTATAGTTTCGGATTTGGCCATCCAATCCCTTTTGAAAAATTCACCCTGTATATGTAGATTCTACCTTAACTTTAAATTACCCGATTTGTATTATTAAAACTTTTCATGTACCCTTGAACCCATGATTATAATCTAAGCATCCTTACACAACTTTGAGCAACAACTGTTTTTTTAATGTTTTTCGCAGTTCAGTCGAGATAGTTTTACATACATTTATGTTTAAAAACCATTACTCTGTACCCATATATGCAAATAAATAAATTATTGATTGATTGATAGTTATATTTTTTTATGCATGATAGGCTGGCTTGACCTCTATCTCAACATTCATGATATAAAATTGAACAAAGACCGACTATCTAGTCTAAACATGAAATTAACTTAAATATATAACAAAGACTGTATGTAATACTGCTATAACCAAAGCTTATCTACAATAACTAAGGGGTGAGTCAATATGCAAACTTATTTACATACACGTCGTATATTTAAAAGGGGTTGGTTAAAAATCTTATCTGCCTTTTTTTAACCCGTCCTCCCCTGAGCTGTTTTAAATAAATATTTGAATAATACCTAAGGTCGAACCCCTTTTTGCATACGACAGAAGGGTGGGGCTTTGTGTTGTAAAAAAGGGGTGATAATTGATAACTTTATTATGCATTGGTAATGAAATAGGCCACGTGTCGTATCGAATAATCTATGTACAATACTTTCACTCCTATATATAGGTAATCATTTCACATTTTTTTAGACACCTTTCAAAGCTCAACTTTTAGATGGTAGCACACAGCCCATCGATGGGAAGCGGTCACCGCGGCCTATGGACGTATGCTACATGAGGGGCGACACATTTTCGCTGCCGACCTCTAATGCCCTTCTTGAGGAATTTCATATTGTAGTATCTTGGGAGTTTTTTTAGAATCTAGACTACCTAGAGCATGTAACGCAATTTTACATAACGACTCTATCTCACCTAACTAAACTACTACTATTCAATTTTTGTTTAACCAAATTATAATTTGCGACAAAAATATTGTCTAATTGCACACGTGCAAAGCAAATATCACAAAGAACTTGAGACACCTCTATGCACATATCCGTCGCCAGACTCCCCTGCGCCTGTACGCCCCCCCCCCCCCCCGTGGAGCGAGGGGTCCCTCACCCCCCGCGTGCCCGGGGCGGCGTAATTAAGCCTCTCGCGACACTCGCCTCCTCGTTACGGTAGGTCCGGTGTTGAGGGCCACTCCGCCACTCCAATGGTATCGATAAACGGTTGTGTACTGATTGAATTGGGTGTTTAGTTTAAACGACAGCTTCATTTGCGATCCCGGCGTCATTATTTTATGTTGGTTTGGAGACAACTTTTGTTCATAATATCATCAATACAACTATTCCTAGAAATGAGCTCAATGATATTGGGGCAAGGAATATTCTTCAAAACTGTAACAACGAGCCCATATTTATCGAGGTAGGTTATATCATCGCTACTACTCAAAAGAGACAAGCAGTAATCATAAAATACATCAAAAAATCGGTCAAATTTCTATGTATTATTGTAAAACTAATAAATCACAAGGCAGTATATTTTAAATGGGTGCCGCGGAAACGAAGTATGCCACGGGCAAGTACCTACGCATCCGGCTGGTCAGTATTAATGTGAATTTCACTTTGTGGAATTTACGAGTATATGTGCTAATCACATGATTAACCATCTGCTGACGGTGAAGGAAAAATATCGTGAGGACACCCACGTATCCTAGAAGAAATTCTAAGGACATGTCCGATCCACCAACCCGCATTAGGCCAGCGTGTGTGGATTAAGGTCTAAACCCTCTCAGCTCTCTCGTTAGAGGAGAGGAGACCTGTGCCCAGCAGTGGGACATAAATGGGTTGCTATTTATGTCCCACTGCTGCTACCTCTCCCGACTCGCGAGTAACTCGATACTAACGTTCAATTAAATCAAGAAACGAGTGCTAAGTTCGTGTATTACTTGCAATATTATAAATTCCCAGATAGCTCCAACAACATCGCTTAGATAATACACAAGAATCTTTAACCACGTACTTCCCAAACTAAGGAACATCGAATCAATTGCCCTGGCGGCAGGTGCCCCGCCCCGCCTCCCCCTGCCCGCTGGGGTGCAATAATTAGGCGCAAGATTAGCCTCCAGCGAGCAAATTAACTTGAAACCGGATGGCTTCCGGCCCTATTTTAGAGACCCGTAGACAATATGGGGCGCAATTACTTGCGGCAATTAAAGCCAGGTATCGGATTGGTTCCGTCGCACTCTGATTGAAAATATTTCATGCTCGTTTATTGCATTCTTGGATTTAGGATCTGCAGCGCCTTTAACGGTAACTCGCGTGTAAACTACGACCTATTTAACCAACTAACGTGTAACAGCAGTTTTAAGGAATTTTGTTAGTAAGAATGTTAATGAAAAATAAGTTAAAGGCTGTGTTATTGACGTAGTGGTAGTGCGTATAGTCCTGGATTCAATTCTAAGGTGGGGCAAGTTATATTGTATTTTTTTAAAGCGTTTTAGCATCAGCACGAAGTTACCTAATTAATGGCACTAAGTATATACATCATGTATATACTTAGTGCCACACATTATAAATATGCAATGGATGGATGGAATATATGGGTGATAGAGAGGAATAAAAAAGCAAAAAAGTAAAAAAAGACCAATATGACCATGCTATTTTTCTTCAGGATAGGTAGAGACAGTTGTAGCTTTCTGCTTCTGACCTTACAAACAAACTTCGAATACTTTAAATCTGGTCTTTTTAGCAGCATACGTACTGCTAGTAATAATTCTCACTAATAATTTTATTATCTTTAATGCGACACTACTCTAGTGCCTATGCCTGTATTTTCTTTTCCATTAAACAACCCCACATCACGCATTTAGCGCAACTGAATATAAAAATCATGATATCATTGTAACTACGCAGAATCTCGCGGCTACAAACTACCTTGAGTTAATATATTCTATTAATCTACATCGAATACAAATAGTACTATTAAAAAGTAAAATCTACAACGTATAATTAGCTAGTTCCGCGGCCAGGCGCGCTGAACATTGGTAAATAATAGCGGCTATTAATCAACTCAACAAACAATTTCAGTGAAACCGGCATCAAGGCTATGAATACCTGATCGTTTCATGATTATTTGGTATTTCAATCAGCGCTGGTTAATAAATCCATCAGGTGGATAGCCTTAACGTGCTGTGAACAATGTTCATGGGTAATTTAATCAATGAATATACAATAAAAGCTGCGAGGTTTTCCTCTTTGTACGTACGTTTTTGTTGGAAACGTAGACAGCGGCGCACAAGGTAAAGTAGTTTTGATTTCTTAGCGATTTTACTGAATCGTACCGAACAGGGCCACGAGTTAACTGATACCCTATTAGTTCATAGTTTCCGATATAACAAATTTGGAACAAGTAAATTATTTCTCACGCTTTGAAAGGCGAAACGTTGCAGTTTTTTTTTTTAATTTACATTCACAACATACAGTTTTACTAATTAGAAAGCAAACCATAAGCTACTTGAGCTTGTCTGGAATGATGTGTTTGCGTTCATAAAAAGATTAATTGAATTATTACATTATTAACCCTTACGTTGTTTCGATAAAAGTGGTGGGTAAAAGTGGGTAATTAAATCGAAGTAGTTTTATTCGAAGGAGGTAACAATAAAAAGTATAAGTATTCATAAAGCTACCCAGGTGGATACAGCTATGTTATGTTTAGTAATATTTCTATCAGTTATAACTGCACAAGAGTCTAACACCATAGACTAAAATACGACCAGGAATTATCCGTTCCAACGGCTATTTCAAATAACGAGCCATCTAAATCTTGCAACACTTCATTATATTCCAACTTCTAAAGTAATGTGTCAATGCGAACATAACTTGGTCTGCACAATGAGTGGAGTCGCGGGGCGCGCCGGGGGTGAGCCGGGGGCGAGCGCGGGGGGGCGGAGTGCAGCCCGTCGCCATGGCAACCGCCCCCGCCTAATCAATTGCAGAAATATGTACGATCCATTACCATCGTATCCAGCCCTCCCGCGCCTCCCTATGCACATTGTAACTATTTCGACTCGAAGGTAGGACAAGAATTGTGAGAGGTCTGGTTAGTCTGGTCGTTTTATACAGGAGAACGCTAGGCGACATTACACACACTTGGACGTGGAGAAAAGACGTATAGATGTGGCTGTTGACGCGCGGTACGGTTAACCGCGGTTTAACTAGACGTCAGGAGACGCTTCAGGGCTAATGGCTACAGACTTGTTGCGAACAATAAATATTATTTCGCTATAACCACACCCAAGGGCCACCACACGTCTGTCCGTATGATGTATCGCTGTGTGAAGGAACAAGATCTTCATTCAAATATAGTTTGAGTTCGTTTTTATTGTAATAGTTAGAGGGTTGGGCTAGCAATGAATTTAAAGTGAGTACCTGTCTTTTGTAGCACCGTAGCTGGTCCCGTAGCGTTCACGTAACCGTAGCTCTTAGCGCCCACCTGCCGCTACGCCGTAGCGGCCTGCCCCTGAAATATTTACAGGACACAAGATTCATCTCTTTTCATACTCGACAAATCTTTATAACGCTATAAATTATAAAGACATAAGTGGTATTATTCTCAAGGAATCAAACTATTCGGTGCGCCAAAGGTCTCAAGATTGACTGAGTCAGCTGGAACAGATTATTTTACAATATTTTTTTACTAATAATTATTAATTAGAAGGCGATATTTTAGTGTAAACCAAAGCATTTTCAAATACGCTCAAGCTGGTGTTCATTATAGGTTGTATTATACTAATAGAAAATCATAATTATTTTAAAATTTACTTCACGTCTATACTAAGCTAGTAAATGGCTCAAATTCAGCAATTCGAACAACAATTTGATCTTCTAATCTCGTACAAACGAGTGCAGACAATGCATGCAGCGCTGGTCACAGTTTGTTGGCCCGCCTCGCGTACGAGGCGCCCCCTAGCTCGCTAGTTCGATAGAAGACGTCGTTATAAGTTCAGCTCGTCTAAAGACAAACATTTCTACAACCTCACACATCACCCATCGATATATGAGAGTTCTTAAGTTTAAGGCGAATGTTGAAACGAATCTATTTTTGTAACACTTTTAATGAACAAAGTTAAATTAAATATTGATTGAAGTTTCTATTAATAGGTTCGTATTTGACCACTATCTCACTCATTGGTAAGTAATGATCCGAGTGAGGCTGTATTCCAACCTTGCTTCCGCTTGCTTATGATTCTTACAAAAAAACCTACTTCACCGGACCAAATTGAAATGAGACCATACGGAAGCGCCAGCTATCAAATAAAAAAGAATCATCAAAATCTGTTCATCCAGTCGAAATTTCTGAGGTAACAAACATTTTTTAATGTTGGTTAAAAAGCTTGAGACTTTACTTTTAGCTTACCATCATGAAATCATTGTGACGTGTCCTTTATAAAAAAAATTCAATCACTCGTAACTTGAAAAAAATTATGGCTTCCAGAAACACAAATTCATTCACATTTCACACGCAATTGCTTCTTTGTGCTTACTTACGTGTTTCGCACTATTATGCTGCTTATTATTTTGAAGTGTTGAGGATTATTAGCAAAGTTTAATAGCTCTCTTAACCGACAAGAACGATTTAGGAACTTCCTCCATTTTGATTCATTACACGACTTAGGTTGTCTATTAATGAAGATATATCTATATAATTAGCACGAATAATGTAACTCTATGAAATAATACTTAACTATGTTTTCAGATTTTTTAATGTATGTTTTTTATTCTGCTCAATATTTCTTAGGTACTGTTTTCTTCCTTTTAATGGCTTCACTGCAAATCTATATTACTTCGATAATAATAAAATTCTGCTAAAGTTTGGATCCAAAGTTTGAAAGTATTTTTAATTTCTTACTGCCAAACTACTGTAACAAACATGCAATAAAATTTTATAATCTGAACTTTCAGCTCATACCTAAAGGTGGTATTTTTCAGTTCCGTCCCTCAGCAACCGAAGAATCAACTCAAAGTATTTTTATCGTTTACGTATAAACTCCAAGATTAAAACTACGATTTTCAATCTAGTAAAACTAAAAAGGTTCTTAATAAACGACCACTTCTTAAGGGCGTGCTTCTTAAGACAAGCGTATACCAGTAATTAAGTTCTTACATGGTGTTTTATTTATGAATAACGCTAAGCAAGTTATAACATAATACTTACGTAGTAAGTCCTTAGGTTTTGGAATGGCAAGCTAAAAGAAAACTACCCATGAGCATATATTGTATAAGTATATTATTAGATAAGTATCTCATCCCCATCTCCATCAAAGCGTGTATCCACATGTCTGCCACTGCCGAAGTCTTCTCGTGAAGTCACGATTCTGCGAACCTGTAAATAAATATTCAATTGTAAAAGCTAATTCTATTATTTGACGTCACTTAAGCGAGATAAGCTTAAGTACCTGTACGGCTTTCATTCTAAGAAGTACAAAAATATATTATAACACTTACCTCTACAGTATGCTGCTGGGTATTCCCGCCAAGTTTAATATTTTCCACAAAATCTGTGAACAAGGAAATCATATTTTACTAAAAATACCAACAATAAAAACTTTAGGACTAAGCAAATATATATTAATTGTATATATATAATATCTATTAATATATATCGGGAACTTAGAACTTGTCTACACAGTCCTTATCTTGGGAAATACCCTGACAATTGAGCTTCCTGTACCATGTCCTAGATAGCTAAAATTCTCATCTAAATATGTTTTAATAATTGTTGCAGATGCAAGGCCCTTTCTGAATGTTGAATTTAGAAGAAGTTAGCATACTAGTCGCCTCAAAATGTCATTGAACACTGTAAGTTTAATGTCTTAATTATATGCTGCAAAGGTTACGAGCAAGGACGCGGCTCATCTGACAGTAAGTGGTTACCATGACATTCATGCACAGAACAAAGAAAAATCCTTAGGACCATTCACGAAGAGGAAGGCGGCAAGAAAACATTTTTCATTTTAAATAATACTGAACAAACTATAGTTATATCTGCTTTCATACTTTTAAAACTATCAAAATAAAAACGATATTTTCTCTTCAATAGTAGGTACTGATTCATTCGATTATAAATCTACCCACACATACACACATCACCTACAATTAACATAAATATGAGTGCATATGACAGCGCGGGGAGGTTGGCCGAGAGCAGGGAGGCTGGAGGCACCCCCTCCCACCCCACCGTGTATAATTACACCTCCCCGCTGCACTATCCAGACATTTCTCATAATACCCGCGATTATTGACAATGCGCCACTAGCGCCACCTGCCGGTGAAGGCTAAGATTAACATCGGCTATGGCCGCACTATTAATCGTTTGTTTAATCTGTGGCCGGCGGTGCGCGAAATTAATTATAGTAATTATATTTTGTGCCTGTGGCCCGCCGCCCGCCCACTGATGCCTCGAACAGCCTAACCAGTCCCACTTTTCTGATATTGAGAGTATTATGAGCGTTTATATTTTATATATTTAGTTTTGCAATGGTTCACGCGGCAGGCTTACATGAAGATACTACTTAGTACGAGTTTTGAAGATAAAGTCGGGTAGTTGCCCATAGGAACTTCTGAATTTAATGAGATAAATTCTTCATGTTTGGGTTCATTTTTTAATTGGTGTACATGTGTATAAATTTACTACTCGTACGAAGCTTGTCTTGAAAAAGTGTTTTTCAATGAATATGTAATTCAATATTCTTTACTAAGTTGATGCTCCTACTACTTTATAACAACTATATCGTAACATTCAAATACTTTACATTATTAGCAGCATCTTATATAGTTGTCGATACAATTTGAAAACCTAATCATTACTACAAGTACTGGCGATTAGAAAACTCTGACCGTGAATTTTTATTGCGTCACGGGCCTTTCAAATCTGGCTGTGGATGTACACGCAATAATCTTGACGACTATATAACCTACATGAACAAAATAATTAATTTGATTACATTGTATTTTTAGTTAATGCTGTTCACTAATCCATAAAATGTTCGCACATTCGTGTGGAATGACGACACAAAAATTCATAGATCACGACCCTCGCGCTCGCCCCTTAAAAATAACTGTAAAAAGGCGAGTACACTCCATTATGTGATTTAAAAATGATATTCAAAATCGCTATTAGGGCCAAAACGAGCGTGCCCGCTATTCTATTACCGACCCTTGGTGGAATAAATTCCATCGAAGCGCAATAATAATAAAAAAATGTCGAGAGCTTGTCGCGTGCAAAAGACGTGCGGTCACGCGGTCCTCCCGCGCGTCCCTCCCGCGCCTCCCCCGCCTCCCCCCGCCCCGCGTCCACCCGTCCTCACCCCGCGGCCTCCTCGCCATTGCGCACCCTCACAGCCACCCCCGCACGAATATAATATGCATTATGCGAAATCCGTAACTCTTATGTCGGGTCCGGAGAATACCTTAAACAGGCAATTCTTCAACTAACTCTCAACGCTAGGTGCCAGTAAATAGAGTTGAAATTCAGCGTGGCAAGCGTGTCGCTTGAGTCGTTCAGTCGACGGGCGGCGCTGCGGTTTCCTTAGGGCGGGCGAGGCCTGCACTCTCAAGATAACGCCGGGTATTAATCATAGTATTATCGGCCGGCGGTGGCGTCTTTGTTATGACACCGCGTTATTGCAGTTTTTTCTCTATCTACCCTCAAGGAGCCGATAAACGCTTCGAGAGTGAATTTTCCGGGACAGATGTTTTAGTAATCCAGGGAGATACGCATAACGTCACAATAAAACATTCACTATTATGAGTGTGACGTCACGAGATAGGGTCACGACCACGCTCTCGACGCCATCTCGTTTATTGAGCGATCATATCTTGGACCTATCAAGTGGCTCATGAATATTACGAACCAATACTGAAGCGACGATCTAGTAGCAAGTACTGCGCTTGTTCCACATAAGGCGGATGTCAAAACTCCTTATTAGATACTCTAGTATAAGGTGGGCAACGTTTTACTGTCCAGCTGACTAGTTATATTACTGAACAATAGCCCTTTATCCTCTGCACTACAAAGTCCGATGTCCTATAAGTGTTCAAATAATGGATTTTTAGAGTTGTCTTTACAAATATTTAAATAATGAAAATCTATTGAAACAGAACTAATAGGATCGGGATTTATTTCGTGTTATTTTTGTATCCTCCCGACCTCAGCTAGTTCTGATAAAAAGCAATCGAAATGTCGAGTAATTGTGACGATACGTGTACAAAATAATACCTATTACCCAAAATAAATCGCAATTGTCTCCATAATTTGGAACAATGATAAAAAATGATGTTCTATTTTACGAAGGCGGTTTAGCTGTCGTTGTAGTAAAACATAATATTTATTATACACATTGCTTTTAAAAATGAATTACTTGCAATTCAATTATTGTTCTACTAACTGCTACATGAAGTTCTTTTGACGTGACATGAACTTTCGCACACACATGTACGCGTATTTACAATACTCAGGTACTACTATTTAATTGTTAACCTGCCTTCGTGAGATAGAATATCTTATAGTTTTTAAAAAGAATTTATGATAAAGAAGAACTTCATACAAGTTAACGCATTTCAACTATATTGCATTAGGTGTTCTGTATTCTGTACATACGGAACATTCATTGCCTGAAACGAATTTTTCTTAAAAATATTCCCAAAAGCGCAATTTCACAGTGACGGCAAAATAAGCGACCATTTAACCGCCACAATAGTTCGTTCATCGTTCACTTCATTGCTTCCAGTCAGTGGGTTTGACTGCAGATAGTGAATGAAGGTTTCTTAGAAAATTCTCAATAGGACGCCGCGATGACTGGCTCAATTGAAGCTTACATATCACGCGGACGTGCGCGGAGGGGTCGCTACAATTTGTGTATGATTAATGGCCGCCTCGCCAGGGAACATGGAGGAATCTGGGAAAGCCCATGGGAACGTTTCCAGCTATACAACTTCACGCATACTTTTAAGGAAACTAGCTAAAGACAACCGATTTAGACTAGACAATCACCGTCAGTAGTATAGAATCACTGACTGACTCCCATGACTTTAACTTTAGCTTATCATCAGGCGAGGTGATGTCATGTCGACATGTCCAATATAAAAAAACATAGGTAATTCTTACAAAAAAAGCGACTTCAACGGACCAAATTGAAATGGGACGACACGGGAAGCTCTATCAATTAAATAAAAAAATCATCAAAATCGATTCACCCCGTCAAAAGTTATGTTATGAGGTAACAAACAAGAAAAATACAGTTGAATTGAGAACTTCAGAGAGAGATAGAGAATTGAGAAAAGAGAAGAGAAGAGAGTTGAAAGGAAGAATTTTTTGAAGTCGGTTAAAAAACTCCCTCTGGCCACGTGGTTCGACCGTATCATGCTAAGTAAGCTACTAACCACTACTAACATATTCAAATTTAGTTTATATCAAGAAGGCAGCAAAGAGTACACCTCTAGGTGGTAACCGACTCTTATTAAACGAGAAACATCACTCACATCTTGGCTGTCCTCTATCCATATAGGTGCCCAAAAACAAAGGCTCTCCGAACTTAAACGTCCTAAACGTTGGAAATAATAACATCAGCCCAACCTCCCTGCACACATTCACACCTCCTACTTAACTTTACACATTGACACAGTGTGTGTGTGTGTGTGTGTGCACTGTGGGATCATTTTTCACGTTTCATGAAGCGACGCCGAGCGGGGCACACTGGATTAAAATACATTTCGCTAGTCCTCGGTGATGGATTGCCCAGGAGGGAAAGGGTTGCCGTCTCCTCTCGCCCCGAACTCCTCCGACCTCCGGCCCGCTCTCTAGATGGGGTAAGTTCGTATATGAATGAGTAATTTTATTGATCGCTTGCAGGCAAATGAGGGTTCGGATAATGGCGTTGGAGATAGATATTTATGTTGTCTTATAAGTATATTGTGTTTTTGGCTACGTTTTATACCTTCTATTATTTATTATACTTTTTAATAAGACGACTTAGTGGATTGTATTTACGTATTGGTATACTATATTATCCTATATATCAAACTATCGAAATTCGATCTCTAAATCCTCATCATCTTACCGTCGGTCGTGAAAACAATTAACACAATTTACAACACATGGATTATTAGGCCAAACCTTAGGCCAGAACTTTTTTTTTATATTGGACACGTCAACATGACTTCACTTCGCCTGATGGAAAGCCAAAACCAAAGCCAATGTCTCAGGATCGGAGGTCACCAATACAAACAGCGATAGTGCCACAGTATTGGGCCTTAACTTGACGGCCTCATCAAATGCTTTTTCACGCCCCGCTTAAAGGACCCGGGACTATAGGAGGAACTTAGCTTAAAAATTGTTAGTCAATTTTTATTCTCAAAAATTATCCCTTACAGTATCTTGATTTAAAACAACCACGACCCAACAACCAATACAATCCAAGCCCGAAACAGCCAAACATAAACCGAGTCCGTTTTATAAGTCACAAATTAAACGATTCATCTTCACGTGATGAAAGAGCGGCTCGTAAATAAAACCGCGTTGTATTGCGAGTATTGTGACGTCATTACGTCGCCCAATAAGGAAAGGGTCGTAAGTTAAATCCGTCATCGCAACAAAACGATCCCGTCGCACTTTCCGCCTAAATGTTATTTCTTTTCCCTGAAACCTACACCGGGGTAACAAGAAACGTCCCCGGACTAAAATAATTTCACAAAAATATAGCAAAGTGAAGGCAAATAAGAGAAAACGGGATATTTGCGTTGTATCGTGTTTTAGGAAAAAACTGCGCCGGCTGACGTTTCCGATGTTTGTCAAACGTAACCACGAGCGGGACTCGTCCGCACTCGGCTGTGTAAACGCTTCGATTTATTTGATTTGGTACGCAATCAAAGACGTGGTGTCTCTATCTATCATAAATATATTAATTTGTGTTTGAATGTCAACAACGCTAAATGGTGGCCGAGAAAAAAGAAAAGGGATGCTCAATTTCAGTTTACCAATTCAGAAACTTCTCAAACTTTCCTCACAAGTGTTGAAATGTTTTTGCCATATTTATCTATAAGTTAATTTAATTAGAGCTCTACCTTAAGTGCTCTACCTAGTTCACTCAGTGGTGCACCTGATAACTGACCTACTAGGCTTTGCGGCAGGCTTTCAGGGTAAACGGCAGTTACTCCTACAAAAGCTAAAACTAGTCAAAAAAATATATGTAAGTATACTAAGATTGCCGGTAAACTATGCAACTAATTCAAATATTTATATACTTCATACTTATTGTCAAAATTGGTATTCACTCAACTCGATTTTATAATAATATTAAGATATAAAAAAGCAGCCGCATCTGATGAGGCGAGTGCGTAGCGCGTCTCAGCGAGACGTCTGTCGACGGGCCGCGCCGGATATTTCATTTCCTACATTAACCACGCTTAATGCGGCCATATCGCCGATATGAGCGTTAATGGCCGCAATTATCGAATGTGTGCACGATACGCGTTCGCAAATATTTAGCCTGGCGGCGACCACCGCACCCCGAGCCTGCCGTGCCCTAAGCCTTCTGTAATTCTTGTACACACCGTTTATTTCATATATCTTAATATATATAAATCTCGTGTCACAATGTTTGTCCTCAATGGACTCCTAAACCACTTAACCGATTATAATAAAATTCGCACACCATGTGCAGTTCGATCCAACTTGAGAGATAGGATAGTTTTTGAAACGGATTTCGACTTCCACGCGGGCGGAGCCGCGGGCAACAGCTAGTATCTTAATATATATAAATCTCGTGTCACAATGTTTGTCCTCAATGGACTCCTAAACCACTTAACCGATTATAATAAAATTCGCACACCATGTGCAGTTCGATCCAACTTGAGAGATAGGATAGTTTTTGAAACAGATTTCGACATCCACGCGGGCGGAGCCGCGGGCAACAGCTAGTATATATATATAGATATCCAATTCTAACATATCCATGCTAACTTTTTCTGACAGATAGACAGCATTAAACCCTGCGACTGCGCTCGCACGTTTAGAGTAGATCTCTACCAATTGAGCTACTCGGATTCGTCTTGAATTCAACACCCAGACTAATGCACATTATAAATAATCATGTACACAAATATTTGCACTGACAGGGAATCGAACCTGCCACATCTGACGTAGCAGTCAAACGCTCTACGTGCAGTCCAAGTTGTAAGTATAAGTATACACCTAGTAAATATAGCTGTCGTTGTATTAAATGTGGTATAGGCAGTAGGTTAGGTACACGCGTCCCGACACCCGACACCGTGCGACATCGCATTAGCTGATGACCGACACACCACAACACACAGCGCGCCCTGTTTGCAGACGCACCTATGTGTTACACTAAACACTATCACTTCTGTTACACTAATATAGCACCGTAAAGCTACTGCAAAAATAGATACTTACCTACCCTTAGATTTTTGTATTACACGCCTTAGAAATACATACTGTAACGGTAAGGTATTTCACTGAATGTTTTGAGAAAAAACTCAAGCACAAGAACTGCTGTGTATAAGGTTCGATTCCCATATCACACATTCTTGTAAAACACGGAGGTAGGTTAGGCTAACGTACAGCCGTAAAATAATCATTAGGTAAATTTCATTTCGCACTTCAAATTCTTTATAGAGTTAGACCATGAAAATATCGCGTAACCTCAATAGTTATGCTGCAAACAATTAACAAAAGCTTAAAAATTTGTCAAGAAATATATTATTAGTGATAACTAATCAAAGACTACCTTTTCTCTCCCCAGAATGTTACCTACTCCGAACATTAAACTCACTCACAACAATGAACACGCGCGATAAATAAATCACCGGTGACAACAAAAACCAACGCCAGGTGTCGCGACACACGAGTTTTAAAACTGCAGTTTATGACACTCCAAAATACGCGGATGCAAAAAACGTGTTAAACCCTTACGTCGCGTGGCACGACTAAACATGATGCTAAAAAACAGCTGCAAACCAAAAAGGGTTGTGAACCCACGGAAGGGTTGAATAACACCCTAAAAAATTCAACCCTTAAAAGCGCGCATCAAATCGCGATATCAAAAGAGCCCTTTGTATGCAAAGCGCCAATAAAAAGTAGCGGCGCGTGCATGCGCGTTTTGATTTTAAACTGATTTGAATATAGAACATTTACATGTCGGTAGCGGAGCGCCGCCATTGGCTGGTGCGGCCCGCGGGTGCGCACGCAGGTTGTTTAAAGTGTCACCTTTATGAGCGTGCCGTTTGATTCGCTGGCGACGCGGCGACGTGACGCGGCCTACTATTTGCATGTATGTAGATGAGCTACATAACCATACATAACAATATACTATTCGCTGTACGAGTATAGCGTGTACCCGTAGGCACATATAGGCCAAGGGGTTTTTTAACTAGTGATCGACTTGATCAACAGTTAGACCAGTGCAAATAGACTTTGAGACAAAATAAATTTATAGTAGGATGAAACCTGTTGTAAAAGGAAGAGAATACAATAAAAATGATAGGAAAAATAAATTACGGGCGATCTGAGGTCGGGAAGTGGGGAGGGGGGTGAGTTTTAAGGGTAAAAACGGTTTATCTCGATTTCCGGCAAAACTACAAGTCCTATGGAAAAAAGTTAAATGACAAAGTTGTAGGTAATAAAGAGACCTACAACTTTTCATTTACACTTTTTTCACATAACCTCAAAATGTATGTGAAAAATTCAAATAATCAAGTTTTTGGTTTTTTATTTTTATCTTAAGCAAAACAAATTTGTTTTCCACGAAATTAGGTGAAAACTTAGCTTTTTATGTCCCACATACACTGTAATTTTTTTGATTTGAAATACTCTTTTTTTCAGCTTATTTTGACTAAATATCGAAAAACCACCCTAATTTTCAATCGAAAATTCTCACGTCAAAATATCAGCTTTTTAAAAAAAATCAAAGAGTTTTTTGTTCTTTGAAATCTCTTCTTTCTGATGATGTAAAAATATATATACATTGCTATGGTAAATGTTCTCAGAAAATGCAAAGAAGAAAAACTCGAATTCGAAATTAATATTTTTGTATTTAGTCAATTCCTCGCTGAGGTGGGATGAAAAGTTACATGTTGCACTATAACTTCATGGTTGCACTCGAGTGCAAAGATTTTTCACCTTGTGCACTTTTGATTCCCTCGCTAAAGCTCAGGGTTCTATATTGTGATTATTGTATTTAGTCATTTCCTCGCTGAGGTGGGATGAAAAGTTACGTGTTGCACTATAGCTTCATAGTTACACTCGAGTGCAAAGATTTTTCACCTTGCGCACTTTTGATTCCCTCGTTAAAGATCTGGGTTCAATTTTTAGAACCCTTCGCGTGCTCAGTTTTGATGACCGAGCAAGCGAAGGGTTCATAATTTGAATCACGAGCGCAGCGAGCGATTCACAAAATAGAACCCTGAGCTTTAGCGAGGGAATCAGAAGTGCACAAGGTGAAAAATCTTTGCACTCGAGTGCAACCATGAAGTTATAGTGCAACATGTAACTTTTCATCCCACCTCAGCGAGGAAATGACTAAATACAAAAATGTTAATTTCGAATTCGAGTTTTTCTTCTTTGCATTTTCTGAGAACATTTACCATAGCAATGTATATATATTTTTACATTATCAGAAAGAAGAGATTTCAAAGCACAAAAAACTCTTTGACTTTTTTTAAAAAGCTGATATTTTGACGTGAGATTTTTCGATTGAAAATTGGGGTGGTTTTTCGATATTTAGTCAAAATAAGCTGTAAAAAAGAGTATTTCAAATCAAAAAAATTACAGTGTCTTTGGGACATAAAAAGCTAAGTTTTCACCAAATTTCGTGGAAAACAAATTTGTTTTGCTTAAGATAAAAATAAAAAACCAAAAACTTGATTATTTGAATTTTTCACATACTTTTTGAGGTTATGTGAAAAAAGTGTAAATACAAAAGTTGTAGGTCTCTTTATTACCTACAACTTTGTCATTTAACTTTTTTCCATAGGACTTGTAGTTTTGCCGGAAATCGAGATAAACCGTTTTTACCCTTAAAACTCACCCCCCTCCCCCCTTCCCGAGCTCAGATCGCCCGTAATTTATTTTTCCTATCATTTTTATTATATTCTCTTCCTTTTACAACAGGTTTCATCCTACTATAAATTTCTTTTACTTTTTACCATTTTCATAGCTATCGGCACTGGTCTAAGTGATGCACTAGACTATAAAATGTATGAATATTCGTCTGTTTTAAGTCTTCTTCGTAGCTCTTCGTTCTTCTTGGTATTCAGTAGGTCACCGACGCTTAATGCGACAATGATTATTTGTTTTGGAGATTAAATTTACTGAATCCTGAAGTGATGTCAATACATAAGACGAATTTGTTCTAATATAAAAACAAGTAAAAGTTAAATGATGCATGACTTTCAATGCTATGTTTACTTCTAAATCAAAGATGGGATGGAGCTTGTGCTTCTGCCGTGTAGGTTGAGCGGTTATTTGGTCAGGTACCTCCGCGTCTCACATCATTAACTACAAACTACTAAAATAAAAGTCCCCATGTTGGTTTTGCCTTAATAGATATAATACATTTATGCCAAATTTACTGAGTTAGATTTTGTAATGAGTAAATTAATATAAGTTTGGACTCTACTTTGTACAAAGAATCAGCTATGCCATTCAGCACATTACCAGTCAGTGATGGCGCCATGTAAATATCTATTTTGTTTATTGATTAGAAAATTTCTTTTAAACTGATTCAATTGTACTCACTGAAATTTATAAAAAAATATTTAATGGGGTGCTTTGTATATAAATTAACTTGAATTTCCTTGAGACTCTTAGCAAGGCCGATTAAGATCAGATTATTATAATTAGTTGATTATAATAATCTTCCATCCGCATAGCATTAACGGGTGAGACGTAGATCCAGACTAGTCTTCTGATTTTTCAGACAAATTTAATATTTCATAATACCGTCCTTACAATAATACCTGAACTTTCACATATAAAGTGAAAATAAAATATAGAATTTTCATGTGAGCTACGTGCTGTAGCCGCCTGCGGCATACGCGCCCGGGTCTTGTAGGAACTATGGGCTCATTAGGGGACAGCGCCCTTTGTGCTGTAACTGTACCACAATCAGTGGCCGCCAGGGGGAGCTATTATCGAATTGTTTAAAATAACGAGGGACCCGTCCGTTTGTGTTGCTAGTTAGCTGTACTATGGAGCGTATGTACGTACTGTGCGCTACTAAACTAACTTTATATTTGTTTTGTAGAACTATTTTTTTAAATACCTACCTACCTGTTAGACTATATCATCATGCCCTTAGTTCATGAAGAGTTAGTTAGTGCCTAAGTTGTCATTGTGGATGCCTAGCAGATGATAAAAAAATTGTTTAACTTATTAATATCTATCTTTGAATGAAAGCAATCTAAATGAAAAAAAAAGGTCAATCAGAAGATAGTTATAAAATACTTATAGTAGATAATTTTTTAAACGGTTTTATTTAACTTGACCTGTTTGTTTGGGTCAAATCTAGTAATTGAAATCCTTTCAGTTGTCTGATTGGTCTGCTAATTTGGCAGAAGTCTTTAGTTCGGATGTCAATACAATTTAAAACCACTTAACTTGAAGAAGATTTTTTCACAATTTGTTTAATATAATAAACGTTTGATATAATTTTAAAACAACTAATTTTGATATAAAAATGGATGGATGAAATGGATTATCCATCATTATTATGGATCAATTCACCAGTTTTTGTTTACAGATTTTCCGATCGACAAATAGCTTAAAAACTAGCACAAGACACTGGGAAAACTGCTTGGGAAGTTTATCACTGAATGTTAGGTTACTTATCAAAATACGAATCAAATAAAAAACTTTGTGATTAAAATGGATTAGTTGATATAATGCGCTTTAGACAAGCGTGAGACGGTGCGCAGACAACTGAAAGAAGATAATGAGAAAATGTCATCATCAGGAATTGTGTGAATCCGCCATTATTACAAGCAATATGGCAACCTCTGTGGTGGTAGAAGGTTCAGCTGCCATGTTGGAAGTCAGGGGTTCGAATCGACGGATAATTACAATAAAAATATATTTAATCTAGAAGACAAACTAGTAAAGCTATGCTTTCTTTGTGTTGCCTGAAAATTATACAGGTAGGAGTCATCGTTTTTTTTATGCCACTTAGGTGGCAGACAAGCACACGGCCCACCTGATGGAAAGCGGTTACCGTGGCCTATGGACTTGTGCTACACCAGGGGCGTCACACTCGCACTGCCGACCCTGTAAAAACCTTCTAATGCCCTTCTTGAAGAACCCCATCCACCTAAAATCCTCAGCTGTGCCGATACCGATAATGGGCGGCGGGCCTTACTCTGTAAGTGGGCCGTGCGCTTGTCTGCCACCTAAGTGGTATAAAAAAAAAGTACGCTACTTCCCCCATTACATTATTTACCAGCAAACTCACTAACGAGAGACCTAGATATTGATGTCTTCTTCCGAATTTTTTTCGAACAATTATTTACTTATTGGCCAAAACATTATGTCCCTCCACTTTGTATGGCAACAAGACAAGCCGAACAAATGCCAACGTACAAAACAAAATTAAAGTAAAAGAGCTCCCCAATTATATCACGGGACTTTGACAAAGGCACGTGATTGACAAAACACACAATAGCAATTAAATAATCCCGAATCAGTCGTAACGATCCACCTGTTCTTGAGGAAACAAGGGAATTTGCTCCGAACATAAAGGCATACCAGCGCCGTCCACACGTCGTTACGAGCCCGGTTTACACGCTCCACAGATCACAAAAAAGCGCTCCATTTGGTAATTAAATTGTGCCCCGGGGCTACTGCAAACTTAAAGGGCAAACATCGCCCGCCGAACCTACCCGTATTAAATGTTACTACTTCGCCAAATTGCTGTCCTCGAACTGTTGGTACAAGCTTGTTACACTAATGTGTACTTCGTTATGATATTGCCGTGTTGTCCACCTAACTACTTACCTGTAATGTTTTAATTGTTGAAGGTAGGTTTAACAGCTAATTATCGATGTATCATTAATTTTTAATTTACAGTTTCTGTTTACAAATTAGCCAAGTAGATTGGTAATTAAGTTAAGCTTAAATAAAAACTTTGGTAAACAATATCACATTTGTTTTTAACTGATTTTCAAACTTCAATGATAAAATAAGAGATAGGTACCTAGTTAAATTCTTTTTTTTTTTTGTAAAAACTTGCAACAACCTGCTATTTCATTGCGTTGTGGCATATACACGTGTTTGAAAAAAAATGGGTAGGACGTTTTTCTTATTTGAGAATTAATTTAAAAAAATGTCTTGTTTTTCTTACTTATACCTAACATCTTATCTGTAACACCTGTCTCGCTGGTCGAAAGTTGTATATTTCTGCTGCCAAAAATTCTTATACTAATGCAATATGAACTCATGCAAATAATTCTCAAGAACTTTATAAGCATAATGAATTTGTCCATCACGGGAATCGACATAAAACATTATATTATGGAACCCTCAATGTGTGAGTCAGATTCGCACTAAACCGATTTTTTTCTAAAATGGTTTCTTTTGTGAAATAATGTTTCCTGTTCAAGTAGATTTGACACACCTACCTATAAAATATGAACCTGAACACGTGCAACGGTCACATCCTCACTATTTTGCGTACCTACCTACCTACTGACAATAGCGAGGTGACCCATTGATGCGATGCACAGCATCCAATTTTGAAATACCCTGATATATTTGTTCGTGTCTAAACTTCTAAAATGTAATGTTTTTCGCACCATTTGCGTAACAACTTTCATATTGCACACAGATATAAACAAAAGTGAAATAAAACTTCACCTATAACCTAAAATGGTAAACATAGCAGTTAAACTCTTGATGCGAAGCTAACAGGCATGGCCGTCATCTCTAATAGAAATAGCGACTTAAATTTTATTCCACAGTAAACAGAGCTGTGGTTATTACGCGACGTCGCTGGCGGGTGCGGACGGAGCCGGGGGAAGCACAATAGCCGGCAGACGGCTGACAGGCCTATTTGTTATCACAATACACAAACATACTGAGCGTACAGTTTCGCTATTCATAGCAATTGGGAATGTTGATGTAACATTTTAATTTAAAATAAGTATTGTGAATTTAGCAGATATAAAATAAAATAGGGTTGTTTTTAAGGCAAATAAACTTCGTGTTGTGAAATATTGAGATATGAGTATTGAGCTACGTGCTTAGTGTCTTACTTATTTGACAGACAATGGGTCAGACGGCAGTCGTTCCCGTAACAACCTAGATAAACCACATAAATAATGAAATGGAAAATGGTCAGTAATGTATCAGAGCGACTGTAACCACTCTTCATGAGGTTTAGGGTTGGATTGCCGCATGAGACAAATATTCCTCAGTTTATGTTCTGGTGAAACCACACTTCGCTATTTGCCTTTATTCGCGTGTATTATAAATCGAAGTTGGGAGGGCTTATTCGAGTATATTTGCTTCATTCGCACGAATACTCGCCTTAGTCACTCTTCTATGACGAATAATTGTGGAGGGTTCAGTCATCTATGAGAATTTCCTCGAATATAATATAGACGAATAGCGAAGTGTGGTTCCACCATTAAGTATTATAACAAATAGCATAGTAAATGGTAATAGAAGTCAAAAATAAAAATTACAAAAAAAGTATTTTCAGATTTAAGATTTTGACAAAATTATAGAATAAATAAATAAATATTCTACGACATTCTCACGGTGCTCTCTAGACCCATGTTAAGGCAGTATAATAGCATAAAATTCTGCAACTACTTCATTAAATTCAAAGAGTCATCAATATTAATATTACATGCTATAAAATTAAGAGGATATTTCACTTCTACGACACCTGGTCTAAAGAATTTGTCACCTTTTAAAACGTACTTTTTGCAGCGTTGAAAACTCTACCAATGTAACTATATTACGACCTATAATTATATTATCCGTCATGGAATTTGTCGTCAAGTCACAGGATGCACTAAAAGCTATTTCATGTTTGGTTCAAGTTAAGCAGATCGAAAGATAAAACTCACTGTGATGCCAGACATTTATAATTTGTAGTTAACAGTTATCTACTTATTAATTGATTGCTGTGTCGAAGGAGAAAGTGCAGTTATGTCCTTTCTTGGTCCTTGACCGCTAAAGGTTGCAGTTCATAGCCCACTCACCACTCTTGCCTAGCTTTAGAGTTCATTATTGCTTAAAAAATGTACAGTTAACGCGATAATCATTAGTAAGGAGAAAGTTATATGCGATGCCATTCATACAAAAAAATAGTCTAGAGCTAAAATAGTCGACTGAAGGCACGTAAAGGGCATCTGCCGTGTTGCGAATTGATATTAACATGCCATCAAGCGTGTATGTGTGCTTGTCTTCCACCTAAGTGGTACAAAAAGAGATTATGGATAACACCTAATTAAAAATGTATTGAGTAATTATTTCATTGCAGCACATACCCATTACTCATCAGTGTATAATATTATATTTTATGTTCACACCTGAATGTTCTTGTTGAGGTAGGTAAAGATGTATTTTTATATATACCACTTAGGTGGCAGACAAGCATACGGCCCACCTGATGGAAAGCGGTGACCGTGACCTATGGACGTGCGCAACACCAGGGGCGTCGACTCACGCAGCCACTGTATTTTTTAAAATAATATTTATTTGTTTGTTTACATTGTAGAGTCATATTATACGTCACGTTTGGGTCCAGGTAGCGCTATGTAGTATAACTTAGAATAATTCGTAACAGAAGAGTCCAATGATACTTCACCAGACCCGGCATTCCAACTCGGGCCCTCATGCGCAGGTATCTCACTAGCTTCTGAGCATATATTAATGTTCTCTAATCGTTATCACCAGCCCTCGGCTCAATTGTGTCAGGTCGGTGCAACAACATGTCAGTCTCCCCCATACTTGCATGTTAAACGTCTTCTCTATAGTCACTCCTTTCTTTGACAAACTCATATATCGACGCAATCGCAATGATGCGTGCGATTCCACACTTGATTAAAATTTAAAGCTTACGGCTTTTTGTACGATTCACGCCAAAAGACGATAAGAAAAGGTGGAGATTGTGTGAAAGAGTTTTATTACCTGGGTATTGACTAAATTCAAAATTATACAATCTGAGTAAGTGTTAATTAAACTGCAAATGATGCAAGTATTTCGCGCTATCGAGTGCAGTCGATGTCGCGGCCACTCGCGCGTGCGGGCGTCGTCATATTGGCAGATTTCTCGCGAAGCCACGCCTGCGCCGACGCCTTTAGCTGTTGTACGCCAATAACTAACTAACAATTAGAATTGTATGAATGCAAGTACCGCCGCTCTAGTCATCTCCCAGCATAAACAGCTAGAACAATGCTGCAAGTACCACGACTGTATACATTGCGCTTAACGTCTTCATTATCTTGTCCTCACCGTATAGCTTCGAGGCTAAAGAAGGCTAAAGAAGACTAAACTATTATGTACGAGCGTACAGCTCACAGCGCATCAATCATTATTGACTTGTTATATATTATTATTATTACCTTAATGGCATGTTGATATGAAATAACTAAACGTGCGTGTGAATCCGTGTCAGGGTCACGCTACATTAGCAATTAAACGTAGTTAACTTGTAATTAGAGCATCGTTGCAATCCCACGTTTAATTATACTCATATAATAGTTGGAGGTTTTCCTTTTCTAGTCTTTTCAATACCAACCAACGTTATAATTGAAAGTTATTTTTCATGAATATTCAGGATTTCTAAAAATTCTTCGGAGTTTTGCTGTCGTTAACATCCTTTTTACGTGCTACACATTTTTTATGTTGCACTAATGAGATGGTGAAGATATAAAAAAGCTTTTGGAATGTTTACATGCATCCTTCGTAAACCATGAACTGAAGTAAGTAGATATACGTGAATAAGTATTGAATCTAAATAACGAATAAGCATAAAATGAAAAAAAGATAAGCCAATTCTGTAGTAATTTACAGGAACACGGCGACGTGGAGCAAACATCGCCAGCCGAGCGGTTCTTCCTCAGATCATGCCGCATAATCACTAGAAAAATTTGCCTCCGCGATCAATTTGTGCCCATTACCAGCAGGTCAGAGTTCGACGCCTGACAATCCTAAAGTGTACACTTTTAAACTTCACATCACATACCAAAATCATCCTTTACAACGGACAATAGAATTCAAATTGATGTTTTCTTATTTAGAAGACGAATCAAATAAAAAAATTATTTGCTGAATAAATTTGAATTGTATGCTAAAGAATTTTAGGTGGTTTTTTGTATGAAGGCGGTGTTTTCTTTGATGGTAGCGAAACAAGGCGAATTTGGTAGTGGCTCAGTTTAAGTATGCTAATTCAGGCAATTGGGATCGCGCGCGGAGGACGGCATACTGATGTCGGAGGATTAGTAACCTCGACCCGGGGGGGGGAGGGTCACACGCTGACGCGACGCCGCTCCAGGTCACGATTCAATTGTGTCCGTTATGAGCCTGACCATACCCTTCATGGAGCGACCCATCGGTACCAATTTTATTCTAATCCGTGCAGTTTCTTCTTCTATGTATCAACGGCTAAATCCAGTTTTTTTTTTAATTCTGTTGGCCCAGAATCTGGCTACAACTACAGCGTTTTCCGTGGACTCATACATACAGGTCCTCGGTGGTACAGGTAGAGGGTACAGTCGGTAAGAATTTATTTAGTGTAGATCAGGTACTCGATACAGCCACCATTTTCTCTGACCTTTGATTCCTCTCCTTCGATAGATACCTACTTAAATACTATATTAAATAATAGAAAGTTAGAGGATAGCTACACATGATAAAGTGAGGAATGATTAACTCCAAGAGGAAACCACGCCAGGGCTTCGTCCTTCAATCAGCAGTGAACCGAGTTGCAGTTGAGGTTGGCTTGGGACAGTTGGGACCCGAATATCTTGATGGGATTCTTTACACCCTTATTTGTTATCCTAATAGTGTTCAAAAGCTAACTATTAGCCTAAACATTAAATACAATCATTATTATTATTCCTACGATACCTTTTTCGGCACGGCAGCCATCAAAACTAGTCTAACTCGATTTAAATTGGAATGCGACTGCTACTGTTTTATTGCGTTCCACGAGCTATCTACCGTTAAATTTGAATTCGCTATCGAGAGCGAAGGAGAGCGCGCGCGCAGGCAATCTGCGCCGCGGCCGGTATGCGCATGCGCGTTGTCGCCGACTGATGGATGACAGGTGACGGCGGCGCCGTAAAGACCCAGGGCCGCGCGCGCCCGGCAAATAAATATAACCTAGGACCGACCGGGAATGTCACACTGCACTCGTTGCACTCATTCCTCACAACAACTGGCACTACTCAGTAGCTCTACTTCAAAGATTGCGACCTTAATTAATGACTTTTAATTAGAAGCTATAACATTTTATGGAACTCAAGCGTGTTAATCGTCGCAAGCGGTGCAACACCTTGCAAATTTAGATATGTAACTAGTAACTACATAAATGCGTTGTGCAATCGAGAACTGTACTACCTACCTAATTCATAAAATCGCGGTCCCAAAAATGCGAAATTTTAGCACCTAACATATTTGTGTGCGCCTAGGAGTGTGGGGTAGCCCTGGCGGGTCCCGAGCTCATTAGCCATTCGGCGAGCGCGTTTGGCGGGGTCGCTGACAACTTGCGGTGCTGCGGCGGCGGCGCGTCTCAAAGCGCGCCGCCCGCTGCTCCCGCGCAGGCCGCCGCATCATACACACCGACGCACTTAGCGTAATTCCGCCCGATACTAGCCAAATGATCAATCATTAGTATGGTAAGCATTACATGACTACAATTATTTTATCAATGCTCACGATTCTACGTCAAGTCATTTCATTCAAGAGTATAAGAATCGGAACCTGTGCTTCTTGTATGTTTGTCAACGCGAAGGTGACATCGCACTCTGAACAAGCAGGGAGCATTGAATACTAGCTGCTCATCGCTCTGATCGAAGGACTGGTCGCGTGTTCAAATCCTGTTCTGGATGTTAACTTTTTCTGATCAATAATCATTAAGTCCACATGGCCAAAATACTTCTTAAACAGTATGATTTAGTATAGTACCCAACTCGTCAAACGTGACAAACAATGTACCAAATTATTAAACGTATTATAAATAATGTTCCAATTTGTCAAAAGTGGTTTACGCGCACATTTTGGTTCTCATTTCTCAATCAATTTAAAGTGACGTAGTACCTATTAAGCTTATACCCGCGGCTCCGCCCGCGTGGACGTAGGTTTTTGACTATATCTCCGGTCCAACTTAACCGACCTGAAGTTAGAGTTAGACCTGGAACTCTTTACCTGTTCACGTGTTTCCTTCCTCCTACAGTCTCAGGTCCTTTGAGCGTAGCGTGAAATAGCATTTGATGAGGCCGTCAAGATGAGGGCCACCATTATAGCACTATCGGTGTTTGTAATGGTTACCCCCATTCCAGAAACTTTACCTTGGACTTACTATCAGGCAAGGTGGCCGATTTAAAGTCTTTAAAGATTTTAAATCTAACCAAGACCTTTATAATAAAAAAAACTAATAATTAGGCAATCTGATAACTAAACAACGAGTAGATACCTAATTATGTATCGATATAATTAAAGTATCGAATAAAATGAAATAAAGTAACGTAACTGCGGTGCGTCTGCACACAGAGCACCAGGCGAGCGAAGGGCGACGCGGGGCGCGGGCATTCTGAGAAACTGCGCCTGCGCATCTCAACGATCATAAATCGCTGAAAGGAATTTGGATATAGATGGACGGAGAACGTAACTGCACTAGATTGGGAGTAAAATAACGATTGTGTAACAGTATTTTCCTTATTTACCTCTTTAAATACAGGGTTGCCTAGTTCCAGAGGCAAAATATATACCTACCTATTTGTACAAAATTTTAACCATTCATTCTGAGTCATTCGTCAACTCGCTAAAAGAAAACTCGCCAAATTCAGCGGGTTGGCACTTTTCGATTTTAACTATTTTTGTTGTCGTCAACTCGCTAAATTAGATAAAGTACAGTCATAAACAAATTTGTTTACTTCCGATGATTTATTTTGTTTCTATCGTAAATATTATTGGCTGTGTAGGTACTTATAGGTACTAACTTTGATATTGACATTTTTTTCAAAACCAACAAGGCAACTCGTTCGTTTGTGTGTCGATGAGTTTTAATAATTATACCTATATTATACCTATATAGTCTGTTTTTTTTTTATCTCAGACTAAGATTCGTATTTGATATGTTTAGACAAAAAATGAGTTAATAGATTGTTCAAGTTTCATTTCATTTGCAATCCATGCTTTATGACGTCTTAATAACTCTAGATTATCGCAATACTTTTGCCTTCGTATGCCATGAAGCAGTCAAGAAGTGCTGGCGTGGCGTGAAAAGATGACATGCGTGCCAATGGTCTTACTACCATGGATACCCAAAACCGTGCGAAGTGGAGAAGTAAAAGCCGAAAAGCGGACCCTAAACTCTGAGGTGCCCTCGGATGCGACCGGGACTAACGCAAGGATGACGATTTTCTATCTACGTAGATCCGGAACAGTACCTAAAGTCACCAAAGTCAGTTTATTCATGAGGACTTCTTTGGTATATCTTCGAAGCCCAAAGCCGTAATACTCAACACAAACTGAACGATGAGAATCTTTGAAATCGATTACAAACTAAAATGTTAACAATCACTATCCCAGCTAATATTATGAATGCAAAGGTGAGTTTTTGTTTGTTTATTACTCAATAACACAAAAACGAGTTGATACCTGATTTGCCTGAAATTTCGTGCGTATGTAGAGTAAGTATAGCGGGAATGGAATCAGTAATCCACGCAGGCAGAGCCACGAGCACAGGCTATTATTTTTTGTATGATCTGAGTAAGTATATTACATAGTCTATTAAAACCATTGTAAAACATTGTTCCTTTAAAAAAAGTAAATTTTCTACAAATACTCTTTTCGCTGATGAAGCTCTCATCTGGACAAAACTGGACAGACTCAAAATAAAATTATAATATTTAAACAAATCGAACGCAAAATGTAGCGAGACGCGCAAGTTACGTAGTACGGCCGCGTGCAAGTCATGCACTGCGTTTAATTGTGTTTAGTAGTAATTAAAGCTATAGTTTATCTGCGCTGGCCAGTACCGGCACCGCCACGACGCGATCACGCACGTAAACTAACCATACATGCATGCATGCATATGTGCACGGATTAATAGTGATCAATTGTGCACGGGCTTTTATCGTAGGTAGGTACTTAGAAAACTCATAAAGATGTGTTAAGTACTCCGAATTATCAACCTCAGAGATGTTTTCCCACGATGAGTTTTATAACCATTGTGTATTATCATATTATAGTCAGATTTAATGCAATGTTTAATGCGAAGGCATAGCTTTCATAGCTGAGTCTTGACACTTTCATAGCTTAACACACACTTGACCGTGAACCTAGTTAAAGTTCGTGAAAAGGAGCGGAGCGAAGGTGACTGCGGTTATGAGGAACCGATAAGTATAGCTGGCCTATGCTTACCTCTTTTGTAACATTGAGGCGTGAATGTTCAAAGTAGTAGTTTACTTAGCTCGATGATCTAGAACGTGATACAATATAAAATGCCTAAAAAGATAAAATAATACTTCGGTTTCTGTTCATTTGTAACCACTTCAACCTACATTTAATTAATACTTACAAATAAACTTTGTTTCGATCAACACAATATGTAAAAACGAACGGTAAATATAGCGATTGTTTATCTGTAGCCAGCAGACAAGGTACAAATGAGCATGCCTCGCACTACATATATCTCGTTGTAACAAAAACAAAATCAATATCAGCGGGCATGGCGCAAGTATTCGGAAGCACCGACATGTTTATCTATGAGCCCAGCGGGGTCCCGGCGGGACCGCCCGGGAGCTCCGCCGGCCGCCCGCGGACCCCCACTGTCACACAATATGCTAATAATTGCCTCATAAAAACTTCTGATATTTCACTCGAAACTTATTACACTAATATGGCCAAGGTAAGAGGTGATCCAAATAAGCTATCATCTCAGAGTACCGGCGCCGTATTGCAGAGATTACAAAAAAAACGCGTCTCGTTTTGAGAACAATGTGAAACATTGTTGAGTGAAGAAACGTGATGGGAATCGAGGAGATTGCGTTCATCATTTAACTGTGAACCGTCCACTAATGTAAAAACAAGTAGGTATGTGATCTGCCTAATGGCAAACGATTGATATATTATCTTATACAATCTACCTTACGATGCGTTGCGATGCTGAAAGCCGTCTCTCGAGAACTCACCGAAAAGAAAATTTACATACGTAGGTAATATGGTAATGTCGTAGGCATATATCACTACTGTTTTAAATGGTCTCGCTTGCCCAACAGAATACCAAATCATTTGTAAAATGTGAGTAACAATAGGTATGTCACCCATAGGCAAATTCCCCTATGGCGGACGTCGCGCGTCGCTCGGACGTGCAATAACAGCACAAGGCAGTGAATGCTAAGTTACCCCCGCAGCGAGTGCGGACGTGAGGTCAGCTCGGCCGGAGGGTGCTTCGTGCACTCACGCGTGACGCGACCCTCTCGCAGCGTCTTAACACTAGCCGTATGCTGACAGATCTCACTCGTTACTGTTACGCTGGTACATCAATTTTATATACTTAATAGGTAGGTACTAGCTTTCCGTGTTTTTCCATAGTTTTTCCAAATGATTTTTTCTATCATGTAAACTTAGTCCTGACGACAGAACAGAACTATTAAGTGCAGTAGCCGCTTTAAAGTGACCCACGGACAAACATTTATCAAAATAAAAATCAAAACAAAACAAAATAAAAATAAAACCGATCAGAAAATCATTGTAAATAGTTAGCATGCAATTGCTTAAAATTTCATTCAAAAAATAAAACTGATTTTGATTTAAGTATATTTTTTTTCCATTTTTTTTAAGGATGGAATCCAAACTTTCCATATAGGTATGTATACTATGTATGTATTATAATAAGTACGAAATTCCAATCCAAGTACTTATAAATAATGTCTGATAAATAAATTCAACATCAGCTTAAATTAAATTTGAAGAAAATCCGAAATACAAAATCTTGGCTACATCTTTTTTGATACCTTCACATTTAAGTCTCCCCTTGCTTCATATAGTCAATAGTGGAAAACTTAAATCCAAACATACATAAAACATCTCATACGCTTATCTCGGTGTTGCCCGCGGTGGACGGCACGAGCGGGTGAGATAAGTCGCATCAATTTTTTCGGCCGCCGCGCCGCTTAAAGTCCCTCAAAGTTGTGTTCCCACTCGCTGGGAAAATATTCGGCATTTTATGCGCTGAATAATGAGACCGTTACTACTGGAGCTTACCAGATGGACGAGATAAAACTAAACATGATAATGAACTGCTAAAATAAAATATTTTTATGGTAAGTAATTATAAGTGATATCAATGATTATTAGGATATCAAAGTACCAACACATAGTATAAAAAGTTCTAGAATTCAAATTTAGAAGGAACCACGGAATAAAGAATACCTAAGGAACCCTTCGTTTGCTCGGTCATCAAAACTGAGCACGCGATTAAAAAGCTAACAACCATTATTGACTAAGTAGGTGCCATACGTGTAAACATAAAGAAAATACAATTACAAATTATCAATTCCAATGTAAGTCAGTATTGCGACCGGCTCGGCTCCCGGCAAAAACCAAGCGCAAAGAATCTTTGATAAAAACTCGCGGCCATGTTCCGCGACAAAAACTGTGTTCGCGGCTCGCAACCTCGCGATGTTTATTGTATGAGTCGCTGAATTTCAAGTGTTTTTTCAGCTTTAATGGATTGTGAGTAGCCTCCACCCCTAGAGGGACACATAAAAAATGAAGCCTAAAATAACTCACGATCAAGGGACTTCGTAAAAACAGAAAGAGCTCCAAGTTGATGTTTTGCAATAAGTTCATGCATGTGGTAATACACTCGAGAGCAATGAATCCGGGTCACTTAAAGAATCCTAAAAATCTCGGAAACTAAAAATGCTAGGTTAATGCAATAAATTGTATTTAATAGACAATGTAATACTCCTTAACTGAAGGTATTAAAACTTCTTAGTTATTGTAAAGTTATATCATAAAAAAATCAAATTTGAAAAAGGGCCACTTTCGAAGATGGAACTACGAAATTACAGCATTTGGTTTTGCTTTTGTTTGTAATCTGTCATTTATGTGGGTACATAAACCATGTTGATAGTGCTCTATATTCATTATTCAAGCTGAAATTATGTCGCTTACGCCTGAAGAATGCACCAGAATACTTACAATGCTGGAAACCGGCCGGAGTCAGCGCGATACAGCCAGGACTGTCGGTGTGTCGCTGTCAACAGTACAAAGAGTTCTCCGACGTTACGAAGAAACTGGTTCTAACCTACGCAGACCAGGAACGGGCAGAACCAGGTGTACCACAGCACGAGAAGACCGATACTTGGTGAACACCATGCTTCGAAATCGCTTTCTCACAGGAACTGAACTCACCAATCAGTTTCGACGCCTCGGAGGAAGTAACCCAAGTGCATGGACAGTAAGACGTCGGCTTGCTGAATCTAACTTAAAACCCCTTAGACCTGCAAACGGCCCTAAACTGGAGCGTGGGCATCGTATTTCGAGACTAAGATATGCCCAGAGCCACGTAAATTGGAGTATTGAAGATTGGTCAAAAGTTATGTTCTCCGACGAATCAAAATTTATGCTCTACAAGCACGATGGAAGACACAGAGTGTATCGAAGACCAGGGGAAAGATTCAAGCAAGCATGCATCGAAGAAAAAGTAGCCTACGGTGGTGGGTCTGTACTTGTGTGGGCCGGAATTTCTTCTGAAAGTCGCACAGAGCTGGTGATCATAGAAAACGGCTCTTTAACTAGCGTAAGATATGTGGAAGAAATCCTCAATGATCACGTTGGTCCATTTATGGTCAATTTAGGTGAGGATGCTATATTTATGCATGACAATGCCCGACCTCATACAGGTAGGATTGTGAATGACTACCTTCAAGAGATGAACATTACTCGTATGGAGTGGCCAGCGCGCAGCCCGGATATCAACCCGATCGAGCATGCTTGGGACGAGCTAGGCAGATGCGTAAAACAACGAAACCCTCCCCCAATCACGCTTCGTGAGCTCAAAATTGCTCTCACAGAGGAATGGGAGAATATTCCCCAAAATCGTATAAGGAACTTGGTGTACAGCATGCCAAACCGCGTAAACGCAGTAATGGAAGCACGAGGAGGCAATACGAAGTATTAAAATTCAAGAAAATCGTAATAAAGTTCAAAAATTTCATGTTTCCTATTTTTGTTTTAAGGAGAGATCAGCAGTTTTTTTCTTTATGTAATTTTGTGTTAATAAAATGTATGGTGACTCATATTTTTTTTACTTTCATTTAAGGAGTATTACATTGTCTATTAAATACAATTTATTGCATTAACCTATCATTTTTAGTTTCCGAGATTTTTAACATTCTTTAAGTGACCCGGATTCATTGCTCTCGAGTGTATTTTCTTTAGTTAATTCAAAGTAAAACAACTTATCAGAAAATTCAAAATATTTGCTCACTTATGTTTAATTGACAGTTTGTTAAGATACTTCGATTTAAATAATCAAAGACTTCGAATTTGTTCAACGGTCATTTTGCAAAAGTACGATAATTGTAATAGACGAATTTTATACGTAGGTAGGTATCTCAAGTTTTACATGTACCTAATTTATGCAAAGCGATTGATTAAAATGTGTTTACCAATACTTATAACACTTATAAGTTTGAGTTATGTAAATAAGCTGCAGGCTTTTAACACATTTTACTATTTTTAATTCTAACCTGTTCACTCCCGAACGCCTCCTGTGAACCTATGTGAAACATAGATATCTATACTATCACATTAAGACGCTACTAGCCTACTTAACTGGTACAAAATTTTCGATATAGTAGGTACATTAATATTTCATTGCCAAAATACGCCGCACTGTAGCGACCCATGTTTCCAATAGCAGATTCTCTATCCATTAATCAGTGTTGAAAAATATTTGATGTACGAGTATGTTGCGTATCGTAAGCAAAACGTATAAAACGTCGTATAAATACACGTTCGTACATTAGATAAGCGATATATTCCGGTCGGTTAAGCGTGGCCAGTCACGGTTCAAATATTAATCATGGCCGCCGTTTCAGGCCCCGCGAAGGCGGGAAATTTCATAAAGAAACTATATGTTAATGGAATAAATTGATTGCCCGAGCTGCAAAGTCATGTCGAGTCAGATAGTCAGTGGCTCCACGTCAAGCATATGATAAAAAATGTTTCTATTTGTGTAGCGATAAAGAAGCGCTGGATTTGTTGCTAAAATATACAACAGATAAATCAGGAATATGATCAACCGGTTACATTACTTTTATTAAAGTCTACTATGTTAATTGATAGCTACCTATATTTTTGCTACAAATTGTTTTGTTTGTGACAAGTTGTTTATGCTAGTTGGAAAATTTTATAAACTCACGATTGTTTTAAGCGAAAGTTACATGTTTTAACCTAACTGAAAGTTTTATTTCGAGAAAAATTATGATAATTTTATTTTAAAAAGATGTAAGTATTCATTTATTGCCTATTACTTTTTTTATATATATATACTCTTTGTTTGTATCCTGATGGTGTGTGCAATAAAGAGTATCTATCTATCTATTTATTTATACAAACGTGTGTCGTCAATATCGATCACGTCTACTACACTTATATAAAGCTATCGTCTGTCTAAGATTAGTCAATAAAGCATTAGGTACCTAACGTGCTAATGGCAATATCAAGTCACGGGTAGACAAAGAGTAGTCATCCATCATTTATAGCTAATGTTCTGAGGACACTCCATAACCCTTTTACGGGGGATCACTCCTACGTCAATACCTTAATCAATCATTCATCATTAGCTCGACATTGGCTGGAAAACTCGCATCAATATCTCTCTCTAAATACCTACGTGAGGAGCCTCAAACTTCACTCTCAGATTAATTACAATCTACACCATAATTTAAGAATACAGGTAGATCTGAGAAAAACAAAAGAAACACAGCTAAATAAAGATTTGTTCATTGGGTATAACATTTTTATAGTTGAGTGTCAAGAGATGTATTATCTTATAACCGTTTTACGAAGCCTAATTCCCGTGGAACATGGTCCGACATAACGCCGTTTATGTCTCCGCGTTATTGTGTACTAAGCAAAATATTATAACGCAGTACTAATGCTATACGCCGTGAAAATACAATAAAACATTTAAGTACGTCACGCGTCGCGGCCGCTCTGACTATAACCTATAACTACGGTGGACAATGTCCCATACGATTTATAATGTATCTGTTTTTATTACCATAGGGTGGGGCGGAGTGATCCAACCAGTCGAAAATGTTTTATTATTTGAAAGTACTAAACAGTGCGTAGTTTCGTAGCTACGAATTACGATGGATAAGCTCAGAATATTTATGTCAGACGTTTAGTAAATGGATATAATATAGGTACTACTTGCAATAGGGCTCGATACTAGGACCCCTTTTATTCTTGATATATGTAAATGATCTTCCTTACTTCACTGAAAATCTTTGTGAAATAGTATTATTTGCTGATGACACATCATTAATTTTTAAAACTAACAGGCAAAAGCTAGTATTTGACGATGTAAATAATATTCTCTCTGAAATATTGTATATTGGTTCACAAGTAATAACCTGCTACTCAATGCTAAGAAAACAAAATGTGTAAAGTTTACGATGCCTAATGTAAAACAGGTAGATACTCATATTGTAATGAACGATGAAACTGTTCAAATAGTCGATACCACAGTTTTTCTTGGAATCACTCTAGATAGTAAACTGCAATGGGGTTCTCATATCACAGCCTTAGCAGGAAGACTCAGCTCAGCAGCCTATGCGGTTAGAAAAATAAGATCACTAACTGATGAGGAAACGGCACGATTAGTTTATTTTAGCTACTTTCATAGCGTAATGTCGTATGGTCTGATGCTGTGGGGCTCAGCTGCAGATATTGAGACCATTTTCATATTACAAAAACGAGCGATACGAGCTATCTATGGCCTCAGACCCCTTGACTCGCTGAGAGAACTATTTAAAGAAATTAATATTTTAACAGTTGCTTCTCAATACATTTACGATAATATCTTATATGTACGCAAAAATCTAGATCTCTTCCAAAAAAAATCGGACGTTCACAATTATAATACGAGAAATAAGAATAAACTTGTAGTGCCAATGCTAAGGCTTCATAAGGTTGGTAATTCGTTTGTAGGTAACTGGATAAAAATGTTCAATAAAATTCCTCAGGATCTGGTTGACATGCCACTTAATAAGTTTAAAATTGAAGTAAAAAATTGTTTAATGAAAAAAGGTTATTATAAATTAAATGAATATTTTGATGATAAAAATGCATGGTCATCCTAATCTCTTGCTCGCTCGCACTTTAAAAATTGTATTAAATAAAAACATAAAAAAAATATAAAAATAAATAATGGATAATCGTGTTCACTGAGTTTCTTGCTGGTATCTTCTCAGTAGAACCAACATACTGAACCAGCGAAAGAATCATTTTCTAATGATTATTATTTATTGTATTTATATTTCTTGACATATTTTTTTTTCTTACTGTAAATTTTTGACGTTCATATGTGCTCCTTGTGTGCCTAAATTGAATAAATGAAATTGATTCTTTGATTCTTTGATTCTTTGAATATCATATACCTATAACTCGTGAAACAACGAAACAAAACAAATATATGAGATCGGACAAAAGGTTAATAATGCCCACGTAACCTGCGCCCATCGCCCCAAAATCCTTTAATAATGAATCAAGAAAGCCAATAATTAAGTTTTGACGAGCTTTAAATGGTCGGTGCTTATTCGCATAGCTCTCACACATTGCAATAATATTTCTTAGTTCCGCGACATTCCTCGTAATGACCGGTGTCGGTTACAGCCGGTTTATGTGCCTCCAAGATGTAGCCGTAATAGTAAAAAGATCTTAATACAGCATAAACCGCGCATTATTTCTGTAAGTAACGTCCAGTCGCGATAATTAGACATAATATTGCACTTACTAAACATTGTAATTGCCATTATTCTGTATTCTACGAATACTTATGGATATAATGGACATTGAAAAGCAATAACGCGCATTAGCGTCTCAAAGAAATCATAGTTAGCATAGCAAACACGCTACGAGTATGGTTTTTATATTTTTGTATTTATTACTTCGCTTTACGTAGATTATTCTTTCGGTTAGTGAGAATGCAGAGGACCTTATCCTCTACCCTCCCTTCTGTTTCCACATTTTCTCTTCCCTTCCCCAATTCCCCACCGCCATTGTAGATGAAAAAAAGTCGACTCCACTGTAGCAAGTGTTCATGGTCCGGCACCATCAGTTGGGCCGTGTGCTTGAACATATATTTAATTACAACATACTTACTCCATTTAGGTAAGTATTGACGATTTAGGTCTTTTAATATATAGCTGCTTCATCATAATTTCTTCATGCTTCGGGAGTTAGTAGAAATTGTAAAAATATATCGTTTCTTGAAAAGATCGTTTATAGAAGTATCGGAAGAAGTTCCATTCTCGTAGATATTCGCTTACTTCCTTCTCTTAGTGAACAATACACTTACAGACATACTATTTTATAAATAGAGAACTAATCGCGTCCATTTCCGTATTTCAAGTGACAGCTCCTGATCCGGCATCCCGAATACAATAGTTGCGTCCACCTCTTGTCGAATTATTATATGGGGAGTGAGGCCACCTGTCAAAGTCCACAATAGCCCTTGTACATACAAGCGCAGTGCCCATACCGTGTGTGAGTATAAAACTCAATTACTGGAGGCGGTCGCAATTTAAAGCGTGCAACCCCCTCATTGTTACTCAAATATTTCTTACTGCACGCGTCGACCACGCACCCTTGCGTGTCTATTGCGGATTTAGTATAATGCGACTTACAAAAAACATACTAATAATTGTCTTTGTTCAGTACCTACTAGCTTAAGTCCGCAGTTCCGCCTGTGTGGACGATCAACCTCGTTGTGATTCTATTTTTGACTAAGTATATCTCCTCTTTTATTCAAATTGACGGCAGTTTTCAAATCTGTTCAAGACCTTTGTAATAAGAAAAATTGCAACAGATGCTCTTTGCGTCCACCGCGAACAAAACAGACAAAAATATTCCAAAAACCTATTTTTGGGTTAAGAATCGTTAATAATAAGTACCTTTTTTTCCGTGCGGAAATCCTCTAATAACCTTACCTAATCTAAGTTTAAAAAAAAAAATTCGCCCATGTATACTGGATTCAACTAATTTTCAAAAGGATACATTATCATCTGGCTCCAATTTAAACATAGAAATAAATGTGCATACAACTTACTATGATTAGGTTCAACCTCTCTACCATAAAAAAATATATTCTTTGTCGTAAAAACACCCTTAAATATTTTATTACTTTGATGTAAATCGAGCAATAAATAATATTACTCGTCGTTAAGTTTTTTCTCACAGCAAAAGCTTTCGAATTGTCCAAACTAAGCAGTGGGGGCGGGGGTGATGTGAAAATTTAAACTGGATCCCCATTGCTAATGGTGCAACTGCACAAGATAATCCTATACGAAACTCAGCGTGTGCTTGCAACGGCGGTATTTTAGTCTTTATTATAATAACGAAAAAGATTGCCTCAACAGCATAGTTAGAGCGAACATAAAAAAATCCTTATTCGGCAAACGGTAAGCTTTGTGCTTACATCAACTTCACACAAGTAATGGTCACTTGGAATATCGGGCCATTGTTAGTCTAACTTACGCGATATTTTCACAGAACAACCCACGCTTGGCGTTATTGGGACTGTAATATGTGTGAACAAGTTTTTTTAATCGTCTTTCAAATTTTGAGTTCGGATTAAGCATCTATACCATTATATTTTTTTTAAACTAATAAGGTCTGTACATTGGAGACATTAAAATACCCAAGTATTTTTATTTCTTGTTAAATGAACGGTTCTGACAACAAAATATTTTTTTTGGATTTCTTGTCTATTTCTCAATTTGTTCGCGATTTATGCAAAAATGCGGGTGAAGCCGCGGGCATCAGCGAGTCAAAAATAAAATTGGAACTGAAAAACTGTGGTCGAGAAAGTAGTCAAACTGCGCCGTTTCTTATTAATACCGTCTTGCTTATGTTCCTCGGCAAGATACCTATACGTTGGGTGAAAAAAAGTCGGCATAGGATGACTTTGTTGAGTAGCTAAATTAACGAACTAGATCACCATCATCCTAAAGTCTAAAGTTTGCACTTATAGCCCGGGTCCACTTATTGTTTTTGATTGGTACCTATGTCTGTTTTGCCTGTAGCAACTGTGTCGTAAAAGAATATACTTAGGTGAAATATATGTGTTGTTGAAACATAAAAATAAAGCACATAGGTATTATATTTACTTTATTGCCTAAACCAAATCCGACATAAACGTGTTACAAAAGTATTGAAAAAGCAATATGTTTGAATGCCGCGCTAATCCCACTTGATGCGTACACATAATAGAGAAAATTTAAAGAATGTTAAACACAAAACAGTAACACGATCCCTTATTCCCTACGCCCAGCATCGGCGCACACCTCCGCAAATCGTAATCCTCTTAGAAAACATTTCCAATTTAAAAAGAATTCCTCTTATCCCTCTGAGGAGGGCACGCGTAAAAAATAAAAGGAAAAACTGTGTGACACGCAGTACACGCGATGGTAGATATATAACACGGTTTTTCACTGGGCCCCTCGATTCTTTACAGGTCGCTTCTTCCGTCGAGAAAGCATCTATTGAAACTCCACTCAGGCCGTGTTAGCTATCTATTTAGTATAAAAAGGGTCGAGAATTTTTCGAGATCCTTTTTTTATCCGGAGGTGGGCCCCACCCTCCGTCCTCGGCCCGCTGGCCGCTCGTCCAACCTAACTACCTCGAATATGGGTACCTATTTATATTATGTATGCAGCGCTTGTGAACCACTCAATATCCCGCCTGTTTTAGAATCAAGATCGTAGAACTTTAAACGTTGTTATATTATATAAATAAAAGTCAGTTGATATTTCTTAAGACACCGCAACGATAACAAATTCAACGAGAGCAATTTGTGATTTGTGTATCCCCCTACGCGCCTGACCCCAGCGCGGCCGACCCCGCTGCGCCTCCAGCATCAGTTCAAATATTTAAAGGGCGGCTGAATTTGATTCCATCCGTTAGGATCGCCTCTAGAACGGTCCGCAATTGGATCACACAAGCGGTTACTGCGCGGCCCGTCTCCCTGGGCTACGAGTTATTTCACTAAAATCAACTTACCCAAACAAATTTGATTTCAGCCCTCTAAGTAAACTTAAAGTTGTATCGCTACGTTGTAGTCCGTGCCTTTTTAAAAAATAAATGTACTTATCCAGACAGTCAATCAATTTTGTCATTCTGTACGGTGATATAAACTGAAATATGAATAACATTTTGTAGATTACCTACTTACTATTTTCCTAACAACGGCAACGTTAGAAAATTCGAAACATCTATGGCTTTGTTATCTATCAGTTTTGAAAATGAAATTACTGAGCTTTAGTCGTAAGCATTTAATATACTTATTTAGACGAAGGATACTGAAAAAATGGAATCGGTTTTACGTCAATCCCAGAATAAGAAATAGGAAAAATAACTGTTGTACATACAATCCACATAAGACCGGCGGCGGCGCGCCTGGGGATCGGTTAACCCACGTTACACGACGCTCGTCCCCGGCGGAGGATTCCGACTTTCCACAAAGAAAATAGCAATCAAAATTTGATTTACCGCCACCCGCGGCCATACATCAAACCGCTCTAATCCGCGGAAAGAGAGAAAGCCTAAAATCTAAGGGGATCCGACATTGCTGTCGAATTGAAAATCCTGGCGGCACGGGCCGCCTTTAATATTTATGGGCGAGTAAAAAATACGCAGGCCTATGAATAAATATGCGCGATGTGTCGGAGTGGCCGCCAGAGGGTGCGTAAATAACTCAGGAAGTGAACCCGATGTACGCATGTTCGCCCAAGGCCAGGCCTACAATACATAAATTGAACTTTTCTATTTCATTTACGTTTATTGTATAGGCAAAAATATCATCATTTCGTTGTTTACGCACAACAAAATCATAGTTTAGCTGTTGCCAATAAAAAAATAAACGGCTGCAATAATGCTCTTATTTTTATGCATTATATAGTAAGCTATTTATCCCAAACTCCGATAATGCATGTCACCAGCTAGACAAGCCTCGTCTGACAAAATATTCTTAAGAAAATATTTTACTATAATCTTTAGTTCTTCACACAATAATTAAAATACATCATTTTTCTAATTTATGTTAAAAGAATATTTATTTGACGCAGTAAAAGGGATGGGCGCTGATTTTAGTAGATAGTACTCGTATAATAAGTAATAATAATATCAAACAATTGAGCGACGATATTTGTGGCGTGGCTGGCGCAGCGGTAGAGCTTTCGGCTGCTACGTGCCAAATGGTGGGTTCGGTTCCAATACAGTGCGAATATTTGTGTGCATGAAAACATCTGTTTGTATTGGTCTCGGCATTTCTATTTATAATATGTATGTATCTAATTATGTGGACATTTATGGATGAAAAACGATGTAGAGGTAACTAGAGCAGCTACTCTCTGAGGTGATTCTTGCGGAACCAACAAGTGCTGTGGAGTGCCGATAGAGTTCTTTGAATGAATCAATGTTTTGTCTATTAATAACTCGACTGTTCATTTAGAAATAATAAATAATAATCCCATGATAAACATTACAGAGTAAGTTGCTAAAACTTATTATGCTTTCACTAATGAAAAAACATTAGATCCTATGTAGAGCCAATCTTCAAACTCTACAAATCGTACATCTTGTTTGAAATTATGACTCGGCCATTTTTGTGATACAACAGTAAAGAGCTAATAAGTAATACAGCCATTTTATTACTTTTTTATGCAAATCCTAGCCACCAAATTTTAAATTCCTAGGACCTCCCTAAATATTTAGTCCGACATGTAATCGAAGAATTGGAAAATTGAAACAGTTTAAAATCAGAGTGGTACGCCGCCCTCATAAAATCGATATTGCTATTTAGGCAAGGCCTACAATTGCTAGACCTAGTGGCTTCTGAACACGCTGTAAAGTACGTGACAGTCGTGCTATCAGACTGCTTTCCAATTTTTTCATTCCAATTTTATAACTACCTACATTTCAAATAGTACCTACACGATATAACTATACCTAATTATGGTAACAGCTCAATAAAATACCTATAACTTCTTATACCGTTACATTTGAACAAGCGCTACATACTAAGTTTAGTGTGATATGAATAGGTAGTGGAGTTTCATGATACCATCAAATCCGAGCGAATTATTCATTTTGTGTGCCACCCACCCCCACCTCGCTTACCCTATCCCACGGTCTTGAGATACATTGCGTGTATTTCTTTGCAAAATATGTATATGGATCTGAACCGTTCAATATTCAGTGGTATATAAAAACTTATCGGGCCTTATGAACAAGCTCTAAATCTCCGACCGTGAATACTTTGAGCAATCGTGAATTTTCTTTTTAGATAGCTATTTAATGATACATTACTTATGTAGAAATAGATGAAAATGTTTCCGTCTATAAAATTGAGCTCCTTTTTTATAAATTCGCCGTAAGGGTGACCAAAAAACCACCTGCTAAGTAACTAGTCAGATCGTATCAACATAATCGCAATAAAAAAATTACGCACAAGAAACAAAACCAGCATCCCCTATCGGCAATTTTGCATCGAGATCGATCGCTGGAGGGCAAAGCGGGAGGGACCGGTGAGCGATGTCGCATTAGGGAGTTTGCATGGGGTCACCGTAAGCCGTTTCCGATAAGGCCCCCTGGCGACCGAGTGTTTCGGACTTTCGGCATTTTCGGCTCAATACTCGCTTATCTGCGTGGCACACTCGCCTGCAGCGTACGTGGCCTGAATAATGCATTCGACTGTCAACCACTCACACTCCAAATTGAAATTATTTTCCTATAATACATTATTGATTGCGACGTCCACGTTCAAATCCTCATAGGTACGTACGACAGCGCAATTTGCGTTGCGAGGGACCGATGCGATGTTACAAAGTTCTTAAAGTAATGTACAAATTAGTGTCATTTCCAGATCGTTTAAAATAAGGCCATATGCTTAATTTCACAAAACCTAGAATGTACTTAGATAAGTACTTGGTGTAACTAATAGATGATTTAATATGCCGTTTTGACTCTAGGAAACCAAGAACAATATTACCATATACTTAGTATCTGCCTCATTTCAAAGTTAGGTATCTAACTTAGTATCTGCCTCATGGAAGCCCATTAGGTGGATTAGGTTCCGAATTCGATATCCGGGTCGGGTAAAATGTTATCAGATTACCTGGAGGGAATTTTTTAGAGGTAGCATAGACTAGAGGCCTAGAGGCATAATACCATGTTAGTTATACTCTTCTTCCACTGCCTTAGTGAAAAAAAATTTATATAGCTTAATAACTAGGAAACCGTGCAATCTAGAAACTTCTATCGAAGATTTTTTATCAGTAAACGTCCAAAATACAAAAACGCGGCACCTGAGCCGCCCCAGTCGATTAAGGTGGACAAAAACTTCACGCCAACATACCAAGATTGAGATCTCGCGAGAGCTGCGATCACTACTCTCTTCCACATGACAAATGTACGTTTCCCCGCTTTTTACGCGGCGAGGGTGTCACGCAAAAAAATGTATGAGGAAATTTACCTAATGGCCGCGATTCTTTATACTCCACCGCCATTGTCGCGCGGACAATGCTGTAATGGAGGGATGACGTGAGTGGACTCCTCGCGACGCGGACGCCCTTTATTCTTTTTTCATTTTATTTCAAATGTTCGTGCGCTACTTGTGAATATGACGCATTACCGCATTCATAGCGTAGGTAGGCATAAACCCACATTATATAAAACGTTCATAATATTCTGTTGGGTGCGATTTCTGGCATTTCTTACTACGAGCACCTGCCAATCTATAGTACTGCTAATAGAGGTTTTTATACATCTGGATGAGTACAAAATTCACCAAGATATCCTGAGGTAGCCTAGATATTAACTAACCGTAGTTAGATTTTTATGGAAGTACCAAGTAGAATAAATTTTAATAATCCATTCATCATTCATTCTCTGAACCTTTTTCCCAACTCAGTTGGGGTCGGCTTTCCAGTCTAACTGTGATGCGGCTGAACTTCGATATTTTCCGTGGAGCGACTGCCATCTGACCATAAATTTTAATAATCCATCCAATTTAAATTGCATCAAACTTTATGTTCCGTAAGCTGCCTTCAAAAAGGCCCTACTTAAAGTTCGAAAGTGTCCAGACCCAGTACCTAAGCTATAACCAGTGCAAAAGTAGGTATAAGGTAGCCGTAGGATTTCTACATAGATCGAACATAGGAATTCATGACAGCTTTCAAATGCAAACTTACTATGCCATTTGTATCAACAAGCGACCCGTCCTGACTTCGTACAATACCAGTGCAATTTGTTTCCCCATATGCATAAAAAAAATCGTATGTCATCCGTTGTCATTTATAAGTTGATGGACAAAAAACAAGTGGCAAATACTCTATCTACATCTATTTATCTGCATAGGTCAACACAAATTTTGCCTTCGTAAAATATGGATTTTTCGATAATTATATCCAAAAATAATTGCCAGAAAAGGTTTGCTTATACCTATGTAGGTATTTTGAATAACGAAAGGTCTTCCATCTTGGTGTTAGGTCTGATAATGGTGTTCGAAATTCATGAATTTTAAAAGCATAGGATTTTAAAGGGTGCTCTAGGGTATTGTCTATATTTTATGAAGTAGGTACCTATAAGTAATGAATAGAAAAATCATTAAGTTAAATTCAGTACAAAGACAGTTTTTTAAGTTGAGTAGTGTCTATGTCTAATACATAATAATATAATTGTCTAATACATAATAATATAATAGACAGTTATTTAGTACCTAAGCTGACGAAGACCGGGGGATCGCTAAAAGTATTTTTCAAATAAATAATCTTTTGCCTTTTTATTTACAGTCTCAAATACCTGCTGCACTCTATAAATTATATACAAATAAATAAGTTTTATTTATATTTCAGCATGCAAAACAAAATTGATCAAAATTATCTTGTCTCATTTTAAACTGATATATTATTTTTACCATAATTTTATTATTTATTATTCTTATTATCACAATATTACACACATAAGAAAGATTTTTTTGCAGAAACAGGTAAATCACCAGCATATTTTATAACAAAACTCAAAATACAATTATTATATCATAATGTCAAAGTAAAGTTAGCAAAAGTAACTTACCAAGAATCATGATTGTCATTCAAAAGATCATTTACATATTCAGGTGAAGTAGGTATACAATTACCACATAACATTCTTCTTAAATTTATTTCACCGCTTAACTTCACAAACCTCAAATTAATTAAAATATTCAAATTCACTTTGCAATAAATTAATTGATACATAACAGGGATGGACTTTCCTCTAAATTTAAATAAACAGGTTGTTACAAGCAAATCCAACGGTACACTGCCTGGAGACTGTATCCGGAGCACCCACCCAGAGGCATCCGGGCAACTCTCCGGGCAAATAAAATTCAAAATTCAGCCAACTCTGCTCTGCTATTGGACAACGTACCCCTTACCCTTTTGCGCGTGTGCTAAAAAACGGAAGGGTTAAAGAACAACCCTTTTTTTAAATGCTGCTCTTATTTTGCATCCCTTTCTAACAAACTCCCTATTTTATACAGGGTTAACAATACAATATTAGCATTTCGTTATCATGATTACAAGATCAATAATTCAATCTGATATATTAGGAAATAATTATTCATTTTACTATAAACATAGGTATTATGATATTTTAGATACTTACCTATTTTTAATGATAACCGGCTGGTAGTGTTATCAGTGTTATCACTAATAATATTAATGTGTCTTGAAATAAAATAAGAAGTTGAAAGACAAACCTTTATTACTACAGTTACGTAATTATAATAATTTATATTTATAAACATTAAAAAAATATAATCTTGTTTTGCCTCTTGTTAACGTCAAATCAAAACTTTGCGCGTTATTACAGTTCATGCCACGCAAAAAATCTGTAGCTACTTTTACGTGCTTTTATACCAGGTGATGCAATAAATATTCTATATCCCAATGATTATTGAAAAAAGACCATTTTATGAAAATTCTGTACTCCGTGATATGTTTTCTGAATCTATTTTCTTACTGTTTAATAAAATGACTGCTAAATTCTGAGTATGAAACCTTGAAATGGAACGTCACTACAAAAATCCTTTACACGCGGTTATCGCAGTACAAATAAAATTTGTATTTAATAGGTAGTATGAGTATAAAAAATCTATAATGTAGTTATATACCGAATACATACTGAAAGTGTTTAAAAATATAATTAACGTTAAGTTTTATGCGATATGTAAAATTCTTTTCTTTTTCTCATTGTGTAATAGTGACATTTTATAAATTTTTCGTTTCTTTTCACTCAAAAGTTCCACTCTTGACTTGCTGATAAGTTGGACATTTTGGCAAGTGATTGAGCATTCCTATCCCTGTAGAAAAAATATTTTGTATTATATTATAGGTATAATAACAGTACAAAATAACACCAGCATTCAGATTGCTAACAAATTATAGTAGTTTAGATAATGTTGGTCTGATTCTACATCATCCGTCGGTCCGTCGCCAATAATAATTTATCAGTTGATTTGATTTCCTTTTAGTGCTTGTTCTAAGAAGTAAATTGGAAAAACGACTAAAAGTAAAATAAAATGACTTTATATCATTTCGGTAATTGTTTAGCGCTGGTGTACGCACCATATCATATGGCATATAAGTTTTCTGGGATGTAAGTTACTTTCTCAATAGGTTACTGATAACCTAATTAGTGTAAGTAGAATACATTTTATCCCTGTTTTAGATCGGAGTATGCCACGTTCTCGAAATGTGTGTACGCTGGCGGGCTTTATATCTTCACACAACTCTGCAAAATGCTATTGTTAGCGACATTCTTCCCAGATGCAGACAGTAGTCAAGTACCTGGTGAATACAACATATTTTTGGTAAGTACTAGGTCTATCTGGGTGTGCTTTATAACAATTTAAGTCAGGCCTACTATTTGGAGTGCTCCTACCCATTTTTCAGAATAACTAATTACGTTGGTGTAAGTTTTTCAAGGCTGAATGCTATGGTTTTCCTTATTATGTTGAGTACATTATTTGCTTTGTCTAATTTGTTAATACTCCAGTTATATGGAGTGAGATATTTTACATAATACATATATATAATCTTTCAACAATTGTACAGACATGAAAGTAAATTAATAAAGTAATGAAAAGGAAAGTGTTTATTCACCATTACAAACACAACTTATCAATTTATGTCTCTGCCAAGGTCCATAACAGTTTGTAGGCAGAAGCAGTTCCTGTTTACATAACTTAAAGACACTTATATTATTTTCTAACTTTTTAACTTCTATTACACCTTTATATCTGAAATCTGCTTAAGAGATGATTCCTTACTAATAAATTACATACATAATGTTCACACCTATTTCCCTCCGGGATAAGTAACTCTACTCAATATATCTATTTTTTTTCATGGAATTATGTATTACCTGTTATTTTAATCTATGCTAAAACAATTCCAGGAAGTGCTGAAGGCAACTGTGGACTTCGCTGATCTTTTAGGCATTTACTTTGCTCTGAACTCGGTGCCTGGCAAAGGTCACGCCAAGATCCTCACATCTGCCATCGGATGGGCCAGTGCAGAGGTAAAGACATCTTGACCGAGACGGTTATCATAATTGTTGATAAATAAAATTATTTAGTTTACTATAGAGCTGGAACAAGATTGTACTTAGTTCTGCTAATAGCTAATACTGGCTTGGTGTTGTAACACAATAAATGTATCATTATCCAGAATGATGGACTCTGGGTTTCAAAACATAAGGAGATGTTATATTTACTTATTTATTAGGTACTTATTTATTAGGTCTTTATTTATTAGGCCCGTTTTACGATTGTAATGAGACATGCATTCTGTAATTTTTTACTGTAGTCACAGAGTGCATAATTATCAATAGAGTAGCAACTAGTCTTCCTTTTTTTAAATCTGACTTCATTTACCAAGGTTGTCACATCAGTACTTTCACTTACAGAAGCTTTATTTGTCCACCAAGATTCTCTGGTCCGGGCCAACCTTATCCGTATCACAATACACATGCTGATGGATGAGATTTAGGTGTAGACTTTCCCCTGGGGTCTTTAGGTCAGATGGTAATCGCAGCCATAAAAGGCCTGAGGAAATCAGCTAGGGTGTAGTAGAGCGATGATGTGACATGAACAAGTAGGGGTCCCATGACCTGTTCTACCACAGGCCAGGCCGCGCCAGGCCAAGCCAACAGGCCATGGGAACCGACGCGTCCGATGAGGCGCGTTGTCGCCTGTTGTCGTCCGTTCGATCGGCACAGGCCGTGGGAATGCTCAGTACGGGCCGTGGGACCGCGGCTGTAGGGATGTACAGAGATGTAAGGTGTGTGTGTGTGTGTGCGCAGGTGGTGGTGACGCGCAGCGTGCTGCTGTGGGTGGGCGCGCGCGGCTCGGAGTTCTCGTGGCGCTACGTGCGCGCCAGCGCCGAGGCCAACGTGGCGCTCGCGCACACCGCCGCCACCGCCGCGCTCGTGTGGCTGGCCGCGCGCTCCGACCTGCCGCGCCGCCACGCGCCCCTGGTCTACTGCCTGCTGGCCCTGGCGCCCTACCGCGCGCTGCTGGAGGACGCGCTGGCCAGCCTGCTCGCGCTCAGCGCCTGGGCGCTGCTGGCCTTGCGCGCGCTGCACGCCCTCGCCGTGGGGCTGAGCGCGCTGGCCATGTACGCGATCCTCGCGCAGCAGATCGCCTACTAACGCGACGTCCTCTCCTCTGTGCCCGATTTCTCTGTTGACTGCTTGAGGTTGAGCCTCGTAGTGAACACGTGCGAGGTTGAGCAGTACCGACCGGCTTGATCCTCGAACGAATGACAAGGATTAACGTGTTAAGTCCCTCCGTGCCTCAAGAAACGAGTTAACCCATCGGCCTCTGTTGCCGTGCAAGGACCGTGACATTCGTTCCAGGTACTTTCCGCCCTAAAAAGTCGGTCTAACAAAGTTCGGTCGGTCAAACATCCTGAAAATTTACCTCGACTAAGTTGGGGAAAAATATATAACTTTGTGTAGATAAACTACAAAGATTTAACTTCATTTAGTTGATGCAGAAATCAGACATGTGTGTTGGTGAATTTGATTTGTGGTGTCAATGTAGTGTGAAGTTTTTTCAGTATAATATTTTTTTTATGTACATATCTCCGAACACAGGTACATATTAAAGAAATCTACTTTATGTTCTTGACTGATGGATTTTATTTTTGCCCAATATTTCATGCAATCACGATACAATCTTTTTTTTTAAGGTCCCTTGCATCTCCATGTTGTTTGATGAACTCTGAAACTACTAAAGCGCTTTCGAAAATTCTTTTTACCAGTTCAATCCGCCGACTACACATAATACCAAATATTTACCAGAAAAAGTACGTAGTTCGTATAGTATCTTCGCTTGGACGCTTTTATGATTAGGATGGCACGGCAAACCAGGGTATAAGCGATATATGCCTTAACACAGTTATAACTGTGAAAAGACATATATCTCGCTTTCGTGAACTTGTACTAGCTGATCGGTTTTTGGTTTGGTGTTGACTAGACTATCGTATATTTGGTAGAAATTGGTTAAATAGGTTAACTTAATATACGACTGATTTTAAGTCTAGCCAACACCAAACCACTTCTTGTGAAATTCCTGTCAGTTTGTTCGCGATACACGCAATATTCCGTTAAGTAGTTTTGTGTCCATCGCGAACTAACATTCAAGAATGCCACAAAATTATTTTTATATACAGAGTTAAGTACTCATTTCCAAGTATAATTTTTTTTATATATCGGTTTGTCTTTCTGTCTGTTTAGTCCGTCTATTATCGAAAGCGGCTTAGCTGATTTAGACGAAATTTTTACTGCACATAGCTGATGATAATAACATGTAATTTGGCGTCCTTACAAAAAGAAATCATACCGTACCAAGTTTAATATTTCCGCTTAAAATGCCGGGTATTAAACCCGTAGTGGATGGTGTCGCAGAATAGCATCATCACCATGACGCTAGATATACGAGATGAAGGTTATATGAAGAATTCTCCCTCAGAATAAGCATGTGCTGCATCCGCATGCCGTGCGGCTATGTGCGTGTTCCGCTTCGTGCGCGCGTGCTACTGACGAACGAGAAGTTATAAAAGCGCTCCTTGGCCGTAATAATCTTTCAGTAGTCTGTGGTCACTTGGTCAGTCTGTTTCCCTATATAATCTGTCAGTTTACAAGAAGTTTCAAATGTCAAATTACCTACTTGTCACAGTTGTCACTTGTCACAGTTGTCATAGCTCACAGTTGTCACCTGTGTTGCGTTTTGCGTTGCGTCTTGTGTTATCTGAACTTGGTGACTTGAAATGAGAACTATTTTGGAAATAATAAATTCTATTGGTGTATTTAATTATACTGTCGATTTTGTGTAATGGATTTGAATATACAATTACTTGTATTATCAAATATAATAGTAACATATTGTGGGAAGCCAAGTCTGTACAATACATTGTGCTATTTTTAAGTTATCCATAGTAACAAAATGAAGGCGTCATGAAGTTATTTACATAATTTCACAAGAACTGTTTACAATGTTTGTGGCTGTTGTGTTGTTGTATATATTGTGCCAAGCTAAAGGTGAAGTAGTGCGGTATAGATGCAGCGATGTCGAAGAAATATCTGGAAACTTCACTCCAGTGGACGATGTTGCTGGGCGCTACACAGTGGAGCTATGTCACCCGAACCCAAACGTAACACTTTGGGATATAGAATTATGGTATTATAAGACATGTAGAATCAAGAAGACTACTGTGCATTCATTGCTCAAGGATCAACCTATCACAAGGCCTACGAATTGCACTTATGTTAGTATAAATACATGCATACCAATCACGCCTTTTCCAATTGGAGTAGGCAGAGAAAACATCTTTCCACTTGCAACGATCTTGGCATACACCTCTTGCATCTTCAACTGTTACAAATTGTTTTCATACAAGCACCTTGGTTGCGGAGTACTCTTGACCTGGCCTTTTTCTAAAACATTCTGGATCTGATTAACATACGTATGCCTAGGTCACTCTTTACCGGGTTGCCCATTCACCCTCGCCTCATATATCCGTATCATCAATCTGCTTTCATCCATCCTCTCTACATGTCTCCACATGTAGTATACAATTAAAAAACAACAATTTTGGTCTACAGTATTTATCACATGCTAAAATAAACATTTGTAACACCCCTCTTCAAGCGACGAGCTATGAGCACTGAGAACTGCATAAATTACAATAATAATAATAATAATAATATCACTGACAGGACTATTGTTGCCAATAAGCCCGATATAGTGATAGTGGATCGATTAGAACGCCGTGCAATAATAGTTGATATCACTATCCCCCATGACGAAAATCTCGTGAAGGCAGAAAAAGAAAAACAAATAAAGTATTTGGACCTGGCCCATGAGATTGTCGACATGTGGGATGTTGACTCAGCTATTATTGTACCGATAGTCGTTTCAGTGCACGGACTCATCGCCAAGAGCCTCGATCAACACCTTAAGAGGCTCTCACTAGGCAGCTGGCTCAAGGGCGTGATGCAAAAGGCAGTTTTGCTAGGCACGGCACGCATTGTGAGGAAGTTCCTCTCCCTGGAGCCCTAACCACCGGTGGCTTGGTCCCTGTACCTGACGCCGGTGGAGCACTATTTTTATATTTTTAAATGTATTGTTTTTTTTTTTTTTTTTTTTTTTTTTTTTTTTTTTTTTTTTTTTTTTTTTTTTTATGTCATATAATATATTTAAAAATGTAATAATATGTTTAAGAATTAAATAAAGGAAATAATAATAATAATAAAGCTTTATTATTTCATTTTGCTACATGTTTGTTAGTATTTTTTCTTATTCTAGTATTAGTACAAGTATTTATTTGTAGAAATGAATCCCTTTTTGGGTAAAAGCCTCCCCCATAGCTGTCCAATTTTTCCGGTCCGAGCCAAGTGTCCACCAGCCAGTACCCACAGTTTCCACTATCGATGGGTCCTACGTATAAAGGCGAAACTGCCGTTTACGCCTTTTTCCAATTATTTGAGCAATGAGTTCACTTTGCTCTATTCTATAATATTAGTAAATAAAAAAAAATTTTTTTCAATTAAATCCAAAATAAAATTTTAGGCAAATAGGCGTATGTGTAAAAACTACCTCACGTATAAAGCCCGATGGCACGATTCGCCCATTTACAGCGCTGAGTTGTCAGGTAGGGACGCGGCGCGACATTGTACAAAGGCGTAGACGTCGTTTACGCCTGTTTACGTAGTTTGATTTTAAACAAATCACTTACGACTTTAATTTTAAAATGATATTTTTGCCAGCAAATAAAATGCAACTTAGTTTTTTTTTGTTTATTTAAAGCATTAATTATCACCTGAAATATATACCTAGTTAAATTATTACCTGATTATTAATCGTGATGAAATAACATACTGTGGCGTAAGTAAGTATATACAGGCGAGTTGTTTACTAACAACACGCCTGTACATGGATACTTAGATAAATTAATGTTTACCAAGTAATAATTGCTTTATCTATGACGATCTGTTTACCGTAAGAGCTTTACTTTTATTGAGACGTCGGGTAGCATCAGTTCAGTGCTGTTAATTAGCTAAGTTTTTTACAACATTTATATCTATTCATGCCTGATTATTGACATCGTTGCAGATAAATCATAAAAGTTTATTATTAAGTGATGTTTCAAAATATATAAATTTAGTAATAAAGTATCTTTGGTTCCAGTAACAGTATCTCCTCTTCCTTATGGTGCGGAATATACAGTTGAAGATTTGTATTTTGATCTTCTCACTCATACAGATTATTTTTCTATATTCGATAGGCCCGCGTTTGGCCACTATCTCACCTGATGTTAAGTGACGATGTAGTCGACGATAGAGCACGCTTGCTTGCTTGCCTAGAAGCAGCCTGTTCACTCTAGACTTAAAGACATCCAGGTTATAGCTTTATAGACTCAGGCAGGGCATTTCACTCCTTAGCTATAGGTACGCATAATGAACGTATTGCTGAAGCGATTCGTGTGTATTAGCGGAATGTCCACCATATAACGATGGCTCATCGCCGTCCTTCTGGTCGGTCATTCGGTGATGAAAAGGGCTTGGAGGAATCAGGTTATGCAACCCCAGAGCACATTCTCCGAAGTGCAACGAATAAAAAATCGAAAGGCTAGCAACTCTGCGCCGATGCTCCAGACTTTGAAGCCTAGCTTCGACCAGCGGATTGTTGTTGATGAGCCTCTTGGCTCGTCTCTCAATCGACTCAAGCGCTTCCAGGTGGTATTTAGCTATCACAGAGGTGCGAACAGTACTCCATGCACGACCAGACTTGCGCTTGATATAAATTGAGGAGCTGTTCCGGCGTGAAGTATTGTCGCACCTACTTGAGCCTTCGCCTCATAGTATGGGTCAAAATTGAGGGTAGAATTAAGGTTCACGCCAAGAAGCTCAAGGTGGTCGGTTATCGGTAGGAATATACCCCGAAAGGTAGGGCTCGGTTGGAATTCGCTCCATTTAGTAGAGAAGAGACACGCTTGAGTCTTAGTTGCGTTGAAGTTGACCAAGTTGGCTTCACCCCAGTCGGAGACCGCCTCCAAGGACAAGTTCAAACGCTCGAACATACCCTCTCGAAGAGACCGGATCTGTACCATACTGTTTCGTGGGCTGGAATTGTAACTCTCAACTACTGTGCTGTCGCCTGCATACCCAATGGTACCGGGCTTGAGCAGATCGTTGATGTGCAGCAGGAATAGCGTCGCAGAGAGTACCGACCCCTGAGGGAGCCAACATTAATCGGCAGTTTGTCCGACGAGCAACCATCGATGATGTATAAACTAAGATTTTTCACTTGCTTCAGAAAATGGGATCAGATCATTGAACCTACTTATTATATTGCCATTTATGTACGACTATACGAGCAGTTGCTTACATTATATTGCATTTTGTATAATATTAATCTTAAATAAAACCTTGAAAATGTTTAGCGAATTGTTTTATTTATAAATAAGGACACATTATGCTAAAGACCTAACTAAATTTGAGCACAGTATAAGGGCGTATTTGCATTAAAACGAATACAATATATTATATAATATATATATTATACAATAAGCAACATTCTGTAACTGATCCTTATTAAAAGTAATACGTGATAGCAATATAAAATAATTACATGCATAAATAAAGACAGTATTCGCTTAAAACATTATTTACATTAAGCCTAGTAAAAGGGCGAAAGATCACTTAAGTTTCTATACGTTGAACAATATATACGTGAAATCACAGAAATATGACGATGTAAAAGGGCCAATGTGTAAAATCTCAAAAAGTACTAATAATGCATGAAAATTGCTAACAACCCTAGAAATAGTATCACATGTTAAAGCTAAATGCGAAATTTCATTAAATTCGGTTAAGTAGGTCAGAAGATATGACCCAAAAATATGGTTCTGGCAACTAAAATCGCTCTCCTGTAAAATCTATTTTTTTCACTTACGCCAGTATACGTAGGACCCATCGCTATGTCGTCTGCCCATCGTTTATTTGGTCTCCCAACCTTTCTTTTTCCCAATGGGCCGACCCACTGTGTTGACCGTGAAGTCCACCTTTTGTCTTGGCACCTTGTAATGTGACCTGCCCATTGCCACTTTAGCTTTAGTGCATGACTGAGGGCGTCTGTCATCTTTGTTTTCTGCCTAATTATCTCGCTTCTAATTTTTTCGATTTTTCTTATTTTTAGGATACTCCTTTCCATTGCACGTTGTGTAGTAATAATTTTATTTTTTATTTTATTTGTGAACGTCCATGTCTGGCAACCATATGTTAAAGAGGGCAGTGTACAGGTTTCTAATACAGTTTTCTTAAGTGGCATGCTGTAGTTACCCTTTAAAATTTCTTTTTGTGCCCAGAAGCTCTTCCAAGCACATTTGACCCTTCTCTGAACCTCTTCGTCGTTGCTGTTGTTACTGAATGATATCCGTTTGCCAAGGTATATGTACTCATCAACATAATCAATGTGGTTGTTATTGTCGAGTTGTATTGGTTTCTGTCGGCCATTTGTCATCACTTTAGTTTTACTCGAGTTCAAATGCAATCCAACTTTTTTGCTTTCCGTGCCAAGAGTCTGCATCATCCTTTGTAATTCTAATGCAGACTTGGCAAATACAACGATGTCGTCCGCAAATCTTAGGTGACTTAGATGTTTGTCGGTGATCCAGATTCCATTTTTCTCCCATTTAACACTTTGGAATATGTCCTCTAGTACAGCAATGAACAATTTCGGAGACAGGGGATCGCCTTGACGGACTCCTCTTTGTATTGCAATTTTTTCACCTTTGGTTTCTAGCTTTATTGTGCTTGAGCTGTTACTGTAGATCCTTTTCAGAATGTTTATATAGTTTTCCTCTATGTTGCATGATCCTAGTGCTTTCCATATGGCAGAGTGAGAGATGCTGTCAAACGCTTTTGAGTAGTCTATAAAACCAATATACAGGGTTTGGTTGTATTCTTTGAATTTCTCAATAACTTGTTCCAAAGTGTGTATATGGTCGATTGTCGAATATCCTGATCGGAACCCTGCTTGTTCTATTGGCTGTTTATCATCTATTTTTTCTGTGATACGTGATAGCAAAATGGATGAGAATAGCTTGTATATACTAGGGAGCAAGTTTATTGGTCTGTAGTTATTGATGTCTAATAAATTACAATAGATAATGTTAAAGATAGTTATATTTCAAAGTGTTTTGATTGTTCCAGGTGTGCTATTCTGTGATGTTTGATTTAATATACGCTGGCTGCTACGAAGTCCACAGTACATTGAAAGATTATAGAAAAACGCTGTACACTCTCATATCGAATAAAAAATATCCAGTAAACAATAGTCTAACGTTAGATGGTTACAAAAATAGTGAACCAAAAGTGGTGCACGTCCGGAGTGGGTGAGTTATTTTCGGTTTTATTATTACCAGATACACAGCAGGTGATTGTGGCTTATGAATGAAGCCCATTTCACGGTGAACCCCTTGTCTCTAACTAACCAATTAAATCCTCCTGAATAATGGTCTAATCATTTCATTATGCCCATAATTTTTTAATCCTACTTAGCTCAATTTTGTTTTATAATTTAATTTGCAGCGATGATGTGTCATTAAATTGGATGTTAAACGTACCAGTACCATATATCTACGAGGTTTCTGTTGAGCGGTGGGATAACAAAACCAATGAGGTAAAGTTAAGCTACTAAAAAATATTGTAAAAGAACAAACAAACACCTCAATATTAACTACTGTAAGGACTTTGTGTTGAGACGACTTAATTAATGTTAACAGTATTCGGCTACCCATTTGCCCAACAAGGATGTGAGCTGTGCCGTACGCAATATAACCCAGCTCTGGTGCATCCTGAAAGTGGCGCCAGGTTACTGCTACCAAGCCAGTTTGAAACTTACACCACCCTGGTATCCTGTATTAAACTCTCAAGCTACAATCACACACGACTTTTGTAAGTTAATGTAAATTTCTCATACAAAGTGACAGAAAAGTTATCTCATTATAATTCATTAGAATTGTTTTGCGTATTTTCTTCACGTTGACCGCATATCAAGCAATGTAATCTTTTGAAGTGATAACCTTTGCGTCAGTTGTATATAATTGTAAATATTTCAGCAAATTCACTTATATTGTAATACTAATATTATCTTGGAGAAGGCAAAGAGTGCGGCTGTCCTAAGGCTGGGCTCTTGGGTCAGACAAATTAGTTTAAGGATTTTGAGTTTTTGAGAAATCTATTAACAGACAAGCATACTAGACTCGAAGACCCAGATTAACCTTAGTATTTTAAGACTTTTTTAATTTTATTACTTCTTTTTTATATTCGTGGAGATGATAAATAAAATCAACTGCGCGAAACGGGGTTTCTAACTTTCGAAATGCTGCTCTGACAAATTACACATTATATTTTTTTATAAATAAAATAGAAGAGACATTTTGATGCCTAAAGTTAGTAGATCCCGCGATGTAATTTCTTGCTTATTGTCGTATATCGTAACGATTTAATCTGTATAGACCATTAAAACGGAGCTTACAAAACGTCAAAGAAAAAAGAACTAGACCAACCAATGCTTACTAAACTGACCGCCGCACACTGGGGTAAGATACCCCCCATATATGGCAGAATATACAAAAAACAAATGCGTTTTAGACAGAGCAGCCTCTGAATAAACCGGAGACCAATGCCATATTCGACAATACTATCAATTTGACTGATAACCTACACTGATGCCCATAATTGTCGTTTGCCAGTAGTTGTGAGTGGGTCTGCTTGTAAACTTATTTGGATGTGTTTGCGATCGTGATTTTCTTAGCGTTATTAAAGAATAGTAAATTCGACTAGTGTTAATTAGCTATGGAACCTTCAGATTCAGGTATGTGATAATAGTCTGCCAAGAATTTGGTTTGATATTAGGGTAGTAAATATATCAAATTTTTAACTAAATTCAAAAACAGTTGAAAAGGTTTTCGTTGTGTTTCTAAGTGAATCAATATTTTTTTTAAGTAGTAAATGGTATCCATACAATATAAGCATCTCGAAACTAAATATTCAGGATTTTGTGAATTACGTATAACATAACATTAGGTTATGTTATACTAAATAGCAAATTTTTTAATTCTAAATTTTCCATTATACAAATTGCTTTAGGAATGAGTTCATGTAGGTAGATTACATTACCTATTTGTTTTAAGAAAAGAACTAATACGCTGCTCGGGGATGTAAATTTTCAAAATCTTTTATTGTTGAGCTGCAAAACGATCGAACGAACTAAAAATCTTTTTTTTATTACTTACTTAAATTACAGAAATACAAAAGTTTTTATACAGTATAAACTGTAACATTAGGTACTTGTATTTAGTAAATACGAAAGCAATTTAACTAGAAAAATATTTATTGCCAACTAAAAGGGTAATTTGGCCCAATGTGCACCGGTAAAAACGCGGCCTCATCCTAAGAAGATTCCTACAAGATTGACGGTTTTTGGTTTTGTGCATTAATACACCTCTGCATCAAACCCTCCCCTCTCTCCTCTCATCTACCCTTTTTTACGAGTGGAAACCCTTCTGGTTGCACTGACCTCAACGAAGCTAACGATGACATGAGTATATGTCACACTCGAATTGTCTAAAATTGCACAGTTTTTAGTCATATTCGCCCATTTAATTAACCGGGGAGCTAGTATGTCCTAGCAGTCCGATCGGTGAGTCCTAACATTGCGTGTGGGCAGGTCACCCGGTGGTGAGGCCGCCGGCGGTGGTGGGGGACGCGGGCGGCGCGGGCGCGTGGTGGGCGGCGGGCGGCGCGCTGCTGGCGCTGGGCGCGCTGGCCACGGCGCTGCTGGTGCGGCGCGCCTTCCGAGAGCGCGACTACCACAAGCGCATCTTCGAGGCCTGGATGCGCGCCAGGTCAGTACCCAACGTCTACTCGCCGGCTAACTGGAGCATATACTGTATACTCCCACTACCGCTTAATGGCCCCCATATTCGACAACTGCGACTCCGTACATAGATTATTTCATTGTCTACCCATCAAATTCTTTTTTTAGCATTTTGTGTGGCCAGTAGTTTGTAGTTACACATGCGCGAAAGGTTTTTTCGCGAAGTTTGCCGGTAACTATCTATAGAACTTTTTTACATTAACTTTAAGGCTCACCTTTAACCTGTACTTCTCCTGTGTTGGTAAGTAATATAATATATTATGGTCGACGGTGGAGCACGCTTGCCTAGAAGTGACACGTTCACTCTAAGACTTGAAGACTCCCAGGTTATAACTTTTCGGAAACAGACGCGGACAGGGTTAACATAATAACTAATTCTACAAGACTTCCATAAAATTTCTATAATGGTGTACTGTATCTGTAACAAAATGTGTTTACAAGGTGCCTGCGTTTGCGCAGTGCCGTAGTATTGACTTGAACTAAGATTGGCAAAATGTATAAAGATAAAATATTCCTAATGCTTGTCTATCAAAGTAAGTCATGTTTGCCTCCGACTGATAAGGTGGCGTTGATGCGAGATGCGTTGTGCGTCACGTCACTTGTCACTTGGTGATGGTGATCGTTTTCATTCCATTATGTCATGTAGTGCACGGCATCTAACTTGGCAAGATTTTGGAGAAGTGTGGGCCCCACTACTCCAAAACCTTGCCAAGTTAGATGCCGTACACTATACTTGTTTCTATGCGACGCATTTTGCCACAAACACGTATAGTGTACGGCATAGTGGCGCCCACATTACTCCAAAATCTTGCCAAGTTAGATGCCATACACTCAGACTACAAGAATCTTTTAGTCTGAGGTCTTTAGGAAGAAAGTGAAGTTCTTCACATAAAGCATTTAACTCTCTGGGAATCGCTTTGATACTCCAAAACAGTGCAGAGTTTTGAAAAACACGGGAAGTAAATAAATTTAAAATGCTAATCTTGTAAATTTAAATCTACAAAAAAGATATGGTCATGTCATGTAGGTACACCTACGAGCATTTATACAGAAGCACTCATGATTCGCCACCTTGAAACCTAGCATTAGGTATGTACAGAAAAAATACTATTTCTTAAAAAGAAAATCTTCATACACTCATGACGGTCATGACTCGTCGCATGATTTAGGTTTAGGCAGTTTAGGTGCCTAAGTAAACATAATACCTACTTGAATATCACAAGCAACTTAATATAGAAAATAAAACAGTTCATTGTAGGTACCTATTCAGTTCATAATTATTATTTTAAAATAGCGTACAAATAACTAAGTCGATTTTTTTGTCAGACGCCGCGCGCAACTTCCGTGCCGCACTAAAATAAATATGCTCGGTACAGTATAATTTCAAAATTCAATTACAAAATTATGCACTCCAGTTCCACTGCTGAGGAATAAAAGCGACATGATGCATCATATTTTCGCTTCGACTGTGATAACTGTACCTACCTTCACACCGATTGTCTATCAACAGATAAGCTAACTTTAGCTAGGCTTTCGTAGACCTTTTTAACCGACATCGAAAGAAGAGGTTCTGCATAACTCTGTCATATGTTGACGGATTTGCAAAATTCTTTTTTTGTTGAATTTAGTTAAGGCAGAGTATACTCGTAACACGGTGGATAATTCTGAACCAGGGGTGACAGACCAGGGTGCGGGCCGGAACCTCCAGGTGGTGCACCTAGGCAACGGAGGCGAGCAGCGCCTCCCACTCGCCACGGGAGACGCTGCTGCCTGCGGCCAATCTGGCCGGAGTGGGAGTGGCCCTCTAGAGGGCTGCTCCGAGGCTCTCCACGTGTCCCTCTGACTAGCAGATGGCACAGTGGGGAGCGAGCGGGGGGCGAGCTGATTGTCTATGCGCCGACCTATATGCTATGCTATGCTATGTCTATACACCCCGGTTACTAAGGACCGAGACGGCGTGCGGTTTTAGTCGGTTCGACATAACGACCCCCGATGGCCGACGGGGGTGGTATCCATGGGGATTTCCGCACGATAAAAAAAAAGGGGTGACAGACCAAGTCTAAGCTATGCGAGTTAAACTAGCATTAGTGTACCTTAGCTGTTGGTTGACAACAAGCTTTAAATTTTCAAAAGGTAATAACTGTAAAACTAAGATGGACTTATCACCGTCAATCCATTCTTGTTTTTTAAATCCAACGATGATGAACCGTTACGCATATCAATTACTTCAATTAAATCAGGCGTGAACTTTTCAACCGGCAATCTCGATAAGATGGGTTTCTCCGAAATATTTATTTTGTAAACATTCTTTTGTAATTGTGATTTAATCGCAATTCTCGCTAAAACAATCGCAAGTTATGTCAATGTAAACAAACGTAGTGACGCACGTACAGTTGACATGTGATGTGACTGATATCGGCAAGAACGACCCTAAAGGCGTCCCGGCTTATCTGAAAAGATGATATTAATTATTTGTTATTACTACTGAGGTGGAAAAGCTGCACACGGCGAGAAGTGAGTAGTTAATGTTGCTAGTTTTGGTGACCCCACTCACCAGTAGCAAGAACAGAATAACAACTCGGAAGTCCTGTGCGGCGAGCAACGGACCTTTATGCTACTACGTCACCTGAGGTCACCGTAGTTGAATTAATTTATTTTTTATTAAATGTGACATATCAAATTTTATATCAAGGTGTTTTCACAAAATAAGACCTCGCTAATGATTCCAAATTTAAACAATTTATATCAAGTTTTGCACCGGTCTTTCCATTGAGAAAACCTCTCTCTCTCTGTCTCCCTCTCTCTCTCTCTCTATCTCTCCCTCCTTTTTAACAACATTACTTTCATCTCTTCTCTTAACATGTCCACCACCATACCACGACAGTCGCTCGCTTCTCAATTTTTCATTTACTGGTGCATTTTCAAACTTCTGTTCCGTGTACACTTATTTATGTGTACATTCTTGTCCTATGTCCACATCCATCTTAATATTCGCATCTCCGCTACATACATTACAGTTGTTTTTCATACATCGCTTCTATTTATTGGAAAATATTTCTGCTAAATGGATTTTTCCCCATACGAAAAAATTATTCTTATATGAAGCTGAGTTTATCCGCATTAAAAAAATATCAAAAGATCCATTTTTATAGAGAGCTCACTCTTAACCAAAAAAAAAATTATAAGTATGCAAAAATTGTTGTTACAAAAATATACCCAATATTTCTTTAGACACTTTCCTTGTTTATTCTATAGATTCGGCTTTCCTTCATTTGAGGAAGTCCTCACCACAATAATAATTATAAAAAAACACGCGGTGTGCATGTGCTAAACCACATATTATAATTATATTATTTAGCTTGGGTCTAGATTATAGTCCTAGAATATTTGGTAACTAGATGTTGCCCACGAAAAAACAAATATATCAGGAACTATGCATTTTAAGGCAAAGTCAAAAGAAGTGAATATTACGAGCATTGTAAAGAATTTCGTTTCTTTTGTTACTAATTGTAAAACTTATCGCTTACGATTCATGGCTCATTTAATAAACAGGTTTTTCTATCCCGATAATATTTCTAATATTGGATTACTGAAAATGCGTCTTTTTTTAAATCAGATAGATTTATTCGCCAACTTTGAGTTGCTTTTTTTTACTAATTCATTCTTTTTGAACTATTGGACTATTATTAGTAGATAATAGATACTATTAGTCATTCTGTGCTTTTATAGCAAAAATACTGATAATTTAGAGTAGGGTTCAACGCTACGCAAATGCTCCGACTTTGAACAAATAATCTCATTCGGTCTTATTACAAAACACGGACTAAAGTCAGGTTTAAACCCAGACTATGAAGTCCAGGCTTAATCTTAAGACCAAGGTTTAAACTTCTTCTTATTACAAAAACAGAATAATCCGTGGACTACTTAGGCCATGGTTTAAATCTTGGCGGAATAACAACCACAGATTACTCTAAACTTTTGTTCGTTCATTGTGATATCATTCGGTCGCAACGTTCCGTTTTCTCCGAAAGCAAAAATTTTCTGAAATCGTTAATAAATATTATTAACTAAAAAATGGTGAAAAAAATATTTACAACATTATAATTATTAAATTTAAAGTCATGAACGATAGTTGGACTTTATTTTATAGTAAAATATCATTATCATGCCTTTATTTAGCAATCATTGTTATAATATTGGAAGATCTATGATGAACGTTAAATGGAGCGTAGTTTTTCGGAGCCCGCGCGTTGTTCAAATTTTTTTTAAATTTTTATACCCACTTTTGAATAATTTCAATACCCGTACTAACTTTTACGTTTCCAGTGGTTTAAACTTTTAAATTTGAATTAAATAATGGAAGGAGAAAAGAATAAGAGGGGCGAAAATTGGACTGCCGAGGAAAAAGTAAGCCAAAATATGATGTATTTTGGTATTTTCCACAAATCAAATCAAAATGACAAGTTTGACGTTTTGTTTTTGTGGTTTAGACACTTAGACCAACGTTAAACTAGGTGTCACGTAGGTTTATCTTTAGACCAGAGATAGTCCCAGGTTTAGTACTAAAACGCGTTTTGTAATAACATTTTCGTTAAACCATGGTCTAAAGACGTTTTAAACCTGGGTTTAAAGTTAGTCCGTGTTTTGTAATAAGACCGATTATGTTTATTTTTAAAATACCTATTAAACGCAGATATTTGCCTGAGTTTTGATAAAAAATTTCCTCATACATTCTTTTCCTTACATTTTTGGGTCGGACTTGTCTCAAAATGGAGATAGCAATAATGACATTGTACCTATCTGTGAGCAGGCCAAATGCGACTGGTGTGCGCAAGATGTTTGTTTTTATTCTGATCAGCGAAAATGCTATAGAGACTCTTATTCTTTTTTAATATATTGGTGTTCATACGTTTCACGCCAAGATCACAGATCTAGTGTAATAATAGTGTAGCGTACAATTAATTCATACGATAACCTTTTAATCGAACAGGAAATAATAATCATCTGTAGGTACTATTATTAATTATTTGTGAAGTAACTGTGTGTGTACATTGGAGATATTTAATAAAATATTGGTTGAATGAAGGATTCTGAAAAAAAAAATTTTTTAATTCTTATCTGTCTGTTTGTTCCCGATGGACGTAAAATCTACTGAACGAATTTTAATGGGTTTATTTTTTGTTTGAAAGGTCTTGGTCAAAATTAACTATGTTTATAGATAGTTTAGATCCGTTCACCTGGATGAACAAAGCGGAATTTAATTTTACAATTTCACCAAAGCAAGTCACCCAGGTGAAAAGGTTCGAAGATACAACCAAATATAACCTTAATAAAAAAAAATTTGAACGGACAAAATATTTGAAAGTTATAAGGTGAAACAAATATTAAATAAAAAAAAACATGAGTGTACAATCACAGACACAGGTATACTTACTTTGCAATTTAACGTACAGTCGCTCTCAAAAATTGTTGAACACTTAACAAACAAAATCATCGTCACGTTAAAATAAATGAAAAAGTAATTAAGTATTATTTTTGTGAACTTTAGAGAACAAATGGTTTTCATTTTTTGTTTCTTATTTTATGTATAGTTTTGGAGCTAAGTTGGTCGGTAACTTTGGCTGCTAGCCGTGCTAGGTAAATGCCTTTTGGGCCACCTCCACCTTACACTCCGGGGCCCGAGACGGCGGGATACCTGCCCCACTGGCGACGGGGGTGGTATGCTATGCATGGGATCACAGCTCCAAAAAAAAAGCGATGGCTCCATCGAATAAACGTGCAATCGAAAAATGACAACTTTACAGGAGAAAATAACCTTTACTCATCAATATCTAAAAATACCATGTAGGTCGGTTAATACTAAAATCAAATTGAAGTTAAAAACTAAATCTTTTTGACTGGTAACTGAGAAAACATGCAGCATAAAATATTCACCCATATTAATTTTCTTGTGACAGAAAAATATTATTTCCGTGGAAAAAACATATATATGTATATATTTATGGAAAAAAGGAATCAAATGCAAATACAGCCTTATTTATGGACTAAAAAATTAGGATAACGGGCCGAAAACCCGAAAAAATCGTGAATGACTCTTGCACGTCTATTCGATAGAGCCATCGAAAGGTAACTTGGAAATGTGTTAAGATAATTCTGACGGCGACTGTACTCAAGTTTTTAATTGGCAGGAGTGATTCAACTAACGTTCGCTACATTTGTTTGTCATTATATCAATTGTGCAGCACACTGTTGCATTTTATTCACGTAGGTACCCATCCACTTATAGCACATGGTACTCGTCGGGGCCTCGCAGACAGACGCACATAATTTAACTTCAAGGTCGTGGACAAAATAAACCTTGAAACAATTCAAGGTTTATTTTCAACAACATGAGTTGTGTCAAATCTGAAATGAACATATCTGTAGAATTTCAGTACGAATGAGGAAAAATCTGTTACAAATTTTTAAACATTAGAATTAAAAAGAGCATTTAAACTGTATAATGAACTATACTGGACCAAAAAAAGGAAAACTAAAATCAGTTATTAATTTTTCTAAATCTTTCTAGTAAGTACATAACTAGACAAATCAAATGAGCCCAAACATGACGGGTTTATCTTGTTTAGTTCACAAGTTCCTATGACCACTTACCGTGTCTATCTTTGGACCCTGGATATTACGTAGCATCAAGAGTATTTACTAAGACCAAACAAATGAATGCCTCGATTGGCTTATCTTTATTAATTACCTTCCAACTCCATTATCAGACCAGCATGATAATTATCACCGCACCGAATCCAAGATTTGACCAATACTAACAAACTAATATACAATCAAACAACAAAGCTTTTTTTATATTGGACACGTCAACATGACTTCACCTCGCCTAATGGAAAGCTAAAGGCAAAATCTCAGTACCGGGGGTCACCACTATATAAAGAAGAAAGAAAGAAAGAAAGAAAATACATTTATTAAACACACTACATACAGGTATGGTATATACACCGATATTGCTACAGTAGTGGCCCTCAGCTTCACGGCCTCATCAAATGCTTTTTAACACCCCGCTTAAAGGACCCGGGACTATAGGAGGAAGGAAACACATGCGCTAGTAAAGAATTCCAAGGCAGTCTTCTTAGCAGTCGGGTAATAAAAATGAATCCTAAACTTGATGTACAGAAACTATAAACTGTGTTCATAAAAGCTTATCAATTTAGAAGCACAATGGTTGTCTCCTTGACACAGCGCGGCGGTCATATAAGGAAATGACTGGTCGACAGTCGACACACTAGTTTAGAGCCACCTATTGTCAACCAGAGATTGCCAAGAATAACATTCAATTGCGATTCGTGCTTTAGCGTAAATAGAAACAATCAATGTATTATCAGCAATACAAGTTTGTGATATTCTATCCATGTATCAACATAATACTATCATTAGTAGGTACATGTCAAAGTCAAAGTCAAAAATCATTTATTCTGTATAGACAATTTTAAGCGGCACTTACAAAACATCAAAATCAAAGTTATTTAAAACTAGAAGCAAATTGACCACCGATTCAAAACGCGGCAGAAGACTCCGGCAAGAAACTCAGCGGGCTGTTTTTTTTTTGGTCTATTTACTACAAATTGCCTTAATCTAGATACAGTATTAGTTTGTTCGAGTAACATAGTTGAGTTGGTAGGTACCTACCGGAATCCTACAACCTATTTGGACGTCATGTGTCACGTCACGCGCCATTATGAATATTATTAATAGACGATAATATAATAATAGCCAGCTTTTGTTATCAATTCGGACTGTGAACGAGTATAGCGGGAATCCCATTGGCATTTAATGAGAGATAAAATATTGTTATTAATATTATTATATTAATGAGAGAAATCGAGTCTATTGAATGACATTACAAGCTTACTGTAGACACAGCCACAGTAAAAGAGGCTAACCTTTTTTCGTGCCGAAATCTCCACGGATAGCACCTCCTTCAAACAGGAGCTATAAGACTGAAAGTAAATACTTATTATTAATTTTGCTAATTATGCTGATCATCTGTTCAGCATTGTGATACGTAAGCAACAGATTCTGGAAAAATGTTGGTAATGTCTGCTCAATCGTAGGTACTGTGAAAGGCATATATTATAATCAACATACATACTTTTTTTTTTTTTTTTTTTTTTATACCACTTCCTAAGTTAAGGTAAAAGAATGATGGGGAAATATCCAAAATATAATCAAATTAATTCCCTCAATAATTATGTTGAATATATATATTTTTTGATATTTCCTCACCATTATTTTAACTAGTTTATATAGGGAAAATAACATATTTCAACGTCCAAGCAAAATAAAAAACTAGCAGCACGCCACATGCTCATGAACAAGTAACGTTGATTCTAAACAATTTGATAATGTGGTTGATTGTAAACACCAAACACCAAACCTTGTACCATATTTTCAGAAATGAGATGAAAAGAAATGATTATTTGAATATAAATTCAAATAATATACGAACAATATTTTTTCGAAATATCTATATTTTGAAAAACTGAATTTAGTTTAAGTAGTACTTGCTTATAAAGATAATCTGACTTTTTATTTGAATGTTTTGAAATCCTAAAGTGGTCTGTGTCTGTGACACCGTTAGCCTTATACTCTGCGCCGTTTAAGGTGACCCTCTGGCCTGCCATACCGTGTAAAGCCTTTCTTTCTTTTGGCGTGACCCTCGTGCCGTTGTTCTTAACGTAATTATAATATCAAAGTTTCATCGTAAACAGACTAGTGGTTTATGAATCAATTGAAATAGAACAATGATAATATTTTGATATTTTGGATTGCAACTGCAACAGTTTATTTACCAACATTAAAAACCATAAACACACGAGTATTATAAACAAAACATAAACAAACAAAACACTTTGTTTGTGAACCGATTTTCTTTATATTTTTGTTTAGCCTATAGGCATTAGGCATTTTGGATTGGGAATTTTCGTTTAGCGATTGGACCAGCCTTAGACTAGATGTCAGCAATGAATATAATCACATTTATTTTAATTTAATATGCCTCAGCACACATTTCAATGAAGAACTCCCATTGAGTCGAACGTGAGAGTTCAATTAGCTAAACAGGTGAAAGTAATACAGTTTTTTCTACACCTTAAATCCTATTTTTCTCTTTTTTCCTTTTTTTTATACTACGTAGATGGCAGACAAGCACATGGCCCAACTGATGGGAAGCGGTCACCGTGGCCTATGAACGTGTGGACTAAGGGTATTACACACGCGCTGCCTACCCTAAAGGGAAGGGCAGAGGGCTAGGAAGGGGGTGGGGGAAGAGGAGTACAGTGAGTTCTGGCTACCCTACTTACCGGCGGGAACACAACACGATGGTTATTATGGCCGCGGTCTTCTGTAGGGCGGAGGTACTACCCCAGTCGGACTGCTCATTTCAGACGGGTGATACCATCGTTTCCTACCTCCTTTCTCTTTGTCTTTCTTACAGCCACTATTAAATGCTTGACTTGTATAATATTAGGTCCTGATGCGATCTTTATCTCACAAGTGTGATTGTTGTAAATTGCAGAGACTGCGAGGCGCCCCGGGTTGCAGAGCCGGAGCCCGAGAGCCACAACATCCTGCTGCTGTACGCGCGGGAGGGAGACCACGGCCAGCGCGCCATCGCCGCCCTCAAAGCGCTCCTACAGCACTCCTTTGGAGGACAGGTGAGACATCGACTGTTCTTAAGGCTAGTTTTTTTTTTACATAGGTGGCAGATAAACACACGGCCCACCTGATAGGAAGCGGTCACCGTTGCCTATGGACGTGTGCAACACCAAGGGCGTCACACTCGCGCTGCCAACCCTGAAGGGGGTTAATGGGAGGGGAAAGGGGGAGGTTTGTTGGGGAGGTATTATCTATATGGCGTTCAAATCCTCATAGTACTAGCCGGCATGTCCTGCTAGCCCTATACTTGCTGATGATGAGGAGCCTAATTCAGTTACTGATTTGCAACAATGGATGCATAAACCAGGATATCTCTTAGTCAGCTGTATAAAGTTAGCAATTGATGTTACAAGCTCCCTTAGGTAACTGCTTACCACCATAACCGGCATAACCTGCCCCGCTGGCCGCGGGATGGGTATCCAAGAGGATTTCCGCACGGAAAAAAAGTTCGACATTTTTCTCCACTATTTTTCGTATAGGAGCAACTACTGTCACAGAATATACCATTAAGTGGAAGTTCGCTATCGCCTGTGTGCCACAATACCGTAAAGATGTACAACATAACTGTTTCTGCAATTTAGAATTCGCTTGTACTAACACAACACACAGACTAAGAGGTCAGGTGTTCATTAAGACCATTAGTATAGACAAACACTGTTTTATTTGCGTTTACTAGACGAGTCTGTAATGTATTGTATTCTGAGAATCTAAGTTTGGAAAGCGAAACATAGGCATTAGTTCTCCGTAGATAAATAGTATCATAAAACACAAATTATTACCAAATTTAAAGGCCTTAAGTCATAAATTCATTAACAGATTATGATATTAATGGGTGTCTTCAACGATAATTAAGAACTTTATAGAATTCTTTGTTATCCCTCAGCCTAAAATATAGCGTGAACTATCATGAGATAATGTTCAAATCAATTGTTTATTAATTAAAATGCAATTAATGTTCATCTGTATCAAAATAAAGGTTTTAGATTCTGTGGTTTCACGTAGAATGTTGCCCTAGGGTTGCCATCTGTCTGAGTTTCCTTGGATTTGTGGTGATGCGGAGGGTGTCCAGGGCCCGTAGACAAATGTCAATGTATTCCGTAGCGTAGCGTAAAATCGAATAGAAACGGTTAGGTCGACCAATCACATCCAAGCTCGTCGCCGGCGTACGATGCGCGCGCCGCGGCGGAATCACGAGCTGGAGTGTGATTGGTCGACCTAAACTATTGTATTCGATACGATACGATAGCGATTTAGACTTTTACCACTTGGCTACGGGCACAGGTAATTTCGTTTTTATCGTAAAGTTTTGTCTATTAAGGAAACAAAATTATATTCTTCTGTAAACTAAAAGATGGTTTGTATACCTATAATGTTTTGAATTATGGGTGTATAAATTCCAAAACACTTTTCGCAGGCAAAATACGCAATATTTAAGGTAAAATACTCAGGGTATTTTCGGCCACATTTTCAAATATATCAATGGCGGTATACAATAGTGGCGCCCGACCGATTTAGGATGAAATTATAGATATAAAAGCCTTCCACAAAAAATACACAAAACACTGAAAAAGCTATCAATATCTGTCATGTGATTTAGAAGAAGTAAGCGGGTAAACAGACCGACACGTGAAAGTGGCTTTATTTTGTACAATCTAAGACGTAAGGCCTAAGTAATGAACAATGACGCTACAACATTGCCACAGCTAATATTTACTTAGAAAATATATCAGTGATAATGCACAACTGCGAGCGCCTGTCGGCTTTTTAAGTGTTTGAAGCAAATATTGAGTGGAGAACCTGCCGTGCGCACATCAAGTGTTCGGACTTGTCCTCTCGTCAAGGAACTTGTTTACAGACTAGATTCATTGACCTCTGAGATACCACCTCATACGCCAATACATTGTATTAGACATTACCTCCACTATAGTACCCGTACCTGTTTAACGATCTTTTAATTATTTATAAGACTAGTTGATGTTCGCGACTCTGCAATTGCGGAGGTCGGTTTTCATTTTTTTGTCATATCTCCGATTCTACTTAACCAATTGTAATTAAATCTACAACAGATATTAAGTCTGACCAAGATATTTCTAATAGAAAAATCCCATTAAAATCTGGTCGGTAGTTAAAAAGATCGTTCATTTAACTCCCGCCTGCCACCCCCCCCCCCCCTCCAATTAACAGGGGTGCATTAGCATGGAGACTTGAAGAATACTTTTTGTTACGGATTAAACATATAGCAATTTTCTACGACAATGGGTTTCCATGCGGGCAGAGCCGTAATCAGTAGCTAGCTAGTAGGGATATAATTAGCGAACTCACTGAATCGAATCGAAAATATGAATAGTTTGTCAAAGTATAATGCGGAATAGCGGTGAAAGTGTAGCAAACAGACGTGTTTGTAACATTCTAGTTTGACGAGTTATGCGGGCTGCGGGTTCGACGTCAATCGATTGCAGACTAGCACTTTATAGCTATGTTACAGTCAGTCTATTAGTTAGGCAAAAGTAGAAAAGACAATATATAGCTCCGGAAAGAACAATACTTATGAAAATAGTTTTGATTAATACAGTTGAACCAGTCTAAATTGGATAAGGTTATAAAGTTAAATGAGGATGGTTGTTTCTTACCGAATCTTGCCATGTCGTTTGCTCCTGCATACAGTTAGCCAACCCAGTAGGGGTCGGCTTATCAGGCTAACTAATAATAAATAAATATTCTACGACATTCTACACAGCGCACCCTAGACCCAAAGTAAGCTTAGTTTAACTAGCTTGTGTTATGGGGTCTAGAATGCTGATAAACATACTTATATACTTTTTTTTGTAGATACACAGGTACTTATCTTATTATACATAGAAAAGAAACACCCAGACCAATGCAAATAGACATATTCATGCATACAAATATTTGCACTACCGCTACGCCACAGAGGCCTAACTAAGAAGCGGCGTTTCGATATATTCCGTTAAGCTACCACTATTTGACTTCTAAAGCCTATTGGGGAAGTTCTGTATTTACACTGTTTAAAGTCAAAACAACCGAGTTTGACCAGTCGAAATCAGTATTAACCAATGATTAAAGACACAACTTGACCAATCTGTTCAGTAAAAAGTACTTAAATTCCTATTTTTTTTTTAGGCAAAAGTACTTTTGACCGGTTTTGAGTATTGAGTGCGACACACACATTAGCACTGTTTTGAACATGCCAAACAGGTTCAATTTAGCTGTACTTTATTAGGAAGGTCAAATCTGTTGGGAGCCATATCGGTATTTGAAGATATTATCATGCACACAGGACAAGTTGGTATCACATAATAATTAATCACACCGGTGTGGGTGTGCACTACACATGTGTGATATGATAATAGACTAGCAGGTTTTCTTACCTCACTGTCATGTTCATCGGTAGCTTGGTGAATAAGGATCGAGAGATCCTGAGTTCAAAACCTGCCCGTTACACTACCAACCTAACACAAGCAATTTAGCTTAAGGGGGAACTCTAGTAAACAATTTCGGTTATCAATATATTTTTTATTATTATTTTGAAAGATGTAAATTTGTTAATAATTATTAAGGTATCATTATAACACTGTTGTTCATGGACGCTTGCTATGAGTAGGTACACCAATGGTGGCGCTAGCATTACAAAGCTCAAGTAATATGCTTAAGTAACAAGTTTCACACAAACATTTTTATCGATTTAAATCATAAATTGATGTAAATCGATAAAAATGTTTGTATAATGTGCAACTAAAAAGTGTAAATTTAACAAAAATATGGTTATTGGTGGGTTGCAGGGTGCTGCTTGATAGAGGTTATTACTCACGCCGACATGATAGAGTACTTGAAATCATACGTGAAGCAGTAAGTCTTTCAGTAGCTAGAGCCCAAAAAGAATTTTAATGGATTCGTATGACAAGCACTATAAAATCCCAGAGGATGTTGGTGTCTCGTCATCCAGACCGGACATATTCCTCTTTTCTAGACACATTAAACATATAATACTAGTAGAGCTTACTGTACCGTGGGAAACCAACATTCCTAAAGACCACACAATAAAATTAAATAAATATTACGATCTAACAAATGAATTTAACAAAAATGGCTATGTTGTTAATTTATACGCGGTAGAAGTAGGAGCGAGAGGTATACCAGCAAAATCTCTCTATAACCTTCTGAAAGACCTTGGCCTGTCGAGAACTGCAGTAAGTTCTGTTTTAGAACGAGTATCTAAGGCTGCATTAACATGTTCCTTCCAAATTTGGCTAGGCAGGGCGGGAAACTCGAGCAGTGAAGGTGAGCGTTGATGCGCATCTCAAAGGGGGCCTCTTTAAACCTACACCTAGGTCGCAAGTCCTGGGAACTGCTCGGAGTTTCTCCCTCTGCTACACGATGGACCCGGCACCCGCACGGTGAATCCATGGAATGCTAAGAAGTTCGTCTCAAAGAGTAAAAATCCCTCGGGTTTTTATGAAGTACAGCCATTGCAGACCATAATTATTGGGAGTATTAGATTAATGTCGACCGACTCAGTTCTGCTCAATATTTAGCTGATTTGACTTGTTTTTAATTAATTATCTTTGCTTTTTAATGTTCCTAAATTAACATGCCTTCAAACGATATACTTAATTGTTTGTTTCAGGTAAATCTTTGAAGTATATTATTTAGTATGTTTTATCTGTATGTATAGGGTATTATTTGGGTAATACAACGTGTTTCTTTATGGAAATAAATAAGTAGGCGTCGTTTAAGATTTTAACTTTATTTTTATTTAAAAGTATGTATGTATACTTATTAGGAGTTGAAATATTACATGAGAAGTTTATTGCTTTTGAAATTGAAATTTTGCGCGTTTGTGAAGGTTCTTGGATAGTTTAGCATTTAGCAAGGTTGGATTTTTTAATAGTCGATAGGTCTGTGTTTGACCACTATCTCATCTGGTAAGTGATGATGTGGTCGAAGATGGAAAATAATGTTTAGATTTTTTGAATTCCATCTTTAACCCTTTCCATACTCGTCAACCTCTCTTCCCCTCTACTAGGACTAGCAGCGCGAGTGTGACACCTCTGATGCACACGTCAATAGGTCACGGTGACCGCTTCCCATTAGGTGGGCCGTGTGCTAGTCCGCCACCTAAGTAGTAAAAAAAATTATGTACATACATTAGTTAGTGAATATGCACGGGCTTCTTGATCCTTGTTCTGGAAGTATTTAGTTAATATGTAGTGTGGTGTGGCTACGTGTGCAGGTGCTGGACGTGTACGCGGCGGACGTGTTAGCGCTGGCTGCGCCGGCGCCGGGCGCGTGGCTGCGCGGCGCGCTGGGGGCGGCGCGCACCAAGGTGCTGCTGCTGCAGTCGCCCGCCCTGCTGCAGCTGTACGCCACCACTGTCCGGGACCACAACATGCAGTGTAACTATACTTACCATACCTTCTAGCTTCATCATTTGATTTCAAGGTTTGGCAACGACAGCGCCCCTCACTCGCACGGGAAACGCTGCTGTCATAGACAAATACCGACCGAGGTGGGAATACCCCTCTAGAGGACTTCAAGGAGAAAAGTCACATGTCCCTCTGACTAGCAGTGGGTACAGTGAAACACAAACAGGAGATAGACTTTTAGCGCCTCCTTTGTTTGTTGTGTAATACCGATAGTATCATGATTAGATATACAGATATAGATAGTCCGTGTTGTGGTTCCAGTGCAAGAGCCGCTGCTGGGGCGGGGCGCGCTGTACCGGCGGCCGCACTTCGGGGATCAGCTGGTGCTGCTGGCGCTGCGCCTGCTGTCCGAGAGCGTCACCACCCCCAATCAGTACCATAAGTACTACCTTGCCACGTGAGTTATCTACCACCTCTTTATTTATATTTGGGAAAGTAAATTATAGAGACCCATTTGATAGGTCTCCACGAATTAGGATAGAACAATATCAGATGACTGAGAACCATGATTATACTAATACTATGTTAACGGGAATTAATACGATCATGGTATAGGAATGCCTGACGTTCCGACCAGGTTACACCAGCCGTGGTAACAAGCTGACTATCTCAATTTTTTTTTTATTCATGATAGGCTTACGTTTGAACTCAATCTCACCTGATGGTAAGTGACGATGCGGTCTACGATGAATCACGCTTGCCTAGAAGGAACCTATTCACTCGTGACTTGAAAACTCCCAGGTTATAGCTTTCCGGAAACACAGACTCAGGCAAGGAATTCCACTCCTTAACTGTGCACGGGGAGTTCTCAAGAAATAATAGTTCTTGAGATATCCCTGTGGACAGAGTTGTGGGCAACAGCTAGTATAAAATATAAATGCAATAATGGTTGATGTATATTAATTTGGTTCCCCTGGTCCACAGCTACTCGGGTCTGAGCGGGGAGGTGCTGCCGGCGCTGGTGCCGTACCGGCGCTACGAGCTGCCGCGCGCCGCCGCCACCCTGCTGCATGACCTGGCGCCGCCCTCCGCCCCCTCGCCCGCCGACCCCTGCCCCTCGCCCTCTCCCTCTCCCACCGCCCTCCTCCCGCCCTCCTCCCCTACCTCCACCAGCCCCCCGGTGCCAGAACTGCTCGTGCAGCAGTTCGCGCACGCTGCCGATGAGTTTATTGAACACGCGCTAGCCAACCCTGACTACCTCGCCGAGGAACTCATCACCGTGTGAGAAGCCGCCCGCACCACCTAGCGTCAGGATACAGGACAAGAGTTATCTTATAACCATTGATTTACAAAAAACCCAAGATGCGCAGTCAGGATGTCAAAACCATCCGCATAAAATGAGTTCTAAAGAATTCATTTCAAATAGTCTCGCATCGCTCGTGTTTATGTACAGTGCTTTGTAAAAAGAGCTTTAAATCATGAGTATAAAGTTGAATTTGCAAAAAATATGTTTTATAACTACTTATGTGATTAAAGACAGATTTGAATGTCAATTTAGTTCGAGACTGTGTATGTAAGGTTTTTTCTATATATCAATGCTTATAACTTATAATATAAGAATGGATATATAAAATCATTGATTTTGGTCATTATCGAATGACATTTGACTCGTCCGGCTCTCGCCGGTCCGACCCATTTGTAACTCCGTCTAGGACTGTGACGCTACAAACATGTCCTCGACTAATATTTTGGTCACGATGGATTAAATCATGACTTAAGAGAGTCAAGTAAAAAATAGTAGTAGTACTAATACAATGTATTTTTTTATTACACAATATGTATAAAAAGGTCATGAAATTTTTGTTTACCTTATAAATTATACAATCATCTAAACGCCGAATAGTAAACAAAAAAAATTGTAATTTGATAAGATGTAAATCAAATTACAATTTTTTTTTGTTTCATTCATTAATAAAGTCTTATAAGATAATTATATTAAAAACAAGTGCCTTGCAAAAAAAACTTATGTCTAAAAAATGTGTTGGGAACGATTAAACAAAAAAATATATTTATATTGTGTACTTATATCATAACTAGGCTAGGAGAACTAATATCAGCAAAAAAAAAGTATCCGTGTAATGCATTTGTTAAACAAAGTACTTATAAAAAAAATTAAACCTCACATAATATTGATATATGGCCAAATGTGGATGCTGTGGATTGAATCTCTGTAAATTGTAAATCTTTAAAGATATATTTAGAATAAAATGTTCCCTATATTAATAAAAACCTTGCCATGGCCAAAAATAAATAGCGAACTTATCTATGTGATATTTTACAACAAAAACATACGAGCTCATGATAATCTGGCTCAACCAAACCACAGCATACTTAGATATGTCACATTTGACCCCCAATAAACTGCAAAAGTTTTTACAGGAACAGTAGTGCGATTGTGACGTCCCTGTTGTTCCACACGTCTATAGGCCACGGTAACCACATCCCATCAGGTGGGCCGTGTGTTTGTCTACGACCTAAGTGGTACAGTCTCGGGTCCTTTTAGCGGGATGTGAAAAAGCATTTGATGAGGCCGTCAAGCTGAGGGCCACCAGCCACCACTGTAGCACTATCGGTGTGTGTAGTGGTGACCCCGGCCTTTACCTTCAGCTTACCATCAGGCGAGGTGAAGTCATGTTGACGTGTCCTGTATATATAAAAAAGTAAACCGTTGGATCACGAACATAATCACTTTATATGATAGGGTCTTCCTCGTGCCGCGGGAAGAGCACGCTCTGTTCCTCAGCGTCTTTGCCAATGGAAATTAAAAATAATAAAAAATGAAGCCATCAGATTTTTAACTTTGATGGCTTCCATATATTTTTTTTATATAAACATATTTAGATATAAGAAACTGTCAATAATTAGTCGGTGTAAAATATATTTTTTATACAAGATGGCCCCAATAGTCATGTATGTTACTAATATAATAAAGACTTGTTAACATGTCGTCAGGTGAGTACTTGTTGTACAATCATGGGCGGCTACTAGTATATTATATTTGTCTCAGTAAGCCAAAACGAACAACATATATACGTAACGGTACATATCTATCATAATATGTATGGATGTATGGAGTAATTTTGTACGTAATAGTGTTAAGTGCAACTTGAACCAAATCTAAATTCATATATTTACTAAGAAACCAGTTTTCACGTTAGAGATACCTATTTTGGGAAGTTCGCTGTTTTTAACAGACTAAAAAGAGGTGGCCTTCAAAAGAAACTGTTTAGCTGAACCTATTTTGACTTGACTTTAGCTTATAAATTCTTGTTTCTTAAAGGAATAGTCGGAGCCTGTATTTAATTAATTATCTAATCACTTAGCTTGGATAACGACCTATATAAAATAAAATAATCGGGGCGTGAAGGCCGTCAAGCTGAGAGTTACTACTGTAGCTGCACTATCGGTGTATGTAGTGGTGTGACCCCCCGGTCTTTCGACTTTAGCTTACCATTAGGCAAGGTGAAGTGTCATACATACATTTTAGTATAAGTGAAAAGTTATTTTAATTGTTTGTTTCTGGTTTCAGCAAACATTGAACTTGGATTTAGTACAAGTGTCTTTAGTCTTTAGATTTATTGATGACGTCATCGCGTCAGGTTGTGTTTTTATTATTAATATTTGAACACAAATCGTAATTCTAGCCCTTAAGTAAATTACTGTCAGTTAAAAATCAAAATGTTGTATGTTTGTTGTTATTTGTATAAAAGTGTAATGTTGTTATATATTGTTTGTACCTTTAGATATAGTTTTAACGTTGCTAGTAACGTTTTGTAGTCACACATTTAATTTGCTAGTACTCATCAGTTTAGTGATCATAATATCTGAGATTCGATGTTTATAACTCCAAAATGTATGTTTTTTTTTAAGATTTGTGTACCTATAAAAATAAAAGAATTTGTACCTAACCGTTTCTACCTAACGTTACTCCTATAAACTTGACATTTATTGTGTTCACAATTTAATGATCAAAACTTACTATCAATTCGTATTGTTACATGTTAAGCGACTTCCGGTGTACCTACTTCTTATAGCAAGGAAAATGCATTACAAAATGCAAGCGAAATTATAAGTTGGAACTTTCACACTATAACTTTTTTTTTTCACATATTTGAAGTAACAAAAAAAAGTACAGGTACTTATAAAATTTTGTGTGTTCTGGTACTAAACATTATTTTTTTACACTTTGTCAGGTGCTATCGTAAGTTTAGTCTATTCGTTATTGTCTAGTTATTTTGAAGTTTTACAACCGATATAATCTATTATACGTAAACGGGAATTAACGCGATCACGTTAAAGGTATATACATACCTTTGGATGGAAACGTCAGGCATCCAAAGGTATGTATATACCTTTAACGTGATCGCGTTAATTCCCGTTTACGTATAATAGTCATGGAACGCGAAAGTTTAAAAGTTAAAAAGTCGATATAATCTATGTTTAGAAATAGATTATAGCATAATACTATTGTTTACTTTTCTCAAATATAGTGCACTTGAAGTACAATCATTTAATTTGTGTCTCATACCCTCTTCTATAATTTGTAATATTATTTTAAGATGGTTATCATAATTTGTAGCTTGTAAATAAATAAACTATCTGTAGTTACTAGTTATAAGATTAAAATTGCAAACACACTGAATGCAATAAATAAATTGTTTTTTATGTGATTTTATTATTTTACCTCTATCATCTATATGTGCTATAGGCGTTCTGCAAATACGATTTATAGTCAAAATTAATTCTATAGGTATACAAAGTGCACAAGATTTCTTGGCCACCAAGCTTCAATAACGGAGATGCTAGCATAGTATAACACCGCAACAGATCCTACTCATAGTTCCTACTTTTGTAGTATGTTAATTTAAAGTTAAATATTCTTTAATTTCACAAAACTCCACTATAGAAATCCTATAAGTATCGTAGATTTCACATGTTTTCTATTAAACCATATTATTGATGGACAGTTATTTGCTATGTGACTTTGACGATACGTAAAATATGCTTCTGCCAGTGTTTTGAAATAAATAATTATAGGTGAAGGAAAAGTAAAATCAAAATATCTTTCCAAATTCAACTGTGATCTCATCTGTGCGATGTCTACTCATACCTGATTTAGAGAAAGGTAAGTACAGTCTGCAATGTCTAAATTATATCGGTTTACAGTTTATTGTCGAATTTTTTCTTGAACGGCATCTACTCTGTTGATCAACACTATACGACATTAAAATTTTGAAAGTTCCCGCCGGAGGTGTGGTCCTGTGTGAGCGGGACGGCGCATGTGCGGGGCGCTCGCACAGGTAACAGACATGGCGTCGCGCTATTCATTATGGCAACCGATGTAACGAGCACGCACGGAGCAAAATATGGATGTGACACCCCGGTGTGCGGTACCATGAACGACGATTTCTATTAGCTGAATACTCGTACTTACATACTCTTTGCTACGTACATTACATAGGAAAGATATTATTTTTAATTTACTATCACGTAACGAATTCTATAATGCAGTATTTTACACTGTAAAATAGTTTAATAGTAGCTATTAGCATGAAAATATATTGACGAAATCGCCGCATCTATTACTTAACGTAGATTATGGAAAAATGCTCACTTTCACCCATAATCAGAGACCATCAATTTCAAATTACAAATATTTGCACAGTGTAAAAATCTTGCCGGTACTACCATAAAGTGTGATGGGAATGTCCACACTACGCTACATGCGCAACTTTTTTATCAGCGATTTATTATCAGCCCTGTATTATATAACTGCCGGTGTGTGTATTCTCCGTCTCACTCACACCTGCTGTATGGTCTAGACCTGCGATGCCAATGTGAGAGTGAGACGAAACATGTTACATTAAATTTCGATCCTATTCTGTAATGTTTTGTCCAATCGCGTCCGATCTTTGCGTGTTCCGGTTCTTTGTCATCAATGGGTTGCCGGGCGAGTCCATTTGGAGTGCTACTTGACAATGTTTTACGCTATATTTAAATGAAATTGTAAGACGTTTAACGTTTTAGACTCCACACAATGATTCTATCTATCATCACGGCTACGAATTTTGTTCCTAGCTGTCGTATTTAGCGCAATCGCTCTTACGTCCTTTCGGCATTAATGAGTCGAGCCCACTTCAGCTGACTGCGTTGTACGCAAGGCTACTCTAACTAAACTAGTAGTAGTCCGGCGTTCAGAGGCGACGGTCGGGTGCGGGTGCGCGGAAGTGATATGCGGATATGTTATTGAGGATTAAAATGTTTTTGGAACGTTTCCCATAGGCGCGAGGGTGACTAAATCGCGTCCGGATCATTCAGTATCGCGAGAGATATCGGAGTACCGTGTGCGAGTGGCTGCCGGGCAGCACTAGTGAGTGCCGCGGCGGACGATCGGAGCGAGCCGAGGCTCAATAATGCTCAAATTCCTGACTCATAAGCTGCGAACGCATTCGTTGAATGAGGAGAGCGTTTCCGAGAAGGTGGGTGTCGATGCGAGCCGGTAAGCGACGTGAAGGTCACACACCGCCACCAGAAAATGGCCGCCGACCGAGAGAACAAAGAAGCGGAACGATGGCCGGCTCCCCGAGCGCGCGGTGCGAGCTAGCCTAGACTAAATACTGTGCCTGGTCATAACTAGCTAACTTTCCGGTCCGTTGGACAAAGTTTTGGGCATATATTTTGTTTGGGAGCCGGCGAAATCGACGGTCAAAGTGGCGGTGTATGTGCCGGGCGTACGATGGCCGACGTCTGTGATTGATCGGATGTTTGAGGCAGTGTTTATTTTTTTGCAGGTGGAGGAGCGCGACTCCGGCACCGAGTCGGACGACGAAGCTGAGCGCACCGACCCGGGTGAGTCTCCTACTGACCCGGGCTGGTTACACCGGCCAGTGTAATCAGTAGTTCCTTTCATTTGCGGATGTGAAGTACCTAGTCTTCTGCTTCAGATATGATACGTTTTCTGACAGCTTAGCCAGCTCTCTCTTTACTACAATCACAGCCAACCCTACGTCGACAAAGTGCCGGTGTTAGCCTAGCCCACGGAATAATAATTGAATATCGATTAGGCAATCCGTCACACAAAACATAGGAAATCGGGTTTGATAACGCTCGACTCAGGTGTTAATGTCATAGAATGAAACAATACACATAGTAAGTTGGTAGGTACTTTGTTACCTTGTGTATATGTTAATCGCCAGTATTATCAGAATCTTATTAGCATACTGACCCACCCAGGTGTGGTGTTCGTATTGTTTATTTTCCATTGAATTTGCGAGAAACGCCTAGTTTTTATTATCTACTTCCTACCTATTCACCTGTACCCGGTACTAAAGGGCTCTAGTGTAGGGTGGAGCGTGCGTGCGCGGCCGGCTGTGCAGTGTGATAGTCTTTGTTAATCTATAACATGACCTTGGCGTTCGACCTTGAACTTTTATCGACATTATCCGGCAAATTGAAATACACATTATGACGTTATCTATTAAAAGCTGCTTCGGTAGCGAATATGTAAACCGTTTTATGGCAAAATGTTTACTAAATGGAATCGTAGGTAGTACGATTTTCAGAGACCATCCTACCCACCTACTTACATTTTTGTACACCTCCAAACGTGACATGAATATGACTGCTGACTGCTCAATGTGCCCGGTGCACCTATCAATGGCAGTGTTATCATGTTATGTTACTGAAAGCTGTAATCTGTAATACAACACAGGTACCTACCTACCTACCTACTAACTGTCCATATACCGCAGGATAAGCCGTAGGTACTTATAATATCCTAGACAAGGACAAGTTATTATTATTTAGTTTAAGTATTTATTTACTAACTCGGATGATAGGTAATGTGCAGGACGTTCTGGTTCTTGAACGACTTTAATAATATTTTCGTGCGAACTGCGGCTTGGGCCGGATGTCATAATTTACTTATCATAATTACCTACTTCGTGTCTTGTCTAATTAATTGGCTAGTAGGCCTTTTTTTGTTTTAAGAGCCGTGCTAAGACCGGTAGGTAGGTATAATTTAATTTGAGGAAGATGTGATGTGATCTTCACTAGCATGAGGCTGGTAGGAACATCAATGATAGAGACACTAATATGCGCAAAACAGCAACAAGCAGTTATAGTTAATAGGTAGGTAGCCTAGGTAGGTTAGGTACTAGTCAGAAATTAGGTACAAAGGCTTCGAGCCTTCGCCAGGCAAAATGTCTTTTAGCATAGAATATAGGTACTCCGGGGTACGAAGGAAATGCCTTTGTCAATGCCAAATTCGGGGTGGTATCCATGAGAATTTACGCACGAAAAAAAAAGGATAGATTTTACTGATAATATTTGCATGCATGCAACCATGCCAAACTTGAAGGAACGACAGTTTGGAGAGAAAAAGAAATTCTCGTCATATTTTAACATCTGCATCTTCATTGGTATAGCATAATTGTTGCAAGTTAAAAAAATATAGGTAACTCCTCTCACGTTTCCATGTGCTTATGCCGTTAATTATTCGTATTATCAGACACAGAGTAGCCCTTTTTTTATCGTGCGGAAATCCCCATGGATACCACCCCCGTCGGCCATCGGGGGTGGTTATGTCGGGATCGAACCGACTAAAACCGCACGCCGTCTCGGGCCTTAGTAACCGGGGTGTAAGGTTACCCCAATGGGCATATCCCTCGCACCCCAGCTGACCCCGGGCCATCTACGGTTTTAAGATGGCCCCCTCGACCCCCCGCAAGGGGGGGTGGGGCGAGCATCGCGCCACTTCGCCGACGGTGGGGTGTAGGGTGACAGGAGGCCGTCCTGTCACCCAACCGTCGGCGCGCAGACAATCAGCTCACCCCCGCTCGCTCCCCACTGTGCCATCTGCTAGTCAGAGGGACACGTGGAGAGCCTCGGAGCAGCCCTCTAGAGGGCCACTCCCACCCCGGCCGGATTGGCCGCAGGCAGCAACGTCTCCCGTGGCGAGTGGGAGGCGCTGCTTGCCTCCGTTGCCCAGGTGCACCACGTGGAGGTTCCGGCCCGCACCCACACAGAATAGCCCTAACGGCTCTTAATGGCAATCGCTTAGCCTATGCAGTCCACTGCTGACCAGCACAAGCCTATCCCAGCTACCTTTTTCAGATCCTCAGTCCATATTGGACTCAGGACTCACTCGTTTATACATTAGTTTTTGGGTTATCCACTTTATGGGTCCTCGTTTCGGCACCAAGTCATAACAATCTAGACGGACTGATAGGTATAATCTAACTTTATACATTGCGATTGCAAACAGCGTGTTATGAATTGATCGCATGTCAGCCAAAAGCTAATAATAATAATACCAGTGTCGATTTTCATTTTAGAAAGTAAGGAAACGAATACTTATTATATCCAATAATTATGAGCAATAACTATAAAGCAGTAGTAAGTGCGATCATTAAGGGCAAAACTTTATAATTGTTGGTAGGACCATGATTTCCTGCACGAATGGGCCCCACTCATGAGGAAATACCACCCTCTCACTTTTATTGATGTTAGTAGCTGTATTCTGTGTTTCTGGTACTGTGAGAGTACCAGAGATTTTCCTTTTCCCTAACCCTGCAGATTACATGGGGCGAATCATGGAGAAGAAAATATAAATGACTTAGCGAATATTAGATAAGATTCAAAAGTATTTCCTGGCTACAGCAACCAGGAATCCACTTACCAGACCTTTCTTCCAGCGTTTCGTGTCACCGTTTTCCAAAGAAACAGCTGTACTTTCTAATTAGATAGGTAGGTACTTGTTAAAACAAGTAAATGAACATGATTCCCGCTGTTCAATCAGTGTTAGGCTGAGCACGGATATCGGACTCCAATAAATCTAATTTGTAAAGATTGCTTTTACGAAATGGCTATGATTCAATTATCAGGTCCTAGAATTGTAAGAACTGAGTCCTTGAGACATAATTTAGTTTGAGTTTTGTATCACGTACAGTTTTCTTCAATAAGCAATGGGATTTAACTTCGTTCTAAGTAATTAAGTCTAAATTAAGCCTAGCTTGGCAAAAAAGATGGCGATGGTAGCTGAATGGATAAGGACACGGCCTCTTCTCAGAGGTATCGAATTCGAATGCCGGACAGTACCAATGTGAATTTCACTTTGTGGATTTGTGCTACTCACATGATTTACCATCTGCTGACGAAAGAAAAACATCGTGAGGAAACCCACATGTCCTACAAAAATGTCTAAGGACATGTCCGATCCACTAACCCGCATTAGGCCAGCGTGTGTGGATTAAGGTCAAAACCCTCTCAGCTCTCTCGTTAGAGGAGAGTAGACCCGTGTCCAGCAGTGGGATATAAATTCGATTCTACATTGTTCTACATTGCTGATAAAGGACACTTATTATACTTTTTTAACAAAACATATTGCCTCACTTAATAAGGGGCCAAGGTCAAGCCTACCGCTGACAACCAGGTACATTTCCATGGACTGTGTGTATTTGCTGTGGGATGTGCCACTCACGAGGAGAGGTAGGGCGCTTGTTATATTCTATATCGCCGGGAACCACGCGATATTTACTTAATTTATTTTTACGTTTTATAATATTCTCCAATAAAAGAGGTTATAAAAATATTGAGCCCGCTTTATCTTCATAATTAATTTTATTCTTAATTTACTGTCGAAAATGGGGCTTCACGCAGTAAATGTTATGCCGTTACGCTACCTCGAGGCCGCCAGCTAGTAAACAATTTTTTATACTATTTAAAAGACATGAACTGTGAAGAAAAAATGCGGTATTATTTAGAGTACAGACGAGACATCTACTGGGAAAATATTATGACGGTATAAAAAATTGTTTTTCGTAGAGCACGATAAATAATGAAATATTCTGGACTTTTCTTGCATAAAAATTGTAATATTTAAGGATATAGCCTCATCTAGATCCAGTCTGAGTATAGCTTGTTATATGGTTCTAGAATGCGGATAATAGGTACATATATTCGCACTGAGTGGGAATGGAACCTTCTAACGTGGCAGTCGAATGATCAAACATCTCTTAAATAGTTCCTACGGACTAATTAGAAATTGAAGTGATAATCTGTCACATTCCAAAATTAAAGCTTCTACGGAATACTCGTAGCTAGAACCCACTAGTGATATTCTCATACTTTTTTAAGTCATGATAGGTTAACGTTTAACCTCAATCCCACCTGATGGTAAGTGACGATGGTCTACGATGAATCTCGCTTGCCTGAATACAATCTTGATGTCGAGTCTCACTGATCATACGAGAGCTCACTTCGGGTATCCGATTCTTCAAGCATGTTTGGTTCGGTCCGTACGTTCCGGTAAGGTGGTTACCGCATGAGAAAAAAGAAAGGCCTTCGAATAGACTAGACTAGAACTTCAGGTAGTAGTCATACTTTTCTGCAATAATGTGCTAGATCGACCACAGTTGCGTTTAATATAATAAACTTTAAGTGGCTGTAGGCAATATTTCCTTTCTTATTTTTTATACTACGTAGGTGGCAGACAAGCACACGACCCACCTGATGATGGGAAGCGGTCACCGTGGCCTATGGACGTGTGCAACACTAAGGGTGTCACACACGCGCTGCCTACCCTGAAGGGAAGGGGGGAGGGCTAGGAAGGTACTGCCTACTAGTATTACTTGGGTCCTGACGTTCTCGTTTGCGTGCTACCTAAAAACTGTAAAATACTTGTATGTTTGTTTGCAGCCATCTATTAATTATAACTGGTATTTCTAATATATGTTTTTTTCTCATTTTTGTTAATTTATACTTTTTTTACTCATTTTAATTTAAGTATACTATTTATTTATGTATATTATTCTATTTTAAGTTAGCTATTCATTACTCAAGCTAGCAGAACAAAACTGGTTATTTTTATTATTTCAATGTATATTTACATCATATCTAAATCATAATATTTTGTATGGATATTTTTTGTAAAATGGCCCAAATAATTAGGACAAGGAAACAAATTCCGTATAGCTCTTTATTTTAAGGATTTTTAAATTGAAATTTTAAATTGTTCGGGTCGTTTAACTGCTTTAGGTCTAAGCTCACTTGCTAGCTGGTACAACACATTGACCTGCTGATCACTGATCACAGGACGAACGAGGCTTTTCTCGTATGTCTTAAGTAGACTAAAAATAGTTTCATAGACAATTAACTTATGTGAAGTACCTGAGATTCTGCGAAAGAGACCTTTTGCGACCAGTGGATATTCTGCGTCTGAGCTCTCTCACCCTGAAAATGTCAATAGTAAACCATCAATTTAAGTGACCGATTAAAATTTTAAAAAAAAGTTACTAAAGACACTATTTGCAAATAATTGATATAGGTACCTACCGAACATTCCAGATAACAATATTTAGCATAACCATTTAACAACCTGAGACAATGGCCGCTGACTCGGCTTCTGACCCATGGTTACACTGATGTAACAACGGAGCATACCTATGATCGGTAGTTACACTGATGATCCGTATTTACATTGATGTAACAACGGAGCATACCTATGATCGGTAGTTACACTGATGATTGGTACTTACACTGATTTAACAAATACCTATGATCGGTTACACTAAAACTTATTTATAATACTGGCGGCCTAGATTCTACGATAATTAAATGATCGGGGTGTACTGCCCTCCCAGCCCTCGCCGACTTCGAGCAACTGCTCGGGGAACTCGAGGGTATGGTGGCAGGGGTGCGCCCCGCTCACGCAGTGATCGCCGGAGACTTCAACGCACACTCGCATGGTTGGGGATCACCGGACACCGATGATAGAGGAGAAATGCTGGAAGAGTGGCCGTATCCACTGGAGTGGTGCTCCTCAACAGGGGAACGGTGAATACGTTTCTAAGGCCCCAAGGTGGCACGTCCATTGTGGACCTGTCGTTCGCCAGCCCCACGCTGGTACGCAGGATACGGCCACTCCGTTGTTACATCAGTGTAAATACCGATCATCAGTGTAACTACCGATTATAGTATGCTCCGTTGTTACATCAATGTAAATACCGGTCATCAGTGTAACTACCGATCATAGGTATGCTCCGTTGTTACATCAGTGTAACCATGGGTCAGAAGCCGCTGACTCGGCTTACCATGCTTACTTCAGAAGACAAAGTACTTACCTAGTAAATATTTTTTTTATCGGTCACGTTAAATGATTTCACCTCGCCTGATGGCAAGCTAAATGTAAAGTCTCAGGAATGGTAGTACCTACCATATTGGTAGCTCTCAGCTTGACGGCCTCATGAAATGCTTTTTCACGCCTCGCTTGAAGGAACCGGGTCTAAGACATACCACCACACGTATGCCAGATATTCTTATTTGAGCCACGCCCAGTTTCGTGGTATATTGTGGTCATTGTATTGTCAGTACAGAGCCGATCTGATTGCCAATCCGTCGATAACCGCAAATCCTTTTATTTTTATGGCTTTTTCTTGTAATGATTAGTTAACATTACGCAACCACAATCGGGCGTGATACTGATGATACCAGCGAGTATTCGCGGCTGATATTGATAATACTGTTTGTTATGAAAGTGTCAGTGACGAATATTATCGTTCCTCGTGTTCCTACACGTGTACCTATTTGTGTAGCGTTGACGACTGAGATGTCCGACTGGGGTAGTACCACCGTCCGTACAGAACACCGCGGCTATAATAACCATCGTGTTGTGTTCCCGTCGGTAAGTAGGGTAGCCAGAGCTCACTGTACCCCTCCTCCACCCACCCCTTCCTAGCCTCCCCACCTGTTTCCAGCCCTCCCCCTTCCCTTCAAGGTAAGCAGCGCGTGTGTGACACCCTTAGTGTTGCACACATTCATAGGCCACGGTGACCGCTTCCCATCAAGTGGGCCGTGTGCTTGTCTACCACCTACGTAGTATAAAAAAAACCTTACCAAGGTAGATGCCGTACACTATACTTGTTTCTAGGCGACGCATTTTGCCACAAACAAGTATAGTGAACAGCATCTAACTTGGCAAGGTTTTGGAGTAGTGGGGCTCACACTACTCCAAAATCTGGCCACGTTAGATGCCGCGCACTATAGTTACAATGAAGTCATTCATTACACTCACTACTCACCAGCGACACTTGAAAGCCTGTCAGGTGTTTGTGTCATCGGTTGATAGTTAAACAAGGTTAAACAAGTGCCATTCACGTTGACTGCCATCTTGGATGTGGTGACGTCAGCAACAGCGTCACAGCTCATTAGTTTCGCATTCAATTGCGTGCGAGTGCATGTTGCTTGCGGATAGTTTATCACCTCAGACTATTACATGGTCAGGTAGGTGGTTGTTCGCCTTACAAATTGGGAGGACGTTACCGGCCGTGGAACGCTCCATATAAAGTACTTTTTTTAATAAAACATAGAGCAGACTTAACTTCTTTTAGTTAAGTATACTAAAACCGCGCAGAAAGTAAAAAATACTTTTCTGAAAACCGTGTCCAAATCGGTTCAACAAACTTCAAAAATGTATAATTATATCTTTAACGTGATCGCGTTAATTCCCGCTTACGTATAATTAAACTTCAAAAACTTCTAACTTCAATACCAAACATACAGTTCAAACATTGAACCTCTTCTTGAAGTCATTTAAAAATGGGCTTTCTTTCTAACGATTTTTGATCGGAAAAAGTGAAAATCCAGGACGAGATCTGAACCCGAGACCAGTCCCTTACGAATGAATTACGGTAGATGGCCACCGGCGCCTTAGGCCGTAGAATATATCGGAAAAATTCGAGCATCTAGAACAGGTCCAGGTAGCTCAGTTGGTCAGAGCATTCCCTCTGTAACGGACTGGTCGCGGGTTCAATTTCCGTCTTGGATGTTCACTTATTCCGATCAAAAATCATTAGGAATAGTTAGCATTGTAATAATTGCTTTAGAATTTCATTGAATGCTTTCTTTCTACTACAGCATAGTACGTTATTAAAGATTTATAATGAACTATTCAAATGAGAAAATGTCATAGAATATGATTCAAGCGCATCCATGGCGAATGATGGATGGTGATTGATGTGATCATGTGATACTGCCGAATCGCCTTAATGGTAATATTGCAACATGTTCAACCATTTCGGTCCGGAAATTTGAAGAATAATTCCAAATCTTGGTCGTGGATCGTGTGACTCGGCGCATCTTAATGCATATCAAAGTGTTTTTGATAATATCACATCAAAAGGAAATGAGTGGGGCTAGGAAAAGTTTTAAGACATTTTTGCAATAGGTATAGCTACGTAATCGGAGCGGTCGGTGGCGTAGCGTAATGATTAGATGTCGAATTGAGGTTACAGATTCGATTTTCGCCCAGCACATAGTGCCGTGTCCTCGATTATCATCAGATCAAAGGTACCCACAATTGGCGAGCATGGTTTTTTATGTCTGTCACGTCAATATGCAAGCTAAAGCTAAAGTCTCTGGAATGGGAGTCACCATTACTATGATAGAGGATCGTAGCTTCGTAGCAAGTGGGATGGGAACAGGTGGGCTCTGCCTAGTCTGTCCACAGTGTGGGAATTAGGCTTGTATATGCTCTGTGTGTTTGTTTGCTGCCTCCAACTAGTATTTTGTTAAGTTAGTTTGTTTGTTATCAAGCATACAAAAATTACTTTTATTCAAGTTGAAAAATATCAACATGAACCCCACACGAGCGATGGCATGGGAAGTAACTAGCTGTAGTAGGCTGTAGTATAAAAAAACTAAATCTATATTCACATTTATTTATATAATCATCCATTGGAACATAAACAAGATCATTTTCATCGCTCAAGGTTACGTGGAATTTGCCGATAGTGGTTTACGATTATTATTATCCTGAAACTTCATAAAAGCACAATGCGCGACCAATTTAAACAACCAGCTTTCGACCATAATAGCCCGAATACTTTTTATCGCGTATTATTTAATACGTGCGCCCGCGCAGTTCACCAATCCGCGGTGCAGGCACGCTGTCGTGCTGGCATGCTATCTTATGCGCACGCAACGCTCATGAGACTAATAACATAATTTGATTTTAGAAGCCCACGTGTTGTCCACTTATTAAGATTTTCAACAACAATCATACAGATATAAACACTTTATTGGCTTGAAGAGTTTGTGCAAACAGATAGTAGGTCCACTGGCCCACATGGCTGCTCGTAGTAGTTTTCCATTACTAATCCGTTGTAGCAGTAACAATTAGCGAATTCGGTTAATGTGTTTACTTCTAATGTGTTACATGTACTTAGTAAATACTACTTTATTTGACTATACTCAGTGTGTACTTATAGATGAGTTTATTATGTGTGTATATGTTGTGTTGCTGACGCACTTACCGACAAATAGTTCAATACTGAGGACGTAAGACAATCTGCAAATAAGCAAACCTGATTTTTAAGCAATTACCGTGGGTTGGTAGGTATCCGATGATCGCCTGAAATTAGTACACTGTACCCAATGGTCCCTTCTAATACTTGAGGTTCCTACTCGTCCCCTCTATTATGTATCTAATACCTAAGGTAATGTTTAAGAGAATGGGTAGAGAAAATAGTAAGAGAATATTGGGAAAGAGGAGAGTGGGGCATATCTGGATAGGTTAATTACCTTATTATTACTACAAAATCTCAGATTTTTATTACTTACTCCAAAACCGTTCACATTAACAAGCAGTCACAGCTGTAAGTTTACAATAATGCTTGCAACAGTTCAGGTTATAATCAATGTCTGAGACTTGTATTGTCAAGTTCAGACCTTGTACCACATGTGGATTGTTCATTCACAGAACTCGCGTTACACTGGTTTCAAATTTGATTATAACAGCATTACGTCACGTTAGCTTGAGGGGAGAACGTTTGAAGGGAGAAATTCTCTTGAGAACTTTACTTGTGCAATTTAAGTTCATTTTATTTTTTTAATGATTTTGGTGAAACCTACTGAGTCTAAAGTGCCCGGGTCGGGCAAATTATTTTAAGTTTGCTTTTTAGAAATTTTTATTAGCAAAACTTGCTTGGCTGTAGCGAAATCTAAAAGATAGTTGACAAAATGTTTATGTTAAGTGCCTCGGTCCTCCCACATATTGCAGAATGCTAGTTAGTTTAATTACTGATAATGAACCTTTCAATTTAGTTAAAAGCAACTAAATTACTGTCTCTAAATCTTTTGTAAATAATGACCTCACTAAAAGTATACCGATATATTTCCTAGAACTTTCAAATCAATTAGCCCACTTGCGCCCCGCGTCCTCTAACTTTATGTCCTCATCAAACTAATGAAGTCCTAGTTTAAAAAGTTGTTTTTATGCAAAATTAATAAAATATTCGATTATATTATTTTGGTAGGTAGGTACACTTGTTTAAAATGCAGATGCATACTTGGTTGATTTCGCAGTTAATTAAATTTTAAACATTTCGCCAACTATGACTTCAATCTGACATAATAGGAGATTTATAAGCCTATTTTCATTAACTGTGAACTATCATTTTTATATGGTTTGAATATTTATATGCACAAAAGAGTGAGTTAAGCATCGTATCATTCGTATCTACCACAAATATACAAACTACCAAAATCTCACGAAATCTTGCTTTTTTTAAGTTAAACACGTCAACTTGACTTTACCTCGCCTGATGAAGCTAAAGTCTCAGGACCGGGGGTCACCACTACATACACGCATGCATGTATGTTATTAATTTATTATACATTCCGAGCGTATTCGCGAGTTATCTCGACCTTGATGTTTTTGTAAACCGGCTCAGTACGATTGTGAACGCATAGGTACTAAGATATAGGTCATGTAATTTTCCTTCACTTTTTAATAAATAGCACACATTGACACAGTCGCCCTTCTTGACCAGCGCCAGCGTACGTGGCGCCACCATGCGTACACAGCTGCTTACTTGCATAGATAACGAATAGATAACTATTTCGTACGTACGTCAAATAGTCACGCTTCTTTCTCATTGGGGTAGGCAGAGACACATTTCCATTTGCTACGACATACTGCTTTCGCTGGCTGGACAGCTGACACGTGCCAGGCTGAGGTATCATCCCCACACATTGCAAACAATTCCATCAAGAACCAAGCGGTTCGGTGCCTCTTTGGTGGCACCAAAAAGAGTTGGAATTCTTTACCAGCGCATGTGTTTCCTTCCACCTATAGTCCCGGGTCCTTAAAGCGGGGCGTGAAAAAGCATTTGATGAGGCCGTCAAGCTGAGGGCCACCACTGTAGCACTATTGGTGTATGTAGTGGTGAGTCCCGATCCTAAGACTTTGAATTTAGCTTTCCATCAGGCGAGGTGAAGTCAACTCTAATAATCAATTGTCCGGGAAATCGATTCCATCATATCACACAGTCACCAAGCGTCACAGAAGCTTCTATGCTAAGTATTTCTATCTTATTCAATGATTGTATAAAAAATATGAAATATTTTATGTCAAGGGCTTCCTACCGGTGTTTGGTTTGTCGCAGCTCAAACAAACAGCTTACGATTAGTGCGCCATAAAATAAATATTGACGATGTTATCCTTATTATATGTTTATCCGGCGTAAACGGGAAGCGTGTGTACAAACATGGGAAAATAACAATAGCTTTATTAAAAACACATGTTATTTGTAACATAACGCAGTTATCATCTTAGCGCTGTTCTCGATTACATTATGATTCCTGTAATCCCCCCCCCCCCACGCCCACCCCCTCACGATTGACAGGTCCCCCCAGGTTTGAATCCTGGCCATTACAATACCAACGGACGTGAACCCACTTCAAAAACCAAAGCTGGAGAGGATAGAGGAATATCTCCTAGTATACACTTTTGTTCGTATTTTTATTTATGACGAATAATTCGAAGAGAAAGACAGACAATCGGACAAGTCTTTTTTTGTAGTAAGCTCTGTGTATACATTCATTATGCATTCATTGAAAAAATTATTTATTTATTTCATACATACATTACACCATCATCACAGTCGAGACCAATACAACAGTGTAGGATTATATTTAACTAAATTGTTATTTTAACGTTACGAACAGACCCTTCAACTTAATTTATTTGCATATAATAGATTTGTGTAGATATAATATAAATAACTGTAAACTAATGCGCATAACTTTGATGAATAAAAATCGAAATGAGGTCATCCGACAAAGAACTAAAGTCACCGACATAGCTCACAGAATAAGCAGGCTGAAGTGCCAATGGGCTCACCACATCTGCCGGAAGACTGATGGCCGGTGGAGCAAACGGAAAGTAGGACGCCCAGCACTATGGACGGACGACCTGAAAAAGGTAGCTGGGATAGACTGGATGCGCAAGGCGGAGGATTGGGTGCTATGGCGTATATTAGGAGAGGCCTATGTCCAGCAGTGGACTGCAATAGGCTAATTGATTGATTGAATGCGCAAGGGCAAAGAAATAAGTTGATGTCACTCAGGTGCCGGTGGATTTTGACTAGAACATTTAAGGAAGTTGAATTGTCACCTCGATCAGACCAGCCCAAGTTAGTCAAGTTAGCCGTAATAATAGCTACTTAGACCTACTGAAGTCTAGATCTGGACCTGGCTTAAAATGGCCATTCAAACCGTTTACGCCTACAGCACTTAAAAACTAAATTGGCGATTCTAGCTAATAAAAAGACCAGCCTGCCTTTATTTTATTCTAACACTGATATGTACTTCCGCTACGCAAGGATACTCCGACGATTTTCCACTTATCAGCAGTCGGTCAGACGGCAGTCGCTCCCGCTAAAGCCAAGATAAACTAAATCAAATGAGAAAAGTATAGGAGAGCGGATCCCCACTATAAACTTTCGATGATTTTATACCCACTTTTTTATATAGGACACGTCAAAACGTCTTTACGTCGCCTGATGGTAAGCTAAAGGCAAAGTCTCAGGACTGGGGTCACCACTCCTGAAACCGGCCCTCAGCTTGACGGCCTCTTAGGTGGCAGACAAGCACACGGCTCACCTGATGTGGAGCTGTCACCGTGGCCTATGCTACCGAGATCAATGCTGTACTTAATGATGATGAGGATGACTCACGCGTTTCTCCCTGGAGCAGACAGCTGGACAACTATCCTCCATCTAGGTGGCAGATAAGCACACGGCCCATCTGATGGTAAGCCATCACCATAGTCTATGGACGTTTGCAACGCCAGGGGCGTCACACACATGCTGCCGACCCTGTTAAAACTTATCTGCATCTATTCTTATACAATTCCATTTCTTTATTATAATAATGAAAGTCCTAGTTCAGGTATGAGCAACCATTTGTCTGGTAAACAAGTGTTATCAAGTGTGTTTTGATATTAATTTGCTATCGTCCGGTGATAACCCCGCGCGTCTGCTTATCATCCAACATTTAGCAGCCGTTGTGGCGCGACGCGACATCTATAGGTACATACAACACAACGATTCATTTATTTTTGTACGAGTATAATATAACGGCAGTTACAATATTATTATTATTTAAAATTTGAACATTAAAATAACAGGTTTTAAACGCATAGGGTGTATGTACTAAATTAAAAAAAAACATTTTTTAAAATTTTTGTCTATATTTTTTTTAGTAGACACGTCAGGAGTATGGATGTTAGAGTAGGGTATCTCTGTAACTGTTAAGCTGGTTTTGATGAAACTTCCGCTGGCAGATAAGTAATATTGTACACAGGTTAGGTACTTTTATTTTAGAACAAGAATGTTCTGGTTCATATATCTTCCATGTACAAACACCGGTCAGTTACAGATTTATTATAGAGAGCATCGATTAAGGTTGAGATGAATTAAACGAATGTCTTATTAGTATTCGTGTTTCCTTGCTCCTACAGAGCCTACAGTCCCGGGTCCTTTAAGCGGGGAAGCGTGAAAAAGCAATATTGATGAGGCCGTCAAGTTGAGGGTCACCATTATGGTACTATCGGTATATAATGGGGACTCCCTTCCTGAGACTTTACCTTTAGCTTACCATCAGGCGAGGTGAAGTCGTATTGACGTGACCGCTATAAAAAAAGATTCGGTGGAACAAATATTTTTTTGAAAAAGAAAGCTATACTTATAGCGTAAACGAATCCATCATCAGACGTGGCCGTTCACCGCAATGATCCGAGGCAGCGTCACTTCGCGGTAAGACGGAGAACAATCGTGAGAGAGTGGCGACCCGCGGCGCCGCCTACCCCGCTCATTATTAGCTTATCTTACAAGAATAACCGTTTGCAAGACAAGTGTCTTTGTTATTTGCTTCACTGCACTATTTATAATTCATTGCTCCGATACAGCTATCTGCCTAATTGGTCACAATCATACTTTTTAACCGACTTGAAAAAGGAGAAGGTTCTCAATTCGATTGTATTTTTGTATGTTTGTTACCTCATGTTGCCTAAATATCGATAGTTTTACTATCGATAGTTCTCATCTAATAAGCTAAACGTATCGATAGTATTGCAGTCAGCCTCGTTCTGAGCGTATCGATATTTGAGTGATTTTGTTGGCTACCGAAACACTATCGATAGGCTATCGATAGTCGACTATCGATCAGCAACACTACCTCAGAACTTTCGACTGGGACGAACCGACTTTGATAAGTCTTTTTTTATTTGATAGCAGCCGGCGGCGCTTCCCGTGTAGTCCCATTTTGGTCCGTTGAAGTCGGTTTTTTTTCACGTAGGAATTACCTACAAGGACGCGGTATATTCTTGCTTTATAAACGTATAATTATAATACTGACACATTGTTTAGGTCGAATAATAAGTTTTACTTTGCACCACATGTGGCGGAAGCACGTATACAAAATAAAATAAAAAATTAATATGGAGTAGGACTAGTTGGAATAATCCGTTCGCACAATACATTATTATCAGAGTAATTTTACTTTCTTAGTAATAAAAACTTTAATAATAAGGTGTTTAAGTTTTTTTACATCTTTCAACTTATTCTCAAAAAAAGAAATGCGCGTGAGTTGAAAAATAGGTAGATTGTCTAATTATCTAGCTTTTAGTTTCCGCAATCCTAAACTAGGGTAGCCGCCTTGTACGACATCCACGGGAAAAGTCTCATGGTGTCGTACAAGACTACGGTACATAGCATTTCATGTCCCGTATTCGACAGTAATGTACAGCCTACTAACTGCGCGGCTGACGGCAATTTATGCGCCCTGAAACGTGACACTGACAACTGAAACATGGTTGCTAAAGACATCTGCCTACCTACTTTAGAAATATACAGGCGTTAGTATTTTTGTGAATATGTTACAAATCTATACATCTCCTCCCTCCTCATCCTCCCGCCCCAACACCTCCCCTTCAGGGTCGACAGCACGAGTGTGTGGTCACCCCTGATGTGCACATATCTATAAGCTACGGTGACAGTTTCCCATCAGTTGGGCCGTGGGCTTATCTGCCACCTAAGTAGTATATAAAAAAAACCTATAAAAATTGCGACGGTACGTAGTATAAAAAAAATAACGCGGACACAACTAGTCTACAATTTGACAGTAGTGCTAGGCTTGACAGTAGTGTCTAACTGTAGGTATCGTATGTTCACGACCAATTTGCCAATGCGTTCGTTCAAATTACACATGCCTACACTACTTAAATAAAACTGCTAAGTAGTGACAACAAAACAGCGTGTCCTTGACAGTGTACAGTACAGGGTATGTTGGTGTTTGTTCAGGTGGTCGCGCATGCGCGTACGCCGCGCCCACGCCACGTAGCCATGCGCGAACGCAAGCCTCTCGAAATGTTGTCTTATATTGTGCGCTGTGACATCATCGGTACGAATACGCTCATTATTGTAATTATGTACTTGTATTGTGTGCTGTGCTACACCATTCGAAAAGCTCTTTTATTCAATAAATGCCTCCAATTATATGGCTGGTTAGGCTGGCAGAATTGTTAAGTGTAGTTTTGTATAGCTTCGCTACATATCCAAGTAACAATTGATGGGTTTCTCAAGCTGGATCAAAATAAGTCGTAATGCATGCATATCTCTTGAGTGTTAGGCAGAAATCTAGGTAATCAGTATTGTCATTTATGTAGGTACATATCGTTAGCATTTTTTTTTATCGGACAAAGATAGGAAGGCTACGCGGCGACACGATTGCCGTCTTTCGGGCACATTTCTAAAGACCATGCTGATCATTCATCATTCATTTATCGAAGCACCTAGGCAAAGATAAGTGGTAATGAGAGTACTGGATACTCTCACCGATCCTGCTAAATGCAGTATCCTACTACTTTACAGATTCATACATTCTTGTACCAAAAATTATGGCTATCCAATGTATAGGTACTGGTTCCGTATGTTTATAAACTTTTGGACACTTATTTAAATCTTGCGAAGAAAGTGCTGATAGCGGAGGAAAGTTTAAGCACCTCGCTAAAATGATGAGTTACTTTCAAGTGACACATCATCATTATAGGTTCATCAATGAATTGAGCAGATTCAGATTTATCTCGCTGTTCAATTCACTGATAACCAAACAGTAAAATAATAAAACATACTTACTCAATAAAAATCATTAAATATATGCCATTGACATCGAGCAAGAAAAGAATCGATGAGTCGAAGAGACCGTTCCTAAAATTGTTGGTGCATTGAATTGTGTCTGTCATTATATTATGAATAAAACATAATATATCCAAAAGTGGATAAATTAATTGGTGGGCATTTCTCCGAAGCCTCACGGCACTCAGGAGATGGCTGCCGGATGCGGTGCAAGCAGGGCTGCCAAGGCATTGCAACTATTGGGAATAAGTTTTTTTTTTATCTATTATATTATTTTTGGGACAAGCAAACATGCTAGCACCAGGGGTGATCTATTATTATGTTTTATTGTTCTTAAGAAGTCTGTTCACTATACAGTTAGAACCACAAGTCAACTTAATGATATTCTGTTCTAATATTTTTTCTTTCCTCTTTCATTTTTCTACTTTGGCTCACCATCAGGCGAGGTGAAGGCATTTTGACGTGTCCTACATAAAAAAAATCAACTCAGAACGGATATCTACCACATTCCTAAGCACAACATAAAATGGTTTCACAGGATCGGCTAGGTTTATGTCTGTATCCACTTCAGCCAAGCATTATGCTTTGCCAATTTATAAAGCTTCATCTTTACGACTGTAATATAATGTTTAATTCACTTGGTAGCCCTGGAGCTCGTGAATCGTGTTTCGCCTCATCAATTGACAATTGCGCAGTGAATGGGCCCCCTGCGCGCGCGCAATGCCCAAGATGGCGAGCGCGTCGCGTCGTGGCGCACAAAAAGCACGCTGCGCGACGTACACTTGCCTCCTGACGCGACCGACTGGAGGAGAAAAAGCAACCCGTGTAACTGTATCTCGTACGTCCATGGAAAATCGTGGCCATTACTTGGACCCATATCAATGGAGCCGGATCATTTTCCCCTTGCAACTTTTTTGAGATCATAATTCTTCGCAAGTCCATAATAATATTATCATTTCAGTGAATCTAAAAATTGTATCTACGTATTGTACTGCGCTTCTAGTTATGAAAATTATAGCTTGTGATTACTAAAATTGTTTTGTAAATTGATCAAACCCGCTGTTGGTGCGGGTAATTTGGCGAATGTCTGTTGATGGTGATTGCACCGGCATTAGATAGAGTGCGTAATGTTTATTTTATAATTGGCTACATTCCATAAGATGAGCGGAATTGCCCGTTAGCGAGGTTTAGCAAGCCGTGTTTCGCAACTTACACCTAATCGTATAACGCCGCGCTTCGAAATGATCGGGTGTATCATTCATTAGCATGCCGGTGATTCCTGGGTTGGTGGTGGACACAATGGCACTGTTAACTAATTCTATTGTAACAAACAATGCGGTGAGCCGACTGGCTGGCTTGTGTTGTGCCCCATTGTAACTCGTAAATGGATTACAAAATATTTACACTAAATTGTTTAGTTGTTTAGGAACCGCGAGGGCATAGGTTCTGACCGGATGAGCCACTCGTACAGGTCGCACTATTCACTAATATATTTATTTAATTTAAAAATATAGATGACTAGCTGTTGCTCGCGGCTCCGCCCGCGTGGATGTCGGTTATCGCGACTAAACATAGCCTATGTTCATTCTCGAGGTCTAATCTACTCCTATACCAAGTTTCATCAAAATCGGTTCAGCGGTTCAGGCGTGAAAGCGTAACAGACAGAGACAGAGTTACATTCGCATTTATAATATTAGTATGGATGTTTGACAACTTTTTCTGTTTGATCTGATAATGGGAATATAACCTAAAAAAGTACGTACTTATGTATACCTACTTTAGGTATCTTAAAAGTTTTCCAATCTTGACACAGCCATGTCAAAGAAATCACGACAGTAGTAAAATAATTATTTACTATTTTAGGGTTAACAATCGTGCATTTTTGCATTTTTATTATGCTTACTAAAATTTTACTAAAGTATAATTTTTACAAACGTACTTACTCTCGAACTAGACTTTATGCCTAGTTTGCTGAAAACACATTTCGTAATTATTAAGACTTAAATTTATCGAATCAGTGGACCTCACGATCGAGAGATTCCAATTCAGGACAACGCACTGCCGAATCTGCTGTGGTTAGGGGAATACTACTTACTAATATTCCTTAAAAAACAGGAACTTTGTAGCTTTATGACTAGATTAAGTCGGAGTTTGTGCAAGACCGTCGTTTTAGAAATATTATTACGTATTCTTGTGGTTCTGTTATTAGAATTATCTCTCGTTGTTATCCCTTATACAGCTAACTGGTTACCAGCGTCAGCTTGTGTCCCCATCCCCAACTGACACGACTGTGGTTACGAATATTATGTGTATGGATTTGGGTTGTATGGAGGAAGGAATCACGCTAAGGTCTAGGGCCCAAGCCAACCTCACTTGTAAGCCTGTGCACCTGCTGATTATTAGACGAGGCTTTAGGGCATGTTGGGCGATTAGACGGGTACTTGCTCCCACAAAAACCCAGAAAAACTAAATCAACAAAGAATGGGAGAGCTGCAGTCTTTGGGCTCCAAAGTACAAGATTTAGATACAACTCGGACTAAAACTATGAAGTGATAATGATGATGACGAAATTGACGAATGCTTTAAGGGTACCTAATACCTACTTCAAGTTTCTTGACTTGCCGTGGAAACCGATAAAGAGTAAATCAGATTTTACTATCCATATTCATTATTCAATTACGAAACCTGATTCCTTCAACTTATTCTGCAGCAGCAGAAATCCACCCAGCTTGCAAAGTGTCCGGTGACATAAACTTAGAAGGCACATTACACGGGTACTTACTGACCGACGCATAAAATGGACATTTCAAGTCCTAAGAAGCAAATACTACGAGGAATAATAAGCGAGTCGCGTGCGCAGTAGGCAGCCCATTCGCGCAAGATTATGAGGTGCCCGGCCAATGGGCGAGCTCGGCATCGAACCCGCCCCCCGCGCCCGTCTGCGCCCGCGCACCGAATCAGCTGGGCCCGTAATCGACGCATAATCAAAACTTGAACGAGTTAACCATTTGTGACCGACAGCCGGCAGCGAAAGAAAATACTGACAAATACTGCTAACGTCTTATCCACTCTCCGTAACGTCACAAGAGGGGAGGTAACGTCAGGAGAGGAGGGGTGAGTGCTGAATTTCCAATACGATTTATTCTACTCAATTAGTGAAGTTGAAATATTAGTATATTTTAGAACACGTTGCAAATATTGTGCCGTTATCAGCACTATCGGTATAAACAGCTGAGAGGGATTACTCATAACGAATATTTAATTGACTGCTTTTAAGGGTTCCGTAGCCAAATGGCAAAAAACGGAACCCTTGTAGATTCGTTTTTTTTAATACTACGTAGGTGGCAGACAAGCACACGGCCCACCTGATGGAAAGCGGTCACCGTGGCCTATGAACGTGTGCAACACTAAGGGTGTCACACACGTGCTGCCTACCCTGCAGGGAAAGGGGGAGAGCTGGGAAGGGGTGGCGGAGGCTAGGAAGGGGAGGGGGAGGATGGGTACAGTGAGCTCTGGCTACCCTACTTACCGGCGGGAACACAACACGATGGTTATTATGGCCGCGGTCTTCTGTAGGACGGAGGTACTTCCCTAGTCGGACAGCTCATTTCGGACGGGAGATACCGTCGTGTCCTACCTCCTTGACTCGTCATGTCTGTCTGTCCGTCCGTCCGTCCGTCTGTTCGTCCGTGTGTCACAACCACTGTTATCTGAAACTATAAGGCCTATGCTGTTGTTTTATTGGTGATAGACTCGCGTTTGACCACTATCTCACTTGCTAGTAAGTCTTATAGTGATCGATGGTGGAGCAAGCTTGCCTAGAAGCAACCTGTTTACTCTAGACTTGAAGACTTCTAGGCAATAAGAAACGTAGACTCAGGGCATTCAACTCTGTTACGTGTATTCGTTTCAAAGAAATAACTAAATTTCGTCTAACACGTGGCTCTTGTTATGGTAAGCGGTTACCTTAGCCCATTACCGCTTGTAACACTAAAGGTGTCACTCTGGCATTGTCACTGACAGAGGTGAAGAGGATAGGTAAAAGACATAAATAGTACTGTAAGGTATTTTGATAGAGTCGGCTCTACATATGAAAAAGGGTGCTACTACCTAGGCACATAGCTCATACAACCTTTAAAAGGCATCTTGCTACTTAAAATGGTCTGACCTGGGAATCGAACCAATGCGCCACTGAAGCACAAAGATTCAATGATGTAACAATTAACTTGTGCTAACGGTTCGTCGTACTCGTACAGTGTACAGCCAGCCACAAAAGTTGATAGCATTAATAAAATTTTAAACTCAAGTTAAATAATAAATTAATGTGCCCATAATAATTTTTATAGTCTTGAGAGGACAATGTATTACATAAGATACTTGCTGAAATGTTTTTTTTGCACGGAACCTTTATTCTTTTTCTATAATAAAAGTAACCTAACTTAGGCCTTATATTAAAAGCTATCTACCAGTGAATATCACATCAAAATCGGCCCAGCCATTTCAGAATTAGCAAAGTTGTATTCTTAGTTCTCATTATTCTCTTTCTCATTATTTCTTAGTTTGTAAAAGGTTTAAGAGATAATGGAGGAATAATCCACACGATACAATTTGATTGCCTAATTAGATTGGCCAATTTCCATCAAAAAATTTCTATCACACGATTTGATGTGTTTATCAAAATTGTATCGTGTGCCCATAAGACGTTCAAATCGGAACGTGTTCAACTACTTGTCTCGTTGACTGTACATGCCTTTTTGCAATCTATTATCATGGTGTTCCTCGGTGGCGTACGCGAACTCTATTACAAGCAGTTGTCTTCCAATTTGGTCGCAGTTTTTGCTGTTAGGCTGTTAGCTAACTCCCCGCTCTGATGAGAGACGTTACGCAACAGAACGATAGAGATAGTAAGACCTTTTTGTATTTCGTTATATCATTATAACCGTTGTGCTATCGTTGAACAGTTTTTTGTAACCGACGTTGGCCAACCACTAACTTGTAATAGCATGTCACTTTTTATTTGCGAACTTGTAGAGCCAGTATTTCGACCAGATTCATACTTTTGCGAGGAACCCTAATTCTTAATCTATATAATACTAGCTGACCCACCCCGGCTTCGCCCATGGCTTATTTCGAACCCCGATGCACCCTTTTTAACTCACATAATATGCTCATAATTTATCAGTTTTCCTAAAATGTATGGGAATCTACCGGATTGTTCACATTTATGATTATTGCTCCGCTCCCTTGGGTAGCAGCGTGATGATATTCAGCCTATGACATTCACGGATAATGTGGCTTTCTATTGGTGACAGAATTTTTAAAAACGGTTCAGTAGATCCCGAGATTACCCCTTACAATTTAACGAATATACAAACACAAACTTTACTTCTTTAAAATATTAAGTACTAGCGACCCGCCCCGGCTTCGCACGGGTGCAATGCTGATACTAAATTAGCCTTAGTATATGATGCATGTATTATACATATAAACCTTCCTCTTGAATCACTCTATCTATTGGAAAAAACCGCATCAAAATCCGTTGCGTAGTTTTGAAGATTTAAGCGCACATAGGGATATAGGGACAGAAAAGGCGACTTTGTTTTATACTATGTAGTGAGTAGTGATATATAAATATGAATCCCTATTTCCTTGGTCACGGCATCACGCGTGAACGGCTGACTGATTTGGGCTGAAAATTTATGGGGATTTAGCTTAGAACTATGGAGACGGACATAGGGTACTATTTATCCTGCCACGGGCGAAGCCGCAAGGCACAGCTAGTCTAAAATAAAAGTGCCTAGCTATGTTATGCGTTATAAAATATAACTACCTACCTGACAATGAAAGTGCAATCATAATCGGCCTAGCCGTTCAGAGATTACGTATTGTGCTCCGTGAATTGGACCGACTACTAAACGTGCTTTCCGAGGGCACCTATCTTAAGATTGACCTGGCCCTGATATTGCTTAACTTGGCAATGTAATTAACCTATTCGGTTACCACTTACTTAAAAACGTATTATTCACTTCTTTATTTATTATTAACGTTTCTGGATACCAAGTCATGTAATGCCAATAGTTTGTTCCTCATCTATGTGTGCCGGCAAATTGGCGAGTCAATAAAGAACGCCGGTTGTCCCCATCGCCGGTGATCGGTGATACGTGTTTTCCGTCAACATATCTTAGTCATTACGGCAAGTTACGGGCCGGCCGGTCCCCCGGGCCGGTTGATCTCGAATGTCGTTTTTACGAGACTTCCTCACCGCTCCAGTAATGAGCAACCCTACGCCAACCCGGGGGTTTAAATCGTTACGTTTAAGTGGCACAACCATAAAATTTGAAACCTGTTTAAATTGATCGACGTGAATCTCGTTTCGTCCGTTCCCTTTAATTATAGCTTGACGTAATTGGTGCCGTTTTATGGTGCAACTCTACCCGCCAGAACACATAATGTGACCAACAGAAACTGGTACCTAATATACAATAGGAGATAATAATCTTTTATGCTCCGTAAATCCATATTTAATATCATAAATGTGAAAATAACTTTGTCTGTTGCCTTTATACGCCTAGACTTTCAAACAGATTTTGTTGGCATCTGGCATTTGTGAGATTTAGATGAGATCGGAACTGAATTTTGAACATATTTTATTACGAAAATTAAACCTCGAGAATAACCATAGTGACTCAAGAAAACACCGCAAACTCGACGAGTCCCAGGGATATTTCAGCTAAACTATCTTCAAACCTGCAACGAAATAATTAGAAGGAAATTGAAGGAGTTTGATATAATGACAAAGTACTGTAAGGACTGTGACATACCACGTATTATTACGGAGGCAAGTTACGAAGTGATTATACGTTTGTATTTAGCACAAAGCCGTCCGCTAGTAGGCGCCGCGACGCATTAAATCTAAATAGACTTGCATTTGAAGACATTTGCCGAAGTGAATGAACTATCACGTTCTGCCAATTGAGGTGCAGTTTGCTTGCTGTGTCGTTACTTGTACAATAATTCACTTTATATTGGCTTGGGTTGCAGCACTTGCAGCTAACCTTATATTAGAGAGTATTGCCGAGTTTAACCTGTGAACTGACATATTTAAAATGATACTCACATTTTAATCTTTCATAGCTTTAAAGATCTTGAGATCTAAACTGCTTAACTGTTTAGCGAATTATGAACGGTAATCAGTTGAAACTTAAAACAACTTCAATTTTGCAGTTAGCTTGACTTCAAGCTTCTTTTAATGTTGGACACATCAACATGACTTCACCTCGCCTGTTGGTAAGCTAAATGTAAAGTCTCAGGCACGAGGGTGACCACTAAATACACCGATTTAGCCGCAGTGGTGGCCTCAGCTTGACGGTCTCATCAAATGCTTTTTCACGCCCCGCTTAAAGGACCCGGGACTATAGGACGAAGGAAATACGTGCGCTGGTAAAGAGTTTCAAGTCTTTATGGTGCGACAGAGACAAGAGGCACCGAAACGATTGGTTCTTGATGAAATTGATTCTACTGTGTGGGAGTGATACCTCAGCCTTGCACGATTCATTCCTACATTCATTGAAACTTTTTGATGAATGCTAAATTACACACTCTCATGTCCATATTAAAGTGTTCTTTTACAGCTTACTAAAAGCTGTAAAAGAACACTATAGAAAAAAAGGGCACCATTCCAGCCGATCAGTTGAACGTCCTCGATAGATTCTTTTTATCCCGAAGGATGTGCCCAGGATCCGGGATTACCGGCAGACGGAAACACGTGTATCGATAAAAATCCAAGTCTTTATGGTGCGGCAAAGAAGAGAGGTCCTGCATCATGTAGTACCTACCTACTATAACTAGGCGAACATACGGCGTGTACGTAAATAAACTAAACCGCAGAGTGAATAACTCAATCAACTTTCCTTAAATTATTTCATGTTTCCTCTTACGCACCGGAAGCTATAATTAAACTAATGTTTATATTAAATGTGTAATTACTCGGGGCTAGATCTCAAGAATTTGTTCTCAAAATTGGCGAGTGTTGTGTTAATATTCTTTTTAGAACGGATAACTATTGAAAACATTTTTGTCCGCATGCCAACGTGGCGACTATAGCTCCAACACAATAGACAAATAATTATTATGCACTTCATCGCACCATTATGTGTATATCCATTGAGTCGTTAATTAATACATATTCAAACAAATATCCTTCCATACAAAAGTAGGTCGACATTTATACAAACAATAGCAAAATAACTATGGATTTATTCGTGTTGACGTTTACACGGACCCTGGTAAATATATTTGTAGTGGCTGCGCTTAAACAATCTCTCGTGTTGCTCAATGTATACCCGTGGCATAGATTTTTCTGTAAATTGCTTGCTAAAATGACGTAAACATATCAAAATGAACCCACAAACAAATTATCAAGAGACAAATACTATCGTTACGTTCGTCTTGATTCAAAAAGTTAACAAATTATAAATACATCCTAAATACTAGACTGCCAAAGTTTTAGAACAAAAAGCAGTGTATAATGTAGGAGAGTCATAATGTGTGCTGTAGAGTGGAGGCAGGCTATGCGCTGGCGGGCGATAGTCGCGCGCGGCGAGGTGCAAACAGCACAGTAGTAGGTAGGTACTGCGGCCGTTCAACTCTGAACCGAAACCGGGTCGAGGAGGTTACCGCGCGACGCACGACCGCGCTGCCGCAGAAAATCTACACAGATATACCCTTCAAAATATTACTATTCACTGAAACTTTTCTCGCTATTTCACGAGCACAGATAAACACTATATAAAATCTTGTTTTACTGTACAATTTTCGTGTATACGAGAGTATTATGACAGTTTTGGGAAGACGTGGTACGCAACACGTGGGCGCAATGTCGCGTCGCTTGCGAGAGAGATTTCGCGTTAGGTTATAGGTAGACGGTTAGCGGAGATGCGTATCTTCACGGACGGATCCAAGACCGACAGAGGTACTGGCGCCGGAGTCTTCTCTGAAGACCTAAATATCGCCATCTCAAGACCATTAGGGACCCACAACACCGTATTCCAAGCAGAATGCATGGGGATTAACATGGCAGCCTCAGCAGTTACGGCCAGGAAGGTGAAGGGTCACTCAATAAGAATACTCTCGGACAGTATGGCCGTGCTACAAGCATTGAACAGCCATATCATAAACTCAGGACTGATACTGGAGTGCCACTACAGGCTGAACCAGATAGGCAGCACGAACAACGTAATCTTACAATGGATTAAGGGACACAGCGGCTCGCGAGGCAATGATGCAGCAGACGAACTCGCGAGAAGAGGGTCTGAGATGACCGCAGTGGGACCCGAGCCCATCATACCAATCCCCTTCGCATACCTACGAACCATCGTGGAGAGACGGACAAGGGACCAACATAGCGACTACTGGACTAACCTAAGCGTATGTAGACAGGCCAGGGAAGCCCTCCCTGTGCTCGAGAAGAGACTGACCAGACGTCTCCGGCTCCTGTCTAAGCAACAACTACGCACGGCTACAGCTGCCATCACGGGACATGGCACATTTAATAAACACCTTTTTACTTTAGGCATCACCGACAGCCCTCTATGCAGAGCCTGCATGAGGGAGGAGGAAACGGCAGCACATGTGCTCCTGCACTGCCCTGCAACCGCCACATACAGGGTCAAGTACTTCAGCAATACAGGTACGCTCCGGGAGATCACCAGCAGTATAAAAAGTCTGCTGGCGTTCTTCCAAGAGGTCGGGTGGATCGAAGACGTGCCCACCCACACGCAAAAACCGCGCCAGGACGTGGAGTTGCGGATAACAGCCCGTTAAACCATACCATACCATACCATAGGTAGACGCAAAGCAATGTCAATGGCGACCTCATTGTTAAGAGTGATGAACCTGGTTATGCTGTATTCGTGGGAGATTTGAACAGATGTATTTGATATCTTGAGAAGAAGGGCTGCCCTTCGCTGCGAAGGGTTTGTTCTCCTGTTGGACTTGCTGGAGATGATGGAAATTCGCACAGTGGGTGTATTTTGATCATAGATCTAGTATCAAAGATCCTGTTTCATAAACCGTTTCAATTCCGCCATAACCATTTTGTCATGTGCTCAGCAGGGTAGCCACATTATAAGGCGTTTGATGCCTAAAAAATTAAGAATTTTTTTGTATGCTACCGTTATCTGATCGACTTTCTCCTGTAAGGCAACACTTTGTTGGTTTTTAATGAATATAAACATTGCATTTTTAATATTTGTGTAAGACCTGATTCCTTCCTGGCAACAGGGAATATGTTTTAACATTTCTTTTTATTTATTTTTTTATTCTCTTTAACTGCTATTTGCTTCTCTTTATGCTACTCACTTTTAATCTAACTTAATTTACTGAAGTATGGTTCAATTTAAAGTGTCGAAGTAAAGGAAAAAGGGAGATGAAACGTAATTGCATGCATTGAGATTGTTGATATTCTACTTACACTACATTGTGGCAACTGTGCTCCAACCGATAGTTGCAACATGTCGCACTAATTATATCGAGTAATAAAAACATACACAGTTATAAAATATGTCTCATTCTAATACATACAGTTTTTCTAAACTAGTTAAACTAATCTGAACGGCTCTAGACAATCCAAGTTTACCGGGGCCGGTAGAGGAAAGTCTCAGGAGTGGGAGTCACCATTACATACACTGATCTGGTTGACAAAAATAGGCTTGTCACCCTTTATTACGTGGGACTGGGTCGTTTTCAAATTGAGGGCCAAAAAAGCATGAATTTCATCAATTCATATTTTTTGTGATTTGTATGTTTTTTATTACACGGATGCGTTTGTTTATGAATAAAACACATTTTAATCAAACAGACCACTTTTTTATTTGAGTATTTATGCATAAATCAACATTTTTAGTGACACAAATGAGGCATAAAATTCTTCTAATGATAATTTCTAATTTACTAATGAGATCAAAGTTACACTAATGATAATTATAATTTTCATCTAACTGATCGGTGTCTAGTACATGAAAGATATATGGGAAAAAAATTATTAGGGGACTTTATGAATGTAATAGATGCCAAAACCATTATTTTTAGAATGTTCGTCTGTTTGTCTGTTTATCTGTTTGTCCGTGTCTCTGTTTGTCTGCATCAAATTTTTGTTCACGCTAAAGTCAAAAACTACTGGAGGGATTTTGATCAAACTTGGTACGATTATAGTTCATAGTGTTCTGGGCAACATATAGGCTACTTTTTATATAAGCTGATACCCGTGATTCCGCCCGCGCTTCGTTTTTAGGTCGTTTTTGGTCATATCTCCGGTTCTCCTTAACCAATTACAACCAAATATACGGTTAATTTTTAGTCTAAGCAAGACCTTTCCAATTTCAAGACCTGAACGGGTTTTGATGCGTTTTTTTATTAGAAAGGTCTTACTCACTTACTTAGACTCAAAATCTTACGCATATTTGATCACAATCGGTTGATTAGAACCGGCGATATAGATAAAAACGCGAAACGTGAATATATATAATATTACTTCTCTTAGTATGTAAAATAATGATTTTTTTATATAGTTTCTGTTAGAAATTTCCATTTATGTCTTTTCATGATTCATCATCAGTAATCATCAACACTCAATTTGTGAGGATTAAAGCTTAATCAGTCAAAGCAGCATTATCATCAGGCCTGAAGTAGGTATGTACATGTACCACTGAGCTAGAACGTATAAAAGCTGAACGATTGCAAGATCCTGATGTGAAAGAAATGCACAAAAGGAAATTGAATGACAGGCTAGAACAAAATTAGAGTGCCATGGGAAGGATGTAAAGGCAGTATGGAAAGTGTTAAAAAGTGTAGTAGAGAGTGCCATTGATGTATGTAATGAGGCGAAAAGAAAGAAGAGAAAATGTTCAAAGGCTGATTGGTGGGATGAAAAAAGCTTGGCAAGATATTCTAGCGATGGAAGCTATTGGTACAGTAAGTAGAGGTATGAACAAAGATGATATAAAAGAAAAGAAGGAAATATCGGAGTGTGAAAGCGACAGTTAAAGAATGCATTGAAAATAAAGAAGAAATTCGGAAGCAAACCGGATGAAATTTTGAAAGCGATAAAATATATGAGGGTGGAAAAGTCTGCTGGGTATAATAGAGTGACGATTGAAATGGTGAGGGCTGGCGAGGGATGCCATAATCATCGCGGTATCAGTCTTTTAAGCGTGGTTGGGCAACTGTATGCCAAAATTGAAGGTAAATGCGTGAAGCAAGTGGCAGAATTTGTTTACGAATGATTGGACGTACGATGGAGATATTGAAAGGAGAGTGACTGTGGGCAATCGTGTGAATGGTGCGCTACACTCCTTCATGAGTGGTCAATCTGTTGACTCTGCCTACCCCAGAGGAAAAAAGGCGAGAGCAATGCACAATTTATAAAAAATATCATTCGTGACACAATCAGTATCATTCGTGTCACTCTTGAATCGACACGAATGAGAGTAACACGACTGATAATTTTGGCACTATTTTGAATTTAACTCCTAAATGTAACGTTCTAGAACATCACCTTGTACTGGGAAAGCATTTGCCCTGTTATGCATAATTAATGAAATAGATCATATAGAAAATAGGCCATAGTTAAGTACAATAAGCAATGAAAACACTAATGAGACGATTTTGGCAACAAGTATAAAATTTTACATGATAATAAGATTTTCTTCCAAAAAACGGCGTTCACAATAAACCACAACAGGTGTTCGTCGACAACTAATCACAGGGGACCGTGTGGGGTAGAAGATGGGGTAGCAGAGTAGTTTAATTGAGTTTTCTTTCGAGTTTGAAATTGAATACACAACTGATAATTTAAAAAGAATCAGTTTTCTGATGTTGTGAAATCTTTTTATTTTTTACAATTTATATTGTTCCAACGGTTAATATCCTTCCCAAAGAACTGTATAACATAATCGATAAATAAATTCTGCAGTTTTCTGCACTCATTTTTAATTTACGAAGCATTGAACAAAAAATCAACGTTGGGTAGACGTCACACTTCTGAGATTTAGGTTAGTTTTATAGGTATTACTCCGTAATTAATAGCGATAGGAGATTTATTGTACTGGGCACAATAGCGTCTCAAGGAACTTATTGATTAATAGTAATGTTAAATCTGATAGCAACTACCACACAAGAATAAAATCAGAATATACGTGTTTGGCCCTCAATTTGAAAACGACCCGACTGTAAAATATATTCAGCGAAATGTTTATATGAGTACCTCCTCTGTCTAACACTTGGCATGTCTATTTCCCGTGCCTTGTGGGTAAGTAACTAACATCACCAGAGATCGAATAATTTTAGCTAGCCAATCGGATGATGTCAGATAGCCTTTATGGAGCTGGGGTGGTGGTCTCGACATTTATCGCAACGCTTTAGCTGCCCAATTCGAACGCTAATTCGTAGCGACGAAATCATAACTTTATTTGGCAGTCTCTACTTTCCAAACTAACGATTTATGTCGGTATCTTAACGAATATCATCGCAAACTTAACGATTTATCGGTATCTTCATATTGCTGACCATCCTAAACGTACATACTACCGTTCGACGCAAGAATCGTTACTGCAATCGATATTTGTCGCTATCATAGCTTGCGATTTCGGTAGCAAAATCGTAGCAATAAATGTCGAGACTGCGGCCCTTGGTAGGCAGCTCACAGCCGTTGGAAATCGCAAGAATACAAGTAGTCAATTAAGTCTCCGGTGATGTTCTCTCTCCGGTATTGCTTATTCATGGCGTGCGGTGTCTCCGCACCACGAACCAATAAACAAGTGTGCTCATTAAAAAGTTTAACAACCAATGAATTAACCAAACACTGCGAAATACGACGGGTGCGATGCCCGAGCGATGTAACACAGACAAGTGGGTCACGACACGGAATAGACTCATTCATATAATCCCCAAGAATTTTATTTACTGTCTTTATGACTTAAAGGTAACATCTGCAACCGCTATGGTCTATGTTCGATTTTCGTGTCATGGAAAAATTATTACGATTGTCAGCGCAGGGGGCTTGACGGGAACACCGTGGTTGCCAAACCCGAGGGGGCCATCCCGAATCCGGAGATGGCCCGGGTCAAGCCGAGGTGCGAGGGAAATGCTCTATGGGCCACCTTACACCCTGGCGTCAGAAGACCCTAGGCTGCGTGCGGTTTAGTCGGTAAGAGTCCGACATAACCTGCCCTGCTGGCCGCGGGGTGGGTATCCATGAGGATTTCCGCACGAAAAAAAGGGTTGTTAAGGCACGTTTGGCGCGTTCATCGCTGCTAAAGTGGCAACGCAACCTAATTTTTTTTATAGTGTATGTAACACAGAATTTCTAGAAGATGTTTTCTTACCCGATAATCCTTGTACGGTAGTCAGTTGGCTGCTATATGGAATCATTTCTACTATACCGGCTACGATCCACGAAACCGGTCCGTGTAGAAACCATCTCGTGGAAAAGCGGCTTAATAATTACAAAATTAATTCCTATCTTAAATGTTATCTTCAACCAGCAAGTGGTCTCATATCATTATATTTTTTTACCTATAAGTCGTGTTATTAATTTAAGATTGTTAATATAGTGATTGAGCGAACACGAGTACCTAGTCTCTAAAGATGACATACTTATGTAAAGATTACTTCACGTGAAGATAATTGCAGAGAAGGAAATGAGATAAAATCTGTGGTGAAGCTGATGTTCGTTTCACTGAACGTCATTCAGTCATTGACTGATGTTAGAGGAAGTTTGAAAGTTATACCAAGCGCGCCTTGTTATTCCGGGGCCATGACGGGAACACCACGGTGTTCCCAAATCCGAGGGGGCCATCTCGAATTCGGAGATGGCCCGGGTCAAGCCGGGGTGCGGGGGATGTGCTCTAATGGGCCACCTTACACCCTGGCGTGGGATTTCTGAAAAATAGGGTCCCTTTCAACCAGGAAAATTACTTTCTAAAGGATTGGGTAATTAACTTCTAGATGGTCATCAGGTTTAAAAACTATAACGGACTACTGAAACGAATAACTTGCAACATGTACTACAAGTGAATCTGTAGACTCAAACTAGTATTATAAGTTACATCTAACTTTACAGTCGCATGTTTTAACCCTAACGACGACGCGATCCCATTCATGGTGTTTATCTTAGTTGTGGAGGGTTAACAAGAATAAAAGAAATGTGCGACCTACATTCATTCAGCGAGGGTCGGTCCTCCCTTCTAGTAAGAGGGTGCGAGGGTTAAAAAGGGTTTAAAAAATCTTATTCATTTCCAAAGTAATTACACGAAATGTATTTAAAACGGTTATTCGTAGAGTAATTACTAAATTTTTTAGTTTCGTGAGCATTTTTTTTTATTTTGGACACGTGACTTCACCTCGCCTGATGGTACGCTAAAGGTAAAGTCGCAGGGGCGGGGATACATAGATATCATCATTTTAGCGTTGTTCCCGGTTGCACGGAGTCCGCTTACTCTTTCTCCTCGTTTTAACTCTTATGACTTTTATGGGAGTGACTTCCGGCTTCCTACCCCGAGCGTTAATCCAGCTCCAGGGGTTAGTCCGTCAGTCAGCAGGTGTACAGTTGAGGTTGGTTTAGGTCTCGAGAGATTTTTTAAACCCCTATTAACCTATTGCCGTCAATACGATACTTTGCCAGACTTCGTGTTACTACAGAAAATTATCTCAATAGTATTTTGTGTCCGACCCGGGAGTCAAACTCGGTCGCACTCGCTTCCTTTGCACCATAAAGACCACTTATGTCTTTATAACAATATATCCCAGAGAAAGCAAAAGTTGGACGCGATTAGATAAACGTAATCGGTTATTTACTATCTGAAGCAGCTGCTTACAGAACAAACAGATAAACACACAGCTATACATTATATACATATAATATTATATCGATGGTCTACAAGACAAACGTACTAAGTAGGTACCAAGTTTTGTTACTCGCCAGGCGCTCCCGTGAAAGTCTATCTATCAAGTTACTCTTACAAAATTGTAAAGTAGCTAAGTCTGGAGATATTAAAAAAAATCCGATCCTGAGACTTTACCTTTAGCTTTCCATCAGGCGAGGTGAAGTCATGTTGACGTGTCCAATATTTAAAAAAAGAAGACCGACGTCCACGCAGGCCATAGGCAAGGCATGGCATGGAATTCTTTACCAGCTCACGTGTTTCCTTCCTCATGGTGAAAAAGCATTGATGAGGCTGTCAAGCTGAGAGCCACCATTGTGGCACTATCAGTGTTTGCAGTGGTGACTCCTATACCAGAGATTTTGCCTTTGGCTTACCATCAGGCGAGGTGAAGTCATGTTGACGGGTCCGACATAAAAAAATAATAATATAACCATCACTGTGTCGCAAGTCGAGTATGTCTATTAAAAGCAAAAAAACTCAGAATTACAATGTAACTTGTAACAGTATGAGAAATTGTAACTGTGATGCGATGTACCAAATTGCAACAGTAGGCCGCGATTGCCTCGGCGATGTACAGTCGGCGTCAATTTAATCGATTCCATCATTATTATTGCGTGTCGCAAGACACTTGGACGCGGAAACAGGGCTGATTATTATGTTTAGGCTCGAACTTAGATTGGGCTCTTAAACTTTACTTATTTCAAAAAGAATTTTTAAAAGGTTTCACTACGGAATATAAATTCAAAACATTTATCGCTCACAACCCCCTCATTGCTCCCCCCATCCATCCACCCAATCCCCTCCTCCAACCACCTCCTAAACTCCTCAACCTCCCCCTCCTGGGTAAGCAGCGCGAGTGTGATTCCTCTGGTGTTGCACATAGGCCACGGTTACCGCTTCCTATCAGGTGGGCCGTGTGCTTGTCTGCCACTTAAGTAGTATAAAAAAATACTTATGACCAGTAGCTCAACTCGCCCGCGAAACCAAACCTGCGAAACGTTACAACGACACAAATAATTTACAATTCAAGAAGGCCTGTCTCTTGTCGTGTATATATTTTTCCTACTTAACATACGTAAATGTAATTAACATAAAAATTACGCTGACAATAAATTGCTCGACACAATGCAAACAATATGACAGATAGAAAACCTAATGGCCTGAGACCCACTAGCGTCTTCGAATATGAATATAAAGAAGAGAATACACATGCCTGTAATTGGCACATCCATCCATCCTATACAGCCATCATAACCATAGATTTTTTGCTTCTCTGCAAAACAATTTCTTCAACAAGGGCATTAGCTTTTTACAGGGTCTGCAGCGCGAGTGTGACGCCCCTGGTGTTGCACACGTCCATAGGCCACGGTGACCGTTTCCCATCAGGTGGGCCGTGCTTGTCTGCCAGTTCCGCCACTTACGTGTTATAAAAAATAACTTTTTGACATGTCAATAGATGGCAAGTTTCCTAGAGGCGTCACACTTCTGCCGATCCTGTAAAAACTTTTTTTTATACTACTTAGGTGGCAGACAAGCACACGGCCCACCTGATGGGAAGTGGTTTATGGACGTGTGCAACACTAAGGGTGTCACACACGCGCTGCCTATCTTGAAGGGAAGGGGTGGGGGGGAGGAGGGGTACAGTGAGCTCTGTCTACCCTACTTACCAGCGGGAACACAACATGATGGTTATTATGGCCGCGGTCTTCTGTTGAAAAGCTCATTTCAGACGGGAGATACCATCGTTTCCTACCTCCTAAACCTTCTTGAAGAACCCCATATGGTGATGATGTTCGATCAATATAATCGATGATGAACGTTCCCGCCCCATCCACAGACCCGTGTGTATCCACCTCTATGGCTCCAGTCGCGTGTGTACTCACAGTTAGCTAAACGCGATCGGACAGCTACTCATTGTATGCATTATAACGCATTTTTTATGACGAATTCTACCATTATGTTTCATTATAATTAAAGGAGCAGCCATTGTGAAAATTCCCACTCTCACAGACATAAAAATAACATTATATGTAAATGTTGTTATTGCAGATGCAATTGCGAGAGATAGTTTAACGGACTATTATTTGCTTAAACTATATTTTCTACTGAGAGGGTGGTATTTATCCGTAGAGCCCCATTTTCATCCTTTTTATTCATCCATCATTCAAAGAACTTTCCTTTCACACTCATCCAATAAAAGTAATAAATAATTGAGTTGCGAAAATATGAGGGAAATTTTGAAAGAATCTGAATTAAAATTTTGAAAAAGTGCTTAGGGACTTAGGGCTGTGAATGCGCCCTAAGTGTAACATATTGCAAGTGTTTACCGAGTGCTTGATGGCATGCGAAAACAAAATTATAAACAGAAAATTCTCTGTGAAAGAGTATCGTACGTATTATACTGGGTAAACACCTAACGAACGAATTTAACCCGTTACACTATACTCTTTCCAACCACTTATTTATTTTTTGACAGCTCAATTTTGCATCAAATAGTTTATGTCCTAGTGAGTAATCAGCCTTATGCGGCATATTCCGCTCTAATCCACATAACAAATATAGTGGATGGATATGATTATGTAGTTTATATATTTTTGGCCGCGCATTTCTAAGTTTACTTTTACGATTAATGCAACAGTTACATTCTGAAGCCACTGCCAAAAGGTAAATAAATGGTTGGATAGAGTATAGTGCCGTTAAATGTTTGGCATATCTACCGGACTGCCATTAATCGCGTGTCAGATAGCTATAGGCATTAAATCTTTCACACGGTATTTTAAACGATTTAATGACAGAATTTGTGTTCAACTTGTCCAATCTGTGTGCAATATTTAAAACTACCGTGGCCATTAAATAAACGTGTTCTTGTGGACATCTTCGATCGGTCGTGGTGGTCGTCTTTGCTCCCTGCCCCCTGGAGCGAACAGGAAGCACGTACATGACATTTATTATTGCTAAAGTAATGAAAATAATTTTATTTTATCGGCTTGTAAAATTTCATGATGTTATCGGACGAACCGCGAGGATATTGAAATTAAAAAAAAAAGATTTTAATAGAGATGGTCGTCGGAACGAACAGTCTGTTTGAGATCCATTTATTACCCAAACCCATGTAAACACAACACCATAGTAATAGAATAGTATAGAAATGTAACATCAACCAACGAACGTTTTAGTGTCCCTGCGATGTGACCATGGCAGCTGAAACAAAAGAAAGCGTCATAGAGTTCGTTAAAATATTTTAATTTTAATTAGGTACATATTTCAGTTTGAGAAAAAAATACAAAAATAATTACATTGATTCTACTCAACAGTTTTGACACTATCATCTTTACCCAATTCACTTCAATGAAGATTATCAAGTATAATTATTACTAGAATTGTTTCGTATCAATTGTATCAAATTAACGTTAGCTATTATTATTTCAGGTGAATTCTGCACTGACGTCATCATGAAGTGGAACGACGTCACCGAAATCAGTGAGTTTTCTTTGAATTCATTGTTATTATCTGATAGTTTGCTCTTGTTAAATACATCTTTTTATGCAACAAAAGTTACAAAAAAGCACACACAATATTGTTCATTGATAAGCAAGAGATAGCAGTAGCGCGTAACGGTCAAACAAACGTAAACTATATTGTTGATACATGTGCATTATGTGCAACACATTTTTTTCTATTTGCCTCATGAACACGTCATGAGGTAAACAGAAAAGTCTGTTTTTTACATACCTTCAATGTACAGACACAGTTACTTCACAAACTATATATACCTACTAGCTGTTGCCCGCGACTCCGCCCGCGTGGATGTCGAAATCCGTTTCAAAAACTATCCTATCTCTCAAGTTGGATCGAACTGCACATGATGTGCAAATTTTATTATAATCGGTTAAGTGGTTTAGGAGTCCATTGAGGACAAACATTGTGACACGAGATTTATATATATTAAGATATAAAAGAAAGTCGTGTTAGTTACACTATTTATAACTCAAGAACGAAAGATTTGGCTGCAAATTAATAGGTATGGAGGTAGCTTAAAACCAGGAGAAGGATATAGGATACTTTTTCTCCTTTTTAGTGGAGAGTGGAGTGGATAGTGAAGTGGAGTCGAGAGTGGAGTGGATAATTAAGTAGAGTGGAGAGTGAATTAGAGAGTCGAGTGTAGAGTCGTTCTATTAAAATAGACTTCGATACTGATTTCCACGCGAGTGAAACCACGGGCAAAAGCTAGTTTTATATAGATTAGTAAAATCATGTAAAAGAGTACAACGTATAATTTATCTGTGTTGTCCTCTAAGAGTTTGCATTTAGTGAGAATACCCGCCGTTGTGGCGTTCCGACCACGATTGACCCGCTTTAAAGTTTCTCAAGAACCGGTTGCCAAGATTAGCGTAAACCTGTATTTTAATGTTTTTATCAACATCATAATATCCCTATTATACACCCATACACTAAATGCTAACTGTATTCTTAAAGTTTAGCGATATGCAATTATGTTTGCGGGAATTAGTTCATCATGATGTATTTAGGATACTCCATATAGGTACATAATTTGGGGCCAGAGCCTTGCCACGACGCACTAATAGCAATTCAAAAGCAATACTGTTCAAGTGATGGAGAGAGATAGCGCTATACATCGTGTATAACGCCATCTCACTCGGTGTAAACACAAACTGTTTTAACTGCTCTATAAAGGTATGTACATGCCCAGGAACCAGGGAGTCCCTTGCCACGACGCACTAATAGCAATTCAAAAGTAATATAGTTCAACTGGGGGAGAGAAATAGCGCTATGCATCGTGTATAATGCTATCTCACTCGGCATAAACACAAACGGTTTTGACTGCTCTATAAAGGTACCAGGAACCTGCCTGTACCAGCCCGGTATACCTGCCCAGGAACCAGGGAACTTGTCACGAGACGGCGACGCTCTAATAGCAATCCAATTCATGTGAGGGAGAGAGGTAGCGCTATACACAGTGTATAACGCCATCTCACTCGGTATAAAGACAAACTGTTTTAATTGCTCTATAAAGGTATCAAACTGTCAGTGTGATAGAGAACGCTATACATCATTGAAGCAAGACGTACTGTCACTCTTCCGATGAGCCAAATCAAAAGCCCGATAGTATACTATAGCCACCATGATGGTGTTATATTCCGTAAACACAATAGTATGCTAACTAGGTATGCTCACGTATTTTTTGCACAGCATTACTGCTCGGTTCGCTGCCAAAATTTACTTTGTATGACATTAGCCATTAGCATTGTAAATATTTATAGATACGAATTATCTGACATAACACATTTTTATCTAAAAATATGCGCACTCGAACTTGTTATGCACACTGACATAATCCAATGGAGGCCGCACATAATTTGTACTACAAGTACTGCAACCGACGCCTGCGCAACTTGACCGTGTAATGAAGAGATGTTATCTCGTGTACCTACTGGAGTAGCTATTATTCTAACCTACTGAATAAGCCCAGCCACTTAAAAGTACTTAATCAAGTCTTTAAATCCAAAAAAGTTGAATTTCCTGCTTCGAACAATGTGATGATCTAATAACAACTAAGAAACGTTCAAGAGCTGTTCATTGTACGCGTGGGCGCGCGCCCACCCGCGCTCGTACGTTCACTCGATGCGTATGCGCACGATACACGCGTAGTAGCGTAGCACATCATTCTGTCCTCAAGTAGCCAAATATTCCTACAGCACAGCGTCTTATAAGAATCTAATAAACGTAATTACGTTCAGCAATTCGGTAGGAAGCTCATCAATTACTGTATATTTATTTCAAGTGTTGGCAAGTCTATTATATTGTGAGTGTCAATAGTTTTTGGCTTAGGGTTTTAGTGCACCGTGTCTAGAATAAAACACAATGAACGTGCTGATTGATATCATTGCGATTCTATTAATGTCATTGTTGATTGACAAACATTCTTCCATAGCAGATAATTTTTCATGTCAATAATTAACTCTAGAATTGGATGATAAAGTCATAGATAACAATTTAGAGATATCATTCCTGGTCGTGTAGGGTGCCAGACAACGCTGCCAATAATCTTATTCCGAGCGCTAACTATAGTAAATGCTAATACACGGCTGTCTGTATTATCCAATACTTTATAGGCGTTTATCCGATTTAGCGAGGGGCCCCTCGGACCACTGACCACCCCTGGCTGCACCGGTTCATCTTTGCAGTGGACACGGATGTTACATTAGCTCCTGTCATGTTACATCATAGTTCAAATTAGAGGCTGTGTCACTATCGGTTTGTGCAAGTCCATGGCTGTGATGTGAGGGGCTTGTAATCATGTATCGCTCTTGCGAGAATCGATTTAGAGTAATAATTTGTCGCCGAAATAAGAGTGGGTTCTGCATGTTGTGATATTTTTTTGAGTGGTTTTATTTTACTACTAGCTGTTGCCCGCGGCTCCGCCCGCGTGGATGTCGGTTATCGCGACCAAACATAGCCTATGTTCATTCTCGAGGTCTAATCTACTCCTACACCAAATTTCAACAAAATCGGTTCAGCGGTTCAGGCGTGAAAACATAACAGACAGACAGACAGACAGAGTTACTTTCGCATTTATAATATTAGTATGGATTACTGTGGTACTAAAGTATGCTGGAAGCTAGTTTAATTAGTAGGTACAATATTACCCTGCCTGAGTCTGTGTTTCCGGCAAGTTATACCGGTCTGGGAGTTGTTGTCAAGAGTGAATAGGCTGCTTCTAGGTAAGCGTGCTCCATCGTCGACCACATCATCACTTACAATTAGGTGAGATTGTGGTCAAACGCGAGCCTATCGACTATAAAAAATGATTAAAGACAATAAAAATAATTTCAGGTCTGTACAGCTTATAACCACAGATTACAGTTGGTACTATAACCAGTACACCAGACGCATGCACTTATCTAAGGGCGGGAAATAAAAAGAACGAAAATCTTCAGTGATCGAATGATTCAGTGCTGATTTGATAATGACCAAAATATCTAACAACAATAAAAAATCTCACCCTGACGTTGCAGGGAATAAAATTAACCTTTATGGCAGTAATACCTGGCAAATCTTTTTAAAAAAATACATTCAATGGAGTAGTTGGCAGTGCTAAAAGGAAGACGCCTCAACACTGTAATGAGTTGGCCATTGATTCGAAAATAACGCGCTGAGAAGGGTGCGACTACACGTCCTATTATAGATAGCCAGGCAGCACATACAGTACTGACATTAGCACTGATAAAATAATACGATGGATGGACACAAACATTATCACTTGTCATTATAAACTAATTAAATCAAAAATAGTTTGTAGGTTTATCTGTCTGTTTTATTTACTCGTAGCTTATAAAAATTTCCGGAAACTTAACTCCGCGATCTACTCAACTACCTACTAACTGTCATTTCCATAAAAGCTGTGTCCAACCAAAAGTAAGAAGCCTCGGATGCAACTAGGAACAACACCGAGATCTTTACAGCATTATGACATTTGTTGCGCACAAACGATCGCTTATGGCTGCCGGGATCTCGATCCTTCTGATTTAATATTCCGCATTACTAACAAACGTACGACAACATCAAAGACGATACATAGTTGCAAATCGGACCAGTTAGAGCATCGCGACTTTGCCCATAATGATCTAGATCGAAATGCCTCGAAGAAGCGCATGGGACTATATCGTGAATTCAAATGGCGTTGAACATGACACTAATTGACTTAAAACGTTGGTTGAGGACGTAAGAGCGGAATATAATCCAGAATTATGATCCGAAATCTTATTTCGCATTCAGTATCTCGTTAACCTTGAATTTGTGGTGTGTGTAAAAACTTCTATTGATTCGCCGTAATATGAAGCGGAAAAGATTGACTTCTAGTGTATAGCTGTAGCTCAATAGGTGAACCTTTTCTCAAGTTAAAATATGTGCTATTGTTTAAATCGTCGTAATCCAGAGAGCGCAAAAAAATTGATCTGAAACACGTGCATTTCTATCTGTTCTATTCACACTTACGCGTATCGTTCAAATGATAAAATGAGATGGCTATATATTATTTACGGCTTGTATTATTTTACAATCTCTTTGTTTTAGCACTTCTGCATTCCCCTTTGGATCTGCATACCTATGTAATTGTAGTTTTTTAAATCACGAACAAAAATGCACATTACACGTATGTGGGGAGATTCCAAATTCCTCAACGCTCGTCCCTTCCAGGGTCGGCAGAGCGAGTGTGACACACCTGATGGTTCACACTTCTATAGACCACGGTGACCGTTTCCCATCAGGTGGGCCGTGTTCTTGTCTGTCACCTAAGTAGTATAAAAAAAATGTAGCGATCCTTCTAGAAGAGCGACACCTATGCTCAGGCTCCGTAAGTATTACGCTACGAGGCAATCGCATTCACGCTATGGACATTTTTGATTACAAAATTAATAAATCAAGTAAAAAGATTTTTAAGTTAAACGGTTTTAAATTAATAAAATAATCAGAAGTTTTTTCAAGTTAAATGGTTTTAAATTGTATTGTCATAAGAACTAAAGATTTCTGCCAAATATCAGACCAATCCAACAACTGAAAGGGGGTCCAATTTCAATTAATAGATTTGACCCAAACAAACAGGGCAAGTTAAATAAAACCGTTTAAAAATTACTAAATTGCCAAGCAGTGAAAACAAAACGAAGGCACTTCACACAGGATATTTATAAATTTCTTGTTGCACTTTTTGACATTGGTGGAGCCGCCATCGACATTGCTTCATTATCATATTTGAAAGTTGTAAGTCTGATAAACAATAAGTTATACATTTAATTGTTTATAACTGCCTCGTTGGTTCTGTAGGATAAGTTTGACCAGGGGCCTTACTCCGAAAAACGAAAATATTCGTATCCGTTGACGTTTTTACCATTTAGCTACCCCGAAAGTGTTTCGTTTCGGATTTCGGATCTGTCTTCGATCGTTTGACATTGAGGTTGTTGATCGTTATCAGTACACCTCCTACTCCCAAAATACATTTGACGTTTTCGCTGTCGTTTGACAAATTGTCCGTTTTCGTTCGATTTTCAGAGTAAGGCCCCTGGTTTGCGAGCGATTTCAAGGATTAGAATCACTGGTTATAATTGTATATTCTGATCAGAAGTACCCGGGAGGGGTGTGAAAAGGCAGTTAGTTGAGTTACTTTCACATTTATCCTATTGCTAAGTATGGTTAATCGCTTCGGAAAATACCCGACATAAAACAAGACCTTCAGAACCGCTGTCAAGGTTATAAGTTGTAATTAATTGGATTAGATCAGTTGAATCATCTGTCTCCTTTTCTTATCTAAGCTCACGTGGTCCAATTAAGTGATTGTTGCGATCTTCACACATTTGTAGCTATTATAACAGATTGTCAGCAGTTCCCAGAATCCGTTTATGTGACACTGGGCTGATTGATGATCATAATATTATTTAATAGCTAATGCAACAAGTGGAGATGTGATGTGTCGCTAATAACCTTTAGTTACATATTGAACTCTTTGAAATTTTCTTGTAACATATTTTCTTCCTTCTTCATGTTCTAGATACAGCTTTGCGTTCGTCGCTGCGACAACGACGAACTGCTTAGTTGATAAAGATTAGTGGCAAAATTAAACGGAGCAGTGGCTACTGGCCTTAATAATCGGGCAACGCGTCGTTATAGGCTGCTTTATCACGACTCGTTGGCCGATTATTAAGGCCTGGACCTTATCACCTAAGCAGTTCGTCGCCGTCGCAGCGATGAACGCAAGGCTGTGTCCTTAGAGAATAGCACTGCAGGACTATCCCTTCAGCTAGTAAACTGATAATATTTCCGAACTACTCGTAGACAATGTGTGCCATGATGCTGTGAAGATTAACATAACATAAACATAACATAAACTCCCGCCTATATCCCCGAAGGGGTAGGCAGAGGTGCTAGCACCCACATTTCGCCAGTTTATGTTTAGGTCCCAATGTAATAGGTGGCGAGCCTATTGCCATTAACCGAGCACTTATAAACCTGCGATAAATACACACAAACATTACAGTACTAATATATACTAAGTATTGCCAAAATCTTTACAGCATCATGGCAGACATTGTCTACGAGCAGTTCTGCCTGCTAGCTAATTATTCGGAATACTCTGTAGAACAGAGGCCTATGCTATTACTTACCAGCCTATTAGGCACACATGGTCACATCATCGACAAGGTATACTAACATTACCAACGATGCGTAAAACAAATACGTACATTCCGGTGTAATTGTTCGTGTAATGTACACTTAGACGTGTGGTTGTGGTGCGCGCGGCTTGCGGTCGTCCGCTGTGCGCAAGAGTTGAGCATGCGCGACAATAATCTTTGCTATCGTATTATCCTTTTACTTTTATTGCCTGAATGATAATTGCTAGAAATTTTCCGATTAGCTAACTGGAAAAACGAGTTCTCCGATCGTAAAGTACTACCCTCTCATTTCATACTTCCCGCTCAAGAGAATAAATAGAGGAAGGAAAATAGGCAAGAAAAAAACTTAAAAAATCCATCCATCCATCATAGCTGCCCGGATAATAATGAAGTATAAATCTATCTTTTATGGAGTTAATAATTGCCGCCATAAACGAAACTTTAATATACACTCATACAATCATGACGAATCAAACAACACCTTGTTTGTCAAAATCCGTCAAGTCGTTCACAAAAAAATGGTCATACATACATACATACATACATACATACATACATAGTCTCGAAAAACATTACCCTCCTTTCTTCGACAGTCGGGTAATAAAAATGAACAGTGTCAAGGAAATGAGGAAAATGGGAAAAAATAAGAAAAGAAACAGAACGTCGACCACTAAAACCTGCTAATTGCTGATTTTGTAATTATTGCAGCAGCATGCTACTTCAAGTCGGTAGTGTAAGTCTCTTTCTTCCCTGCTTAAATTGACCTATCTATGATGGGGAAAGCAGAACTCAGAATAACATTATAGTGAATGCTTTCGTAAGTCACTTATTAAGTAATCCAAAAATTGCTCAAAATCCAATCCATTTTTCTAGTGTGAAGATAGATAACCTGCTTAGCGTAACAAATACTTACTAACAAATCGAACAATAACTGGTTGGGCATATAACATTTCAAGTTCAACTGATCAAATGCAACATCTTGGTAACACTCCGGTCAAGGGTAATGTAACAAATTGGAACATTCATTACAAGATCCGATCAATCAATTCATTTGTTGTTGTACCTAACTAGAAACCTCTCCCAAGTTGGCCAGGAAAATCCCATTTTATCCATAAGTAAGAGCGAGCAAAAAATATGTAAAGTTGTCACAGAGTAGAATGGAAGCAACATCAGTTAAGCTGTTTTTAGACGAATCTAAAATTAAAGTCGTCGGAAAGTTATGTTAGACGAAATCAGTGACGATGTAAATATTTATCTTAAGACCAAAAAATCGTTTCGTTGAAGGCAGGATAAGAATTGCTCCACATTCTACTCTGAATAATAACCAGAGTTGCGCCATTCAGTTTTCCGTAAAGATGCTTCAATGAAACTAAAATATTTTTGCCAGACAAGCTACTTATTTTAATGAAAAGGCATGGAAAAACAAATAGCAAGGTTGTGCATGTAAATTTATTTGGCGTCTGTGTTCTAACAAGATGTTTAGAGAGTGGGGAACGTTTTGCTAGTTTCATTAAACAGACGTACATTCAGCTTCTGCTCAGCGCTAATTCAGATGCATCTGTCTTTGTTCCTCCGCTTATACATCTCGGGTGTACGCGCGCGAAATTGGGTAATATGTAACGTCCCAGAGCTCACCGAATATTCCCAAACGTAAACCAATCTGAAATACAGTTTGTGTATATAAATAACAGAATTGGGCGTTTTAAAGTTCATAAAGAAATGTTTATCTGAGCGTGACGGGCGGCCATGTTGCGCGCACGCCGAATTGCAGATTACATCACTGCGCAAAAAATTCGCGTGCGCGTGCAGTCCGCTGAGGAGCGCGCACGGGTTGAGAGGGGGAGAGGGAGGAGGAAGGGGGGTGCGGCGAAGTGTAGTGGGAAGGTGCGGTACGCTTTAACGACCTTGGCCTTGCCCGGGCCGCGGCCAAGGTGAGCGTTCAACTTTATACCGTAATTATACATGCGCCCACCAGTCTGCCGGCACACACACTCATTATTGTGGCACAAGACGACATAACCGCACTCATGCCTCTACTCCGGTGTAATGGTGGTGGATACTCCAAACCTAGCCACCTAGGAGCGAGAACTTTTCACTGCGTGAGACTATCAAAATTTCGTTTTTTTTTGATTTCGTACACGTCAACATGACTTCACCTGGCCTGATGGATGGATGCAATGGGAGTCACCATTGCAAACATCGATAGTGCCACAATGGCGGCTCTCAGCTTGACGGCCTCATCAAATGCTTTTTCACGCCCCGCTTAAAGGACCCGGGACTGTATGACGAAGGAAACACGTGAGCTGGTAAAGAATTCCAGGTTTTGTTGGTGCGGCAAAGAAAAGAGGCACCGAACCGCTTGGTGCTTGGTGGAATTGTTTGCACCATATGAGGGTGATATCTCAGCCTTGCACGTGTTGCTCTGTATAGGAAAGGAAATCGTAATGAAAATGTAATATGAACTGCAGCGTACGCTCCAGTACCGAGCTGGTCAGTGAGGTGTCCGTTGGCACTTCACGCGCTCTTGTCAAGTGGGTGAGCAAACATCGAGGCACGCTCGACAACACTCAATACATTACTTGGGTACATACAAGCAGGTTCTTTTAATGAAGTTCTAAGTTAGGACAAGTTACCATTTATGGTAGTTGCTCGTTTCAAATGTACGACGACCAGTTATTCAACGCTCTAATCTGTGTATGTAGACGGTATACCACAGAATAGACAGTATAATGGCATAATAGTTGAAGGATAAGTTGTATTAGATACCAAGATAGTAGTTAATATATCTTTACCTTTTTAGCGTTTGGTTAGTAAAATCGTATCTACAAGAAATTACAAGAAATAACTTTCATCCATAGTGGCTTTGCAGTAAGTATTCGCCATGTTTGGTAGGACAGGCAAACTTTTTGATTCTTATAAAACACTCTAATACGTGTTCCCATAAAAGAAAATATTCGACTTTTCTCTTGGGTCAAAGTTTGACTTAGTATTATCTGAATACCAATATTGTAATTGTCATTACCTACTTGCAAAGTTTTATGCTGTGGCACATAATATAAAACAATTATACGTTGTAATTAGGAATAGGTTGAAAGTCGAAACATCATCAGCAAATTAATCTATGGTCAACCCAAAACCATCGACATATTACTATCACACAATCATAACGTTTCAATGTAAATCTTTCATCGTTTGGATTACGTATTGGCGTTAGTCCAATCTGGGCACCTGCCCATCACTCCATTGAATGAAATATAACGCATATATTTCCTAAACAATGCATCAACACGTCAGAATCAATATGTGATATGACAGCAGAATGTCTTATGTTACTTAGAAGTTATTACGTGTGACATGATAAATACGAGTAGAAGTTACGTTTGTTCCAATCTAGAGACCTGTCTGTAAAAATCAGAATACTGTCTTGAAACTCTTTCCAATATTTGACCTACACGTATTAATCCTAGATGAAATCCTAATTACCTATGTTGATGATTGTCATGAAAAATGAGATTCGTCTTGGAAATCCCGGGTCCTTTAGGCGGGGCGTGAAGAAGCATAATGATAAGGCCGTTAGGTTGAGGGCCACCATTATGGCACTGTCGGGGACCCCCTTCCTGAGTTTTTACCTTTACCTTACCATCAGGCGAGGTGAAGTCATATTGTTGTGACCGATATAAAAAAAAGTTCAGAGGCAAACTTTCTGTTATAACCTTCACAGTGTATCCTAATACCAGAAAAGTACATTACACCATTTAATAATTCGGCTGAAACAGTAAAAAAAGTAAATAAATGCTCTATTAACCACATACCTTATAATAGGTACAATAAAACAACTAATGTTACTCAATATAACTACCTACAATATTTTACTTAATTTATTGTAATTACTACATCATCCATATAGACGGCTAGTCAAATTCAGCTCACGTCCGTCCTATAGTGGTGGCTCCACATGCCATCACTACATTAGCATACACCACGAATGGACAAACCGATGGCACGTACAAGTTTTAACGACGAATCCAAACGTGAAATTTATTTCTATGATCTACGTAGATCTGTAGGTACACTAGGTAGTCTAGGTCGGGTTGGCTTCAAGGACCCACTAGGTGGACCCACCAGTGGGTCTCAGAATACTGATACACCCGTTCTTATGTGGTAATCTCCTCATTTACGATCCAGTATTTGAAGGTCAATACCGCGTATTTTATTTTATTCAAATGGTGTTTTACACCAATGAAAACAGCAACCATTTACGAGTTAGAAGTGGCGAGTTTGGAGAAGGGGGTTGGAGGGGAGAGATGGGGGGAGGGGTTGCTTAAACTATAAAGTTTTGAACTTAATTATCAGACTATCATAAAATAATTATATTTTATGTAAATACATCGTGTGAAATAGTATAAGGTGTCAAACAAGGGGATACTTCCATCCGAAAGTAAACATACAGCCCATTTAAAAGTACCCGATTGACGCCAATGGGCTCGCAACCCTATTAAATGAGACCGAAAAAGATAATTGATGAAATAGTAATAATAGTCCACTTACTCATTTGGGAATTTCGGCGATAGTACCTATATTATTATGTACGCAATAGTACCTAAATTACCTAAATTTGTAAACGAATAACAACATTAAAATTCCAATATTATAAATATAAATAAACTTTATTTAATCTTCGTGACCTTTCATTTACATTTCTAATGGCCGCCGTAATGATTCGCGCGATGATTAATCGCCGCCATTTTGTTTTGCTAATAGCCGAAGGCTATTGTCAGTTACACTGTTTTATTTTGTACCTTGAACTTGACCGATGAGCTATGTGAATAGCTGTTATTAATATACAAAGTATTTAATTACTTAAAGACCACTACGTGGAATACCTGTTGAGAGGTAGATTTGATAGCATCACACAACACACCTTATGCTAAACAAACATCAATACTATTATAAATTAGTTTTACATTGTAGATATTTAAAAAAAATCTTGGATCATGTTATAAGCAAGATAAACGTTTCCGAACACAAAAAAATACCAGGCAAGTATTTTTTTTTATATGCAAAAACAATTGAACGGTTTTTGATGCGAATTCTTCTATAAGAAAGGTCATGATGAATCTTAAAATCTGCCATATATTATGTTTGATTGCTATTGGTTAAGTAGAACATGAGATATGACGAAAGAACGATAACTCACTGGAGGGATTCTGTGCTATCAGCGGGGAAACCAAAGCTTCCCGTGATTTTAGCACAGAATCTCTCCTAACCCCCTCCTCCCATTTCCCTTTCCCAAAACCTCCCAACCTCCTCTTCCAAGGTCGGTAGCGTGAGTGTGACGTCCATGGTGTTACACTTGTCTATAGGCTAGGGCGACCGCTTCCTATCAGGTTTTTGTCTGCCTCCTAAGTTGTAAAAAAAAATTCTGGCTTTCGCGCGGGCGGAGCCGCAGGCATCAGCTAGTAATTGATTATAATTGTTTAGTACATTATGGTAATGGCGGATGATATAGGATATGCTCAGGTTGAGCCCGTCAGCATTGGTCAAATCTCTCGTTTCGATTACACGGTTGCCAGATTTGATCAGTTTGTCAATGTCTACAGAGCAATGAGACGGCTAAGACATTAATTAATGTCTGTTGTTGAATTCAGACTTATTGCTTTTGAGTTATTGTAAATGATTGATTATGAAGACCGAGAATTAATCAAATTGAAAATAATTTGATTGAACAGTGATTTTATTATCTATGATTGTAATTATGGATTTTACATTAATTTTATATTTTTCATTAATATGAAAGCATGTCAGCAACCTCGTAACTGTCATTGGTTTGCCGCAATAGCGTCTAACTAACAACTAAAATGAAACAAAACTCAAACATCTAAATCGTGAAGCATGCTTTTATCATAGGTAGGTTATACATAATATTATTCACGTGTTGATCTTACAAACAGATAATTCTATTCTGAAGCGACTTGTGAATTTATATTTTTGAAAGGGATTATTTGTTTGTTTGGTAGATTCGACATCATATTCCCCATATAGTACCTCCGCCCTACAGAACACCGCGGCCATAATAACCATCGCGTTGTGTTCCCGCCGCGCCGGTAAGTAGGGTAGCCAGAGCTCACTGTACCCCTCTTCCCCCCTCCCCTTACTAGCCTCCCCGCCCCTTCCCAGCCCTCCCCCCTTCCCTTCAGGGTAGGCAGCGCGTGTGTGACACCCTTAGTGTTTGCACACGTTCATAGGCCACGGTGATCGCTTCCCATCAGGTGGGCCATGTGCTCGTCTGCCACCTACGTAGTATAAAAAAAATTCATGATGAAAACTATTCCATGTTGGTATGTGATGATATTTTGTTAAATGATTCTACTAAACTAACCTACGCGCAGACAGTTCCTTGCACTCGCGCACGAACTGCAGGGTCGCGGAACCCTGTCACGCGGGACTCATTCAACGCATCATACATTCACATCTGGCACAGTGACCATAATTATATCTATCTCTAGGACCTCACCGGTACTGAGGAACTGCACATTTTCCTCCTCCAGCTGCCTCGTGGCTTTCCTCGTTTCCGTTTCCTAGGTCGTGCTAAGTTTTATTGTTTTTTTTCTGTAAAGTTCCTAATCGTCTAGCAGCACTGCATTTAGAAATAATGAAAGTAAGACAGCTGCCAATAATACTCGTAAAATTCACAAGAAATTATAGCCTGTATCTCCCAAGATGTTGGAATAAAGAAAAAAAAACACATAGTGTAACAATATAAATGTAGGGAAATACCTTATTTGTATGGAATAACTTGTATGGTAACAAAACGGGTAAAGGTTTTATTTGTATAAAAAACTGGTATCATTACCTACTTTGTAGAATATTGCATTCTTGAAGGTGAATGCTGTCGATATTTAAGCGAAAATACTTGTACGTTGGTGCGTGACCGGCTGACCGGTGACAAGGCTGAGCTAACTGTTAGCTTTGACATTGACCACTGCTCCACTAGGTTCAAGATCAGCCCACTTTTCTCTACGGAATATTATGAGCTAACTGCCGAAATATATCGCCAGTTATATAACGCACTTAAAAATGAAATTTACGACTGTAGTTCAAGACTATTACGCAACTTAAATCTATCTTTACTTTTGTTATTGCCTCGATTTTCAATGAGGCAGACATTCAATATGTAATATATTCTCTTATGGCTGTGCAAAAAACACGTTTGGTTAGTTTAATCGCAACTTGAACAATAAACCAATCAATTTGATGAGCGCGTCTAATAAGATACGTGCGTGTGACCGGAATGCCAGACTATGGACGAAGTACACACGGAGAAGCGATACTAAATCCAGAGAAGTTCGAATTTGTGGACACATGATAGGACTCTAACGTTTCGTTATTCGGCGTGTCAATGTCGCTTTTAGGGTTACCAGAATCTACATCTAAATTATTTTTAATTTTCGTATTGCAGCATAAGTTTTATATAAGTACGTTTAAGCGATTATTATACATCATTATGTTGCATCAATCCTTGTCCTCAAAGCTCCCTTTATCTTAAAGAACGGTTCAAGTTCCTTTGTGACCCAATTCAAGATCTTTGAGGTCATTGGAAAATTTCAGACTAGAAATGTCAGTGCACTCGACAAATCTTTCGCTATACAGGCATACCGTATGTGGAATGCACTGCCACTAGATGTTAAGCGGGCCCAGTCATTGGTATTTTTAACGGTTTTATTTAACTTGACCGTTTGGGTCAAATCTAGTAATTGAAATTAGACCCCCTTTCAGTTGTCGGATTGGTCTGATATTTGGTAGAAATCTTAAGTTCTGGTGACAATACAATTCGAAACCGTTTAACTTAAAAAATATTTTTTCTTAATTTATTTAAAAGTAGGTTATATCATGTCCCAGATTAGCAAGACAGTTTAACTTTCCTCCTGAGTGTCATGTTTTGTTTTTCGTGGGTCTTTAGTTGTTGATTCTGGTGTACCTACAGGAGTCACAGCAGAGGTAGTGTGAGTGGAACAAGTCCCACGTTACATAATAATGAATAAATAAACTGCTTTTTATTGCGTTATTGAACCAAGCCTTAACATTCAAGGAAAACAATGCCTGCTCTCAGGTGTTTTAACCAGAACTTATAAGTTCAAGTTGCAACACTGACCGTTTTTATTACGTACACTTAAATGCACAATCAGTGCTCTAGCGCTAATGCTGAACCGTGCAACCTAGCCGAGAGCGAAGTCTTTTTCTGTTTTTATTTATGGCAACCCTAGGCACTGCATCCCGCTGGCTGCGATAAGTTTGCCTCCGGTCCTGCCCACTTTGAACCGTAAGTAGCGGCACAACGGCGCGCGTCGCCGCGGCACAAGACGGTGCGTCGGTCGGGCCCTTTCAATTATTCACGGCAGTATTGTGTGTGCTGTTGCCCTGCGATGTGAACTTCACTTTGTATGCTCCGCTGACGGACGTTGACTTGCGCCGTGGCTTTCAGCACAACTTGTAATTCAAATGTTCTATTTATATTGCCATTTATATGTTAGAGTTTCGTAACGATATCATTTTGTTCTTATATAGCTTTTCGCCGCGGGTGATGTTGAATAATGTTGCAATTGATTCCTTCCTTGGGTGTATGCAATATATCATCATGATCAGTTAGGCTTGAAAGCGTAACAAACAAACGCACTTTCGCATTTAATATTAGTGTTATGATGGCATAATACCATCGGTAGTGTTGTCTACCTGTTTATGACACAACTGGTTGTCCTAGGCCAGGGTAGGCGAACCTTTATGCATCAACGTGCCATTTTTTTCTGAAACATGTTTCATGGGGTCACTGGCGTGCCATCAAAAACTCTTCATGAAATAATGTAAACAAAAGAGGTATATTTTTGAAATGTTTTTTTTTTTTTAAATTCATGACAGGCTTACGATTGACCTCAATCTCACCTGATGGTAAGTGACGATGTGGTCTACGATGAATCACGCTTGCCTAGAAGGAACCTATTCACTCGTGACTTGAATACTCCCAGGTTATAGCTTTCCGGAAACACAGACTCAGGCAAGGAATTCCACTCCTTAGCTGTACGCACGATGAACGTGTCAGCAAAGCGCTTTGTGCGTATGAGTGGAATATCGACCATATAGCGGTGGCGTGACGCTGTTCGTCTGGTCGTTCGTTGATGGAAAGGACTTGGAGGTATCAGGTTGTGCAATTCCAGAGCGCACTCCCCGAAATGTATCCGATAGGCAAGGCTTTAAAGCCTTTTCTCGACTAGTGCATCGTTGTTGATGAGTCTCTTGGCTCGTCTCTCGATCCAAGTTCTCGATGTTTTTGTTACACGCATAATAGTACATTATGGTACAAGGGAGGTACCTAAGTTGAAAATTACGGCTGAGACGATATTGCTAGCCCGAGCCGTAGGCGAGGGTTATAAGAAGCCGGGGATAAGTAATTTTCATACCTCACGAGTGTCATACGACGTTTTATAACATATTTGAACACTCCGTAGCATAGGATCATTCTCGTTAGATCGTCATAAAATACCTAAATACATTTTTTACACAAGTTTTATGATCGGCGACGTGCCCAAAATATTGCGCCGCGTGCCACCAATGGCACGCGTGCCATTGGTTCGCCTACCCTGTCCTAGGCAATAGGCAAGTGGATGTTACTTTATGACTACATAGGTATTATTTTGCGCATTACAGGTCTTTCTAAGTTTACGTACCTACCTTTGAATTTATTTCGTTTTGCGAAACTCTCCGTGGTCTGCCCGTTGACGAAAATATCATTTGAAGTAGGTACCTATCTGATAAATATTATCTAACCCTTTAAACTTTTCAAAATAGCTCGCATAAACCCGAAACTTATAGTATCATTCCGTTGTCTGTCTGTCTGTCTATTATTCCTGAGTCTAACTAACTCGGCGGGAGTGCGACGCCGACAGTCTTATTCCCAAACATTTTCCTCTTATAATGTCCATTATTTTGCGAGTTCATTTATCTGATTAGGCCACAACCCTCCCCCGGCGTCCGATTGCGGCGTCTATTTTAATTTGTTCTACTGCGCTGGAAATAATCCTGTTATAACGATTTTTATCGTTATTTTTAACTCACCCGCCACTGCATGTTGCTAACCACTCCAATATTACCATTCTCTATAATTTAGCCGCATTTGTATCAGATCGATAGTGACTACGACATCGGAAGTGAAGACTATCTCTGAAGAAATAGGCTTACATTAGTCAACTACGATTTTTTTCTATATAAGTACGTGATTAACTATGTCAGGCAATCCACAAAACTTGATTTATCGTCTATGGATACGTATGCTTATCAACACTCTAGAACCCATCAATCAATTAGCCTAATACCGTCTACAGCTGGATATAGGGTTCAACCAGTAGACGCCATAGTCCTCGATCCTCTGCCATAGAACTCATATTACAAGTTAAAGCATACTTTAGCTCTAGATAGCGCTATGTAGGTCGTTTATACTAGAATGTTATAGTTATTAGAAGGGGGAAAAATCCTTTGGAATCCTCACCAACCGTACAGTTGCCCTGGTACCGTCAAATTTCATCATCAAAATACAGCAATAAGAAAATAGATTAGTTGATAACCATAACCTCATTGAACTTTCTTCAGCAGAAAGGTAATCGTACTCTACGATCCATCCCACCATGATCATTAGTTGCAACACTAGCTAGCAAGTGGCGTGGCGTCCTCATTGCGACCTCCCTCACTGTACCAAACGCCTCTGAAAGGTCACCAGCCCTTCGTCGACGTTCTGAAGTACGCTCACCAACATTTACTTAAAATAACAAACCTATTGACATTTAGGAGCACCTCTGTAGTCATTAGCCACGCCTTCGTAGGTATTATTGTATGGAAATAGGTTACCTACATCTAGGATAAGTTTGCTATTTTTTTTGTTATTTATTCAGAAAAAAATTGGTTGAACTGATTTAGGTGAAAGGATAGACCATGATGTAAATACGTGAAATACATGTGAAAGAAAAACCAATTTTAAAAATGTGCAAATGAACCTCTGTGTGCACGTTAAGCCCGTGCTTCGGAGAGCATGATGAGCTCGTACCTCGGAGAACACGATAAACCATCGTCGGGTCCTGGTTGCCATACGAACATTTTGTGAGAGAACCAAAAAGCCTGTGGGTTCTAGACAAAGACGTCAAATATTATTTCGATAAAAGGTTTCTGTAACAAAAAAAATACTCAAGAGGAAGTTCGTGAAATGTGTAAGGATAGAAGTTGGTTTTGTTTCTGCTTAGTTGGGAAAACGTGAGAGGATCGATGACGTAGTGTGGCTGCTCGTCCTGCCATTGGTCCTGCCCAGCCATTCATATTTTAGCACAAGTTAATGAGCGGTACGGCATATTGACTCGCGCTTGCCTTAGGCACCTTAGGATCTCTGCACGGAAAAAAAGACACCTTAGGGGAATACTTATTCCCCTAAGGTGTCTTTTTTTCCGTGCAGAGATCCTTACTTAAGTTGTTGACAAAAGTCCAACCAGTCTAACACTAACTTGTAACTTCGATATCGCCATTGGTTGTGGAGGTCAGATGGCAGTCGCTCCACGGAAAATATCGAAGTTCAGCCGCATCACAGTTAGACTGGAAAGCCGACCCCAACTGAATTGGGATAAAGGTTCAGAGAATGATGAGGGGAGTAAGTTGTGTAAAGGACAGACGACGGTACGGCTATGAATATCGCAAGGAGAGGAGTGCGTGGCTGTTTGGGCAATATTTGAGGCAGATTAGTAAAATATAACCTCCACGCGAGCAAAGACACGTGTAATAATTAAGTTATCGCAAGTTGTAGATACGTCCGTGTTATCGTAAGGTTTGTGCGTGTGTATGGCACTACTCTAGTGTTCCATTAGGTGTTTATTTACTGTATCGAAGCCGGTCGGACCGGTTTGGCGAGCACAATTTGGCGTTTAATTCCAAAGCCATAATATCGTCGTGATGTGGACGTGCCTCGGTTAGTAATGGTTGTAAGGCGACTACTGCGATTATACGATTGTTGTTTTGTTGTTATTTGGAACTTGTTTTTGGGACTTTGTTTATAGCTCTCTAACTAAATTGTAAAACGATGGCAGCTAGGACCGGACAGTACCAATGTGAATCGGAAACCGGAGGTCGCAGATTTGATTCCCTCGCAATGCAAATATTTGTATGCAAGAATATGTGTCTATTACCATTGGTCTGGTTGTTTCTATGCATAAAATGTAAACCAAGTATCTACCTGTAATAAATTTTGTTTACTTGCATTCTAGAACCTCTGATCTAGATTGCAAAAAATCTTTTCCTATACTCCTCAATCCACTCTCCCTCTGTCTGTGAGTTGCAGAACCAGGGCTACTCCTCTGATATTGCAACCGTTGATAAGTCACGGTTACCGCTTACCATAGAAAGCTTTTACACTTGCTTGCCATCTTAGTAGTATAAAGCTATGAATTAGAACGTTCGCTTACAATTTGTGTTAGCAAATAACGTGGATATTTATGTTCAACAGCAAGTGTTTAGTGTTTACGTTCTAGCCTAACAGGTTCGCTACGCAATAGCTAACTAGGGCGTATGAATAATAATAATAAATAATACACAGGGCTGCTGTCCAGACCCTACGACTTAACTAGCTTGCTATAATGGTATTTAGAATACTGCACAATTTACATTTTCTTTCGTAAATATATATACAGGGTGAATTTTTCAAAAGGGCTTGGATGGCCAAATCCGAAACTACAAAGAATAGCGAAAAATGCTCATAGGAGTCACGAGCCCGATTTTGATGAAACTTAAAACCTCATCATTAGATTTTTGAAAAACCAATACTCCTAGCTAGGAATCGAACCTGTTGATTTCGAAAAAAAACAAAGCCTATATTATTACACCATACGATAGTGTTGCTAATAAGGATCTTATTCTGGGAAGTAATGTCATACCGCAAACTAAACCCATAGACCTTTAGCGTACCATCAGGCGAGGTAAAGTCATTTTGACGTGTCTAACATGAAAAAATATATGGTAGGCTCCTCATGGCGGCCCGTGGTTCATATAATAAAACAACAAAAAACATTTGGCCGTAGATAATCAAATAGGTTTTGTGTACAGAAACCGGGCAGCCACATGTTTAACCACTCTGAATAACAATAGTAGGAATTAAAATAAGTTGATATAATTGAAGGCGAACCACATGCGATACTAACGATCAAAATTACGCGAGGTTTGGACTCGCCACTCGCCAAACCAGTTCGCAATAAGGCTGGCCGTTGTTGGTTGTCGCCACTTTGTTCAAACAACACAGAAATATCCGCACTGGATGTTATCGACATGTTTAGATTTCAGATCTTAAGACGGAAACACTCACTTTTGTTTAATCGATTTTAAAGCTTGTTAATTCTAGGATATAATTCACAATTCCGTGCAAACAATTCCATCAAGAACTAAGCGGTTCGGTGCCTCTTATCTTTGCTGCATCATAAAGACCTGGAATTCTTTACCAGCTCACGTGTTTCCTTCCTCCTACAGTCCCGAGTCCTTTAAGCGGGGCGTGAAAAAGCATTTGATGAGGCCGTCAAATTGGTGACGTACCCGGGCACAGTCGGTGTATGTAATGAGGTTCCTCTTCCTGAGACTTTACCTTTAGCTGACGTGACCGATATAAAAAAAAACAGCGCGAGACCAAACCTGCGTTTCCACCAAGACCTTTGTGACCAACCAACCTCAAAACTGTAAGCCGGTACACTTGTTGATTGATGGTTGATACTGCCCCAAAATCCAAGCATATGTCCATATAAACCCTTACTTACGGGATCGTAGGGAGAGGACATACGGCAATAAATTTACTGGCATGGCTAAAGTGGCACTGATAAAAATCTTTGGCCAACAGGTAGCCACAGATTGTGGCTACATGTTGGAAAAATTTGTCGTATCCACCACGGTGGCTTCACAAGTCTCGCACTACCAACCGCTATACTGTGAGTTAACAAATTGCAATACAAATTAATGCCAAAGCCAAACAGAATGTCTCAAAGTAAGAATAGAATATTACAATATCACTTGGTTAACTATTGTTATGCAAACTGCGTTTCTAAAGATACAGTTGAATCTGGTGTAGTTGTATTGTTGCAACTCACGAACTGACTGACGAAACCCGTCACCTGGGGTCGCATCACTTGTCACGGCGAGTGCCTGACTGCCCCCAGCAGTCACGCTGTAGAAGCGAACACGACGCCTGTAATACCATGGTGTCGTACTCTGCAACCGACCAGCTATATGATCTCTTAATAGTCCTGGGGGCGCAACAGTAGTGAGCTCAACTGGTATGCTTAAATTTCCAGGTTAGGTAGAGTTGTTTTTTTATACTACGTAGGCAGATAAGCACACGGCCCATCTGATGGGAAGCGGTCAGCGTGGCCTATGGACGTGTACAACACTAAGGGTGCACACACGCGCTGCCTACCCTGAAGGGAAGGGCTAGGAAGGGGTAGGGAGGTTAGGATGGGGTAGGTGGAGGAGGGATACAGTGAGCTCTGGATACCCAACTTACCGGCAGGAACACAACATGATGGCTATTATGGCAGCGGTCTTCTGTAGGGTGGAGGTACTTCCCCAGTCGGACAGCTCATTTCGGACGGGAGATACCGTCGTGTCTTACTCCTTCAAAAAAAGGTTTAAAGGGCCTTAAAAAAAGTTGTGCAAAAAAAGGGTTAGGGTAGTTTTGGCTTGCTCTACCTTAGGAAATGTGAACGATTTTTAAGTAACCAACGTCAACCAGTTATGGAACCATACAGTGTAACAGAATAGACAAAAAAAAACTTGTAACTAAAGTACCGTAGCTCTCAGAAGTAGCTGAACATTACATTGAAACAAATGAATAAATAAGTGAATGTATCATTTTTTTTGTAATCTTCAGATCATAAACTTTACATTTTTCGTTTTTTTTATCCCATGTAAAGTTTTAGAGCTAACAGTTCAATTTCATCACAAATTACTTTCTTTGCGAAATCCACCCTCTTAGCCTACTCGAGCTGAGCTCTGAAACTAATAAATAACTTCACCTCTACTTCATTGTATAGGTAATGTTTATAAGATACTCCAAGCTAAAGTGCAACAGTTCGTGCACTCCGCTTGGCGCCGCGCGGCCTGCCCGCCGCAAGTTCAAGAACATCCCCCTCTCCCTCTCCCTCCCCCCGCGCCCGCACACTCCCGCCCTCCTTCCTGTCTGCGCTTCCAGCTTCCGACCGGCTCCTCATGTCACGTAATAAGCACTAAGCTTGTAAGTGACTTTCAAATAAGAGGAAGTTATCAGACAGAATCTCTTTGCATCTTATCGCCAATTTCCGGACTGATATCTTTTTGTTTGATGCCTTTACACCGCAGGATATTTCCTATTCCAGATGCTAGTACCTCCTAGCAAAGGGCTACAAACTTCACATGTTGACATTTGATTGAGTAGGTAGGTATGTTGTAAGCAGCCGCTAAGGAAGATTTTTTTGCAAATTCGCTTTTTCGATAATTTCGGGGTAGAATAAGGGGTGAATATGGAAGTCAGGGCAATCAGATGAAATATAAGCTGAAATTTTACATTGGTACGGTACACAAATAAAACTACACGTACTTACCTATATAATAGTCAGCGTCAAAAGTAGATGATCATTTTCGAATTAAGTAGGTATTAAGATTCGTTTTTTGAGCTTAGTACCTAGGTACCTACTTCGTATTTCTAGGAAAATGCTGTGGTCTGTATTTAAATGTACCTATGAGGTTTGCAATATGTATCCAGCCGCAGTCCTCGAGTCAAACAATTCTGAACTCTCTGGACAAATCCTAAGATATGATTTTGTCTCTGTGCACCCCTTTGGGGATAGGCCGCATAGGCGTAAGTTTAAATGTATGTACAGAACGTAGGCACAAAAATACGTGAGTCATTTAGTGGAATTATTCAAGGTTATACGCGGTACCGGCGCGCTCAGGAATACCTTATAACAGGTGGGGACTGGTCACGACATGTCGATACGAGCTCCAAATGCAGCCATGGATCGTGTCAAATATTCATAACATCATTTACAAAGCGAGTACTTACTTACCGGATGCCTAGTCGTAAATCTTGAAACGTAATACGGACTAAGGACTTTTTTACCTCAAATACTTGTGGCCATTGATATAAATTCCTATGGCAGCATAAACTGTTTTTGTTAACGCCTGCTACACCAAAGCGTTGGACTAGCATACTTACTATAAAAACTTACTTACCACTTTCTAAGAACCTTTAAGTCTCTTAGAAACACCTTATCTATCAGGTACCTAGGTCATGAAACAGTTGAGTCTGCAAGAGGATATTCCTATTAGCTTAGCATTTCTTCTCCATTTGACTCATGCTCAAACGTATCCTGTTGAAAAGCAAGCAAGCACAGACTCATCCATTCTAGTCTTGATTCTGCAACCTATTTTAAAAGACTTTGTAGGTATAATTTTTCAATGAACTCTTGCTCGTCCGATGTACCTGGGCTAAGCTATGCTAAATGGGCACTAAAACTTGCTTCTTTCTTATTGCAGTTTGCAATGGAAAAGAAAAGCTTCCTCAGGGCTCACACTCCCAACGTGCCTACCTTCTATCTCGTATCTTATAATGTTATTTTTGCAATTTTCAATACAATCCAAAACCATTTGAGACAAATGAACTGAACAAAAAATTGACTAAGTAGAGCTGGTATAGGGAAACATAAGTGAGTCGCCTAGCTCTAACATTGTGTTGACTCCGTAATTATCAATAAACATTGGCCCAAGTTTGAGCAATCATAATTATCCAAGTTTGTTTGTCGAGCACAAACAAGGAACCCTTATCATTTGGCTACACGCGTCTATCAAGACCATGCGAATTTCATATTTTACGAACATGTTCTGTAGACTAGTTATTCAAAAGGTGGGGTTTGCTTTTCATAAGCTAGCCTGCAAAAACAGCTTCTATAAATCAATCAATTGACGACAATATTGACGATCTGTGTCGTAGCCAGTGACAACCGTAGCGGACGTAGCAGTAGAGCATTCGACTGAGTTTGATTCCCTATCAATGCAAACATTTATGTGCATTATGTAGATTCTATTTAAATACAAAATTTGATATGCAGTAGGCTAGATGCATAGAAGAATGAATGAGATATCAATCGATTCACTATTATTTTAGTATTCGTTATACGCTTTGCTGGAACCAAATATATGTAAACAAATACCTACACTACAAGTAACGATCGAATCGCAGTAAATATTCGCTTGTGTGCATATCTTTGCACACATTTGCGTTAACTGCACCCAAATTACGTCAATCTACCCAACTAAGAGCGGATTTCACCAATAATAGGAATCGAGGAAATCGCTCGTCCTGGTTCGGACATGTAAATAGTAGGGATGAAATCATAAGGAAGGCATCAAGTATACAGTGGATGGTTTCGAGGGGAGAGCAAGATAAAGAGGAGATTGATGAACTGTGTGAAAGGGATAGGGTTTAGGAAGGGAGTGACTGACGAGACAACTGCAAATACTGATTGATAATATTTGGATTAACGTCTTCATTGAGTGTAACGTGAGAAACCAGTTTAGTCGAACGGATTTTGATTGATACAGATATAGAAATATTCCAAAAACCACCATGACATTTACAAATTGAACCTGGATGTTATTTTTCCATAGAAGTCAAAGATTTTTTTTAAACCTTTTACTATATCCATACAATATTAGTTCATGATTAAATTTTTGATGCAAATTAATCTGGATTGTCTCACAGGTATGGGTGGCGAGGCATGCGCGTGCACACCGACGCCACCGCGGCTGCTGCCCGACCCCGAGCCCGACCACTTGTACGACCACCACTCCTCGGAGGAGGAACTAGAGGTACGTACAGACCGCTGGTCACTCCACGTTCAGATGTTGCATGGTCATTTCACTGTAGAATGTCCCATTGCAATGTGATCACGACTCAATTAACTGCGGGTAGGCAGAAATAATTACGTTGGTTTGAATGACACTAATTTAATAATTAAGAGAAGAAGGTCATGCTTTTATACACTACACTTACAGGCTCCAGGTGTTAATTGAATAAAATCAAAGTACTTTAATTCGAAAGAGGTTACAAATTTGATGTGATATGGCTACCTAAGAAAATATATTACCTAATATATTTTCTTAGGTAGCCATATCACACATACTCGTAAGTACTTACGAGTATGTGTGATACGTAAGTTTTTGTAACACCAACAAGTGCCATCTTTTCAATTTTGCTGTCAATGTTAATTTGATAAGAAATTGTAGGTATGTCGTTTTTATACACAACATGCTGAAAATTTTCCAATCCATAGGTATATTTTCAGTTATAAGTAGGTACAGAAATTATTTCCATGATTTTTAATATCAATATCGGTTTCCTATATGTATTGTATGATCTACAGCTTCTTGCGTTTAATTTTGCCTATATCTAATATCCGCTTAGCTATAAAAACAATAACGAGTTTAATAACGTTTGCCGTTATAAACGTTAAGTTGTAATGCGCATGTAATAACTATTAATAATAGTTTATAACGTATTATCGCAGCACATCTGATCACAATAATTATGTCTAAATATAGATAATGGTATGCTGTATTATAGGCCACCACAGCGAAAGCCGTTAAATTACTAATTTTTTGGCGGCATTGTATTTTAGGGGTGATATGAGAAATTATTTACAAAACAAATGCCACTATTAAGCAGTTAATATCGCTTACATTAAACGTAAGGTTTCTAAATATCTAGCTTATAAAGAAAAACCATTAGGTACTTCCTTACCTTACACAAAAGCAATATTTGTACTGTCAACACAACACCTCTATTCTAGCATTTTTATTATACTACGTGGGTGGCAGACAAGCACACGGTTCACCTGATGGGAAGCGGCCTATGGACGTGTGCAACACTAAGGGTATCACACACGCGCTGCCTTCCCTGAAGGGAAGGGGGGAGGCTAGGAAGGGGTCAATTTAAATTTCTTTATTTCTCAAAATAGTGCAACGTAAATACATCTTTTTGACGTCAAAAACTACTTAATACTAAGTTTACCACCAGTTTAAGTTTAAGGGTGGGGGGAGGAGGTGTACAGTGAGCTCTGGCTACCCTACTTACCGGCGGGAACACAAGACAATAGTTATTATGTCTCAACATCAACAATTCACTACAACAACAACATCAATAGGCATTAACTATTAGCACAAGTCTTTTCATTCCCATTAAGTGTACAAAGTCGCCGAACGGCTTGCTAAGTTCAATACATTTTAATTTGCTCGTTTAGCCGCAACGATGCAGCAATTGAACCCAGATCTAGGTCTCACGCAATGCGTGTAAAAGTAATTCAGCTTAGATTGGGGCATTTCGACCTCTCGCTGATCTAGGTTTATTGAATTGTTCTGGATGTCGGGCATCCTGATATTGCGTCTCAGAAACGGTTATAGGTGGACAGATATTGCCAAGTTAAATGTCCTTCTGAAATCGGTTTTCGTCCTGATGAAATTCATGTAATATACTTGAATGTGAGTATAGCTCAAGTATCAGCGGTAAAATACTATCTAGTAAAGTAATAGTAAAGTAAAGTAGTAAAATACCTGCGGTTATGACCGTGTGGAGTATTGGTCCCATTATCTCATTCCCAAGTCCCAGAGGATCCTATTTGCAAGATAAATGTAGCATATATCCCCAAACTCCACTTTTGTGGCTTTTAATCAAATCCACGTGAAAAGGCATCAAACAACGCTTATTTTATAATATTAGTTAGAATTTGTTACGGTAGAAATAAAATTAATAACAGAAACATCAAGTGATCATTTGCTATCAGGAGGTAAGGAGCTTAGAAGCCCCTTGAAATCAGAGGCTGCGCCCTGATGAGACCAATTAAGATGTCTGGTGCGTTGTAAAGGAGCTTATTTTGAGTCTATATTATTATTGGCTGGCTTTGGAAGCCCTACGTCTAATTGCCGTGCGATTTTTGAAGAGCGTAATGTTATAAAAGCGGATTATTTTCGTATACCAAAATTGATAATATCTACATATACCGCAATGTTCCCACTACCGCGACCCAAGGGAACCTGTTCCTGGGATAAAAAGTAGCCAATGTGTTATTCCAGACTATAATCTATCTCTGTACAGCCAGATCTATTCAGCCGTTTTTGCGTGAAAGAGTAACAAACTTACATCAAGACATACATTCTTACAAAATTTCGCGTTCATAATATTAGTAGGATATTAATTTTATAGACTATTTTCGCAGCGCTTATAATTCTAATTCTAAGTTTCCTTAGTGACAATTATCATATTAAATGATCCAATTTAATACTGAAAAGCTCATAAGAAACTGTGGCCGAGTTAAATACAAAGTGTCGACGAATAATATAACCAAGTTAGTGTGTTGTCGAGTTAGTAACAGCACAGAATTATTTTGAGGTAACAGGCAAACATTCTTAGCGACTTGGCGCAGCCGATGAGAAACGCTTTCCAGCAGCATCTGGTTATTATGGTATCCAGATTCGGACACAAATATTGACATTATTGCGTGTATTATAACATCGCCTAAGTCTCTATTTGTTAAGATTTATCACAGCAATTCAGATAGCACGTTGTGGATTAGAATCTTTAAGGTAATTGTTCATAGTTCTATTTCCTGAATCTTCTTCAGATTGTTTTCCACTATTTTAGTAGAATCATCACCATGATGAAGTTTGTGGTTGTTACAGAAGTCTTGAGACTTTACCTTCAGTTTACCATCAGGCGAGGTGAAGTCAAATTGACGCGTCATATACATAAAAAAAACCTTTTTTACGCATGGGTACTTACATACTTATCTTATATCGTGCAGACCAGTTCATAAACCGATCTTTGTGAAGAAATAAATCAATTAACCAGGGTAGTTTTAATTATCTAGCCAACCCGGTAGCTAGTCTTCATCCCCAGGCTTTTACCAGGTGCTTTAATTTTTTTATACTACGTAGGTGGCAGATAAGCACACGACCCACCTGATGGGAAGCGGTCACCGTGACCTATGGATGTGTGCAACACCATCAGGGGTATCACTGCCTACCCTGAAGGGAAGAGGGGGCTAGGAAGGGATGGGGGAAAGAGGGGTACAATGAACTCTGGCTACTCTACTTACCGGCTACTTACTATTCTGTATGGTGAAGGTACTACCTCAGTCGGTAAAAAATTGTATGAATAAAGTGTGAGTATGTGTCGTATATGTATGTGTATAGTGTTGAATAGCAACTAGTCCTCATGGACGCGTGAGGATATTGCATTTGATTGCACTTTACACACGTTACGAGGGAGGCCTCGCGCGCTGGTTGGGGCCGGGAGTGAAACTACGGGAAGCGCACAGTATAATGTTGTCAATAATAGGTTCGGTTAACTTATACAAATCATTTCCTTGTTGGGAGAAGTTTCTTTCAAAGTTCGGCGTTAAGTTCTTGTCAGGTATGTGTGTAGGTAGATTCTGTTATTAATTCCAAATATATGGTGAAACAGCAGTTTAGGAGGGAATATAATGTATAGCTGCTGGACTTGCTAGATATGATAGATGTGCGATGGTAGATGAATGGATAAGGACGCGGCCTCTTCTCAGAGGTATCGCGTTCGAATCCGGCCAGACAGTTAGTACCAATGTGAATTTCACTTTGTGAAATTTATATGTGCTAATCACATGATTTACCATCTGCTGACGGTGATGGAAACATGGTAAGGAACTCACATGTCCTAGAAGAAACTTCAACACCAACTCGCATTAGGCCTGCGTGTGTGGTCTAAACCCTCTCAGCTCTCGTTAGAGGAGAGGAGACCCGTGTCCAGCATTGGGACATAAATGGGTTACTATCAATGAAATCTTCTTTAGTTGCGTGATAAACAGTTGCGAATCCTTGTTTTTCCAAGGTTTTATTCGTAATTAGTGAACTAGAAAGGTTATCATATAAAACATTACCCTCCTTTCTTCGGCAGTCGGGTAAAAAGTACCTAAGGACGTTCTTCTTTCTCTGTACTCGCCTGTAGCTTAATGTAGCTATATCCCCGAAGAGATTGACAAAGGAAGAATGAAGAATATAATTGCATATTCGCAATTATATTCTTCAGTCCCACGTAACAGAGGGCGAGCTATTGTCGTAACAAAGCAAATGATTATAACATTAAAGTAACGTGCATTGCTTATTAGTTGCTCGCCAATTGCAGCACTTTAGTGTCTATTACACGCTACATACCAATTACTTTAACACCCAGTTTGTTAAACCTCATTAACTGCCAGATATGAAACTATTCATATAAAATGCAGTTGGTAGTTTATTGAACTTATAAAATCTTAGTTGTAAATTCCTTTCTGAAAAATTCTCTAAAAGGTTTTCTACAAATAAACATATCGAACAATCCATCGCAACAATGTAATTTAATTAATTACTACGCATGCTCTTATGTGCTCTCGTGCAGTAGCTAAATAAAGATGGCTTGGTTACATCCTCGTTCCTCGGTCGTATCTCTCGGCGATGTCCAGCTCGGCATGCCGCATTAATTCGCCTCGACACGCCGCAACTAAATTACAGCTATAGGCCCCCTGTCGCCCCCTGTGCACCCTCTCATTCCCCCATCTTTCACCCCCGTGTGCCATCACGGCGGCTATTAGACAGACAGACACTTGACGTATATCTCAATATTTTCAGGCACGGTTCAAGTAAGGGTCGATGTTGGAAAAAATATTGTCGCGCTCATCCTAACGGCAACGGATCAGTTTTTAGAAGAGTATTTTATTATTACATGACTGCCCAAACATATAAGATTTATGCGTGCGAGTTCCTCAATTTTTGTTTTAATTATTGAGCACATTTAGATTTTTTTTGAAGGAACAACGGTCTAGCTGCAATGCTTCGATATCGTTTAATGTCACCATTGGGTTGTGAAGATCAGATGGCAGTCGCTTCACGGAAAATATCGAGGTCCAGCCAAATACGCAGTTAACGACTGGTAAAGCGAACCCTAGACTCCGAGGTGAAAGCTTTGGATATGACTGGGATTAACGATAGGTTGAAGAAGAATAGGTTTTTGGGCAGGACAGTTATGTGGTTCTTTTCCTTCTTTTTGTATGATTTTATTGACGGATTGGATTTGCTACAGTTAAACATTGCGTAATCTCTAAACCTTTTGACATTATTAGGAAGCAAGACTCGGTAAAGTATTTATGAAATGAGAAAATATTTATGCGAAGGAGCACCGACACCAAATAACCTAATTTATTCCTGATATTTTGTAACTGTGTGTCCAAGATACTGCGCAAATTAAGTTCAAACAAGATTACTTTGATGGGCTCAGCGTCGTCGTAGCGTCGCGACGCACCTTGGCAGTCGGCAGTAGTGAATAGAAAGAGTGACGACAGGAGGAGAGCAGGTGAACGCCCGCGGCGAGCGGATATTTGCTTGAAGAGCCGACCTCCGTGCGTTTTTGGCGTCCTCGTCGCGGTGTAATGTTTCTGTTGCACGTTTTATACTCAGTTACCAAATTATATACTGCTGAGATCAGCAGTCGTCATTGTTGCCCGTAAATATGGGTCGTTCCTCTTTCAGACCAAAAAATATTCGGACCATGGTGTGAATCGCGGAATAACCTCTTTTGAATTGGCTGTTTGACACCAAGATCTAAACATGGTCCGAATCAGAACTTCAAAAAGAGACGTCCGCGATTCACACCACACACAAGGTTACCAATTACTAATACTACATAGTATAAAACAAAGTCGCCTTTTCTGTCCCTATATCCCTATGTGCGCTTAAATCTTTAAAACTACGCAACGGATTTTGATGCGGTTTTTTCCAATAGATAGAGTGATTCAAGAGGAAGGTTTATATGTATAATACATGCATCATATACTAAGGCTAATTTAGTATCAGCATTGCACCCGTGCGAAGCCGGGGCGGGTCGCTAGTTACTAATAAAATAGTTATTTCATAATACTCACACCTCTATATCGTTGAAGTAAGCAGAGTTAGTTCACATCTACATTTCCCCAGCTATCTTGCTTTCCAGCAAACAAGTACTTAACGAGTATTTTACCAATACAAATTTTACCTCGTCCATTTCCAAACCGTGTGTTACTCCTGTTGGGAGAATAATCCAGTAATGTCTGCAAATATATCTATGAGTGAAAATAATTTTCCGTGGAGTAGTTTCTTTATATCTCTGATATTCCCAGTCTGTGAATGTCAGTACAAATGAAGGCACTTCTTTCGAGTGTAATAGCTCTTTCTTCCTCAACTGAACTCCACATAATAAGGCAGTGAACAGTGTAGTGTAGTGTACAGTGCAATGTACATAAATGTACGTGTTGCGCACTGCATGACGCGGCCGGCAGTCGTCCCTATTGTCGGTGGAGCGCCGCCTCTGTCTATAGCTGCAGCGCGCCGTTTATCTGCCGCGAGTATAATGGACCCATCAACTTGTCGACAACTTGCACATCGCATTTCTATACAGCCCTGCTCACTTGCAGATCTCGACCGAAACACGGCTCGGCCATTTTCTTCTCCAAGCCAATGTTAGTGTTTCAGTAGACACAGACAGTAGTGTGCGTGCACAATTATCCACCGGTGGCGGCGACCGGCCTCTAATTAGATTGCGAACCAGATTTACCGCTCTGGTGGTTTGTAAACAAATTAGGTTATCACGTCAATATAATTATTTTCAATTATAACGCTCACGAGTATTTGGAGCGCAAGCCGTGGATCGATACAGCGGCTGACTTGTACGCGCCCCCCGTCTTCTGTCGACGCTCGCTTTTCACCGACAAGACAAAACAGTCCGTGATTTTTTAGTCATTTTGTCCCGTCTACCGGCTGGTATAACATTTGTTTATCTTTCGCTTGGCTTTAAATTAGAAATTCTTTTGTCTCCGCACTTTTTAATTGCAAAAAGGAAACGGAAATGGCTTTCTAAAGAAAGAAAAACGTCGTGTGATAATATTAAAAGCGTAACGGTATTGCAGCATTGTTTGCTCAGACGTAGCAAGTGCGCGGGTGCTGTATTAGCGTCTGGAGTTCAACTTATTGCACAAGCTCACTTGTTGTTGGAACACACACAATTGTTCTCAGTTTCCATGTTGCAAAGAACTGCTCTAGCAAATATGATCGGGTGTTGATAAATATAGCGCTATTCTGGATATACAAATACGATCTATTCAAACTGGAGAGCTCTCTTCGGATATGTTTGGGGAGAAGCCCATATTATCCAATCACGATCGGCCAATAACACCTCGCAAATTTTCGAACTGAACTCTCTCATCTGAGAATAGGATTTTCCGGAATAGCGCTACTATTGTGGCTGCAGGCTGCAGTGACAGGTGACGGTGCACACGAGCGCCCTCGGGTGGCTGATGTAAGTTAAGGCAATAATGAAATTATCGGAGACATGCTCTTTGTGGTTAGGTGAAGTGTGAAACTAACTGAGACTGAGTATATCCCGTGCACTATCACGACACGTGCAGTCTTCTCGATAATATTTAATATAGTTCCCTCAACTAACTAATTCAGAAATTAAATAACGCATCAAAATCACACTGATTGATATCCATGGACTTTTTAAACGTTTTCTAAAACATTACTCTCCCAAAGAGATGAACACAACTATACTTTACAGTTTGAACACGTTCCACGTGTGAGTTTATTGCCGTCACCGGGGCACAATTTTAAACTTGATGCTGTTACACATTTAGGTATTATAATGACAATTTAAATTAAACTGTGTGCCAATTATACGCTCTTCCTTTAACTATTGATCCGTTTGTCGTTATGCTTCAAATAGAACTCGGGCGCGATCGGTAGCTATTATGTCCATCTGACCCGGCACTCCAGAATTATCCGACGCTATTCGAATAAAATTCCACACACGTGACTTACACACTACACTTTAGCTTCTAGGCAAGTCCTAACTTGAAGTGCCATCTGCTGTCGAATAGTGGAAAGTCCACATTAGTATTGAAATAAGTACATACGAATTTTTAACTTTGTTATTATTATTATCAAACTACTAGAACATTACCGATACTGGAATTTTTACAACGGAGCTGATCAAATAAGTTACTGTTACTCAGATTTACCTATGTATGTTCAATCATGATACCTCCATGCAGCCTCAATTCAACCCCATGATTTTCTTGACCCAAAACGCTCAGTCATTCTCGCTACAAAACCGTCGCTCGGTAGAGGCTGCTTGGGAGTCGCATGACCTGACCTGATGGTCGTGGCAGGTTATCAACGGCGCACCTGTGGGAAGCTCGGGTGCGGGGAGCGGCACTCCGGGGTCGGCGGCCGCGGCAGAGTCCCGGCGTCGAGGGGCTTCCTCCCCTCCACCGTCCGCCCCAGAGAAACGCAAGTGGCCGGCACAGCCCTACCTCGACGCTGACCACGACGAGCTGACTGCGCGTGCGCCATCCTCAGATGACGACGACACTAAGGTACACCATACTAACCACCATTGACATTAGTAGCCATCTCCTGGTGTGTGTTGCTAACATTGTATTGTCTTTCACCATCTTCTTTCTTCGCCATCGATCTTGAGGTTCCACTCTTGGACCAGTTCTTGCTAAACTCTTTCTCTATTTCACCTACTCCCCTTATTAGACATACGAAGAACAAATTCAAAAACAACTCAAAGCCAATTGTTGATTTTCTAAATTTATAATTGAACTTTCTAGCGACAAGCATCCGGCACTCGTGTAAACTTGGCTATTTTGGTTTAAATGGCGAATCAGGTCGATCACATTCTAGATGACTCGTTTGCGAAGACTTCGAATACCAGAATTTTTGTCGCTTGGATGCTCATTTACTTTATCTTTTCTCTCCCTGGATCTTCCAAGGTATGAGGTAATATTTATTAGGTGGTCTTCAACTTTCAGGTAGAGACCCCTGTGCGGTTCCGCACATCGCCACCGCTCGAAGCGCTGAAGCCCCGGCGCGCGGGAGCATGCGCGTGCGCCGGCGGGAGCGGCGCGAGCTCGGGGCTGGCGAGCGGCGGCGTGAGCTCGTCGTCCAGCAGCGCCGCGCCGCCATCTCCGCGCCGTCGTCGCATGCCCCTGCCACCGCCGCGCCGGCACCGACCTGCGCTTGATTTTGATAAGATGCAGCAGGTATGTGCTATGTATGCCACTCAGATAGCTCTCCACCATGTTAGTCAACAAGTAGGTACTTAGGTGGAATTAAGCCACTAAGAGGCGCTCCATCTCCATCCCTCTCTCTTCTATACATCCCGATTGCCAAACCTCGATATCTCAGATGAATGGAAAGCTATTCAGACTATGGCATAATAAACACTCAGACCAGAGTATGAGTGTAAGGTAATAATACAGAAAAGAATAAATAATAAAACTTGTAAAGCTAATTTATGGAAAGTACTGCGTTCCTTTGTCTTGACGTTCATATAGCTAGCTACACGTATAGACTATTCGTACTATACGGTATAGTACGAAAACAGTCGATACTACTCGTAGTAAGGAGTCGTATAATTCGGGATTATCTCGGGGCGACTAGGTCACGGTTTGTGCGCGCAGCATACTAATGTGCGACCTCCCGTCGCCGGTCACCGACACCCGAATGTCGGCTCCTTTATCCTCATTCATCTACGACCGTTTCTAATATTCATGGACTAAACAATGGATCCGGCGTAGGTCATATTGAATTTGGAATATCTCAAACATTCTATACTGCATATGGTTGGCTGGCTTAGACGGGGAGTTATGCTCTTTCACCCAGAATTGACTTTAAGAGACAGTATTTATTTTTTCGTCTTTTTGAAAGAAAAAATCGATTCCTATTTCAATTTTGCCCTTGGTGTTGTCGTAAGCGTTCATAGCATAGAGGAGGAAGAAAACTTGTAATTTTCCCCTAATATCAGGGCAGAAAATACCTTTAGTAGATTTAATAACATCGTCACCACCACCGTCTCCGAACACATCATCACTTTCCATCAGGTGAAATTGTGATCAAACGCGAGCATATCGATTATAAAAAAAATCTTACTTGTGTCCCTGTAGCTTACTAAAAAAGGTCATAATATTACCTGATGCTGGGCTATAGATTCAATTTGGTGGCACAGGTAACTTGCACTTCCCGGGAAATATAAAATAAATGTAAAAAGCGCCTCGCACATTTCCCTGGCATCCAACAAATTGATTAGTTTTGCAGCGGGTGCAAATCTAATTCTGGCCGGCGGAAGTTGCTTCCAATATGGACGGCTTGGTCTATGTATTTTGTGATCTATTTTATATACCTTTTTGGAAAATCCTGAGTTCGGTTAAAATAAACCTTGTTAGTCGTAATAGGGTGAATGGAAAAGGTGAAATGCACTCATTTCATGTCAAGCTACATGCTAGTTGCAAATTTAGATGCCTAGGTACTTTCTGAGTTAGTCTGCAATGGTTACGATTTAGTCACAGATTGCCAGATTTAGTTTTGCCCAAAAAACTGGGAGTATTTGAAAAACAATTTCAGGATGTTTTTTATTTTTATGGTTCTTACGGCACAGTGATCGTAGGTCGTAGCGATGATTGAATGAATCTATGCGTATTTTTACAAAGCAATTTAGGGAGTTGTATATTACCTAATAAGCCCAAAGCGGGGGGCACTGCTTTGGGGTTTGGGGCCCCCCACATCTGTATACAGTGAAAAATCTGAAGGAACTAGGTTTTTATTTTACACCAAATTCTGCAAACTACTGCTACGTATGTATACCTATGTAGGTATTTGGCGCATTCCGTACGGAGCGGGATGATCATAGAAGCAATATCAGCAGATTGTCTTTAGTCGTGCAATTTTCCAGACTCTTGGTAGCAAAGTTACGCTTAGTTTGGGTCTAGATAGAGCTGTATAAATGTCCAGTCCAAAAGGCAGAACATTATATTACTATTTTTTGAATGATTTTCTCCCATTTTGAGAACGTTGACAGTAGTGTGATATCCACATGTCGCAACGTCGTGTGAGCGACTGCTAATTATAGCTGCGGTTATTATTCAAATTGCACTTACGAAATAGTAGCGATGAGGGAACAAAAAACGCACGACTTTTATTGCAACGACCGCTTTCAATGTAATTTGCTAAATCGAGTTAATTAGGCCTTAATTATGTACTAACTTTATTTTATTCGTTATTTGAGAAGTTATGATGTAAACTGATATTATCTATCATTGCTTAAAAAAAGGTAAAGTACAACATACTGACGACCAAGATCCTGTTTTGAGAATTGTGGACATGTTACGACAGTGGACATGATGAGCAGAGATGAAAGTAATGTTGTTAAGAAAGTTCCAAGTCATGAATATGGCTTTAGTAGCAGAGGTAGGCAGAGGGAAACTCGTTTCCCAATTTAGTAAAAATATTCAGAACGATGTAAAACAACCAACAAACAAGTACTTAGCTCAGCAATTATAAAACAAATGGTTTTACAAAAACAAATCGCTTATACAGGGTGAATTTTTCAAAAGGGATTGGATGGCCAAATCCGAAACTATAAGGAATAGCGAAAAATGGTCAAAGGAGTCACGAGCCCGATTTTGATGAAACTTAAAACCTCATCATTAGATTTTTGAAAAACCAAAAAACCTAGCTGAGAATCGAACCCGTTGATTTTGAAAAAAAAAACACATCCTTTATTATTACACCATACGACAGTGTCGCTGTTAAGGATCAAATTCTGCGAAGTAATGATATACGGCAAATTTAAGGAAAATTTGGAATTTAATAAAATTCATATTTCATGTAGGTAGGTACCTATTTGTTTCGTTCGAAATCCCAGAAAAGATCGTAACTATTCCGTGTTTTAAATTATACTCAGAATGATTATAATGATTGATGTTTTTTTTAAAAAACAAGATGGAGCTCCAGCCCATAATAGCCGTGAAAGAAATTTTGATTCAGCAGTTTGACGACAATTTTATTGCAAGGCATGGTCCTGTGCCTTGGCCAGCGAGATCCCTGAATCTTACTCCCTTACATTACTTTCTCTGGGGGTATATCAAAAACGCAATTTACAAAAACACATAGTTATGATACAGAGATACAGTTGATGACTTGAAACGTTCTTTGGAGGATATTCTAAACGGAATCAATAACATTGTAATATTGAATGCAGTACGATCCTTGAGGTCTCAAATACAGCTATGTATTGAAAACAATGGTCCACATTTTGAATAATGAATCAGTTAATGTAAGAAAAATAATACGTATTTTGTTAAATATGAGCTCTTTCCTTTAGTTTGCGGTATGTCATTACTTCCCAGAAAAAGATCCTTAATAGCAACACTATCGTATGGTGTAATAATATAGGGTGTGTTTTTTTTTCAAAATCAACAGGTTCGATTCCTAGCTAGGATTATTCGTTTTTCAAAAATCTAATGATGAGGTTTTAAGTTTCATCAAAATCGGGCTCGTGACTCCTTTGAGCATTTTTCGCTATTCCTTATAGTTTCAGATTTGGCCATCCAATCCCTTTTGAAAAATTCACCCTGTATATTGTAAATGAGATTGTGATCTGCACTACTGACTACTGCAGAGGATAGAGCATTTTCTATAAGTCCGAATTTGCATGGCTAATATTTTCATTTGATGTTTCTTACTTCTCAATTACGTAACTTCTGAACCGATTTCATTAAAAGTTAACAAGGAAGTAAATTCGAATCAAGTCTCACTCTAACTTAGTTAGTATAAATTATGAACTGAAAACAGAGCGACTGGTATTACTCCTATTAGGTACTCGGCACTGTGCCGAGTACAGCGAATGGTCACATTGCAAATGAATATTAAAGCTCGTATGAATTTAATAAACGTATATCGCATGCATTAATTCAGCTTTGAAGACTCATGTTTCCACTTAAAATGTCTACCATACTTACTAGTCATGTTTCACTCGCTCATTGAACCGACGACATAACAATTTGTGTCTCCTCGCCACCACCCTATAATAACCATTGTCCATTTCAATAATCCATTATTTCTATGCACTTTCATTAACGATCACTGCTTTAGAGCACGAATATAGTTTAGTTATAGCTAGGGCCGAGCCACACGCGGCACTTTTACTGCCGGCTATTTTAGTTACAAAATCATTTTTCTGTTTATACCCATTATATCTAAATGCTAAAACGTAGTAAAATTTATCATTGAATTCTATTTTCTTCCATAAATGCAAAAATAAAATAAAATATGCCGATGGACAGAAAGCGAATGGCGGAAGACTTTGCTAAGGCGCACATTGGGAGAGACACATTGATGCCAAAAGGAGGCCCGTTCCACCATTTATACAACTCATTAGATAATACTGATTAAAAAATAAATAAACACCTGTCTAGTCTACACTAATGAATGTCATCATTTAGTCGCCACGTTGGTCTTATAGAGAGTAAATCGCTATCGCCGATAATAAAAGATCGTGTGTGCCGAGGCCCTAACCGTGAACACGCACATGGCAGCGCATAATCGCGTTGACCGCACATGTGCGCTATTCCCACGGTCCACACATGACTGCCATTCACCCGATGTGTTATGTATATAGCTTGCTATATTCCTCACAGGAATCGTCCAATATTCTTTTAAAAAAGACAAAATCATATTTAAAACCTTATAGAGAGTAAAGCAATATTTAGAGTCGAACTAGTAAACAAGAGATGGTGTATAGAATCCAACCCACTGCTAACACAAGGATACTACTAGCTAGTATCACAGAGTAAATAGCACAGAAAAAAATTCGATCGACTATGATATTATCACATAATCTTTTTCAGCATATTCCTGTGAGTTGTCTAATATGACTCTGCCAATTATAAGTTTCATTTTCTGCGCAGTGTGTCTGCAATCTCTCGAGCAGTCAAACTTATCTAATTATGAACGATTAATGCCTATCTAGTACACTGTGAAACAGGTTCTAGGTTTATTTAAACGTTGACTTAGATATACACAAATACTATAAGCAAATGATTATATTGAAAGTAATTGAACGTCAGTTTTATTAGACTTATCTAAGGCATTTAACATTGTGCACTATACCATTTGATATTTTTTTATATCTACATTCGCTTCCAATGGTTTAGCATCACACAGAAATTGCCTGAATGTAACCAGCCTACTTCACCACTTTCATAATAGCCAGCGGTCTGTCTACATTGCAAATATTTCATTTGAGATAATTTTGGTGTTCCCCAAGGCAGTATATTGTCCCCTCTTCTATATTGACCCAAGTACCTATTTTGTATATCGGTGACCTACAATTGTATATTCAAGTCAGCATGGAATATCTAAGACGGCTATTGACAGTGTAAACAGAAGCTAAATGGCAGCTTGTGTGACAAGTTTAGTCTGTTCTTCAACCATGATAAATACCATCACATCATATTATTCATTAGTCCAATGAATGTTCTCATCATTCGACTATTTAATAATCGCAGTAATTTTGCAACTTTTTGGGGAAGAATTATTCCCTGGACAACATTTAGGTGTTTCGTTCGAATGGCAAATTCAATTTGTCAAACAGGTTAAGAGTTTTTAAACCCTCAATTTTGGTTTCTTGGAACCGCGACGGAAACAGCGCTTGTATGGATTCTGATGTGAATTACTTTCGATATATTGTTCATTTTGAAAGTATCTATACTCGTAGTATAGTTAGCAGCACATTTGCGGTGACAAAGCTTTTTTGCTTCCCTAACCTCCAGAGGGTCAGAAATTCAGAGCAGTTTGAAGCCATGTCTGGTACTCTCATAATTTGCAGTTGGTAGAGATTTGATTCGGTTTTTGAAACAGATTTTAAGAACTCTGGAGGGCTGTTTCTTTTCCCCTTTTTTTGTTCAATATCACATTTGTCTGCCCCTCTTTTGTAGATGGCAACACGAGGAATATGGAATAGACCACAGTACCTACGTGTACCAAATTGTTAGTCTTATAAAGTCTACTTGTGTTCGCTTTGGGTATCATAAAATGGCATTGTAATCTTCACCTTTTATAAGGACAAGGTCAACATATTTTAAAGTATATCTACGATACATGACAGTCAACATTGGATCAAATATTTGTCCAAGCTTATCTTGTTGATTTTATAGATTAGGTAATACCATTCCTGCTTCCTATGTGCTCAGTTATCTAGGCACATAGGCTGGGTAACATGCAGTCGAGGTTGAACCTTAGTGATAAAGTATCAGACCTTATCGGACAGCTGGTCATTGACCTCACGTATGCGGGTGGGTGCATCTGGTGCACGATCACATCTATACGCAGATGTGTATTGTCGTTAAAGGTATAATTGACAGTTCTATTAATAACGGAGCACTTGGCGTGTTGGACGATTGGTACGCTTATCAATTAATACAATGTAGGTTGGGTTTCGTTACAGCAACATTTTTAAAAAGTTTTCAATGGTAATCATCTTGTAGTTTGCGTCTAAGAAGACTAGGAGAAGAAGAAGATTTAGTAGCCTTCCGTGATTTAGAATTTGAAAACCTCAATTAAAGTTTAAAATAATGAGCTAATTTTTTAAAGAGTTCGCCGTATTTCCTAGGTTCCCGTTAACCCCTCCAGCTAAGTTAAATTGCTTGCATGAGTAGTGGGAGCATTCGAACCCAGGACCTCTTAATTATACTGTCGGATTTTTAACCACTAAGCTTACGCCGAAAATATTCCAACTATCAAAAGCAGGAGCAGAAAAGAGAACCTCGGATTCAGAAGTGCAATTCCCGGAATTTGCGATGGAAGGAAGAAAGAAGTAGAAATAGATAGAAATAGCATTATTTAAGGTTACTATGGTACGGACTATTATCGGCAAGTCCGTCTTGGCAATCAAAAGACACGTTAATCATGTGATGTCGTCAAAAATGTATCACTTGTCATTAGTAGGTTAGTTAGCGGGCCTCGGCCGTGACTAGTTCCGCGATTAGGCGCTGCCCGCTTCCGGCCCTTAATTGCTCATTGAAAGAAGTCGAGCCAAATCTGTATGCATGTCAACTGTATGTGTCTGTGGACATATTGGTGACAATAGAAGGTCACCAAGGTTAAATACGTACTTTCAGCTATTCTTCTCTATAATTCCTCAACTGGGACATGAAAAAATTCACTACATCTTAGCGGTATGTTGAATAGCATTCTATAGTATTGTTAATAAATTTTGTACGAGTGAGTGAGCGACAGAATATTTTTATACCACTAAACTGGTTTGCTTAGATCTAGCAGAGATAGCATGTAGATTGGACAGTGAAACTTTTTTTTTCGGTTCCAAAGTTTGCACTTTGGAGCCCGAGATTTTGCTGTCTGAACTCCTAGTGCCGAGGGCCTATTGCCAGTTACATCCTATATTTAATAGGTGCACAGACCAGCAGGTGAGTTGGGGTTCTACTAAGATCTTCGGAGTGGAACCCCACTCCGAAGATCTTAGTAGAACCCCCATATAGGGTATATCGATCTTGATCGAGTGATTCTTCAATGTTTATAAGTCATTTTATGTAAGACACTTTGAATTCCATAAAGACTTGGAATTCTTTACCAGCGCATATGTTTCCTTCCTCCTATAGTCCCGGGGCCTTTAAGCGGGACGTAAAAAGCATTTGATGAGGCCGTCAAGCTGAGGGCCGCCACTGTAGCACCACCGGTGTATGTGGTGGTGACCCCAGTGGGGCGAGCACGAATTTTCTTTCGTATCGAGTTCGTAACGTGTGCGACAAAAATGTATGAAATTTGCACAGCGCCCCTATCGTGCGTAAAAGGAATTGTACAAATCTCATAAAATTTCTATCGCACACGTTACGAACTCGATTCGAAAGAAAATTCGTGCTCGCCCCACAGTCCTGAGACTTTACCTTTAGCTTACCATCAGGCGAGGTAAAGTCAATTTGACGTGTCCCATATAAAAAAACCCTTATAACATTTATATTGATGGTAATTAGAAATGAGTGTGTAGTGCGTATTGAATGGGAGCCATGTACCGTGGTGGCGTGGAGCTCATTGAGGGTGTGCGGCGCCCGGCGCGGGGGGGGGCCGCGGGGCTTCAATGGGCACATTCCGCGCGCGCGCAGACCCGCCGCCTGCTGCCCCCGCGCCCCTGTACGGACCCGCGTGGAATGAAAACACGCATTTATTGTTTTTGCTTATACTTGCTCGCTAGGGTTAGCCTTAACAGAGTCAGTACATGTAATAAAAGGAAGTCGTGTTAGTTACATCATTTATAACTGTAGAACGAATGAATGAACCGATTTGGCTGAAAATTGGCAGGGAGGCAGCTTAGAGCCAGGAGACGGACATTAGCTAGTTTACTTTAAACTCATAGTTAACGTTTGCTATCAACTCCCAAGTTCATAATATCGTTCGCTATTTTCAGTCCACTAGTTAAACAGCAGCTAATGTGCAATAGTGTCACAAATTGAAAAATCAAACAGTTTTACCAAGAAAATGTTCCCCGCGAAAACTTTTTCCCTACGAATCTCGAGTCCGGCTCGAGATTCGTTAGTAAAATTTCGAGATGAACTTCTCCAGTGGCAATACATTGAAGCAATCCTTTACATAACTTCTTATATTCTGTGCAATCCTTGAATAATTTAGGTAATTTATGAATAGTGTCACGAGAGCCTCTAGCCATAAATTTAGACTTGCCATATTGTTCTAAGGTCGTGTCATGAACAGTCCATAGATGAAGTTAATGTAGAAAGTTATTCAAATTCGATCCGTAATTTGGCTAGGCAACCCTTTCACAAACATTATCAGTAAAATTTGTCTATTTTCCTGCTCAAAGTAACAGATGAGAGTATTATATTTCGTACGCCGGATCTCGTGCCACAGGTAGCTGGTGACCCTACCGACTGCGTAGTAATGTCCCCCGTCTGGAATACAAACCGCAGAGTTTTTGTCGTCACTTGTATGAGATCGTTCATGCGCCGGAGTGCCTATACACATACACGGAGCGCGACGCGCACGAATGCTTTCACGTCGCCAGCCGGTTGCGGAAACCGAGTTTTTGTAGCGAAATTATTGACTTGGAGAGTTAGTCGCAAATTACCAAAAAATGTGTTCGAATTGCAGATGATACTTGTTTCAAAGAAACGTCAAGCGGGGTGAATAGGAATGAAGGGGTGAATAGGGATAAAATGGTCATTAGAATTTTTTAAATAGTTTCTTTTAGAAATTTACAAGTATTTAACCGGATATTTGATGATTACTTTTCATCGTGACGTGAAAGTGGTTTTTAGTTTCGCATAGAAGATAATAACTGCAAAATTTAACTGACCATTTTGTTCCTATTCACACCTTAGTCCCTATTCACCCCGTTTGACTGTATTTAATTTGGAGTTACGAATGCCGGTTTAAATGTACGTTTTTTTTTTTAATAAATAGCGGCTTCACAAACTGCCAACGTTACAATGTAATTGCATCTTACGTAATTTGAGGGCAGGGATCGGGATGCAGTTCATAAATAAATAAGCAATTACTATATATCCTGTAGTTGTACACTTTTTCCAGTAGCTTACTTGTGATAATGCACGGTGCAAAAGAAGTCCTTCCGTACTCGTTATAAGATGTGAATAACCAATTAATCAGTCAGTCTAATTTAACTAAATGACTACACGATATACCTACAGCTATTTTATTAAAAGATTCTCTCAATGACGTGGATTGTTGTTCTTCAGCTAATTCTATCAGATAACAGTGACATATCCGCATAGCATAAGTCAATAATAAACGCAAATATAATATGACATAGTCTTCTTGGACCTTTGATATCGCCATTGGTTATAATGACCATTGGTTGTGGAGGTCAAATGGCAGTCGTTCCACGGAAAATATCGAAGTTCAGCCGCATCACAGTTAGACTGGAAAGCCGACTCCAACCTGAGTTGGGAAAAAGGTTCAGAGAATGATGATGATGATGCTGATTATACGACATAGTCGTAAGGTCCTTTCAATGTTCGGTCGCCAGGCAATATAATAGTGTAGAAGACTAAGCGTGTGCTGTGTCGTGTGTTCCAGCTGAAGGTGGGCGGCGGCGGAGTGCGGTCCTGGCGAGCGGTGGGCGGCGCGCACGGCGGCGAGCTGTCCGTGTTCTGCTGGTGATGTCCCTCCCAGGTACACATACCCTGCATATCTATAACACTCTGTATAAAGTATCACACATACCCTGCATATCTATAACACTCTGTATAAAGTATCACACATACTCTGCATATCTATAACACTCTGTATAAAGTATCACACATACTCTGCATATCTATAACACTCTGTATAAAGTATCACACATACTCTGCATATCTATAACACTCTGTATAAAGTATCACACATACTCTGCATATCTATAACACTCTGTATAAAGTATCACACATACTCTGCATATCTATAACACTCTGTATAAAGTATCACACATACTCTGCATATCTATAACACTCTGTATAAAGTATCACACATACCCTGCATATCTATAACACTCTGTATAAAGTATCACACATACCCTGCATATCTATAACACTCTGTATAAAGTATCACACATACTCTGCATATCTATAACACTCTGTATAAAGTATCACACATACTCTGCATATCTATAACACTCTGTATAAAGTATCACACATACTCTGCATATCTATAACACTCTGTATAAAGTATCACACATACTCTGCATATCTATAACACTCTGTATAAAGTATCACACATACTCTGCATATCTATAACACTCTGTATAAAGTATCACACATACTCTGCATATCTATAACACTCTGTATAAAGTATCACACATACTCTGCATATCTAAAACACTCTGTATAAAGTATCACACATACTCTGCATATCTATAACACTCTGTATAAAGTATCACACATACTCTGCATATCTATAACACTCTGTATAAAGTATCACACATACTCTGCATATCTATAACACTCTGTATAAAGTATCACACATACTCTGCATATCTATAACACTCTGTATAAAGTATCACACATACTCTGCATATCTAAAACACTCTGTATAAAGTATCACACATACTCTGCATATCTATAACACTCTGTATAAAGTATCACACATACTCTGCATATCTATAACACTCTGTATAAAGTATCACACATACTCTGCATATCTAAAACACTCTGTATAAAGTATCACACATACTCTGCATATCTATAACACTCTGTATAAAGTATCACACATACTCTGCATATCTATAACACTCTGTATAAAGTATCACACATACTCTGCATATCTAAAACACTCTGTATAAAGTATCACACATACTCTGCATATCTATAACACTCTGTATAAAGTATCACACATACTCTGCATATCTATAACACTCGAAACATACTCTGGATAAAATACCACACATATATCTATAACACTCGACACATACTCTGCAGATAACACCATACGCACCCTGCATATCTATACGCTAACTGCTAAGGTTAGCACCGTGAATAAGAGCGCCTATTGTACATCACTTTCATGTATTATTATCCTTGCTTATATCTTGTGTTTGATGTACATTAAAGAATATCTATCTTATCTATAACACTCTGGTTATTACACCACACATATCCTGCATATTTACAACACTCTGCACAAAACACTATACACATTCTGCATATGACACTCAATACCCTGCTCAGTATATGGGCTTATTAGTTCCACCTCCAAGCTTGGGGTCCTCGTACTCCTCCTTTTGTTGGCTTAAGCGGCGATGCTATATCAGCGACTACCGTCTGACTTCCTTACCCCAAGCGTGTGCCAGAGTCACTTACGTTAATCAGCAGGTGTATCAGCTAGAAGTCGAGGATGCTAAGGTCCCAATATAATAGTTGATCGTGTTGTTGCAGATAGTGTGCGGGGCGTCGCTGGTGACTGCGCAGTCGCGAGGCGATGTGCGCCTGCGCCCTGAGTGTTAGTGTTAACTGTCTGTAACCGATCCCCTCCGCGCGTTGAGTCTCGTGGCCGCAGCACACGGCCCGCCTGCCCGCCTGCCCGACTGTACTACTAACCATACACTTAACGTGTGATTTCTATCAAATTCGTTGGGCGTAGCAGATATTCAATGTGATTTCGGTTATAACCGACATGTTGTATCGTAGCCGATCGGGCCCCATGTAGGAAACGATCCATCGTTGCGATCGATTTGAAAGAATATCGTGGCGATAGCTCGCTCGAAGTTTACCGCTCACTAATAAAACGATCGATCGTTGCGATTAATCCACTCGTTTGAAATAGAGCGACAATTTAAAGATGTGCTCACGCCGTATCCCAGTAGTTCCATTCTGGAATATATACGGCGTGAGCACATGATTTTTTTGCGCGTGATTTTTTTCTCCCAGTAGTTCCATGGAACTAGAATACCTTTTCAATCTAATCCCATTAGTTCCCATAAACGTTACGATATTCAAGGTTGTTTGAATATTTGTTGCTATCTCTACCGCCTGAATCTGATCGCAACGTACGTACAGCACAGACCTATAGACAAAGTGATATTCTGTTAATGGAATCGCTTTAAAGCGAATCCATTTTGTATTTGTTATCAATTTCGAGTTACAAAGGACTCGCTTGTAATTTTTTTTTGTGGAATCTAATAATAATGTTGATCTCAATAATCTCTTGAAAGTTTGCACTGATGTTATCGTCAATAGAATGTCATTTCGTCTAGAGGCCTCTGGGCCCGTAGACAAGTGTCAGCAGTCTAAATCGAATAGATTAGGTCGACCAATCACACTCCAGCTCGTGATTACGTTTCGTACGTCGGCGATGAGCTTGGATGTGATTGGTCGAGCCAATCTATTCGTTTCCTTAGCGATGTAAGCCATTTAAACTTTTGACACTTGTCTACGGGGGCTGTACCGATAGATCGTACCGTATATGGGGCCCTGTGTAGCTATTTTCTAAGTTTTTACCCGTGACAAAAATAGCCGGTTGTATATTTTTCTATATATATGTCGTTAACGCAAACGTTGGGCAGCCGCGCCAGTCGCCGCCGGTTCCGACCCTCGCTCCGACACGACCCAAGTACAAAGTGTCCCCGCGCAGTCCGCAGGCCCTTCCCCCCCCCCGCCCCCGCGGGCCAGACACCCCTGTTTTTCGAAGAATTTACTCGTTTTGAATACTGTGTTTAATGATTTCGACAGTTTGATACTTTGTAATTAGAATACCGGACGACGGGATTGTTATTGAATATTTAAGTTAATGTTGTCAACGATACTACGAGTTTATACGAGGCCATGGCTAGGGGCACGGCGTGCCCGGTTACTTTAATTTGTCTATTGTGATAAAATGGTATCGTTATGATATTCCAATGGACTGAAGCGAGCGGCGCCCTCTCCCCCTCCCCCGGTGTGGGGGGGAGGACGGCCGCTCCACTAGAGGTGACAGTCGCTGCTCGCCTCGAGTTTTTGATCTCGAATTGCGAGTGAAGAGGTGCCGCGAGTCCCGCGCGCCCTCACGGACGCGATTCCTTCATAGATTAACGTTTATATTTTACCAGTTTTAATGTCAATTGATAAGAGGGCGAGAGGCGGTGACGTCACTCGCCGTCCGTACAAGTTACGTCGGTTGTACTCTAGTTGTAACTTATGTTGTAGTGTTTAGCGGGGCTGGACGTTCTGTTACTTGTATTGTATTGTGTTACAAAACGAAAACGAATCATGGAAACATAATAATGCTACGTGGTGCGAGTGGACAGTGAATTTAACGATAAAGACATTTAACAAATTTTCAAATTAATATGATAAAAAGTACTAAGACTTTTTTAAAATCGCTTGGATAAAGATATTGTATGTACATAGAGTTAAGAGGTAGTTTAAGCGCAGACTTAGATGTAGTAGGTATAACAAATTGTATGGCGGAGATCTATTGTTAACGACTTGTCTTTTTTAATTGTGTTATTTTTTATTTCTGCTAGTTTCGTTACTGACATTTTGATTGTTATCTCCCGCACGTGCGGCGCCGCGACTCCTCGGCCTCAGCCCTCAGGCTCGCTCCCGGCGCACCCAACGGGACCCAATACATATTTTATATTAAAATAAGGTAGATATGTTATCTCAATACTGATATAAAAACTTATAACTTGTTTTCGTCCGCACTCGTGGTTACGATGAGTGAGGCGAATTAACCTCACTAGATTTTACGCCCCGGTATCTGCCTATTTTAATATAAAATCAATAAGAAAACCCTTTAAAGCATCACATTGTTCTTTTCGCACATGCGCAAATCTGTTAATGTTGTCAGTAGAAATTTGTGCGTTATCATGTGACAATAAAGGTCATATTGCTGTACAACTCGCGGTCCCCGGTGTGCTTGGATGCGAATCAGCGGGCTCGGAGCCTAAACGTCGATAATATGTGACGCATTCGCCAGTCGCCAAACAAACAAATTACATATTTTTACATAATTATTGTCAACATTCGTTTGTAGGGTATAGTATTAAATCTGTCCCCTGTCGCGTCGCTATGTCCTGCGTTTTTATACGTGCCTGTTGTGTATCTGACGCGTATCGCCTGTAGGGGTCGCCACCGCTGACTAGCCATAACAGGACTCATTGTGTACAGTGAACAATTTTGTATGGGGTTTTGTAGGGGTAACAAGTGTATGCCTAGTCAGTGGAGTGTTCCCAACGAGTGGTACTCATCATTTGCAATTATTTTTACATGCTATGTTGCTAAAATAACAATCACAAGATTGTTTTTAAATATTTGCGACTTATAAGTACACATATTAAAGATAAATCGGGTTTTGGTTGTGGATATATTTGTAACATAAATCACGATACGATCAAATTGAACCGAGTTCACTGGTGACCAGTCATTCCTGGTGAATCCGGTCCATTGATAAAATGATCTCAAGTGCTCCCAGTCAGCCGCGGTTAAGTCCCGATTTATATTTAATAAGTTAAATAATTGTTGAAAAGATACATGATTTTGTTTCTAAATGTATAAGTGTAACTGATTAGTGAGGCAGCGCACGCGCAGGCCGTAGCTTGTGACAGAGCGGAGTTCGCGGTAGAGTTGTTTGCAAAAATCAGTGGTGATATTTTACAAAATAATTTATATTATGTTTTTATATATTAACAAGCGTAATAAAGAGTGAGCAAAAGCACATCTTACATCGATGTTTCATTATTCCCATGTGTCTGTGACGTCCATTACCCTTTCGTATAAGATAATAAATAGGGCTCGAGGCGCCCTCTATGTAGAATAAGATTATACTATAAAGCCGAATTTACATTACGAAATTAGTGGCATGAAAATTACATAATGCATGCATTATGAAACTTGATATTTACACGTAAAATTATTAGTGAAGTTAATGTATATTTCATGCCACTAATTTCGTAATGAAAATCCGGCTTAAGGTACAGCCCATGAAAACATGCCTGGTTGGCGGCAATATGCTTACTCCCTTTTCTTTTCAACTGCTCGCAATCGTGCAGCTGAAAAGTATAGCGAAATGAGAGTGTTGATACACGTAGTATTACGAAAGTATCCATCTAAACTAAATAAAGCAGCACCGACTACTTCTACGTCTCTGGCGGTATTTTTTTACACTAGCAAACAATAGACAGCGCTGGCAACATTAGAGGTGTTATACATTTTTTATCTGCAGATAAATTGGGGAAATTAAGTGGAAGATAGATATAGGAAAAGTTTTTGTCAGTTTCACTAACCATTTGAATACAGCATACTTACTTACTAATTTTAACTTCGATGGTTGGTCTATTTAATTGGTGTGGGGAAAAGCTTGTTCTATCTTATATTACATTATCTATAGTCATGGCCCTTCGAGCCATTTCGCTAGTCAGTTGCGAAACGGTCGAACTTCGATATTTGCCGTAAAACAACTGCCATCTGACCACCACCCATGTTCGTATGTAAACCGTCCGCCTCAACGTGTTCTGCGAGGCACGGCCCCCTCCGTGCCTCGCATACATCAAGAATTGTCATCCATCCTTAGATTGACCTAGCTAGTATTGCATAACTTTGCAAAATGTTAAACTACTCATGTATGTTATTTTTGTCTTGTTCGGAGAAATTCAAGTTATTTTAAAAGGAGGGTTTAATAGTTTATTATAATAATTTTGTACCTATACTTATCACTTAATTACATGGCAAACAGGACAATATGCTGTCTACTTTGACAAGTACGGTAAATAAGCTTTTGCTATACCGTTGCTATACTCTGTCTACGTTTTGACTGCTTTTGACCGATAAATAATTTTCAGTACATAACAAAAAATGACAACAAATTAAAATGGACACGTTAATAGGGTTGAAGAAACCTCTAAAAAGAAAATCTCAGCTGCCGTCACAATTTAGGACCTTGTACGGCGCGAAGAATTCCGCCCCCATCCCCCACCTGCCCCCCGCCCCGGGGGTAGCTCCGGGTTTATTCGACGGCTCACACAAACCAAAGATATGCTTCGTTAAGCTGTACGAAGAATGTCTCCGTAAAGCCAGGCTGGCGCCCGTGCAGTCCTTGTATTCATCGAGTTATAAACAGAAGCATTACAATACTCCGACAAAACAGATCTCTAACGAATCCATATTCACTTGCTACAAAGAAAGCGTACCTGAGATGCACAGTCGCGAGGAGTCTGTGCGAATGCCGAATGTGGGTTTGATGCTTGAATTAGACTACGCTTGACATTTTAAATTGTACTGTAGTGCTTTCAAAGTTATCATAAAATTGTAATATGTACACGTTCAGGTAATCATGAGAAATAAAGCAAATGTGTATTAATAATTGTTTTTTATCCGCCTAATTTCTTCATTGAGTTATTTGGATATGTGACACTTAACTAGTGCAGTATCGAATTGGCTAATCACATTTTGCTGCACGCCCGATCCTACGGCACACTACATAGCGCCATTTGCCTCCTTTTTTAACTCGGTTAAGTATACTAAAATTATTCTTATCAGAATGACATAATACTTTTCTGAAATGAGTTCATCCAAACGTGAGATAATCCGAACAAACGTATGTTCAAGTCAAACAGTGAACCTCCCTTTTGAAGTCGGATAATAACGGGGTCCAAACTTGGGATGGACCTGGAAATCGCTATGAAGATGATGGATACATTATAGCCTGGCAAGCACATAGGTTACCTACCTTCTATCCCAAGACCGATATACCAAGCGAGCGGTGCCGCGGGCAACTACTAGTCATTCAGCTTCAATTCTAAGACTCATTTGTTGTGAAAATTGCATGACTTACTAAATAAAAACAATGAAACGATTTGATAAAAAATTTATTAACTAATTCAAACTAGTAAGACTATATAAATGCAATAAAAGATTCGAGCAACGACGCTTCTAGTTCAGGCAATTTTAAGTATTGTGATATAAATAGAAGAATGCCATTCGGCTCAATGTATAGTCAATAATAAAATATTAATTTGTACCACACATACGAAAAAGTGAGCCGATATATTTATACATTGAAATCAGGCACACTATTCTACACTATAGGAACACAACTTACACTAGCATGACTTTAAAATACCAAGTTGAAGTACAGCTTAAAATAGTATCACTATGTAAAACTAGACTACCTTATCAGGGGCCTTACCACAAACTCTTAAAGCAAGTATTACTTCAATATTACTAACTTTTATAGTGTGACTTTTAAGTGTTGTGGTCTAGCATTCTCTTACTTTTATGGTATTTTTTTTATGTCGGACACGTCAACATGACTTCACCTCGCCTGATGGTAAGCTAAAGGCAAAGTCTCTGAAATGGGAGGCACCATTGCAAACACCGATAGTGCCACAATGGTGGCTCTCAGCTTGACGGCCTCATCAAATGCTTTTTCACGCCCCGCTTAAAGGACCCGGGACTGTATGAGGAAGGAGGGAGGAGGTATGTTGTGGATATATTTATTTCATTTTTGTTGGTAGATTTAGAAGACACAGAATATAAGTTTGACCAAGCCCGATTCACACTATGAAAGTTAAGTAACCTTGAAATAATACTGCTATAAGAGTTTGTGGTAACCGCCTCAGTTTATTAAAAATGTTCTCAGATAAAAGAAAACTGGTCATCACATCATCATTTTCATAATATACAAACATGCCAAAAGCTCAGTCCATTCTATCTTAAATTGATGACTACTTGTCTTTGACGGATACATTAAAATATTTTAGTAATGTCCTACTTTTCTTACTAGACTTAGGAGTTTTCTCTGTAACAGAATTCCTACGAGTAGGAATATTTTCTTTAGGACTCAGAGGAGTTGGCAGATTACATTTTTCTACTATTTCTGTACATTTTCCTTTTCGTTCACGGACCATAAGTGTTAACCAATCTGTTGGTGGATCTTTTTTCTTTACTGGGGACATCAGTCTATGGTGGGGAGCTTCTCCAGCTATCACAAAATTTGGCAGGTTCTTTGTCGGCGTCGTAAAACATAATACTTTAACGTTGCTAGGCGATACTTGATTGGGTGACCTGTTGTGTGCGGTGTTCGGTGAAAGGGGCTTAGCAGATTTCGGTGACAAAGTTTTGCAGTTCCTACTCTCATAATTCTTCACAGGCGTCATGAAAGATGACCCAGCTTTTGGTATGTAGCACCAGTCACTAGTACTCTCCATGTGACATCTCTTTGATGGACTGTCTTCCATGGCGTCCCCTTGCCGTTTGATCCCCGATGGCAGTAATTTTTCTTCCTCCACTGTTTCCAATTTTAGTTTCTTAATTGATAGCTCAGCTTCATCGGCATCTTTGGAAGCGTTCATCAGATCTGTGAGGCATCTTTTTGTTTTTCTAATTGAGCCAGTGGTATGTGTGCGAGTGCGTTTAGCGCTATAAGACCCCGGGGTAGTTATTGGCTTGCGTTTGAGCGAATTGGGGGTTCTGTCGAGCGAGCCCCACTGCGGTAGACTGGTGATATCTGTACGCGGTACGATTTCGGCGCGGCCTTTGAGTTCTGTATCAGAATCCGGGAACTCTTTGCCTATCCTCCAGATCTTGTGGCGTGCATCGTCGCTACAAGTAACGAGCTTCGTATCCCCTTTCTGGCACCAGGCCGCGCAAGTGACCTCAGCCCAGTGGCCGGCCAGCTTCACGATGGGCTCGGAGTACTTAACGTTCCAGATGTATGCGTTTTTATCGCTGCTCCCGCTCACTAAATACATGCTGTCCGAACTGAGGCAGGTTTTGATGTAGAAAGTGCTATTCTCATGTCCGACATATCTTTGTTCAGGTAGTGCATTGTATGTAGAAATATTGAAGCAGTAAATAACGTTATCCATACAGCTGGCGTACAACCTCATCCTGGCATCGTCAATGATTAGATTCGTGTAGCCATTTTTAGTCGAACTCCCGCAGTAAGGTATGGAGTGTTTTGGAAGGGGTTCCCTTTTGTAAATGTTGTAATTCTTGCGCAAGTCCCACACTTTAATATTTCCATCACATTCTCCACATGATATAAGGGTTGTGTCATCTTGAAACACTAGTCCGGTAATACTGATTGCGCGGTGGTTATCTATGCGGGGTCTCTTGCTGTGCGACCCGGGGGTTTTTGGGTTAAAACTTGAATGACAGTTCATGAGGCAGTTGTCAGGTTTGAGAACTACGGAGGGTTGGTTGTTAGCTCGTATGTCCCATATTAGTATGTGTCCGTCTCGGGCGCCAGTGGCAAATACCGAGGGCTCCGTAGGGCGAAAAACTGCTGTTTTCACAGATCGCGTGTGGCTTGAAAACACGGAGACACGTTTTGGATTGCCTTCTGCTACATCCCAAAGACAGGCAGTGTGATCACCTAGAAAGAACAGATTGCTTTGTTTGAGCAATACTCGTTGAATACAATCATGTATATTAAAAAATCATGCATAATTAGGCAAAAGGTGTACTAAAAACTAAAAGAAGATTAGATAGAATATTTGAATTAGATGGTACATATGAGATGCACATAATGAGCACTCGTGCTCACAGTGGGAATGAGGAAATTAAATATGAAACGCTAACGTAATGTAATGTTATGAACCAAGTGAAGAACAATGTGAAAACAGAATGTTGGTACGTATGTTACGGTTGGAACATAATAATGGCAGCACATGTAGGTATCACGGTAGAGAAAAGATGACATTTCATTGCCAAAATGGCAAGTTCAGAGTGGAAATAGAGGAGGAGAGAGACAGTCTACTTGCAACGCTACATATCTGGTCCTGATCCTACAGTACCAGAGAGAGAAATAATAATAACGAATGTAGGATGTAAACGGTTTTTGTTGCACTATTTTATACTACTAATTACGGAAGTAATTTTCAGTTCATATCTATAAAACATCAATTGCATATTATTGAGCAATAATCATACATACCTATAGTAACAGAAAATGGTTCTGGAAATCGTGGAGTACAGATTGTTCCACAGAAACTCAATTATAGGCGATACAAAGATTAATTTAGTAAAACTTTCCATAAGGAATAACATATATAGGAAAATATTATTGTAAATTACTGCTCACCTGATACCGTAACAAAGTTTTTATAATGGGGCATCCATGCCAGGTCAAATACAGCATTGTTATGGCACTGGAATCCTTCCAAGGTGCTTGTAGTAATCAAATTGGTTGTATTCTGGGGACAGAGATATTAATATACTTGGTTAATATAGCCTTTAATTTACATCAAAGGATTTTTCAATAATAGGAGTCATCAAGTACAGAATTGGCACTAAGAGTATTATTCATACCTGTATAGCGACTCTACCATCCTCATTCGCAAGAGCGAGTATGTGTTCATAGCCGGGAGCCTCCGAAAATCGGCATGCAAATATCGGTGGATCCTGGTCAAAACTGGCTGCAACATTTGCATTCTGCAAACCGTAGAAAGATTCCTCGCTGTCGACCACCAACCGCTTCAAGATGTTGTCGTAATTCGGACGACAATCTGTAAGAATTCATTCATGAAATGACCATTCAACACTTGTGCCAAACGTAATCGTCAAATAAGTTTCGTTACGTACAAATTCCAAATTGTCTATCAATCAAATACTGGATGTCATTCATTTTCTAGCATAGTTATACCAAACACACTGTAAATAACACAATGAACTTTTTATTTTTATTTACTTCTATCAAATCAACACAACACTTGTTCTTGTGTACTCTTGTCTTGTTCTACCGAGTCTCGAGTAGCTTCATGGTCTCGAGTCTGAAGTTGAAGTCAGTCAGTCCAGTCAAGTCAATCAGTCAGTCGTACACATGGCGCGAAAATAAAGACCACACGAAACTAAACGAAACGTTAAGATGCAAAACAAAGCGTTTGGTTATCTCTTTATGAGCAAGTTTATTTTCATAGAAATTACAAGGCATTGTATTATATTAAACTATAAAAACTAAAAATAGAGTCGGAAAAGGTGTCTTTAGAAAATATACCTATGGAAAATTTATTTTTTGGATAATTTTTTAAATTCCAAACTTTGTTCATAAATCATAGACAACATTTTTATACTTTGATATTAAAATATTATAATATTACCACCTACGACCAATATGCTACTACTTCTCCTGTTTCATTGATAAATTGATTCACTTTTAAAATAAATAAAATAGCTGATATTATGCACTATCCAATCACAGTAACTTTATTTCTCATTATTTTCTACCATGTTTTCTACTGTAATGTTTAAAAAATGTAGAACTATTGTCTATGAAAAATACCAAGCGAAACGGAATTGGCTTTTGCTATAACTTTACTATTTTGTTGTGATTGTGATGTGAAAGGAGACAAAAATTTAAGTTAATAACAGTGTTTATGTACCTTGCGCAACGAAAAGTATTTGAAGCTGTAAGAAAACAGTTAAATCGTGGTGATTTTCTTGAGTTTGTCTAGTTTTTGGTTACACTAACATCAGAATTATACGTTTGAAATCGTATATCTACCATCTTTCCATAGTATCAGACAGCTTACTTAACGTCGGCATTCATAGCTCAAGTTAAAGTCTAATATTCTAAAACATTGGGCACAATCAAGATCTTTACAAGAGAGCGTTGAAAGTAAGTAACGACGTCTATCGTAAGTCAGAATATTTTGAAGTCCCTTACGTGGTTCACTACGAAGAGGAAAACTTCTGAATTTTCAGGTGCATGGAATGTGACGACCGCGGGAAAAATGGACTCTGCAGTTCAGAGGTGCAAGCTCGTGGCGGTCGCGTCGGGCTCGAGCTCGGGGCCGGCGCGCGCGCGCTGCGGCTGGACGGCGCCGCTGGCGTGCCTGGCGGGCCTGCTGTCCATGAGCTGGCCGCGCGCCCGACCCTCGACCCCCTCCATCCCTTTATGAGCACCATGGACGAGATCACGTACTGGATATACACTAAGCGGGCGCCTTGCCTCATGAGCTATGACAATATTTCGAGGAAACAGCGTGAGGAGGCCCATTGCTCCAAGACTAAACCGAAAAGTGTTCCCAGTAATGCTGAGGTGCCTTCACCCAAAAAGAAGAAAAAGAGAAAGTTGTCCCTGCTGGAAGACGACTCAGTGTCGGTAGAGAAGCAGCAGAATGTGTACTTTGACTCCTCTCAAAACAAGAAACAAACTGTGATGAGTAGTTGTAAATCTGAGAGTATGGGCTCGGATATAGATTTCAATATCAGAAACTGCCAAACGCAGAGAAAGCAGAAACGGACCAAGCTCCAGAAAAACAATAGAACCACTGTACACAAAAAGAATAAAGTGGTGACATCTACTCCGAAAGTGCCACAACTCAGAAGAAGTGTGCGCCAAGCACAACAGAGTCTCAACAATAATAGCCAACTGAATAATAGTTCCTTTGATATTATTAATTCTAGTTTTATGAATGGTCATAATCAAAACCATAGTGGTGTGGAGCACAGTTCACCAGATGATACAAAAAAATCAACAGAGTTGCTCGCAAGCGGGGACCAGAGTACTGACAATAAGAAAAGTACTGCCATTAATAAGTTCAATAAGTGTAAAAATGAGGTCATCAATGGACAGTTTGAAGATTTGAGTGATGTGTCTGGTTTTACAGCTAACTACATAAGATCTACTAAATTACAGTCAACTAAAACTCCAAGGAAATTAAGGTGTAAGAACAACAGAAGTTTAGTTAAAGAATCAAAGCAGAGTGCAATAAAAGATAACAAAACAATTGTTTGTGCAGATAAATCTGTAAATACACCTGCCCAAAACACAGTTCACAACTATAGCACTGAATCAGAGAATGTGATCAACTTAGTGACCACTAAAAGTGCAGACAAGACTGCCACAGTCAGTAAGGGCACATCTCTATTGAAGTTTATGGACTCTAGGCTAGTTAAGGAAGGAGCGAGTAAAAAAAAAGTTGATGCCTCTCAATCAAGGGCTAAGACAATTAATGTTTCATATCAGTCTCAAAATAACACACCACGCTACCCAAAAAGGTGTCGAAACAGCTCAACCAACCAGGATGAAGAAATCTCTGAAATGAACCAAGCTGACAAGAAGAGGAAAACCAATAAGAATTCAAATTATTTTAATAACTCTGATAGAAAAGAGAATCCGGAAGCTGCAACCGTATCAAAGACAAGGAGTGGTCGGAGCATAGGGCTGTCCTTACGCCAGCCAGAGAACTTGGTGTTAGTTCTGAGCAATTCTACTGAGCAGGTCAGCTCTATGGTCAGTATGAATGTTGCCAGTCCCAAGGCAGAGCCTAAGGAACGTAAGAAAAAGCGTATCACAAGACATTTACGGTCGAAGAAAGTTAATGACAAGAATGAGAGCCTACAGAGAGACTCGGTTAGGGACAAGAGTGGTTTTACTGCTTGCTTCTCGGACAGTGACGATGACAGTGAACCTTTGAAGCAGCGTAAATTCTTTTGTGCTTGAAACAGACAATACTTTGTAAGTGCTTATTATAGACATAGATTTGTATTACTATGTGATATCATGTTGGTTACTGAAGTTGAATTGTATGAATTTCGACATTAACCAAATTTATTCTAGGTCATTTGTTGCCCAGATGATAATATAATGATGATATACATTTCAGTCTAAAGGCCAAAATTGACTATTCAGTATGGGCCTTTAACATCACTTCTAAAACATCAAAAAATCAAGGAATATGAAAATGTTCACTGTACTGGTATACTACCTGTCATGGTACTGACTACCCGTTTACAATATGGCCCCATCCTAAAATGTAACAAAGATGGGGTCATTTGGATCAGTGGAGTAGAAATAATTTTTTGTCATTCCATGAATGCCTTGTTATAGAGGATATTATAGTTTGGCTTCAGTAACACATCAAGTTTTCTATCTGAGGAGAGTTTATATCATTGTATAAAGTTTGCACTGATGTAATGTGTATTTACACTTATTGATTAAATTAGAGAGTGGACCTTGATTGGCCTCGTTATACCTGGCGATAACCTGCTATTTTACAATTGGCATTCTAGGCCTTATGCCATAAAATTTTGTTTGCCATATAATTGATACAAAAGTTAATTGTTATAACCGAAGTAGATAGAAAGGTGGAAACGTTTGGCAGAACCAGAGCCTAGCCTACTCAGGCATGGTGTCCATAGACCAATGAAATTAGAGAAAAACATTCTTAGATGACCAAAACATTACCTAACCTCGCCTCTCCTTTTTTCTGCGATTTCATTGTGCGAGAGAAAGGATATGTCTGCATATGTCATGCTTAGGCTGCAGCAATGGGGAAAATGGGCTAATTTAAAAACATAGTTACAACCAATTTGTGGTATCATCTATTTTATTGTCTTATAATGTGCACTGCCCAGTTATGACATAAATTGACTAAAACTGGTAGACTATACAGCTATTAAGTTCAAATTATATATTGTGAAATAGAATATTAATGTCTCCATAACCATATTTGCCGTTAGTCTCCTCAATACATCTAATTTAATCACTAAGTATGTACATGTATTCTGCCTCTATAATTATTTTCGCATCAGGAGACTAGCCTTGTATAAATTTGCTCAGTGCTTGTATCAATTTATTGCATTCTGTATGATATCAGCATATTGTATGTCCATATACTGTATTTAACCTATCAGGCAATTGTGTATCGAATATTATAGAGAGAGAGAGAGAGAGAGAGAGCACTGGTGGAATGCCACACTTAATGTATTAGGTTGAAATTTTTTGTGTGTAGTAGAAGTAGAAGTACACTATGGTATGTAAGAATGTCGGGTTAGTATGGATCTTGAGTTGTGGTTAGTATGGTAGATGACCTTTAATTATGTCTGGCAGAGTATTAGAACCTTCTAAACTGTCTGGTTCCATAAGAAACATCTTCAAAGAGTTGTATATTTCTACAACAAGATACTAAATAAGTGTCGAGTCTTCTAGGGTTGTCACAATTATTACAAAGTTTTTGGCAATAGATTATAATAAGTGTCTAATGGTTTTCTGCACAACCCTTACAATTTTGACCAGCTTTTTCTTCTCTTTCTTCTTGATCTTTGCAAGCTATCTATAACACAAGCAATTTATCTTAGCTGGAGGTTTAGGAAGGATACTAGTAATTTCGCCTACTAATAACCACAATTCAAGCTGCTGGTATACCATATTACCTACAATAGTTTACTTTATGTGCAAAAAATTTCAGTCTTTATATTTGGACCTAGGTCCAAATGTTAACACAGCCTTTTCGACCATCATTATAATATTGTCAACATTAATAGTACCTCCATTGTCCATATAAATGTTCATATTTAACTTGTGTCATAATAATGTGAGGTGTTAGAAACTTGTTGGGACGCACCATCTTCAGAAATCTTGCCTTTTAAAGTATGTAGTTATAAGTAGCATGAACCTTGGAAGTCCAACTAGTGGTACCTTCATGTTATTTAACTGTAAGGCATGTTGCTTGCACTTTTCCAATTTCGTTTTTCTTTCCAAGTGCGGTATGCCATATGTAATTATGCCGTATGTAGTTGCGGTATGCCACCGCACATTCGTCTTGTCTACTACCAGTGATGGGTTGATGTTCTGGCATTATGGGCGGCAATAAACGCCCGATTAATGCCCAAAATGCCACAGTATAAACCCATCACTGCTGATGACATAATATTATTTTCCGGTATTAATGTCATAAAAAAATATTGGACTAGTTTCTGCATTGAACAATTGGATTTTTAATGACAGAAAAATTCTGAAATGTGGAGAAAAAATCTCAGAATATTTCTCTGCGGGCGGTGGTCACCTGTGAGGTGGAGAAAGGCACTTAGCTTAACATGAGATAAGTCATGTGCTGGTTTTCTACATTAAAAATATGTATACGTAAATGTTGTCATGCAAACCTATAGAATGAAATTGTAGTGAATGGTGGACCCGGACCAGGATGCGGTGTGCCTATCGCGCCATACGTAGCATTTATTTTTTTATAACTAGGCTAGGGGCAAAAATCTTGACAATGAACTCTAGATGCGCAGTACGAATTTTGAGGTATCTGTTGGTAAGCGCAGGGCGCGGTCTTTAGTTGACCAATCCTTTTATTGGTTTCTTGATTGGCCAGTTAGTGCACATGCGCGAACTTTTTGACGTTGTTTAAGACTTTTGCCTCATAGTATACCTGCTGAAGGCCGTCTGTTGGGCTGACAACACATGAGATGTAAACAAAATTTAGTTTTACCAAGTGCCATTGTATATTGTAATGTTTGTTAAATCTCTAAGTTTATCCATGACTCGCGCGCTGGGGATAGTTCATTCTATGAATGCCAGTATAGTACGCACCTTGTTAAAATCAAGAGGAAACACCCGCAATGCAGTACAGGGGCCTTACCATAAACTCTTAAAGCAGTATTATTTCAACATTACTTAACTTTCATAGTGTGAATTTAACTCGGTCAAACGTCGTCGTCCGTTATTATATAAGTGTTCTGTGTCTTGTAAATCTAGTAACAAATTTAATGAAATAAATATATATACAACATACCATAAAAGTAAGAGAATGCTAGACCACATAACACTAGTATCCGTCGACGTCGATGGTCCGATTCACACTATGAAAGTTAAGTAATATTGAAATAATACTGCTTTAAGAGTTTGTGGTAAGGCCCCAGATGTTCAAAATTCACATTGTACCAAGCTATCAGAAATTATAACCAATCACAGTGATGTGTGATTAACTGCATGTCAATGTTTAATGTCAAATGTCAAACCAATCATGTCACTGTATTGTGTGTTGTGATTGGTCATTATGCTATGATGGATTTATGCCCTTTTATTTTGGGCGGATAACATTATGCCCAAAATGCCAGGCCAACCCATCACTGGTCATATTACTTTTAAATTACATATTGGTCATAGCGACTCTAGTTTCTACACTAACGGGGAACTTCCTCTTGATTTTACATTTACAAGGTTATTTTACACTATTTATAAAGATTTTGTAATAAATAATAACCGTGGCTCTTTTACACAGCCGGACCGTACGTTCAGTTTAGCAAAATGATGTACGAATGTGTATTTAATAATAATAATGTATTATGAAAATACTAGTGAAGTAACTTAGAGTATAGCATAGCAATGTACGTATTTTATCCGATAGCATTTATTGGCCCGTGTGTAATCACATGCATTTATGGATCGCCTTAAGAGGACTGAACTATCTCTCATTGGCATAATAATATTATATACGTATCGAATTTTTGACGGTAGATAACGATTTTTATTTAGTTTTTATCAAATTTTTGTGTATTATATTTTTAGCTTTTATGTATTTAAAATTACATAGTAAATTTATCTTAACATTAACTAGTCTTATTACTTGGCCATCCTTGAATTAGGGTCTGCTGTTTGTACGCATCCAATCCCGGTTGCATCCAAAGCCTACTCCTTCTTTCATTAGGAAGTTGAGGGCCACCATTATGTCACTGTCGGTGTATGTAATGGGGACCCCCTTCTTGCGACTTTACCTTTAAATTACCATCAGGCGAGGTGAAGTCATATTGACGTGACCGATATAAAAAAAATCCTTTCTATGATTTGGTTGTCGTTTACGGGACTGGTTTTGGGCCTCATCCCTAAACCCTCATTCCAGGATCAGCAGGTGACAGTTTGGCTTGAGCTCCGAAAGTCTTTGTTTGGCACCATACACCCCAGTATAAAATCCTTCCTACTATCCTTGATGTTATCACAATCTAACGGGTGAACGGATCTGGTTGAAATTGGGTAGTGATAGATTTATAGTCTGGAAGTGTCTGGAACACATGGCCCATGGGTAAGGGGGAACGGGTTAAGCCGGGGCCCGGGGTCAGCTGGGGCACTGATTACCTAATAGTTGGACGGGTGCGAGGGAATTGCCTCTTAGGTATTCCTACACCCCGGTGAACGAGACCCGAGACAGCGTGCGGTTGTAGGTAAGTAGTTCGTAACCGACATAACCACTCCCGATGGCCGACGAAGGTAGGATCCGTGGAGATTTCCGCACAAAAAAGGGTTGTGAAGATGTCGAAAGCTTTTGGCTAAATTCAATTCGGGTCACCTTTAAGTTCATATTATAAGAATTCTAGTGAGCTAAACATAATATATGTACCGAACTAACTTAAAATAAATTCTGAAAGACTTAAGAACAAAATAGTTTTTAAATTACTTCTGTTTTTAAAATTTAGTTTTAAATGACCCTGACTGAATGATTTATTATATTAAACGTGATTTTTAGACAGTTTAATTTAAATGAAATAGATTTATTAAAGTAACTAGTAAAGTAAGGATACTTAGCTAATAAATATATAGATTGTACGGAGCCCTAACAATACTTTTAGAGCCAAATCAACCTCGCCTCCACGGACGAGGCTTTCCTCACGGTGTTGAGAAGTCAGATAGCAGTCGCTCCCATAGAAACCGTATAAGCCTTCGAAAGGAAAAGGAGTAAGCAGACCTTGGGTTCCGAGGTAAAGTCTAAAACCGGGGACAAAGCTGAAATGTTATTATGAGTGCGATGCCTTTAGAGGCAGATGTGTTCAAAATAGTGTTGACTAACGACATCTAGTACAGTATATGCATAACTTGCGTAGACATTTGAAACAGATAAACTGAAACTGCGACCTTATTTCCTATTTAATACTAGATGTCGCTAAAAGTATATTACCCTCGTTACTACTAGATGTCAGCACACTCAGCACCTACTATAAACAAAACACAACAATAAAAACATCGTCGCAAGTAAAATTCCCCTGTAGATGTAGAAACAAGGTAAAAGGGAATTACACCTAGTTAAGCCAGTAGGTAGCTATTAATTAGGTATACTGTATACCTACTTGCATAGTAGGAACCTGTCTACCTTTCTATATTTGAGGATTAAACTGTTATAGGTAGCTAAATATAATAAGCAGTTTTGCACCTTGCAACAAGATACCTAAACACATGTTTTTGTGAAGGTATTTTTTTTCTTTGTGAATAAGACGAAATACTCCAAATTTAACAATGAATATGTACAATGCCATGTCAACAAGTCACTCAGATTCATTCCATATCAGTGCGTTTGTGAACAAAGTCATTTTCTAAAACGTGGGAATCTGTATTATATTGAAATTCGCAATGGATGTGTCAAGTGTCCTCCGAGTGTTGAAAGAGTTCGCTCCAATGATTTTTGTAAGAAATATAATATAATTAGAGTTGATTTGACTGACAGATGAATAAAATGTGCTTAGAACATGTAGGTACAATATCCAGCCAAGACAAACACAAAGAATGAGCGTTTTGAAGAAAGGGTCGGTAGCGCGAGTGTGACGCTCCTGTTGCACTTCCGTGGGTTGCGGACTGCGGTGACCGCTTCCCATCAGGTGGACCGTACGCCGCCGGTGTGCTTGTCTGTAACCTTATTGGTATAAAAAATACTTTTTGATTTTGACTTTTTTGATAGATATTTTACTTTTTGTAGGAAAAAAATAAAATATCTATCAAATTCACTACTTAATACAAAATACAATACCTACAAGGTCTTCCTTGCTTTAAATTGATTTCTCTTGTAAATTTTTAAGTCTGTCATGTAGCGACATCTAGTAACGAGTAGAAAACCTGAGGAAAACACTTTGCTGCTAATTCAACGTGAGAGAGTGGTGTGGGTGAAAGCTTGTGTTTTTTGTATAGACTAGGAACTTTTTATTGTTGAGTGCCAAATATAAAGTTAGGTTACTCAACGTTATACTCTTATGAAATTATTAACATATTGACCTTTTTAAAGGTACCTACTGCATGAAAGAAGAAGAAATCGATAAATGCATCATAAGATTTCTAATACTAGTAAGAATTAGTATCCATCAACTTGATTCAAACCAAATAATTAAATAAATGGGTTAAATACATTATGTTGGTTAATTTATTTTTACCCGTCCTACTCATTACTAGATGGCGCTACTAGTCACAACTCAAACTTTTGATTTAAATTTTTGTTTACTGTTTTTATTTATTATGGATTTTTAACACGAAATTTATATTTTAGTTCTTAAATAAACTGAAACAACATTGGTACGTCCCAAATCACGTCTGACAGTGAGTGAGAGGATGTGAGAGAGAGGTGTAACACGATATCGCTACTGGTTGAAGGAGTCCTTGTTTTCGAAATGTGTTTTGTCGTGTTATTGTAACAGTGGTCGTGTTACTGCACAAACATTAGCTTGTATCTGTTACAAGAGGATGTAAAAAGCCATTGAAAAGTAAAAAAAGCAGACAACACAGAAATCAGTGTTGCAATGTTAGATCTAGGTATCTTCAATATTTTTTTGATCGTCGAGAATTTCGCAATTTTTTAATTTTAAAAAGCTATCCTCAATGTGGTCTTTTCCTCAGGGCCTTTTTTTAGACCAGCAGTTTAGGCGCAAAAGGACTAATTCTCAAAATGGTAAATTCTTTAAAAGTCTAATTTGTCTGAATGGTCAACCTCTAAAAGTCAAATTTTCTAAATGGCTACATGGGCCTTCTTATTTCTGCAGGTATCTCTATCTTTGTCTTTACCTTTCTTTTTCTTTCAAGTTGTTCTCCTTTCGATAGTAAACATAGAAAAATGACAAATTGCATCAAAAGTTTGAACACGAGGTCCGCTCCATACTGCTTTCCAAGTTTTAGTTCATTTTGGCTTTAACGGGAGCGACTGCCGTAGGCACTACACATAGGCTATCATTATCCTGGAGATAGTTCTTGTGAGTCACGAGGACGGTATTAGATACCTAGTATTTCACGCAAGCGGATCAGTGCACAACAGTTATGTAGTGAGAAACTTTTTGTAGGTATAGTTTTCTCTGTGGTGATCTTTACGAGTGCATAATATAAATATTTATAGGAACTCATTCACTTTCCAACATCTCGAATGTATCTTTTCTAGTTTTTATTCGTTTGTTACCAGTTTTGGTCCACGGCGACACTCGTGAGGTGTCCAATTCCGACATACCTTCAGTATCGGGTGTGAGTTCAACGAACTGAAATATTTTCTTTTGTTACGTAATCCTGCACCATGTGTGGAGTTGCGACAGCAGAGGTGGCGGGTTTGATGCCTGATTAGTGCAGATTATAAAACTCTTTATGTTAAAAAGTGGTTCAAATAGCAATAGATTAGCATGTCTTCAGGAAATGTAAGTATAATCTTTATTTCCAAAATAGTGCAACATTTATACATCTTTTTGACGTCAAAACTACTTAATACTAAGTTTACCATCGCTTCCTAGGCGCTAGTGGAGAAGAAACGGCGCAACAAACTCCACTGCTGCATTTTCAGATGTCATACATAAATTAATATCTTAAGACGAAGTATGGACGAATGTACATTTATGTCTCGTGTCAAATAAAGGTATATATAAAAAAAGTTATAATAACAATTTAACCCAAGTTAAACGATAAAAAAATTTAAAAGTCAAAATATAGTAAAAAAAAAGTTGGTTATGAATTATCTATTGCTAGTGGTGAATATAGGTAACACACAAAATTTTATCAATTCTGGTTCAGTCCTTTAGAGGACACACAAATTACCTACTAGCTGTTAAGAATATAAATTTTGTAATTTGGTGAGGCAGGAATTAATTTTGAATTTGGAACGGAACTCAGACTCTAGACCAATTAGTTAATGACTTTTGACATCTAGGCAAAAACTCGCTTTTTTGTAGTGTCGTTTTTACTACAAGAAGTTTCGCAATGTTGATAGTCTATTAGTGGTCTATCGCGATACCTTATGTTTAGTTCCGTATAGCCAGTCTAGTATAGGTATATAGAAATCATTGTCAAAGTAAATTGCTTAGAGCGAAACATGATTGTTCACGAGTGTGATTCGTCATGCGCTGTAACGCGATACCCGTATTTGTACAGCGCGAGACAGCTTGTTACTGTTTAACAAGCATACATATAAATAACTGATCGTCTGTGGTTTTGTTGAAGGGGAGTTTCCGAGGAGTTTATGTGAAAAGGGTGAGTGCCTCAAAAAAGTCGTCTTACCACACAATTTTTCTTGAGATTTGACAAAACTTTGGATATGAACTTGTCAAAGTAAAGCATTTTGTCCAGATTGCTGCTTTTACTTCTTAATTTTTTTGTATTGGTCACGTCGATGGACTTCACCTCTCCTGATGGTAAACTAAAGATAAAGCCTCAGGAATGAAAGTCACTATTACAGACCTAATTAATAAGTAAGTATGGAGGTCATCTTGATGAATTCTTGTGTCAAGAACATGCAGGTACTCAATTATTGTTCCATCAGTCTCTTGAGATGATCGATCGAGGTGCTCGGACGACACGCGTCGCATCACTAAAGGCACAGCTGTTTCTTACGCTAATGTGAAAAGGTTAACATGTCAAGACAATTGCTTACTATGTTGTTTACGACTATTTTCTTTTACTAGCTGTGCCCCGCGGCTTCGCCCGTGGTATACTTCATCCCCGTGGCAGGATAAAAAGTATCCTATGTCCGTCTCCTAAGCTACCTTCCTTTCAATTTTCAGCCAAAACGGTCCAGCCGTTTACGCGTGATGCCGTGACCAAGGGAAATAGGGATTGATTTTATATATAAATAAAGATATCTGTACAAGTTTAAACGTCAAACTGTCGTACGTCCACTAAACTAAAATCTCTAAATTCTGAATTTCGATTATATCTCGTTTTGCTTGTTTTAGATCTATTTTAAACCATTGATTTTTTTTACTGTATGTAGCTAATGTTATCAGGCATAACTTAGGCTACTTAAATTCCAGTCAAAGTAATAAAAAAAAATTAAAAAAAAACTTTTGAGACTTTAACCGCAAAATGAGTACGGTCTTTGAATTCTCGTTACCGTTTACTGTATGTTTACTAATTATTATTATTTTTTGTTATGTTCTCATGTAAGTGACCTTGTACTTATGTCTTTTTGATAATAAATTCTTTAAACCTTTCAATAGAGTCCCGCCCAAATAAAGAGACATCCAGAACGAACTCTATGTGTTCGAAGTCGCATCAGGTAGTCAATTATAAAAAAAAATGACTGAAAGTCTTAATATGTGCCGCATGTATTAGAAAAAAAAAGCTTAACATGTTTGTAAACACCAATAGTCTTAACCCTGAATAGCATAGAGAACAATAGTCCAAGTAATTTTATATCACAACGCGGCCGGTTTGTCTATCAAAGACGGCTTTTTATCAAAGTTATGCACCGAACGATTGTTAATGAATACTGCGATGGCTCAATCATATGCTCGGCAGGATGCGAGTTTTGACAGCCCTGACGATGGACTGATCATTTATCAATCAATCAATTAGCCTATTGCAGTTCACTGCTGGATAAAGGCCTCTTCTAAAATACGCCATAGCACACGATCCTCTTTGCGCATCCAGTCTATCCCAGCCACCTTTTTCAGGTCGTCCATCCATCGTGCTAGGGGGCGTACTACTTTAAGTTTTTTTTTTATACTACGTAGGTGGCAGACAAGCACACGGCCCACCTGATGGGAAGCGGTCACCGTGGCCTATGAACGTGTGCAACACTAAGGGTGTCACACACGCGCTGCCCACCCTGAAGGGAAAGGGGGAGAGCTGGGAAGGGGTGGGGAGGCTAAGAAGGGGAGGGGGAGGAGGGATACAGTGAGCTCTGGCTACCCTACTTACCGGCGGGAACACAACACGATGTTTATTATGGCCGCGGTTTTCTGTAGGGTGGAGGTACTTCCCCAGTCGGACAGCTCATTTCGGACGGGAGATACCTACCGTCGTGTCCTACCTCCTTATAAAGTTTGCCGATTCGCCGTCTCAACTCTATTTATTTTTAAAGTGAATGTACAATTCTGTGAATATTTCAAGTATCTATCTATTTACTAGGTATTTAAAAATATTAAATTGGGTCCACCCTAAACTAAATAAATATATATTATTTTTAGTATTTTTTGCTATAGCAGCAATAGAAATATATCACCTGTGAAAATTTCTACTGTCTAGCTATCACCGTTCATAAGATACAGCGTGGTGACAGGCAGACATATAGACGGATAGCAGAATCTTAGGCTCCTATTTTTACTTTTTGGGTACGGAACCCTAAAAATGACCAGAAAAGAAAAATATAGGCCGCGAGTCGCGTGAGCAGAGAGCATAGAGCTAATTGTCGCGAGGTCAATAAGGAATCAACTTATGCGTAATTGTGTTATAACGACATTCGCCTCTATTGTAGGGTCAATTAATTGATCCTAAAACATCGGGCCCAATGTACCATTTTTAATGTGGGTGTCCGTTTATATTATGTGTGGTGTAATAATTTGACTAAGTAGGTATACCTCGCCTCAGGCTTGTTTGCCACCTAAGTGGTGTAAAAAAAACAAGGCGCGGATCTAGGGACTAAGTACCAGGGAGTCATAGAAGGTATAGAGTTGCAGTTTTCACGATAATGCTATCACACGAACGAAAAGAAATCCAATACAAGGTTAATACTACTGCTTCATCGTTATTACATAGTTATGCCCAGATCGCGAGGTCCACTTAACGTTTTATATTGGTGTTTGACTTTTCCGGGAGCGAGGGTCGTCTGACCTTCTATCCAGACCCTTGTCTAATGATTAGCAGTTGCACAGACTAACAGAGGTTGGCTTGGGTCTCAAATGGATGATTGGGATACAGCTAGGTCCTTCCTTTTTTTATATCCCATAAATTGGTTGTGTATTCTATGACAACTACTTATCATCTGTACCGACGATGAAGCACGAAAATTTTGCTTATACACACAGTCTAACCTCGGCACGAAATACTCTCACAAGCGTACCTTGACGTAACGAGGCTAAAAGAAAATAAACAAAAGTAACATTATTTGTGAACAACATCGCGCGGTGAAAGGGTTGGCGGTGTGTGTGCACAAGGCGCAGGGGGCGTGGCCGCTCGGCGGTGCGTTTGATGCCCACCTAACCCCCCGCCTACGACACGCATCGGAAACGAATCGGGTTACAACTTCCTTTCGAACGGGTTTCTTTGCTTTGGAAGTTGGGATCTGGCAAGCGATGGGTATACGTCAGTCTTAATTATATAAGGAATGCTTTTATTGTGAATTACAGAAGTTGATTTGCATGTGTTTTGCAGTGTTTTGTAGCAAACAGGTGGGGATTCATTAATAATACCTATTAATATCATTGGTGTTTATGTATGTATTGTTTCATAAGAAAAATATAAAAATGCACTTTTAACCGTAAATTTTTTTTCTGTGAATATTCAAATATTGTCATAATTCTCGTTGTGATGGTCTTTACTGAATTTCTTTGAAAAAAGTTAATACGATCGAATGTTGCAGGCATTCTTAGGCTATGCGGTTACTACCATAGAACTCTTAATACTCACCATTCGGAGTTACATTTGCTTGTTTGCCACTTTAATAGGACAAAAATAACAAAAGATAACCATTTGTTCATGTTAGGGATTTCCAATTATTTTAAGGACTTTCTGAAAATAATTCAAAATGCACTCACAGCTGATTAATATTCAATATCAATTTTATTGGAATCCATTTCCGGATCAACAGCCGGTATCGAATATTTTAAATCGTTATATCAATTTTAATAAGCAACCTTGACTTTGCTTCTCTGTAGAACGATTATAACACATGATTTTTGAATTATTAAAATTATCATGAAATAGCAATGGTACCAAGGCACTACCTTGAGGCTCACCTTACGTGAGAGTCCTTGTTGATACAAATAGGATAACAAAACACTCACTATAACTACAAAGTCTCTCTCGTTAATAATCCCGTCGCTATCACCTGGCTAATATAATAAGACTTTGCAATTTTCCTTACATTACGATTTTAATAACTTACTCCCTGTTTAAAAATAAACATATTGCAGTCAGACGACATGTAATATGTGCTCACTTTACGTGCGAAATATTTATTCGTTTTGCAATCATCTCAGCTCAGCACGGTGCCTGCACCGGACGGAAAGCCTTTGAAAACGTTGTCATATTAAAATCAACCCTATATCACATTCAAAAGCTTGAAATTAATTTGAAACAGTTTTTGATGCTCATCTGAATTCCTCGTTTATTGGATTTTGGACTCTCAATTCTTGAGGTTAGGTTGGTTTTGTGTTAGAGGAGGTGTTGTGAGGAAGCGAGGGTCTCTCGTCTAAATAAATTGTCGCCGATATATCCCGTATATCACGCTGCTTACGCCTTTAAAGGGTAAACGGATACAGAGGTAGAAGATGTTTTTTGTCCGCTTGGGTTTTCTTTATGAAGAGGAATTGTGAAGTAATGTATTGTATATTGTGCATGTAATTTTGAATTTTATAAGGGGTTAGATTCTAATGTGGTGATGAAATGATGCATGAATGCATGATACGCTGTAGACAAGAGTAGATGCGATACCTACTTTATATCTTATGGTAAATAATAAATGCACGGTGTAAGTAATCGTAAGAAGTTAATGTTTCCTAAAGATGCATGCAATAAGTAGTAGAAGTTCATCATTTTCAGAACCTTGGATAAATTATATTTAACTAGTGTATCAGAAGCGAACACAATAATCGAATAGTATAAGAATGTTTATTTGCGAGAAACGTGGTTACAGATTGTTACAGTAGTTATCGTGGACAGTACGGCATGTCTCATCTATAATGTGTGCTTGCAACAGTCCGAATAATCAATATGAGTGAGTGCTTTCAGTTATTTATCATCATCCTCATTGCGATGTCTCAGTTCTTCTTGTTCCTCTATCGTGTTAATGGCGTTTCTGCTCTCAAATTTTGCTTTCCAAGTGTGTTCCTACCTGTAGGTATTCCGTTCTCAGAGGCACTCATGAGTTCCTCTGGTGTGCATGTACAGTACATGGGTATGCCGCACACGTTAATAGGTGGGCCATAGTCTGTAGGATAACTCCACATTCGCAGCGCAGGTCTGCATTACCCGAGAAACCCCACCTAGACCGATTTACGTAATCAACGACGATCTCTCTCATGCTGAGCAGTCACATTACAAGCAGCTGTATTTGACTTAAATATTAGAAAATATTCATCGCGCTACACGCTCTTCCTTACCTCATAAGCGGCGTATCAAAAGGGATTACCACGGCAATAAATATGGCCTCCGAGATTATAATAATTTGTATAATAATATATAATAACATTAAAATAATAATAATCGCCTACCCGCCAGATAATAGATTTATCTCGTACCCGTACATCAATGGCTAGAAATTTAAAATGAAGTAAATTACATTGAAGTGATGAGTTAATTTGTGATGCAGTGTTTATGGTAGTGAGTCACTTAAGTTTCGGATTGCTTCATTTTCGTGTGCATTCTCCTTGAATGTAAAATTAAGTTTTAATTTTGATGAATGACATTTCCATATTAGGATGACCTCTGTTTTGTATGAAACCGTGTATAATTGTAAGGTCAAGAAGTTATATCGACGTATTGAAATACTTGAACGATTGGAATAACATTTACACTTTAGTTTTTAAAATATATTAGGTAGGTACTATTTTTACAACTAACATAGTTACTTACATACAAAGTTCATTTGGTCGTTTACATCGTTTACAAGGATTTACGTGGATTTAAATGAAAAAATAATTTCTAGCATTTGGGGCATTGGATTTCGAAGTGTGTCAGCTAAGCTAAAATTAAAAGAACGCTGAAAAAAAAACGGTCCATAGATATTTTACGTTCATGAAACAACAGATTATAATCAAAAAGTGATCTTGTCAATGTTATCAATAAGTATTAATATAATTGCAGTGTTGCCTCAACGTGTGTGATTGTGAAACGTTTTAATGTGGTCCACAGATGATTATCGATTCATTAGTAACTTAAATAGATGGTTATCGATACCGTTTGATAAATGTTGACATTTTGTATAATTGGTATAAGCTAGAGACAGGGCCTGTTCTGTAATATTAACAGAACTTTGAGAAAACTGGACTAAAACTTGATTGTTTCTACATTTAGTTTGATTTTCGAATGTTTCATTTCTTACTTTATGTTTCCCTTTAGTAGTGTTATTTATTTTTTTGTAATATGTATGTATCAAAAATAGTAACAGAACCGTAATATATAGCATTCTGTATTTTTGATTCGTCTTTTAAAATAATCGATTTAAACAGGATACCTACTAACCTACCTAAATAATCAAATAAGATGTAAACCTATATTTGATTTTTATTTTCATTAATGTTTAATATTTTGTTATTCAAATGTACGTAAATAATACGGTTGGCGCGCTTTTCAGCTCGCGCCATTTTAAATGTATTTGACAGATGACAATGGCCGAGTTTGTGGCATGCTGCGTGCGTTCAAAACGCTGACTATGGCTGCAGTGGGTGGTTTATTGTTTTATGAGCAGCATTACACGCTTCTTCCCGCTTTGTCCCAAGTTTTACGAGGGACAATGACGGGACAAATCGTAGGAATTCAACTCTGTTGTCAGATCGCTTGATAGAGTGCCGTAATCTTTCTTCCTGTCACATACATGTTTGTGTACCTTTGTTGCACACGTGATTGCCTTATCACTAATAAACGAATTGTCTGGTTAAGTTGTACAAGTTGAAAAGAAATAAGATTTGATGAGTAATCATGAATAAGAATACCATTCGTTGGCGTTTTACAACAGTTCGAATTTTTATCTTATTGCAGTAGATATATTTACTTACATACGGCATTGTATTTGAAAATTTCAGTTAATTCGAAGAAAACTTCATTTTGTTATAGAAATATGTCAAAAAGAAATATGATGACCTAGTATTTTACGATAACACACCCGTATTGACCATCATAAAATAAGTTGCCATGTTTCCGCGCTATTCATCAAATATTTTTAAGAAACGATGCAAATTAAAAAAATATAATTTTCTAATAATGAACAGATTATGCAAATCCAGACATTTGTTATACAGATTGTGTGATAAATCACACGGATTTAATATAAGTTTTGGCTATTAAATATCATTAATAAATAATCAAGACCTATTTGTTGCTTATTGAGACGTTAAAAATAACGTACGGCCTAAATACAATTAATGAAATGGTGGCCGTTTTCAAAATATTAACAAGTTATGGGTGCGTGGGAGTGACGTATTGCTGCCGGCTATGTTGACAACAGTACCGCAAATAGGTCTATATTTGTCGCTCAGTGAGATTGGGCAACTGTTATAAATGTTTCCTTTATATTATGCACTTGGTTCCAATCATCCCAAGTCATTTTGTGATCATAGATTTCTTTTTAACACAAATAAAAAACGAACGAAAGATGACATTATCGATAACTGCGATGAAGATTTTAAATAAAGAATTTTAAAAAAAGTTACGCGTTAGGCATAATCTTTAGGACCGGTAACTATTAGGTATTTGCCAATGCTTTCATCTATTTTGCAGATACAGTTTTATGACCAAAGAGTCAATAAAAACAAAGAAAGTATTATTAAATTTTAATATAGGCATTTACGCTTTAATCTGTGAGTGTCTAGTTTAGTATGTATCATAATTTATAGTCATTATCGCCATTATTGGCACTTGTTCAAAAATGTTACTCCTCTTTCGTTTGTCCCTTTTATAACTATTTGTAAATCCAAAAATGGTAACATCGGACATTTAAGTATCTACCTAATTTTGACATTAAGTACATTTTTAACCTTATTAACTAAATATCTAATGACATTCCAAACAAAATAGTTGCGTAGTTCCATAAATTTCTCTCAGCATTTCTGAGATCGTCTGTTTCCGTGAATTTTGGCTGTGTCGTGGGGCGTTTTGTCACATCGCTCATTGTCTTTAGACGCCTGCTGATCGGCCATTGTGGGCCAAGCATTTGTTTAAGTAGTTGAACAGTGGAGCGATCCATCACTCCTAGTGGGTGCTACTGCGCGGTTACAGTTCTGCTGGCCTTGGGAGCCGTTACACGACTTTGTATGGGGTAGCTGTTGTTTGGCCAAGTTCCTTTGTAATGATCATCTTGTATTATTTATGTTGTTGTTGTATTGTTGTAGAAATATTTAATGATTACTATTTAGACAGTTTAAACTCAAGTTAATACCTATGTTTGACTTAGGTGTTTTGATATTGCGTAGTTTTTTTTTTATCTAAGTGTACTTATTTAATACGCACTTTTGGAAGTAATGTGCACTAATAGCTGCAATAGTATTTTTTTTATATAAGTAGGAAGTTGTATTATAGAAGGCCTCCGAATTTTCTAATGTAGTTAAAATGTCAAAAATGGGTTCATGGAAATGAGATCAACCAGAAAGCATTTTAAGATTTAGGTACTACATAGCGCTATCTAGATTTAAAGTAACTAAGTAAGCTTAACTTATCTAGCTTATCTATACCTACCTAATAAGGGTTCTAGAAAAACATACTAAGATATTATTTGTGCATACATATACAAATATATTACACGTAGGATCATTCTGATGAATGCAAATATACAAATATTTGTACTAATTTGTATTGACTAAGCTCTACTCCTCCTACCTACTTAAAATCACACATGAAAACACTAAAAAAAAGAGAGCTCATAGATTTTTGCATCCATTTTAAAATCCAATTTCGTATTATTTTGTTTGTTGTAAATTAAACGCACCTCCTGTAGATAAGACTTCTCCTTTATTACTCTCAATTGTGTGCCGTGGTCGCATTGTCCGCACAGTGGCTCTCAATACGATCATAATGCTTGTTTATCATTGTTTAGCGCTAGAACAAAATGCCAACTGTGCGGACAAGGCTCAATGGGTGCTGCCTCTGCGCGTTCCACGAAGGAAAGTTGACGGATTGATTTTGGGACACTGTTGTTGGCATCATTGGCATGTTGACATACGATTGATTGTTTGTAGAAAAAAAGCGGGTAAACAAATGTCAAAACTTTTCATTATTTTTTTTTTTAAATTATTTTAAAATGAGAAAATATTTAGTAAGTATCGGTTTTATTAATTACAAGATTCTGCAACATGATTGGGTAAGTTAGTTGTACTGTAGAATAGTAGGTATATAATTAAGTACCTAATCATCACATTAGAACGTACCTATTTACCTACTTATTATATTATAGAATGGGAATAGGAAGGTACAGGCACCAGAAGAATACTGGCAAAATTTTATTAGGTAGGTACCTAACTAATATTTCAATAAGTTTTTCGTATGTAGAGACACTTACTAGTTCTACCAACACGTGTCTCTACACACAGAAATCCACAACCTATAACATTCCGTGTAGACAGAGCCACAGGTAAAAGTTAGTAAAGTTACATAGGTATAAATTAAAAATAAAATTTTATCCATTTGATTGATATCCCAGACATTATTTTATTTCAATGATCCAATATTAAATATCTTTTATTTCTACAACTAACAATACCATCAAGAACTTTATTTACTCATAAAAGCTAAGTTTTGTCCCCTCACTGATTTATGCTGACTGTAAAAGTCCGGTTTTACGGTTACATTTTTATGATTTTATTCAGGAACTTTACGGTTTTAAGACGCGTAAACCGAACGGTGTCGACGTGAGAAGATTTTAGAAAAAAATATTGATTTGTCTATGAGTTAATTTATAGATCTAACAGCTAAAAATTTATATTTCTATCAAAACTTTTGTACCTGTCATGTTCAAAGTAGGAGACATAGAAATTATTTTTTATTTATTCATATTGTTTCTATTGGAACTTTACAACAATTATAATTACTTGGAAGTAATTAAAATGGACGCGATAACACTTAAATCATAATTTAATCGATACATTCTAGACATAATGACATTAAACGCGCCTTCCTGATGGCAAGCGGTAATCATGACTCACACCTGCAACTGTCGATTGCACTTTGCCAGCTGTAAACGAACATTCAACAGCCATAAAAGTGGAAAAACTTTCTTCAGTAACGTTGGAAGTAGAAAGATTTGATTTCTGCTCACCCCAGTGAGAATTAGCTGTTTGTATGGTACAAAACTGATATTTAAAAACATTGTAACAATTTCACAAACAAATCCCCCGTTGATATTGAACAAAAAATTCGAATTAAAGCAACAAATCATGAAACAATACAGCTTTACTTCACAACCAAAACAAATTAGGAAACACATTGTCCCAAGTAATATACCATAGAACAACCATAGTCGATGTTGCCATTGTATATTGTCACCATTCAGGGGCACCATAAAACTGCAGGGTGGACGAACAAGGCTAAAATATGGCCGCCGTAAAACATATACAAACAACTTTTCTAATTCTAATGTGCATTGTTATAGCATCATCAACTTTGGACTATTAGATAGCTTTGTGAAATTTAAATCCAGGAAAAACTCATACGTGTTCATAATTATTTTAAGTAAACGTGTTATGGGGTGTTTAGTTGTTTTACACCACGAGTTATTCGGACCACGGTTAGATTAGCCCCAAGACACTCTTTGCGTTCGAGGTTTTATACCATAATACTCGTAGGTATGTAAGGAGATACTTTTGGTGGTGAATAATATTATTAAGTTGTTATTGAAATTATTAATTAATTCTACACAAGGCTATCTAGACTCAAAGTAAGCGTAGTTAGCTTGTGTTATGGATTCTAGAACGTAGAAAAACATACTGAAATTCCTTGTATTTGTGAATACATCATTACATAGATAGATAATATTCATGGACATTTTGCACTACTGGTGTACCATAAAGAATAATCTATACTATTCTAAAAATGGAAGCTGAAAAGTTAAGATTAACTTTTCAGTTTCCATTTTATCTGTGGTCACAAAGAGTGGGTTATAAATGTAACAAAGTTTCTAGACAATGGCATTTAAATGACTATTTATCAAAACGTTACATTATAAAAATTATACGTCGTGTTTATAGTTAAAAGTCATTTTAAAAATCATATTTCACCCAAATCCTAGAAAACACCAAAAAACCATTAGACAGCACATTTTTTTTTTCACTGAATAAGTGGCAATAAGTGGCCTAGTTTGGGCCAGCAAGTGCAATAAAAAAATATAAACGTTCTTTGTTTGGCCCATTTCTGAACAAAGCAAGGCATGTTAGTCACAAAATGCAGTGTAAACAATTGTAAAATATAATTTATTAAACGGTCTCACAATATTTATGGGCCTGTAAACTTAAAAGAGTTGAATGAAATTAAATATTTGTAAATATTATGTTGTTTCAGACTTGCGTTCTAATATATTGTTAGAAATTTGCTGTTATTTGTTGTTATGGAACAACTAGATTGCGTGTTTCGTATTTTACAATGTCGAGCTTTGGTAAACATAACGTTTTTAGTCACGATTGCTACAGTAATACAAATTAGATTTTTATTAATCTGTAGATCTTTGGAGGGATAGAATAATGTGTGTTACATGCACATATTCCGTAAAGTATAGGTATTTGGGTTACATTACACGTGAACCTATTGCCGTCGAATCCATACAGGCCATGTGGCTAACAAGAATTTTCTAAAAAAAAAACCTCAAAATAAATGTCATAGTTCCGGAGTTCAGGAGGATTGCACTCTGTTATACAAATTAATGTAAACCACTGGACCAGTTTTAGGCCGGTATCAATAGATGACACTTAACTCTGAGAGTGTGCACTTGAGATGCTCTGCGAATTGTGCCATTGGTACAGAGCATCTTGAGACATATCTCAGAGGTAAGTGTCATCTATTAATACGGGCCTTAATAGGGCAATTTTGTTTGAAGGTTAGTCTTTAGATTTCTTTTAAAATATTATAGGTTTTTATTAAAAAATGAGAAGGCTGCCTTACGACTCCTTACCTACCTGTTCAAAATTGGAGAAATCCATCCTATATTAATCTTGATTCCCTAGTAACATACATTTGAGCTAGAACACCGTTTTGTTCGTTTCGTTCGTTTGTTTGTCCTAATCTGATATAACCACTTCCTCGTTAGCCTGCCTCAACTTACCCGTAATAAAGCCTTCTAAATTAGCTACTACATCGTTTACTCTACCTGAAAGAATGCTTGTGCGATAACTTAACAAGATTTTTTAAATATAAAGATTCAAGTGTCTCTTACTGGGTTTTGAAATTGGACAGATGGAGACAGGTATTAATATATTGTAAGTAGCTATTATATTTCTTTCTAACTTAGACCTATCTGTGGTACCTACACTTGTATAATCTAGATTACAAAATCACATAATCACGAATACAACTCGGTTACATTTCATAGCATTTAATTCTTTAAAATGTACCTCCATAATAAAACATGGTTTTTTACATAATCTCATTCGGTAATATTATAAATAGAGGAGTGATATCTATGGTCGGTTATTGCCCAGCGCGGGATATAAATCAATAACCGATGGAAGAATTATATCCGTTATTGCCGCTAATGATGTCCGGATAAATAATTACAGACGTCTCAATTTGTTGTTGGATTTAGGGTTGTCTAACATCACATTCATATTTTTAACATGTGCTTCTTCTTCTATCGTGTCAATGTTTCACTTCAAATAAATAAACAGACAAATTAAGTAGTTCCGGCGTAAAATTCAGCCATCGCAACTGTACTATCAGTGGCCTTATTTGGTGCAGGACATGTACTATGATGGTTTTAGTCAAAAGTTTGTCATGTTGATCATCGTTATTATATTAGCGTTGAGTTCCAGTTGCATCCGAAGCTTGGGGTCCGGTTGCCAGCGTTTCCTTCTCCCCTTCATACAGTCTTCGGTATCCCTGGGCTGGCAGTGAGACCATTGACACGCCTGCCATCCTTTACGATGTCAAGCCAGCATTTGTTAGGTTGGATTTCTGATTGAGACTCGGCCTTACTATGTACAGTTATTAACATGACAATAATACTCGGTCATACATACTCGGTCATGGAACGCGAAAGTTTAAAAGTTAGAATACTACTCGGTCCAATTAGGGCATAAGCCATAATTTCAACTAACCAAATATCTCTTTAACAACCCTATTTAGTTGGTATGTGATCAAGCTGCGCGCGCGCCTAATAACGATCTATTGCTGCGACGGATCGGGACTTTTCGGCTCGCTTCGGTAACATAAATCACGGCATACGCGAATGTAATGATCGGCTTAAATAAAAATAATAATAATACAATATTTATGGAGGTATACCTAATTAGGCACACTGTTATCATTTATAATTTTTGTTGTTTTGTTTATTATAACAGTTTTGTTATTTTGTTCTTTTTTATAGTTCGATGATAGCCTACATTCGATTAGTTGCACAGTAATATTAGCACGGTTGAATCTTTAGAAATCGTCACTTAACTTAGAATACCATACGAAAATAATTATTTATTTCTTGGTTTTCTAACCCTCAAATGCCCACTGCACATAGCCCGGGGTCTCGCTACTGTAAGTATTTTCGTAAATTAAGTTACCTTCGTCTTATAGCACCTGTTGACGTATCCTACGGCGAGCGAGGCCCTCTCGCGATAATTGATGAGCGCGGGTCTTTCGGACCCCCGCCGGCAGCGAAGGGTCACGGATGATGGGGGCGAAGACAGAAGAGTAAAGCGGATATATTTTATTTGCTTCTCAATATAGGTGAGCTTATTAGATGCAATGATACCTAGTAGAATAGAACTAGTCACTAGTATTATTATATTTCCAACTCCTCCAATTGACTGGGGGTTCCAAGACAGTTTCAACTTTCCCGGAACTGCCCGAGTTTCAGTCCCGTAAAGAAATAGTATTCAACTTTTTAATTATTATACCTACAATGATTTTTCAAAGGTTTCAATATTTTTACACGAGGTCATATCGTCCTTAACCGATCATATTAAATGATTTTGAGCTGCCACGAGTACTACGGGAAATTTGTAAATGGTTCTGACTGTTCTAAGCTAACAACTATTGAGACTTTTTAAACGGAAAAAATTAAATAAGTATTATTTTTCACCTATCTAGGAATCTAACCTGGAACTCTAATCTAACTCGTATAAGGAGTTGTGTTAACTGGGGTTTATTAAATTTTAAAGTGACAGCCTATTCACGTTTATGATATGAATATAAACTGCAAAATCTCTAGTGACTTGGACCATCTGATTAGAGCCACATACCGCGGGGCGCGTCTACGCTTGCCAAAATAAAACATTAATATTATAACATACTAATATACAACTTACACCTGCCTGTTAAACAAAAAATAATTATAATTAAAATGATGTAAAAAAGGTTGATGTCTTTATTTTTAAGCATGTCGGTTACGATATAAAATATTTTAGTTTTATTGCTACGATAATCTAATGTATGAAATGCATACCTAATATTTTGTGCAAGGCATTTCGTTATGACGGGACCGCCCGTTGTCTGGTGGGCGCAATTATTGTGCAGTGACGTCACTACAGCAAGACAAGGTGATGGTGTGTACGGGGCTTCAAATACCCCCTGAACTTATTTTGAGTCTCACAGAACTTTTTCGTTGTCCGAGGGCTTTGAGCATTTTTTCTAGATTTCGATCTCATTGGTTTAGAACTAGAGAAGTCACGTGATGCGTAGCTAAAATAATACCTATAGTAAAATAAATAAATAAATAAATAAATAGACTATGCCCGCTGCGTGGATGTCGGTATTCACGTTTTCTGACCATAAATCTCCGGTTCTCCTCAACTGATTGTGATCAACCATGCTTAAGATTCTAAGTTTAAACAAGACCTTTCAAACTAGAAAACTGCATCAAAATCCGTTTAGTAGTTTTTGCGTCAATCGCGAACAAACTCAAGAATCCCATAAAAAAAATGTTTTCAGAATCGTTCATAAAACATAGCCCAAGTAGGTATTTTTTAAAAATATATTAAATGTACAGACACAGCTAATTAACAATTTTATAAAAGTATCATTAATTTTCGAATTAAGGAATCAAACCCGGGAATATAGGTACAGCATTGCTTCATTGAGACATTCAATTAAAATAAAAGTTGTGTTAATGATGTTAAAATCATAATAATATAGGTAATTTTAATTTAAATGATGGTAGTTGACATTCCTCTGTATTCAATCGGCCTGTGCTGTCATCCATAGACAAAACTCTACGAAAAAACCTACCATCTGTCAATATGACATTACTCCTTTATTAATAGTCTATGGTAGAACTTTATTATTATTGTCGTAAACACCTCGGTAAAGGAAGATACTTTACGATTATGGCTCAATCAACTTGCTTCGCTAATAATATAATTTTATGGAAACTATCAATGGTCGTTTAAACCCCGAGGCGGTGGCTGCAGGGTAAAATACATAGTTTATGGATATAAGAGTGGACCTTAACATTACGTAATATGCAGCTTTTAATAGGTAATCATATTCTTTATTAGAAGCGTGTTTGTTTAGTATTTCAATCATATTTGGCACATGACTTCATCACCTATAGGTATTGTATATCTTTTTTTTTTTATTCATTTATTACAGATTATTAAAAATACAATATAACAAACAAATAGCATAAAAAAACCACCGAGGTTTGTTCTTACGTTTTATGAACGAAGGAAGTACGCTATAAAGGTAGGCACACTACAAATTACTTATAATGTACCCACCTCAACAACGCACCTCTTTTTGCATCTATACTAGTTTCTCAACATCCAGAGAAGTGCGGTTAATTTATGAACTAAGTTTAAAAGAAAAGAAAAAAAAGTCGCAGTTCCTGGGTGAGGCGGGAATTAATTTTGAATTTCGAATTTGACACGGAAATTTGCTAAATGAGATAATGAATTTTGACACCTATCTGGACAGGCATAGCGCGCCTTTTTGTAATCTGTGTGAGAAAAAATATCGCAGATTTTTATTGGTTATTTTTCTGTGCAGAAAAGTCATTGGTCAATGATGGGTCAATGATATAAAATTTGTGACAAACACACAAACGACATGATCGTTGGTAGTCTGGAGTAATAAATTTAACCCTAGAAAAGGTTCCCAGGGGAAGCGGGAACGGGAACAGAATTCCACGCGAGTGAAGCCGAGTGCAGCAGCTAGTATTAAAATAAAGCTCTCGTAGTTCTTCCTACAAACAGTTACATGCAAATAAACTTATCAGTAATCTCTCAACAAGATTAGCATATTCTTTACACACGAGCTATCGAACAACAACAATAAAATACACACAGTATCCACAAAAAGAAACCAATTATCGTCATCCGAACTAACGACTACAAAGTCTAATGACTTACTTGGTACCGAGGGGTCGGAAATTACCGGTACAAAAGACTCGCGGGCCGCGCCACGGGGCGCCTGTTATCGGCGAACCAACCAAAAACTGCTAATACATACAATTTTGACACTTATTTATACAACAATAAGGATCTTTTGAACTGCACATGAAATTTGGTGGTATAGTATGAAGTCTTTATTACAAAAATATACATTCGTTAACAATTGTAACGCGTTTGTTAGTGTTCAGATGCTATCGGGGTCATTTTGGCCCCCGTAGCATTGGAGGGTTTGTTTCGTTCATGTCAACGTTCAAATTATGTTTTCGTTTAGAATTTGTCATGCTTTAACATTGGCGATTGTGACGTATGAGGTGTTTATTGCTATACACGCTGATTTTATAGTCGTTTTGGACCGAAATATTTTGGACACAGTGTCGATAACAGGATCGATTGGAGCCATTGAAAAGCAATTTTTTTTAGGAATGTCGAACACTGGCCAATCACAACGCATCCCGGACGATCGCGACAATGCTAGCACCAACATGACTCGAAATATACCTGCGAGCGCACATTCGTTCATTAAAAATATACAGCAAATTTTTATCGAAACTCTAATAATGTTTTACTCGAATGAAAAAGATTACAGCAAGAAATTTTTTATTTCCGCAATTTGGACATGTCAAAGCGGTATTATAATATATTCCGAGTAGCCGCTTTTCGGGTCCAAAACGACTATAAAATCACACTGTATAGTACTTATGTCACCCTTTTTTTCTCCCACAATTACCTACCTGTAACGGCCATTCATGAACTATAATGTTTCAGTCTTAGCCTATTACATATACATACATCGAGCACGTCAAGAATAATATTTTTTTATACCACTTAGGTTGCAGACAAACACACATCCCACCTGATGGTAAGCGGTCATCCTGACCTTTACCATCAGGTTACCTGATCCTGACGTTACACTCGCGCTGCCAACCCTGTAAAAACCTTCTAAAGCTAAGGGTTGAAGAACCCTATATTGTTGGCGTATAAAGTTGTAGAGCTAAGAGGTTTGGTATGTTGGAATGTATTATGTTAATACCGAGAGCGACTGTACTTGGCGTTGACCTAGAACCATGAAATTGTAAGATCTTATACGTAGCACAAGTATCTATAGGGGAAAATCAGGAAACCCTTTTGTAATTACACACATCACGAAAAGAATCCTTTTTGAAATCAATTTCAATCAATAAAATTAGGTCTATTTGCTGGATATATACCTAGATAGGTAGCTGCGAGTTGACACTTTTATCCTCATCATCTATTTGCCCTTGCCCTAGGGTCGCATTAGGCCACACCGTCACGGCCTGCTTATTAGAGTGGCAGACAGCCAATAAAATAAATAAAAACATAGTTACATTTTTCCCTGCCACGGAAGACATAAAAAATACTACTTCATCTAGAACAAAGATTATTAGTTTATTAGGCCATTATACCATGTTATAAGTATAATTTAGTGTCACCTTATCACACGATAAGGACGCGTAATGAAGTAGTGTGGTGGTGGTGTGCGCCGCCCGCCGGACGTCGCCCACCAACAGGATGTTATGGGTTTTAGAGGTTGGTACATTGATGTAGAAATATGTAGTGTTTCTACCATGTTCTCAATATGGGGATTTGAATTTCCTACTACAGAATTAAGCTGACAAGAAAGGACGATCGTAGAATTTTTTTCTTATTTTATGGTATTTACAATAGGTACCACTTTGCTTGGTGGTAATTTAAAGGTGAGTCTCAGGAATTAAGGCCAGTAATATCAACAATGGTCAAATGCCTAGTGCAAAATAGAGCAAAACAGAGCGTACACAAATAAAATGAGTTTATCTTGCATTTGTTTAACATAATTATTTAACAATACATTGCAAAATTCTTTGTATTTCTTGGGCACAAATGGCACGACACTGAATTCACCCAATGGTGGGTAAAGTGAGAATTTCAGTTTCCCCGTTCACCCACTGCAACATGTTCAACATTATTCTACTTGTGTCTATAAGCAGACACACCTCTTAGTTAAGTCCGACACCATTGCGCTAAGACAATCAAATTCGTACGAAAACACACATATCCCGAACTTGGTCGGTTTTCCAACGGCATACGGACTACAGCACTTAAAATCGTAAACCATAAATGTCAAAAATTAAAACCTTGTACTAAAACTACGGTGACAGTCAGAATTGATGGCAGCCATAACATTTTTAATGACAATACACTAGTTCCATTCGTTCCCACTGTTTTCAAAAAGTTTATTTACACTAGAAAGCTTTGTTTGGTCAATGTTTTTATAGTGTTTTTAAAAGTAATAAAAACAAGTTTAACGACTTTTATCAGAGGTGAGTATCATCACATAAATTATTTTGCAATTTTGTTATTTATTTCATTTCTAAGACGCTAATGGCCGTGTAGAAATGCAACGGGCTCGTAAATCAGACGTTCATTACTAATTATATTAGTTGAGGTGACGGATACCCCGAATGAAACTATGTTGGCGATGAAAGTGGGGAAAAAAGATAACAGTTAACGGTCATCTGAATACCTTAATTCATTAAAGATGTGTTTGAAGCACCGTATCTCAGTTTAATGAAGTATTATACAGCGCTATAAATTAACTCGCAAATACTTCCATATACTACACTACCTGCAACCACGAAAGTTTTACTCGAGTGTAAGTGACATCAACATTTATCGAAGTAAATTGGAGGAGTTGGGAAACGTCAAAATAAATCAATCCATAAGGAATTAAGGAACGGGCCCCGTTCACCCACTCATTCTGAGGGGGACAACGGGCCCTGGGTTTTAAAAGTGCAAGCTCTGGATGTAATTAGGGCCAGCACTGGAATGATGAAGATGGATTTGGAAATATAATATAATTGACCCGCTATTAGAGGGACGTAGGTGTACGGGGAACTGAAATTCCTCGTGCCCCTACCAGTTGCTGAAGTCAGTAGTGACGAGTCATGCCCCAAAATTAACCCAAATCAAAACATTTTTATTCATGTAGGCCACAAAGTAACACTTATGAATGTCAACGTTATTGCATTTACTGCCAGATTCGCAAGGCAATACGTTAAAGCCTGTGAGAAAAGAACCTGGCAATGAAAACTCACGGCTATCTTTTCTTATTGCCATTATGTGCTACGACTTTCTGTATAATTCACGCCTTAGCTGCCTTTTCGAAACGTCGTGTTGTTTTTGTCAAACTAAATTATTGCAAAACTTATTTTCTTATATTGGACCTAGGTATATAAGTCCCAACCCAATAGGTACTTATTAACAAGACATTAGTTACAGTTCGGCTATATACTGCTCATAATTGTGATCGAACTATATCGATATCCCTTTAACAGACTATAACATAAACCTAATTGTTTTAGAAGCTGTCCAACTATCTAGAATGGACACATAACATTATTTTATAGCTAATAAAAACTTTATGTCTCCTATATGTTTATCGCGGAGTAATTTTAATGGCGGCCCACCGTGTGTTTTATAACGATTTTATTACATTCTCCAATTTTTTGTCACTGCATCTTTATTTTATGAACGGTATCTGATAGCTGTGTAGAAATACCTCGCGTGAAGTTTCAGTTTGATCCCAAAACAAGCACGTAAGGGCTCATAATTATATGGCAGATATCGAAGGCGCACTAGCGAATACGATTCTCCTGCAAATGCCCGCAATGTCACGGATGTAAACAAAATAAAACATTAGGGTTTTGTTCCGCTGTATCCCTGGTTTATACCACCGGTGGTAGAACGGGTAAAATTGGTATGCTCCATGGTTCTCTTCAGGGGTACAGTAGAGCATATGTTCACAAATGGTACCTAATTCATTTGCATTCCATCTATATAATTGTTACACAAGAGCAAGCAATTATTTGACAACATTTTATCATCATTATCGAATAAACGATACGCCAACACGTGACATATGAAAAAGCAAACATTGATTGTACTAGATCTAGAACGGTATTTTCAGAGCAGCCAAATGCACGGGTATTTAAATGAAGTAGAAATCTTTATATTGTTTAACTTTTCCTTTTGTTTCATCTCTGTTGGTCATCTGCCTGATTTTAATTCCTCTAATTATTATGATCTCATCTGTCAACGCAGTAGCAACGTGACAAATACCAAATAATTGGCCGTACCAAGACGTGCAGGCGAGTCCGCAGCTGTACGGCGCGTGCGCACCGGCCACTTCCTCTGATCTTTGACTCGGACAATTGCACGCATCTGCCTCCTTGGCTCCTCTCCCCTCTATGATATAAGATCTTTAAATTGGACCGATATCTCCCCTCCGTGTCCGACGAGATACAGACGCAAGGGGGGGTCGGTAGATCAATCAACCCTGGCCGTATTCCTCAGCTACTGCAATGTAAGTTTTGCAGTCAATTTACTGATTACAGTTCTAAACACTGTGGATTATAGTCGATATTTAAATAACTGAATTATAAACAAAAGTTTGTAAGAAAATATGTTACTCAATCCTTTATTGTCACAAGGATATGAATTGAAGTGGTTCGCGATCAACTAGGTGTTTCCGCCTCAGCTGTTACTAAAGTGTTTTAAGACAACATTCTGTTTGGACATCTACTTGAGAATTTAAAAGTGAGCAAAACTCTTTAGAGCTGAGACTTATTAGCAACTGTCATGAGTGACATCAACATGGTAACTTAAAAATTAGAAAGTCAATACAAATTAACCGGAATGCCTCAAAGGCCAGGGATTTTCACAAAGGGCTTCATATCAAGTGAAGACTACGAATATGAAAGACCAACTAAAACTGGTAGACTTAGAGCACGTTGTCGTCCCACGCTATCAAGTTTGGATAGTCTGTCACAAATGGCAATAGAGAGTTCAAAAGCGAGGTTACTTCAACCATTGATAACTCAAATGGTCGATAGATGTTCAAACGAATTTGGTTCCTGCTACCGAGCGTCGTCCAGATGTGAACCTTGCTCCATAACCTCGCACACTGATAGAATGTCTACCACAAAGGTAGCTACACCGAAGGTCACCCAGGTCCAAAACTGCACAGTCACAGCACCGGGTTCTTCTTCAGAATCTGCAGAAGCAACATTTACGTGCAAATGTAAAAAGTGTTTGAATCAGCGATGTCCTTCAAAAATGTTTTGCAGGAAAAAAATTGTTTTCGACGGTATCGTTAAGACGTTTTGCGACGGTGTGACGATGACTACCAAGCTTGTCGATGCCGAGTGCGAGGGACCATTGTGTTCAAAATCTGAATGTGGCACCAGCCCTGCTGCAATCATAATCAGGAATGTAGATGAAGCTGTGCAGGTGCAGGAACCACCTTGTTCTAGACCTACCACACTTTCAGAAAAGACAACTAGTTCAATGCATTTTGAATACGCATATAGAAGACCTACGGAGAAAGTTTTTGAAGAAGAACCCGCTACAGAAAGTACTGCTTGTCAGTGCAGATTGCAGGAAGTTGCTTACGAGGAGCCCGAGCCCTTGCAGCCTCCCGAATGTTTCTACAGAAGGACTGAACCTCCGTGTATGCCGTCGAATTATAATGACCAGTCAACTTCAGGAGTAACAAATTTATACAATGATGGAATAAGTGACAGCATCGCCGACCAAATTCGTGAATTACCTCCGTGCTCGTATCCTAGATACAAGATTGCAAAATGCTCTAATTCAGGCCCTCGTATTCCATATGCGCATAGATACCATTCAAAATATCATACCAATTGTAAACGTTATAAAGATAATAATTATATTTTCGATGATGATGATGTAGAAAAACCTATTAGACGTTGTATGAATGGTTGTCCCAAGAACATGCGAAGAGCTTGTGCCAAATTATGTCCACCTTTTATTCAATACAATAGAACAGCACCTAATATTCAACTTCCAAAAAGGGTACTGACTTCAGACCGAAATGTAGACCAATACGTGAACAAACGTCGATGCTTTCCGAAATGTGCGAACAATTTTGGAGTGCAAGCAGTCTTATTATTGTAATTTTATAGTAGCTTGATACGTTTAAAATAAGAATTTTGTGTTCTTACAATAACGATAAAACTTGTTTAAGTACATGCAACCTTTGTTTTATTTATTTTAAAGACAGGAAGGGTGGTCATTATGTACCTAACTAAGCCGTTATCAGGTGTCAGTGTGATATTTCCACGCCAGAGCCGTTCATCAACTCCAAGTCATGTTGGGACAAGCTGTTGGTTGGTTGGGGCAAGTTGGGGCAAACCTGCTTCAGGCTTGGGTACTAAAGATCCTTTATTGCCCGTGGTTCACCCGCATTGTCCACCTAGGTGGACTACAGGCAATATTTTTTTCCCGTGGTTCACCCAAGGGAACCATGGTGGAGTCCACATTAAGTAAAATATTGGTACTTATACATCAAGAGCTTAGCGTGTACAGCATCGCTTGTGAATATTTAACGACGCTACCAATAAGAACATGCAAGCAAGTATGTACAGCTGTTCGGTTAAGAGAGCCGAGGGCAGAGGGTCAGCAGCTGGAGAAAGCGCTTGATTGAATAATCTGGCACAATTGTTGCGCGGACGCCGATACCCCGTGCGATGTCATCAACATTTTGTTCTGTCTGAAAAATTATTTGTACAGAACAAAATACTAACTTTAAAACTTCCCCGTTTCATGGTATACGGATTGACGGAGGTATGACACGACGGTATCTCCTATCCAAACTGAGCAGTCCTACTGGGGTAGTACCTCCACCCTACAGAAGACCTTTGCCATAATAACCATCGTGCTGTGTTCCCGCCGGTAAGTAGGTTAGCCAGAGCTCACAACCCCTCCCACCCCCATCTCCCCAATCCTCTCCTCCAATCCCGCCCAAACTCCTCAACTCCTTTACCTCTCCAGGGTCGGCAGCGCAAGTGTGAAACCTGTGATGTTGCACACGTCAATAGGCCACTGTGACCGCTTTCCATCGGGTGGACAGTGCGCTTGTCTGCCAATCATGCTATATTCACATACCTCTGAACTGCTAGACGTTTAAACGGTCAGTGACTGTGGTCGGCAGCACGAGTGTGACGCCCCAGGTGTTGCACATATCCATAGGCCGCGGTGAACGCTTCCCATCAGGTGGGCCGTATGCTTGTCTGCCACCTAAGTGGTATGTAAAACACCCGAATTTAGTAACGTTTCAGGAATATAATAAGTGGGGATTTATCTCTGTTGCCATCGTTTCAAGGCACCGGTTGCTGACCTCTGGCGGGCGGGGGTCGGCACGCGTCGCCTGCGCATCGCAATCTGCAGACGGATACATTGTTTATTTAGATCGCCTCCCTCGCGCCGCGCTTGCCCTGTTTATGTTATTTTCATTGGTTTTATTGTGGTGGTACTCGTACTTCGATCAGCGGGAAAAAGCTAATAAAAAATTCTTTTACTAAGAGTGTTTTTTTAACTCAATATGTTACCCTTTTTTTAGCATGCGGCAATCCCCACGGATACCACCCTCGCTGGCTAGCGGAGTCGGTTTTGTTGGACTCGAACTGACTAAAACCACTAAAACTGCATGCCGTCTCAGATCTACAAGACGCTGGGGTATAACGTGGCCCATAAGCTGTTTCTCTCGCACCCTGATTGACTCAGAGCCATCTTCGGTTTCAAGATGGGCCCCTAGGGCTACCTAAATTACGATTATTAGCGTCAAAATGACTTCACCTCGCGTGATGGTAAGCTAAAGGTAAAGTCTCAGGACCGGAGTCACCACTACATACACCGGTAGTGCTACAGTGGGCCTCAACTTGACGGCCTCATCAAAAACTTTTTCACGCCCCGGGACTGTAGGAGGAAGAAAACACATGCGCTGGTAAAGAATTCCAAGTTTTCATGGTGCGGCAAATAAAAGAGGCACCGAAACGCACTATAATGAAGGGGATAAAATTTGTAAAACCCTAATATACAGAGGTGTTTCATCGTTACGGTAATATAGATATGATATCTAAAAGGGGCTTTATCTATTGATCTGATGGCGTTTTTACATATTAATTATTATTATTATTGTCACATTATCAATTTCCTTCATGTTCTCTAACGAATAGGTATGATAATATTTCCTGAGTGCACAGGAAGTACTGTCATGTCTCAACAGCTGACTAAAGGTTTACTCAGAAATGGTACAGTCATAAATGTTATTGGCTTATATTTGACGATTAAGGCGCTGCGCAAACGTGGTGCCGACATGGCACACCGCCACAGGAAACCGTAGTTGCTGTGTCCCGTATCGACAATCGGACACAGTTGCCGGTTCCCTGTCACCGACACGGCACACCACAAGAAACTGTAGCTGTAGTTGCTGTATCTGCTTGTTTTCCGTAGTCTCATGATGGACGTTTGTGAATGTTGCTTGTGTCTTCAACTGACGACTTTTAGTTTCCAGTTACCGACACCGAACACTTTTTGATCGTCCTAAATATAGTGTTAAGTGGAAGCAACTGGACTCACGTAAGCGCAGGGAGTTGAATGATTTCATATTTGTTCTATAGAATTCAAATATTCATCGGTAGCTTGTGTCTGACACAAGAAACAAAAGTGTCTACGTTTGCGCAGCGCCTAACACTGCGAGATACTCACTACCTAGAGAGTCAATCAAACACCTATTTATTCTGTCGAAACATTTTATCATTTGTTTTTACCATTGCTCAGTTTGTTTTACCGAATCTCATTTTGTTTTTACCGATGATCATTTGTTTTTACAATTTTTGAAATATCAATTATACAACTGATTATGTTCTGGGTATTCGATTGGTATTCCCAACAGCATAACTAGTCGGTTGCTGGGGAAGTATCTAGTGATCCATCGGTGGATGGATATGAAACATCCCTTTATCAAAAATACCTTTAATATTTACCCGACTAAGCCAGCGAGGGTAATGTCTTTCTTTACATAATTATCCCCTGAATTGTGATACAGAAGCCCTTGCGCTTGTATCACAATTAAAGGTTCAACACCTTTCAAAAGTCGATTAGCTACTGATTTTATATCAATTGTTCTACAAGACAATGAAAAAAAAAGAAATATAACAAGTAATTAATATTTCGTACAATCCACAATAAAAACCAATGAAGCAGGTTCCCAATTAGATTTAATGAAACGATAACCAAATTATAATTACAGAGTGGTCACAAGATAATTACTCAGCCCATCAGTGCGCGGGCGCAGGCGCGGGCGTGAACATTGCCTTATCTGATGAACAAAGACATGCGCTTTAAGGGCTCCAATGCGGGGAGGGTGCACCCTTTTTTTTTTTTTTATATTCAGTCCGTCTATTGACTTAACCCCGCTGGATGGTAAGAAGCAAGGGCAAAGTCCAGAGGGTACGGGCCGCCATTCCAGACACCATTCGTCCCAAAATGGCGGCCCCTACCTTGACGGCCTAGACAGACCCTAAAAGTCTTCCAAAATATTTAGTTTTTATTAATACAGTCCATGAAGTGATTGCCTTCCGCTGAAACCATAAGAGAAATGAAATTGGATACATTTTTTACATTGTAAGTTTTGGACAAATTAAGTCAGTTCAATTTAAATTACTTATTAGGGTCAAGGCTAGATTGTTTGTAGCTAGGTACCTCCAAAATTCTGTACATGGCTGGGTGCGTGACAATTTTAAATCCTAATGAATAAAATAGTACACATTATGTATTATTATTTGTACTTAGACGTCGTATGCCAATCAAATCGAGAATATTTTGAGGAAACCCCAGCGCAACCGGCGAGCTGGAAAGAAAACAATGAAAATCAAAGACGCTAAGGCTGTCTGTCAAGATAGTAGCAAGTGGAAACAAATTGCCTCTGCCTACCCCAATGGGAAAGAGGCGTGACTGTTGTATCAAATAAAAAAGGTCACAGGCTGAAAGCTCACCCCTGCAAGCTGAACGTTTCAAAAACTTCTGAAGTAATTAGAAAGCAAGATATTTTGCAAAGCGATGGTAGCTGAATAGATAAGGACCTCTACTCAGAGGTATCGAGTTCGAATCCGGCCAGACAGTACCAATGTAAATTTCACTTTGTGGAATTTATATGTGCTAATCACATGATTTACCATCGGCTGACGGTGAAGGAAAAACATCGTGAGGAAACCCACATGTCCTGGAAGAAATTCTAAGGACATGTCCGATCCACAAACCCGCATTAAGCCAGCTTGTGTGAATTAAGGCCTAAACCCTCTCAGCTCTCTCGTTAGAGTAGAGGAGACCCGTGCCCAGCAGTGGGACATAAATGGGTTGCTATTATAAGATATTTCGTGGGTTGGTTGAAAGTTAAAAAAAATATTTATGATACCTTGATTACTAGATAATTAGTTTTTACTTCAGCGGATATTTCAGACATTATTATAAATGACGTTTTAAATAATTCACTAAAACAATAAAAACTCCTTAAAAGACATATATTTTATCGCCTAGTGCTAATTAAGCTCCTTGCTCACTCTGCGGCAGAACGCTGCGGGTCGCAGTTAAATAATTATCGTAATAATTGCGTTAGGACACGCCCCACGAGCAGAGCGTGACGTCACTTTGAATAAATTGGACATTTTCTCTAACAAGAGTTATTACGGTCAGATTAAAATTAATTTGTGTAGGACAGTTGTCACTTTGTTATAATTTGGGAACGCTTGTACAGTTTGAAAGACGCTTTATAGTTTTTAGACGGCATTATTAGCTCGCTCATCGTGCGTACAGCTAAGGAGTGGAATTGCTTGCCTGAGTCTGTGTTTCCGGAAAGCTATAACCTGGGAGTTTTGAAGTCATGAGTGAATAGGTTGCTTCTAGACAAGCGTGATTCATCGTAGACCACATCGTCACTTATACTATCAGGGGGAAAATGAGGTCAAACGTAAGCCTATCATGAAATAAAAAAATGATATATATTTGTAATAGTAATATATTTGGTATATTATTACCATGATCCAAGTGTCAGAGATTTCAATTTGGATTCTGGGGTCCGCTCTCCTACACTATCATTATGGTTTATCCTTATTTTTACGGGAGTGACTACCGACTGACCTTCCAACTCCGAAAGCAAAGTCAGCTCTGCTCTAGAAACTCGCTTTTACAGACTCGCAGGAGATGTTGGAGATTTTCTCGTCTATTCATTCATAAATTAATCGTTCTGTCGGCGAATCATTCATAGTTGAAAGATTTTGTAGTTGAACAACTGATAAATGAAATATTCTGTCGACGGTTCACTAGGCAGAGAAACATTTCCCGGGATATATTTTTTTTTCTGTTTATAGTCAATAAGCCCGCGTTTGACCATTATCTCATACGATGGAGCACGCTTGCCTAGAAGCAACCCATTCACCCTTGACTTAAAGACTTCCAGGTTATAGCTTTCTGGAAACACAGACTCAGGCAGGGAATTCTTAGCAGATATTTCAGAATCAATACTACTCCTCCTCGACAGTCGAGCACATAGTGCTTCCCTCTTTGCGAAGTATCTTTCTACAAATACTTTAAAAACCAACAGCGGCAGTTTTCTTTGAAAGCAAAAGACGGTCCGGCATCATGAAAACAATTAACCAGTAGTTTGGATGACCCCAATCAAGCACGATACCAAATTATTTCAAGTATCTATCGGTCAAAAATTATGACTAAGCGAATACCACGAACGTGAAGTGCGCAGACGCATTTGATGGACGTTTATTTCCTCCGCCAGCAGCGGCGTGCGCGACGCGGGAGTAACCGCATACCCGACCGTTACGCATTATTTGTAACCTTATTAAAACGTTTTTGTTTTTCATACCTACGTGGTTATTTTTGAAGGGTTGTTTTGTATTTAATACCATGACGATTCATTCCATAGATACCTAGTAAAATATTAGGATGTATGTTTTTTATACCATTTAGGTGGCAGACAGGCACACGAGCCACCTAATGGGCAGCGGTTACTGCAGCCTACGGATGTGTGCAACACCAGGGGCCTCACCATGGCATCACACTCGCGCTGCCGACCCTGTAAGAACCTTGAAGAACCCCATATTGTAGTCACTAGGGAAAATCACAGCAGGGAGATCATTCCACAGCCTATACGATATAAGTGTTTACATTGCTCGTGATTTATCTGTATCAATCTGCATAATAAGTTGTTATAACATGAAAACTGTACTATGTTATTTCGTAGCATAGTCGTAGCATGAAGAATAGTAAAGTCTATGGGTGGTATGGGCCCTCACCAAGATATTTAAGGTTCAAGCCAACTTCTTCGGCAACCGGTATTTTCTTTATATACTTAGGTGGTAGACAAGCACGCGGCCCACCTGATGGAAAGCGGTTACCGTGACACTTAGATGGCAGACAAGCATACGGCCCACCTGATGGAAAGCGGTTACCGTGGCATATAGACGTGTGCAACACCAGTATTCACCAAAAATCACCCAGAAAGTTGGTAAATTTCAAAAAACTTAATTTCCATTTCCGTACCTATTCTATGTGGGCTACGACCAACAGTTAAATGGAACTATAACCAATAGTTAAATTATAATACTAATATGACTACATTGCTATTTATTTTATTAATCGTATGACGAGGACGTGAGTTGTCACAATAAATCAGAGTTTGGCAACACTAGTTCTCATGAACGAGGTTTAAAAGACTTCATTTTCTGTGTGTGTGATAATAAGTTTCTCCAAGACCCTGACAAGAGACCCCCAGTCAAACAACTAGTATTATAATTCTGTTATTATTTGTCGGTAGATATCAAAGATGTCAAAACGCTGACGGATCGGAGCGCGTTTGTAGTCGCCGCGGCAGGGGCGCGCAACCGTTCCACCCATTTACATTTAAATAAACTTTATAATGTTAAAAGTTGACATGTTAATTGTGATATGTTCACGGTGTGACCGTAGATAAGTAAGCAGGGAATTTGGGTAGATATTTACATAATAATTAGTGTGATTAATTAAAAATATGTTTTAATTAGTGGGAGCTGTATTTAGTGTACACTTTCGCTGGTTTATGTTAGTTTTTATTTATTTGTTATGGTAATGATGTTTTGTGTTACATTTTAGGGTTATGTATATGCAGAATGTATTCAACGTATCATTAATATATAGTTAGTTGGTGGTTACAAGTTTTGCTGACACCCATAGATTCTTAAATTTGTAAGCGGACTGTTTTAATGTCCACATTTAGCCAATTAAGTTCTTTAGTTCCTTGGGATAAATTGAGAGCTTATTAGTATTACCGTCTACTGGGCACTCTTTGTAAGCCTGTTTGTGTAAATTCCGATATAACCGCCTGACCACTTGTAAAGTTGTAGACTCGTAGCGAGATCGTAGCGATTACGTAGCAGCTATCGTTAACTAAAAATATAATGAATTTGGTGACGGGTAAAGTTAAGTTAAGGTAAAGTTGGATTGTAAATTAATTTCTCTATGTCCACACCTGTAGCCAATAGGAAAAGTAAATCTATATTTCACTGTGATTAGTACTCCCCATAATCTTAATTTTCATTATATTTTACACCTTTTTTTTTGTTTAAAGTGAAAGTCTTCAACCAATTGTTGGCGAGCCCCTCCGAGTTGCCCAATCAATCACTCGCGTCATCGGCATCGTAGAAACGAGTTCCGATCAGACTAATAAGTGCATTCGATAAACAAACGAGACGAATTGCGATCGAGCGCCGGCGCAGCAAAAAGTACGGGCTGTTTGATGATGTTGATATTACGAATAATTGTTTGTTCAACTGTTTTTTGGGACGTAGGATTTATTATATTTGTACTTTGTAGTTGTAGAAGCACGATGGTTTCCTCAGGAACTAACTACACTTGAGGCCTACTTCAGGGGATCGACTACCATCTGAGTCCATCCTGTGAGAAGAGTCTGCATTAGAGCCTTGACATTCAATTAGTAGGTGTAACATAACATACATAAACTCACGCCTATATCCCCGAAGGGGTAGGCAGAGGTGCTAGCACCCACATTTCGCCAGTTTATGTTTAGGTTCCAATGTAATAGGTGGCGAGCCTATTGCCATTAACCGGGTGTTAGATACGGAAGCGGGGACCACTTATATACCTGCGATAAATACACACATAACTTCGAAAAGCATCGAAAAGTTGGTGTGTGCCATGGTGAACCTGGGATCGAACTCGAGACCTCGTCTCAGCAGTCCATTACCCAGACCACTAGGCTACCGCGGTTTAGTGCAGATGAAGTTGTCTTGGATCCTGAAGATCTCGAAGAGGGGTAAGGCGCACCACTTTCTTTTTCTGTTAAATGGCAAGGCCTCAGGAAGGAAAAAGACAACAGGAAAATAGGCAACAGGTTTTTTTCCTGTTTTGAATTTTTCTGTCACTTCTATTAATGCATGTGTTCATACGCCACATTAACGGCTTACTATGACTTGTTTGTTTCAAAAAAAGAATATGAATGTGACGTAAAACTTGCGAAAACCACAGTTGTCTAACGAGAATTGCTATAAAAAGCTACGAATGCCAAGAATCTCAGCCTTTTCCTCTATACACACCCACACTAGCTATTTTTATCTGCGGTGAGTCTTCAAAACAAAAATAAAAAAGTGACCAAACAATATTTTTTTACTCTGTGGCCGATGTCGCTGTCACTTGATTGGTTTTGCCCGTGCCACTCGACAGATACTGCTGGCTTTGAACTCACCGCCTTCTCACAATAAAACCATGTAAGAATATACTTTATTGTCATAGCAGTAGAGTAGAAAATATGTTGGTGATATTTTAAAGAAGGCATTTAATATCTTTATTAATGTGGTTTAGCTCCGATGATCAACGATAACTAATTATTAGAAACATTTCGAGACCCCGCGACCTGAAGTCGTAAGTTGTGAACGAATATCAACTCTACCGTAAAGATTTAAGGTTCAGTTTTATAAGTTGCTGATTAGCGAAAGATTATCGCCAGTTATTGTATTTAGTTATCGATGAAATGCTTACCTGACACAGAGTTATGAAGATATTAGACACGCTTTTTGTTATTTTCTGATAATAGATGTTTTTAACTATTGTATTAATGTGACAATAACCAAGTAAGACTTAGCGTAAAAAATGCTTTTTTTCTTTTTTTTTATGTCGGTCACGTTTACATGACTTCACCTCGCCTGATGGTAAGCTGAGGCAAAGTCTATAATATTATAATATTATTATCTATTAATTAATATAATAATATTGTCTATTCATTTATAATTATTAAGGTAGTCAGCGTCGTCTGCTGGTAGGTACGTACTAGCTGGTTCTAAATTCTAGGGACCATCTAACTGTCCATCTAACGTATGCTAATCTTACCCCTCCCCAAACCACACTATGTAGGTGACGCAATGGCACAAGAGCAGAGCATCTCAATTGCACGCTTGAGACATATCTCAGAGGAGAGAGAGAGAGAGGAGAGAGAGAGAGGAGGTCATCCATTAATACGGGTCTAAGACTGAAGTGACATTTCACAGCCATAAAACAGAAGCATTCTTAGTCTGACAACTTCAAATTCGTACTGGAAGTCCCAGTTTTCGCCATGTAAATAGGTTCAATCTATGGCTATCGAAGTTTGTTATACTCAGGACTAGAGTAATGGCACAAACGGAGAAGTGTTACCTGACCGTGAACTAGAAAAGACAATTTGTCTTTGGTTTGTTACAAAGTTCAAGGTTTTCTTGCCACTTCTATTGCTAGGCCATGATGGGCCAGGGGTGGTGTGGTTTTTTAAGTAATCTGCAATATCATTTGGAGTTTAAAGTACCGAATACCTACCTCCCCCTTTTCTTTTTTCCCCAACCCTTCCCTGCTGCAAGCGACACTGCTTGTCCATTACATAACTCATGAATTTTATTTATTAGATAGGTACTTACTTCATTGGTTGAAAAGAAACTTTATTAATTAATTAGATAAACGTTACCCCTTTCTAGTTCTTGCATTACAATTTTGATATTATCATGTACGTATTTGTCTATCTCGGCGTGGTCTGCGCGGGCGCACGATATCGGCGTATCTGTTGCCGCTAATGGAATTAGCTTTGTTGGTTCAGCGATCATCTGGCGGTAGATAATGATAACACTTCATTATTGTTATTTGTTTTTACGCCTATTTGTGTAGATCAGTGGTAATGGTACTTTTGCTCGGTGTGACCAATTTTAAAACGAAAGTTATAAATATTATTGTAATAATTTTGTAACTATTTCTGCTTTTTGTTTCAGGTTTTAGCACGATTTTTTTCTCTTTTTATATGTTACGTTTTTTTTAATATTCAGTCTGTCAATTGACTGCGCCTCGCTGGACTAATTTCATCAGTAAAAATCTGTTAAACTAAATTGAGTTTGAAGGTCGTAGTGTTAAATGTAATTAGTTTGTTTTACCTTAATTGGTGTTCCTGTTCATAAAATGCAGTTTCAGTAAATAACTGAATAGTTAACTATATACTGTCGATTCTGTTGTGCATTTTCACTAAACTTAACTAAAATCTCTAAATGTTATGTTGCTTTTAAAGCCAATTCAAACGTTGTTATGTTTCCAAAATTGGCAAAAACAATTTAGTGTAGTCTGTAGTATTATTTGGTTTTAAAAAAGTTATGAAATAAGAAATACGGGATAAAATCGAAATTCAAATTTAGAGATTTTAGTTAAGGTTAGTGAAATTAATTACACATCAGAATCGACAGATAATTTCTTGAAAAATCCAATTTAACTAACCTCTAAATTATTGTATCGATAAAATGGTAAAGGGATCTTCTAAAACCAAAATTGACGTGTCCTATGTAAAAAAAAAAATCCTTCAAGTGTCAAAGACAGTTACATCCAAAGTTTATACTTAGGAACCCGCTTTCCTACCCCTAAGGATCCACTCAATATACCTATTTCTACTAAACCAATTAGTCTCACCTTTCAACTTTGTGTAACTTAAGAGTAAACTCAACCACGACACCAACAAGTGGTTCTATCTTTATCCCCTTAACTACGTTTCCAAATATGAAGCTTAGTCCGATCTCTCGTTTATAGCACGGATTACTCCAGTCAACTGCCCCCGTATCCGGCCATCGGCAACTTCAACGAAATTTATTTATTTTCATCAAAATTACAGATTAATATTCCGACTTTGTGACTCCAAAATTAAGATGCTAGGAAGGGTCAGTTTAATCGAATTTTGATGTGAGCCCAGTGAGGTGTGAGGTGCGATTATAGTGACGGCGGCTCCCTCTGACGATAAAACAGTTTTCGTGTACCACTCGTGGGTACAACACTATTATGATTTATTAATGCATGTGTGAGAAATTAGGGTGCAATCATTGTTACGATATCGTATTTTTTGTAATTAAATAGATAAAAGTAAAGTGCAAGTAAAAACAATCAAATGGGATATAAGCTTTTGAAAGTTAGCACAATCTTTGCATAAAATTGTTATTTAGATTTGAGTACAACTAAGGTTTTTAATAAAATGTCTTAGTACCTATCAAAAAGTCTTTAGAAAAAATAACTTACATGATCCGTTTAGCTCCATAATATAGAATCTATACTAAGATGAGCGTTGAATTAGGAGCCCGGAGCCCGCACTCTTACTCATTATCTTGCTTTAGTTTATTTTGGCTTTTACGAAAGCGACTTCCGATTACTCCTAGAGGAAAACATGCGCCAGACCTTCGTTCCTTAATCAGCAGGTCTACCTACCGGTTAACAGATCTTAGTGAAAACCCATACACTTTTTTAATACGCACTCTAATCACGCGCTTAGACTTTAATGTCATGTCGCTATGACACATCGATGTAGTCCTGCAGTCCTGTGCGCTTGCGCATCACTGCGCCATCATCGCACTGACGTGGAGTATGAGGCACTCATTGATGTGGATGCTTGGTTATCTATGTTCTAAGATTAAAAGTGAAGTAGATTGTACCATAGAACTTATGATTTTAGTTTAACGGTTTTCATTAGCAGAGATTTTTTTATACTATCATGCTTGTCATCATTTTAGCACTGTGCTCAGTTGTAACCTAGGTCTTCACCTCAAAGCCAGAGATCTACTTAGGTGCGCCTTTTGTACTCATGGCTTTTATGAGAATGACTGCCAGGTGTGCGTTTCAATTATGACACGTCAGTCGGCATTTGACATTAAACCAGCAAAGTTAAATGTATCTTTATTCACATTCTAGAAACCATAATATCACAAACTAGTTGAGCTATGTTTAGGTAGGTACGTTGAGTCTAGAAAGCCTTGTTTAGAATCTCCTACAATGGTTTATTCAATTTTTTTCTTATAGTTAGAGTCTTAACCCTCAAATTCACAGTGGATCATATTTCAAAATACCCGCAAATTTCATTTATACTTACTTTTTATTCAATCCATCAAAAGAATAACAAAAAGTAGCACATCAAAGTCTATTAGCAGCCACAATTTGTTAAACAGCTAATAAAGTAAGTGCAACCCTACACCGCCCACATCGGTCTAAAAAGCCCCGATAGTGTAACATTAGAATTAACCCCGTTCGCACCTGTGCAATTTTCTCACAGCAATATCTACGTGTGTTACAATTCGGCGTTTTTGACACGTGATCTGCGAAACGCGATATATCGCGCACAATGCATCCATTCCGCAAACCTTTCATGTCAAGAATAGGTTGAATGCGCTAAAAACAAGGCTTTGATTCGCGAAAAAACGATTTTGTTACTAGCTGCGTGTAGTTTTTTTTTGTTAAGTTTCATGAGGGTATGGGAATGAAGAAATATTATCAGCTGCTAATAACAAAAATCTGGTATTGTCAAAAGTTTTTATGAATATTAGGTACAATGAAACAAGTAGCAAGTAGAAACATGTGATCTCTGCCTACCACATTGAACCAAAGATGTAACTACAACGAATGTTTATTTTTATTTCAATTACAAATATTAATAATTAGAACTTTTATTTTCATAATACGAGTAGCTGTTGTTGTCTTCATACCTTCAAGCAGACGGGCTTACTATTTACAAAAACCAACCAGCCAAGTGCGAGACGGCCTCTTGCACTGAGGATTCCATACAAAAGTGGACTGAGGGGTGGACTAACTTCGCTGTAGGGAAACTGGAATTACCAACATAACTTGCGGAATAAGCAAACTGAACAGGGTGAAATTAATTGAAATAAGTTTTTAATTTTTTATTTTTTTTCAGTTAGCCAGTTAAACATTTACAGTTTTCTGATTTTCCACGTACCATAAGACTAGAGAACTAGAAAATAACACTTTGCTTTTTGACGAATTTCATGATTTTAGCCCATTAAGAACATAAAATCCTAATGTTCGATGTATGAACCCAAATTCCCAGCAACTAAAATAGAAAATCTTCCTTTAATTACTACAGAGTACACACCACTACATATTTCCATTCACAATCCAACACTAAAAGGCGTGCGAGCCGAAAGCTAATACACTACACGGTCTTTAAGACTCGAGCTCATTTTAAAGCGGCCTTTGTACGCAGCAAGTGTCGGGTTACTCCCGTCTACAGTTTCGCGATACAAGCGAAAGGCTTAAATATAGCAGCGAAGGTGTTAACTGGGGTAACTTTATACGGGGTTATTTGCGTCGGCGAGCACTGCAGGGTCAAGTTGGGGCTAATACTTGGAGATTTACTGAGAGAGAAATGTCCTGGATTACTTGCTTTAATTGAAGACAGATGTCTCATGTTTATTTTAAGCAAGTGCTTCCTAAACGTAAGTTTCAAAAAGTAATGCGATAGAAACTGAATGCATAAATACGCAACCTCTATTCAGAGGTATCGAAATCGAATCCGGCCGGACAGTACCAATGTGAATTTCATTTTGTGGAATTTATATGTGCTAATCACATAATTTACCATCTGCTGATAATGAAGGAAAAACATCGTGAAGAAACCCACATGTCCTAGAAGAAATTCTAGGGACATGATCTATCCACCAACCCGCATTAGGCCAGCGTGTGTGGATTAAGGCCTAAACCCTCTCAGCTCTCTCGTTAGAGGAGTGGAGACCCGTGTCCAGCAGTGGGACATTAATGGGTTGCTATTATTATTTCAAAACAAAGTAATTCGAAAACCGCACGCCGTCTAGGGTCTTCAACGGACATAGAAACTGAAAAGGACTAAGTCTTTTGAGTTAGTTCAGTGTTGGGCAGTGAGTGGTTACTCCAGGCAAGACTACGATTTAAAGTCTTTATTATTTCGTCTTACACCACCGGCAAGCTAACAAATACCACATACTACTTTTACCAGCTGCATTTTATCCGAAATCATCAACAGTTTGCAAAAAACCCACCACAACACAATCCATCAACTCAAATGTTTTTCAACAACGTAATCTAGTTTAGCGGCCATTAATCAAAAACGTATCGATTCCCATACACTATCGACGTTTTTTTAATAATATGACAGGTAAATGCTCGGCATTTAGTGAATGCTTTTTTTGCTTTTTTGTAGTAAATTGACATCACTAGTTAGTAGCCACTAAAATGGAATACAAACCTTATTTGCATGATGTTAGGGTTTAAGTCTAAATGGTATTTTATGTTCCAAATTCAAAATAAAGTTTGTAATGTTTTATTATCTCTTGTGCCGGCTTGACTCAATTAGAGGCGGCGTGTACCGATGCATCTCGAGAACTCGATTCGGTATTCGATTTATTAATTAATCGATATACAAACACAGGCCCGTCATCGGTTCGATATAATGTTTAAGATAGATCGCTTTTGCTCTTCCGATACGGTACGATACGACTTAAGTAATAACACTTTATGAGTTATTGTTTTTTATGGTTTCAATGAGGACAACTTTCTTTATTTTTTGTCTGTGACGTTTTAAAAAGTTTCTAGTTCCCACAGCTATGATTCATCTCAGGATATTTGCCTCAAATACAGATAGCAGAAGCGATAGATACTTAATTATATATTAATATTCTAGGATTTTCAATATAGCACTATCTAGACCTAATGTAAGCAAAGGTTAATTCAGGGTCTGCAGCACGAGTGTGATGTCCCTGGTGTTACACACGTCCATAGGCTACGGTAACCGCTTCTCACAAGGTGGGCCTTGTGCTTGTCTGCCACCTAAGTGATATAAAAAGATTGTAATATCGGCTCTAGAATGTGAATAAACATTTTTTTTGGTAATATGTAAGTACATACTATACATCAAGACTAATACAAATTATGCATTATTCATACATTCTTATGTTTGCACAGATCAGGAATCAAACTTGTGACCTTCGATGTAGCAGTTGAAGGCTCTACATATATTAACATAGTGTGACTTATTAATAAACTGATCAGATCAGTTACATATTCTTAAAGCTAATTCTTAAAGCTAATCAAAGCTAAGAACACCGCCCCGGGACCCGACGGCATTCCAGGCCGAGCGTGGGTCCTGGCTCTGGACGACGATGCTCTCGGGCCCCGACTGAGAGGGCTTTTCAGCGCATGTTTGGTGCGGGGCCAGTTTCCGAGACTGTGGAAGACGGGGAAGCTGGTCCTCATCCGAAAGGAGGGGCGCCCGGCGGACTCACCGTCCGCCTACCGGCCCATAGTGTTGCTCGACGAGGTGTGCAAGCTCTTTGAAAGAGTGATCGCGAAGCGCCTCGTCGAGCACCTCTCCAGAGTGGGGCCGGACCTGTCGGATGGCCAGTACGGCTTCCGGCAGAGGCGCTCTAACGTGGATGCCATCATGCGCGTGAAGGCTCTGGCGAAGGATGCAGTTGCCCGGGGTGAGGTGATGTTGGCGGTGTCCGTGGACATCGCCAACGCGTTCAACACCTTGCCCTGGAGTTGCGTTAGGGAGGCGCTTGTGTATCACGAAGTGCCTCTCTACCTTCGCCGCATAGTCGGGGCGTATTTGTCGGAGAGAGCCGTCATCTACCCGAGCATGACCGGTCTCGGCAGGCGGGAAATGTCGTGCGGTGTTCCACAGGGATCGGTCTTGGGGCCGCTCCTGTGGAATATCGGCTACGACTGGGTGCTTCGCGGTGAGCTCGTGAATGGGGCAGCCGTCACGTGTTACGCGGACGACACGCTAGTGACGGCGTGCGGGGCGTCTCACAGCGAAGCGACCCTGAAGGCCACGACCGCGGTTGCCCAAGTCGTGGGTCGGATCCGGCAGCTGGGTCTCGAGGTGGCTCTGCATAAAACCGAGGCTCTGTTCTTCCATGGGCCTCGGAGCGTGCCACCAGCGGGATCCAGCATCGATGTGGGAGGCATATCCATCGGCATTGAGCCCCAGATGAAATATTTGGGGCTCGTGCTTGACGGCCGATGGGACTTTGGGGAGCATCTCCAAAGGCTGGCCCCCAAATTGAAGGGCACGGCTAACGCTCTGGCGAGGCTGTTGCCCAACATGAGGGGGCCGGATGACTCCTGCAGGAGGCTCTACGCGGGGATCGTGCGGTCCATGGCCCTGTACGGGTGCCCGATCTGGGCGGAGGCCCTGAATAGCCGTAACTGGCGCACGCTGCGAGCGCCACAGCGCGTTATGGCTATTAGGGTCATCAGGGGGTACCGTACGATCTCCTTCGATGCGGCGAGTCTCCTTGCCGGGACTCCACCGTGGAACCTGGAGGCGAGAGCCCTTTCGCGCCTATATTGGTGGCGAAAGGAGGCGCAGGAGCGGGGACTGGACCCGGAGCCTCGAGTAATCGAGGCCGTCCACGCCCAGCTCCGCCGGGATACCGTGGTGGAGTGGAAGGACCGACTTGGGCAACCAAGCGCGGGGCACGCCGTTGTAGCGGCGGTAAGACCCATCATGGAGGACTGGCTGGAGAGGCCTCACGGGGGCCTCTCGTACCGGCTGACGCAGGTGATCTCTGGTAAGGGGTGCTTCGGGGATCACTTGTGTCTGATTCGGAAGGAGCCAACGCCCGAGTGCCATCACTGCGATGCGGACGAGGACTCAGGGCTGCATACGCTGGCTGAGTGTCCGGCGTGGGAGGTGCCACGACAGGCCCTCCTGGCAGCCCTCGGGGTGGGAGTCCTCACACTGCCGGTGCTGATCGCAGCGATGGTGCAGAGTGCGGACGCGTGGTCGGCCGCCGCCTCCTTCTGCGAGCAAGTCATGCTCGAGAAGGAGGCGGCGGAAAGGGTTCGGGAGAGGCTGCATAGAGCTCTCCCGAACGGCGGCGGGCGCGCCGTCCTCCATGAGCGCTGGCCTGGGGGTGACGGGTGGAGCCGCCTGTCACCCTAGCAGAAGCAGGCCGAGGCGGCGGCGCGCGTAAGCGCGCCCCCCCTATTCCGGGGGCATGACGGGAACCACGCGGTTCCCAAACCCGAGGGGGCCATCTCGAATCCGGAGATGGCCCGGGTCAAGCCGGGGTGCGAGGGAAATGCTCTTTGGGCCACCTTACACCCTGGCGTCAGAAGACCCTAGACGGCGTGCGGTTTTAGTCGGTAAGAGTCCGACATAACCTGCCCCGCTGGCCGCGGGGTGGGTATCCATGAGGATTTCCGCACGGAAAAAAAAAAAAAAAGGCTCTACATATATTTTAATGAATATTATGATGACATATTATCGGAAAAGAACCCACATTTTGAGATTGGATATAATTTTCATATACCATACCAAGCGTAATTCTATACACTTTCATATTTCTAATTCTCTTTGCACACACAAAAAATATTTTTTATTCCACAAAAGCCTTTTTTTAACTAAAAGATGCCACTTCAAACTAAAACTGATTAACCAAAACATTTATTTTAACCCTACAAAGCTAACGTGGCGAAAACATCCCTTTTTCCTTTCTTTTGTAGAAAATGTAATATTTGAAAATAACAATGTAATATTTAATCCTAATATTCATAGAACGTGGGGATATAGAGACTCTTTATAGTTTTTTAAATGCTTTTTTGTACTTAATATGGTTTAGTTTAATAGCTCGTGAATGGAATATGTTTCTCATCTTTAGCAAATGCGCCGGTGTCTTAGACAATCGTTGTTGCAATAATTGTAGGGTGACATGGCTGCCTGATTTTATATGGACACTTCTAGTAAGTACATCTATTCAATTTTCAATAAAATAATTTATGCTTTCAGGGACAAACAAGTTTTAAAAACGGTTAAATACTAATAGTATTTAATCATGTTTAAAGAAACGAGACACGTTTAAATCTTCCCCGAATTGATTCTTTATATTTCATGATCAAGTCTCTTATAGTAACTGCTATTATTAGCCTTCATTTTCCAAACGTACTTGGCAACGCGGAAGTGATACCTTTGATATCGCACCCGTTAATGGGTCCGTTACTGTCAACTGAGTCTCTTTTTGCTACCTTTGTCGTCTAAAGATGATAGAGAGAAATGCTGTTCAACGAAAACTATCATACAGGACTGTCCTAGAAATATATTCGTTCATGGCTACCTTGCGAAACTTAACCGGGATTTGTCCGCACCGTTGCATCCTTTTGGAATTATTACACGTATCTTATATCAATAATAAATCTACTCATTGCCTCCCATACTTATTCTCAACAACATAAGATTATTTTTCGCGTGGCAATTTCTGAACTCATCCTCAAGGATCTGATCAATGCTGAAACGGTTTCGCAAGACCTTTATTACCACGAATTTAGGTATATTTTTGAGTGAAAAAAATTTAAAATCTTGAAGATCGACATGGCCTGCGCGGGCGCAGATGTGTTACGTCTTTGTTGTATAATTTGCGTTTTCCGGTTTAATGGTCGCGTCGAGTGGGATTACTTGCAGGGTTAAATGTTACTTATAATGTACGCGCAGTGAAAGGGTTAAGTGCGGTATCTTGCGATACTCAAATGGTATTATAAAGCCCTTGAAAATGTTATATTATAAGAAAGTTATTTCGGTAGTTGAACTTAGAAGTGGGTATGAAAGAATTAGATTTGGTAGTGAATTTGTACTAATGCCCGGGTGTTTAGAAATAAGGAAATTTGTTAACCTATTTGTATTTTGTGTACCTACATAATTGTATTTTCTTTATAGATAGTTCAGTTATTAAAATATTTGAGTAGGTATTATTATTCTTGCTTCATTATTGTACATATAATTTTTTTAAATGATTTTTTTTCGATCAAAAAATCTTTAAAAATAGTTAGCATACAATTGCTTTAAAATTTCATTGCATATATGAAATTTTGTTATACATAAACAAAAGACTATTTAGATACAAAAGCTTAAATCAATGTTGAGTGATAGGTATTATTTCTCATTTTCATCTACCATAATTTAATGCTTTTCTTACGACATCCCTTTCATCCAAACCAGGAAACGGAAACAAAAAATGTACATGCAACTTTTAATGTCGACTTATTTTCATACTTAACTAGCTGTGCCCCGCGGCTTCGCCCGTGACATACTTCATCCCCGTGCCCGTGGCAGGATAAAAAGTATCCTATGTTCGTCTCCAAGTTTTAAGCTACCTCCCCATCAATTTTCAGACAAATCGGTCCATCCGTTCTCGCGTGATGCCGTGACCAAGGGAAATAGGGATTAATTTTTATATAATAACTAGCTGTTGCCCGCGGCTCCGCCCGCGTGGATGTCGAATCCGTTTCAAAAACTATCCTATCTCTCAAGTTGGATCGAACTGCACATGGTGTGCGAATTTTATTATAATCGGTTAAGTGGTTTAGGAGTCCATTGAGGACAAACATTGTGACACGAGATTTATATATATTAAGATATAATAAAGATTATTTATTTGTTGCGGTCCACTGCTCGATGTAAGTCAGCGCTATATGCGTCCCTCCGGACCTCAGCCTTCCGCATTCAATCTATTCTAGCTTCCTTTTTCAGGTTGTCTGTCCATCTGGCTGTGAGATCCCACCTTCCGTTCAACAATTGACGGACATTTAAAAATATTTCTTACTAAAATTCATAGTAACTCGCTAGAATATGACATCACGTATTTATGTTGTGTCGTTCTAGGCTCACCGCGACAACAAACATATCTAAATACATTATTTACGACACATCCCATACAATCATACAAAGGCTCCGTACATATTAGGACGCAATAAAAAGGCATCCGCATTGTGGGGAACAATGCACTACTTCGTGACACATTCAAAACGTCTTATATCCATCGAAAACTTCAATCAAAATTAGACCTTATTGTATTTACTTAAAGTTGAAATTGTTGTGAACGGAAACGTACAGGGTAAAGGGTACAATAATTGTCGTCTTGGCATTAACCCTGTCAACGCTCATCCCTGATTTATCGTAAGTAATTATTCTTTGGGAATATTTAAAGAGCCGGGCTCTAACATGTGTTATGTTTATACAAACATGGTTTACAGGTAGAAGGGTTATTCTGGACGTTTAAGGGTTTTTGAAATTCTGTGTTAGTGCAAGAATTTTTAGGGGTTGGGTCAGAATTCGTATTATAAGTTATCCCTAGATTGGATCTAGATGGCGCAGTGTACTATGCCCTAGATAGAATATTCATGTATTTATTATTATTGCCATTGTAGGTACTTAAATTTAATGAGATTGAATTCCAAAATTTTTGATCGGTACAGAAACCTATTTTTTCTGATTTTATGATAAAATGTATACAAAATATTTACATTTTATGGTTTACAAAGAGATATAAAAACATTACAAAATAATAAACTATTAGTTGCATTTATTTCTATTAGGTACTCTAACAAAACCATATTATTGCCAAATGTTTAGATTATAATGTACCTACTCAATCAAGACTAACTAAACGTAAGATGAAAAAAAATATCTCCACAATATTCTATTCATATTTAGCCCACAAAATTCCACCACTAAAACACAACACGTCATAACACTAAACAAAAGCTAACCAACAGAATAGGTCCATACGTGGGCCGCGGCGCGGGCGCAGCAAAGCCTTCGATTGAGACATCCGACACGCCATCAAACGCACCGCCTTTCTATAGCCGTTCTGTTATCGACAACTGGTATTTTCACCCTATAAAGCATATCACACCTTTGTATATAACCTTTATTGGTATACACATAAGATTGAATTTCGAATATTTTTTGTAATTTGATTTCGTTAGGGTAAATTTGTGATTCTTTGTCCATTTAACCCTTATATTATTCATTGTTGTCTGAAATTTGTCAGTTGTGTGATGCGTAGGACATCTTTTGATGATTTTTTCTCTCATTGTTGGTACATTAAAGTGATATCGGATCTCCGGTGCTAATGTGGTGACTGGATACAGCGCCGTGTGTAAAGTATTGTATCTAAACTATTTTTTAGACGATTGTCATTGGAATAAAAAATGATTATCTCGCATCTTAGCATGATAGATAAGAATGCTTTTAAGTGGGGAATGGATTGAAAGGGTAAATTGGCTATTATAGAATAATATACAACGTTTTGAAAGGTGCCGAGAGTGCGATAGTTTGATATATGGAATTATACAGGTCGGAGTGAGGTTACTAGCGCTCGCACTTTACCGTTTTTTTTATACCATGTAGGTGGTAGACAAGCACACGGCCCACCTGGTGGAAACCGGTCACCGTGGCCTATGGACGTGTGCAACAACAAAGCAACACGCAGAAAAAATTCCTGAAAATATCCTGAATAAAAAAAAAAGTTTGCACATACAAACTTTTCTTATATAGGACGCGTCAAAATAACTTCATCTCACCTGTTGGTAAGCTAAAGGTAAAGTCTTAGGACTGGGGTCACAACTACATACACCGGTAGTGCTAAAGTGGCGGCATTTAAATTAAACAAAATTATCAGTATTCCCTGTAACACCTCCAGATAAGCTAAAATCCATGAGTGGATTCACATCGGTAGTGTTATGCCCAGAAATTGAACCCGTAATCTCTCGATTGAACTTTGGAATCAATCAGGATAGGTGTTTGGACGAAGAAGATACAGCGAGACCAATGTAATTTGACATATTCATGCATATAAAAAATATTTGCACTGAGCGGGAATCGAACCCGCACAGTCGCAGCAGTCGAATGCACTACCGCTACACAACAGAGACCGTCTATGCTGTTTGTATGGACATCTAAGCGCGATACCCGACATCCACGCAGGCAGAGCCACGAGCAACAGTAAACTAATTAAAATAAAAAACCTATCATCATCATTCTCTGAACCTTTTTCCCAACTCAGTTGGGGTCGGCTTTCCAGTCTAACTGTGATGCGGCTGAACTTCGATATTTTCCGTGGAGCGACTGCCATCTGACCTCCACAACCAATGGTCATTATGACCAAAGGCGATGTCGAAGTTCCAAGTTAGACTGGTTGGACTTTTGTGGGCTTCAACTACCCGACTGCCATAGATGTTTGTATGGCAACCGGGACCGACGGCTTAACGTGCTCGCCGAGGCACTAATAAACCTGCGATAAATACACACATAACTTCTAAAAGTTATTGGTGTGTGCCATGGTGAACCCGGGTATCGAACCCGAGACCTCGTCTCAGCAGTCCATTACCCAAACCACTAGGCTACCGCGGTTCCGGTTACTAAGGCTTGAGACGGCGTGCGGTTTTAGTCGGTTCGATCCCGACATAACCACCCCCGATGGCCGACGGGGGTGGTACCCATGGGGATTTCCGCACGATAAAAAAAAAAAAAAAAGGCTACCGTGGTTCCTAAAAAATAAAAAACCTTTATATGGTATCTTTGTTTGCGATATTGTGTCTTGTTGCTAGGGCTAGACAAAGTAGCGGTGTGGTGTGGTATGTTGTGGAAAATCGATGCACTGTTGACCGCAAATACCCCTATCGAGGGTGGCCTAGGGTATAATTCTATGGTGTTCTGAGCCTGTGTTCCATGCAGGTGCGTTCTCTGTAATTAATTGTAATTAGAGGGTAGTCCCATCGGCAATGAGGGCTTATTGGCAAAATGTTTTACAGTATGGTGGTAATCCCACGCGCTTCGGCGCCATTGTACTTTCGATTTTAAGTTCGTTTTGAAGGATATTAGGAAGTTTTATATATTACTAGCTGTTGCCCGCGGCTCCGCCCGCGTGGATATCGAAATCCGTTTCAAAAACTATCCTATCTCTCAAGTTGGATCCAACTGCACATGGTGTGCGAATTTTATTATAATCGGTTAAGTGGTTTAGGAGTCCATTGAGGACAAACATTGTGACACGAGATTTATATATATTAAGATTGTGATTTTTTTTATATAGGACACGTCAACATGCCTTCACTTCGCCTGATGGCAAGCTAAAGGCTCGGCGCCATTTACTTTCGATTTTAAGTTCGTTTTGAGGAGTATTAGGAAGTTTAATATTTTATTGATTTTGAAATAGGACACGTCAACATGACTTCACCTTGCCTGATGGTAAGCTAAAGGTATACCTACTCTCAGGACAGGGGTCAGTTTGACGGCCTCATCAATTGCTTTTTGTCACCTTGCTTAAAGGATTATTTTTATAAGGCAGGTGAGGTGGACTTAAACCTGAAAATCTTGGTAGACCCCATTTCATGAAACTGTTTTCAAAACCCCCAGCGGGTACCACCTCATCAGGGCTAATAAGTTATGTCTAAATGGAACTGATTAAAACCACATAGTGTTCTGTCCACATGAGTCTTATACCAGGGACCCGAGTACCTTAAGAAGGAATTCTCCAGGAATTTTGTAAGACTTTGACCACCAGTCATGGCGCAGGTCTTGCCATGGAATTTGGAGGCAACTGACTCTATTTAGAAGGTGTACGCGGAACTGTTTCTGCTATAGCGACGGGCAGCCCTAAGGTAGTAGTTATTTTTTTAATTATGTTATTAACAAAATGTTACGGAGCACGGATATGCGCCTTTATTTAATTGAATAAGCAAAATATTATTAATTAATTTAATTCGTGGTTACGAATACACAAAGGGGAGGTCAGCCTTGGGCAGCAACCATCGCTGCAGTCTTTGTTTAGTACCGATATTTCGACATGATATTCGCAATGTCTTGCTACTGCACGGTATACTATGACAGGTGCAATTCGACCGAACTGTTGAGCAATCCAAGTTAGGTATCGTGGTAGGGTTGTCAATTAAGTATACCTACATTGTAACGACGTATCTTATGTTATTTTCGAAATTTGAACAAAAATAAGTTAGTTAAACAAGGCTAAGGTAGTTCCACCAGTTAACCCGTGACGGGTTCGATTACAGCTCAGTGCAAATATTTTTATTCCCGCACGGAATTTGATTTAGTTTCCGTAGCCCATTTGAACCTATTCTAAGAATAAAAATCACCCTCAGAAATTGCTGGCAACTAAAAAGTTTACAAACGATTTTAACAATGAAAAAAAAAACAATGAATAATTAACACAATTTCACATTTAAAATTTTTGTCCTATGTTTTATGTATAGTGTTAGTCGGTATGGTGGTCGGTAACTTGAAATATGTTAAGCCAATACCGATGATGGAGATTGCACCAAATTTCACGTCACTTCACAAACTTTCACAATTTATTAAACCAATTTCATACATTATTTTGGCAAAAATCAATCAATTGACAACCCTATCTTGTTTATAAATATTGTGTAACCGTATTATAACAATTAATTTTATTACGCTCATGTACCTATATTAACTGAACGTGCATAGTATAATTGACCATACAATATTTAAATACTAAGATTGTAGACTCAGAAACTTATAAACACTTCCTCCGAGTCCTTTCCCAACTCATATGACGACGGTGACGGTTTAACGTGCTCTTCGAGGCACGAAGGGGCATTATACATACCTACATACATAGGTACAAATCACGCCTTTTTCCCATTGGGGTAGGCAGAGACAAAATCTTTCCACTTGCTACGATCTTGGCATACTCCTTTCGCTTCTTCAACTTTCATAATTGTTTTCATACATGCACGCCGGTTCCGGGTACTCTTGACCTGGCCTTTCTCCTAAACGTCCTGGATCTGATTAGAATATGTACGCCTAGGTCGGCCTTTACCGGGTTGCCCATTCACCCTCGCCTCATAAATCTGTTTCGTCAATCTTCCTTCATCCATCCTCTCTGCATATCCGAACTATCTAAGCATCCCTTTCTCTATCTTTGTCACTACATCTTCAATCATACCGCAATGTTCATTAATGAGGGGCATTAATGAGTTAAGAATGGCCTAAGACAGTTCAAGCCAGTATTACTTAACCTTAGAATATGTCGACGTAGTACGTTACCACTTAGCCACGAACCCCTCAAGCCTCAATCAAGCCATTTCTTCGTAATTGCAACATTCATTGGTTTATAATACAGTAATTGACCATACAAAGAGCTGCTCCCGTTCGTGATCATACAAGTTTAGTAATGTGTATATATTTCGTAAGATGTAAACGTTTCTCGAGTGAGAATTACTCGCTTTGTTAAACCAAGCTTCGGTATGTGTAAAGCTCAATCAAGTAATAGTGATGTGAAAACGTTATATATGTAAGTGTATCGATAATACTCATTATATTGTTTCGATATAGACTGACTATAATTACTTACTTTACTGGAAGGACCATGTTTGTTAAAAAAAACTTGAGAGGTGTCAAGGGACACCCGGATGGAACGAAATTCTTTTCAATTAAATATATATGTGTATATAAAACCCCACTCCCACTTTCACGAGTTATTTTTTGAATTGCATGTAGCAAAAACAACACAGCAGCAGCCAAAGGTGTCGCAACAGTAGTACCTACAACTTTTTGTCTTAAAAGTGTCGTTACAATTTTTGGTCCCAATTTTTTCCGTCTAGCCCCCTTTCGCAACGCGCAATAAGGAACTTCGTTCCAATATAACAGATGCGGATCTATTTATTAAACGGTAATAAAAACAGGTTCGATTTATCTTCCTAAATAAGTACTTATCTTAAAGTGTTTAAAATTTAATTTGGATACAACCGGGATCATCACTAAAACGATGTGTATTTACATCGTTTTAGTTTATTGGCTTACATATGTAAGCCAATAAACTTTTTCTTTGTTGTTTGTATCACAAAACAATTGACGCTACAATAGAGATTACTTTGACATAATTACTTTGTATGAAAAAAATAACATCTTGACAACATTATCAATTATTTTAGAACGTTACTTACGATTTACGTTTTTGTCACCATCTAATTATTGATAAAACGTTAGAACTATCGATACTTGCTCATCACTAACTTTCGCGTTAATCAACTCGTAGCGCGCATCGCGGCGATAATTAGATTGGGCGGGCGGCGCGTGCGCAGCTCGACCCGCAACCTTAACGTTAATCAGTAACCAGCGGCCTACGTGCATAATAACTTGTATGTGTTTTATATTAAGTGAATGCAATCTTAATAGAAGATTTTGTTTCATAAGTTGAAAATATTAGCAAGAACAGCTATTTTATGTTCACTATACTTTATAACTATAACCTACGATCTCGGTAGCGTAGCGGCAGAACGTTCGACTGCTTCGTCGGAGGTCGCAAATTTGATTCCTAGTTAAAACAAATATTTTTGTGCATGAATATATCCATTTCCAAGGGTCTGTGTGTGTTTTTTATGGTATGTATGTCTTAAAAAATGTATTTAAGTATGTTTATCCATATTTTGCAACCCATAATACAAATTATTTAAGTAACTCTTGGGCTAGAATAATTTCACAGAGTAAAAACTGGTTTTGCTTAATACAATTTTGAAAAAATTGTTTCGTAAGTTGTAAATTGCAGCAAAAGCAGCTATTTTATGTTCAATATGATGTTACAGGCCACAAAACTGTTCGTATAAACAAGACTAGTGGGCAGGCGTAGGTAGTTTGTGTGCGTTCGACAAATTGTGTTGCCGGCCACAAGCCACAATAGGCACTGACGTAAGGCTTAAGGCACTGTCACACGTCGCCGCGTATTAGTCGCACACGTTAACGTAAGTGGATTGTCTTATTATACACTAGCTGTTGCCCGCGGCTCCGCTCGCGTGGAAGTCGCTTATTGCGTCCACTTCCACTCCTTCTTCCACTCTCGCTCCAGCTCCCACTCCCACTCTCACCCCCGCTCCCACTCCCACCCCCATCCCCACTTCTACTCCCACTCCCACTCCCAGACACACTCCCACTCCCACACACACCCCCACTCCCACTCCCAGACACACTCCCACTCCCACACACACCCCCACTCCCACTCCCACTCCCATAAACCTATTTCTGATGATAACTAATCTAAACTCAAAATGTAAAAATTATTTTTGTTAATAAAACTCAAAATACCTAATAACTAATAACACCACTATCCACTAATCTTACTTGAACATCACTGCCGGCGGGTAACGTAACCTACGACAAACTTATTATTTGCGGTTGGTACAGTAGTCGGGTCTAGGGATCGAACCGCAAAATTAAGTTTGTTTTTTATTGTATGTACTTTTCCGGGATAAAAAGTACCCAGTGTGCTGCCCAGGATATTGAAGAATAATTATACCAAGTTTCATCTTAATCGAACCGGTAGTTTTTACGTGATACCTGAACAAACAGACAGACAGACAGAGAGACAGACAGACAGACAAAAATTTTTTTAATCACATATTTGGGATCGGTGTCGGTCTAGTAACACTCCCTGCTACTTATTTTTTTGATATTTTCAATGTACAGAATTTTCACTTCTACAGATTTATTATAAGTATAGATAATACTGGATATGGTTATTCCTGGGATAGGAAAGAAGGAAGGAGGGGGTAGCTGGAGCCCTAAAAAGTCCAACAACAACGGTCTAGCTGCAATGCTTCAATATCGCCTAATGTCACCATGGCAGTAACTTAGGCAGACAAGCATACGGTCCACCTGATAGGAAGCGATCACCATGGCCTATGGACATGTGCAACTTCAGGGGTGTCACACTCGCGGTGCCAACCCTGCAAGGAGAGTTGGAGGGGGGTTAGAGGGTCGTTGAGAGATTTCTGTGCTGACAACGCAGGAAACTTTGGTCTACCCGCTAACAGCACAGAATCTCTCCAGTGAGTTCTGGCTACCCTACTTGCCGTCGGGAATATAAAACAATGATTATTATGGCCGCGGTCTTCTGTAGGGTGCAGGTACCTTCTACTCGTGTTAGACTGGTCAGTTCGGACGGAAGATATCATCGTGTCCTATATTTTTGAAGAATGATTATGTGGCAAGACTAACAAACATACATACATACATCGATAGTCACAAACGTTAGAGTTTATAATATTAGTAGGATTATCGTCCGAGCACCTAGCACCAATAGGGTTTCGGATCTTTCCATCAATTATTATTAGTAGGTAAGCCCCAAAGACTTTAGTAGGGTCTCAAACACATCTCATACACATAACATAATAGATTTGTATTATTTAGAGTCAATTCTGACCTAATGCTGTAGTTCCCCGACTCTTCTCCCGTCTTCCGTCCAAGTGTGTGTGTTCTTTAAATCAAATATGCTTGTCGCGGTGCGCGGGCGCACATCAACGTGTACACAATTGTTGTCACATACCTTCACATTTATTGTACAACGATTCTCAAAGTTTTGTTGAACCGTGTAAGGACTTGTTAGTGTTGTGTTGGATTTTAGTAAACCTTAAGTGTCGTAGGATTTTGAAGATTTATTAATTAACGCGTGCACATTTAAATTTTTGTGTGTGAATTTAAATTTAAATTTTCGTATTTATTTATTTTGAGAATGGCACACTTCTTCTTCGAATCAATGGAAATCTATCCCGCCCAAAATTTGGTCACATTGACGGCGCCCCCAGTCGCTTGGTTCAAGGTTCAAATCGGCGTTCAAATCGTACAGGTGTTGGGGCACAGCGGGCATGACAGGAGGCACAATGGCACCCTGTGACGTCATAACTTGTTAATGAATGCACAGGTCTTCGTTTTGACGTTTAATAAAAGGAAACTAATGAAATTGATAGTCAATAATCCTATTAAATGTATCCATTCTTTATCGAGCACATCCATTCATGTTCGAATAATCATAATTTCTATCACCCAATTAGGTATATTATTTTAGAAATATTATTTATGTTATGATAGACCAACACCTTGCGGCCAATTAGCGCATGTCAGTTCGCTTTCACTCTATTTGTGGCACTCGTTCTTTTATCTAAGTAAGAAATTAATTAGAAGTGCTAATTTCAGTAGTATCAATATTTAGAATGTAAATAAGAGCCATGTCAACTCTTTTAAATATAAACATGGTTAATCTACATATAAATGTAACTTTCTCTTTACTGAGGTAGGTATACATGCCAGCTGTAAGGCATCTGACAGGAAAGTCATATGAGGGTTGGTCCTGTGTCCTGGTAATTTCGGTAAAATTATGTTTTCAAAACGTGTGTTTTCAAAACTTACACAACTTATAGATACCTATTCATTTTTCTAAATCTAATTGCAAATCAATCGCACTTTGGCTGGTTTTCAAGGTTTGATAACCCAATGAAAGCGTAAGTAGATTTTATTTTGATAGATCATATCAAATAATAAAGATTTTTTCCATTTTTCCTTCTTATCGAATTTAAAACATGCGTTTTGCAAACGTGTCGTTACTAATCGGGCTCTAGGTCCTATCCAAGCTTGGATTTAGGAGCCTCTGACTCCTTGTTTGATTGTTTAGTTTTTACAGAAATGACTGGACCCACTCACACAAATCTGCGATATTCCGTTTCTCCAATACTGTGTCAACTGAGCTACCTGGATCTGTTTCTAGATTAGATTATGTAATATATTTATGGAATTGAAATTGGAAAAGTCAGCATACATAAAATGGGCGTGGCATCATATACGTGTACACTAATCAGTTTGATAATTTTCATTGCGCGATGCAGAAAAAGTAATTCTGTAAAAGTTTGGCTTGATTTCGATAGATGGCGCTGAATTAAGTTTTGTCTACTTATGACAATAAAATTGTGAGTACCTACGTGTCTCAACGGTGTGGTAGTTATACTGAATAACCTTATGTTAATATTGATCAATATTTGTACCAAAACATATTGTGTTTTGCGAAAATATTTAAGTAATTACCATAACTCATTGACGCAAGGTTGAGTCAATATTCGCATAAGCTGTTCTATTGTGTTGCTAAATATTTAGACTCGACACGTGTATCACCCAACCTTCAGTGACAACAGTGAATGATATTAAATTTACATCACTCCGAAGGCTTAGTCAGAAATTATCATCTCTTGAATGCCCAGTTTTGACCAAAGTTTGCACTTTGCAGTCCGATACCAATTAGAATACTAAGTTGCTTTTCCGGGCGCAATTTTTTAATATTTTTTTTATACCGCTTAGGTGGCAGACATGCGCACGGCCCACCTGATGGGAAGCGGTCACCGTGACCTATGGACGTGTGCAACACCAGAGGCGTCACACTCGCGCTGCCGATCCTGTAAAACCCTTCTAATGCCTTTCTTGAAGAACCCCATATTGTAGACGCCAGGGAAAACCACAGCAGGGAGGTTGTTCCACAGCCTAAGTGTGCGCGGAATAAAATTCCTCTCATACCTCACAGTGAGCACCGATGATGGATGCAACGTGTGAGGATGGATTCTCTGCCTGTGGCGAGCGGTGCGATACAATTGCCATCTGACCTCCCAACCTCGACAGGGAAGCCAGCACCAGAGTCTCATCCATTATTTAGAAGGTGCACTGACTGTCAGGTGATGTTGACTTGGACCCTGAAGGTCTTAATGGGGCCGTCATACACCTAATAACCAAGTTTAGTCAGAAATGGATATATTTTCCATCATCAATAGAGCGCCTATCCCGATTTGCATCCAGAAGTTGCGCTTTTGAGCACGGAGTTCATTACTATTCCATGATTGGGCTTCGTTCGGAGAACCAGCCCACTTCTTGCCTGCTCTGCACTGTGCCCTCTGCTAGTCACAGCGACAGCCGCCCTCTATAGGGTAGCGTCTCCCTTGCGAGAGAGAGGCGATGCCACCGTTTCTGATGGCCATACCAGTAGGCTTGTAGATAAGTTTGGACTGTCCTGAAGATCTTCGAGGATGCTATAAGCACCTGTTAGTCAGAAATATTTTATATCACACATGACATGACATGTCAGTCCAACTTACACTACATAAATTTGGATTTTTTATTACATTAAATTGTAATTTGTTACTTAATTTACATTTTAAATTAAATTTGCTAAATGGCATATACGAGGTACATGGTTAACGTAGTGTATATGGTAATTTGTGTCGTTAATTTAATTTACTGGTTGTCATGTTTTTATTATTTTATTGTTGACATGATTTTATTATTTAATTTATTAATGACATACTGCGTAATTTACAATACTGACACCTGACGTTATTGTGGTATAGTTATAGTACTGTGTTTTTGAGATGGCATATCGTCGAGTAGAAAAGTGAGTTTCCGGCTAAGGGGCATTATTCTGTTTGACATTGATTTCTAATCACAGTCGAAACGTGAGAAGTCAGTCGATTTCAATAGGTTAACATGGAGGAAAGAACCGGTGTAAAACTAAACAAACCTAAATGTGTCGGCTAATACGAACGTGGATGGTTACGGTACGATTTGTCAAACAGAATAAGGGCCAAGATCAGATTGCTTCCGTTTTTTATCTATCATACATTGTGCCGACATAGTACAAAATAATTCATAGTACTGCCTACAGGTCACAGAGCAGTTAAAACCGGTTGTGTTCATAGAATATTAAAACTTTTACTTCGAATTAGACTGCTCTGAAAATGTATGAAGCCTAAACATATCTAAGCTGTGCAATAGAGAGAATGTGTGTACTTGGCTCTTCTTAACGTTTCTCATAAAATTGTTACATTTGAATAATATAAATAGTCGTTAAACTAAATAAAAATTTATTATTAACGACTATTTTATAGATACTGCTACTATCACTAATATATTACATTTAATACTGGTGATTAAATATTTAACTTACTAACTAGCCATTGTTGTTATAACAGATTATTTATGTCAACATGTTAAAATTGTGTTACAGTACGGGGCCAATTAATTTCTAATTTTATTGACTTAAGGTTAAAAGGGTCAGTTTGCATATACCTAGTCACGCATGTGTATTCCCAAGGGAGCTATGCTAACTTGGTTGGTTAAACCATATATATATTTGATAATAGGGACTCGCCTGTTGGCAAGCCTATCGACTGTAAAATAAAATATGTCCATAGTTCATCCCATTTTTACTCGACTACCAAGTAGAGTTATGTTTTTCGCGCGTATCTTGTATGTATGTATGTATTATGTTTGTAAGATTCTTTGTTATCTCATATCTTCCAAACCACTGGACGGATTTCTTTAATTAATATAATATCATTAGATGCGTTTCGGTAACCTTAGTGTAATACGCTATAGTATAAAGAAAATAAAATTGTATACTGCAATACGAATATCAAATTAAAGGGCTTATCAAGAGGCTTTTTTTATGTCGGACACGTCAACATGACTTCACCTCGCCTGATGGTAAGCTAAAGGCAAAATCTCTGGAATGGGAGTCACCATTGCAAACACCGATTCAAAAAGGTTTAGTTTTAAAAATTTTAAAAATTTTAATTTTAAAAATGGGATTTTTATCTATACCTACCTACAAGTTATACGCGGATTGAGGTTTGTGAAATTAGTGATGAATATACCTACACGAAAACTAAAAAAAAAAAAAAAAATCAAAAATCCAACTGCGTAAAAAAATTAAAACTTAACAGTCGGGATCCATTGAAAAATTAGATTGGCTGTCGAATAATGGATCCCGACTGTTAAGTTGTTATGTTTGTAGACCTAAGTGCTTGTTTTTTTCTTTTTAGTTTCAAGGCAGTCAGGATTTTTTTAACACAGTTTCTTACGAAAACTTTGAGAGCCATTGTCTTGGCTATCGTTAAGGATGTTGTACAAGGAGTGCTAGTCAACAATTGAGGCACAAGTGAACACATCCTCATCAGCGCTGAGAACAGCGCCTCACGCGATAAAATACCCCACTTCCTATTTCATAATATTGTTGTGTACTTGTCACACCGATTTAACTATTGCTAGCATATTTCTTAGGACAACTCGACCATGCGTAGAATAAAGTTACATGTGCTTATGGACTGTGTTGCTTTTCACATTCTTCTTCAACCTAGCGTTAATCCCAGTCGCATCCAACGCTTTCACCTCGGAGTCTGGGGTCCGCTTTACCAGTCTTAACTGCGGATTTGGCTGGACCTCGATATTTTCCGTGAAGCGACTGCCATCTGACCTTCACAACCCAATGGTGACATTAGGCGATTTCACATTCGTTGAAAAATAATCAATTCTCTAGAATTCTAGAAGATACACACAATATACAAAAAAAAAATATTATGATGTTATTTTTTTTTCACATGACTTCACCTCGCTTGATGGTAAGCTAAAGGTGAAATCTCCGGGTGTCACCACTACATACACCGATAGTGCTACAGTGGTGGCCCTCAGCTTGACTATCTGATCAAATGTGTCTCGTGTGTGGTCCCGCCACGCCGTGTAGTGTAGTGTAGTGGTGACCCCGGTCCTGAGACTTTACCTTTAGCTTACCATCAGGCTAGGTGAAGTCATTTTGACGAATCTTATACAAAAAAAATGTCGGAGTTATTGTAAGGTTAAAGTCATTCCAACTGCGATATAAGCACTTCGCTTTCAACGAGGAAAGACTAGACTTTCCTCGTGCCTTGTGGCAACCTCCTAGTACGACCCAAGAGTTTCCAGAAGAAAAAAGAAAAGGCAGTGAATTAAGTTGCGCGTTTTCCTCATTCGTCGATGTCAACATTTACACTCATTAAAATATCGTTAATTAGCTATTAATACGTGTTTTGACTATAAAATAATTTAGACAGAAGGTTAAATCAGTAAATTATTGTAAGTTATCAATTAGTTGCGAACGTTTCAAGCGCTAATGGCAAATAGAAGATACTTTTATTATACGTTAGTGGTCCTTATCACTTGAAGACATTTGTCATTTAGAATCAATATTCGGTCTGCTTGCCAGTTGAACTTCTGGTCTGTACTTGTGTGGTGGCAGGCGTACGTGACTCCCATCGCATCGCAAAGCCTCGAAATCAAAACATTCAATTAGTTAATAGCAATAGTTATTAATTTTCTATTATGGAATATCGTCTAAATTTTTATTCATATCACCTATTTTTGTTTATTAATTCAATATTAGGTACTAACTTATTTTAGCAATACACTTTAATGGTTACATTTCGGGGAGTATGTGCTGGGGTTGCATATACCTGATCCCTCCAATCCCTTTCCATCACCGAACGACCAGACGTACGGCGATACGCCATCGTTATATATTATCATAGAACAAAGAAAAATCCTTATATATTATGGTGGACATTCCGCTCATACGTACGAATCGCTTCGGCAATACGTTCATTATGCGTAACCTGAGTCTGTGTTTCCGGAAAGCTATAACCTGGGAGTCTTTGAGTCAAGAGTGAACAGGTTGCTTCAAGGCAAGCGTGCTCCATCGTCGACCACATCATCACTTACCATCAGGTGAGATTGTGGTCAAACGCGAGCCTATCGTCTATGAAAAAGCACTGTGTATAATAAAGAATGAAAAATTAAGGACTTTAAAAAATCGCAATTGATATTTACTATAAAACGCAATTTTCCCGTAATCGTATAACGTCATACCTAGTACCTAAATGCTGCTACGGCCTATACCTTTGTAATTCGTGGGGTCCGAAGTATGGACACCTACGTTCTCATACGTTCTAGAGTTTTTAAAAACATTAATTTTAACCCGATAGTAATTATTTTAAATTCGCACTAATTCCTAAAGGTTTTATTATATTTTCAATCAGTATTACCATTCAACGTGGCAATGCTGCCAGCATTACTATGAGGCTGAGGAATACTATGACACGTGTATGCAAATACCTATATAAGATCTTTTTTTTAATAAATATTCTACGACATTGTGCACATCGCTCCCTAGACGCAAAGTAAGGTTAGTTTAACTAGCTTGTGTTATGGTTTCTAGATTGTTGATAAACATCTTATATACTTTTTTGTAAATACACACTTATTATACATAGAAACACCCAGACCAATGCAAATAGATCTTTTAATTCCCTGTTTAATAATTGTTTACTTACTTTTGCTTACTCTAGCAGAAATTAAATCAACATGTTTACGGAAGTTTAGATTTGTGTCATCGTCACACTCAGATATTTCGTTGTTTGTTTTTATTAATGTGGGACAAAAGCATGCAGAGTCAGCGCAGTTCATTAGTGTTACTCATTGTAAACAAAATGTATTTTGTTTTTCGGCATTTAGGTATTCGTTTTTGCATGTAAAGATATAGGGGAAGGTGGCCCAGAACGGGTAAGCTAAGGAAAGGGGCCTTTTAAAACATGTTTAAATAATTATATTGAACTTTTATTTATATGCTTATAATTGGCATGTAATGAACTTTTATAAATGATATGACAAACATAAAGTTTTCTTAAAATTTCAATGAAAAATAATAAATAACAAAACCTTTCCATTTACCCGTTTTGCCCGAAGGGGTGGCCTAAATCAGGTAAGCCTTCTGGGCAAAACGGGTAGGACAAAACTATGAGTATTAAAGCTTCAACACCGAATTATTTACAAACTAATTCACAACCATAACAATCGGTATTAGTGTAACTTAATCCTAAAGTAACTTAAGTAAATAATTTGTTTGTTTTAAACAAATTAATGCCAGTAATCACAATAATACGAGCCTCGTCCAGAATAGGCTGTGCAAGCCTCATGTGACCATAGCTCACAAACGTCACACCTGATCTTTTGCAGGTGGGTCTATGAAAAGCTCATTCCAAACAAGACACCTGTACTCCGTTTTTTGTTTTGGATTGCATTTGGGTCCTCGTTTAATTTTCATAGTATACGTCCTGGTGGCTTCAGTTTCTTGCTCGTACTTTCTTGTGCTTCTGTATTAATGTTAGGTATTTTAAATCTTTTATTCTATCTTCCTTCTCTTTCTACTGTTCTTTTATAGGTGTGCTATATATATATATTTATAGGTGTCAGGACTTCAGCTCTTAGGTATCCCATAGGGCGAAATTAACAGCAACATCAGCTATAGCCAAGAACCATCCAGATAAATGTAATGAAAAAAAAAACAACGAAATCGTTTAGGAGATAAGTAGTAGCTAAGTTTATAGACGCGATGGATTCTAGAGAAAACTGTAATTTATTTCTTTGGATATAAAAAAATATTACTTATCCAGAATGTTACATAAAATATATGAGATTGGGCAAATCGGGTAAGGGCAAAACGGGTACCTATTTTGCCCTTACCCGATATGCCCAAGAGCATGCTTTTATTTGTAATAAAAATATAATCTCAAAATTAAACAGATATATACCACACAATAACACAAATTAGCACTCTTATTGACATAAAATAATATAGTAAAATTGATAATAACCCTTCAACAGCCATTTTCGAGTATTCGTACGTACCATAATCAATATTTTTTTAGTAATATTGACCAAAAACTTTAATAAGTTCTTACTTTGGAACCGCGTGTACGCGTCGCGCGCGGTCACTGCCTGTGATTGGTGGGACGCGTGGCTAGGGAGCTACATACACAGATACTCAATTGCGTTAAAGGCGCGCAAATTTGAACGCTTACCTGTTTTAGGCGGTCTACCCGATTTGGGCTAAGTTCCCCTAAGACCAAATTACTAATTTACTAAGGTATTCTGCCGGTGCTAAGTCCATAAAAGTAGCTAGTATTCAATGCACTGGTGAATTCTAATTATATCTTAATTATCATACAAACATGGTACGTAACTAACAAATACAAATAAAAATTCTAAAAAATAAAAAAATAAAAAAACAATTAACGAAGATCAATTAAGTAACCCCCTCTCACCGTATCCGACGCAAAGGTGGGCACGCTTGCCGCATTGCCCCGTTGAATGGCGATAGCCAACCTTTGCGTCAGATACGACCCAGAGCGGGAGTCGCCTGTTTTCTCCCTCTTACGCCCCAGTTCGCTCACTCGATACCCCAACCACCCATCGTCTCCACTACAAATGGGATAAACAAAATATTGCCTCAAAAACGACGCATATTTCGTCCGTTGGTGGTGAATTTGTGATGACATAAGTAGCTCAACTCTCCGTGAACGATGTTCAATGCAAATTTATTTTAGAGGTCGTACAGGTACCAAAAAAGAGGTCATAAGGGCACTTTTGAAAAAGGGTCCAAACTTTGAGGTCCTACGGGTACGTCGCCAAATCAACACGTTGTATACATGGATGGATGAAAGAAGATTGACGAAACAGATATATGAGGCGAGGGTGAATGGGCAACCTGGTGAAGGCCGACCTAGGCGTACATATTCTAATCAGATCTAGGACGTTTTGGAGAAAGGCCAGGTCAAAAGTACCCGGAACTGGCGTATAAAAACAATTAAGTATGAAAGTTGAAGAAGCGAAAGGAGTATGCCAAGATCGTAGCAAGTGGAAAGATGTTGTCTCTGCCTACCCCAATGGGAAAAAGGCGTGATTTGTATGATGTACTTATGTATGTACGTATACATGAGCACGCGACGACAACGCCCGTCGTACCCTTTTTAAAATAGAACTGCCTCCGTTATCTCAGAAAACTACCTGTCCTATTAAGTTTATTTGGTAACAAATACTTAAATAATTAACACAAAATGATTCTAAATATATCGTGACCACCATCATTAGTAGCAGTCACGTCCACACTCGCGGATAATTTTATAGACGATTAGTTGATAATGGCTTCGTTATTGACAATGATTAGGTACCTACGTCATCATATTAAAATGATCTACAGTAGCGGCACGATATAATGGCCGGTTTGACACATTACAATAGTGATGTGAAATGTCAATTTACTCTCGATAAAAATATAATCAAATCTATAAGTTTTTATTGCAAGCAGTACTTACCTGATTCAAAAACTTTAGTAAAAAAATATAAATTTTTACCTACTAAATACATTTGAACGAACTGAATATTGGAATTAGGAATGAAAATGAGTATATATTAATCCAGCTTCCTTCAGTGATTGCACTAACTTTTATCTTATTGGATACTCCTTCCGTAAATAGTAGCTACACACATGTCTTCGACTGGTTTTGCTTGTTTTTTTTTCGTTTTAATGTGTGAAGTTTATTTTCTTCTGTGCCAGTCTCGCCAAATTTTTCTTTAGTTATCTATTCGTCTAACAGTTATAGGTAAAATTGACCTTCCATTTTGAAATTCACGATCGAAATGTTACGAAGGCGTATCTATAAACGAACACACATGCCTGACCGTACGTTCGGCCATATCGACGAAATCTACAACAAAAGGCGTAAACAGAGTAAGTTGAGGGCCACCATTATAATTATCACTGTTAGTGTATGTAATGGGGACCCCTTCCTGAGACTTTACCATCAGGTGAGATTTACCATTTAGCTTACCATCAGGAGGTCTAAACTATATCGCAATCGCAGGGCACTCCTAGTTTGTACTTTTCGAAGCAATGTCAAGTCGAAAATGCTTTGTTTTGAAGTAAGTTTGCCGGAGGTATTATTGGGCTTGCTAGTGGTCCTAGTGTCGATTATATAGATTTTATTTAAAAAAATTGAATTTCGAAAAACAAATACCGAGTTGTGTGAAATAAGTACACCAATAGGTAATTATAATCTTATAAAGATAAAAAATATATGATCGTGGGACACTAATATACATTATATAATTCAGAAATCAATGTAATAAATAAATATTGTGTCCTAAAATTATACCTACATTCGATAAAATTTTATGACTTACTGTACGTCACTATTGACAATAAAGAACAGCAATTTGCTCTTTCAAAATGTCACAATAATCAATACGAAACTTCATGAGCGGACAAACGTCAAACCGGCCATTATATCGTGCCGCTACTGTAGTTTTAGTTATAAAGGAGGTAGGACACGACGGTATCTCCCGTCCGAAATGAGCTGTCCGACTCGGGTACCTCCGCCCTACAGAACACCGCGGCCATAATAACCATCGTGTTGTATTCCCGCCGGTAAAGAGCTCACTGTACCCCTCCCCCCCCTTCCTAGACTCTCCACTCCATCTTAGCCCTCACCCTTCCCTTCAGGGTAAGCAGCGCGTGTGTGACACCTTTCGTGTTGCACACGTCCATAGGCCACGGTGACCGCTTCCCATCAGGTGGGCTGTGTGCTTGTCTGCCATCTACGTGGTATAAAAAAAGGCAGGCAAGCCGGGGTCGACCTCGCAGAGTATACACTGACCAAATTAAGGAGTTATTGCAAAAAGGGCAGGTCAAAAGCACTCGAAACCGGTGGGCTTGCATGATAGGCTTAATGACAGTAGAGGAAGCGCGTGAAGTGTGTCAGGACAGAGGCAGATGGCGGGCTGTTGTCTCTGCCTACCCCGGAGGGAAAAAGGCTTGAGCATATGTATTGTATGTATGTAGTTTTAGTTTTTTTAGTTAAGAGATAAGTAGCTTTCATTATACAGCTTTTTTATCGTGCGGAAATCATCACGACCCATCCCCGTTGGCCATCGGGGGCCTCATCAAATGCTTTACCACATCCCCGGGACTATACTCGAGACATTACCTTCAGCTTACCATCAGGTGAGGTGGAGTCATATTGACGTGACCAATATAAAAGACAGAGTACAGTTCTATCAATTATAATTCCTTATTAGAAGTTTTCAATAATTTTTTTCTTGATTTCCCAGTTGATAAAGTACAGTTTTTGTTCATAAAAATGATCGCAAATTGATTGATGGCCCCAAAATCAGCGTTCTTCACCGACCAACCTCGACAGTTGTCCCTTGAGGCCGATCGCTCTATGCTCAAGGCGTCTCCGCTACAGGGTGGGCAGAACAATACGTTCAGTCATATTTTGTTACGGCTGTCTTGAAGGAGCTATTGTAAGATTAATGTTTTATTGATAGGACTTATGGGGCTTTAGTATGGGGCCATAGAGAATAAAGAGATCAGAAAATATGACTTTTTATACTACTTAGGTGGCAGACAACCACACGGCCCACCTGACGGGAAGTGGTCACCGTGGCCTATGGACGTGTGCAATGCCAGGGGCGTCACACTCCTGGAGAGGGGAGGGTTGGAAAGTTTTAGTAATTCGTAGTTAAGAGGGAATTGGGGGATGAGGGGGGATTGTGAGCTCTGGCTACCCTACTTACCGCCGGGAACGCAAAATGATGGTTATTATGGCCGCGGATGGTAAGCTAAAGGTAAAGTCTCAGGACTGGGGTCACCACCACATACACCGGTAGTGCTACAGTGGCGGCCCTCAGCTTGACGGCCTCATCAAATGCTTTTTTACGCCCCGCTTAAAGGCCCCGGGACTATAGGAAGAGGAAACACATGCGCTGGTAAATATTACCTACAATAAACACAACAAATATAAGTTCACAAAAGCCCATACGCCATCGTAACTAATTTCAAAATGTCTAACTAAACGGTATATGATGTTATTATCATAATGGTGTGGCAACACAGGTGTCTGTCGTACGTCGGTGGTTTACAGCAACACGGCAACAACAAGCAACAAGCCAACAACAGAAGGCAACACACTACAATGGATATTTGCAATGTGCTAACGTTACATGTCCGGGCATCTATCATTTGGTGGTTTGTGGTCCAAGCGATAAGCGATTGGATTGAATTCACTCAAAATGCGTTACATATAAATTAGTTCAACCAATCATCTGCTCATAGTGTCTAAAAGTGCAAATCTCACGAGATTAGGGCTCAAGCGAGATCTCACAAGTTTATGAATAACCAGTACTGCGAGATCTCTAAATTGGCGAAATCTCGAAATCTCGCAGTATTGTTATTTGTGTTTTTTTTGTGCAAAGTTGTTTCGTGTATTTTTTTTGCAAATAATCACAATATTTGAATAAACTAGAAAAAAAAGTAGGTAATAAGTATTACCTATAAGATAAACATTGTTTTTTCACGATTTTTGCAATAGACTTATCTATGCATCAAACATTGTTTGACATATCTGTCTATAATTTTTTAATAAACTTCTAAGTTGTATAAGAGATTGCATTCCCTAGTCAGAAGACTGATTGCAAGATACACTCTTAAAAAAATATAAATTACGGTAGGTATATCGCGACCAGCGTCCTATTAGCTCAATTACGAATTCATGCGAAAATTAAACATTTGAGTGAGTGAGTTCCCAAATATACCTACCTACCAAAAAGGCTACTGGGTGGTTCAGATCTAGAATTGGATCCAGAAGGTGGATCCACATTTTTAGGCTTTTTCACAGAATCCCTCCAGTGAGCTCTGGCTACTCTACTTACCGATGGTTATTATGGCCGCGGTCATCTGTAACTAAAATTTGAACATTATACATAAATACATACAAATCACGCATTTTTTCCTATTGGGGTAGGCAGAAACAACATCTTTCCACTTGCTACGATCTTGGCTTACTCCTTTTGCTTCTTCAACTTTCATAATTGTTTTCATACACGCACACTGGTTGCGGGTACTCTTGACTTGACATTTCTCCAAAACGTCCTTGATCTGATTTTAACAAAATATCTATCACATAAGCTTGTGACTTAGACCACACCGTTTTAACAGTAGTGTACCTGTCTCTGATTGTCACAATCAGACAAACAGACAAGTTGTCAGCAGGAAGGCATCGTTAATCATCCATCATGCCGCGACCCGGCTTCACTTGGATTTCAAAGGAATACTACGTTTATTCAAGTACCTACTTACTTACACGTGTCCCATAACTGGCACATAACTATTGATAATAGTGAATTGAAATTCTAATTCATTTGAACGAACATTTAGGTTTAGAATTTAAACACTGAATTTTTAACTTATCTATAGACACGATTATAAAATTGTTAATTAGTTGTGCATGTATAATGGAGACATTATAAAAAAAACTTGGGTTATGTTAAATGAACGATTGTGAACACAAAAGTATTTATTGGAATTTTGGTGTGTTTGTTTGCGATACACGCAAAAACTGCTGAACGGATTTTGCTGCGGTTTTTGCTGTAAGAAAGTTAGTGGTCGGATTTAAAATCTGTTGTATGTTTAATTGCAATTGGTTGAGTTTGAGTAGAACCGGAGATATTACCAAGAAACCATAGCCGACATCATAGGCGAAGCCGCGGGTGTCAGCTAGTTTAAAAATATACGTAACTAGCTGACCTTGCAAAGTTCGTTTTACAAAAACCATCAAAGAAATTGAAATATAATTATACCCTCCATGCGGGCATTAGCGGAGGCACCCAAGACTCCTATAGACATGAAAAAAATTCCGTCCGAATTCTTCAGTTCTCTCACAACGTGCTATCTAGATATTTACCTGATACAATAATTAGACGACTCTCAGTAGGTAGTTACAATTATTATTTATTATTTTCTGAAAACATTACAGCCAGGGTTGTCCCGAACAATTAATTTTATTTTTTATAAATCTCTAACTGAATCAATCAGAATAGTTTTATTTCACAAGTTACAGTTATTCTGTAATTTATACCTACATTGATTAGGTATACTCGTACACAATGATTAATATAAAGTACGTATGTACAATAATAATCATTAAATTTCACCACACATCGCCAATTATTTATAATTCGGTTGGTCAAACGATTGATTTCAAGTTTTTTAACTCCATATTCACCATTCGAAGACGGAGTTCTAAATTTTTGTTCATTTGAATCTTACAGGTAGTGAGCTTAATGTAATTAGAGAAATCGGTTCCTTGACAACCCTAACGACACTGTTTTACATATTTACATCACTACATAGTATAAAACAAAGTCGCCTTTTCTGTCCCTATATCCCTATGTGCGCTTAAATCTTTAAAACTACGCAACGGATTTTGATGCGGTTTTTTCCAATAGATAGAGTGATTCAAGAGGAAGGTTTATATGTATAATACATGCATCATATACTAAGGCTAATTTAGTATCAGCATTGCACCCGTGCGAAGCCGGGGCGGGTCGCTAGTACCTACTATAAACGCGAAAGTAATTTGTACTTCTTTTTATTTTTTTATCAAGGTCATCAGATCATTGAACTTGAAGAATTGACGGAAACAGTCTAGCTAGGTAGGTACACATTTAGGACGCATTGCCAAATGTTGCCGAATTGATAAAATAAATGTGTTTAATTAATACATTTAAAATAAAAAGCCGAATAATGTATAATCTTCCTAATAAATTGAGGCTAATTGTAGATAAAGGAGTCACTATCCATCACGACGTTTTAAGGTTTTCTCTAGCCTCTACAATATGGGGGTTTTCAAGAAGAGCAGTAGAAGGTTTTTACAGGGTGACGCCCCCTTTTTTTTTTATCGTGCGGAAATCCCCATGGATACCACCCCCGTCGGCTATCGGGGGTGGTTATGTCGGGATCGAACCGACTAAAACCGCACGCCGTCTCGGGCCTTAGTAACCGGGGTGTAAGGTTACCCAATGGGCATATCCCTCGCACCCCAGCTGACCCCGGGCCATCTACGGTTTTAAGATGGCCCCCTCGACCCCCCGAACAGGTTGCACACGTCCATTAGACCACGGTGAACGCTTCCCATCAGGTGGACCGTGTGCTTGTCTGCCACCTACGTAGTATAACAAAAAATTCCCATTCCGAACAGATGTCTACAGAGTATTTACACGTGTCTGCGTACATACACGTGTACCGTGTACCTACATACCGGCTCTTTATTTATTCAAAATGTACAAATTGATATTTTGGTGGCGGTGATAGAGAGAATAATTAAGTTTATTGTCAGCTGTTAGCTGTATGCTAATGTAGTTTTAATTCAAATAGGTATAAACAGCGTTGTTTTACGTTAATTTTATTGGTAGCCTAGTGGTATGGGTGATGGACTGCTAAGACTAGGTCTCGGGTTCGATCCCAGGTTACCATGGCACACACTAATGACTTTTCGATGCTTTTCGAAGTTATGTATGTATTTATCGCAGGTTTATAAGTGCCCGGTTAATGGCAATAGGCTCGCCACCTATTACATTGGGACCTAAACATAAACTGGCGAAATGTGGGTGCTAGCAACTCTGTCTACCCCTTCGAGGATATAGGCGTGAGTTTATGTTATGTAATTTTATTGGTTAGGTTACTTTTTGTTTTATACAACTTAGATGGCAGACAAGTACATGGCCCACCTGATGGTAAGCGGTATAGCGGCCTATGGACGTGTGCGACACCAGGGGTGTCACACTCGCGCTGCCGACCTTGGCGGAGGGGTGATTGGTGGTGGGGAAGGGAGACAGATTGGAGGGAGGGTGTGCTGATAGAACAGAATCCCTCCCGTGAGCTCGCTTTCACGCCCCGCTTAAGGACTCGGGACTGTAGGAGGAAGGAAACAATACCTACAATCGGGACCGGTGCTCGAATTATACGAAGAATTCTACCAACTATAGAGCTAGCTATGCTAAGCTAAGCTATGTTCAGTTAATCTATTCATTGGAATGGCAACACAGATCTGAACTACCTCAGGAGCTGGTCATCCCATCAATAAATAACAATCGCGAGTAAATATCTATAAGTACAATAGAAACTATTTCCCTATAAAAACTGTTAAAATCATGACCGTTTTAAACAAACGGACAGAGCGCACTGAACGAGACTGTGTCACAAAAATGCCATGTATGAGTATATTTTGGGTTGCAACGTGTTACCCTTGATTAAAATGTTGTTCCTAGCTTTTTTGCTGTCACTACGGTTTTTATACAATTTTACTACTCAAGACAGGCTGTATTTTTACCCGAAAACGCCGCAAAGGAGTGGTAATGTGTTTAATTTTCGTTACTTAAGCTGACTGAACCGAATGAAGTTTGCCGTGTAGTGGCTGACTATCTGTGTATAATGTATATGCATGCCGAATTGTACGAATATGCCAGTGGGTCGATTCAAATATCATCAGTTTTATTTTTCAACGTGTTAATTATCTTAAATTTTCTAATTTTTGACGTTTTGTAAGTGCCGGTTGGTCTCTCTATTACTAAATTAAAGATTTTTTACTTTAACTTTGACTTTGACTTTGACTTTGACTTTGACTCTGACTCTGACTCTGACTGTGATTCTGACTCTGACTCTGACTCTGACTCTGACTCTGACTCTGACTCTGACTCTGACTGTAACTTTGACTTTGTTCCATCCATAGATTTTATAGGTCCGTATAGTTAAAATCAACTCGCTTAAACAACAAAAAACGTCTTCAACTTTTCTTATAAGTAGCAAGAGTCACCTCTAGCTAATTTCATCAACAAAACATTCCCATTCGACAAAACAGCGTTGATTGCCTGACAAGTCGAAATAAAGTTATGACTTCACCTATTGTAACATAATTTGTTTTTTGGTACAACACTACTGTAGTGTTGTAACCGATGTTTATTTTCACTTGTGTTAAATATTTTTTGGTGAGTTTAGGGCCAAGAGGTTAAAGGCTTGATGGAGTTGACTGACGGGTGATTGGATTGTTGGCTATCAGCTAGTAGTGAAGGGCATGTGACGTTACCTCTGCTCAAATTTACCAGTCTTTGGCGCGACTAATTCTTTAAAAGAATTATATTTTCATTAAAATTCAGTAATAACAGTATATTTTAGCACTACTATCTAATACAGTTCTGTCGTATTATCTAAGTACAGTAGGTGACATTTTTCAAAGGATGAATTTAACATTAAGTATTTTAATTTCCATTACATACCTAATTATTTTAAAGTTTTAAATCTAGCGCATATTTTAATAATAGAAAAACATAAAATACTGACATAACTACTGGATATAAAAACTATCATAAAAATTAAGAAACTTAAAAATCGCGATTTGAATGCTCGCAAGATTAGTTCGGCTACGCTTCGCTAGATGGCTCTGGCTACATCCATGTGTCAATTAGTCTCATAGAAAGCAAGGATAATAAATACAAAAATATAATAAAAAAATTACACAAAGTAAATCAAGATTACAAGTTCGTTACTATTAGTTTTATTTCAACAATAAATTAAGTTGACTTTATACCTAGTCAGTTTACAAGAATTGAAATAAAACTCCCGGTTGCTAAACAGTAATCGAAATGTATGTTAACTTGTCGGCATCAGTGTAAGTAATAAAAAAAATAAACAAACTGCAAAAAATCCGTTACAAATAAAAAAAAAACAAACTACAATAAATTCCGTTACAAATAGTTTTCTTTCAAAATAAAACATTGTTCATATATGAGTCATTTATGCACACCTACGATAATTCCGAAGTCCATGCAAACAATTGTCGGTTTTCAACTTTGTTCTCATAAACAACAATAGATACAGTTATAAAATTAATTATTAGCAACCCTAAAATTAACACGACTTTTCTATGCATGTACCTACCCTGTAAGGGTTTGCCACGGGCTGCCGCGATAAGAACACCACTGTTCTTTTCAACTATGAGTACACTCACATCATTTGTTTTCGTTCTATCTAACTGTACCTACTATATTTTTATCCTTCGTGTAAACAAAGATAACATATTCAATGTAACAGTTGAAAGGAATTCTTTTACGGTTAAAACCAGTTAAAAAAATATTTTTTAACAAATAATGCCATACCAGTCATTGTAATTTTTAGATATCAATGAAACACTTAGGCTGAGCTCTCATTATAGACAATCTTATCTTATGTTTTTATTACATTTTATTTTTATTTATTCGGGAAACAAACAGTTACATAATTAGCTTAATCGTTATCCACGAGTTGTTTGTGTAGAGCGGTAAACGATGGAGGTAGGACACAACTGTATCTTGGGTCCGTATTGAGCAGTCCAACTGGGGTAGTACCTCCGCCCTACAGAACACCACGGGATTATCTGCCACCTAAGTAGCATAAATAAACACTTAATAGCAAGACACGTCTTATTTATTCAGAGTTCTATGGGCTACCCCCTAACCTACTCCTCTCCTCACTTTAATATGAAATTAATGACTGAATAAGATAACATTTTAGCAGAAATTAAAATTAACGCGGTCAAACCTAAGTACCTGGCGTTTTGTCTCTGATTCTCGGTCAATCTTAGTTCCCCCTAACATTATTGTACCGGTCTATGTCATGGACCCGGATAATTTACAAACCACTAAATCGAAATTATAGGTACCTACTCCAAGATTTGACTTCTTATTACGATTATATTATTTGTTTCAAATATAAATTTGTAAATACCCGTGTTATAGACGAATGATTACAAATTTATATTTCAAACAAATACCTACATAATAATGTAACAATTTGAGGTCATTTTGCTGCGTATTATTAGGTACGTAGTATCAAAGACCAATATCATGGTCTTTGGTAGTACTGGTAGTACCTACCTAACTATTTATTAATTCTGTGGTATTAAGTATACCTACGTACTTACCTTTTTTTATTCTTAAACGAGTACAACACACGGCCATTCTCCTGACTCAGCCATACTACATTCTTTTTTTGTTTAATTTCATGTTTTATGTTCATCAGTAGGTACCTACTTACATTTTGTTTAAAATACAAAATGACACATTCATTAAGCGTATAGATAAGGCGTGGAATTCCCTGCCTGAGTCTGTGTTTCTGAGAAGCTATAACCTGGGAATCTTCAAATAATTAGTAAATGGATAAATGATAAGTCTAGAGTACCCGGTCGGACAGTACGAATGTGAATTTCACTTTGTGGAATTTATATGTGCTAATCACATGATTTACTATCTGCTGACGGTGAAGGAAAAACATCGTGAGGAAACCCACCTGTCCTAGAAGAAATTCTAAGGACATGTCCGATCCACCAACCCGCATTAGGCCAGCGTGTGTGGATTAAGGCCTAAACCCTCTCAGTTCTCTCGTTAGAGGATAGGAGACCCGTGAAGGGCTTAACCCTCTTAGCTCTATCGTTAGAGAAGAGGAGACCCGTACCCAGCAGTGAGACATAAAAGGGTTGCTGTCAAATATAGAGTACCTAATCTAGAGCATATCGTCAGGTGAGATAGAGTAAAAACGTAAGCCTATCTTGAATGATAAAAAAACATATTTTTCATATTTTTTTTGTTATTTTAATTTATGGTAGTAGTACCTATCTAGTATACGGGAAAATTTTAATTGCTGTTCTAACAATTTCAACTATAGTAGTAAGAATGGTATTTTAATTACCGATGTTACTACCTACTAATACTACAGAATAACTAATAGTACTAATAGTGAGATTGGTAGTAACACGGTAAATAAACGATTTGTTAGGTAGATGTATTGTATCTACCTACCGAACTTGACAAATAAGGCTCTACTCAGACCTGTATGATTGCAAGAGTGCTTTGACCTAGGTGAATTAAAAATTCAAATTGTATTCTAAATTTCAATTGAACTTCAATGATAATATTTAAACCATTAGGTATTAGCATGCCTAATGATAGCCTATTTTAAAGTTACTTTGTCTGTTTCTATGTGTGGTTTAGAGGAAGTAAGACTTCTAAACTACACAACACATTTTGATACGATTTTTACTGTTGTTTAGATACTTCAAAAGGAAGGTTTATTGTGTACCTAAGTATAATTTTATTCATCCTAAAAATACCTTTTAGAAAACAGGATCAATTAATAAGAAAGGTTATCATAATAAATTTGAAAATTTCATTTAAATTCATTTCATTTTGAAGTTTTCTGGTGCATGTAGAAAGTGTAGAAATATATCAATTAATATTTTTTTAAATCAATTCTATCATTCTATTACTGACTTAACTTTGTGCAAGAAATAATTAGATACTTCGTTATCTAACTATTATAATAATCACTCTCATTTATTACTAATTTTTTAACTTACTAATTTCATAGGTATTTCATTTCCTAATTAGGTACACGCGTATACCATTTCCCGATGTTCAACATAGGTATCTACATACATAAGTAGATTGTTAGAATTTGGTGTTTAGAAGTGCCTGTTTATATTACAATAAATTACCTATACTATATGTACTAATTAGCGATAATTATTAGCATAATTAATGTAACAGTGTATTATTTGAACTATAAATATATTTATAGGTAATAATTTAAACACAAAATACTAATAAGGCGACATTTATGCTTTCATAAAGACTTAAAACACGGTTAATTTAGTGAAACATGATGTATACTGCTAGGATGAGGAATGTCTATAGACATTGTTATCCAGATAAGCTTTGATCTCTGAATATTGCAGAATATAGGTAGGTACACTACTACAGAAACAGCCTCTCAAAGAGTTACGAGAGTAATTAAACCATCTCGCAACTTGCAATTTGTACCTTAGGTACAGTCAGCGCCAAAGGTTGGTTAGCAATTCTAATTTATTGATCACCTTAGCTCTAAGACCTTTAATATATCAATAAACAAAACTATAAAACATAAGCTTTGTCCTCTGGAGATTATAAAGCTACATATAAATTAATGACTGACTTATGTATTCCAATGCAAAAAGGATTTGTAAATATTTTAGTGTTAATCGACTTTTATCGCTGACTGTACCTTTGTTAAAGAGAAATTTAATTTGTCATTACCTATGAATAATTATATTTGTAGTTTAATTTGTTCGACATACTTACCTATGGTCTCACAGTCAGAGGAGATAATAACGATGGTGACTCCTTGGGTGCAGTTGAAACTCGACGCTCTGATGATGATGTTGATGGTAGCAACCAACCAACCAACCAACTAGTGTCAAACGGCAACCGTACAAACGGACTAAGGGATAGAATTCTTTGCTTGTATCACGAGGAACCGAAAGGATATAATTTGGTACATCGTGGTGAAATACGGTTCTTCAACTTCCAGTCTAATCCCACCCTCGATCAACATTAGTGACCCACAAACATACCAAGTAATGAAACTCGGAAAGGAACATTAAACTATCTTGAAACTTGAATCGAAATTATTGAGAAGTAAATTGCTGGAGTTATAATGATAAGATATCCATCTACGTTGTATTTGCAACACCTAATAACTTGCGTATGGTCATATAATTGGCTAAATAATACGTTCTGCCTATCTACTTGACTGGTCATAATGCCTGCATGTTTTATTTAGAACTTCTCATTATCTTCAAGCATTAATATTCATTTATTCAGAGTTCAAATTAATTAGTAGATAAATTTGTTCTTACATGATGTCTGATATTTGTTTATCGCCATTTCAAAGTAATAAACTGTTCGACCATGACTACTATCCCTATTTTAAACATCCCATTTGATGGTTTATTCCAAGAACCGTTTCCTTGAACTAGTCTCATTGTTTACAGATCGCCGTCGCTCACGACAACGAATTAATCTTTCTTAACAATACTGTTGTAATCTTCTGTGTTTTACATAACAAACAAATACAAAATATTAGTCAGGATTAAAAAACTTAAACTTTGGTTAAGAATTCCATAAAAAGTGTGAAGTGAAAGTACTGTTACAACAGATTGTATTATAATCTCGGTAAACCCCAAGATTAGAGATAAATCCGTCTCTTTCAATAAAAAAGCAATTGACTGGTGCGAATTCTCAGTAAGGGGGTCAAATAAAATAAAGTTTTAAATTTGAACAATATTTTAGTTTATTATAATAACTCTTTTATCTTAATCGTATAATCTAGATAATAAATATACAACTTTGGAACTATATACATCAACGATAATGCGGAATGCTTTACAGAGGTTACAGGGGCTAATATTGCAAGCTTTTGAGATTACCTCCCTCTCCACTGGTCCTTTTGCTACACTATAACTAAATCACAGATAAATTAAACAGTTTTGAGTCTATTTGGAGTTTTTCACTGCCGCGTTAGTACAGTAATTGGCTTGTAAATATGAGGCGTCAGGGGGTGATGCGACGGGGATGGTAACTCAGGGCTTGAGGTTCCAGAATTCGTTGGAGAATGCATCATTGGTGGCGAGGGCGGCAATAGAGGAGATGTTTGCGCCAACATTGCTGATGTCTGCGCTAACTGAGAGTTTTGTAACAGTGGTGATTGTCCCAGAAAATGTCCCGACGGCATTCTATCATATAAAGATGGTGAGTATGGCATACTTGCGTATCCCATTGATTCAGCGCCACGGAAAGCTGGATGAACTGCACTTGGGGCGACGGGTGGTGTCTTCATTTGCATTGGAGCATATCTTTGGTATAGCAGTTGAGAATATAGACCAACTAGTTGAGAGTAAGTTGCAGGAGGATATGCTCCAGGGATAGCCGCTCCAGGAAACAGCGGCCGTTTGAAGCAAGCGAGTCGAGACCGGCCGTTGAGTGCCGACCGACGGCGAAGCTTTCCCGTGGTACCACCAATGAATACATCTTCTGCCGAGGCGTCCAACATCCAGTAGTTGCCTTTGCCAGGGTCGTCGTAATGCCGGGGCACTTTCACAAAGCACTTATTCAAACTTAAGTTGTGGCGGATAGAGTTTTGCCATCCCTGACGATTTTCTCTGTAGTACGGGAAATTCGTCATAATATACTCGTAGATTCCGTTAAGAGTGAGTCGTTTCTCGGGGCTGTTGCGAATAGCCATCATGATCAAAGCGTTGTAGCTGTACGCCGGTTTCTCATGTTTTTTGTCCTTTTTGTCATCATCGTCCTTCGGCTTGGTGCAATCGACGGGCTCGGTTCCCGTCACGTCGAGTTCCGAATCGCTGAGATCCGCCTCGGAGGGCGAAGCGCCCGTCGACGAGGCGGTAGGCGACGGTGCAGGAGCCGGCTTGTTCATCAGTATAGAATTAATACTAAAATCTCCTTGAAATTTCACCATTTTTAGACACTTGTTTTACACTTGTTAGACGCGATATGTGTGCGCTCTGCGGGCAAGGAGAGAACTGGCGCGCGCGGAGGCGGGCGGCCGGTTTTATACGGCGTTTCACAAGCCCCGCCTCTATGGCTTTGTGTGGGAGCCGCGGCGAATCAGAGAGGTAGCTTTTTGTTACATAGAGTCCCGCCTTCCGGGCCGTAAGCTCCCCTCGCCTCATAACTCCTCACCCCGCTCTCCCCCCTGTTCAAGCTCTATACAGCGTGTAGTTTTATTTGTGGTGCGCATGCGCAGCCGACCAGTTTATTTATTATCTGCCGTTTTATTGTCGAACGCGACTATTATAAATCGATTGTGGTCTGTTATGTGATTAATGGGCATTGTAAAAAATTAAGTGTAGGACTGTTTTAAATCATTCAATTTGAGTAGATTGATTTTTGATAGTCATGTTATTGTGTAGAATTTTTGAGTATAATTACGTTGTAAGAGATGTTGGTGCATTGTGCATCGCGAGCCTTTCTTATAGCTATTGGTAACAGGCCTTCGGGCTCCTTAGTCATATAGTCATTATACTTTCGTAAAAAATTAAGTGTAGGTACGTTAGTTCTACTATTCAATAGTTCTCTTTCTTGACATGGATAGGTGCATGTTGGGTAGGTATTAAAAGTTCTTTCTTCCAGGCCCATAGCTATGTTTCAAATAACGTAGAAGTAGGTTATTAATAATCTAACTATAATAATGCTAATTGTCGTTTAAATGACAGGCGAATCATTAGAAACGTACCTACTTACATTCTGATTATATTTTCAGAAGTAGTACTTAGGTAAATGGAAATACTACACAACAAAATAAATTTTAATGGATTCTATTATTGGAATGACACATTGTCCGTAGAATTTGTGTCCCAAACGTCTTCGAGTCGAAATTTTTAAGCAATTGCTTGCTAACTATTTCCAATGATTTTCTGATCGAAAAAAAATTATCATCCAGGACGGGACTTGAACCGTTGTTATAGAATCATTGGATTCTATTATGATTCACGTAGTAGTTATTTTCCCGTAACCACGGCCACAGATAATCAACTTTTAAACTTTCGCGTTCCATGATTATTATACGTAAACGGGAATTAACGCGATCATGGTATAGGTATATACATACCTTTGGAATGCCTGACGTTTCGACCAGGTTACACCGGCCGTGGTCACAGGCTGACAGACTAATTCCCGTTTACGTATAATAATCCCAGATAATCAGTTGAAATCATTATAGACAATACATTTACACGAATACATCGCAAATCAGTTAAGATAGTTATACCTATTTCAATTTGTTTTCTATCATTTGATGATGATGACTTTACATTAAATCTGTAGGCACATTACTTATTAACACAACTTATCGTAACATTCAAATCGCAATTACAACTAGTGGAATTTATTTTTAGAATAGAATAATTAAATATCGTTCAACACTGGTCTGAATGTATCTTTAAATATTATAGAACTAAAAAAAATCTCGTGAACCAATTCGACTAATTAAAATTAAGTTTAAATCAACATTACTTGCATATTTAGGTGCCCACTAAAGCCTTCGGGGTACAAGTCAACCTCACTTAGTGCAGACTTTTCTCGAAGGTTTTGGGGCTATGAAGGGATTGTATTTTGACATCTATAATTTGTTTTCTGGGCCTCGATTCAGCTAAATTAAATGTTTTTTATAAGTGGGACCGGTGGGTGTCACGCGGTGCTGCGGCGACAATCCTCTTTTGATGAGGTCGTCAAGCTGAGTGCTACTATGGTTAAAATGGTACGTGTATGTAATGGTGACCCTCTTTCCTGAAACTTTACCTTCAGTTTACCATCAGGCGAGGTGAAGACAAATTTATGTGTCATAAATAAAACAAAAACAATACACAAATTATTTATTTTATGATATTTGAATTTAGAACATTATCATTAGAATTTGAAAACCTCATGTATTATTAACTAAAACGACATTTGACATAGTATTCTTAAATATACACATTTTTCTGATAATTCTTAGAAAACATAAACTTGCAATGTGTTTCGATTTTTCTGATGGGAAGTGTAGATTCGATTTGAAGCAATTCGATTGCGATCGTTAATGAATCAGGTCGTGAATCCATTTGAATGGAGAGCATGCATTAAGTACTTGCATAATATACTTATTATTATAGAATCGCTGAAAGAATGCGTTCCTGACAGGTTGTGAGCGAACTGGCGATGTAACTTTAAGCTGGTGTATAATTTACGGCAAAATTTTAAATATCGCTTATTGACCTTTTTAACGAGTGATAACATTAAAAATTTAATTACTGTGCCAATTTACAATACACAGATTAATTTTGGGCTAAAATGATTAATAATTAATTAATTAAAAATATAAAATCAATAGTTTTTAAAAGTCATACCACGTCAAACTTCGTTGTTTCAAGGTTATGTCAAATGTTCGCTTTCTTAGTGATGAGACAAAATAACAAGGCAATTGTAACCGCATATTTTAGTAATCTTAATAATAATAATCTGTTGGTTGAAAAATATAAAATAGTACGTTATAATTTTATAATTTGTAATTTTGTAATAAGCCCCTACCCAAGCTAATAGAAAGAATGAATCATATTTTTATAATGAATGAAACGAATATGATTTTTTTTTATTATTTCAGGTAATAACCCATCATTACAATTAATAATCACATAAAATAAATAAGAATGAAACAAAATTAAAAATTAAAAATTGGAAAAACAAATAGGGCGGATAGATAGCCAAATTAGAATAAAATTAAAATTAAAATGAAATTACGTTGTCACAATTGCTGACTGTGATTATTATTATGTTATTGTAAGTTGGGAACAGGTTTAGAGAACGGTTCTAGGTACAAGTTATTTATTGTACATAACTAGTCATGACGAATTGACATGTGTCAGGAACGCATAGTCTCAGCGGCCAAACTGTAGTTACGAAATAATACAATAAATAGTTTTTAAGTACGTTTATCAATCCAACGTAGATTGTGCAGATAATACGGGTTTTCCCAAGTGGTACAATGAACTGTATTTTTTTGTTGATAAGCTAAATCCATCTTATTTGAAAGTATTTAACGCTAAAGGATTATATAGATTGCGTGGTTAGGTGATAAGCTGTCACTATATGAGGTAGTATGATATAATAAGGGACATTTACAGATTCAAAGTAAACTATGCCAGTTTATATCGAAGCATTGCAGCTAGACCGTTGTTGTTGGACTTTTTAGGGCTCCAACTACCCGTAATGACGCCTGCTCTCCGATGACGACCAGACCAATACAAATACCCATATTCATGCATACACATAATTTGCTCTAAGCGGGGATCGAACCAGGGGCCTTACTCCGAAAAACGAAAATATTCGTATCCGTTGACGTTTTGACCATTTAGCTACCCCGAAAGTGTTTCGTTTCGGATTTCTTCGATCGTTTGACATTGAGGTTGTCGATCGTTATCAGTACACCTCCTACTCCCAAAATACATTTGACGTTTTCGCTGTCGTTATTTGACAAATGGTCCGTTTTCGTTCGATCCGAAACGTTCATGTTCGATTTTCAGAGTAAGGCCCCTGCACCTCCTACGCAACGGCCACGTTCACTACCGCTACGCCATAGTGAATGTCCTAGAATAATAATAAATCAATAATAGCAATTCATTTATGTTCCACTGCTGGGCACGGGTCTCCTCTCCTCTAACGAGAGAGCTGAGAGGGTTTAGACCTTAATCCACACACGCCTAATGCGGTTTGGATCGGACATGTCCTTAGAATTTTTTCTAGGACATGTGGGTTTACTCACGATGTTTTACCTTCACCGTCAGCAGATGGTAAATCATGTGATTAGCACATATAAATTCCACAAAGTGAAATTCACATTGGTACTTGTCGGCCGGATTCGAACTCGATACCTCTGAAAAGAGGCCGCGTCCTTATCCATTCAGTTACCATCCTAGAATATTAGTAGTTATTTAACGTAGTCAATAAATCTTACACTTATCAAGGAATACTTCGTATCTGCTTTACATAAATCGGAATTATCAAGCGAACAATATCCTCGTGTGATAACGCTGATAGCTCTTATCAGTGTTTGTTTGACTAAGGTGTTGTAAATATTGACCCAATCTATTGTATTTATGCGCCTTGATTACGTTGTGTAACTGTTGACAATGACATTCAGAAATTGTAAGAAATAAGCTGGTTTTCCGTGGCACGAAGCTATATTGATGAAATGGAAACGAATAATATTCTGAAACTATTACAACGGTTTCGTTTAAACTTGCTATTTATTAGGTACACTAGCTGTGTCCCGCGGCTTCGCCCGTGCCATACTTCGTCCCCGCGGCAGAATAAAAAGTATCCTATGTCCTTCTCCTAGTTCTAAGCTACCTCCCCATAAATTTTCAGCCAAATCGGTCCAGCCGTTCACGTGTGATGCCGTGACTAAGGGAAATAGGGATTCATTTTTAACCGACTGCCGAAGAAAGGAGGGTAATTTTTTTCGAGACTATGTATGTATGTATGTATGTATGTTTAAACGGTTTTTATATATAAAAGATAGCGCAATAAACAGATATCTATTCATTAGAGTTTTTTTATACAACGTAGGTGGCAGACAAGCACACGGCTCACCTGATAGGAAGTGGTCACCGTGGCCTATGAACTATCCTACTTCGACAAGTCTGCGCAAGAGCCTCATCCGCCAATCTGCAAGAATACCTACTAACCTACTTGCTTGAAGCTAGTTAGAGCCCCAAACATCTTGGTGGGCCCCATACACCTTTATTGCTTTTTAATCATTTATTTACCATCTCAGTATTAAAAGATGGTTCTCAAAAAATCTATTATCGCGTTGACCCGTATCTATCGACGGATTGATATCGCCCGACAAAGTCTGTTGCTTAGATCGAGTTAGCTGCACAATGGTACACCTGTGACGGCCGTGCGCAAGCGCAGCCCAGTCATGCTCATGTGATAAGAACATTGACGTAGGAATACTTGGAGAGGTCAGTTTTAAATGCAACTTTTATACAATAGTACCACTAAAGACGATTTTTTTTATACCACTTAGGTGATAGACAAGCACACAACACATATATTATCGTAGTTGTAGTGCGTTTGATAGTTAAGTCGGACGTTCGTAGGTTCGATTCCTGTTCAGTGCAAATATTTGTATGCATGAATACCTATGTCTATTTTGCATTGGTCTGGGTGTTTTTGTGTAGGTATACCTTATATGTATATAGTCACAAAAAAGTATCCATTCAGCTACAATCGTTTACTTGTCATTAATCTGGAATACAAAGAGATCCTAGTACTTAGAGATGAATAGGACAATAGATACCCTGGCACTCTGTGTTGGTTAAAGTATAGGTACCTAACCCGTGTGTTGTTTTAATAAAAATTTTGACATAATAGTCAAATTCTATATTTCAATGGGTTGTAAAGTTTGGCTAATTTGTAGTTACACTGAAAACTGCTGAAAACCGACTCCACTGAGTTCAGAAACTACTCCCAGGTTATAGCTTTCCGGGGTGCGGGCCGGAACCTCCACGTGGTGCACCTGGGCAACGGAGGCGAGCAGCGCCTCCCACTCGCCACGGGAGACGCTGCGGCCAATCCGGCCGGGGTGGCCTTCTAGAGGGCTGCTCAGAGGCTCTCCACGTGTCCCTCTGACTTGCAGATGGCACAGTGGGGAGCGAGCGGGGGGGAGCTGATTGTCTGCGCGCCGACGGTTGGGTGACAGGACGGCCGCCTGTCACCCTACACCCCACCGTCAGCGAAGTGGTGCGATGCTCATAGACAAATATTTGCACTGAGCGGGAATCGAACCCGGCGTGTCGTTGCAGTCGGATGCACTACCGCTAGGCCACGGAGGCTGTCAAACAAAATTCAAAATAGATGCCACATCCACTTCTCCCAGTTCGGCGAACAGTCGGTACATCACTAGTCGTGTCGGATTAGTGTCGGTACAGTCACACGTCGCGCTCACACCCGAGGGCCTCGATTCTGCTAAAGACAAACCACTGATATACCACTGACACTCTGAAAAATGCCATTTAATTGTAGACTTTATTGTTATCAGGTCAAAGTTTAAAGTCAAATTATATTTTGTAGAGCGAATGAAAAAGTTAAATGAATTCTTTTCATTTGATTTTAGACTTTAACTGTATAAATTTTAAGTCTACAATTAAATAGCATTTTTAGAGCGTACCCGACCGACGACGGATCGGCGGGCAGCGATCGGATCACACTCGGTGCGACCATTGTGGGAAGATTATGTTGTCGTTTAGCTAGTTTTGGTTAGGATGACAAAGATTTTCAAATAATGTTCACGGCGGTATACCAATAGTGATAGACAGAAGTATAAGTCCTTATAAATAATAATAATAGCAACCCATTTATGTCCCACTGCTGGGCACGGGTCTTCTCTCCTCTAACGAGAGAGCTGAGAGAGTTTAGACCTTAATCCATACACGTGGCCTAATGCGGGTTGGTGGATCGGACATGTCCTTAGAATTTCTTCTACGACATGTGAGTTTCCTCACGATGTTTTTCCTTCACCGTCAGCAGATAGTAAATCATGTGATTAGCACATATAAATTCCACAAAGTAAAATTCATGGACAGTACAGTGTCCTGCCGGATTTGAACTCGATACCTCTTAGTAGAAGATTTTGGAGTAGTGGGGCCCACACTACTCCAAAATATTGCCAAGTTACTGCACTATACGTGCCTTAAAATGTGCCGTAAAACTTTCGCCCGTATACCGACTTTACAGGCAACCAATTTTTGTTGGAAAACCATAAAATTTCATCATCTGGTTTATCATGAATCGTTGTTCCGAGACTTTTATCTTTGAGCCCGGCTCTTGCTAACGCCAAAATGATAATGATGATGATTGAATCAAAACTATATAATTTATAAACAGTTTTTACTAACCAAATCCCATACAAACCAACCCATATCTCTGAACATGTCACTGACACATCCGAGCGCGCACTAACTTCGTACGACCCGTCACATTGTCTAGCACAGATAGTGACGTAAGCAGCCATGCGTGTGACGTCACCTGACGTGCGCCGGCGCAACCGCTTTGATGTTGAGATATCGATTGACCGCCATCTAGCGAGCTTCGTGGTGACATTAAGTGCTAGTCCTCTTTGTGTTGTGTGGTGGTCGAGTGGGAAATGGCGTGTGAACTTTTTTTATACAACACACATGTAGAATTACGCCTCTTTGGCATAGGGGATGTTGGTAGAGACAGCATCTTTCCACTAGTTATTTCGCTATGTCCGCTTATTGTTTTTGTTTGGTATTTTGACCGAGAGCGACTACAATCTGATCTCCTCTTGAGAGTAGCTAAAGACCAATTCTTCGCTACCAAACTAGACAAGAATTCCTTTTCAAGATTTAGTTTTTTCATTGAAGATTCATGAAAAGATCTTACAGCCGCATTTTTTTTTATATCGGTTACGTCAAGATGACTTCACCTCACCTGATGGTAAGGTAGAGGTAACGTCTCAGGAATGGGGTCCTCATTACATACACCGACAGTGCCATAATGGTGGCCCTTAACTTGACGGCCTCATCAAATGCTTTTTCACGCCCCGCTTAGGACCCGGGACTGTAGCATCTCAGACTACCCAAGACTGTAGTACCGATAACATAGGGCTCTGTACACAAAAGTAAAAGTAAATATGGCTGCTGCTTATATTCATCTCTGGGCATCGTATGACTTTTTGATGCTTTTCGAAGTTATGTGTGTATTTATCGCAGGTCGCAAGTGCCCGGTTAATGGCAATAGGCTCGCCACCTATTACATTGGGACCTAAACATAAACTGGCGAAATGTGGGTGCTAGCACCTCTGCCTACCCCTTCGGGGATATAGGCGTGAGTTTATGTATGTATTATTTGGCTTCGTTCACTATAAACGGCTTTTCACTGTCTTACCAAATATATTTTGCATGCCATAGCCGTTGTGTTGTATTTTCGCGTAGGACGTCCAAGTTAGTTCAACTGCACAAACACACTCGTTACGACCAAATAAACGAGAGTTTTAATAACCTGTGTCAATATTGTTCGCGTCTGGTAGATAAATTAATACCCACCATCTTTTTCAACAAGTAAATATTGTATTCTCGACAAATGTTATGTAAAAGACACGATAAATAAACACGTTATGGGTCATTGCTGATAATCTTAGTTTGCAGAAGTAAATGAGATCGTAAATACCTTCGTTCTCATTAGATCTAGAAAAAAGGGAGGATACATTTCTTTAAAACTGACTAAACAAGTAAAGTCATCTGGGGGCTACCACAATCACTAGCAATATTATTTCAATCTTACTTTGTGACCTTCATAATTTGAATCGGACCATTGCATCGGCGTCGACGGATATACTACCAATGTTATGTGGTCAAATAGTATCCCTTAGATACTTTGTCTCGCTTTTATGGATATTATGGATATTTTAAACTATATCAGCTAGAAAATCTTATGTTTCAACTTGACAGAATTATACTTTTTTTTCTACCACTTAAGTAGCAGAAAAGCGCACGGTCCACCTAATGGGAAGCGGTCACCGTGGCCTATTGGACGTATGCAATAGAGGCGTCACACTTACGCTGCCGACCCTGTGATACTTGACTCAAGATGAGTAGGGTTTAGGGCCTTAATGCCCCTCCATCGAGGAAGCACCAGTCCATCACTATCGATATTAAGATGTGGTGTCTGTTGTTGGTATTTTATTATTTGTGCATCATGTTTGATACACATATAATACCTCATCAGATCACGATTGAAACAGCCAGCATCTTTACATAGATACAAATGAGACAGATCTCGTCTCCTGAGTCATAGCATGAGATCACGACATTAGCCCCGGCCCGTGCCGTGCCTCCAATTGTCGGAGCGTAATGTTTGTGACCCGCACCTTAAGTAAGGTTAAATAATTGATGCCGACACTCACTTTACCAGTAAGGAGATAGTGATGGGATATGTCATATAATTTTGGAAACTGGTATCTATAATTTCTGGTATAGGTAGGTACACATACTTACTATGAAGTATTGGTACAAGTTCGAATTATTCAGGAGCATTCACATTCAATTCAATTTTAAAGTGTAGGTACTTATTGTTATGTATTCGAAACTAATTCAGGTTTCGTATACTTTATCTTTAGTATTGCGGTTAGGTTAATTAGAATTAAAGTGATTAATGTTTATTACGTAACTAGCGACCCGCCCCGGCTTCGCACGGGTGCAATGCTGATACTAAATTAGCCTTAGTATATGATGCATGTATTATACATATAAACCTTCCTCTTGAATCACTCTATCTATTGGAAAAAACCGCATCAAAATCCGTTGCGTAGTTTTAAAGATTTAAGCGCACATAGGGATATAGGGACAGAAAAGGCGACTTTGTTTTATACTATGTAGTGATATTACAACTAATGATATAACAATATGTAATTACCGATTTATTTAACAACAATATTATAAAATGAAAGGTTTAATGACAGTAGAGGAAGCACGTGGAGTATGAAAGGACAGAAGCAGATGCTGTAAATAACAATCAAAGAAGCAGTAAGTGAATAATATAATAATAATCATATAATTTATGCCTGCTTGCATAAATTATAATTATGATCTAACTTATTTTATAGTACTCAAGAAATAACTACAAACCGCCATGCTAATAAATAATGCAAGCTAATGGCATGTACAATGAAGCAAGCGACGTTGAAATCGATATCTTCAATGTGAAAACTCGCGTTCTACTGCAGCTGATCAGCCGTTTATTTAATTAGAAGATAGTTGCTAGAAAATCACAACCAAAACATAGGTCACCACCTACTCAATTACCTACCTTGTCCCAATTATTTGGGGTCGGTTAACTCTCTCCTCAGTTAGGTACTCTCTTCCTAACATAGCCTCTTTCACGTATTCCATACTTTTTTTTCAATGGTGTGACGAGAATGGACAGACTAAGGAATGAGTATTATTAGAAGGACTTTGAAAGTTGCACCAGTGAATGTAAAACTAAATATTGGTAATAAATAAATATTATACGACATACTACTCAGCGCTATCTAAATCTAAAGTTAGCATAGTCTCACTAGTTAGTTTAAGATGCGGACAAACATATTATTTAATTTAAAATTTTCAATTTTCATTTCTCCCTCTCTCCTCTCTCCTTTTTCTGTCTCTTTCTTCTCAATTCAAAATCAATCATTATTATGAGCAACCTATTCTCACCAGTGATGATCGGTGGTATGCTAGTGTTGTACTTCGATGTTCGAAGATTGAAGGTATTTTGAGGAATCGACTCCAAGTGTATACGCATCTAGAGTAGACTTTCATGATGTTTGTCGGTCACTATAACCGTATTACCTATCAAACTAAGTTACAAACCACGGTTTCGGTTCTGGTATACGTTCGTCCCCTCACTAAATCTGTGAGCTATGCGTATGTATAAGTGGTTGAAATTAAATTATAAGTGGCGGGTCGCGCGTGGGCGTTTTTGTGCTCATACTTGTGGGTAGTTAAGATCACAGATACCATGGAAACAACATGGACATCCCTATAATATAAATCTGCTAGGTGCTTTATGACCTATCTTCTAATGTTTGTCCCACCTACTCTTACTACGAAAAGAAATTAAAATAAATGTATTATTTTTGCTATTATGGCCACGATTGCTATCTGACCTCCCAATCTTGAGAGGAAAGCCTGTCGTAGGACTTATCCGTCAATCAACAGGGTCTCGGACACTCTAAATGCTATTTAATTGTAAATCTTACCTCAATACAGTTAAAGTATAAAATCGAATGAAAAGAAATCATTAAACTTTTTCATTCGCCCTGCAAAATATTATTTAATTTAAACTGATAACAATAAAGTGGCATTTTTTAGAAGTGTCAATGGCATGACAGTGGCCTGTTTTAAAAGAATCTAGGCCCAGGTGTACTTACCTATCCGGCTTGCAGGTGATATTAGTTTTGGCCCCGAAGACGAATCTAAGAAAACGTAGAACTCGAACGGATTTCGACCCTAAATTCATTAGAGAGAATCTTTCGAGTTTCCGTAGTGACGTTTTAGTGCTAATTAGATCATGGCTCAGAGCGCACCGCTCAAGAAGTTGTGCCACATTATTCATTTCCTTATCCCGTCCGTAATTGTCTGTTTCAACAACAGTTCTCAGAAAAATACCAACGAATTGAGGAACACACTGTCGTCTTTTAAATAGTACACAAATTATGAATATTGTTTTCAAGAAAATAGATCTAAAATGAAATTTTTCGTGATATAATATTGTGAAACTGTTGTATTTCTGTGGAATATTTATCGCTTTATTAATAATATTGATGTTCTGAACGGATTATGATGATATAGACGGCCTATTTAGACTAGATTTACTAGATTCAATGGGCCATAGACAACGGCGACATCCGCCTTTTTTTTCTAGGTTTTTTTATGATACTGGAAATGACGCACTGTAAAGTTATAATTGTTATATAGTCTGTTTCTCAATATACCTTTTAAAACTAGACTGGGTTTTGGCGCCAACGCTGAAAAAGACATCGGGGCAATGTATCATTTTCTAAAATTAGTGTAAAATGTAGTATTATGTGTAAAAACGGTGAATTTAAAATAACATCTTCGGCAACGTGCAAGAGTTAGGAAAAGTGGTAGGTATATTACCGTGAAATTGTGCTTTTCAACGTTGATTCTGAAACTCCATAGAAGCGTTTTGTAAAGTCTCCACTATTTTACTGGGGTAAGACTATGAAGGAAGACTGATTTGACTATTGACTGACCTTGAATATGACTAAATGACGAAAACGCTGTAACATAATATTTCATTCGTAATTATTCTAACTTGATTTATCAATTTTACCTGACACTGGCATTCATATAATATTTGCTAAAGTAGGAAAAAAATAGTATAAAAAATGTGAGTCTTTCGTAAACCAGTCACCAATAGTGCAAGTTTTGTGACTCACCAGCCTCCAGGTATCCCCTCAAAGATGTGTCTCCGTGATAACTGCACTGTCAATTCCTAAGTTTACTAATCTTATATCAAAACAAAAAAAAAACCGTAAGTACCGGTCAATACGATAGCTCAGTAACCAAGCATATTAAATCTATAGTCACGAATTATTTTAATCAAATATCAAACATGTTACTACCACAAAAAAAAAAAACAAAAAAAAAGTTTCTCAAAGTAGCACTTGGACATAACATTTACCACTAATTAAAACGTCTTAAAAGACAGTTGTCGTCAACCTAAAATCGACTTTAAAGTAGTTGGAATACGATTGTCATTTATCTGCTAGGAGTGTCGTAGTTTGGTTGTTGTTAAGTGTCACAAGACGGACAGACAGATGGGTAAGTCACGTGATGGTCATCACTGATTAGTCGCGTATTGTAATATTGTAATCAGAATGTGTCCGGGTTGTCCGAGATGGACGTTCGGTAACTACTGAGTAAGTTTAAATATGTTTGGAATGAAAATAATTTTAATGATTTTTTTTCTTTTTCTATTTTTTTTTTATCTTTGTATATAATTATTTATTTGTTTAACATTCCAATTATCTTAATATATATAAATCTCGTGTCACAATGTTTGTCCTCAATGGACTCCTAAACCACTTAACCGATTATAATAAAATTCGCACACCATGTGCAGTTCGATCCAACTTGAGAGATAGGATAGTTTTTGAAACTTGGGCCCAAGAGTCTCCCTCCGAGAAAAATTCAAAGAAATAGACATTCTTACTGTAGTCTCACAATATGTATTTGAAAATCTCATGTATGTGCGGAAAAATATTTCACAATTTCCAAGACTTTGTGATAGGCACAATATAAATACCAGGCACAAAAACAATCTTGTAGCCTGTGATAGTAGGCTCCAAAAAATCAGTAATTCTTTTCGGGGTAACTGTATACGCTTTTTCAACAAACTCCCAAGCGAAATTAGAGATTTACATGTAAGTAAATTTAAAAATGTTGTTAAAAGAAAACTCTCCCAAAAAGCTTATTATAAAATTCAAGATTATTTAGATGATAAAGAAGCTTGGAAATGAACTGTTCACTCAACTATGTTACTCGAAATAACATTGTATCTAGACTAAGGCAATTGTTGTAAATAGACCAAAAAAAAAAACAGCCCGCTGAGTTTCTTGCCGGAGTCTTCTCAGGTCTGGGCCGCGTTTCGAACCGGTGGTCCATTTACTTCTAGTTTTAAATATTTATAATTTGACGTTTTGTAAGTGCCGCTTAAAATGGTCTATACAGAATAAATGATTTTTGACTTTGACTTTGACTTTGACTTTGAAACGGATTTCGACATCCACACGGGCGGAGCCGCGGGCAACAGCTAGTTGTATTATAGGAATGTTGATAGAATATTTGAAAATCGATTTAATCTGCTATTTTTATATATCCGAAAGTGAGAGACATGTACATTAGCAAATTGATAGTTAATGATCCATTGAACATGCATTGACAGCCGCGGTAGCCTAGTGTTCTGGGTAATGGAATGCTGAGACGAGGACTCGGGTTCGATCCCAGGTTCACCATGGCACACACCGATGACTTTTCGATGCTTTTCGAAGTTATGTGTGTTTTTATCGCAGGTTTATAAGTGCCCGGTTAATGGCAATAGGCTCGCCATCTATTACATTGGGACCTAAACATAAACTGGCGAAATGTGGGTGCTAGCACCTCTGCCTACCACTTCGGGGATATAGGCGTGAGTTTATGTTATGTTATGTTATATTATGGATTTGTTATACAACGTCGGTCCCGGTTGCCATATATGAACATCCATGGCAGTCGTTGTGGGTAGTTGGAGCCCTAAAAAGTCCAACAACAACGGTCTAGCTGCAATGCTTCGATATCGCCTAATGTCACTATTGGGTTGTGAAGGTCAGATGGCAGTCGCTTCACGGAAAATATCGAGGTTCAGCCAAATCCGCAGTTAAGACTGGTAAAGCGGACCCCAGACTCCGAAGTGAAAGCTTTGGATGCGACTGGGAATTAACGCTAGGTTGAAGAAGACTGGATACCATCTGGATTATATTTCAAACATCTTACCTACGGGTAGTCATATTCATAGAAGTCTTAGAAAATAAATTAGTATATTCATTTGAAATCGATACTTATACTACATAACGATTACTTCCAAGACTATAACTGAATGACAAAATATTTTGCGATCTGCTTTTCCTTTTGTACCCTTCCACGCTCAAAGGGCCGTGGGCCCAGCTGTGGGCTCCCACGGCCAGCGATATATAATTCATGGCCGCTCACCGCACCGCGTACAGTAGACGGACAATAATGACGAACTATTATCGATGGGTAATTGAATAGTTGCTGGTCTTCGATATGCAAGCTTTGCTTTATTTCCATAGATGGAATTTTGATCGAAAGTTACGGTTTATTTAATATTTATTGTTATAAATCAGTCGCTATACCTACTAAGTTTTCGAAATATTTTTTGTTAGCTGATATTAAAAAGTCGGTTAGGCTGTTCTTCAACCAAGATCTTCGGGTGGAGGGAACGCCCTATCCAGTGTTTTCCCAATTGCATTCTAGACTTTAGGGTTTTACAGGTTTGGTAGCGTGAGTGTGATGCCACTGGTGTCGCTCACGTCTATAGCCCACAGAGACCACTTTCCATCAGGTGGGCCGTGTGCTTGTAAAAGAAATACTTTCATTTCGGAGCCCGAGGTCCACTAACTCCTTATTCTTCTTTCGTTTGGCTTATACGGCCTTTAATATGATCGAGTGTCATCTGAAATTCGAGAGGAAAGCCTGCGCTTTTGTCTTAGAGACCCGTCATTAGCAGCATCGGAAACAAATGCCAGATTGCCTGATTATCCAACCGAGATTGGGTTACTATGGAGGGTTTTTTGCTATCATGCACGGTGGTACCTACCTGGCCGAATTTTGTGACTTTGTGCCATCAAATTTCTACCACCAGTATCATGGCAATAAACCGGCGATTACATTGTACCAAAATTGTGAAATATAGACATTAATTCATCTTTATCCTACAACTTAACCTACCCCTTAGAAAAAGAATCAATAATCGTGAAATAAAAACTTGCAACTTATTCTGTGGATATGCTTGGGAAAATGAAACACATTAGAGAGAGGTGTCTCAAGATATTACAGTAACTTAAGCGCTCAACGAGGTGCCCGGACATCGCGGGGGGTGCGTTGAGAACGAACGACTAAGGTCTCAGTGCACTCCACACGCGTGGATGCACCGGCAAGTGGCGCCTGGGGTCTCCTACACTACTAGAAGTTGATCTTGTTAAATAATATCTACAAATCAATGAAGCTGAAGTTTCTGGGAGAATGGAGACTGCATGGGAATGTTGAATTTTGATGTATGAAGTTATTTTATACACTGCAACAGAGCGACGGAGTTTTGGATATATTGCACTAGGGCCTTAAGGTAGGGACCGCCGTTTTGGGACGAATGGTATCTAAAATGGCGGCCCGTACCCTCTGGACTTTATCCTAGCTTACCATCCAGCGAGGTAAATTCAATTGACGGATTGAATATAAAAAAAAATATTAGATTAGTAGGTACCTATTTGTGTGCTTACAAAAATAAATATAGATCTATATAAAATATATTTTTGTAAACTCACACCTACATAGGAACACGCAGATCAATGCAAATGGTCACAAGCACCCCTACAAAATATTTACGCTAAGCAAGAATCAAAACCACAACCTCTGCCGTATCAACCAAACTCTCTACCACCAAACAGGCCGTCAATCAACCAGTAATTATAAAGAGTAACAATTAAACCTATGCTTCGAAATACACCTAAACCAATTTAAATGCTTCCTCCCCTCACGCCAGCGAATAAATCTGGCGAGTGCTCCCTCCAACACGACATTATGAATAATAAATGGTCCCCAGAGTTCCTGTCCAGTCTTAATAACAGTTTTGGACTCGACCACGAAATTACGGCATTTAAACAAGGCTCCGTTTAATCGCTTGCATATTGTATTGAGTTATATGGAAATACGTTGTCGCTATAATGATAGGCTTGGGTAGTCTACATTGCGCGGTCCCCTCGTATAGAAAAGTATGGAAAATGAAGGGAAATTTTATAAGTAGGGAAGGAAATGTGTAGCTCAAGACTGTAAGGTCGTTTCGCATGAGTGCGAACATTTTGGTACGAAGCGAATTCTAAGCTCGATGACGTATTATCCCTAGTCCTTATTCAGAAGTCACAGGATCCTAAGTCATTATGAATGAATGACACTGCTATAAAGTAACAAACGTAGTGAATAAACTAGATATAAAAATAAAAATAACAGCTGAAAATACATCGCAGTATAACGTGTTAAAATGAGTTAAAATTATAGAAATTAAAAACCTATATGAAAACACATTGTTTGGCGCCAAAAGCCACCATTTTAATTTTTATGACACACTCAAAAGAACGATAGATTGTATTTTAAAAATCTGTTCAGCCGTAGTTTCGAGGGAATATAAAGACAGACATACACACAAGACTCTTTTTTGTCTTCACCATAACGTGAATCATCTAGGTACAACAGGCAATGTAAAGCTACCCATAGAATTTCCCTCACACTACCCTCACTCGCTCATGAGAACCGAGTCAGGTGCGAGATGGTCGTGCAGGGGGGAAAACGGTGTTTTGTTCCGATCATGGTTTGGTTCACTGTATTACCCAGTTATGTGTGTGTGGGGTACAATTAAGGGTAATTACCGTTTAACTAGCGGCTTGAACAGTCATTTCTTTGGTCGAGTGTATCCTGACTAAATAACTGTTAAATTTTATAATAATTTTAATGGCTGGTGCCTGCTAGCCGTGTGTATTTCAACTTGGTTTATTTGTGGGATTAGTCATGTGTTTTGATATTGTTTATAAGAAGTTGGTAAACTAACTTTGAAACTTTCGCGTTCCATTATACAGGGTTTTCTCTGTTCTCCGATCGGAATTCCGATTGGTAGGAGGAGTGGGAATATTTTTCCCATATCTCCGATTTAATTCACTTACTTACTAGGTATTATGTTAACAGAAATTAACGCGGGATTAGAATAGTTTCATAAAGGAATATAATAGCTTTTATAGTGAGAAGATAAAGTTATGGGAGAGTATGAGTTCCCTGCGCGGGGGTAAGTAGGGTAGCCAGAGCTCACTGTACCCCTCCTTCTCCCATCCCTTCCTAGTCTCCCACCCTTTCCTACTCATTTTTACATTTTCCCTTCATGGTCGGCTTTCTGAAAGTTTTTTAAAGTAACCGTTACTAGTATTCACGCGAGAGGTTAGCGTGAATACTAATAACGGAAACAACTTCTAATACAAGCGATTTTGCGTAGGGACGCAAAATCGCTTGTATTAGAAGTTGTTTTATGACGATAGTGTAAGTACCGGGACTCGAACCAGCATTATTTCAGCTACTAAACATTAAAATTTTCCTTTCAAGATACTAAACTATAATTTGAAGAATCGATGCGGCTATTAACATGCCGATTATTTCCACTGACTATCAATTACATAGAGACTGTCTGCCGCGGGGGTGTCCCCGCCAGTCGCCCAGGCCCGTGTTTATGTGTTCAATATTCCACAGACGTAACCACCCACCTTACATAGTGTGCCACTTAAATATTTACGACAGGATTAAAGCGAAGGCATTGTCTATTCGTAGGCTAAATATTTTTGTCCAGTACTTAGGTATTGTCTGCAATTTCCCCTGCGTAAGTCTCTATCCTGTGAGAATCTATAAGCTGAAGAGTTTGTTTCGTTAAACGCGTCTCAGGAACTACAGGTCAAAGAAAAAATATTTTTGAGTTGAAATTTGAAAAATTTTGAACACAGTTTTCACAATTTCTCTCTCCACAAACATTACTAAGCTGACATTCTGAGACCACCCTTGTCTTCTACTTTGCTAGAAATCACGCGACTGTGCTACCTCGATAACCAAGGTTGTACCTAAGGGTAATCGATTTTAAGTAGCAGGCAATTGTTTAAGATGTCTCAACTATGCACTTTCAGTTTGTTACTTTAAACTCAATAGATCGTCATGAAATTATTACAGTCCGGGGTACTGAAAAGGACAATCACAACGAAAGAAAAATGATGTATCTGTCTATCCATCAAAATCTTCTTCCTAGCTCATATCCTGGTTTCATCAGAGGCTGCCATTTCCACGGAGACCACCCCTGCGGCCAGCGGGGCGGTTATGTTGGAATCGAACCAACTAAGCCCGCACGCCACGCCGTTTCCCTCAGACCCCGGGAGGTTAGCCAGGAGACTAGCCCGGAATCCGCTTTCTGATTTTATCTTCTCCACCATCAAAATTCGACCTGGAAAAAGTACCAAGCATCAATCCATACATTTATCCAAACATTTGTATTTATTTCTAGTAGTAACATTAGTAGCATTTCAAAGTCACGTCGCCTTAATTCTAAAAACGCCGAGTATATCAAATATAGCCGCCATATTAGCCGCCTAAGGGAAATATTGTGATATACTCATATGTAACCGAATAACTATGCCTTTACGTTCTGTAATATTCATACGGTAATGAACGATAATGACCGGTAATGTCCGGTAAATGTTCCGATGTTCTTCAATATTTATAGACGGTTCGTATTGGCTCTTTGTTTGTTTGGTGACTTAGGTACCGATATGGTAGAACTTTGATTTACTTATGTGCTGTAAAAATTAATGTTTGATTCATAGGTTGTTACAACATATATTAGCTATTGGGTTAGTTGTGCGTATAAATATTCATGAATGTTAGATTGTAGATTGTAGATATCATAAGGAATGAGTATTTTTCTTATACAGAACACGTATATGATGTCACCTCACCTAATGCTAAGCTAATGTTAAAGTCTCAGTCTCGCGGGTTACCACTAAATACACCGATAGTACTACTCATCAAATGCTTTCTCATGCCCCACGCTTAAGATACGTTAGTACTATTATATTCTGTGCTTAAGCGTTGTATTATACTTTGGTAATTAAGGGACGAATATTAGGTAGTAGTACCTGCCCAAGTTGTCACCCTGACCTACAATGGCGCTTAGGCTCTTGCAAACTGCGAAGAAGATAACCTACAAAAAGACCTATTCCCAGTAGTACTACCATATACTTTAAGGAGTAATACTACTGAGAATAGTTATTTTGTTGTAGGTTTTCTTTATCGTATAGTTTAAGCAGTAGTTCTACTGGGAATATGTCTTTTTGTAGGTGTTCTTCACTGTTTAGTTATCACGGTTCAAGAGACAGCTTAGTGACAAACAGATAGACAGCGGAGTCTTATAAATAGGGTTCCATTTTCACCCGTTTTAATGGAACCCTAATAAATTAAATAGCGCTGTCATCTAAGTTGCAATAAACAGCTATTAAGGTTATAATAGCGCTGATAAAGATTTGTAGCAACAAAACAAATAGGTATTGAAGTACGTATATATTATGTATCATTTCAATGGCATGTTATCATAAGTAATCCATGTTTTCAAAACTTTAGAGATAAGATTGTGAGCGGTGACTAAGACGATGTACAGTCACGCGTATTTCCCACTGGACCTCTAGATATTTGGGGTCTTAGCCAACGTCATTTGCTAGCCAATACATAAATATATACATACTATCTATCGCGGCTGCACCCGCATTTTTCCAATGCTGATTCCCACTGGGTATACCAACAAAAATTTATAGAAATCGGTCTATGGGGCCCAGTTACCAGTATCTATATACCTACTGATAAAATTTTTAATAGCTAAATCATTTAAAACACACTGCTGTTTCGAGAGAACTACTATCATTATACTTGTTTATTTATTGAGAATGAACTTGTAAACCAGCGCGTAGGTCACTGTGGCGTGCGCGCGCGCCACTGTTTGTAGATACCGGTGCAGCACCGTATTATGATGTCAGACTAGATGAGCACCTGACACTTGACCTACGGTGTCCATGGCATTTAGGTGGAATTTAGGATATTGAACATGAATCGATAGCGTCTAGTTCATTTCACTTTTAAATTGGTACATTCAGATTTAATGAAATCTATGCGACCCTATTGAGAAAGAGATGTAACTGTATTAATGTTAGTAGGTATTAAGGTTTCATTTCATTTAATTTGTTTCAGGAACTGTTTCAAACTCACAACTTTTTTACCGGAATTCTAAGTTTCAGGCTGAGGTATCACCCTCACACAGTGCAATCAATATTATCAAGAACCAAGCGGTTCGGTGGCTCTTTTATTTGCCGCATCAAAAGACTTGGAATCCTTTACCAGCGCATGTTCCTTCCTCCTATAGTCTCGGGGCCTTTAAGCGGGGCGTAAAAAAGCATTTGATGAGGCCATCAATCTGAGGGCCGCCACTGAAGCACTATCGGTGTATGTAGTGGTGACCGCGGTCCTGAGACTTTACCTTTGGCTTACCATCAGGTGAGGTGAAGGTTTTGACGTCACTTATCCTACCTATATAAAAAATATAGGTACCTTATTTTTAGGTAATAGCTTTTATCCTCATTATCCGAGAGCTTATCCTAGTTGCATTGATATTTTGAACTTTGGAGCTCGAAGTCTGCTCTCCTACTCCTCCATATTTGGTAATTTGACTTTTACGGGAGCGACCACCATGTGACCCCCCCCCCTCAACCCCAAGGGACCCGGTAATAGAATATCAAACTTATTAAAAACTATACAAATGAAGTAAACATGGTCGCCCTACATAGCTGTCCCACCGCTTCGGTATATCAAAGTAAACTAACGCTTCACTGCAGACGTACCCGTAAATAAATCTAGCCTTAACGGGTCACTAACACGGAACACCTTTAGACTCAAATTCCTATAACAATATTTATCTTAATCTATGTTAAGTGTCAAAATTTTAGAATAACGTTGCTTAGCAATTTAGACTTTATTTCATATAGATAAATAGATCTGTAATTGCGTGTATTTATTTAAATCAAGTGTACATCAAGTGTCAAGTCTAGCGGATCATTTTGACAGTCGGTTCGCGCTACCGATGCGGACGCGTTGCTCGGTGCGCGGGCGCAGGCTGCCAATCATGTTTTGAACTTTTTGATATGGTGTTGGTTACAGTCTTGACACCTTCGGCTTAGATTGTGCCGAGATTAGGTATAAAGGAGTATGCAAGTAGCATTAATAAGGATATAATTTATGCTATGGGTAGGTTTTTTCCACTCCCGACCCGTGGTACAACTGTGATGTTCAAATGGTTGTACTACGGAGAAGTAAAGTGGTTCAACTGGTTGTTCTTTTTCTATATATAGGAAGGAAGACTTAGCGCCTGAATATTTAGATATTTTTCATACATAAGTACAATACATAATATACAAATCACGCCTTTTTCCCATAGGGGTAGGCAGAGTCAACATTTTTCCACTGCTACTATCTTGGCATACTCTTTTCGCTTCTTCAACTTTCATAATTGTCTTCATACACGCACGTCGGTTGCGGGTACTCTTGACCTGGCCTTTCTTCAAAACGTCCTGAATCTGATATTTTTCGTAATTATTATATTAACCCAACTCTCAAAAGATGAGCGCGTGAACATTTTTTGGTTTGAACCAAAAAAATTTGGAAGTATAAAATTTAACCAACATCTAACTGCCGTATGGATTTCAAATATTGCAGGTAGGTACATTCGGATCACGACAATACATAAAATCGCAAAAGAATCCGTTAAAATAATTTAATTTCAATGAGTAATACACACATAAGCTTATAAGTTGTATTAATCTTTATTTATTACCTATTACAAAAGGACTGGTAAAACCGCGTGCGCACGTCCAGTATTAGACAGTAGATTACAGTTTGGATTTCCCCCCATAATATTTCAATAAGTAAGTAGTATCTTATCAGTATTATTCACAATGTGCCAAACATAGATTAAAATTTAAATGACCAAACATAGCCTATGTTTATTCTCGAGGTCTAATCTACTCCTGTATCAAATTTCATCAAAATCGGTTCAGCGGTTCAGGCGTGAATGTGTAACAGACAGACAGAGTTACTTTCGCATTTATAATATTAGTATGGCTGTTCTAAAAAAAGATTTTCCTTCGCTTTGTGGAAAACTCGATGGAGGAGTTTCCATAAAAATAAAAAAGAAACAAAAGGACGTAAATAATTATTGTTGTTTCCAGCCTGAAATACATACACAGAACAATATACCGCAATTTACCGTTTGTTGCAACAATAAGATAACTCATGTGAATTCATTTTCTTGTTATTTTGAAAAGCAAATAAACAGCTGCTATAAAACGATGTTTTTATAAACAATACATTATTATTCCCAATGAAGTAAACTCATTAATTACGACATTGTCTGTAGCTACAAACAAAGAGACACACACAATACAAGTTTACCTACTAATGCAAATAGTTCAATAAGTACGCGATGTGCTGCAGGCGTTGCAGCTGCAGGTCTAGAATATAACATAAATTACTGCATTTTTTTATATTAGACATGTCAATATGACTTCACCTCGCCTGATGGTAAGCTAACGGTAAAGTCTCAGGAATATGCATAGATTAACAGCGCATGTGTTTCCTTCCTCCTATAGTCCCGGGTTCTTTAAGCGGGGCGTGAAAAAGCATTTGATGAGGCCGCCAAGCTGAGGGCCACCACTGTAGCACTATCGGTGTATGTAGTGGTGAACCCCGATCCTGAGAATTTGTATTTAGCTTTCCATCAGGCGAGGTGAAGTCATGCAATAAAAAAAAATCATTTTAAGTTCTGTTTTATAAATTTAAACTATTGTATGAAAGCACAGATTATGAACAGAAATACGCCCGCCCTGTTCTTTTCAGTTCAATTTATTGAACAACAAAATACACTTAATATAAAATTACATTCAATTCATTTCGCAGACACAATAGAACGTCAACGTCCTTACAAACACGCCATTAGGCGTAACGCGACACTTGTACAGTAGCGACAACAGATAATCATCTAAAAACATATTATTTTTCACTCAACTAAGCAAAACCCTGCGCGGTGCTTTGTACTCGGACAAAATGAGATGTTTATCAACGTTTTGTGCAAGTTATTGCCGTGAGATGGTGCACTATCAACTATTTTAAATTTTTACTCTTGATATTATTATTTGTAGGAAGACCCCTGGTGTAATGACGATCGTATATATTTAAAAGAGCCACGATAAACCTGTGTTGTATGTCTAAAGAAAGAAAAAGTACAATACAGTCCCCTGATAGCTCTCGTTGAAGAAATTTTGGTGAGCAGGAGACTGACGAATTAAATAGTAAAATTTGAAAGAACTTTGTTGCTCTCCATAAAGAGAGAAGAACCGAGTCTCATCTCAAGTCTATGCAAACACATTGATATAAAAAATTTACTTACAAACTTATGTTAGTGAGAAATCTAATCCAAGTATTTATAAATCCTAACATTTTACTAGAAACAATAAAAAGTAATAAACATTTCCATTTTACAGTATTAAGACATTTAAAAATACATGTAGCTAGTAAAATTTATTATCAAACAGTTTACAACCGCACAAAAAATCTAAATTATGTATACAAATTTAGTCGATACAATGAAATCATTATGCAAACTAATAACATTAGCTATTTAGATAGTCTACGAAAAAGAAAAAAACATGAATAAGATGTCAATCGATATAGAATTCTCCAATTATGTTAAACCAAAGTATCAAATTAATACCACAATCTATACGAAAATACTATTCATGTATTCTATTTATACTCCAATTTTGCGTAACATTTGTCACCAAATTCTCAGTGTCTTATTACAAAACCACACAAAACTACTTTAGACCGGACATGACCACAAAGTAGGAAGACGAGATCAGCATCAGACGTTGAGTTTCAAAAAAAAATGTTTTGTTACTTTCCCAAACACAGTATGAGATTATCAATTATCGGTCACCCTAGATAGATTGTATCTGTATTCACCGAAATATGATCAGCTTATTATAACTATATTTGCTAGTTTTCGGCCTTTGTTGGCACAAACAGTAGATCAATACGATAATAAAGTCTATTGTCGTTCAACAATATTGAGTTTCGACCAGTCTGTTTTCGATGGAAGATATCTAACTGTCATTTTATTCAAATTTTATAGTTGTATTAGTACGAAACTGGTTCTTATTGTGATCATTTGTATTATTATTATAGTAAATAAAATTTTATTTGGTAATATATATGAGAATACGATACGGTATGCCAAAGCAGCTAATTGGAATAATGTTTTAATTTTGACGGCTACCTGTCCTGGGAAGTAGGTATGTTTGTACGAGTATTAGTATTATCAGAAACTGAGGTACTAATTCAGTAATTCGATCTACATTAGGTAAACTTGTAGATTACTGCAGCAGCGGGCAAGCCCATGAGTCTCCTGACAGCATTAAATTATAGATCAAGCGCTATAGAAAATTATAGAATTGACCCCTGGGGCGGCAGTCTGTACATATATCGCTACGAGTTTGCTACCGAATTCGCAAGATAACATACCGACAAAATTCGGTTGCAGTAACGACGCTTGCGACAAACGGTAGTCTGTTCAATTGAGATACCGACGAAAATTGTTAAAATGTGTGCTTTACGATGACAGTTAGCTTAACGAAATTCGTATTCATAGTCTGGTAAATTTGAGCAAAAAATGTTGACGTGTAATAACATTTTCAGTCAGTGGGGAATATTTGTTACATACTTATTCATGATATTAATAGTTTTAACGGAAAAGTTTTACAGAAACTATGTATTTTAACTTTGTGACATTGCCTTCTAATCAAATTGTTTAAGTTACTCAAACCATTTTAAAGGATTTAATTATTTTGTAAAATATGAAAGGAAATTAAGGTTTACCTCCTTGCAACATTTTTGCATGTCAAACAGAATAATAAAAAAAAACATGTCAGCTGTCAGCTTAAATAAACTTAATAAATTGTGAAATTTTTGGATACTTTACGAATTTAAAAATGTAAACTGTGAACTGCAATAAATTATAATAATGTCAACCACAAATCAATCCGGATCCAACAATCCGGATTTTTATATCAAAGCACGTTGGCTCCCGTCCGACGTGAATCAAGTAAGTAGGTATAGATTACAATCTTATTTTCAAATCCAATTTGTTAAACGTACTTGAAAGTATTAATATTAATATTTTATGATTTAAATTTATAGACTCACTGCAGACGTTCCACTGCATAGCAGCACCTAGAACATTTTGGAATTGGCTGATGAAAGGTTGCTACTGATTGGAAAGAAAAATGGAGAAAACTTCTCACCTAAAAGTAACACTGGCATCAATATTGAAGAGGTAATGGATATCAAGGCAAGGTATCGTTTCTTTTAATTCACTCTTAATCAGCAGAGTACTATAATATATACTTGTAACTAAATATTATGACCTATTGCAATACAGTAGCATCAAGGCTGTATCAAAAAAATGTTTTAACTAATGCTAGTTAAAACATACCCAGATTGAAATAGTTTAATCTCATTGACACAATAGACCCAAAGCAATCTATTCCTTGGGGACTAGTACTAGGTGGGAACGGTTGAAGTGCTCCGTTAATTTATATAGCTTAGACTTGCCTTGTTTCTTTCTGTTGTGCTTTCTTCCTCTTCAAATTTGTTGTGCAAGTAATATTTATTTCTACATATTTATGTACACACACACAACTAGATAAAAATACATAATAAGAAAAAGATGTACCTACAGCAACAGACCTGCGGGAGGAGACTTTGAAAAGTGGAAAATAAGTGAATAGTGTGTATAGAAGATAAGAGACAGTATATAATGTATATAGATAATAATAGATATGTTATGTATTATATAATAAAATTTGTCTTATCTTTATGTTAAATCTTGTAACTGATCTTTTTCTTATAATTGTAATAATTATTGTACCTTCCTTATTAGCTGTAAGTTTTATATAGTAAAATAAAAATACTCTTTCATTACAGATGCCAGCAGCTGCTCCCCAAGCCCATGTAGTTAGTGGGTACCAAGATGTAGGCTGAGGTATCTAGCCCAAGTGAAGAGTGAGAAATTCTTATTGTCTGCGAAGGCTCTATATAAAGAAAATGACAGATACCTTTTATTTTGAAATAAAATAAGCATAATTATGATGTGTATACTAGTTTTATTTAATTCATGGAATAGCTATATAACACTAGGTACTACCTATATTTGTTTACAATCAGCAGTCACTGATTTTATGCTAGTAACTAGCCCTATAACAAAAACATGACAATTTAACATTTGTCTGATATTTTTATTAATGAAACTAACGGTGTGATCTAAGCAGACCCTGGCACCTAGATGTAGGCTACAGATGCAATCGGGATACAACGCTAAGATGATGAAACATTGTTATATAGCATAACACTTATTACCTAATGGAAAATAATCTTCTAAAGACAGACTGTCAGAAATACTTGAATTTGTATGGATGGATGTATTTTTACTGAATGAACCGGTGGTACTAGATAGATTATAGTTTGAAATAGCACACAGATTACTCTAATCCCTAAAATAGGTGCCTGTGTATTGTGTAACCCACAGAAACCTATTTGGAGTTCCGTATGGGTTATACCGGGCTCTAAAGTGCCAGCAAGTAGTAGTTAAATAATGTGATGATGATAATAACACGCCTGTGTTGAAGCACAATGAAATCCTGTACCAAATACATTTCCATTATGATTATATTGTTCAATTTCCATATTTAATAACCTAAAAATATCAACAAATTACATAGTTAACGATCGTAAAGCACTTTGCGGGCTGTCAAAAATGCTCGCAAAGAGTTAACGATGAATTGTTAAGTTTGCGATGAAATTTGTAAACTTAACGACAAAAATTGATAAGTTTGACAGTCGCGACTTGCAAATATTGATAAGTTTACGTCGCTACGAATTTAACGACCGAATTTCATCGCAAAGTCCTTAACGACGTGTCGAGACTTCCGCCCCTGGTAGGTAATGAAACTATTTTTTACGTATTCTGTCTCGCAGTGACCATAGCTGCTGCAAGCGACAGCGACAGGAAAACAGTTTAATAATTTTCTTTCACTATGTAAAATATAGGTACCCTTTTTATAGGTACCCTTTTTATGGGTACCAATATCTATATATATAAAAATGAATCCCTATTTCCCTTGGTCACGGCATCACGCGTGAACGGCTAGACCGATTTCACTAATTCTTTTTTTATTGTGTTTGTTATTATCAGGAGAAGGTTCTTATGAAAGAAAAAGTTAAGAAAGTTGCGCGGGACATTAGAAAATTTAAGAAAACTGAACGACCAACTTTTCTAATTCAACCTGATTAGTGCTTTTAACAATAACACTTTTCTGTTAGCACATTAAGACAGGACAACGCCTGTCGGGTCAGCTGCTAGTATCAAATAATATCTACTAAAAGATAAAGTGTCATATTTTAGTAGACCTAGACCTAGACCGTTTAAAACCGACAGATGCGGAAGAGATTTTAAAAAAACTTTAATTTTTCGATTTAGATAATAAGCAATGACATGTAAAAATAAACCGAAGGACATATTAATCACGCATACCTATGGGTATCAATACAAAAACGAATACGTGACAAAATCCTATTATTTATATAATAAACGATTACAATAACTGATAACGTTATCGTAATACGCATGGATTGAAAATATTTTTGATGTTATTGTGATACGAGTATGATTGCCAACGTACCTACGAGTACTATCAGTTGGACTGCCCTACCTGACATAATATACTGAAATATTATCACTTGTTTTTATTATTATATGTACTTTAAAATGTTTACAATGTAGTAATGTGTTATCAACTTAACCAGCTGTTTCAAATCAAAACACATTAACGAATATAAAAACCATAGGTACCTAATTATAACTACGTTTAAAAAATCGACTTCACAAGTAATATTTTTTACTTTTTAGTGTGGGACAGACCTACAGTATAGCTATTTATGAGGTTTATTATGTACAATGGCATCAAAAACAGATTTTTTAACGTAAATTTGATAATTTCCCGTCGATTTTCCCAAGATCACAGCATCAGAACCTAATCCTCTGGATATGGCACAACCTCAGAAGTAGCCTCTTTCAAACTTTCAAAAAAATACAAAATCCATCCATAATGGGCGCCGCTATCGCGTAACATACATACTTACAAAAAAATAGCATACGAATCACAGAACAAAGAAAAATCCTATACGAATTGAGGACCTCCTCCTCTTTTGAAGTCGGTTAAAAAGAAAACAGGTGAGTTTCTTGCTGGAGTTTACTCAGGACAGTGCCGCGATTCGAACTGGTAGTCCATTTGCTAAACATAAGTTTTTAAGCGTTTGTAATGTATGTCTACTTATACTTACAGAATTTTGATTTTGATTTGGTCAGAAACATCAATCGCTTTTATTAGGTACCAAGGGTGTACTAAACGTAGATTTTCTAGCACTCCATCTTGATCAGCTGTTTCATTAATATCACATTGAATAGCCTCGTGACCAGTAATCTCGTTAATCTAATACAACGGCGCAGCATTCACAAACAATGAATCGTGCCGTGCGATAAGAGATATATGCTATCGGCACACGTGCTCCGGCGTGATATATGTCTGTGGAAAGATTGGAATCAATCCCAAACATGACAATATTAAGATAACTAGAACATGGTGCTTGAGATGTTTTGACAAATGTAAGATGTTATGAGATGTTTATATGATTTAAAACCAATTGTTACAGGTGTGGGTAGGTACGTGCTTTTAAAGATGCAATTGCAAAAGTGTATTTTGGGACCCCACCAAAATCTTCGGAGATTTTTTATATACCACGTAGGTGGCAGACAAGGACAAGGCCCACCTGATGGGAAGCGATCACCGTGGCCTATGGACGTGTGCAACGCCAAAGGTGTCACACACGCGCTGCCTACCCTGAAGAGATGGGGGAAGAGCTAGGATGGGGATACAGTGAGCTCTGGCTACCCTAATTACCGGGAACACAACACGATGGTTATTATGGCCGTGGTCTTCTGTTGGGCGGAGGTACTACCCCAGTCGGGCTGCTCATTTCGGACGGGAGATACCGTCGTGTCCCACCTGTTGGTAAGTGATGATGTGGTCGACGGTGGAGCACGCTTGCCTAGAAGAAACCTATTCACTCTAGACTTGAACACTCCCAGGTTGTAGCTTTCCGTAAATACAGACTCAGGCAGGGCATTCCACTCTTTAGGAGTACGCACGATGAACGTACTGTTCTTTCCGATGACGTATCAAGTTTGTGACAACTTGTGACGTATCCATTCGCAACCAAACACTGATGGGTTTTTTTTTATATTCAGTCCGTCAATTAACTTAACCCCGCTGGATGGTAAGAAGCTAGGGTAAAGTCCAGAGGGCACGGGCCGCCATTCTAGACACCATTCGTCCCAAAACGGTGGTCCCTACCTTGACGGCCTAGACAGATGCCTTTTCACATCCCGCTTAAAGAACCCGGGATTGTAAGAAGAAGAAAAGGAGGGTATCAAGAGTATCTGTTTTCTAGCTTACTGTGTGTACCAATCCTTTTACATACATTTACTTCAACAAACAACAACCAACATCACGCACCTGTTCCCGCTCCATAATTGGGGCGTGTTAATAACCGCATAATGACGTAATCGGCGTGACTTGCGTCCGCGCAGCTTTCTTCGCCGCCCTGTCATTAAACACCTCGGTTGTAAAGCAACCGCGCACAGTTAGCCGCGATGACACGGCTATTCTGTATTTCACACTATTGTTTGTATAATTAGCGGTTTTCTATTGTAATTATTTGGTTACAAATTATAAGCGTAGCGTAATATTAAAGGTTCGCGCCTTTTTTAGGGGTGGGAACTGGCGGTGGAATCAAAAAGGTTAGCGGCGGTATTTGGTTTCGTTATTCGATCGGTTAGAGGCTGAATACTCCTTTATTGAATTGTGTTTTCGATGTTAAGTTGTGCTATGCCGCATTTAATTCAGGTGTTATATTTTTTTTAGCATTATTTTGATCCGAAACAGATGTATACTACTTTTTGGCAGACAAGCACACGGCCTACCTGATGGAAAGTTCTTTTGTCTCCCAAGCGTTAGCTAGAAGAAAACTCACTAAACTAAGGCTACTTTTATATATCGTAATATTTGTGAGTATATCTTTAAGTATCTTTTGGTTCAAAATAAAGATATTAGATGTTTTGAATATGCCGTAAAAAACTGGTTTTACTTTAACTATGATATAATTTTTATATACCATGATAATAAGATACCATTATTAATAGCTCATTATTGAAACGATAATCTAGCATCAAATAAGAAATGATAAGTGGGAATTTGAGATTACTAAATATACCATTACGTGCGGTATCCATTCTATCTCAAAACACCGAAAGGTGTCTCTAATCAAAACCTTACACTGTTTATGCCATAACCGTACGTCGACACCCAAAACTCTGTCATTAATTTCCATGGTAATGACAGCCGCGATAATGACATGTCGGGGAAACGACGCGACGGACGAGTAGCTGACGGTCCAGTAGAGCTTGTATCTTAATCGAACAACTTATCGAATAATGAGTTCGATTGAATGTATCGATTCGTGGATGGTGAGAGACATAAGATGACAGCGTTTTTAAGCTGTAATGTTAAAGTTGTACATATCGGTGCCTCTTTTCTTTACCGCACTATAAAGGCCTGGAATTCTTTACCAGCTCGCGTGTTTCCTTCCTCCTACATTTCCGGGTCCTATAAATGGGGCGTGAAAAAGCATTTGATGAGGCCGTCAAGTTTACCAAAATTATGGCACTGTCGGTGTATGTAACAGGGACCCCCTTCCTGAGACTTTTACCATCAGGCGAGGTGAAGTCATATTAAAGTGACCCATATAAAAAAAGTATTGAAATCTTCTGTCTTCTTAAATGAATTCTGGATGTTTCGCCGTTATAATAGTCCCAAACATCGCTATTGAAATGATCACCTACTTATAATGACTATAAAAATTCTGGGTAGAAACCAATGTTCCTTAACAAGGATCTATAAGGCTTTCAGATGTCAATTAATAATTGGTCCTGTGTTGTGATGTACGTACCTAAAGTATAGGAGCTACTTTGTTAGCGTTTAGTACAAGCTGGTCTCTTCCTGTGCCTTGCACCACACGTCATTTGTAGGCTATTTTATCTTTAGGCTCTATTTGAAAACAAACGTAGTGTGATTTGCATGAAGCACGTATTAACCGATACTAACAGTTCGTTAACAAACTGTATCGTAAATATTTTGCCGTTGGGCAACTCGCCTTATCTCGCGTCGTTATGTAGTTGTCCATTGCTTACTGGGAAACTGGAAGAAAAAGAGCGAGCCTTCGGGCTCTAAGATACAAAGTTTGTAAGCAGAAAAAGTCGGAATCAGAAAAAGATAACTAGAATAGACTGGATACAGAAATAGGAGTAGAGACCTATCTTCAGTAATAAAATAAAATAGGTATGTTTTAGGTCTATTATATAACGTATATTTGCAACAGATATAGTGTAGAATAGAAATAAACTTTATTGTACACCAATACAAAAATTACATGATTGAAAAACACATTAAATATTGTACAAATGGCGGCCTTATTGCTAAAAGCAATATCTTACAGGCAACCTGTGAAGGGAAATGTATACTAAATGAGTCGTTTTTTATACCACTTAGGTGGCAGACAAGCACACGGCCCACCTGATGGGAAGCGGTCACCGGTACTATCATATACTGGGTAGTTATTGGTTTGGTGAGAAATAGAAGAGGACTAAACAATAATGTAGTCATACATATATTCTGGTATATTCTGGAATAACACACAGACTATACCCTTTTCATACCGGGAATAGGTTCCAATGGATAAATGATTCGTTCAATCGTTTTTTTCGTTTAGATCATTTAAATTAGAGCAAGAATTCGCTTAATCATACAGAGTCATGTCGACACAATGTCGTAAGCTCAAGTTCGATGTGTAGTGGAAAACACCAGTATTTTAGTATATCGTCTCAAATACATATTAATTTGAATATTAATTGTCGTGTCGACTGTGGACGGCGCGGTACGGGAGCGCACTATCAGACAACGCTCAATACATTTCGCGCGTTTCCATTATAACCAACGAATACCTATAAACATGGATATAACTTTACAAGGCCTATACATACACCGATGTTCACAAACATACCGCAATAATATTGGCAAACATACTGAAATGTTTTTTATGTCTTGTATTTTTTTGGGTTACCTATAACACTAAAACCTAAACCACAGAATACATAATAGTACTACGCCTAAACTACCTCGAAAAACATACGTTGAAAAACAAAAAATATTTCAATAAATATACACATACTCGTACTCGTACACACCTCGATATACTTTACAAAAAATACTGAACAATTTTATGAGGTTATTCAAGGAAAGGACAGATGTACTTGAAACCATTTAACTTCTATTCAACATACACTTGCCCGCAATCCAAGTACCTATCTACTTTACATTGCCCATTTTCAAAATCATCAAAAGAACTTCTTTACAAAATCCTAAAAAACCTCTACAAATAGTATTTTCTTCAAATTTTCTTTAGCATCTTAGTGAGCACATTACAACCGTCCATACACGCCGTCCTCAAAATCCCGTCACGTCAAAAATATCGTGCCGTACAACAATGTGAACGTTATTATCTCCAACAGTAATGTACGGGGCATATTAAATTTGGTAGCGGCACCGACCGCTTCATTACACCACTAATGGCACTAAAGTACCACGAAGTACCAGTGGCCAGTAGTACCAGCGCCACAGATTGAGACACAAATATTTTTATTAGGTCACCACGCTTGTTTGGGTACAAATCGCCTCTAAATGTGCTCTAATGTGGTACCACTTTTTGGTTTTAGATTAATTTCGGTAATTCTGACGGACAGCGGACGTGGGCACTGATTTTATTCAATCGGTACTTTCTCCCTGCATTAGATAATAGTAACTGTCACCTGCGGCTCCGGCCATGTAAAATACTGATTTTTTTATACTACTCAGGTGGCAGACAAGCACATGGCCCACCTGATAGGAAAAGGTTACCGTGGCCTATGGACGTGTGCAGCACCAGAAACGTCACACTCGTGCTGTCGACCCTGGAGGGGAGGGGGTTGGAGGCGGGGATTGGGGATGGGGAGGGGCGGGGGATATTTGTGATCTCAGGCTGTAAATTTTTCATTTTACATACCTACCTATCTGTAATTTTGCAATACGACATTTCTCTTTTCTACGATTTAGCGAATCTGGCATTTGCACTTCTGGCAATAGATATGGACCCGAATTGTTTCATTTATCTAATCCCATACATCATTGGTTTCTCACCTAAGTATTTTTATTTTTTAAACCTTAATGATTTTCATTTAAGAGCCCTTAGCTTCTACTGAGTGATCCTAAAAGATCCATATTTCGACAACTACATTTTCATTTCAACTTTTTACATATTATAATGTTTAATTGTAAGTAAGCCATGTCTTCCCATGTTGTGAACAGTCACTGTTCCCATGAACATTTATCTGTGACGTCACTCCCACCATAAAGCAACGTCATCGATGCTTCGTTACCGTTATTACTTTCGGAAATGGTGTCATGGCGACATGACTTCTACCCTCAATACATTATAATACAATAGCTACAAATGAATTACAATTTATTGGTGGTTATTTGTTACAGAGGTGCTGTGGTAGCGAATACGATGCTGTACAGGTTCGATTCCCTGGTTGGGTAAAATGTCTTTTTGATACTGGCAAGAAATTCAGTTCCTAGGCTTTTTTTAGACTTGTAGATTATTGTTCTGAGCAAACAATATATTTAAAAGATTAAAAAAATAATTTTATCATAGAAAGCTTTTGCCGAAATTTTATTACCTACCTACATGTTTTACGTTTAAAATTGTATTGTATGTTTATCACAAACTCTTATGAAATTAGAAACATTTTTTGTGGAAGCCTTTATTTTGAGTCGGGCAAATGTTATTGAATTTTTAAACGAAAGATTGGATAACAAAATATCCCAATATTAGATATTAAATAGATACTAACCTTTATCAAAACTTCGTATATAAATCAATACGTTTACCGCCGGCTGCAGACCCTATGAAGAACAACCGTGAAGATATAAATAAAACCATTAATTCTACCATACAGGAAGCCGACAACACATACACACAGATCTTTTGTGCACACACAATGACTACAAATTGAGACCTCACATTCGCTACGCTAGTCCGCTCCAATCTGCGGCAAACTCTGCGCCCGGCGACAAAGCCCATCATAATAGATAAATAAAGTCAAATACCGCTGAACAAAAAAATTATTACGACGCGTAAATGAAACGCAGCCCTTACTCCGCACACATAGAAGCTACATACATGTTACACGGCGTAAGGGCGCAGTTTGTTTAACGCATCGTAAATCATTCGCGCTTTTCGTTAAGGGTAACCGACAATACCTGACCGCGTATAATAAATTAAGTTTTATGTTTTATAAGAATATGAAAATATGTATTAGAGGTTTTTATTTGTTTGACGAATATGCCGCTTTGCCGCGCAGTCGACAAAGCAGGGGTTTACGACTTTATTTCGCGTAATGGAATGTTATTTTTATTTCTTTTTGATAACTATGGGGTTCTGTCAAATTCTCGTCAGTTGATGTCGAATATCTCAGTCCTGATTTTTATGTCGAGTTTTATAGCTTAATAACATAAATTTATTATCTATATTCATCATCCTCCAAGCCCCTTCCCAACTCTGTTTCTGTGTGGCACACGTCCATAGGCCACGGTGACTGCTTCCCATCAGGTGGGTCGTGTGCTTGTCTGCCACCTACTTAGTATAAAAAAGACTAACTACGAAGTTCCCGTTCCCACTCTGGGTCCTTAATCTAAGTATTTCTGCAGTTCGCTATACATGTGTACAAAATGTTAGTCAATCCTTCAAGCTTTTCCCGTTACATAAATTAAAATTACACATTCTCTTTTATATTTAATAACAGCCAGTGATAATCTCCTCGTACTGAAAAATTCCTAAGTTGGAAGATGCCAACTTGTTCGGAAGAGCAAGTTGCTCGGGAGCTAGTTGATGAATAAGTCGATTTGTTGGTCTTATACTGAAACTGTACCGTAGATATTAATTTCTTTACATGGATTGGCTCGCCCTAACCAAGCATCTCAGCTGTCCAGAATAGGTTTAGTCAGCAAAGTAGGTACTACTTCAAGAAATTAATAATCGCTGTTCTACCTATGAGATTAGTTTTCGATTACGTAAGTATAATTTTAAGAAACCCTCCAAAGGAGATGTTTCACAAATGTATGGACCTTGGGCTCGATAATAGGTACTGTACACTACTTAGAAAAATGGCTAGGCCATGTATTTTTCCTTTTTCACTATTCAATTCTTGTATGCCTCGTATTATGAGCGGAATATATCTAAATAAACACTTTTTGCAACATAACAAACATGGCGGGCTAAAACTATAAAAATGTACTTATATTTTATTAAGTAATTTATGGCCTTGAATTTCAAAGGCGAATAAATTTAATTGTATTTTTGCCAATAATCCGTATTATTTCTCTTTTTTTCTATATTGTGTACCTACAATTAGGGGAACCAAAATGAAACATCTCCTTTCTGATATTACGAACTATCATACAAAGGAGCGATGTCGTCATACTTAAAGATAGTTAAGTCCTCCCAAACGAAACTAGTGCCACTTCCCTGTTAGATATACACACAAATATTTTGAAACTCATTAACTCCTTAGTCACCATATATAGACAATTCTATTCTAAACCTTTCCACAGACAAATCCACGGTGTTGCTAGTTTGTTAATTTAGTCTATTTAAAACAAACTAGAGTGAGGAAAGCCACAGATTATGTAGGATTAACAAGGATTAGAGCTGTTCCTCGGTGTAATCAAGCGGTTGTTAACGTAGGAATGTTATACGCATAATTATAAAGATGTGGTTTTATTGTAACTATACAGTAGGCGAGGAATTTCTTATGAGTTTTTCACTTTTGTTGTAGCTGAAATTCAGAAATTGTAATTTTCATTTATAGGCAACATGTAATGCATTTTATGCGATTCGTAGTTTTATGAAACGTTATTTGTAGATGTCTTAATGTTATTAGTAAAATTTATTTAAGTACATGAATTTAAAACGAATGTTTAATTTTTATTTACTTTTTAAAATGACATAGGTACCTACCTAACGTTTGTTAACCCTAAACTTTAACGGTGTGGTTGCCGAAGTTTTGCCTGAAATTAAGAAAAGAGTTAGGTAAATAAATAAATAAATACTCTACGACATTCTACACATCGCTCCCTAGACCCAAAGTAAGCTTAGTTTCACTAGCTTGTGTTATGGGTTCTAGAATGCTGATAAACATACTTATATACTTTTTTTTTTGTAAATACATACTTATTATACATAGAAACACCCAGACCAATGCAAATAGACATATTCATGCATACAAATATTTGCATTGAGCGGGAATCGAACCCGCGCCCTCTGCGTAGGTACCTACATACCTTAGTTAGATAATAAAAAAAACATTTAAAAGTGTACCTACATCATTTAAAAAAGAATATACCTACTCGTGTAATAAATAAGCAGGTAATTAGATATAAAATATACTTAAGTAGCAAATATTGTTGAGTCCTTGAAAAATTATTATTTTCTTTAAAGGAAGCACTTCCATTGTGTGTCTAGTGCAAGGACCATGGACAGTATTATAGTACTTATAAAAAATGACTTACCCATGTAAGTTTAAGGTAACGCTAATGTAATTTTAGTGCAAAACTGCTTAGCATAAAAACGCAGCTGTAACAAAAATAACAAAACGAAACATAAATTAATAACTAGTTAATCGTTCCATATATAATTATAACGTTATTCGTACTGTTAAAATTAACATAACAGTTTCTATAAATTAAACCTAAATGTTTATCTACAACTATTCCTTCTCCCGTTCGACACGCTGGCAATGTTACCCAACATGGCAACTACAATACCCGTCGAGGGACCCATGACCCACCCCTAGTTACAATTTGAATTATTTTTATTTCATTAATAACAAAAGATTTCACCCGTTTTTGAAATATGAATTCATCCGCCATGTTGATTTCAACCCGCGTTTTTAACGCACACATTTAAGAAGTATTCCATTTTTAAATCGTATGAACACGTTTTACACACGCACTCATGAATAAGATTGTTTTTTTTTATTACTTTTTTAACAATAACCATAGCTAACGTTACAAATATGGTTGATACGGCGCACGGTGGTTAGTTTAGATTTTTATTGAGCCAATGCTATGCCGTGTCTAATGAATGAATATAAAAGTTGAACTGTTTTTATAAATATGTTTTGACATGTTCTAATATGGCTGAATTTAGGTATGCGGTATTTTTTGAAGATTAAATTATTATTGTAAGAATATAATAATATAGGTACTTATTAAGTATACATAGGTAGGTACCTATAGAGTTGGATTTAAAATACTTAGGTTACATATCTACCCAACTATCAGTCATAAAATTATCATTTCCTTTAGGTACCAGCAATAAGCTAGAAAAAAAAGATCAATATTTATTCACTTGAAATATACTTATTAGCATTAAATATTTTAAATAAATAAAAACAAAAAAAAAATTCTAAGCAACTTTTTCGCCCATGTTACGCATGCATATATTATTATTTATTTTAAAACATTACATTAAATTATAATACTTAAGTCTGAATCCATCATAATAAAAATTAAGTGTCTAATATCCACAGTAAAAATCATAATCTTGTCCATCTATACCGAATTATTTAAATTTTTGTTATTTAGGAACTTCTCTCAAATATTAGTCTACTGAACACACATTAAATCTATTTTTCATTTTAGTTACAAACGGAATCACTTTTCCGTTACTTTTTTAGGTTATAAAACATCACCTTACCACCTCCAGGACATTATTCTACTACTTTATTCAGTTTTATTCGATATTAATCTACATATTATCGAATTTAAAGATTGTTATCACATCTAAGACGAATTATAAATATATTATAGTATCGAATAAAGATAGTAATCACTAATTATAATACTTTAGAGACATATCCTATTGGCATTTGCTTAGAAATGTGAAGCCAAACATCAGCTAAGTAACATGAGAAAATGATTGCTTTAATTAATTCAATTAAAGTAATCGATAAAAGCAGCTGTCAGTATCGATTGATGAAACATTAAAACGAATCAATTCGATAGTTCCATGTTGATTGCGTTCCACTAATTAGGCTTATAATATTTTTGTTGAGACGATTAAACTTACCTAATGATGTAGTTTGTGGCTAAATTGGTTAAGTTTTTAAATACCTAGTAGAAATATATTAATATAATTTTAATTTTAATGTCTAATGATAATAAGGAACTGTCTTTATTCATCCTTACACACATTTTTAAATGGTATTAGTAGCCGAAATTAATAGGCTTCCCGTTAACTCCTTCAGAAGTGGGTTCATTGTCAGTAGTGTATTGCCCAGGATTCGAACCTGGGACCTCTGGATCTCGACTCTTTAACCACTAAGCTACCGTCGCGATTTCTCTACTTTTCACTCTGCTCTTATTATTAAAATTACCCAACCACAATATTTTCAACGAATTATATTTTCCAAACCCTTAAAAAATCAGGGCACCAATATTTTTTCTATGTCACATTTATTCTATTGTAAAAATTACAATAGCAAAAAATTATATCACAGTTAAGGGGGACATAAATTACTACATTAGTGCGGGTAGAGCGCGGGCTGCGCGGGCGCACCCCGCTAACGGAGATGTTACATGTCAGGCCGCGAATAATAACGCGCCAAATATTTATAAATGTTTTATTTGAGCCGTGAGGGATCATGTGACCGAATTATGGTGCTGGTACGAATCAGAAGCTGGAGCGGGTATTCGTTAATCGCGCTACCATAGATCCATAGTATAGAAAAGGCATCTGTCAAGGGCGTCTGGGCAGAGGTCACCATTCTAAGGGCGTCCTTTGAGAATGGTGACCACTACTTTTTGATCTCCACCTCAGCTTACCATCAGGCGGGGTGCAGGTCAATCCGGCGGACTAAAAAATAGGAGTATTATTGAATGACACAGCAGCATTCTATGAACCACGAGGGTTTCTAAAATGAGTCTGGTATTATGTGCCATTATTCATCATATATTTATTTATTTATTTTCTCATCTATGATTTTTAGTTTTTTTTATCGATAAACTTCGAAACTACTGATTTCAAAAATCCTTTTACGCTACATTATACCTAGTAACACAGGTTACTTTTCATCCCGAAATTCACACGGGATCAAGACGCATGTAAAACCGCGTGGCAATGCTATTTATAAGTTCTAAATAAGTCAACGAATTACCGCAGTTATCTGACATAATTTTATTTAACTTCATCATCATCATTCTCTGAACCTTTTTCCCAACTCAGGTTGGAGTCGGCTTTCCAGTCTAACTGTGATGCGGCTGAACTTCGATATTTTCCGTGGAGCGACTGCCATCTGACCTAATTTATTTTTTTCAATTTTATTCAACTTAAACATGTTTAAGTTGAACAATATAATGTTTCATATCTGCGCAAATCGCTCCCGCTCCCTCCTATACCTTGTCCATACAAATTAGCCCTATTGTACTCGCCCTATGTCGAACAACGCCATGCTGCAGTGCTAGTTTGTAAGAATATACATCGAATTATGTTTGCACACATGCTTATATAAACACGATGTTGCCGAGATGGAGGGCATTAAACGGGTTTAATGTCACGGAACGCATTTTGAAAACTGTTTTTAATTCATTGTGACACATTTGATATGGAAATTGGAGGAATTTTGCATATAAAGTGACGATATTCTCGGAGTCTTCAAGTCTAGAGTGAACAGGCTACTTCTAGGCAAGCGTACTCCACCGTCGACCACATATCATTACTTACCTACAGGTGAGATAATGGTGAAACGCGAGTCTATTACCAATAATAAAAAGATGGTCTTTTTTATTCATGATAGGCTTATGTTTGACCTCTATCTCGCCCAATGGTAAGTAACGATGCGGTCTACGTTTGCCTAGAAGGAACCTATTCACTCGTGATTTAAATATTCCCAGGTTAAAGCTTTCCGGAAACATATACGGAGCTTTTCGTTGTCCATTTGTTCGTTCGCCTATCTGATTATATTTCAGCAAAATGAGATATTATCGAAAAAATTTTGTAAAACAAATTTCAGGAAACATATATTTATTTACTTAGCATCCAAATTGTAGATAACATTATTAAATTGATAACATTATACACCAAGTAACACCATTATTATATTTCTGAAATAGTTTCAGGTTTCTTTACAAACTTTTGGGGTATAATCATACACAGCTATGGTAACCATCCAATTAGTATACTATCCGTTCGCGCTAAGTTTGCCGCTGTCATCTGTCACCCGTTTAGCGTTGTCTCACCCACTCAGTTCTAGTTCCAGTGAGAAAACGCTATACTGAGGTCACTTGACAGCGGCAAACTTAGCGCAAACGGGTAGTACATTAGGATAAGCGGTATGCACGCATACACCTACAATCAGCCTATAACCACTTACTAATATTCTAAAATTAAATCCTCAATTAACTTACGTAAATAATATGTAACTAATATCTAAATAATGGTTCGTTGTATATGATATATTTTCTTTAGGTATAATTTAGATATAGTTAAAATACAATTGCAAATTAATAATGAGTGCCTTGATCTTTTGATGGCTACTTATTACAAATGAATGATATTAGGACGCAGTGCATGCCTTTCTATATTAGTATAATATAACTACGAAACGGCTAAACTTTACTTTGAATAATGATAATTATTCTATATAGAGATAGTTTTGTAGTTAGATTTCAGTCTCAGTTAGTTGACCCCACTGTGTTAGGAAAAAACTCGGACGTTGATGAGTTTAGAAAAAATATATCATAGAAAGAAAGAAAGAAAGAAAGAAAATATTTTTAATCAGCCCAGCTTACCTATGCAAAATTATACACAACTTATCAAATCAAGAAATTACAACATTTTGCATATTTAAATATAGCAATGTATCAAAAATAGCTAAGCAGAATAAATGCCGCCTCTCAGCTAATACTGTCCGCGTTGTAGTGCAAGCGGACAGCGCTGGTTTTCAGAGACGGCCGGACAGTGGGTTTGACATTTTATGGAACTGGCATCATGTACGTCAGATTCACTGTACGGCGTACATTGCCCGTACATTGTGGTCCTTCGAGCCGGAAACAATTAACTTCTTATATAGTTATCAAATCTCTTTGCCACTGCGCCTGTACAACTAAATTGGTCTTTAAACATATATCTTATCATCTCATCGCACAACCTTAGACAAAAAGCTCATATAATCAAAAATAAATAACTTTTTAAAGTCATATCCAGCACCCACACACATCATTTCTTAATACAATTTATTCCCAAACAAAAATTAACATTCAAAATCAAGTCGACCCTTATCAAACCGGCCGTAACTCCAACATAATGTACTTAAACTCATTCAGAATATTCGCTACACCGCTAATGTGTGGGTAAATCTGTCCGTGCGGAAGTCAAAATGATTGTCACCCTAAGATTTACCCTTCATTGAAAAACGAACCTTATTTCTTAAGCAAAAACGTCTACAGTAAAAAATCATATAAAATACACAATGATCTATTTTTTTATGATATAAAGTTGTCCTATTGAATAAAAGCGATGCACCGTAAGAAATTAGTTGGCATTGATGTCCCTATTGTCACGTGACGTGTCAGGATGACGTGTAACTGCGCGTACGCATCCACCCAGTATTGTGACGGAAGGAATATTTTTGTGTCGAGTGTCACAGTTTGAGTATGGTAAAAAAGAGTTCACGGGAGTGGAGTAATTGGGGAAATTGTTATTTTGACCGGCTGACGTCACGACTGCTGAGAATATGGGAACAGGGGAACAGATATGTTTGTTTTTTTATACCACCTGATAGGAAGCGGTCACCGTGGCCTACGGACGCGTTTAACACCACGGCCTCCTGTCACCCTACACCCCACCGTCGGCGAAGTGGCGCGATGCTCGCCCCACCCCCCTTTCGGGGGGTCGAGGGGGCCATCTTAAAACCGTAGATGGCCCGGGCTCAGCTGGGGTGCGAGGGATATGCCCATTGGGTAACCTTACACCCCGGTTACTAAGGCCCGAGACGGCGTGCGGTTTTAGTCGGTTCGATCCCGACATAACCACCCCCGATGGCCGACGGGGGTGGTATCCATGGGGATATCCGCACGATAAAAAAAAAAAAGGGGGGCGTCACACTCGTGCTGCTGACCCTGTAAAAACCTTGTAAAAAGAAAAAAAAATGTTTGTCAGTGAAAAGGAGTAATTGGTAGTGGTATGAAAATGTATTCTAGAATTACCCTGCTCTGGTCCTCCCGTCCGTTTAAAAAGCCGACGATGCTTCATCAGAACTACTCAGGCTATACACAGTCCTCCACAGTAGGAGTAAAAAGCAGTCGAATTGAGAATCTCCTCCTTTTTAGAAGTCGGTTAAAAATAGCCAGGTGAGTTGATTAATCCACCCACTATTCGCGGTGAACCCTATCTCACGTATCGATCCTATAACACCAATAAGTAGCACACCTACGTGCCTGTTTTATGCAGGTTAGGCTATTTATCCACTATGGCTATAGATACAAAATTAAGGTTTGAAACTTGAACTAAATACCTAGCACATATAAATAAAATTAATATTTTTGTCTATTAATTTTTGTCGAAATATAAAATTTTTAGTATTTAGGGTTGTGATGGTCAGATGGCAGTCGCTTCACGGAAAATATCGAAGTCCAGCCAAATCCGCAGTTAAGACTGGTAAAGCGGACCCCAGACTCCGAGGTGAAAGCTTTCGATGTGACTGGGATTAACCGACGCTAAGTTGAATAAGAAGATAATTTTTTTAGTAATTTTTTTCGGGGTTATCAGATTAATTATGAACGTCACGACACGCAATTATCACAAGTTCTACTCTCATCCCCCCCTCCACCCCTCCTCCAGGGTTGGCAGCGTGAATGTGATATCCTTAGTATTGCACACGTCCATAGACCACGGTGACTGCTTCCCATCAGGTGGGCCGGTTGCTTGTCTGCCACCTAATTTGTATAAAAAATCATGGTCACAGTGAGCCAGTGCCCTTATGATGTAACTTCCAACCTACACATCAATATCAATCTCATAAACAAAATTGTAACCGATACGAATATCACAACGCTCATCGTTTTAATAAGTTTTTTATATCATAATAAACATATTTATGCTATTACCAAATTGAGTGTGAAGACCCTTTGAAATGATCAAAGTTTTAAGTAGGTACGACATTAAAAAAATGGACACTCTAACCCAAAAAATATGTCGAGAAATCATTGCAAATGCAAGCTGCTGAAATTCTTTTTGGAATTTGTTAAAAAAGGTCCTTTAGGTATAATCTATTTCTATGTCAAATAATAATATATTCGTTTTAGTTGTCTAGGTGAAAAGGTGAAAGACGGACAGAGTTACTTCCGCGCTTATAATATTTACGTAGATATGTGAAGATTTGTAATCGTATGTTTTACAACGACACGACAGCGCGAATGTAACGCCCCTAAGTTGCACACGTCCATAGGCCACAGTGACGTCCATAGACAAGCACACGGCCCACCTGATTTGATTGTCTGTCGCCTAAATAGTATAAAAAAACTCATTTGATTTTTGTCAAAGTTAGCTCTTAGACTATATTCCAGACACCTAGACTAAGCGCTGGCCGAGCACACGCACTACACAAATGACGCAGCTTTTACAAAACCGATCAATAACTCCACAGTATAACAATTAAGTTGTATGGTAAGGCCGGGCATTAACGCCCGTAATAATCTGAGCACGATATGTCGCACATTAGAACATCTTAATTTCAATCTCGATAAAACGCATAAAGAACAGTTTTATAAAAGAGATCGTGGCGTGTTGAGGCGGGCTGTTCACGGGACGACTAGTTTTTGATATTCTATTTAATCAATATTTTACTGCCCAATAGAAAATTGGTTAATGTATACACGAAATAGCTTATGTTACTAAAATGTTTGTATCTGAAAAGCGAATAACATCTCCATACTTTTTATGATCATAAATCCATACTTCTCTTAGCTCATTCTCCTCTGTTACCTTTACATTATTCTTATATTCTAGGCTAGGTATTAAAGGTAATATACCGTATTATAACTTGAACAACCACATACGAGATAGACTTCAGAATATTTCCGCGCCCAATATAATTCCACTTTTAGAAAGAATTTCTCTTACCACAAATATTAGCTCCGAACAATTTATATTACCTACTGACTTAGGTTGGTAATTAAAATTGAAAATTGTTGTAATTAAATTCAGCTAAACTGGGCACCATTATAACACAATTTAGCTCGACTTCGCTGAGATAATCCTGCATATATAATTGTTATGATAATTCATCCGGCGAAGTAATCCTGTATTTCACAGCGAACACCGATCGGACCTTGAATGTGCGTCCTAAGCTCAATTTATAAAGACGCGCGACGCGCGACGACAGGCGGCGCGATTATCGTAATCATGTTGTGTCGCGGGCGACACCGGCGCGCCTTTTATGTGCCGAACACGGTGACCACACGACACCACTTCCTTCAAACTTCTCACCAGAAATTAATTGTTCGATTCAGTAGACTATCATCCGATAGACGCAGCATGGATACACAGACAGGTCGAGGAAATGAAGGAAAATGTACTGAAGATAATATTCTAGCTCTCTACTTATTATTTTAGCCTTGATCCCGGTTGCACCCAAGGCTTTCACCTCGCAGCTCAGCGTCTGCTTACTCCTTTTTTTCTATTTTTGATACATAGCATAGGATATACAGCTTTTTAGAAAGTGACTGCTGTCTTATCTCCCATCGCCGTGTACTGGCTTGTAGGTGAAGAAGATCTTGGTGGGACTTCATAAAATGCAATAGTTATTTATACAATTATACCATCCTTATTTCTTTATACTTCCATTTTTTTGATTACTTCAATCTTAAGGTCGCCAATAGTTAAATTTTTTAAAATCTAACCAATCACATGAAAGAAATACAAAATCGAACGTTGATCGTCAAACCACCATAAAATAAAAGATTGCTAACAGTATATTTTTGGAATCCACAATGTTATAAACTTTTAATACTAATGAAACAGATATTATGAATTAAGAACGAAAACCCAACGCAATTCAAACGGGATCTTAGGCAATCAAATATATTTATTACTATTCAATATTACTGTCTATATAACCACTATCTTTTTATTTGTAAATAATGTACAAACTCTAAGAGCTTCAGACCATTTCCAAGGTCTGATGGAGACTCCAATCGATAATGAACTTGTTACACCGGTAGCTGAGAGAGCCTTTATCGTAATGTTGCTTGGTTACGACTTAAGAACTTAGCTAATTACAAACAAATTCAAACTTACTGTTAATAATGATCACATTAATCTCGAAAATAAGCAAATAACAATTTATATTCTAAACCAAACCGGTTTAGTCATCTTAATTTCGTTCACCGATAGAAATTAACCCAATATTTAGATAACCGCACTATTTCCGTGTTTTGAATGTTGAGACAGATAAATATTTTATCTAAACACGTATAAACGTAGCAATAATATTATATCCGAAATACTTTATAACTTGTTAGATTTTATCAGTCTATCGGAGTGTTATTATGAGTAGAACAAAGAAATAAGTAGGTACTTATATTATATATCTATTCTCAGTAGTTAAGTTTAATTGAAGTTATGAATAACCTCACCTATAAGTTAACGAATATGGTCAAATAGCCGAGTTTACTTAACGTTTTAATTGCATTTGTATATCCAAATTAAAAATCTTCACAGTTGAATACCGTCAGTAGTTTTGGCACTAATGCTTGTGTGATGGCCAAACAATTGTAATTTGACGAAGACAATTTCCTATTTTCCTGTTACTTGCAGTGATTTCAACATTCACTCTCTTCCTGACTATTTCTTTTTCACAACTTCTGTTAGGTCTTCCTATCTTCCTTCTTTCTTCCTTTAACAACATCCTTTCTAATCTTTTCCAATTTTATCACACCACAGATTTATTTACCATAGACAGTTATTTCTATATCTCAAAATTCAACAATTATTTTTCGGATCGCAATTCTGACGCGCGTTTTCATGTCTTCATTATAAACGATTGTATGTTCAAAACGTGTATCAGATTGTGTTATCAAACGATCCTGAGCCTTGATCTTACAAATTTTCAATTATTGTATGTTATTCTGACCTTTACAACCACTTGTCCATTAATGACTGTCTGTAAGATGCGTCAGGTGATAAGACCGCCGCAAGTGCCAACAATATTATTGTTTAATACAATAAAGAATTTCTAGATTCCTGTTAAACAATTAATCGCTACATTATCTGTTGAGTATGCTTGTATAAACGAATAATAAACAACTGATAACTAATAATCGGATTATTAATTTCTTGGTAAATTATAAAATCCTACGGTAACGATTCATATAATGAAAATTAATCTTAAAATAATAATGTTATAAAAAAAAGTTAAAAAACCGCACTGAAGAGGAGTTATATTTCTTTTTCAGTGTCGTATTTTGTGAATTTACAGATTCAATATAAAAGGCGAAAATGCATGAAATAAATATCTATACCCTTTATATTACACAAATAAATATCTACACTGCATTAAAATATTCATAATGTTAAAAAAATTTGATTACTTTTTACCAATTAGTAACTTATGCTAACTTTTCCATAGATATAAATCGAAAAATCGACTGCCATACAAAAAATATTGTTAGGTACAGCTATGGGTATCTAGTGTTCTTTGACGAGTTTTAGAATGTCGTCGTGTAGTCGATTCAGACTAAACATTCTACTGGTGAGCAGCTAATGTGCCTTGTTTCCAAAAAAATTGTCAATTCAAGTGGTTCTATTTATTTCTTTTTATACAATTCTTCTTCTCCCTCCAACTCTTTTCCCTTATCAGGTAGCAAGGCATGAATTACCTGTTTTATTTGTATTAGTCTATTATTAATATAGTTCAAAAAGGGTGTTTTCTGAAACGAAATAAAACGATAAGACGAATCTCGCGCCGGTCCACAAGTGTGGTCGCCAGAGTCCACCCACGGCCCGTGCGCCCAGATTACAATCTTGCGTTACACTTGACAAGAAAAATTAATATGTTATTGTAGTTATTATTAAAATTTAAGCCCCAACGCCGTTTCCAATTATGTTCAACATTTAATACTTATTTATTAGGCTTTGAAATTATCTTTGTTACCTACGTGTTAATTATGATGTTGAAGCATTAATTTTTTATTTCGAATTTACTTTGAAATGAACAATATTCTTTACTGCCAGATGTTTGGGATAAGTAAAATCATGAATTAGGACTAGTTAATAAGCAAATAGATTCACAGATGTATCGAGTTCGAATCCGGCCGAATAGTACCAATGTGAATTTCACTTTGTGGAATTTATATGCGCTAATCACATGATTTACCATCTGCTGACGGTGAAGGAAAAACATCGTGAGGAAACCTGCATGTCCGAGAAGAAATTCTAAGGACAGTCCGATCCACCAACCCGCATTAGGCCAGCGTGTGTGGATTAAGTTCTAAACCCTCTCAGCTCTGTCGTTAGAGGAGAGGAGACCCGTGCCAAGCAGTGAGACATAAATGTATTGCTATTAGTACGGGAGGTAGCGTTAATTCTAACAAGCAATCGATAGCCAGTTGATATTCTCCACGATAATAGAGCTTTATTAATACATAACAGAGTTGACCGTCAACCGGTCTGGTAGCGGTCGAGTCGAAGGTGACACCATGGTAAAGTTGTCAAAAAAAATTACGCTCCGAGCAATCATTTGACACGTGAAACTTTATATGGTGATTCCTGAGGTCATTTTCAACTGAGAAATAACCGTCAGATGTGGTGTAGAGTAGTGGTTATACGTCAGTCGCGTATATATTAGACCAGTGCCGATAGTCTTTGAGACAAAATAAATTTATAGTAGGATGAAACCTGTTGGAAAAGGATCAGAATATAACAAAAATGAAAGGAAAAATAAATTACGGGTGATCTGAGGTCGGGAAGTGGGGAGGGGGGTGAGTTTTAAGGGTAAAAACGGTTTATCTCGATTTCCGGCAAAACTACAAGTCCTATGGAAAAGTTAAATGACAAAGTTGTAGGTAATAAAGAGACCTACAACTTTTCATTTACACTTTTTTCACATAACCTCAAAATGTATGTGAAAAATTCAAATAATCAAGTTTTTGGTTTTTTATTTTTATCTTAAGCAAAACAAATTTGTTTTCCACGAAATTTGGTGAAAACTTAGCTTTTTATGTCCCAAAGACACTGTATTTTTTTTTATTGAAATACTCTTTTTTTCAGCTTATTTTGACTAAATATCGAAAAACCACCCTAATTTTCAATCGAAAATTATCATGTCAAAATATCAGCTTTTTAAAAAAAGTCAGAGAGTTTTTTGTTCTCTGAAATCTCTTCTTTCTGATAATGTAAAAATACATATACATTGCTATGGTAAATGTTCTCAGAAAATGCAAAGAAGAAAAACTCGAATTCGAAATTAATATTTTTGTATTTAGTCATTTCCTCGCTGAGGTGGGATGAGAAGTTACAAGTTGCACTATAACTTCATGGTTGCACTCGAGTGCAAAGATTTTTCACCTTGTGCACTTTTGATACCCTCGCTAAAGCTCAGGGTTCTATTTTGTAATTATTGTATTTAGTCATTTCCTCGCTGAGGTGGGATGAAAAGTTACGTGTTGCACTACTATAGCTTCATAGTTACACTCGAGTGCAAAGATTTTTCACCTTGCGCACTTTTGATTCCCTCGCTAAAGATCTGGGTTCAATTTTTAGAACTCTTCGCGTGCTCAGTTTTGATGACCGAGCAAGCGAAGGGTTCTTAATTTGAATCACGAGCGCAGCGAGCGATGCACAAAATAGAACCCTGAGCTTTAGCGAGGGAATCAAAAGTGCACAAGGTGAAAAATCTTTGCACTCGAGTGCAACTATGAAGTTATAGTGCAACATGTAACTTTTCATCCCACCTCAGCGAGGAAATGACTAAATACAAAAATATTAATTTCGAATTCGAGTTTTTCTTCTTTGCATTTTCTGAGAAAATTTACCATAGCAATGTATATGTATTTTTACATTATCAGAAAGAAGAGATTTCAGAGAACAAAAAACTCTCTGACTTTTTTTAAAAAGCTGATATTTTGACATGATAATTTTCGATTGAAAATTAGGGTGGTTTTTCGATATTTAGTCAAAATAAGCTGAAAAAAAGAGTATTTCAATAAAAAAAAATACAGTGTCTTTGGGACATAAAAAGCTAAGTTTTCACCAAATTTCGTGGAAAACAAATTTGTTTTGCTTAAGATAAAAATAAAAAACCAAAAACTTGATTATTTGAATTTTTCACATACATTTTGAGGTTATGTGAAAAAAGTGTAAATGAAAAGTTGTAGGTCTCTTTATTACCTACAACTTTGTCATTTAACTTTTTTCCATAGGACTTGTAGTTTTGCCGGAAATCGAGATAAACCGTTTTTACCCTTAAAACTCACCCCCCTCCCCACTTCCCGACCTCAGATCACCCGTAATTTATTTTTCCTTTCATTTTTGTTATATTCTGATCCTTTTCCAACAGGTTTCATCCTACTATAAATTTATTTTGTCTCAAAGACTATCGGCACTGGTCTAATATATACGCGACTGACGTATAACCACTACTCTACACCACATCTGACGGTTATTTCTCAGTTGAAAATGACCTCAGGAATCACCATATAAAGTTTCACGTGGCAAATGATTGCTCGGAGCGTAATTTTTTTTGACAACTTTACCATGGTGTCACCTTCGACTGCTCCGCGGGTGCGGGTTCTGACGGTCAATTCTGGTATGTATCAATAAAGATCTATTATCGTGGAGAATATCAACTCGCTATCGCTTGCCAAAAAAAATTAACGCTACCTCCCGTACTATATCATCAATAAATGATGAAACAATTGCTCGTCCGATGTGTATATGTATGAGCTGGAAGTAACATCAAGACGATGATACTTCACGGTCAAACTAGCTCTTAATATCTAAACTAAGTGCCAGCATGATGCACTTCGTACAATTTCTAGGAGTACTGAATGCCTTCCCTCCTTAACTATCCATTTTTTTTCATCTCCTGGCACCGTTTGTCTGCTTTGTTTGTGTCTAAAATAATACAAGATTACAAATTTTGAGCCAAATTAAAATTGTATTTCTACCAATGAGCCAACAATGACTTCAATCTAATAAATGTCTATGTTCAGATCATTAGATTCAACCACGTCACATTTCATACATTCACATCTTTGTCAAAGGACAGCTGAAGACCAATCCATTCTTCTCCTCTTTCTCTAAAAAAACAATTTTCATGGTGGTCCTAAATCTGAAGTACTTATTTACAACAAATCTATTCATTACTTACTCAATCAGCGTGAACTATTTACGATTATTCAAGTTTATCGAAACGAGATCATCCCGGGCCTAAAGCGCACACAAAACAACGTCTTACTAGACGAATGTTTGCCGACTTTGTCCTTTCCATGCCTGCAAATAATCCGCACCGAATAATCTATTATGAATATTTGGCATTAGTTAGTCGTTTTGTCATCTGCGATCCTTTAAAAACTTCTCTAACACAAACTTTAAGCGAAAAAGAACTTTATATCATCCAAAATTTGGTTTCTGCAACTTTTAAAGACACGCAAATCAACATCGACAAAATTTGTATCCAAATTACAGAAAAATGTACTGTATTCTTAAGTTCTTAGATATCAAAATCAATTGTTGCATGTCTTCTAATGCAAAATCTGAGTCCTATAATCCGTCGGCGATTAGTTTTGATGTTTTCAAGTATAGTTTTTTCAGCGCGTTCTCTTTTGGACAGATGGCTGCGTCTTGTGGGTGGCCCTTCGCTGTGGTCGTCGAAACTGTAACATCCATTATTGACAATAATAACTAGCTTTTGTGTTCCATTGTCGGTATTGTCAACACTGTTTTCACTTTCTTTTAATCCTTTAACACGTAAACAGACATGAATATGTTTAGAAAGGTTTGATGACAGAAGAAGGGATTAGTGGATAGATAGATATATTCGAAATTGTAGAAAGTAATGTTGTTCTTTGTTTAGTTAAGTGAAAGTCAATTATCACCGGTTATAAGGTTGCAAAATGATTGTATATGTTATGACAAAGCATATTTTTGGGCGTTTAACTGTTTCTGCCATATTGAATGTCTATATTGTTGGCGTATTTTGCATGTCTTTGGATACTTATAATAACCTAGTTTAATGATGATTATGTGCTATTGGATCTAAAAATAGCAATGGATTTTGAATGATATACAGCCCTAGGATCATCATTTTCACGATTTTTTACTTTTCCACTTCCTACGGTCTTGGGCATCCATGGTAGTGAGACCATTGCCACGCATATTGGCCGTAGTTGCACGCGCATAACCTCAATCATACCCTTTAACTCACATATAGACATAAGCCCCACCCCTTCTACGTCGAGAAACCAGCACTTCTTGGTCTGTAAATTGTATAAAAGAAAACAAAGAAAATTGTATTGAAAGTTTTTGTAGATTAATACCTTTTTTTATACTACGTAGGTGGCAGACAAGCACACGGCACACCTGATGGGAAGCGGTCATCGTGGCCTATGGACGTGTGCAACTCATAAGGGTGAAAAAAACAATAAACATATCTTAGTTGAATCCGTTTCCACCAGTGCTAAGCTATATGCGCCAATGAATATGATTGGTGGATATCAAACGCATCTATAGCATCGTAGTATAGCACATCTCTGGTGGAAAAGCACCCTTAGGGTGTGACACACGCGCTAACACCTAAAGGTATTTTGTATTTAAATAGCGGTAAACACATTGACGGGTGATAGTGTTGCTACTGTTAAAAATAACTCATCACTCCACTCTTTCTACCGAAACTGTTTCATCATTCCTCATCACAATTAATTTCCATACTATTATATCACGCCACGCTATTGTTTTGGACGCGGGGACTTTTGAAGTTGATATGTGCATTATGAACGCTAGGGGCGGGACAGAAATGACGGCTTGTGAAGTTGTACTGTTATATCTGAATAGGGAATGTTGAAGAGATTTTATGCCTACGAAAGAAATGCATCTGAGAGAGTGCGAATGCGCTTGGGGAACGGTATATTCAAGTCAGCAATAACTTACATACTTAATTTAAAAATTAGTAATTCTTTTCTTGGTTTCTTTTCTTTATACTACGTAGGTGGCAGACAAGCACACGGTCCACCTGATGGGAAGCCAGTGGCTACCATACTTACCGGCGGGAACACAACACGATGGTTATTATGGCTGCGGTCTTCTGTAGGGCGGAGGTACTACCCCAGTCGGACTAGGGTTGACAGCGCGTGTGTGTCACCCTTAGTTTTATACACGTCCATAGGCCACGGTGACCGCTTCCCATCAGGTGGGCCGTGTGCTTGTCTGCCTAATTACGTACCTAGTATAAAAAAAGTGTTAAATTTATAAAACTAATTTATATAGTTTTTTGTTTTGGTAAAAGTCTAGTCTAGTCTCCTACAATCTCACCTGTTGGTAAGTGACGATGTGGTCGGCAGTGGAGCACGCTTGCCTAGAAGTAACCTGTTCACTCTAGACTTTAAGACACCTAGGGCGTAGCTTACCAGAAATACAGACTCAGGCAGGCCATTCCACACTGCCTCAACACACAGAGGATACACAATTACAAGAGTAGCCGGAGCTCACTGTACCCCTCCTCCCTCCTCCCCTTACTAGTCCCCTATATACCCTTCCCTTCAGGGTACGCGGCGCGTGTGCGACACCCTTAGTGTTGCATACTTCCATAGGCCACGGTGACCACTTCCCATCAGGTGGGCCGTGTGCTTGTCTACCACCTATGTAGTATAAAAAAACTGACCTAACCGGCAACTGGAACCGCGGTCCCAGCTATTGCGGTCCCAGTCGCTGGAACCCTCGTTATTCGAGGTACGTTCACTGCTTTTTACCTTCACCGAGCGTCCATTCTACACCCTCACCTGGTCTACATACGTCGGTGTGACCACGTCATCGACTCTAATAAGCCGGTAGCGGCGTATCCGTGTGATCGGCTATAATTGCAAGCCGTCCGCCTACCGGCCGAGTGCCGTGGCCGCGGTACGATTCGCGCGGCTATTATTGTGCGCCCGCGCACCTGTGAATCCTAAGCTGAGTACACTGATATAGAAAAGTGCAGACTAAAAAATATCTTACATTGTTTTGATTTTGCTACAATTGCAAGAAAAAGACGTTAAGTATGATAATCCTGCCAATTATGTTAGTCCTCATAATATAGCAATTTGGACTCATCTCTTGAATCATGCGTACTAAACATACTAATATCTTCACTGATCGAGAATTGAACCCACGAACCTCTACCATAGCAGTCCATCGCTCTACCGCCAAACAGTTTCATCATTCATAGTTTTGACTCCGGTCTGAGTTTTCTCCTGTTACTTTTTCACAGAATATATTAAATGTTAAACCTACCAATATGATAAAACTTTTATTATTTTCTCATTCACCCATCCATTATATATTTTCACAAAAGACACACAAAGAAATAATTCCCGCAGAAACTTCAAAGCTAACAATTTTCTCGTCGCCAGTACTACATAGAGTAAATAATTTGGAAACATTGATACACTGAACTCCTTTGTTAGAATTAATAAGCAAAATACACGGCTGTGGACAAGATAATGGTCGGAGGCGGTTCCTGTCCCGGATAGTGTTATAATAATGTATTATTCTTTAGTAGAACACTGTGTAATAAATGTTCTTTCTTTGTTGTGCCGCTTTGGACGTAATTCGGGGTTTACTGGCACTTTTCATAAAAGATATTTTATAGATAGCTTTGTCCATAAGAAATATTATTTCTATTTCATTCCATACTTATTAACTGGTTTTTATATATTCACGATTGTTTGTTTGAAGCTCTTAATATAATTGGCTAGCTGGGATTCTATTGCCTTCTACTACAAATATTACGTACTTATATAAATTGTTAAGAGAAATAGCGTACATTTAGTTATAAGTTATTACTGTTATAAGGGAATATGATGTCCACACTGTCGCCTTAGGTGTGAACCCTGTAAAGATGGTGTAAGGTGAAACCAATAAATAAATAAATAAAAAAATTCAGAATCTTCGTCAGTCCGACATTCGTTTAATCACAACCTTAAACAAAGTATTATTATTGCAGATCACTTTATAAGGGCCGTGAATAAAATAAAAAAAACCACGTCATTCGTCGCGATTTGGCACGCCAATCGCGACGCGGTAATCCGCCGGTGTAGACGCATCTCAATTACCACAGCGCTATGCTTTTATGGCGTATATAAGCAACCTTTTATAATAAATAAATAAATATTTTACGACATCCTACACAACGCTCTCTAGACCAAAGTAATCATAGTTTAACCAGCTTGTATTATGGGATCTAGAATGCGGATAAAAATACTTTTATACTTTTTTTTTGTAAATACGTAACATATTTTACAGAGAAACAGCCAAACCAATGCAAATAGACATAATCATGCATACAAATATTTGCACCGAGCGGGAATCGAACTCGCGTCTCATGTCGTAGCAGTCGCATGCGCTACCGCTACGCCACAGAGGCCGTCTGACAATAGTGAGAATGAAGGAGGAAGTAGTCGAAATGTTTAACCTGGTTTACATAATCTAAGTATATTTAGCCACGATGGTTTAAGGTACCTATATGTAATCTTAAACCAGCTATCATACAACGTGTCAATGAAGACAGAAACGTCAAAACGAACCGAAAACACATGTTCTGCGCATCACATTATAGGAGTAGGTACCAACCAACTCCTGCGCATATGTTAATACTTTACAGTCGTGAAGCGGAACGGTTTTATGCCAAAAATATTGGTCCTTAAACACGTATTTTGTGGATTATATTGTCAAATATGTCGTTCCTATTTTATGGGGACCTTTGCTCGTTAGTTTTAAGTAATCAGTCAAGATATTTCTACACGACTGTTCAAAAAAGGAGCGTAATGATTTTAAAATTCAGGATTTGTCTGTCAACTTGACTGCGCAGTGCCTAATGCGTTTTTAGGGCATTGTTTATAAACAACTTCTTTGCAACTAGGTTTTTAATTTTGAAATTTACTTTTAACATCAATCACATCAATCCACAGCACATTTTTTTTTTATTCATCACATCATTCAGCATATCACCGCGGCAGCCTAGTGGTTTGGGTAATGGACTGCTGAGACGAGATCTCGGGTTCGATCCCAGGTTCACCATAACACACACCAATGACTTTTCGATGCTTTTCGAAGTTATGTGTGTATTAATCGCAGGTTTATTAGTGCCTCGGAGAGCACGTTAAGCGGTTGGTCCCGGTTGCCATACAAACATCTATGGCAGTCGTTACGGATAGTTGGAGCCCACAAAAGTCCAACCAGTCTAACTTGGAACTTCGATATTGCCATTGGTCATAATGACCATTGGTTGTGGAGGTCAGATGGCAGTCGCTCCACGGAAAATATCGAAGTTCAGCCGCATCACAGTTAGACTGGAAAGCCGACCCCAACTTGACGGCCTCATCAAATGCTTTTTCACGCCGCGCTTAAAGGAGTTACTCACATATAATGGGTATAGGTAGATGTAGATATAAAATGAAAAGAAATGAATGATGGTCCAAATTGGCACAATATCACACAAGATTGACATAATACGGAGGCGCTTGAATACAAATAAGCTGAAATAGCACCTGAGACTCCTCGAGTACAATACTAGCTCGCCGGAGTGCGAGGGCAATATCAATTATATGGAGAGATCCCTCCTAGCGAGGGGGAGGCTGCGAGATTTTCAATGCGAGCTTTCATCTTAAGAAAAATAGGTAGGTACATATTAGCAATTGTGTGTGACACAATATTTTAGACAGAATATATTTTATCGTTTCCTACTAAGTAATTCTACTGACACGAGTGATATAAACACGAAGTTTTTAAATTGTTACACTTTCACGCAAAAATGGCTGAACCACATCATGTTGAAATTTTGTTCGAGAGTCAATTTTTTAAGTAGGTATATATTTCAATATATTTTGTGAGGTTCAATGGCGAAATGTGGGTGCTAGCACCTCTGCCTACCCCTTCGGGGATATAGGCGTGAGTTTATGTTATGTTATGTCAATGGCGTGACAGTGGCTTGCTTTAACACAATTGAGGCCCAGACCACTACTAACTATTCCAGCTATTACTATTTCTGAAATTTAGCACCACTATCGCAGTAATCATCCAACTACTCCAAACTATCCCAACATCCCTTTGAGTTTCACTCGAGGGTGAAAACGGACACTCTCCCTCTTTGTACACAAATAATACACAAAAGTACACAAAGCTCCTAATAGTGGACAACACGGTACATTGAACATTTTTGTTTATTTTCGTATCTTTTTAAAATCTCCATCTTTTTTTACGAACGTAATCGGGTGAGATAAACTGTGTCTTTGAGTGGGATAACAGATTTGCCGTTTTAAGTGTCGCAGTTAGTTTTTAATGGATGTATCCGATGTTTCATTGGTAATACGATATTTTTGAAGACTTATATAATGATATACCTATCTTTGAGCAAGGGATGGACCCCAATTGTGTTCATCAATTTTTTATTTAGTAGAAATATTTGGAAATCAATCCAATTGACAGTAAGTAAAATGCTAGGTAAAGAAACCTTTGCTACCATAGTGATAGAAGAAAGAATTTCGTTTTAGTTCATTTATTAAAATTCTTAGGGTACCTATGTAGTTTATTTGACGACCTTTTTGGTGTAGTGGTAAAATTTTGACTGCCGTTGCAAATATAAATAGTATAATTATGATACAGGATGACTTACATAGAAAAGAAACACACAGGTTTGTATGTGGGTCATCATTATTTTCATAGGGATTTCTCAGAACTTGGAGCACGAAGCCCGGTTCTAGCTTTTGGGAGCGTCTACCGTCTGAATAACCCTGTGTTTTTTATGTAGGTTGAGGACCTAATATTTCCAAAGAATCTATATTTCAAGCTATCTAAGCTTAACTTGTAATATTGACACTAGCGTTATGTTTTTTTTTGTTTATATCACTTAGGTGGCAGACAAGCACCAGCCCTCTTGGTAGGAAACGACAACTTTAGCCTATGGACGTGTGCAACATCAGTGGCTTTACATTGCCGCTGCCGAACCTAAAAAACCTTCAAATACCCTTCTGGAAGATCCCCATATTGTATCCCCTTGGGAAAACCACATCAGGGTATTATATTACAAGCGTTAGCTTTTCAAATCCTTAGTGTCGACAGCCGCACACGTACCGTCGACTTGCAATCCTTGTTAACTGCAAACAAAGCATTCTTTTTTTGCTAATTAGTGCCACCCACGACGGCTTCCAATTATCGCTAACCCGCCTGTCAACGGCTTTTAAAAACAAGTAATATGTCCGAAGATACCGCGTCCCATTCAGATGTGTCTCGGGGCTGGGGATGATTCGAACCACTTTCTATCTTGTTGAGACGTCTTGTTAAGTTTTTTGCAAGGTTTTTACGTCTTCAAAGGTATTTTGCAAGATTTTTATGTCTTGTAAAAGTGATTTGTGTGGATGTGATTGAGTTCTTGAATGGTTCTATTGATAGAACCATTAGAGATTTTATGTGTGTTGCTTAAATATTTTTTCTATTCGATTATAAAATTGTAAATTACTTAGTTGTATGTCAGTGAAAATGATTTTTTTTTAAAGTCTGGCTTTTTTATACTACTTAGGTGGCAGACAAGCACACGGCCACCTGATGGGAAGCGGTGGTGGAACATCAGGGGCGTCACACTCGCACTGCCGACTCTGGTGGAGGGAGGGTTGGGAGGATTGGGGGGGGGAGAGTTGGAGATAGGGATTGGGAGCTCTGGCTAAAAAAATTATTAACAGATTCTGTCACAATTTGCCCGACCCTTCACTTTTATCGACGTCCAATCGCTAATACACAATTGAATCAGTTTTCTTATTACACTTAGGTGGCAGACAAACACCCGGCCCACCGGAAGCAGTCACCGTGTCCTACTGGACGTGTGATTTATATTATCGCACTATCTCACCAATTAAAAATAGTTTCATCTCAAAGCTCACCACAATCTCAATCTCATGTGTGGCCGTTTTTGTGACACAATCAGTGTTGTAATGAAATGTTCGACATAACTGCGTTCCACCTCCTTCCGGGTTTAATTACCAGCCAGTGGAGTCAGTGATGGTTTCGTCACATTCCTTTCGCGGCTGCAATTAATAAATATTAAACATGTGAGGAGCCGCTCTTAGGGGAGGACGCGAGAATGTAGTTCACACCACGCCGGCAAAACCGCGGCGTTATGAGAAGCGGTTTTTTCTTCAAAATTTGTACTAATGAGAACTCCTGTTTGAGTAAGTAGGCGTTTATGTGAGTGTATTCAGTCATGGTGTGCGAAATCGGCGGCTAAATCGTTGACACGTGTCTTCGCAGCGATCATGATGTTGTAAAGATTTTTAATGGTGGTACCACTCTTCGCTATTCACTTTCATTCACGTGTATAAATCGAAATGGGGAGGGCTTATTCGTGTATTTTTGTTTTATTCGCACGAATATTCGCCTTAGTCACTGTTCTATGACGAATTGTGCTTCACACGTTGTCATAGAACAGTGCCTATGGACGTGTGAAACGTCCTTGGTGTTTCACACGTCCATAGGCCACGGTGACCACTTCCCATCAGGTGGGCCGTGTGCTTGTCAGCCACCTACGTGGTATAAAAAAACCTCTCTAGAATGTTAAAAAATACTTTTCTGAAAATCGCATCGAAATCGGTCCAAGGAAACGCGAGATAATCTCGTAAAAACCTACATTTAGTTCAAAAAGTGAACTACATTTTGTAGTCATTTAATAAAAACCAACAAATCAGGTGTTCCTATTTATATGAATAACAAACTGTGTCCAATTCCTGTCACTCAGTGGCGCGGGACCCGACTCATTAGGGAGCGTCAAGTATGGCCGGAATGTGTGGCGATATGCCGAGGAGCAGCCCGGTGTCCTCGCCAGATGGAGCTGGTGAGGAATTCAGGAGTGATAATTAGCTGAGTATGTCATTTATATATCAATCTTAGAAATAGGTGTGATTATGTAGTGCGTCCGCAAGAAAATCTTGACAGTTTCCCTCATTTCACTTTTGTGCACAATTGAATTTCAGAAGATTTATACCTTAATGAGGTCGTACGGGCCCGTTTTTTGAAATAGGGTCGTACGGGTCCTATTTTTAGATGGGGTCGAAACTTGGAGGTCCTACGGGTACGTCGCCTTTCTTTGAAAGGTAAATGACAGCGGGGCGTGAAAAAGCATTTGATGAGGCCGTCAAGCTGCACCACTGCAGCACTATCGATGTATTTAGAGGTGACCCCAGGTCCTGAAACTTTACTTTTAGCTTACCATCAGGCGAGGTTAAGTCATTCAGACGTTCCCTATATTAAAAAAAACTACCAACTTCCCCAATAAGATGTCTTGAGTAAGAAATCAAGACATGTTATCAGTTGAAACAATTAAAATTCCTGCGATACATTTGTCACATTACCGGCTAACGAGCTCGCGGTAGGTATGCCCTACAGAGGGGTCGGCTGCGTCAACGGGTACCGAAGCGAACAATTCGTACTTACCCGTGAACTGCGAAGGGGAGAAGCGAATTTTAACGAAGCATAGTCAAATTTTGAGTATTTTTAATACATTCCATCTCGAACTAAACGGTTCATCAACTTTATTCAACGCCACGTCATGAAAACTTGGAATTCTTAACCAACTCAACCAATTCATCCTTTTCGCGAATTCCCGGTTGCATTAAAATTTTTTGAAAAAGCTCCGACTGCGTGAAATTTTATTCCCGCTTCCATGACCCACAGGAACCTGGACCCGGGATGAAAAGTAGCTTATATTATTCCAGACTATAATCTATCTCTGTACCAAATTTCAGGCAAATCTATTCAGCCGTTTTTGCGTGAAAGAGGAACAAACATACATCTAGACGTCAAGACATCCAGATACCTACATTCTTACAAACTTTCACGTTCATAAATTAGTAGGTAAAGTAGGAAGGATTGGTTTTTTGACATTTACGGAAGCGACTACCGTCTTACCTCCTAACCCTGAGAGGAAAACCTGCGCAAGAGCAGCGTCCGTTGTTTAATAAGTGCACTGACTTGTAGGTGATGTTTCACTTGGGCCCCAAGGTTGTTAGTTAGTTGAAGCGGTAGGGGGGTTAATGCATGTGTCGAAATTCTCACACTGAGGACCACATTTACTATTACTCATTGTTATCATCTTCACTTAGTGCAAGGCAAGGTGAAGCCATGTTGACGAACCAAATACATCTTGTGGTTACCTTGGGGTAACAAGACGGGGTGACCACGACTCACCATAAAATTAACTGCCATACATTATAACTACGATTTACCTCCAAAATTAATTAACGCTCAATTAAAACCTACTTTCAACTTAACCTGTCAATGGTCGCAGTTATAATTAAAATGATAAACTGTCTCTTTTAGGTTAGTTAGCCTCATTAACACGTGGAAGGATTAGAGGCGGTACGCAGGATTGATGGAGCAAGCACCTCTGATGCTGGGAGGTCCACACATCAAAGAAATAAGACAAATTACGTGAAAATATCAACACGTGTCTCTGTCTGTTATAACTTGTACATGTGCTCGGTATTTCCGTAAATGGTGATGACAAATTGGGATGTTCTGTCATGTTTAGAAGAAAAAACTTTACAAATTGTTCGATTGAGATATTTTAGTCATACTTATTAAACATATTTAGAAAGTTTGGTGGCTAGGAAGTTGGATTTTTGTCTCGGAAATTAAAAATTTGAATCCAGTACAATTTGAAGATAATTTACAGATAAGAAGAAAAGAAAAAAACGAGAGATAGGAAGCAATGGATAGAAAATTATTGAGCATTACGTAAGTATAAGGTAGAAAATATTATTATGTAATAATTTATTGTTAATATTGAATAAAAAAAATATCAAGAATCAATAATTGAATTACACTTAGATAATAATAAATTGAAACTGTTTTTAAAATAAATTGAATTAATGCTACTTAATTAAAATTTAATTTATCTAACATTGAGTTGAAATTTATCTAAAGACACTTTGACACCATGCACGGGTCTTTCATGAGAGACAAACAAAAATTATATTATTATTTGATTGTTTGTAGTACTGATCTTCATTTTTAGTTAAATAAATACCAAATTTAAAATGTAATTAATAATAATAATTGCAATTGAATTGACAATATTTGAAATTTAATTAACAATAACTCAAATTGTATTAGCTCAATAATTAACTTTAATTAAGTTGCAGCAACTAAAACAAAAGTGATTCAAAAGTAACGTCAAGTGCTTCGAATAGAGCTTTTATATCCACATTCGTATATACGCAAGCCAATTAAAATCGCATTGGTATCTATAATGGCCTGAAGATTTACGAGACGAGCTATGGGTGCTCTTGAGCACTATGACACCACCCAAGTCGAGCGGGGTCGGCAGATAAGCTGACGACATTTTGCTAAGTGTCCTGGGTTAAACATGGCTTGTTGGTCTTTAGGGATCAGTGGTAAAGGGTCTTCTTTATAAAGTTTACGTCAATATGACTTCACCTTGCTTGATGGTAAGCTAAATGTAAACGCTTAAGAATGATATGTCAGGATACTTCTAGGTAAGCGTGCTCCACCATCAACCACATCATTACTTACCAGTAGGTGAGATTGTGGTCAAACGCGAACCAATGAAAAAAAGATGGAAATAGGTGGGTGCTGTTATTCCTAATACTCCACATGAATGTACAATACATTAAGTTTACGTGCAGTTCACCCTCGAGTTCCATCTCACCGTAATTATACTAAGTCATTTTTTGTGTCAGACACAAACCGATCAAAACCACACAATGTTTTTACGTCTGCCAATGTTACCAAGGAACCAGGAATCGATACATTCTACGTGGAATGATACTTAATTGTTAAGTACTTTATGCACATCCGAAATATCAGATGTCATTGTAGCCTCCCTGTATTTACTTAATAGTGAATTAATATGAAAATCAGGCACCTATATCAAGATAATTGTTATTTTATCCACCTAAAAGCCCACTTAACTAATGATTTATTTTATATTGGTTTGCAAATATCTTTAATAGATCTACCTGCCTGCCTTCAAAACACGAAAAATACATATCTCAGTTAACAACTTAATTCAGTCTATTTTCTTAATTATACGGAACCTCGTCACATAACTCGAAAGCTCAATTTTTTTCCTCATAGGTGCTGTCGTGGGTGGCGAGCCATTTTTTAGCGATCGAACCAAAACATGGCGCCAATCAGCACCATGTTTACCCTTATCTATGGCGGTTAATTGGTGTTTTTATTTCAATCTTGATGGGTCGATTTTTTTTGGCAACGGCTAGAGATTTTGCGTAAGATGGTAGCCAGTGGCTTTCAAAAGGTTCAAGTTTAAATTCTTTCTTGGTCAATATTATAATGTTTTTCTGTATAGTTTTTGCTAGTTGGCATACTATAGAATAGGCTTAAATGTAATTTAAATGAAAAAAAATGGTTATTTATAGCTACATAACATATTATTCTTGGGACTAATAGGAAGTCATTACCGAGATAAAAAGTAACCTACAAGCATACAGATACTATAATCTATCTGTCTGCCAAATTTCATCCAGATCCATTAAGCAGTTATCGCTAGAAGGAGTTCACAAACTTTCACACATATTATGTACCTATTAGTAGGATGCATGTGAATTTTATATTTTTATACATTACACTTTTATTAATTAATTCGGGGTCGGCGTAATATGTCATTCTTATCAAACTTTTCTATCAGACATCGTTCTTCAATTACTTCTATCCTTGTCTTGTCTTTCTCGCAGTTCATCGATCTTTTTTTAGTCCCACTTCTTACCCTAAAACGTTTCATACTTATTTTCAAAATACATTTTTGCGACGCCACTTCTATTCGCTGTTATATTATATTATACTACTTATTTAATATGCATAGACATAGATCGCCAGTAGTGCTACCAACATGACCCAACAAAAATATCATTATTGAAATATACAATATGTAAATTGCATCTATAAGGATACCAAAAATATGATCTTTGATCTTTTTTTTATTAATTTGCGTTATCAATACGGTTATGAATCTCTCTTTAGAATATTTATTTTGAGCAATATTCAATCGAGATGACATTTTTTTGTACCATTTAGGTGGCAGACAAGCACATGACTCACTTGATGAGAAGCCGTCACCATGGCCTATAGACGTGTGCAATACTCTGTAAAAACCTTCTAATGCCCTGACATGTATGTATTCGTACCAGTATGAAGCCCCACCAAAATCCTGTCCCCTGTCCTGTCCAAGAAGTGCCCAAGTCAACCTCAACTGCTGGCCGGTACACCTGCTGATCAATGGACGAGACCCTGGGGTACGTTTTCCTCTAGACTCTAGAGGTTGGGCAAGGTTAGATGGCAACACTACGAAGGCCACATAAACCAAAAAAGAGGTAGATATGGAGAAAGTAAATATTCTACGAGATTCTACACGGCGCTCACTAGACCCAAATTAAGCATAGTTTAACTAACTTGTGTTATGAGTTCTAGAATGCGGATAAATATACTTACATACTTTTTTTGTAAATACAAACATATTATACATACATATATACAAGTCTGAACTCCGTGATAAAAGACTCGACTCTCACCAGAGTCAACGGTAAAATAGCTATATTTTGGCTTGAATTGATTGAAACAGCCACAAATTGGTTCAGCCATATAGAACGAGGAATCAGGAATATAGGGCAACATAGCGTTGCTAACCCAGAAAGAAAATCCCTGAAATCCAGACTGACCGCGACGCGACGCCTTTTGGGGATCTTCTCAAACTAATTATATAATTATAATATTGAATTACATACTACCTGAAGTAAAAAAGTAACAGATTTTTATCTATACTTGTATTGTAATATAATATAAACAGTCGGCTAATTCGTCTGGCCGTAAGTCTGCGCATGCGGCTGTACAACCGTTAATACACTCCATTGGATGTACAAACAACACACTGCACATACAATAATGTATTCCATAAACAAATCGCTATTTTTTGCGTCGGCGTCTCAAACGGTTCGCTTTGATGCGCGGGCGCCGATATTTTGAAAGCTCCGGAGTGTTTCAACTTGAGCGGAGATGAACAAAATGTGATGTTTTACGTAAAGATAATCTAAATATACGTCGGGGTGGCCCGTCTTTAAGATTAGCTTGTTGCGGTACTTGCTAAATACTTGGCAATAAGAGTTTTTAAGAATAATAATAATAACGGTTTGAACTAAAAATATATCCGAGAACTTTGCAGCCGTAGTAGTAAATTTAGTTCAGTAATATGTACATGATAGCAACCCATTTATGTCCCACTGCTGGGCACGGGTCTCCTCTCCTCTAAAGAGAGAGCTGAGAAGGTTTAGAACTTAATCCACACACGCTGGCCTAATGCGGGTTGGTGGATCGGACATGTCCTTAGAAATTCTTCTAGACATGTGGGTTTCCTCACGATGTTTTTCCTTCACCGTCAGCAGATGGCAAATCATGTGATTAGCACATATACTTAAGTTCCACAAAGTGAAATTTATATTGGTACTGTCCGGCCGGATTAGAACTCGATACCTCTAAGAAGAGGCCGCGTCCTTATCCATTCAGCTACCATCGGGAACATACATAATATGATATTTTATGTACTTAGGTACCTTTCTCTCTGTTCGATTCTGTACGCACTTAGTCAACTTATTTTCAGAGTACCACGATCAGTTTGCGGACACAATTCAATAATATCAGCCCTCACATCCGTATGTGCAGATGTTTATTGACACCGCCCTATATAAAATGAGCAGAACCTACCCAGTAACAATATTATCTACAAATATTAGGCCCGATTGTGTTCACCAAGGGTGCATTGTTCGACCCACTGTGCGGTTCATATACCAACATATCTGGAACACTTTGCTGTAGGAATTTAAACTTTATCTTTTAGTATTTAAGGTTTACAATATTTGTGAGTTGTTTGTTAATTTGGTAGTGGATGCGTTGACGTATAAAACAGCATGATCATGTTTACAATTCACGGGACATGTGGGAACTGAGTTTTACAATTCAATCGAGATTTATGTTTGTAAATGTTAGATGCCGTATTTATAGCACAGATTTGGGAGATACAACCCCAATTTTGTGATAATGTTGTTGTTTAACAGAACTGTCATGGTTTTACATTTAAATATTATTCCGATTATGTAAACTGAGTTAGTGATATAATCATAATTCAAATTATAAAGTTTTATCTTTATTTGCATCTTATTAGTTTTATTATAACCAATCTGTCAGTTGCTTTTTTAATACGCAGGTAGACCTTCATCTTTTTATATTTCGGCATTTTTTATCAAAAATATTACAATACACAAAAATGAATTCCCATATTAAGTACCAACAATATCGAATCTATTCTTTACACGAAACCGAAGCAGTGTACACTCGAGTGATTTTTGTAAAAGCACCTAAATGTGCGTACGCGCAGGCCGCACAGTGTGCCGAATGATCCCGAGCGCGGACAAAAACGCACCGCTAATGACTTGAGCGACTATCGACAATTTGCTACGTGCGATTGAACAACATCAATGCCATTTGTACACCCCAAGTTCTAGTTCTAACGATAACAACAGCTTATGATAAATCCAACCTTTTCAAGTAGAGATAGAGTTGGTTTTAGAGTGTGTAAAAAATTAGTCGGTGAAATAAAGACACAAGAGTCACATCAAGGGCGAATGCCATAAAATATAATCATTTATCACGTAGATGTGTTTGTTATTGCAATAGCGGTTACTGTGGTAAACGTCGGCGTTACCATTATTAATAATGTATGGAGACATCTGCTGCAGTTATTGTTTGCATGCATCGTAAATCTTGTAAAGGAAAAAATCGGAGCATGTGCGTGAAATAAGTCGATGTATAAGAAGTGTAAATGAATGCAAGTAAGTACAGTTACACGTTGTCACGCACGGTTACTTCAAAAGCCTTAGATTTAAATCGTAAAAGAAATTGGTACTTTTCGTTGTAAGCAGTGAGCTAGATCAAAAATGCTGAGTGGTAGTACAACTTCAAATAAATATACATCGATATTTATTTAGTAATTAAAGTAGCTACTGAAATTACATCAATATTGGTCTAAAAAATTTAGTGTGCTATATTTAAAAGCAAGGTTTTTTTTACTGTCAGTAAAATCAGTGTAGGTATGGGGCGCTACCAAGATCTTCGTGGATAAAACCAAGCTCACCAGAAAGCTTTTATTCTTAAAAATTCATACATGTAAGTATAGAAATCATGCCTTTTTCTGATTAAGGTAGGCAGAGACAACATCTTTCCACTTTTTACGATCTTGGCATATGTGTTGAATTCATGATTTTGTTACTAGTATTGCGAATATTGGCACAATTTTATTGTAACGGTCACGTCACCTCCTTCACTTCTCTTATTCAAATTGTAAGTATCGTAGTGGACCTTGTAAATAAAATGTAACTCAAACGAATAAAATGTTAAATAAATCCTACTTTGTCCATATAAGTGGCAGAGCATTCAACTGCTAAGACAGAGGCTGCGAGTTTAACTCCCGCTTAGTGCAAAATTTTGTTCTCATAGGAATATTGAATATTTCTTAGTAATATCATTGTAAACTAGTATAGTAGGTAATGTTTATATGTGCCTATGTAGGTAAATCTGCATTATAAATCATGCAGGCTATGCATAGTTTGAGTCTAGATAGCGTTGTGTAATATATTCTAATATTGACTCATAAAAACTCGTGAGTGTAGTTCAAAAGAGCCGACAAAGAATTAATTGCTTCGAGGTCACATTGTGTAATACAGAGAAGAATCCTTGTTGACATACTAATAGCGAATTTTAATTAATTAAATATTCTATACTCATTAAATTATCATAAATACAACATGAAAGTGAAAATATTTGAGTTTGAATTATATAAATTACAGAATATGTAAATATTTTTATTATGATGAGTGGACATTAGTTTTGCATAATACAATGCAATTATTGTTTGAGACAATTATATACGAGTATGTTAAAACCTTAATACTGTGGCAGCGGAACTATGGATATTAAAACAGTAGAACTATTAAAAGCATTAGAAAAGTGGTATGAGAGGAGGATAGCGAAGATTAATATAACAGAAAGAATAACAAATGAAGAAATATTACTGATAGTTGAGGAGAAGAGATCATTGTTAGGAATTAAAAACAATGACAACTTCTTTAAGACTCATTTCATCAAAACCGGCGACAAATCTTATTGACTGAAGCTAAAATTAAAGCAAAAGATTGCAGGTAGAGTTTATCTATAAAATCTAAGCTCTTAAACAAAATAAACTTTCCTTATTAGTATTATAAATTCGAATAGCTTTTTGTTACGTTTTATCATGAACTTTTACATACTTACATGAAGTAAAAAAGAATATAGGATACTTTTCACTCAGAAAAAAAAATACTAGGTATTTCTTTAGCCATTGAAATATTACTTTTAATTGCAGGTATATAAGCGAGTGAAGACGCCGGGTATAAGCTGATAATCTATATCATGACTATAGTTAAAAATTCCACACTAGTGAAATACCCTTGGTACTTCGCGAGTGTGTGATTTCCGTCCAAGACATTAGTTGCCGTGTAAGTAGAATAATAAAAGTTATCCATCATAGTATACATTAAAATCTACAATATATAACATTAGATAAGATTCAATTTAACGCATCCAAAATCCAACCGATCCATCAAAGACAACAATAACTGACAAACACTCTAATCCCAATGTTTGTACAATCCACTGCGTGTGCGCAGCTTTCGCGAAATGGCCGCGCTAATGTTGCGAAACATTTATTTAAACAGGGGACTCATGTTTATCGTTATTATTAAGTTGTAAGGGATTTAAATGTGACTTCCGCACATTCATCACGAGGAGCAAAGCCGATCGGATCGCTCGGTGCGCTCCGAGCGTGCCAAATCTATTCAAAACGCACATTGCACTTTTTTGTCCACATCTCGACGAACCACACCAGTGTCCATGATGGTTTTATTGTGGGTGCATTTCACAAATTATTGGCCTCCCATTATTCGGTGACGGAGTTATATGGCTGCCGTAAAACAATAAATAAAACTGATTGTTTACAGTTTTCGTGGTTTTCGTGTTTTGTTCCGACCCCATGTGAAGCGTTTAGTCACACTTTAAAATTCGTTGTAAAACCATGATGTTGTATTAAATGTTATTGAAATTTTGTGTGGATGCGACCACAGACGGTTTGGTATAATAATGAGAGTTCTTTTTGAAAGAATAGTGGTTAGTTTGGTCCAAGTAGGACGTCTTCATGCCCAGTGGGGCGCTGGGGTGTGATCAGTGGCCAAAGAAATGGTTAATAGCATCGTTATTGGTCTAACTTTTCTTTTTTAAACAATAGTGTTGACCACTAATGTTATGTTATTGTTGAACAGTAAAACTATAATTTGGGGTTTTAAAAAGTCTTAAAGGTTGTATAAAAAATGTGCCACACTCACTTTCTGTTATCTATGGTAGGTACTGTACTTATTGTCCAAGTCCCTTATAATTTTTTGTCTTAATAATTTTAACACGTTGCAAAATGTTCTGCCTATATGGTTACTATTATATACTAACTGCTGTACGCAGCTCCGATTGCGTGAAAGACTATTAAAACATCATGGTCTATGTGTTTACTACCATCTTTAATTCTTAGCTTACTATGAGGCGAGGTCTATGACTCGATATAAAAAAAAACTATTAAGTCCCAAATTTTATCTTGATCCAATCAGCCGTTTTGCATCAATAGTATCAATAGTAACAAATATTATCACATTTATTATGTTAGTCAAACTTGAACTCAAAACGTAATGTGCAGCGGTGTGATTGTAGTGTGTTCGACTGCTAGGCGGTAGATTGTAGGTGCGATGCCCGTTGAGTGCAAATATTTGTATGCATTAATTTACCTGCTATTTGACCTCTCAACACTGAGAGGTTAACCTACGCCAGACCCTCGTCTATCAATCTGCAGGTGTACTGGCTTTGGTGGAGCCCCGTAAACAAGCATCACAAATATTATATTTTGTACAATCACAGGTAGACCATTACCTAAGAGAACTGAAATAGTATATGCAAAATTTATGTAAACAGGCACATCTTTTCCAAGTAGCAAGTTTCAACAAAAACGGTACAGCACTCCAGAGAATTGTTACACCAAAATTGTTTGACAAAACATGTTTGCTGTCATCGCTACTATGCAAGAAACAAAATGATTTGCAAATTTTATCTGCAACATGTTGACAAATAACAAATTCTCTGGAGAAAACATATATAGTACGTTACAGTACCTGCACAGAAGTTTTCCCAAGGGCTGGTCAGTATTTTAACGATGTTTAGTTAATGTTTAGTTCATTAGCTTGCAATTTGTTTGTTTGTTAAGTCTCTGGGGCTTCACTTTGCCGGTGGCTATCTTTGTTTGCAGAATTGTTAGCTAAAACCTTGTGGCTAAATTGTTGTTTTGTTAAAACATTTACAGCTAGGTATACACTTTGAAATTTTACCGCACAGAAGCTATCCGAATGGCAAGTCAGTATTTTAGCGATGTTTAGTTCATTAGCTTGCAGTTTGTTGAAGTCTCTGGGGCTTTACTTTGCTTGTTGCTGTCTTTGTTTGCGAAATTGTTGGCTAAAATCTTGTAGCTAAATTTAAATCGAGCGCTAAGTTGTTTTGTTAAAACATTTACGGCTATACACTTTGAAATTCATTATTTTCCGTTAAGGGTATATTGCAAAAAAGTATATAGTACCCTTAGATGTCTTGCTGTGTTCTCTAATAATTGATTAACTAGATGCCGAAAAGCAACCGAAACGTCGGGAACAATGTAATTAAGATAATACCACATAGTAAATAGCAATAGAATCCGTTACAACTATTCTCTTGAATTTTAAAGTGCTAGTAATATTCATTTTCTTTCTTCATTGTTTTTCGAGGTAACTACTCTTTGAGGGCAAATAATTACATTTTGGTACGGACCTACCGCTAAAAAACCTGTACAATATATATCTTCAAAATTTTAATTCAGTAGCATTATTTTATCTGGATCAACGACCACGGTAACTACCCAAATCTCTCACAAGTCCTGTCAAGACTAATCATGTAGATTATGTATTCATATTTTAAAAAGTTTTATGAATAGTATAACTGATATCGACAATACAAAAATAACATACTAAATACACGAACAATATTAATCTATTCAAAGTCCAAAGATTTATTTAAGTCAAATCATTAGAGTCAACGGACGTCGGCGGCTTGCACAAAACCAACGGATCACTTACCAACACTCTAATGCCTTTGTCATCAACACGCATCCACCAAATACGTCAACTGTCCTCCAAAGAAAAAGGAAACAAGTCGAAACCAATCGAAAACCAAAAAAATATCCTCACTCTAAATTAATAAGATCGATTTCATTCCACAAAATTTAAAAAGTCGGCCTCCTTTTTCCTTAAAGGGATAAATGAGATGTCGGTACCACACTGAGCAAAGCCGGTGCAAAAAACATCACAAAAGGACAAAGTTTTGGACACAATACGACACAGGGAAATAAATTATTTCATCTGTTCAGACCTTTCACGATAATATTAGCAAATGTTTCCATTCGGGACGGACCACGCCCTTTCTCGAATCCAACTCGAAAAAAATTATTTGACGCCTGATTTTGTAAATCGAAAACCAATCTTACATCTGTGTCATACAGTCGAAAGTATATGTGGGATCGTTGGACAGTGGTCCGCGGTATGTCACAAAGTAGACAAGTCAACATCTCTTTTACATTTTTTTGTATAACGCCAACATATATTTTGACTGTGATGTTTTTATTATTTTTGTCCGTGTTGCCGTTCACCGTGCATGGCTAACTATCGGCAGATTTTTTATTAAAGTCGGCGTCTGGGTATATCTAATGTATGGATCGAATGCTCGGCGCAGGAGTCGGTGCATCTGATACATTTCCTAGAACCACCGACAAAGTGTTGCCAATAATTACATAATAGTCGCAATGTTGACTTTTTCAAGTATTTTGGCTTCCGTTCATGGGGTTCCACCATTAATCATTAATAAAGAAGGACATTTAGATTTGTAGACAATGGCTTATGTAAAGTGAACACCATCTGCATTAATGTAGCCGTTAAGATAAAAGGATGAGACGAGGACATTATCGTAAAGGACATTTTTTTGTGAATTGGCCATTTAGCTTCTAAATAATTACTCGCACACAAAAAATACAGATGTTAAGATTAAGACACTGATATGACCGCAAGTTGTGTGCGAAATGAAAAAAAAAAAACAGAAAAATTGCTCCATAAGTTGATAGGTATTTGTCAAATTGGTCAGGTCAGATCTGTAAACATATTCCACAAGCTTATAGAATTCGCTTCAAGATGAGCCTACTGGAAACTTCACTTATAACAATCTTGATAATAAATAAAGTACAAGACTTGCATTGAAATGTTCTCAATTGGAGAACAACCCTATCGCAAGAGTCTGACCCTTCACCATTAGAAACCTTTATAGAATATCTACAAAGAGCGGTCACTAAGTATTACGACATATTCTTGAAAATACATTCCTTGGATTTTTTATACCACTTAGGTGGCAGACAAGCGCCCGGCACACATGATGGGAAGCGGTCACCGTGACCTATGGATGTGTGCAACACTAGGGGTGTCACACTCGCGTTGCCGACCCTGTAAAAATATTCTAATGCCGTTTTTGAAAAACCCCATATTGTAGTCGCTAGGGAAAACCATTGGATACTTATTTTGCACAGCTATCTAGACTTATACTAAGCATGGCTTGCAATATACGTTCTAGAATGCAAATAAACATGCTTATATACATTTTTTAAACATATCGAAAAGTATCCAGACCAACAAAAATAACAGTAGGTAACAACCAATCTTACCCTACTGTTCCTTTTAAAGCACACCTTTCACAAACCAGCAACCAAAACCCTTCAAAACATCCACAGAACATCACCATCCATCACGTTCAAACAACAGCTTTCATTCCCCGAAAGCTATAGACAAACACTACAGGAAGCAGTAGACAACACTCCCGAATTCTTACATTATCTACCGTCAAGGGTCCAAAATGCCTTGTAGCGTTTACGCATTTGTACAATTCTGTAGTCGTTATTCCACACGCAGGGGGGTAGCGTAAATCAAACGAGCAAATGGTCCAGCTGATCTCTGGGACCTTTTGCATACGCAAATTGGAAATTATCGTGTTTTATATAAAATAAAAAGGTGCTATGAGAGATTGTTGTAATTATTGCACTTGGCAGGATCATTGTCCTGTTTGTCTTTTCCAAGTGTATAGTTGTTGGTTTAGTTTTCGTTCATCTATACTAATATTATAAGAAGTAAAGTCTGTGTGTTTGTATATTTGTTAAATTGTAAGAGGTAATGTCGGGATCTACTGAACCGATTTTAAAAATTCTTTCACCTATAGAAAGCCACATTATCCGTGAATGTCACAGGCTGAATATCATCACGCTACTGCCCAAGGGAGCGGAGCAATAACCATAAATGTGAACAATTCCGGTAGACTCCCATACATTTTAGGAAAACTGATAAATTATGAGCATATTATGTGAGTTAAAGAGGGTGCATCGGGGTTCGAAATACGCCACGGGCGAAGCCGGGGTGGGTCAGCTAGTATATTATATACAACGTGTTGATTTGCATTTGAGCATCCTTCACAGGGGGGCTTGAGCTACTTATAGTCATCACAAATTCACCAGTGCACTAAATATTAATACTTCGTTCACGTAATTCACGGGCGATAACATTGATCAGCTGACGCGCACACTACCTACTTGTATGGACTTAGGACCGGCAGAATACCTTAGTAACTAGTAGATAAGTAGGTACTATATGGTTAGTAAAGTCAACTGATAATGCAAATATCGCCTGGAAGTTGTACTTATTTTTTTTTTTTTTAAATCAGTTGATTTCCAGAAAGAAAGCAAAAATTACACTTTTTTAATGAAATCTTGAAGAGTATAATTAAGTAGCTCAAGCCTCCCTGTAAGGATGCTCGAATGCAAATCAAAACTTTGTATATAGATACCTATATTTTTATACTACTTAGGTGGCAGACAAATATACGGCCTACCTGCTGGGAAGCGATCACCGTGGCCTATGGACGTGTGCAACACCAGGGGCGTCACACTCGTGCTGCCAACCATCTAAAAACATAATGCCCTTCTTGTAGAACCCCATAATATAACCTGAAAATCTTTAAATCACGAGTGAATAGGTTCCTTCTAAACAAACATGATTCATCGTAGACCACATCGTCACTTACCGCCAGGTGAGATAGAGGCTAAACGTAAGCCTGTCACGAATAAAAAGGGACTACTTGGCTAAGTTATGAATATGTAGGAAGAGAGCAGTGTCTACCGCCGCACCGGTAGCCCTCGCCCGTAGGACTGACATAAATAAATGCGTCCAGTTGTATGTCTACATTAATAAGGCTTGCTGATTTAGATATCCCCTTGTCTGTGCAGTATACCTGTTAAGAAACTGTGTCTATGTCCCGTTACTGACGCACACCTGAGGGCAAAATCTAATTAAGTCTCAATCTAGTCTCGATCTCATGTCGATCTGCTAAATGTCAAAAAAGGTATACTTGTCACAGTTGTTATCAATAGAAGAAAAGATTGAGACTGAATTTGACCGTTTTTTTACGAAAATGGGTTTCCTGTATATGATACACTGCCCACATATGTTAAAAAAGTGACCAATATAATTTGCAGAATATTTAAGTTTGTAACATTAAGCATGTTACTTAGACTTTTTTTGATGTATTTACTGTAAAGTGGTTCAATATAACCGTAAAACAGTAGGTACCATACACACATGTCATATATTTTTTAAATGATTGGACCACGGAACTCTCAAAAGGTGCTGTGGTCCAACTATGTATTTTTAAAGTTGAACAACTGTCTCTAGTAAAGACCCATGGTCCAACTAGTTATACAGAGCAGTTGGACCACTGTCCCGCACTCCTTTTGTTTAAGTATCCTAAAATTTTATGTGTAAAATAAAGAATATGAATATTTTTATCTTCCTATGTGTTTTTATATTTGTTCTCAAAACAGTTAAGGCATATTTCACAAAGAAATCAAAAGGCTAGTGTTGCATACAGTAAGTACGGAGTAGCACATTGCTTCCAAAAAAGTTGAACGAAACAAAAGAAATACGGCAGTCACATTTTAAATTTCGAATTGTCCACAACTACCACCCACTGACACCATCAGCTACCATACAAGTTGACAAAGACCACCGATCATTCTGCCTAACGCTCATTGCTATGCCAATTATAAAACATATTCAAAGAAAATATCGTAAAAATTATACAAAGGATCGTATTGCTTGAAGAACAAAAAAACACAAAGTAAAATAAGTAGTTTGAGTATCAGATGCATGAAATTCATTACATTAGACACCCAAGTTGCGGGAGCGCGACTAATCGAGAATGCGTTCAGAAACAGCAAGGCGAATGATGAACGAATGTGTTGAAAGCAAAAAAAAAACTAACATCTAGTTTCTAAATTTTCAAACTAATGGTTCTATTATAAAACACGCTCTTTATGGATACAAACATGTAAATTACTTATTAAAACACTGACTTAATTATCACAACAATTAAGATAAAAGACGGATAACCGATTCAGTTTTTTTTTTAATTACTTTCCACCTCAGTCATGTAGGTTACTAGGGTAAAATTTATACTGGGATTATACTTGCTAAATTTAAGTTTAATGGAGTAGTTAACATATTATTAGATATTTATAGAATTAATCAACCAGTATTTCAGTACAGTTGACAACTAACTGTTTGCTTGTAAATTAAAAAATATTTAGAGACGGACCGTATGGAGGTGATACCTTAGCCATTAAAAAGTTAGCTATCAAAGTGATATAATTGACAGTTGCAACGATTTAGCGGGAATGGATGGAAATACGAAAGCTTATCATTTGTTTTATGAAAAATTTAAATAAATTCATAATGTAGGTATTACATAAACAAGATATTCCTGACTCACTTGCTATAGGAGTTCTTACGAAGTTAAGTAAGTTGGTAAGTGTTTGAAAACTGTTTGTTATAATTTGCAAATACTTCCCAACTTATTATCATTTAAATGGACTTTATTATTCGTTTCCAGAGACCCAATATCTATTCTAAACAGTTTGCTAATAGTATATACTTATTATTATATCGTAAAAAAGGGAATTTAAAAAGTTTATTTTACCATATCATGATCGCGTCATTCCCACTATTATAAATACGATACCCACGGCCATTTAATAAAAATTAAATATCGTCCGCAAGTTTGTAAACCCAAGACACCTTTAATTAACGTTTCTAAAAATAAAAATACAATAAAATTAAATGTTTGTTACCAAAAACATCGCGCTCGATTACAAGTTATTCGCAATCTGCGATCGTTATAAATCAAATAGGTAATGAGCGTCGCCGCGTGCGCCCGCGCACTTGTTTGTCGCGCGATTTGTTGCCCGCAGACACGACATCGAGCGAGTGTGAACTTGTCTTTACCTTCCTTACACATAATAATATAAATTTTACGGATATTCGACCGTAAAATGAAAGCAATAAGGTCCCAAGTCGAAAAATTGCAAGTAAATTATCTGGCAAAGAGTAATAGCCCTCAGGTATTCTATTGACTGTGAATTGATTACTTATAATGTTTTATTAAAATGCATGTGATATCTGTATTTATGTTGTTTTCGATTAAAATTGCAGTTTTAATCGAAAAATTATTATTGTTTGATTAAAAATCGCCTGCGGACTCCGGACTGTAGCTACCTAATGGTGCCTTAACTTCATGTTAAACTGACTTGTCGCACAATTACAAACCTCCTTCGTTATCTACGAGTATACCTCGGTACCTAGGATATTGTTTTAGTAGCATGAATGTACCATAAAGGTCAAATTGTAAATTAAATTATTAAGTATGTTTTATTTAGGTCACAAACATCGTGCATTGCTTCATTTACAACCAGATATCAACTAGACTAATTTACTTGTGTTAGGAATGGTGTTGCCGACAGTAGTGAAAGGGCTGAGATTCGAACCTAAGACCTCTTGATGGTAAGTCCGATGCCTAGCCACTGGACTACCGCCGCTTATGTGCTGGTACTTCAGTTAGTAGCATAAAAATCGCTCTGTAGAACAGTCTGTTAAGTTTAAACTACTCTTTTAAGTAAAACATTTAAAACTAACACCCTGTTTGTCTACTTCAAAACTAATATTATAAAGAACCATATTTCAAGTATAATTTAAGCTAACAATAAAATCATAACAATCATAATTGTGTAACTTACCTCCGTAACAATAGACCGTGAACGAAACTTATGCGGATGCGTTAAAATAAATTAACAAACATTATTATTTAAATTACATACAAATAAAAAGGTCATAAAACAGACAAAAACTCGTGTAACACATCATCATGAATAATGTTACTTGTAATATGTATACGTCTGTACACAATGCGTGAAACGAAACGCTTCGAGCTGCTCTCGAGTGGTCTTTCTACCACACATTTGGTCAGAAACAAAAACACCTAACCGTATTAACTCAGTATTGACATTCAAATCAGTAGCTCAGCTCATTTATTTTGAATTCCGAACGTGTTAAAGACAAAAGTGCAACAATATGGGTTGGAGCAACAGTAAATCTAGTCAACAGTGGCGCCGTGGAAGCGCGCGCGTATCTGTCAAAATTAGTCGCCATATTTATTAGGCAAAGACAATAAGTGGCGCGACACTTTGAATATGGAATTACAGAATTTTATATTTTCAAAAAAGTATATTGTCTGAAGCTGGTAGCTATTGAATTGCATTTCAAAAGTCACGTTCCTAATATGGAAAATAGACCTGCAACTGAATACTAGGTATAACAGATAAGTTGGATTTTCGAAGGATTTATCTAACTTCTAGTTTTGTTTCTGCTTGCGGAGGAGGAGTAAAGTGAGCTCTGGCTACCCTACTTACCGGCGGGAACACAACACCATAGTTATTATGGCCGCGGTCTTCTGTAGGGCGGAGGTACTACCCCAGTCGGACAACTCATTTCGGACGGGCGATACCGTCGTGTCCTACCTCCATTGTATACCTACATAAAAATCGTTGGTCTAGAATAGCCGATGACAAATAACCAGTTCAAATTTGAAGTGACGCAGAAGTATTACTAGTATTACGTCAGATAGGAAACAAACAACACCGCCAGTGCTTAGACAATCGCCAGCGCTTCAGACTAGCATGAATTCAACCTACATATTACGAAACGAGAGCTCTCAAACAATAGCACACGGTAACAAAATAACATGAAATATTTAACAAAATACATCAGACTGAATGTAGTCAAATTACTTTATTTTTGACAATAGCCTTTGTTCTATGTACAAAATTGAATTTAAAAACAATAACACGGTTCCCGACGTTGACTACGGACAGTTTTGTCACTGCCTCCTGTTCCGAAGTTGACAACGAGAGGTTATATTTAAAAGTCAAGAGAACAAAGACAATGAGTATATCTTTTATTTTTAACTATTGGCATGTCATTTCATAAGTGCAAAATAACTTGAGCACACATTGAGTTCTATAATATTACAATATCTTTATGGATAATTATTGAGTCAGTAAGTTTAGTTAACTGTCTGTCTCTATTCTGTCATACATACATACAAATCACGCACTTTTCCAATTGGGGTAGGCAGAGACAACATCTTTTCACATAAGATCTTAATATAGCCTTTCGTTTCTTCAACTTTCATAATTCTGCCAGTTTCTTTTAAATTCCAAAAGTTTTCATAAGGTCATTAACAGTCTACTTTGACCATTGACACTCCCTAACGTAACTGTGTGTTTTTATACCACTTTGGTGGCAGACTAGCACACGGCCCACCTAATGAGAAACAGTTACCGTGGACCATGGGACATGTATAAAACCAGAGGTCTCGCACTCACGCCGCCCACCCTGTAAAAATCTTCTAATTCCCTTCTTGAAGAACTCCATATTGTAGTTGCTTAGGAAAACCACGGCAGGGAGATTATTCCTCAGTTTGAGCGTTTGGCGGAATGAAGTTTCTTTTATACTCCACTGTTTTAACCATTACGAAATTTATTTAACCACATTCAACACTAGTTTTGGACCTGATAATACCTCCATGCCACCTGGCCGAATATTGTTTACCAACTTAGTTTTACCAAAAAAAAACAACAGCTCCCGCCGAATAACCGTTAACCAATCAAATGATCAGCTACCATGAATATCTTCACAATCAATACTAATACATAACTCATAGACAACGGCCAGTCCCATCACTCTAGCGACATCTATACGTCATGCCGATAACCATCTCAACGCCACAGATCCATCATAAAATTTACTTTTTTCTGGAACCAAGATATATTTTGCTGTTCGTTGACACTTCTGGTGAGCCATTTAAAACCTTATTACAACTGAATAAGGTATAGTGATTTATATCTAAATGTTTTTAGATAATTTGGTATTAAACTTGTGAAAATTGACAAGCGTGTAAATTAATTTGGGAGTTGTCTTATTTATTTAATTTGAAAACAAATGTTTGAGATGTTGGTTCTGTGATAGGTACATTTGGTAGCGATCAAGCACACGGTCTATCTAATGGTGTACAATGATTTTTTCTACGTGTGGAAACTCATGAGTATGGGTCTTTGTTTTTGGGCCCGCGCAATGGTCGGTTATCATTTTTTGGTCATATCTCCGGTTCTTACTTAACCAATTCTGAAATCTGACCAAAACCTTATTAATCGAACCAACGAAATCACATCAAACTCCCAAAAACACCATTTCAGCTGTCGGAAAATATACCACAGCTGGAAATATATACCACAACTTGTTCCAATGGGCTCTTCTAATTAGCCCACCCTCCCCTTTCCTATACAGAACTACACGTGCCAGGCTGAGGTATCACCCTCACACAGTGCAATCAATTTCAACAAGAACCAAGCGGTTCGGTGCCTCTTTTATTTGCCACACCATAAAGACTTGGAATTCTTTACTAAAGCATGTATTTCCTTCCTCCTACAGTCCCGGGGCCTTTAAGCGGGTCGTGAAAAAGCATTTGATGAGGCCGTCAAACTGAGGGCCGCCACTGTAGCACTAACGGTGTATGTAGTGGTGACCCCGGTCCTGAGACTTTACCTTTAGCTTACCATCAGGCGAGGTTGAGTCGTTTTGACGTGTCCTATATCAAAAAACACATAGATACCAAATTAATTGCTACTGTAAAAAATTATATTTAAACGTCGTAGGTATATATTACTAAAACAAGATTTCCCACACCACTCCCAAAGTACCACATTATCATAATACCACAAAAAGTATTATTCTAAATAACACAATAATATTGATAAACAGGTAGATTAGCGCCAGTCGGGAACCGAACCGACGACCGATCCATCAAGCCGCCACTAAAATATTTATGTAGCGAAATAACGGACAGGCCTTCCGTCCACCTTATCGGCCACATCTACTTAATAGTGCGCTAATAACACGCTATTGTCGGGCAAAGGCACGTTACAGCCTACTGCCTGAAGACTGATTACTACAATGTATATTAATTTTATACTACTAAGGTGGTAAACAAACAACACCATGGGGCGTCACCTTAAACCGTAAAAACCTTCTAATGCCCTTCTTGATGAACCCCATATTGTAGACGCTAGGGAAAACCACGGCAGGGAGGTCATTCCACAGCCTAAATAAAATTCCTGTCATACCTCACAGTTGACGGAAATCTGTTGTTATACTGAAATGCCGACTTCAACTGAGTTGGGAAAGACTCGAAGGATGACGATTTGTTTGCTACCTTAGCAGTAAAAAAAAACAGAATCTTCTCATAAGCTAAACTTTGACATTAAAATTATAACATCATCCATATGTTTTAAAAATGTGTAGATTGATCACCGACCTGGCCAGTGGGTACCCTCGTCAGCGCGCGTGACATGCGCCGGCGCAGCCACGCGGAAATGTGGCGGACACCGGTGATATGAGGAGCTTTATAATTTGTTTATTTGTGTTCTTGTAACATTTTAATAGAGGTACAGAAATTTTATATTTTGAAAGTGGAAGCTTAGATGTTTTGTTTTTTGTTGGAGTCGTTAAAAAAAAGACCGATAACCGATTTTGACAAAAGGAGGATTTTTGGGTATTATTTAGATAATTATATATTTTTATTTATCAGTGCCTACATGGTCGTGCCTCGGAGAGCACGTTAAGCCGTCGTCGGTCCCGGTTGCCATACAAACATCTACGGCACAACAACGGTCTAGCTGCAATGCTTCGATATCGCCTAATGTCACCAATGGGTTGTGAAGGTCAGATGGCAGTCGCTGCACGGAAAATATCGAGGTCCAGCCAAATCCGCAGTTAAAACTGGTAAAGCGGACCCCAGACTCCGAGGTGAAAGCTTTGGATACGACTGGTACGATGACGATCAATATTTACATCATATAACAAATTCAGAGTTACAACAGACCGAGCGAACCCATCAAAGAAAACTTTTGATATCGAATATAAATCATAAACAAAAAAATGTTTATCCAAACGAAAAACCATAATAACGTTACGTTAAATGAATATTTTTCCAAATGCACGCGTATCTGGGTCGTAAATCTGTCAATACAGGAGTGATTTTCAGCGCACACGCACGCAATGATGAATGTTTCCAGCGATCAAAGGGCGCGACCGGACGCGCGCGCGCAGCCGCTCGATCGCCAATCAAATGATGAAAATGTTCTGCCTAGCTTACACTACTAGATCGTTACTGATATAGTAATTGAAAATTGTGGATTAAGCTCTACAAACTCATCTATTCTTAATTCTAAATATTCACGTTTCAGGATGTCTAGGGACCTATATAATAATGTTTACGAGCGCGATTATGGTATAGAACTCCTTACCTATATAGAACTACACGTACCAGGCTGAGATATCACCCTCACAGGGCAAACAATTCCATCAAGAACCCAGCGGTTCAGTGCCTCTTTTCTTTGCCGCACCATAAAGACTTGGAATTCTTTACCAGCGCATGTTTCCTTCCTCCTATAGTCCCGGGGCCTTTAAACGGGGCGTGAAAAAGCATTTGATGAGGCCGTCAAGCTGAGGGCCGCCACTGTAGCACTACCGGTGTATGTAGTGGTGACCCCAGTCTTGAGACTTTGCCTTTAGCTTACCATCAGGAGAGGTAAAGTCATTTTGACGTGTCCTATATAAAAAAATCAGTACAGTATTGACTGGCAGGACTCCAAAGATCTTGGTGGGGGGATCCCCTTACGAACTAGATTGGCGTATCGTAAGCTAACGTTGTTCAACCACCAACCATATCATTTAGGTGGCCACTGGTCAGAGCACGATATTTGATTAATATTTTTGCTATTCGTCAGTTCCGGCGGTTTTATAATTTGGTTGATATGTTAAATAAATAATCCGTTATTATAGGTGTTTAAAGGTGGTTTCTTTTTATTTTCAGACTCCGAAACCGTGTATGAAACTTACGTCATGCGTCACTGCGATTTTGGTGTTTCCTTAGTAACATATTGCCTCTGTGCAAGGCAGTTTTCATATCTGTGAAATCGCAGATAATAAATGTGTGGCCAAGCTTCATCTAACTTCCCCGACTTTAGGGGTAATCCCAAGAAGCGCTGGCTTGGCGTCGTAGAAGATAGCATGTGTGCCAATGGTTTCACCACCATGAGTGCCCAAGACTGTGCAAAGTGGAAGTGGTCCCCAAACCTAAGCCTAAATAGAACCTTACCGGGTAACCCATTAGCCCTTAGCTCATCAAACTTAATAATTCTTTAAAAATAAGCTTCAACTAGACCAAATTGAAACAGGCAAGACCACATGAAAAGCACCAGCTTTTAAATAAAAAAAGAATCATCAAAATCGTCGTATATTTTGACAACAATCTTAAAAAAAATTTAGCACAATTGAGAAACTCCTCCCTTTTTTAAGTCGGTTAAATAATGTTATGATGTTATCCCTAATATCCCTTACATCAAAGTTCACCCTGAGCAATTAAACCACAGATAAAACCCAACATTTTGATATAAAAATAATGCTCAGAGACAGCGGAAGCGCTTGTTTACGTTTTTCAGGTGTAATGAAATCATTACAGGAAGTGCTCTGTGGGCCCAGCCCGCGTGTTTACAAGTTTATGTTGGCCGCCTTTGACGGCCTACGAGTCGTTTGATCGGGTGCGTATTACTTTAACCCATTTTTATCGATGCTTTCCCTGCAGCGGTTTATGTACCGAGTAGTTTATGGACAGTAATTGTGGTTCATTCGTTCGATGAACGCAAATCAATTAAAGATTGGGAACGCCTTAACCTTACCGTATCCTAACCTTACCTCTAAATCAATAAGGCTGGATCGATGGACGTTTGGTACTCAATCACGCTATACCGACGAACGGATCTGGATGAAATTTGGCACAGATATATTAGATATGGCCTGGTTTGGAATAGGGAATAATATGCTATCCCAAACATACCGCACAACAACGACAACCGCGGAAGCCTAGTGGTTTGGGTAATGGACTGCTGAGACGAGGTCTTGGGTTCGATCCCAGGTTCACCATGGCACACACCAATGACTTTTCGATGCTTTTCGAAGTTATGTGTGTATTTATCGCAGGTTTATTAGTGCCTCGGAGAGCACGTTAAGCCGTCGGTGCCGATTGCCATACAAACATCTATGGCCGTCGTTACGGGTAGTTGGAGCCCACAAAAGTCCAACCAGTCTAACTTGGAACTTCGATATCGCCATTGGTCGTAATGACCATTGGTTATGGAGGTCAGATGGCAGTCACTCCACGGAAAATATCGAAGTTCAGCCGCATCACAGTTAGACTGGAAGCCAACCCCAACTGAGTTGGGAAAAAGGTTCAGAGAATGATGCTATCCCAAACATAAGTTCCTGTAAGTCATGAAAATGGCATCAGTATTCTACGCGGATAAAGTTACTAGCACTAACAGTTAATTATAATGCGAAAGAGAGTTTGTTTGTTTGTTCAATCACACAAAAGTGACTAAGTGCACTTAAAAAAAAATTATTGAGATTTTTTTTATATAGGGCACGTCAAAATGACTTCACCTCGCCTGATGGTAGGCTAAAGGCAAATTCTCAGGACTGGGGTCACCACTACATACACCGATAGTGCTACAATAATAATATAATCAACAATTAACATCAAAATCGTCACAAAAGCTACCTAACTCAAACATATGTGGTTGTCGTTTAAAATAAATGAATTTCCGATTATGGTAAGTCCTGTGAGGTTTCGGATACCGGTGCAGTGCTGCGTACTAACAATATTGAATTAATACCTTTTTACTTTTTATTGAAAGCCCTACAAGTGTTGCCAGCGCCAATCTAAGAGGATTAGCACGCGGTTGAATGCTATATTAATTTTAATGGCACTTGTACGATTATAGGTACTGATAACACACTTCCATTTTTAATACTTATTATACATGAGAAAGGAATTATCATGCTGTCTTTTCATGTCTAGATCGCTAACCCATTTAGCGCGCGGGGGGAAGACTCCTTCATTCACGATGAGGTGCCTGGTGGAGGATTTTCTTCGTTAGGATATAGGTACCCGAGTTCCCTCGTAATAGGTACCCGTGACGACATACCGTGCTGTTTTTGTAAAAAAACGGTATTATATGACTTCTGGGATATCGTCATAAAATTGAGACTAGACTGAAACCGAATTTGGAACACATTTTTTATGAAAATCGGTTCAGGTCACAATACCAGGTTCTTTAAGCAAGACGTGAAAAAGCTTTTGATGAGGCCGTCAAGTTGAGGGCCACCATTATAGCACTGTCGGTGTATGTAATGGGGACCCCCTTCCTGAGCTAAGACTTTACCTTTAGCTTACCATCGGGTGAGTTGAAGTCATATTGACATGACCGATATAAAAAAAGATGATCCAGTGATTATCCTCATATAACCAGTAATGGTAGTGCATTCCATAACCGCTTGTTCCGTCTCAAAATATCATAAATTCAGTAGTCCTCCATTCGCTTGAATACAACCAACAAAGCAACCAAACAAACAAGACACAAAAACCTCCTAAATCAAAATACTCGGCTTGTTGTTGTATAGCGATATGTAATGATATGTGTTGTGCAACAGTTCTCAGTTCATACCGCAGAGGAGCTCGCCGAGTGGATGGTCTGGCCGCGAATATGAAAATATACAAGCAGTTCGTAAATAACGTGGGACCACTTCAAACGAAGTGCGCCGAGTTGCGCCGGCGCAGGTTATAGGAGGCAGCGATATGATAATCACCGTTAGCAATAATAACTATTCTATTTACGAATAGTTATACGTAAACGGGAATTAACGCGATACACGTTAAAGGTATATACATACCTTTGGATGCCTGGGTAGAAGAAGAACCGGCTACCTCACGGACTCGGCGACGGAGGGCGTGCACGGCTGAAACAGTCAGCCTGTGACCACGGCCGGTGTAACCTGGTCGAAACGTCAGGCATCCAAAGGTATGTATATACCTTTAACGTGTATCGCGTTAATTCCCGTTTACGTATAATAGTTATGGAACGCGAAAGTTTAAAAGTTAGTTATATAAGTTTTTCATGAATATGTTACTCTTCTCTTCTTTAGATTGTATCACTCGTCAGAGAAAATATTTGATAGCAATCCATTTATGTCCCACTGCTGGGTACGGGTGTCCTCTTTTCTAAAAAGAAAGCTGAGAGGGTTTAGACTTATTTTTATCTCTGAGAAGATACTTTTTTTGCTTATTCTTAATGTCACCTTGTTGCCAAATTGCAAGCAATTTCACTCCAGATTCCGGACCATGGACAGGAAGCTTTCCACACCTACGGAGGTCCATAATGTTGATGACATCAGTGACGTCACCGACTCACGACCTCACGCCAAATTGATGATTTTATGAAAGCTGGAAATATTTTAAAATTTAGTGAGTTTTATTAATTTAAAAACAGTTTCTAATACATTTATTTCATTTTGTGAATATTAATAGTTAATAGGTTAATTTTAAGGCAAACGTGATTCATCGTAGACCACGTCGTTACTTACCACCAGGTGAGATAGAGATCAAACGTAAGCGTACCTATGCGTGAAAAAATTCCCAAAAAATTGCTTAGAAGATTTTCAGCGGAACAATTAAAAAGTAATGTAACCCGCCTCAGCTTGTGTCTTGCATCACATCGTTTTGTTTACACACAATATCGCTCATTGGGCTAAACCAAACGAATGCTGTAATAAACACCAGCTCCATAACACCAACTTTAGCGCCAACACTTGAGCCAACATTGGCTTCCTAGCAAGTGAGTAATTTCATTTAATGATGCTAAAACACTACGCACATCTTAATCTTAAGAATATCTAGAAACACTACTTTTACGGTCCTGGTATACATTTCCTTCTATTAAATATGCCAGATCCAATAACTTTGCCCATTTTCTACCCTCTTTTGATGAGGCCGTCAAGCTGAGTGCCACCATTGTTAACATGGTACGTGTATATTAAAGGTGACCCTCTTTCCTGAGACTTTACCTTCAGCTTACCATCAAGCGAGGTGAAGTCATATTGACGTGACCGAAATTTTAAAAAAAATCTCGTGTCGATGTTGCCATCGTGGTGCAGTAATTGGTTTCACGGCAATGCCGCTACTTACGGAGAGGGCCGATACCTATCGCTCTTCGAGAAGGCTTTTTTTATACCACTTAGGTGGCAGACAAGCACTCGACCCACCTGATGGGAAGCGGTCACCGTGGCCTATGGACATGTGCAACACCAAGGGCGTTACCCACGCGCTGCCGACCCTGAAGGGAAAGGGCGGGGGTAGGAAAGGGTGGGGAGGCTAGGCTTACTACAACCCCCTTGGTAAAAAACATGTTTTGATGACGAGGCCGTCAAGTTGAGGGCTACCATTATGGCACTGTCGGTGTATGTAATGGGGACCCCATTCCTGAGACTTTACCTTTAGCTTACCGGCGAGGTGAAGTCATATTGACGTGACCGACATAAATAAGAGGAAAATTTAAGTTTCTTCTTGAAGCATTCAGCACCAAATTTCCGAGAACTATGACCAACCAACATGGCTCCAACATTGGTTGTTGGTGAACACGAGTGGGTTTGTTTAATAGCAAACACAGGCGGGCCGGGAGCGTAAACATCGGCCACATCAAAGCGTATCCACGGATCGCGCACGCGCCACTCCTTGATCGTTTAGATCTATAGATCTTTAAGAATTTTTGGGGTGACGTATACTCCGTGTATGGATGGTCCCACAATTGCTGCAACAACCATCACCTCAAGCCCCGGCTATGAACCCTGAACGCAAGCCAACTGAGGTTGGATTACTATGTAGGGTTTTTCGCAAGGTGCACGGTGGTACCTACCCGGCCCAATTTGAGGCAAATTTGTACCATCAAATTGTACCACCTATTAAAAAATGTAGTGTTAATAATAAATAGAGCCTATGGAAAAAACATTCTGAGAATGAAAATTCACCACGACTATTCTTCAACTAAAGCAAATCCAAAACTTTCAATTTAGAGCCCAGGAGAAATGAGTTCAAGTTCAAAAGTTCAAGTTTTGCATGCGGACATTGCGAACTAAGGGTCCGTTCACATAGACCGGCTCGGAGAGGAGAGCAGATTCTTATCACGTTGAAAACAGAGTTTTTAGTATTTTTAGTAAGGTTTATTTTTGCATCTGCACTGCTTTTGTCATTAAGAATGCCGGCATTCTTAATGAAAAAAACAGTGCTAAGATAAGAATCTGCTCTCCTCTCCGAGCCGGTCTGTGTGAACGGACTCTTACGCTGTATTGGTGGTGACGGTGACATCAGTTAATAACAAAATACTACCAAAAAACGACAGCAGCGTAAAGAGCGAATGTTGGCATAACTTTACCTTTGGAATAAATAAATTTATGAGAAGGTTGTTTGTGATATTCCGGCTATGTATAGTTGTTTTTATATACCACTTAGGTGGCAGACTCTAACTAAATAGGAATCAACAATATAATCAAAAACAAAATCTAACAAATTAACTGCACTTACTACAAAAGCGAAACGATCAAGACTGTTTATCCGCGCTCACACACACATCAGCGGATTGATCAAATCCTCTTTGATCTTTCGAATCACGCGCCCTTTACTTATATTACTTACATTTTTACTAACACCTAAACGTAACACAACATATTACCCAAATCTAAATTCAACCTAATTACATCTTAAATAAGACTGAAAATTAATTACCTCAAATTGAACTTATACCATTCCAAAATATTACAGTTTATAATTAATTCCTATCCGAAAAGTATTATAACCTCAAAACTATCCGTTTGAAATTCAATTTAGTGGACATATAATTAAGGTACAGTTTCGATAATTAGGTTAGCTTATCTTAATGCTCTTGGCAGGTGATTAGAACTTTTGTGATGTGTCAAAACGCTGATGAGTAGCAGGCGCTAGATGTAAACACTTACACGTGGTGGTCCTCTCTACTCCAATACCTAGAAGTGAGATTTGACCTGGAAAGCTATTTGGATTGGAACCAATTGATCTGTGACTCAGCGGATTGTGTTTCAGGATGTGTTTAGATTACGCACATAATATTTTTTGCATCTTGCCTGATGGCAAACTAAGGAGAAGTCCCTGGAATGGTGGCCTCTACCCAGACAGCCTCAACACCTCAACAGATACTTTTTCACGCCCCGCTTATCTTTAACACCCCTCCCCGCTCTACCCTGATACGAAAGAGAGGGCTTGGCCCACCCTGGAAAATAAGTCTAAATATGCCCCTCTTAAAAAACCCGGCATTGTAAGAAGAAGGGAACTCGTGTGAGGGTAAAGCATTCCAGGTCTTTATCGTACGACAAAGAAAGGAATCACCAAACCGCTTGGTTCGCGATGGTATGGACTGCACCGTATGTGGATGACACATAAGTCCTGCACGCGTTGTTCCGGACAGGAAGAGAAGAATGTCTCAAGAGTTAAGTGAAGTTAGGTATCGTACAATAATATTTTGTTGTGTTGATCCCACGTTATAAGGGACGATTTGGATTCAATTCTATTCAAATCCATCTAAAACCAAAAAAAATCAACAAAAAAAGTGTTTTTTTCCCCGTGCAGAAACTACCTCGGACTTCACCTCACCGAAGCCAGTAATGAGGTAGGTATATTGGAATGGAACCGACTAAAACCGCACGACGTTTCGTCACATCGGCCTGTCTGGCCGGGGAATCTAGTGTGCCAAAGATTAAATATTCCAGGGACTCCGTCTGGGCACCTCAGCACCTTGATTCGAATTTGTTCAACTTTTTGTGAATCTTCTCCACACACATACTAAAAACCTAAACAGACTTACAATTTAAACTGAATAAACGCATACATCCCCAAACAACAAAGTTCAAAAACCTCTAATTAATAATGCCCAGCCCGAGAACGAACCGCCGCCCACAGCGTCAGCGACTTGTACCCAGCGACCCACTTAAACTAATTACCACAATTATATGCTGCACTAATTTCCTTGTTAGCTACTGAGGAAGTGATAACCGTAGCGGGTTTGATTCCCGACTCGGAAGACCACCCTGTTCCTTCCTGTGTCTACAATGATATGAAATTGTAACATCAACAAGATCGGATTTCATAGTGGAGCTGTAATGTCGGTCGCGAGTTCGATTCCCGCTCAGTGCAAATATGCATAAACATTTCTACTTCCATTGGTTTGGGTGTTTCCACGTGTATAAAAATTTAATTTTAAAGAAGGAAAGAAACTAAAATATTTGAAATTCTTCTCATAGCAAAATTATGTTATTGCAGAAACTATGGCATTTTTTTTTTTATGTCGGTCATGTCAACATGACTTCACCTCGCCTGATGGTAAGCTGAGGCAAAGTCTCTAGAATGGGAGTCACCATTGCAAACACCGATAAATTAAATATTTAGGCAAGCATGCTCCATTGTCGACCACATCGTCACTTACCATCAGGTGAGATAGTAGTCAAATGTGGGCTATAAAAAAAGTAGTAGCTGTTGCACACGGCTTCGCTCGCTTGGAACTCTGGTCTCGTTTCAGTAACCCATTGGAACCTGTTCCAGGGATAAGTAGCCTCATGTATTATTTCAGACTATAATCTATCCCAGTACTAAATTTCAGCCAAATCCGTTCAGCCGTTAGATCGTGATTGAGTAACAAACATTCAAACAAACCTCTTCCCTTCACATACAGGAAGTAGGGTAGTTGGATTATAGATACGAATGGAAATGTTACAGAAAACCGTCTTCCCCCAAGCATGGGTTCACAAGTCTGTAATATGGGTTCTAAAATATCTAAACTTGATATACTAAAATGTTAACGGGAATTAACTCGATCATGGTATAGGTATATACATACCTTTGGAATGCCTGATGTTTCGACCAGGTTACACCGGCCGTGGGCACAGGCTGACTGTCTCAGCTGCGCACGCCCTCCGTCGTCGAGTCTGTGAGGTAGTAGATTCTTCATCCACCCACACATTTTCGACATTTACTAATAAAAATGAATCCCTATTTCCCTTGGTCACGGCATCACGCGTGAATGGCTGTACCGATTTTGCTGAAAATTGATGAGGGGGTAGCTTAGAACTAGGCGACGGACATAGGATACTTTTGATCATGCCACGGGAACAAAATATATCGAGGGCGAAGTCGTGGAGCACAGCTAGTTTTTAATATTTATGTTTCTCCATGTACCGTCACATACCATACACACACATCTAAACTTGAGCTTGTGAAACTTCTAAATCACAATTTATGTCCGAACAAAAATCAGTCACACTTAACAAAATTAGACAAAATCAAGTAAATCGTACACAAACATCCCGCATAATAAAATCAAATGGCCCACTGTTAATTGTTTAGAAATGTTACAAAACTGGGAATCGACCCGCCACCATTTGTAACAATTCTCACAATTTTCGTGAATTAATATTTTGTGTCAATAGATTTTATTACATTAGGCATAGTGTACACTGATTCGGTTTTAATAGTTAGCATTTTGATGTTGCGAATGAAGCGATGAACTGCAATAGCTATAATGTTTAGTACCGTAGTATAGTTGTTTCATAGACAAAGTTTTGATTTAGTGAAACGAAAGATATATTTTTTTTATACCACTTAGGTGGCAGACGGACCGTCACCGTGGCCGATGGACGTGTGCAACACCAGGGGCGTCACACTCGAGCTGCCGACCCTGCAATATCTCATATAATAGTATCTTCTCCTTAGGCAGTTTTAAAATGTGAAGATTTTATTGGTAAGAAAGTAAATCCATTGCGTTATCGAAATACCTACGTTCATTCAGGAAATGTGTTCATTGGTTATGGTGGCCACTTACCATCAAGCCAGTTCTATAACTTTCGTACCGTACAGTACAAAATAAATATTGTCATCTGTCTCACGATATTGTTTTTTATCATGAAACTACATCATAATATTATATCTACTATCGTGTATTCATAGCTTTATAACCATTCTAGCAATAAGATACAATAAAATTCTTGTAGATTCCGGTAAAGCCGCAATGTGGGGAGGCATGCGGGAGGTCAGAGGGCAGCGGCCGGAGGGACATCAATACAAATTATTATATTGTGTGAGTAATGCGAGCTTGACTCAAATGTTGGTAGCAAGAAGTTACTGTTTAGCTACGTTTTCATTCAATCATAAATGTTTTTACCCGCCTGCTGTGTTTATGCTATGCTAAGTTTATCTATTATGTGTTTTCCTTGTACGCCTCTACTTATGTTCCTTCGTAATTGCTGACTTTTTTAGCCTGATGATAAGCTAAAGGTAAAGTCCCAGGAAGGGGGTCACATGCACCGACAGTGACATAATGGTGGCCCTCAACTTGACGGCCTCATGAAAGAAGAGGTGATTGTCGTCGCAGCACTGCGTGACAAAGCGCAGATGATACTGGTACTGCACCTGATTTGTTAAAATACTAATTTCACATAATTTGAAGAAACCTGTTCATACCTCAACATTTTTCCAGAAACACCCCATACGTGGTCATACGTTTGGGGTGTGTTTCATACCCGTAAAGAATGCTACAGATATTTGTATGGCAACCGGGATCGACAGTTCAACATGCTCTTTGAAACACAGAGAGGTTGCGGTGACGTGCGGCCCGTATTATTGGCAGTCCTGAGGTTACCAATACTCTCGAGCCCCTGCAATTGCGCAGAGATATAGGATTTTTGGCAGCTTTTTACCGCATCTACCATGGTGAGTGTACCGACGAGCTCTACCAACTAGTCTCACTGTCTCCTTTCCTATACAGAACAACACGTGCAAGGCTGAGATATCACCCTCATATGGTGCAAACAATTCCATCAAGAACCAAGCGGTTCGGTGCCTCTTTACTTTGCCGCACCATCAAAACCTGGAATTATTTATTATAATTTATTATAATTTATTTATTATTTCTTCATAGAATCCCGGGTCCTTTAAGCGGGGCGTGAAAAAGCATTTGATGAGGCCGTCAAGCTGAGAGCCACCATTGTGGCACTATCGGTGTTTGCAATGGTGACTCCCATTCCAGAGATTTTGCCTTTAGCTTACCATCAGGCGAGGTGAAGTCATGTTGACGTGTCCGACATAAAAAAAATGTTCAAGCGAAAGATCAAATCGTGTGACTAAAAACATATAATCTTGATATAAAACATTTCATCTACAAGATACATCACCCATTCTCAGAGTCATACGGGCGCATTGCGGACCAATTGCCGGCGACGACAATGGCCCATTCTTGTCCACACAATATCCAATGCTTTGTGGACAAATTGTATTAACCAGATTAAGGCTATTGTGCCACAAGTACGCTATATTTGTATATATTTGTAGTAATAACATCCTGTTTAAAGGTTTGTTGTTCGTTATTTGAGTTTGATTGAGCTATGAATTGATGGGATTGAATCAGATTTAGTTTACCCAGTTTATTTAATTACTAGCGGCGGCCCGTCCCGGTTTCGCATGGGAAAAATATCGTATAACCTGATTATAGCCCTACTACCGGGTTCATTCGTAAATATTAACCAGCTATGCTTAGTTTGGATTTACGTCGCGAAGCCAAGATACAAATATTCTTACAGCTTCCAACTGGACCAAATTCAAATGGGAAGCGACAGTTTTCAAATGAAAAAATAATCATCAAAATCGGTTCACCCAGTCGAAAGTTTAGAGGTAATAAAAAATACAGAGAAATTGAGAACCTCCTCCTTTTTAGTAATCGGTTTATAAATCAAGAAAAAGAGTAGGAGAGGAGTATTTTGTGCATACACCCTGTATCGAGCCTCATTAAGACCTCCTGATTGACGGACGAAGCCCTGGCGCAGCTTTCCCTCTCGGGCTCAGACTGTAGTATCTCCCATTTTCCCAGTGCCTTGAGTTTTATCTGCAATATAGGATCCAAAGTAACAATAGGAGTTCGTCGCCTAAGTCAAACCAAAATGAAGAGAAGAGTACCTAAGTGGACCTCAGACTCCGAAGCTATCAGACTCTATTTTAATGTATATTTTCGATCAACAACAACGATTGAAGTGATTCAACAATAACTATAAATACAATTTGATATTAAACCATAGATCACATAGAAAATTAAAAATAATTAATTTAATGTTGATTTATGTGGTTAAGTGCGATGTGATTGTTATTAATTGAGGAGCAGCGCGCGCGCCGTGACCCGATCGCTATAAACTGTTTAACTGAAGATGATGCGGTGACCGCTGACCCTCACTTGTAAAGGGGTAACTGTGGGGTATGGTACAAAGTATACACTTAGAGCGAAATTGGTATAAATGGAAAAACGCCTTCAGAATACCAGCAAGGTCCATCATATCTTTAGCATATGATGGACCTTGCTTAATTTGGGTGATCGATTGAGTACTTTCATTTTGATTTGGATTCAGATGCGCTTCCTTAACCGGTTGTCATTGGTTGAAAATGTCGGTAGTAAGTATAAATCGTTACATTATTCTTAATTAATTGATTTAGAATAGACAAGTATCCGTGTGATACAGATATTTGCCTCTTATTTATTAAAATACATAAATAATTATGGCATAAGCTACAATGTTTGTTACATCTGGCGCGAAATTCGTATATGTCCTTTGGCTTCATTTATTTCGTCGCTATTTTTCACAACGGCTCCGTCTAGACTTTTTATTGGTCTATGATCCGTGCATACAATTAATACTCACAAAATGTATATACTTACATAGATATAATATCTATTTCATTATCCGCTTCCACCTTATCGTTCGTACCACACACGCAACTGTTCAGTGGTTTGTTAGGCAGCAAAGTGCGCTTAAACCAATCCGTTCCGCTGACGGTGACCACCATGACACGCCGTGATGGACGATAGGGTTGCCAGAAATAAACTATTACCACTCGTATCAATAGTGTTTATCTTTCTATAAACATTTATGATAAACCATGTTCTCTCTGGAATAGGAATTATAGCGAAGGCACATAACTTGGCCAGGTTTGGCGTAAGTTCGCGCATCGTGCACTTTGAGCCAATCAAATGATTCAAAGTACGAACGAACGGAACGTTGATTCGCTACAAGACGTCTCTCGGAGACATATGATTGGTCCGTCAAGTAACGGACCAATCATATGACCGCGAGCCGCTCCCGCGACCCGCTCATACCTCAAAGGGGACCTAAAAATCGACCTTTGCGCATATGACGCGTCTGGCCAATTTACGTAATGCATCTGTAGTTAATTTACAGAGGATCGTACGTAGCTCATCATCTACACTATTGCCTACAGCAGTCTCGGTTGCACTTTAGAGCGCAGCTCAGCTAGTGTTGACTACCCAATTCCAGTTTCTTCCTTTTTTTACACCGTGCGGAAATCCCGTCGGCCATCCGGGGTGGTTATGTCGGGATCGAACCGTCTAAAGCCGCGCGTCGTCTTGGGTCTCAAGTACCGGGGAGTAAGGTTACCCAATAGGTATATCCCTCGCTTTTTTTATACTACGTAGGTGGCAGACAAGCACACGGTCCACCTGATGGGAAGCGGTCATCGTGACCTGTGGACGTGTGCAACACTGAGGGTGCCACACACGCGCTGCCTACCCTGAAGGGGAAGGAGGGCTTGGAAGGGGTGAGGGGAGGAGGGGTACAGTGAGCTCTGGCTACCCCACTTACCGCCGGGAACACAACACAATGGTTGTATTTGTATCAAGCGCAAGTTCGGTCGTGCATGGAGCACTGTTCGTACCTCTGTGACGGCTCAGGAAGCGCTAGAGTTGATTGAGAGACAACATTATCATGCATACTAAAATTTGCGAAAATCAAGGATTGAACCCGCAACGTTTGACTTAGCAGCTTTCACTGTCAAGATTCATGAAGTATGACAGTAGATGTCTATTATCGTTCGAGTCCTTAGTGGGGTAGCGTCGCGAGGGTTGGCAGGGAGTGCGGACAGTAATGGCCGCCAAACGGATGGCGTGGCGAGTTATTATAATTGCCGTGTTACTGCAGCTCATGCGGGCGGCTGTCGGTCACGGCAGGGGTTCGCAACATTTTAGTAGATTTTCTTTTCTTACAGCTTTTAATTGAGCCACTGCTGCACTGATGGCTATAATTTTGTGTTATCTTTCACACTTTTCTCGGCAGATTACAATCGTAGAGTCGTTAGTACATACAAGGCTGTTCTCCTTCCAGCAGAAAACATAATAATAATAATAATAATCACAATTCCAATCATCCCTTGAATCAGGTTCACTTCCCGGCTTCATAACTACTGGCGTAACCCACCTTCTATATAAGTCCGGCAGTACCACGGACCCTAAAAATTATAGACCTATTACGTGTCTACCTACGGTCTATAAGCTTCTTACATCTATTCTGAGAGAAAAAATTTCACTTCACTTAATTGACAATTCTATCATGTCTATCTCTCAGAATGGATGTAGAAGTGGGGCTCGTGGTACTAAAGAGCTCCTTATAATTGATATGGCCATTTGCCAACAGGCCCGCCGGAATCACAAGGATCTGGCGACATGCTGGATAGATTATAAAAAGGCCTATGACTCCGTGCCACATGCATGGCTTTTGAGGGTACTGGAGTTGTACAAAATTGATACAACTCTATGTGCCTTCATGAGGACATGTATGGGGCAATGGAGTACGGTCCTTTGCTATCCAGGGTGTCGACGGACCTGCGAGAACGGTGGTCTGATAAAGATTGAGCGGGGTATATTTCAGGGCGATAGTCTTAGTCCATTATGGTTTTGCCTGGCACTGAACCCTCTCAGTACTATACTGGAGAGTTCAGGGCTAGGATGTCGATTGCGGAGAGATGGTCAGGTGATATCTCACCTCCTTTACATGGATGATCTCAAACTATTTGCCCCCACCAATCTACATTTGATAGAGTTATTGAGGCTAACCGAAACTTTTAGTAGCTCTATCAAGATGGAGTTTGGTGTTGACAAGTGTGCGGTCATGCATGTAAAGAGAGGTCGGATTGTGGAATCTGAGGGGATAGAGCTCTTGGATACCACAAAACTTAGATCTCTTTCTGCAGTCGACACATATAAATATCTGGGTATGTCGCAGGCGTTAGGCATTTCTGAGGCTGACATGAAACAATCGTTGCGGGACCGTTTCTTTGGCCGTCTGAAAAAAGTTCTAAAAAGTCTTTTATCGGGTGGCAATAAAGTTCGTGCCTGTAACGGTTGGGTCATGCCAGTTTTAATGTACTCCTTCGGCATACTCAGATGGACTCAGACTGAACTAGACGCCCTGGATAGAAAAGTCCGTACGCTACTCACTGCATATCGAATGCATCACCCGCGTTCATCTGTGATGAGGTTGTACATACCACGGAAATGCGGGGGTCGAGGCTTTTTAAACGCCAAGTCCCTCCATAACCGTGAGGTGTGCAACCTCAGGGAATATTTCCTTCACAATGGAGCGGGTATGCATCGAGATGTAGTCAAGGTAGATAACGGACTCACCCCTCTCGGTCTGGCTAAAGAGAACTGGCGCAAACCTGTGGTATTAAGTATTGATGACCGCAGAGATGTATGGAAGAGCAAAGAGTTACATGGACGTTTCTATCGGGCTCTTCACGGGCCTGATATAGATATACCATCATCTTTATCTTGGCTACGCTTCGGTGACCTATTTGGGGAAACCGAAGGGTTTATTGTTGCAATTATGGACGAAGTTGTGATGACGAATAACTACCGGAAGTATATCCTAAGGGATGGTACGGTTGACATTTGTCGGGCGTGCCACCGTCCCGGGGAATCCCTTAGACATATAATATCCGGTTGTTCTCGTCTAGCCAACGGCGAGTATCTGCATCGACATAACCAAGTAGCCAGGATCGTCCATCAACAACTTGCTCTAAAGTACAAACTTGTGGAATCAGAGATACCGTACTACAGGTATGTGCCCGACCCAGTTCTCGAAAATGGGCATATCACGTTGTACTGGGATCGATCCATTATCACTGACAGGACTATTGTTGCCAATAAGCCCGATATAGTGATAGTGGATCGATTAGAACGCCGTGCAGTAATAGTTGATATCACTATCCCCCATGACGAAAATCTCGTGAAGGCAGAAAAAGAAAAACAAATAAAGTATTTGGACCTGGCCCATGAGATTGTCGACATGTGGGATGTTGACTCAGCTATTATTGTACCGATAGTCGTTTCAGTGCACGGACTCATCGCCAAGAGCCTCGATCAACACCTTAAGAGGCTCTCACTAGGCAGCTGGCTCAAGGGCGTGATGCAAAAGGCGGTTTTGCTAGGCACGGCACGCATTGTGAGGAAGTTCCTCTCCCTGGAGCCCTAACCACCGGTGGCTTGGTCCCTGTACCTGACGCCGGTGGAGCACTATTTTTATATTTTTAAATGTATTGTTTTTTTCTTTTTTTTATGTCATATAATATATTTAAAAATGTAATAATATGTTTAAGAATTAAATAAAGGAAATAATAATAATAATAATAATAAATCTCTTTATTGTACACCAAGGACATAAGAAAAAAAGAAACACAAGTTAGAGGTACAGTTAGTGGTATGTACAATTGGCGGCCTTATCACTCCATGGCGATCTCTGCCAGGCAACCATAGGATGGAGAGAGGGAAAGAGAAAATGATCTTGGGGTAGCTAGGTGTACATTTAGTTATATATAGGAACTAATATAATTATAATAAAAACCTTCATATAACTAGTATCGGCAGTCAATACATACCTACATAAATACCTACCTATGAATAATACATATATATACATACAGATATATACTAACACACATATAGAGCACACAATAAGGTCTATGTCCCATTTATGCCAAGGAGGTAATGCTCCCTGACGAGATTTTTAAATACAGGCAGGGACTGCGCACGCCTGATCGACACTGGCAATGCATTCCACAACCTAACTGCTTGTACTGTAAATGAATTATCAGTAAAGTTGGTGGAGTGACTCGGCATTTTCAATCTCAAATTCTCCGATGATCTTAAGGACCATGAGTGCGTGCTGTGCAAGAACTCAAAGCGCTCTTTGAGGTAAGGTGGAGTGAGCGGATTAAATAATATATTATACAATAAAGAGAGCACATGAGCATTCCGGCGAAGGCGAATAGGCAACCACTTGAGCTTTCTTCGAAAATCGGAAATGTGATCATATTTGCGTAGACCAAATATAAATCTTATGCAAAGGTTTTGGAGTCTCTCAAGCTTATTAAGCTTATTAAGCTTATTAGCAGAAAACATAATAATTATGTTTTCTGCTATCAATTTCATAGTTTGTATAATAAGTATACAAACTAGAAATTATTTAATTAAAACGAATATAGAATTATTATTAAACTATCTTAGAAAATATTAAGTATGTACAAATTTTTTAAAAAAAGTTTAGGTGTCGAAGAATTCCTCCCCATCGATGTCGACTGGTAACGTTCCCAAAAGGCTGGCGGCATTGCCACGTTAGATGGCAATGCCAATTCTCTGCGCAAGAAAGAAGCAACTATGAAATTGGATTAGCACAATTGCTTTCTTTCTTTTTTTTAATACTACGTAGGTGGCAGACAAGCACACAGCCCACCTGATGGGAAGAGGTCACCGTGGCCTATGAACGTGTGCAACACTAAGGGTGTCACACACGCGCTGCCTACCCTGAAGGGAAGAGGCTTTTTTTATATAGCTCACATCACAAAAACTAGGTACCTATAGTATTTGCAAGTAACCTAGAGAGATACAGTTATTAATAGATCGTTCACTGGTTCAGCTCTAGGATATTAAATTTTAAAAAAGTGATTCAAGTAATATTTACTTCATGTTGACATCTTTAATTATTTAGGTTATAAACTCAACGTTCAGTGTAATAGGCTACGAATAACGAGATAAATAATATTGCTTTTACTTATTGTAAAGCCTGTGGGAAGAGAAACGGGAATATAACTTGTGACTAGTTTTATAATAACTACAATTTTTTTTTATTCAGGATAGGCTTACGTTTGACCACTATCTCACCTGATGGTAAGTGACGATGTGGTCTACGATGAATCACGCTTACCTAAAAGGATCCTATTCACTCGTACCTTGAATATTCCCAGGTTATAGCTTTCCGGAAACACAGACTCGGGCAGGGAATTCCACTCCTTAGCTGTACGCATTACGCATGAAATTTTGCAAGAAGCCATGAACATTGAACAATTACCAACGGTGCTATACCCCTGCTGTCGCCAAGTTTCTCCGCTACGAGTGGAGGGCGACAACTAATCGCTCCGAGTGCTTTTTGAAACCATTCAATTATGAATATTGACCAACAAAGAATTTCTTGTTTGAACTTATTTGTTGGGGGACCAGGGACCGGGGACTTGTGCAACGTTTTAGTTTTTTAAAAGTAACACCCTCTCGCTTGATGACGGTGTTAAATATGAGTGATCTGCATTTTGTAGTTAGGGAGTACTGGCAAGCTGATGTCCGTTTTGACCCGATTGTGTAGCCAAAAATTGAGGGTTATGTGTTTGAAGTGTATATATGAATGTGTGTTTAGTAAGACGCCATAGATTCTTTGAAGCTCGAGCCGCTCTCACCCGCAAGCTGTGCAAAAAATATCCTTTTTTTTTAAGTCGGTCACGTCAATATGACTTCACCTCGCCTGATGGTAAACTAAAGGTAAAGTCTCTGGAATAGGAGTCACCAATACAAACACCGATAGTTCTATAATGGTGACCCTCAGCCTGACTGATCAAATGCTTTTTCACGCCCCGCTTAAAGGACCCGGGACTGTAGGAGGAAGGAAACACGTGAGTTGGTAAAGAATTCTAGGTTTTGATGGTGCGGCAAAGAAAAGGGGCACCGTACTACTTGGTTCTTGATGGTCTACATCAGGTGGTCCATGAGCTTGTCTGCCACCTTGGTTCTTGATGGTCTCCATTAGGTGGTCCATGAGCTTTTCTATCACCTTGGTTCTTGAATGTCTCCATCAGGTGGTCCATGTGCTTGTCTGTCACCTTGGTTCTTGAATGTCTCCATCAGGTGGTCCGTGAGCTTGTCACCTTAGTGGGGTAAATATAACACGAAATAAAACGCGATTGAATTTGTTAACGCAATCACAAGACAATAAATTTCTTAAGACAGGAATGTCTCTTTCTTTATCAGTTAAGAATCTGACCGGACCGATAAATGGCCTGGGCACAGCGCATCAGGGCCAATAACAATCAGCCCGGGTCCGGGGCAAGACAAGTGGCTAGAGCACCAATTACGCGAGTTAACCTCGCTGAGGGGGTCACTTTATAATTTAATAATCTTCATCTGTGTGTGTGGGTGCACGACAGTGGATGCACAAGTGTGCGTTGTCTAGTCTGGGAGCTTGATTAGATAGGTATTTTAGAAGTTAAGCCGTGGTATTTGATTTCAAGTAATTATATTCTCTTCTTCAACCTAGCGTTAATCCCAGTCGCATCCAAAGCTTTCACCTCGGAGTCTGGGGTCCGCTTTACCAGTCTTAATTGCGGATTTGGCTGGACCTCGATATTTTCCGTGAAGCGACTACCATCTGGCCTTCAAAACCCAATGGTGACATTAAGGCGATATTGAAGCATTGCAGCTAGACCGTTGTTGTTGGACTTTTTAGGGCTCCAATTACCCGTAACGACTGCCATAGATGTTTATATGGCAACCGGAACCGACGGCTTAAAGTGCTCTCCGAGGCACGACCAGACTAATGCAAATACCCATATTCATGCATACAAATATTTGCACCGAGTGTAGATCGAACCCGCTACGCTACAGAGGTTTTTTTCTCGAAATAATTGCTTGTAATGAAATAATTACTTGAAAATTACTTGAAATAATAATCAAGTAATTATAATATATTCTCTAAAGTCTAACGTAATAATATTCAACAATAGTACGATAGGTTTTAAGTCTGACAAAGACCGGTTTTGAAAACAAAAGCGCATCACGTACAGTACCTAGTTTTTGCGTCCAACAAGAATTAAAAAAATGTATTTTTTTTTTGTTCAAAATTGTTAATGTAATAATATTTATATTTTTTAGTATCCCTAATGTACAGAATGAAACTACTTCATAATTTCATGATAGCATAGATAAGGAATCGTATAGCGTTGTTTCAACAAATACATGGTCTTATTTGTGTACCTAGGTCACAAAGTAACACAGGTGGTCCAGTTAAAGCTATTTATATGGTCTATATGAGGTCTAGGCTTCGATTTTTGGGTTAGACAATAGCGTTATTGGGGTTTTCTGACAGGCAATTCTTAGGCATAGTAAAATTTGTGGACTTTTGCGTTTGACTAATTTTTGACTAACTTTTTTATTACCATTCCAATCCAACCAAACCAAAAAATTACAAATATTTTTTTATATCGGTCACGTCAATATGACTTCACCTCGCCTGGTGGTAAGCTAAAGGCCTAGTCTCAGGAATGGGGTCCCCATTACATAAATCGACTGTACCCTAATGGTAACCAAAAAATACCAAAAAAGTGAAACCTACAAAATATGCTTTCATTTTCTTAAATATTTCCGCCAACCTTATATAATGACTAATACCAAATTACCTGTACTTACACAGTCTGATACCCACCCAGACAGTAATTACTCAAATAAAATATCGTATTACTGCATTTGTTGTACAAATATTTGAGTAATACTTGTATTACTAGTAATTCGACACCAAAACAGAACGATACGATAATTACACCCAACAATGACACTATCAGATCGTCTGCAAAGTTTGGTTGTTAACGGTTGAGCAGTTTTGGAGGTAAGAGCGATTAAAAGTTGTAATTATAAGCTCCGTGCAATGCGTGCATGCAAATATTTGCTCAAAAAATTAAAAACGAAAATTACTGAACAATGCAGATCATGCCACAAACCTGGCGGACTTGAAAGAGATCGAGGTAAAGTAATGTTGACATGTCTTAACATTAAAAAAATTCAGAACAAAGGATATTCACATCATATCATCATAAGGATATGCACCCCGCCTGATGGTAAGCTGAGGTGAATGGTAGGAAACGCCAAGCACTAATAATAACTGAATTACTATTTAATAAACCCATAAATATTTTATTCTTACGCTATAAGTAAACCACGTGTGTGATGCCCCTGGTGTTGCACGCGTCCATAGGCCACGGTAACCGCTTTCCATCAGTGTGGGCCGTGTGCTTGTCTGCCACCTAAGTGGTATAAAAAAAACGTGCTTTCTTTCCAACTAAGTTATATAAAATTTGAATGAATAAATAAAAAAAATATCATAATAATACAAATTAATGAATACAACCGGAACTAAACTGTGATCCACTGTGATCAAATAAATCGTTAATGAGTCCATTCGATTGTTATCGACTCGAGTGAAATCGATTACGTACAGTTAGTCACTACACTATCACGACGAGACAAATGAGATTAATATAATGACTATAGCTAGTCTAGATCCAACACTTGCTATAAAGACCGACCGATATGTCCTACTCCTGACACAAGTAATTTAACTTTTTAATATATAATCAATAATATTCTACGTTTACTTCGCTTCCCATAAAAACTCTATAACCCATATTTAAATGAAGAGAAGGAATGGGAATGCTGCTGATGATGGAATGACGGTAGAGCAGTACAATTATGTATTCTGTGGTAGAGACTCTACCCTTATTAGGTGTTAAGTGAAGGTGTTTTTTTTATACTCCGTAGGTGGCAGACATGCACACGGCCCACCTGATGTAAAGCGGTCATCGTGGCCTATGGACGTGTGCAACACTATTTTATATTTTTATATTTTTTTTACTATGTTTATATTTCATACCATTCTTTTCTTTTTCAGAATACTTCTTCTTCAACCTAGCGTTCATCCCATTCGCATCCAAAGCTTTCACCTCGGAGTCTGGGGTCCGCTTTACCAGTCTTAACTGCGGATTTGGCTGGACCTCGATATTTTCAGAATACTAGTAACCGAAATATACTAGTGGACCTGTTAACCCCTTTTTGTATTAAAGGTGGGTTTACATCGATAGTGTAATGGCCAGGATTCGAACCTGGAACCACTCGACCATAAGACTACTCCAAATTCTAATTTCCTCAAAGCTGCTTTTCTCATACCAACGTTACAGAACTCTATATCCCACACCTGGTCTCCTTGTTAGCAAACTTGAAGTTTATTTCCACCACGGCGCTGTGTACACCAGGCCAACAGTTCGGGGAATCTGTTAAACGCGCTCGTTGTTTGAATGACGTCTTCATCTCACGTGCGCACGCGCAGGTGCCTATCCAGCCATCTGTTAAGGCTAGTACACACCACTGATATCCTGTACTTGGTTATAATTAAAAAAGAAATGAAATTAAAAACATTACGTTCTAACATGTTTTGGTTTATTTTATTATTTTCGCCATCTCTACCCTAATCTCCCAGTTAACTGAAAAACCAACCCTTAAAAGTAATTTATGATCAAACCAGTCCTCAATCGGTGCGACTTTCATAAGAGGGCCTCATCAAGTCAACCTCACATGCAAGTCTACTCCTACCGCTGATAAACGAGACTCTGGCGCAGCTGTTAGGGCGTCAGTAGTCGCTCGCGTAAAAACCAAGATATACCAAATTGACTGAATGATTCAAGAGCAAACTCCAGGCCGCTGTAAGGAAAACATGGCAAAGTGGGGCTACACTGACCAGTCGCGAGTGTCCTGCGACTGCGGTGCCCCATGCCAGTCCATGTCGCACTTGCTCTCTTGCCCTCTGTGCCCTTCCACCTGCTCTATCGAGGACTATAATATGTGAAGCATCGGACAACGCTGTGGCCGTAGCCATTTATTGGGCTGGAAAAATCTAACGGGAGGGAAAGACTGATAGCCATTGACTCGAAGAAGAAGAAGGTTAAAATTTTGGATACAACCGCGACTAACGCTATGACGACGATTACTTACAGATCTACAATCTACACAATTATGTCCATAGCCGACTCCTAAAATCTATCCAATAATACTCTCTAGCAATAAAACGTATCTACAAATTGATCAGTCTGAACCAACACAATGCAGATAGGTACAGTCGCTACCCACCTTTACGGCGGCGGCTTTGATCTAAGCGATTGTTCCGTTTGATGTGGCCGCCGTCGCTGGTTCGTGTTAACTGTTAGAAATATTGCGGTATACGAAACTATGTTGGAACGTTAGCGAGAAATCGCTAAAGACTCTGCAGCTTGAAAATATTTTTGTTATATACACACCAGTACTCGTATATCACCCTACAGCATACCTTTTGCTTCGTGAGGAAGTCCTAACGGTGGAAGAACACGACGGTATCTCCCGTCCGAAAAGAGTAGTCCGTCTGGGGTAGTGCCTCTAGCCTATAGAACACCGCGGCCATAATAACCATAGTGTTGTATTCCCGCCGGCAAGTAAGGCCAGAGCTCACAACCCCGCTCATACCCTAATCCCCATCTCCAACCTCCCCTGAGCCTCTCAACCCTCCCCCTTCCAGGGTCGACAGCGCGAGTGTGACGCCCCTGGGCTGATGTTGCACACATACATAGGCCACAGACTCCATTCCACAGACAACTGCAATTACATCTTTTCTATATATAAAAGAAAGTCGTGTTAGTTACACTATAACTCAAAAACCGCTGAACTAATTTAGCTGAATCTTGGTGGGGAGGCAGCTTAGAACAAGGAGACGAGCATAGGATACGTTTAATTCTGCCACGGGTGAAGCTAGCTAGCTAGTTTATCTATTTTCTTCCTCATACAGTCCCGGGTCCTTTAAGCGGGGCGTGAAAAAGCATTTGATGAGGCCGTCAAGCTGAGAGCCACCATTTTGGCACTATCGGTGTTTGCAATGGTGACTCCCATTCTAGAGACTGCCTCAGCTTACCATCAGGCGAGGTGAAGTCATGTTGACGTGACCGACATAAAAAAAAAATAATAAAATCCTTGGGGAGTGGAATGTGTCGGGTGAATCATACTTCTGTTGTAGCGAGTGCAGTAAGGCGCTCTTGTTTACCGTCTAGTATATAAAAAACATGTACAAATACAGCATCTCAAACAAAACATCTCCTACATTTCTAAGAACACAAGAATCTCGTGTAAATTGTTATGAAACGGCGAGAAGAGTTCATAACTTCGGGAATTGTTTTATAAACAACATGCATAGACTGCGATAGGGTTGACAGGATATTGTAATACGCAACATCATTAAGCATCCTATGACCACAAATACTTGAATCTTTGCAGAAACCTAGAGATATGCCCTACCTCTTGTAAATATGTATTACAAAATATAATGTACCTTATTCGCAATTTATGCATATATGAATCCATGTATAATTACTGTTAGTTTCTAAATAAATAAACAAACAAAATTATTAGCATTTGAAATTATGGTTTTTTATGTTAAACAAGTAATTTGCAGTATTTACCTGCCCTCCTAGATCATCTGGAATTATTATCTATTTAATTATTTTAGTCAACAATGTAAAAGAAAGATATAGGTAAATCTATAAAAAAATACACATTAGTGACAGCCCTAATGCATACATTAGTTTAGCGTTTAATGAACAGCTCTTGATGTACAATCAAAGCTTAGGAGTAAACGTTAGAAGTTCGGTTCAAAAGGTAATAATGACGAAATCGGTAAACAATGGGAAATGGGAGGGGCAATTAGTAGAGCGAAGAGGTCTGGTTTAGTTCAGTCAACGTCAAAAGTAGCTGAACACGTTCAAAAGTAACGCCGTTTAAATTTACCTTGCATTGCTAGATCGTGCAGTGTTGTTAACGACCTTCGTGGGATAGATCGTTAACTGCTTTGTCACAGCACTATTTCAATGCTTGCTCAGAGCAAACATTTGGTACGCAAAGAATTATAGCCAAATGTGCAATACCCCTTCAAAGCTTTCAGCTTCTTTGGGTAGTCTCACTATCTGTTCCAATGGATCCAAGTCTAAATCTAACATCTCAGTAAAAAGGCAATAAGTAGATGAAAATTTGTCTCTTCGTTGTCCAGTCCAAGTTGATACTGAGAGCAATTGAAGTCAAATTACAGGAAAATAGACTTCGATGAATAAGAGACTTGCCGAAACGGTGAATAGTGAAAATTCTCTGCCAAAATGCAGAAGGACAAAACGTTTGGTACGAGAATAAGTTATCAATGGACCATTTCAAAAAAGACATTTACAAAATAAATATTAGGGCAGTTTATTTCAATAATCTATTTGTTAAACCATTATTGAGATTTCAAAAGAGCAGTCGATCAAAAGAATTGATTCATATCCAAAAGCATTCGCTTCGGACATGTGAATGAAACCAGCGACAATTTCAATAATTATAACATTTTTTTTAAATACCATAATGCACAAATCCTATTTTGGAGACACAATTTAAAAGAAAAACATCCGTCTCGAAGGGTAAAGCGGATTTGAAAACAGCAATGTGTGCAAATATTCATAGTTGTGAATAAATATAATGTGTATAAACAATTTTAACAAAGAAATATGAAAATATCCGAACTGTGCTCCGATTGTCCGAGTGAACCCTTTCTAAGATTAGCCAACGACAATGAGAAATGCAATAATAGATCTCGATGGTCTATATTGAAATTCATGACGATTCTGTCTTGACGATTTTGTCATAAGCTGTTGTCGTAAGTTTAAATACCGTATGTGAGTTATTTGGCAATTTCCTGCGAATAAATGTAGCAATTAAAATACAGGTGGCATATCTATACCCATATAATAACGAGAAAAGATTAGAATTTTATATAAGAGATGAATTCTATAACGGATTTGGACAATTTAATTAAACTTTTCACCTGTAAAATATGATAATTTTTATTGGTAATAGGCTCGCGGTTGGTCGACGGTAGAGCACAATTGTCTAGAAGTAACTTGTTCACTCTAGACTTGAAGACTCCCAGCTTTCCGGTATCAGTGAGTGGGTAACAGATTTTACTGTTTATTGGAAAATTTTTAGTAGGGTCAGGAGTGTCAGGAGATGGTCAGGACAGAACGGCAGGGTAATGCCTTTACGGCAGTCCTCTACCGCTACGCCACAGAGGTTATCAAGTGTTTCCTTTCAGCTGATACCTTTTTTTTTACATGACAAAAATAATCCATATTTAGAGATCGTTTCCCGAAACTGTTCTGTGACGATACCATATTTAACTACAGATTAACACTACCATTTTGGCGGGAAGTCGTCAGTAACCGAACATAGCCGAACCGAACGCGCCGCATAAAACAGCATAAAACGGGTTAATCTTCGCCACATAATCCTCTAACATATGTATCTGTCGTTGCGTTTTGACATAGATTTACAATTATTTACAAGAAATGCTCGCTGCACGCCGGTTGTGTGCGCTCACAATAATCCGCGGATTAACTCGCGTCTTGTTTATGGTGCGCTGTCACCCGCCTAATTGTCTGTGGTCGGGAAAAAGCGCGGGAACGCGGGGACAAAATGGCGATCGTGATTTATGCGGGTTTGCTGGTTTTCATAATATTTCTAGAGCAAGATGTGTCGAATGAGAGATGGACCGTGCGGTCGGATTATATCTGTATCAGGTTTCTTGTTTTTGTTGGCAACGGCTGGGGACATACCTCTGTCTTTAGGATCGGAGACATTCGGTTCAGTGTTCGCAGACAAGACTATTGTCTCTTTGCTGTTATTCTGTCTGTTGCAATACGAGTACTTCAGCATGATAATATATCTGTCTAACCGAGCCGTTCAGTGCAAATCATACGGTATTTTATATTCATACGATGAAGAGAATTTTCTCATAAATAAAAATAATGATCACACAGGGTTTTGTGTTTACTAGAGAAACATTACAGAACAATAAAATTGTGTGTACCATGTTAGTAACTTTGATTATATAAGTGTCTAGATGGAGTGTCAAATGCGCAGAAACTTCCCAAAAAATATAAGCCGACTGTTGACCGATAAGTACTTACGCGCTTCTCAGTCACCATCGTGTCGGCCCGGTGTCACTACGTAATTCCCGCGGAAAACAAACACTAAAAACTGATGAAATAATGACGGCTTGTACGTTTAAAGTGTGCCGGAATTATAAAGGACGACTAAACACTATCACAAACATTACCTATCATCGGTAAGTAACCAAAATACAACTTAAATTATTTTTTCTTTCCATCATAAAATAATGTCATTTATCACACGCCATATTTGTGAGTGTGGCCAGTTTTTTTAAAATTTATGTTTATCGATTTGGGGAGCCAATCTTCCGAAAATTTGGGAGATTGGCTCCTCAAATCGATTTGATTTAGATTAGAACATTATTTACTAACTACGACAAAGCTAAAGGAGGGTTATGATTTTGACAAGCAAAATCATTAGATTATAGATAGATAGTTCCTTCGTGACTACTACTTATTAGAATGTATGGCAACCGGAACGGAACCGAACGCTTAACGTACCCTCCATTTAACAGTCTGTTGCATATTTTTATTTTTTTTCCAAATGTCTAGTCTAGTCTACTTTAGCCATTTAAAATACATATTTCCAAAAACATACCGTCATAAAAATACATATATATATAAAACTTGACATTTAATTAATAAATAAAAAAAAGTCGCATAGCTATGATTACATTATAATAGCTATGCGATTTTTGGGAAATTTTGTAGTAGCTGGTATCACTATTTACGCACACAGATAAATGAATGCATCGTGTAAAACACAGGCCGCACGCACACATGTCTGTCAAAGTTGACATATTTTTTATCTGTTGGTAGTACGGCGACGCTCCATCTAGACACTTATATAATTAAAGGTTAGTAAGAATAAATAGTAAAGTTAGCTGCCAATGACACCAATTAAAAGTCAAACCAGAAATTCGGAAGGGAATTAAAATAGCTGGCAGAATTAAACGAAAAAATAATCCAAACGCCAATCGCATTTTGGGGGCCGGAGTGTGCTCTACTTCTCCTTATTAACACTCAATAACTAAAAAAAGGGTTTCGCGGGCATAGACTTAGGAAAAGTATGGACGGAGTGCCCAGAGTAACTAGTCTGTGTCAAAAAATGGCGGGCATCAATCATTGTGTGAGTAAATTGTAGGGATGCGAGGTTTTACCTAAATTTCCCCATTTTTTATTATTTTAGTTGAGGAATAGGGAGAATTATTTGGTAAATTTTAAAATATATAAATGAACAATCATTAAAGGTGATTCGTGCATTATTATTAAAAATATTATTTTATCATAAATTAATGAAAATAATATTTTAGTTATTTTTTACATTATTTTTTTCATTATACCTAGGTATATAAAAAAAAAACTTACATGGATGGTAACCGTGGGGAATATTCACACGATTAAACTAGGTATACCTAATTAACAAAAAAAGTTAAAAAATTCATATTAGTTACAATTTGTATTTTTGCGATTCCTAATCCCATGTATTTATAAAAAAGAAGTTAAATCACTACGGTTATCACTACTAATAAATAGTTTATGCTATTTCATCATAAAGTCACACAATTTACAGATTTCCCCAAAATATGGGGAAATTTGCACACTTTTATGTTGGGATCACTGGTTTTGTACCGAACAATTGAATTTTGTTTTGAAATATTGAATGAACATTTATGTATAATTATTAGATAAACATAAAGTGATAGAAATATTGATTAACCTGTGAAATGTGATCCCTGGATTTATTTTCTTCCTGTCACTACGGTTTTTACACCATTTCACTGCACAAGACATGTTGTATTTGATTTTTTTTTTCTTCCCGCTTAAACTGACAGATCGACCGATTCGGCCGACGTTTGCCGCGAAGTGGCTGACTATGATGTGAGAGTGTGCGTGGCGACTGTATACGTATACGAAAGTTGGCTGACTATGCAGCGTCACTTTTTTGTTCCCATAATGGCTCCGTCCATAGTTATTCCTAGGTCCATGTTCGCGGGGTTCTTAAAAAAGTTAGCCTCCTTTCCTATCCAGAACAACACCTGCAATATTCCCACCCAAGTTCGAATCCCGTACTGCATATTTAGTTTTTCTGAGTTTGTAACAGGAAATCAAATAAAACTACATTGCAAATTAATATATATGTCGATTGACAATTAGAAAATATACAAGCCGTTAGATATTGTATTCCATAGACAAACATTTTAATAGCATGTCTAACAAAAATTACATACTGCATTTGCCAAATTGAGACAACTAACGATCTCACAGTTCCGTTCGTCACAGAAAACATAGTTTAATGACGTCATTTCCAGTTCCGTCTGTCACAGTTCAATGGCGCCAAATCCGCCATGTTGGAACCGGTATGCGCTTTGATGTGAACAAAATTATAAAGCGCCGGATAACTTCATTTCACAAGGAATTGTGATAATTGTTGATAAAAAAACCGTGTTTATAGAAGTTTTTTGGCTATTAATTTATTAAATGTGTATTTGAAGTTTAGAATTAGATAATTATTTCAAATGTGTTGGTGGCTCGTCCTGTGTGAGGTTCAATTACAGATTATAATATTATTAAAAACCGTGAGATTTTTTATTTTTTCTCGCGATTAGCTGTCAGTAGCGGTCACGCTTTTGTATTACTGTTATGTTACCCACTAATACTTATATTTTATTGATGTCACCTCACCATCATTTTAGCATTATTCCTGGCGGCCCATAGAGCATTTCTCTCGCCCCCCGGCTTGACCCGGGCCATCTCCGGATTCAAGATGGCCCCTTTCGGGTTTCTCAAACATAGCTAAAATAATGGATGTGAAGGTATACTGCCTACTCCTTTGAGGATATACTAGGCGTGAGTATGTATGTATAACGCGTGCGCTATAAGTTGAGACCTGGGCTCTCCGCCTACTTCCTCCTGCACTGCCCCTCAGTCGCCCGTGATGTACTGTTTGCAAAAAAATAGGTAGACAGGTAGGTAACGACTCGGGCAGAAGTTGTTTACGATATTTTTTTGTGCGCTGTACAAACACGTGCCGGTGACGTCTAGCGGTCAGGTCTCAACTTATAGCGAACGTGTTAGTAACAGTCTATGATATTATCATAGACCAGGGTAGGCGAACCAATGGCACGCGTGCCATTGGTGGCACGCGGCACAATATTTTGGGCACGTCACCGATCATAAAACTTGTGTAAAAAAATGTGTTTAGGTATTTTATGACGATCTAACGAGACGATCTAAAGAGAACGATCCTATGCTACTGATCGCCTCTGCCGTAATTTTCCACTTACCTCCCTTGTATCATAATGTACTATGCGTATAATAAAAACATCTCAAAAATATACCTCTTTTGTTTACATTATTCCATAAAGAGTTTTGATGGCACGCCAGTGACCCCACAAAACATGTTTTAGAAAAAAATGGCACGTTGATGCATAAAGGTTCGCCTACCCTGTCATAGACAATTACAGTATTAATGTAGAGTCATTTAATAATGAAAGCCGGTGTCTTTGGTAAGTACAAATTGATACTATCGCCATCTTATAATTAACTTCCCCTCTCATCATATCGCTCGTCCTTTCACTCCTGTACTTTCTTCTCTTTCACACAATTGCATTCCATTTCTCACTTGCATGTTTTGCTATAATCTAAAGTATTTTCCGTTTATAATCTATCGCTATAAATATAAAATTTCAGCTTAACGCCTACCAAAACGAAATACAAGATTCTTGCATTTTGAAAGTGACTGACGCTCATAAAACTTAAGAAATATTAGCGAGTTTACGCCATCATTTAAATGAAACCACGTCGTTACAAACAAACGGGCACATTGACACATTAATACACACATTATTACACAGTTTCGTCTCGTAAGTTTTTAGTGCAGAGTGTTTGGACGGCGCACCACAATCGTTAGCGGAACGATTAAATATTTAGCATGTCTCCGCCAATTCTCATTACTATAAATAAATCTCGAAAAAAACAAGCCACAAGACTATTTAATTGTCGTATATTTTAATGACAACGGCCATTATCCTTTAAATAATTAAGGTTTTGGTAATAAAGTGTCGTTTAACTCGTGTAAAAGTTTCGCATTAAGTGTCATTCTGTTTTAATGTTCGGATTATAGAATTCTTTTCTCAGAGCGAGTAATTAATTGTGGAATTATTTATACTAGTCTATGCACGCGGCTCCACTCTAGTGGAAGTCGGTTTTCACGGTTTATTATTTAGTATATATCTCTGGTTCTACTAAACCGATGGTGATCAAACATGATTTTAAGTCTGAAAAAGATGGTACAAACAAAAAACCTTATCAAAAGCCGTTCAGAAGTTTTGCGTCTATAACGAACAGACAAACAGACAAAGACTTCCAAAAAAAATTGTCTTCAGAATCGTTCATATAACATAACCCAAGTATTTTTTTAAATATTTCCAATGTACAGCTGCAATGCTTCGATATCGCCTAATGTCACCATTGAGTTGTGAAGGTCAGATGGCAGTCGCTTCACGGAAAATATCGAGGTTCAGCCAAATCCGCAGTTAAGACTGGTAAAGCGGACCCCAGACTCCGAGATGAAAGCTTTGGATGCGACTGGGATTAACGCTAGGTTGAAGAAAGAGTACAGACACAACATAGCTACTTTAATTTTTTTAATAGTATTTATGGTATTTATTGTAGAGACATGTAGACAACTTATCACGCGTAATCACTTGTTGCTAAGGAAGTCAGCAGGTTTTAAATTATTTTCAAAACTATTTTTGTCTTAATAGTCTGTGAGATAGGTATATATAGTCGCAATTTGAAAATATATTTTTTTTTTATAAATAGGCACGATACAGTGTTGTTCTTTCAAAAAGTTCCGAATTATTGCATTTTTGTAACCAACTTTAAAAAAAGGAGGAGAGAGTGAAGTTTTTATGTTTGTTACCTCAGAACTTTCGACTGGGTGAACCGATTTTGATAATTCTTTTTGTATTTGATAGCTGACGCTTTCTGTGTGGTCCCGTTTCAAATTGGTCCGTTGAAGTCGGTTTTTTTGTAAGAATTTTTATTTTGTCTATACTTACGACAGCTGCGTACATCTTGATACCTATGGTGTCAAGCGCATGGCTACATGTGTAATGGTTTTGAAAATTAATTTGAAGCCACCGGACTTGTTTGCCATACAAACATTGATATCGCCTGTGTGCTGTGGATATATCAGATGGTAGTTCAAGAAAAATATTGGTAGAATTTCAGGCGTTTCGTAGTTAGGCTAAAAGCCGACGCCAACTGAGTTGTCAAAAATCTCGGTGTATAGTGTGAAATAAAAAAGTTACTGGGGAACGGACGTCAAAAAGTAGGTATGTCAGAAAATATATACTTACTACTAGGTTAGGCGTATATATATGCATAAGGTCATCCTTTAAGGTGTAGGCAGAGTTGTAAGTACGATAAGCGTCACAACTTGATGAAGATTACACAGATTTAAAAAAATCGGAATGAAGATCATCACTATCATCACTACATAGTATAAAACAAAGTCGCCTTTTCTGTCCCTATATCCCTATGTGCGCTTAAATCTTTAAAACTACGCAACGGATTTTGATGCGGTTTTTTCCAATAGATAGAGTGATTCAAGAGGAAGGTTTATATGTATAATACATGCATCATATACTAAGGCTAATTTAGTATCAGCATTGCACCCGTGCGAAGCCGGGGCGGGTCGCTAGTTAATTATATTTTATCCGATGCTTGTCCATAGACCACGGTGACCGCTTCCCATCAGGTGGGCCGTGTGCTTGTCTGCCACCTAAGTACCTAGTATAAAAAACCACTATGTGCAAAAGTTGATATGTAATAAAATTGGTTATCTCATTGTTTTAACTATTTCTATGAATAATATTATGTATCCTTTTCACCAACCTATATTTTATCACATCAGGCAAGAAGTGAACCTATTACCATTTATCAGGTAGGTACATTTTCTAAATTCCATGCTGCTTGACAATATCCTAACAAAAAAATTAAAATCCTTTGTCCGACCCAAGAATCGAACACAAAACAAGTTGTACGCAAACATATATTCGAATCATACAACGGGACTACTGCACAGGTGATGATTAAAATATTTATTAAAAAAATAATAAGATAACGAACAACTTCCTATTTATTGTACCACTATGGTAGCAAACAAATACCTAACTGTTAACAAACTACAAAAACAATACTCTAAGATTGGATTTCATTAATAATACTAACCACGATTAATTCAAACTAATCACGTTTTACCCAAATACCTATGTTTAGTGTGTGAAATTCGAGAATTAGATTAAACTTTTATTGATTATCAAGAACACAAATAAAGAACAATATAGGCCTAACATACTTCACGAATAGTTAAAAAACAAGCTGCTGTTTAAAAAAAACCTTTTTAAAAACAAGCTTTTATTATTTACAATATTGCATTGTCATGGGACTTACATAAGTATGCCAAATTTCAGCTCAATCGGATAACCAGAAGTGGTCGAAAAATGGTTTGCAAGATTTGATTACAGACAACGGGATATTACAGACAGCGGGACAGGTGAAACTAAATAAAAGCTTGTATAAACAATAAATCAACAAAGTGTAATCGTTTCGAAAACATCGTTTATTGCTTCGTAACTTAAAATTAAGCCTCATTAAGTTAAAATTTAAATATTAATCTTATATTAATAATAAATAAGGTAGCACTTTTATTCTGTACACTTTACGATATCACAGTCACTTCCCTTCACAGAAATATACCAGCTATATCTCGTAGAAGGTCGCAAACAATCCACTTATCAACTGTGTTTCATGTACTGAGGATCTTCATGAGAAGGCGGACTTTCCGGAGGTGGTATACCATGTATTCTTCTATACAACTGGTGGTACGGACTTGGCGGAGGCGGCGGCAGCCTCAACAGAGGACTTGGTAATGCATACCTCCCATAAACAGACAGCAAGGGAGGATATAATCCCACGAGCGAAGCGTAAGGATTCCCAAACATTGGATGCAGAAGAGCTCCACGTTTAAAAGCAGCTAATCTGGATCTAGAAGCTGCTGTAGACCGTCTTCTTAATTTTCCTGTTGTTCCACCGATAAAAACATCATCTGAAGACGGATCAAGCATCCAGTAATTTCCTTTTCCAGGATCATCGTAATGTCTCGGGACTTTCACGAAACATTTATTTAAACTCAAGTTATGCCTTATCGAGTTCTGCCAACCCTGTTTATTCTCCTTATAATATGGGAAATTCTTCATTATGTACTCGTATATTCCATTGAGTGTCAGCCTCTTCTCTGGACTGCTTCGGATCGCCATCATAATTAGCGCATTGTAACTGTAAGCTGGCTTTTCGTTTTTCTTTTCTGGCGTTGTTGATGAGGATCCTGGTGGAGGAGTTTCTGTTCCTGTGACGTCTAGTTCTGTGTCTGACGGTGACGGAGATCGCGAGGAGGCTTCGGGGAGTAAGTTTCTGATGGTGAAGCTGTGCGGAGGTGTCATCGTGGTGCGGCATGGCGCGCCGCTCGCACTCGACTGGCGAACTGAGCGAGCTGGCGGCCCCGCCTATCAACACCTCCCATGCTGTAGGACCTCCTACCTTTGCTTGTGGGGTAACATTACCAATCCCACGAGCGATTTTGAATCTTAGTTATGAAGTAATAGAATACATTTTTGTTTGTATAGACTTATGGAATTACTAAGGGAATTTTTCATAGGGTTGTTAAACATTGAAATTAAAATGATCCGTCATGGTTTGTAAACAGTTTTTTTTTTAATATTTCACGCGTTGTTTAGAAGTTTATTTAGTGCGTTATTTGTAATTGTTAGTAGAGGCAGATGTTCGTACTTTTTTTTATAATATTTTTATCGTTTAGTTATGGTTGACAAATTAATTGTGACGTCATCAAATGTGTTGTGAGATTATGACGTAATTAATTATATAATAGTATTGTAAAAAGATTGTATTGTCATTATTTATAGTCATTTGGTTAGTAAAGAAATGTTTTTTTGTAATATGTGCATCATGTAAGTTTGTATACCTACTACAAAATAAGTATATTATTTATACTCATGCCTCTATATCCGTGAAGGAGTAAACAGGTGCATATCTTACATATTACATTTCACTAATAAATGTGTGTCTGTCTATGTAAAAATAAATAAATAGAGAGCGATGTCTAGAATGTCGTAGAGTAGAGTAGAATTCAGCTACTTACTCTTTGTTTCTCGAGTCTCTTTCAGAACTGTTAGCATGGTAATTTGTTACATGCTACAATTGAGCTTCTTTTGGAGGGTTCAATGGTTATAATCTAGTAACAATTTAAAGTTTTAACTGTTGTGAGTAAAAGTTGTATTATCATTTCCCTGGTGCGCGCCGAACAGTCTCTACATATTTTTTTTAATTTTTATGTTACTAGGAAACAACCTTTTGACTCTTCTAAATAAACTACATAATCCACGTTAGTATAGATACATACCTACCTACTTAGTTGGTTGATGGGGATTCTATTATCACAAAAACTTATTACTTTGTCTGCCACCTAAATAGTATAAAAAAACCGCAGAACTATAGTTTGAAATGCCTAAAATGTATCATTTTGTGTCATGCCATCTATTGTCCTACTGAACGCAAGAAAAGACGTTTGATTGGTTTTTTTATATTAAGTAGGTACATAGGTAGCAGACAAGCAAACGACCCACCTGATGGGAAGCGGTCACCATGACCTATGAATGTGTGCAACACTAAAGGTGTCACAGACGCGCTGCCTACCCTGAAGGCTCTGGCTACCCTACTTACCGGCGGCGGTAACACAACGCGATGGTTATTATGGCCTTGTGTGGTTAATTATTTAAAAAGAATGTAGGTATGTCGTTTGTCTATGCCTGATTATATTTTAGAGGGTTCCAGTACTAGCCGATGCTTGTGGCTCCATCCGCGTGAATATTGGTTCAGAATCATTCATATAATATAACCCAGGTATTTTTAAACGGTTTCATTTAACTTGACCTGTTTGTTTGGGTCAAATCTAGTAATTGAAATTTGACCCCCTTTCAGTGGTCTGATTGGTCTGATATTTGGTATGTCTTTAGTTCTGATGACAAAACAACTTAAAACCGTTTAACTTGAAAAATATTTTTTTACAATTTGTTTTAAATATACCTACTAACTTTGTTTTTAATTTATTATATTTAAATATCTTCAATATACAGATGCAGCTACTTTACTCGGCCAAATACGTTCAACTGTTCGCGTGTGATTGAGTGACGTCTTAATAAGCTGTCACGTTTATATTATCGGTAAAAAGTAGGATTTTAAACATACTAGCTACGTCCCTTAGGTCTTGCTTTCTTCTAAATCCCTAAGTACTGACATGAAACGCCAGACTTCCCGGAACAGAGAGAGCCTGAAACTCAACAATGTTGGGACTCCGCCCACGCGCCACGCCCCGACGTTCTTGATCTCGTGCGTGTGTGTGCGTGTGTGTGCGTGTGTTGTTTTATGTTGTCTTAACACCATCGTATATGTACAGGTATGGTTAGCATTCAGTGTTATACGAATCTACAAAGTCCTATATAATATAAGGTTTATAAGTGTAAGTTATTAGATTGGGACCTAAACATAAACTGGCGAAATATGGGTGCTAGTACCTCTGCCTACCCCTTCGGGGATATAGGCGTGAGTTTATGTTATATGTTATGTATATGCTTAAACGTATCGAGTCTTACTGTGCGGCTCTTTTTTTATATAGGACACGTCAAAATGACTTCACCTCACCTGATAGTAAGCTAAATGCAAAGTCTCAGGATCAAGGGGCACCACTACATACACCGATAGTGCTACAGTGGTGGTCCTCAGCTTGAAGGCCTCATCAAATGCTTTTTCACGCCCCACTAAAGCAAGCAACCTGAAGTGGCAATGGGCTGGCCACATCAACCGAAGGACCTATGGCCGGTGGATCAAACGAGTCCTAGTGTGGAGATCGCAAAATGGCAAACGAAAAGTAGAATGATTTTTGATTGGAAAAAGTGAACATCGAGGCCGGGTCTTGAACCCGAGACCAGTCCCTTACAGGGGGAATGCTCTGACCAACTGAGCTACCTGGACCTATTCTAGATGCTCGAATTTCTCCGATATATTTATTTATTTATTTATTATAAGGAATAGGTATAAGCTTAGTCTAGGTACACCAAAGCGCTTATATGCTATAGATTACATTATATATTATTAGGCACTTGATTGCATTATAAATACATTAAAATTACCAATACCAAAACCAACAAAACAAAACGAAAAAAAATAGCCAAACCAATAAAAAAATTAAAAGTACTTAATTACATTCTTACAGTCCATCAAATAATTAGCAAAGTAAAAAAAAAAAATGTCCAGTACAATACAAATTTCAAGTGAATATTCTACGGCTTAGGATGTAGGTACACAATACAAGGAATGTATGATCCAAAAACATTATTGTTGAAATGTAGATATAATAGTCATCTATCCAGCGAAATACAGTCGTAACTTCACAACAAAATATTAAAATAAAAACACTACCAACTCAACAATCAAAAACCACCCTCCCTGCCTCCACCCTCCACTCACAGAGCGCCGTGCAGAAAATTCACAAAACATTTTTTATTTCCCGACACGAACTCTACATTGGAACATAGAGCTGTAGAGCGATCCGCGCTGACGGGCGCAACCGCGGCGCGTGTTTATACCACGATTGAGCCAATTGATACGAAATGACTACTACGACCATACTTTTGTAGCGTCTCAGGACATTTTATCCTTACTAATATAAAGTTTGAGAAGATATTTATTACTCAATCACGTTCAAATGTCTCTGACTGAAATTTGGTAGAGAGATAGATTATAGGTAGTCTGGCATAACACATAGGCTACTTTTAATCCCTGCAGTAGGTTCTCGTGGATAGCGAGAACGGGACCATAACACTATAGCTAGTGTATGATAATAATCATGGACACTTTGGTGTGGAAACGAGAGTAAGACCGTATGGTATGTTTTGAAAGCAAAGTTTTAAAGGGATGAAGCTCTCTTGAGACGTATAACGTCATCAAATTCAATAAATACCACAGCGTTAGTACCGGTTTCATCTCAAGCTTGTACTCTGGAGCCTTGGGATCCTACTCTTTCTTATTTTGCTTATCTTAGCTACTGTCTGACCTACAGTCAGTACTAACTGACCTACAGTTTAGTAACATAATATATCAATTGTCAGACCACCAAGATTGTATTAAAATAGGATTGTCCCAATTGTAACTAGAGATACAGTCACCCTTCTATGGAACTTGCCGTCCACAGTCGTGTTTAGTACTGGCTCACAAATATTTAACAACGTACTGCAAGGGACGGCTTTACATACATACATTTTTGTAATGAATTTAACATTATAGTACTTCCAATATTAAGTGTTTATTTTTTAGCTGACTGCCTTAAAAGCGCAGTGGTAATGCCACTGCTTTGCACGTAGTGACTGGGATTCAAATCCGAAACATCATCTAAAACAGTCTCTGAACAAATTGTTATTGGATTTTTATGTAATGAGGGTATATCTCCGGCCTCAATGTAAAGAAATGTAATGACTAGAGTAGAGTGAATTGGATGATTGGAACCCCACTAAGACCAGGCCAGGTAAACTCATCTGCAAGGCTGTATCTTACCTGAGGCCTAATGATTGACGAACGAGAATTTGGCGTAGGCTTTCCACTCGGGGTTCTAGAGGTCAGAAAACAGTCGCTTCACGGAAAATATCGAATTTAGACTGAAAAACCGACTTCTACTGAGTTAGGCAAACGCTCGGCGGAAGAAAACACTTGCGAAAACTTGTTCATCGTGCAAGCAAAGACAAGGTAAGTTGTCTTGTACGACACTCACGGGCAAAGAAATTAATGACTGATGTGTCCTATATTATTAACTTTGTCAAAATCCTGTCACAATAATTATGGCATCGCCCAAAATTACTATTAAAACGGGAATCACAAAGTCATTAGTAAATACAGCATGGTCGGACAAAACCGACAAACGCTGCCAAAAAACTGTTTCGCAGTGTTGCTGGCCCGGGGGCTGGGGGCCGGGGGCTGGGGCAACGGCACTCGTTACTGTAAATACTAAGTAAATAAATAAATACGAAGGCGGCGCGTGTTTTTGCTGCGATTGGAGCAATTACCGACCGACTACGCGACGGCGACGTGCGAAACAATGTTTCGAATTGTTGGTAGCCGAGTCACAATCATTTCTGAATGTTTTTTGAGGGAAGTATTTTGAATATTGGGATTTTTAAAGTTAAAGGTAAAGATTTGCATTTTTTAGCTTATTTTTGCCTATGGCTTAGCAAAAGCCTCTAACAAATATTTCCATTCTGTTTCTCCCTATCAATAAAATCAAAATCAACGTTAGCCGTGATCCCTGTTGCGTCTGAGGATTTCACCTCGGAGCCGAGGGTCCATCACTGATCCATTTTTAATTAAAGACACACGTCTCAATAACTACCAACGATCTCCATGACCGCTGGGAGTGAAGGATAAAAATCTGGCATTGGATACATTGGGGCCAAAACGCTGTGATAATGATGACCCTGCTTCGTTTGCCAACGCCCACAGATTTTCAGTAGTCAGTGGTTTGTGTGGTAAACAGTAAGTCCCCAAATCAGTACAGTGCAACAGTTTCTTTGCCGGTCGAGAGTCTGTATAAAAATATCGATTTATGTTGTGATTGATACCGCTCTGTTATTTGTGACATTATCACTAAATGACACACATGAAGTCATTGATGATTGAAATAAAAGACAGATATGCTTTTACTATGTTAGCCAGACTTTACTGGACTAAGCACGAATTCATCAAGTAAATTGTGAATGATATCCTTAAAAATAGTTTAACTTCAATGAAAATTCGTTCAATTAAACTGTGTTCGTTGAATATTCATAAGAACCTAGTTTTAATCGATCTTCTTTACCATCATTGGCAAAATCAGTTCTCCGGCCCTTAGCTCTTAAATAAATTGTATTCAAAACCCAATATCCCTCCCTCGTTAAACAAATACCTACGATTGTTTTCGTACAGGGTCGAATGTTTATTTGTTATTTGTGCAGCTTCTACTGATTGGAGCGGTTCCATGGCTTCAGATGTGTTCATAGTATTGATGGGTCGTTATGTGGCTTCGTATCGACCCTTGGGATATTTTACACGATTTAATTTAACATTGATTTTCTGATCGGAAAAAAGATCATCCAGGGCGGGACTTGAACCCGTGACCAGTCCCTTACAGGGGGAATGCTCTGACCAACGGAGCTACCTGGACCCCGTTCAAGTCCCGTCCTGGATGATCATTTTTTCCGATCAGAAAATCATTGGGAATAGTTAGCATGCAATTGCTTAAAATTTTATTCAATTAATTTAACATGTCTTAGAACACGTCAACATGAGTTCACCTCGCCTGATAGTAAGCTAAAGGTAAAGTCTAAGGACCGAGATACTACATACATCGATGGTGCTACAGTGGTGGCCCTCAGCTTGACGGCCTCATCAAATTCTTTTTCAAGCTTAAAGGACCCGGGACTGTAGGAGGAAGGAAACACATGCGCTTTGTTAGAGTATCATTCCAACAATATCCTATACATCCAATTTTCAAATCTGTTTAGAGTTTTAGAAGTTATGATGGAACAAAGAAACTCACATATATACATGAACTCTGAAACCTTTATACTTCTTTTATCAAGCGTTGGTAGCTTAGTGGTTGAGAAGACGGCTGAGAAGAGAGGTCCTGAGTTCGAATCCTGTCCATTACGCTTCCGATGTGGTCCAGTCCCAACACAAACAATTTAACTTAGCTGGAGGGATTAGCAAAAATACTAGTCATTTATTTACTAATATTCTTAAAAGAAAATTACACTTCTTTTATGAGCATCATTCTCTGAACCTTTTTCCCAACTCAGTTGGGGTTGGCTTTCCAGTCTAACTGTGATGCGGCTGAACTTCGATATTTTCCGTGCAGCGACTGCCATCTGACCTCCACAACCAATGGTCATTATGACCAATGGCGATATCGAAGTTCCAAGTTAGACTGGTTGGACTTTTGTGGGCTCCAACTACCCGTAAGATAGATGTTTGTATGGCAACCGGGACCGATGGCTTAACGTGCTCTCCGAGGCACTAATGAACCTGCGATAAATAAACACATAACTTCGAAAAGCATCGAAAAGTCATTGGTGTGTGCCATGGTAAACCTGGGCTCGAACCCGAGACCCCGTCTCAGCAGTCCATTACCCAAACCACTAGGCTTTATGAGCATTTGTGTAAAAAGCTAGCATACACTTCAAAAATGAACGTCAGTACTTCGTGTCATAACCCTTACATATTGTCTCCCTTAATTAAGCAAAAGTATTTGAGGCATATTGTGCTCACAAACATCCCGTGAATTCACAGTCAAATTGTGCAACCCATTAGCAATAACCACGGTTAGACCATCCAGGGTTGAACTGCAGGCAGGTCGGGGTTGGCACCCGCCCAGTGGCGCCCTCCAGCGCCAGCGCCACGGGTGCGCGTGCGCATTCGAGCTCAATTTGTTCAACCGTTTGTTTAAAAATCTATTGTCGTGTTGTTTTGTATTGAAATGAAACTTGGCGGAATGAAAGCAACGTTTTTAGTTTAAGGACTTGTACGCGTTAGAGGATTTGATTAAATGCAATGTTTTTTTACTACTGAGGTAGCAAATAGGAACGCCTGCTTTGTCACTTGTAGCCCATGTAGCAAAGGAAATTGGAGATTAAAAAGAAAATGGATGAAAAAAAGAGAAACGGATTAATTTAAAGTGTAACAAAAATATTCAAGTCCTGAGTGAATAGGTTCCTTTTAGGTAAGCGTGATTCATCCTAGACCACATCGTCACTCAACATCAGGTGAGATAGTGGTCAAACGTAGCATATCTTGAATAAAAGAAATACTTATAGGCTATTGGCCACATCTTCTCCAAGAAGTAACAAGTCCAAATAGCTACATTAAGGTTTTAGTAGAAGTGCAATAGGTCAAGTAAATAAGTCTTCTAATTTATTTAAAAGAAAAATAAAAACCATTTGAAGTTCCGCCCTCAGAACTCAAATCCTCCGCGTTCCCTCATTTCCCTCTCAATAACCAAGACTCAGATATACCTACTTACATATCTTGAGACACAAAATGAAACTCAGCAAGTAGCTGTCTCATCTTGAGAGGCTCTCCCGGTTCGTAGCTAATGTTGTTGAAATATTGATTAATATTGTCGCCATGTTGGTTGGCCTGCCACTCGAAAGCGGAAACGCCAAGAGAGCGCCCGGAAACTCTTCGAATAACGTCCCGGTCGCCAATAGACACTTTCCCTCCTTTTGTTAACACAAGCACTCTTGAAAATACTTTGTCCCTTTATTTTTAAAATGAAAAATATTACCTTTATGTGTTGTTTTCTATACTAATAATAAAACTTACGAGTTTGTTTCTTTGTTTGGTTTGGTTTCGATGGAGGTAGGATACGACGGTATCTCCCGTCCGATATGAGCTGTTCGTGTGTCCAACTGGGGTAGTACCTACCTCCGCCCTACAGAAGACCGCGGCCATAATAACCATCGTGTTGTGTTCCCGGCGGTAAGTAGGGTAGCCAAAACTCAATGTACCCCTTCTCCCCGCTCCTTTCTAACCTCTCCAGTTCAGGGTCGGCAGCGCGTGGATAACGCCCTTGGTGTTGCACATGTCCATAGGCCACGGTGACCGCTTCCCATCAGGTGGGCCGTGTGCTTGTCTGTCACCTAAGTGGTAAAAAAAATTGATTGAATGCGCTAATCTCAAGAAAACATTTGATGAGGCCGTCAAGTTGAGGGCCACCATTATGGCACTGTCGGTATATGTAATAGGACCCCCTTCCTGAAACTTTATCTTTGGCTTACCATCAGGCGAAGTGAAGTCGTATTGACGTGACTGACATAAAAAAAACTACCGGTCCGAATTAAAAAGTTCTTATTGAGCTGAATAGCTCATTTATCGAGGCTATAGGCTATAATCATCACGCTACTACCCAAAAGAGTAGAGTAGTAATCATATACTTATATCAAAGAATTGTGCAAACTTCTATACATTATTGTAAAACTAAGAAATTACGGGCATGTATGGGGTAAATAAGTGCCACGGGGATGAAATAAGTGTTTTTATAAATCAATTGAGCAATCAGTAAAACAATGGCGGTTTTTAAATGTGTGTGTTTATTATTCGGTTTTTGAATTAGTGTTTAGGTGGCCGTATAAAAAAAACATAACAGTCAAACGATTTAGATCTGTAATACCGTGGTTCACAGCTCATTATCGCGTGTACGGTTACAATTAGATGTGGAACTTATTTACTACATAAATGGTTCGAATATTATAAGTGGTTTTTTAAATAACCGAGCACCTGGACTTATGAGTACACATGCGAGAGCTTTCAAAACTTTCAATATACACTTGAATTAAACAATCAATATGAAATTATAATTTAAAAGAGCTGTACTCGTACATACACAGTAGTGTTTTCTATTCGAGTGTTTTGTAACTAAACATGAAGTATTTTTACTTACCACATTCCTACCTAAATTATAACGGAAATGTTTTTAATGATATTGAATTTTACAAGAACAGCCAATGTGAAAATTGAAATAAAAAGTACATAATTATATTTCGAGGAAAACACATCGTATAACTCACTAAGAATGCTTTGGAAACATCTTCAGAATTACATAGCATGTGTTAATTTTTATTTTTTAGCGATACCTACCTAGTTACAAAGAAAAAAAAACACCTTAATATACGTTAAAGTAAATAAATGTAAGTATGCAGGGCTTCTCCTACGATGGCCTCTGTGGCGATGGCGTAGCGGTAGTGCATTCGACTGCTACGACAGAGGCGCGAGTTCGAATCCCGCTCAGTGCAAATATTGTATGCATGAATATATATATATTTACATTTGTCTGGGTATTTCGTATAAATAATGTATGTATGTAATAATATATGTAGGTATGTAAATAAATGCAAATGCACCTATGTATTTACAAAAAAGTATATAAGTATGTTTACGTACCTACCCGCATTATATAAGAATTAACAACGAAATGACAGATATTTTTTGTAGCAAAAACTGCAATATTTTTTATCTTATAGCACGTGCACAGGTGCGTTCAAAATGTCAGTGACATTTTGACCACAAGGCGCTTTGAGAGCTGTTAACAGAAAAAAATGCTATAATGGAAGAAGCAGCTGATGGTTGCGTGATATTTCATTATTAAATAGTCTTTACGTGTCAACTGCTGTTAAAGCCCACTGATTACTTACAATGAGATGTTAACTGCAAACAATTTGTGAAAGTTTTCGAAGAAACCATATTCGTTCGGCAGCGCACTACATTTATTTTAACAGTTGTTGTTTTTTTTGTTGTCTATAGATTATATCCACATTCTCATCTTCAGAATTAATTAAAATTTTCAAAATTACTTTAGTATACATTCTACAATTTTCGAAAATAAATCTTTTTTTTTATAATTTCTTATCTTTTTCACCTCTATTGTCACGATACTTAGACTAGATTTCATCAATCCATACCTAAGTATAAACGGGTTAAATTATAATATTACGTTCATCAAAGACGATAGTATCGTCTTTGCGTTCATTTTATTCATCACATTGCGTTAAGTAAAACGTGAAATTTAATTCTAATTCAATTGGCAAAAAAAATTGCTACCTCGTTAGTCGTTAGACAAAATAAAAACAAGCTTACTAAAAATAGACAAACTACATAAAAGATTACCACCGCTATCTCCGTAAATGAGTCGAACTCAACACCGCACTAATAGGGTTACACTATTAACCCTCTAATGACAATAATTCCACTTTCACCCCTTCGCACGATTTCTCCCAATTTGCAAACAATCCCTCAGCCAGCCATAAACGAGATTTCTACATACGAAACTTTTTTCAACATCTGTCGCGGTCTCGTGTCCATTCTGCTAGTTTTTTTTTAATTTTTTTTTTTACCGCGCTCCTTTTGCAGTTTCGATCGGATTTGTCTCCGGGGGGTCGGGATTGTACCAGCTAACGATTGCTTACGAGTCCTGTTGAGGTTGTCGCACGTTTTCGCTCTTTGATTGTCCGAATGTGACGGATTTGCGACGCTATTCAGGAAATACCATTTGAGCAAAGAGGATTAGAAAAGGACAGCCGACAATGGTCGGTGTGGATTACAGAATTGTGAACAAATATTATTAGGTTGTTATGGTCAGTTCGTTATGCTGCTTAAGATAATTCGTGAAAAAGAGGGATCTTAGACGTTTTTAGTTATTATGTTGTTATATTAATATTCTCTGTTGGGTGCCTCGTTTGAGTTCACCCGACAGATATTGGGGATATTTTGAACGCTTAGCTGGATGTTGATAAATAGGTAATTAGGTTTCTTTTTTTTATACTGGATACGTCAACATAACTTCACCTCGCCTGATGGTAAGCTAAAGGTAAAATCTCAGAACCGGAGGTCACCACTATCATGTATTTTTAATAATAGTTTGGCAAGAACCGAATATAGGTAGGTCCATCAATATTAAATGCATGCTTAGCAATATTCTGGCTTCTCTATTCATGAAGATCACTAAAATATTATTATCGTGTCAATTTTCTATTAGGTAGGTATCGACTGTGACTTTAACACAAAAGTAACGTCGTGAGAATTGCAATTGAAAGCTTTCTCAACATATAATATCAAAACAAGCCTCTAGAGAGCATAAAATCAATTGTTATATAAATCATCTGCCCACATTCTTACATGTATCCGATTTAATTAAGTCGTTTGCGACACGTGAGCCTCAATGGCAGCGCGCCTTTGCATTGTGAACGACTAGTGTCGTATTGTTGGCAAGCAGTGGGAGGTTGGCCCGGTTTCCGAACGCACCTGTCGACGTCACTAAAGCTTCGAAATTCAATTTTAAAATTGGAACGCTAAAGTTTGAATTAGCCTATCTTGAAAACTTGCGGCGTGGGTCTTGAGGAAGAAAAGAGAAAACATACTCAGTACTCGCTATGCCAACTAGTTTTTATCGTGATATACGAACTTTAACAATAAACGTATAGTTGCTGCATCTAATTATCCGGTAAGTAAGTAATGTGTGATGCTCAAGCTTCCCTATAATTTTTAAATAAGCAGTAACACTTTTGAAGCAGTATCAAGCAAATAGAAAGGAACTACGTAACCTTATCTACCTTAAATATTATAGGTATAGATATCACATTATTGAGTAGAGGTATTATTATAGTCAGTCGACAGTCACATAGACCCAATTTCAGTTATAATGAAAACCGAGATCAATTAAAACTTAACTGTGTTAACATAGTTTAGGTGAACAGATTTTTGCCAGTGAAATTCAGCCTGAATAATATAACAACAACCATATTAAGTAACGTCAGATAGTTAGACGGTCCCTGCAAACCACCCTAACATAAATCTGGTATTGAAAATTGTTAAAATGTTTGCTATTTCAAATTCACTGAATATTGAAATCATAGTTCTACAATTACGTCACATAACATAACGTGTGATAACGTTGTCTCTACATCTCAATATGGCGCGTCGACGTGTTAACCTTATTGTAGATTTGTAACAATGGTGATAATTGATCGTGTCGTCTCATGCAGATGTCGGCGCACCCTTTATTTGCTACACATAAGACAATTTTATTATGTCTTTATGTATAACAACTGTTTAAAATAGAATTTGATCACTTCGGAATACAGTCAGTCAATAGTTTGACAGTTGGTAGGTACGTTCTGAAATTTCTTAGAACGCGATCAAGTTGTAATAATTAAATTTATTTTGGGGCAGATGCGAAGATAAACCAATTTTGAAGAACTCGGAACTTGTGTCACTTGTATGCCACAAAACCACGCACAAAACAGTAGGGGGTGACATGTTATAGTCATTTAAAGTGAAGTTTTAGACTTGAAAGCCCTTCTGAAGCAAAGAGATTGTAACGTGTTTAAGACCTCTAGGACACGTTCTGTGAATGATTAGAATGAACTTAAACTAGAGATCTAGTCTAGACTATTTCACTTCACTAGTTTTCGTTCGATAGGAATAGATGTTTAGCTATGGAAAAAGTGCCGAGGGTGCATAAAATTGCTGGCTCAAAAACGTCATAGTAAAAACCAAAACCGAGTTTTTTATAATTGCTACGACATACAACAAGTGCCACCTAGAACCAAAAGTAGGTACGTACCTATAGCTTAACTAGCATATAAAATGGGTTCTAGACTATTAATAAACATTTAGATATCTACATTTATTTTGTTAATAGGTAGGTAGGTACTATATACATATTTGCATTTAACGGGAATCATAGCCACGACGGACGTAGCACTCAGCTACTCTACGGTCTGAAACATACACTTTTTATTATGATGCCTAAGTCAAAGTCAAAGTCAAAAATCATTTACTCTGTATAGACCAATTTAGGCGGCACTTACAAAACGTCAAAATTATATGGGTATATTTAAAACTAGCAGCAAATGGACCACACCGGTTCGAAATGCGGCCCAGACCTGAGAAGAATCCGGCAAGAAACTCAGCGGGCTGTTTTTTTTTGTCTATTTACAACAATTGCCTTAGTCATCTAGACTAGTGTTAGTTCGAGTAACATAGTTGATAATGCCTAACCACTCATGCTTACTTTATTATCCATACTAGAACATCATTTTAGTTTTAGCTAAATAAAAGAAACCAGCTGTTTAACAATAAGACATCGCAAGTTCACAAGACTATGGCCCTTAAACCATCCATCAAAGTGTTCGTCCGTCTGTCAATGGCTCTGTTGGAACCTCAAGAACGACGCTACCGTTATCACCATTGTGTTACAAAACACAATTGCGGGTATTTCTGACTATATTTTTGCTGAACCAGATATTGTTGATAAAATTTGTGTCTCAATTAGATTGATGCGTCGTATCTACAAGTGCGTATAATAGGCATGTCTTAGGAAAGAGATTGATGGAGAATTATTATAGATCAATGAAATATTTCTGTTGATAATTTCTACTGAACTATGCCGCTTTTGAATGTGTTGCTAGTCAGCGACAAAAGTTAATAATGATTGTATAGATAGATAGATAAATAGATAGATAGAGACAACACTTTATTTTGTATATACTTAGTTACACATTAATAATAACACGGTTATTGCAATGCAGGTACAAAGGGCGACTTTAGGATGGACTGGAATAATTTTACAAACATCTTGTTTGTTTAATTTCAAACTTAAAAATCTAAATGAATATTTTCATCATGTTATTATTGTAACCAAAATTTAAAAATATTTCAATATCCACATATCCCACTAAATAGTTAAACAGCATTTTACATTACTTCTTCTTCGAGTCAATGGCTATCAGTCTTTCCCTCCCGTTAGATTTTTCTAGCCCAATACATTACTAAGAAATATAAATTACTTTGCCCAAAAAGAAATTTTTAAAATCAGTTCAAACAGCTTTTTCATTGAAATATATTTGTCCAAAAAAAATGTGTAGAATTTGAAATTGACAATCTATTTTTGACGCTGACTCTACGGTGTTGTTTTGTAACATCATAGGCTACGAAGACTACTTTCCATCATGTATGTGGGATACATCATGTTATCAAACGCAGTAGTTTAAAAAATAGGCACATAAATCAAACACGAATCTCCAATTTGCACTTTCAAAGTACCACCACAACAACAACAATTGCAATTGTTTATTTGTTATACTCTTTATTTAAATAGCGAACGCCGCTTGAAAAATATACAAATCTGAAAACAAAAACATAATCCACGCACGGACAATGGCACTCATCATTACGAAAACATTAACGCATGTCTGCCAGCGGGACGCCAATTATTTAAGTTGCAACCCCGTCCTGCAGTGATTACGTTGGCAACACTTGCACTCGTTTATCATGGGTCAGTCGCGTGCGGACCGCGGTGCGGCACGCGACGGCATGGGAGCTCAGTCTTTTAAAAACATTGATGCCATCTAGTGTTTTCGTTGAAGTGAGAACTGAGAACTTCTTTACGCGTGCTCAGCCATTTTTGATGGAGGAAAATGTTATTTGTTCTCTTCATTGAGATGCTATTATTAAATAACTTTTATATCTGAAATATTGCACTTTATCATCGTACCAACGTTAGTCCCAGTTGTACCCGTAGCTTGGAATTTAAAAGCCTAGTTCCGCTCTCTTGTGCCATTTCTTCCTAACTCGTTTATCTTAACTTTTATGGCAGCAACGGGTTCTTCTAATCCTTCAATCTCGAGAGGAAGGTTAGCGTCAGTCCCTCATCTGTTAATCACGTGAAATCTTCACCTGATAGCAAAAGTGTGTAAACGCTTGCAAGACCAAACCTGGCATCTCGTATACCCGGCAGGTGAAAGATAAAGGGAAAAAGGAAGAAACCAATAGCAAACGCACCTCTATCACTAACGAACCGTAGACAAATCGGAGTACCTACTCCTATCCTAACTAGGGGCATACCTACTTCGGCTGCTCTGTGTCTACGACAATGGCGCAAGTAATCTGTGCTACTTCCTCCGAGCGCTCTACGTAAACGTAAAATCTATTTCATGCATATTTTAGTGAATCCTGCATAAAATTAATGCAATTTAAAAAAACTAAAGATAGATTGTACGTATGTAATAAAAAACTTCACATACTCATACAAAAATCGCACTTCAAATTACCATTTTCATTACAGTCCATTGACAAATCTACAAGAGAATTGAAACAGTCAACCTTAAGCTAAAAATTCGTTGCATAAATTCACAAGCCACTACAAATCACCCAACTTAAACTCAAGAAATACCATTCAAACTGTATCCCACTGCATACGTAAATCTCTCTTTCTCATACATATTAGCTGTACACTCGAAAATCACTGAACTTACAAAAACTTGAGCAATTATTTCGCGACCGACCATCGGAGCGCGCGAACAAGCACAAAGGCAGCCATGTTTTAATAAATAACCTTAATCTGCAATTCGCGCCATTGTCGCGCCCTGTTTACGCGCGGTCCAGTCGATTAAGCGTCTAATATAATACCCTCTATTGTGTTCTAAGATTCGCCACTCGATCACAATAAAATTGTGGGAATTATTGGATTTCTGTGCTTTAATAATGTGAGAACGTATTTCTTACTCTTAATTGGTTTTCGACAGATTGAATTTAATTCTTGTGAATTCATATTGCATTCTAAAACTATTGTTCTGGTTCAGTTTGTGGCAATTATTTTGTCAAGAAACTTTCACTATTATATATTACGTAACTATTGCAAATTGAAACTAGAAGGTACCTACTGATGTCTGTTATTAAAATGTAGATATTTAGAGAGAATTTTTTATTTGTCTTTGGCACTAAATAGAATTTGGGTTGACTGGACTGAGAAGATGAATTTTGAACTGGCGGGTATACCTAAGTAAATGGAAGAGTATGAATGACAACATGTTGCACCGGTTACAAATAATTACAAAAAAGGCAGCCAGATGATTGTAGAGTCAAAATAGATTACCTACCTACATTATTCTCCTTTATAGAAAACACGTTGTGTTTACGAATCGTTGCAGTGGAGTGATTATTATTTTTAATTTTAATAACATTCCAAATTAACCGTCAGTCATTTTTCAAAATCCCGCTTCAATAAGATACAACCCCGTACAATATTATAATCGCTATAAAAATCCTAAACAAACCCGCTGTAGCTACACAAATCACTAATCCCTCTATAATACAAAAATAAACTACAGTAAAATACAAAAACATTGTTTTTGAATACTCAAAATTAACCTTGTTTGTGTAACGGTATCAGTTACTCACTAAACGCACCGCCCGGGGGCAGTGCTGCCAACCTCTCGCCGAAAACAATTAAAAGTTTCAAAGAAAAATGGCGGGTAGCTGATGCCTGGGGCACAGGGCGCGGTTGTGGGAACGGTTGTATTGTTTCTGATCTCATTGATGTTCACACGGCTGTAGACAGCCGGTGTCGATTGAAAACAATGCAATGTTAATTCGCGACTCAATCGGCCCGCACATATGGCGTTTTTGTTGGTCTGCTCATGGATGTTCAACGATCTGAGAATTTTTCCACCTCAGAGGTTATGATTTTTAGCGGAAAATAATAAAACAAATACGGCTGGTGCGCTATCGGGCTTATATTAGTAGTGCAGGGCCTGCAGACATTCATAATGTTTAATATTAAGCAGCCATTCACTGCGGTGACAGGTGAATCCTCTTTTTTCTGGATCTGGACCTCTTTCTGGATCTGGATCTGGAAATCTGATGTCTGTGAATAGGGATGATTTCGGACGGTATTAGTGATGATCTAAGATCCAACCATAGAATGAATGAACTTCATCTGTCACGTCACGATTTAATATTAAAAAAAAAATTCAAAGCAGGTTGCCTAAAAATTTTGGTAAATAAATACTTAAATTTAAAGCGGTCACCGTGGCCTATGGACGTGTGCTAAGGGCACATGTCCATAGGCCACGGTGACCGCTTGCCATCAGGTGGGCCGTGTGCTTGTCTGCCACCTACGTCGTATAAAAAAAACTAAAATCTGTCAATGTCCTCTTCATGACACCCCACAAGAAAAGACACCCCTCTCAATTAGAACCACTAAAACATTATCAACTTACGCCAACAGCCCTCAAATATGAGCCCGATTTACAAGTTTACAATTGTCGAGCCTGATCGCGCGTATCGCACGTTCAGCTGCGCCGAGAGGACCAGCGCGTGCCGAATCGCGCCCGCGCCACACTCAATGATTCCTGAACGATTTGAGTGGGTAATTGACGCACGTGTTGGTGGCACAGCCCTATTGTTTCATAGATAACGTAAAATAGTATAATGGCGCTTAAATATAAAACTCTTGATGTCAATCTACGGTTTTTTATGCGTTATCTCAACGCAGCACCAGCACAATTCATGTTTTTTTTTTTATTTAGAGGATTGATTAAAAAAATTACATATAAAGATGTAGTAGGTACTTGAATAGGTAATTCAACAACCGTGCTTTGTAGGGTATTCATATTATATACAAGCCACGATACACAATTTAGCTTATCTAGCATACCGATAGGCACCGATAGGTATGGAGATTGGAGCCTAAAATTTTCAATTAAAAGAATTTTAATTCTATAAAAACATGGCTTAAGTAGTCATGAAAACTGCCGTTTCTGAGATGTCTCCCAATAATAAATAATATATACATAAATATTTAAACTAGTAGAGAGAATGGCGTCACCCTACAATGTGCTTAGGTATTATATCTACCATATTATTCAGAAGAATTATTAAGAGTTGCGCATATGGCACACCACTTCTGAACTTGAATCTAATAATAGGTATTAAGAACTTTATGTTAGGTAGTTTTAAAAGTAATGCATGAAATTGCTCTAAACTTGAGGTTAAAACTGCTTTCTTAAAAGTCTGAAACTTTTACACAAGTAGCGCCATCTAGTAGGGAATAGCAACACTAACAATTTCAAAGGTTTTATTAACAATTTAAATGACATTTCTTTTCTTATATAAATAAAATTAGCGTATAAGATATACTTACACGTATTACACTCATTAATTTAATGAACTAATTTTTCAGGATTTATACATTAAATAGGTTAAATTAATGTCTAATATTTAACAAAAATTTACGTTAATCACATAAATATTTTTTTATTTTTTACTAGATAAATCTGCTATTAGACTAGCTAAGTTTGATATTAACACGATTAAATGTCTATAAGATAATATGGAATCAACTGAAAAAGCCCTGCCAATTATCATTTTATTTAGTTTCTGCAATATTTTCTTAGAGATGTCACCCGCGAGTCTGCAAACAAGCAACATGATCACCCATAATCTGGGAAAATAAGTAAATTGTGAGTGCCAAAATACATCTTGATCTACTTACACCTAAAAACATTACGACATAAGAGGTCTAACTTAACTGGACACGTCTGCGGTCAAGTTACGTATTACGACCGACAGAGGGCCAGCAAATATTTGATGTTGGGTAATTGTCATACGAGAAGAAAATATCCTTTTACTGCGTCCCTCGTGTGTTAAAGTTTACTAGCGTTAAAAGAAGATAGGTTTGGTTTTATTTTGCGTACACTTTTTATGATGTATTTGTACTTGAATTACACAATCGGTGAGATTAGGTATATTAGCATCATTAGGACCCGTATTAATAGCTATGATACTAGATATTCACCTCATCACCTTCACCAAATTGATCGTCCAAAAATCTTGTTCTTCCAAGTAGTATAAGTACCTAGGCAACGTATTACATACCTATTTATTAAGGCTAGGCTTTATCTGAGATATAGACTTTTTTTTCACAAAATATTTACCCATGTATTTTTTATCTTAACTAAAAAAAGATGTGTAACCTAGAGGCCATGCACTAATAGCGACGCGTAGCGTACCAAATGCAGCAACCATTCTTTTTAAAAATCGAACTTTAGTCGCTGGTCTAGATGTGTTTAAAAAATAAACTTTGACATTGTCAATACAAGCACCCTTTTATTTTATTATTTGCAAATAGCTAATAAACTAATTTATAGAGATGAATGTTCATAAACTATGGGAGTACAAAGAGTATATCAACGTAAATGGTATGATGATGACAAGCGAGCTAATATCGATACTCCAAAACTCGCTCACTTTGTTGCAAGTTGAGAACCATTTCAAGCACATTCAGTACTGGGGACAATTGTACGCCGTAGATGTCGATTACCATATCGCTGTCGGCCTCAACGATGATGTTATACTAGACAGAAAATATTTCTACACAACAGACTTCAAGTTTTGGGGTCTATTACCAAAAGCAAAAAAGAAATATAAACATCTATCCCTTCTCACAACATTTCCCTTTAGAGGCGACCCTTCGTTAAAACTTAAAGTGCTTGACGAACAAATGGAGGAGAATAACCCTGATAGATGCCATATAATGTCAGAAGAAAACAGGTTGGCTGGTACTATCAGCAATATATGCGAGGAAGCTGAGATATGTGCTCGCGGGCAATTGCTGAAGGAACCTTCTGGCACTGTTATTATTAATCCGAACTTCTACGGCCTAACTGCTCCAGAAGCAAGGCAACTCAAATCTTACCTGCACATCAGAACTGCGCAACATCGCTGGAACACGAACCTTCTTACCAGACCAGACTACAACTACAGTATGGATTTCTTGGATTCTGTAGACCAAGACATACCAAGCGGTTGTTGGAATCTGTCCCTGGAGTGTGGTGGGACCATGGCGTATTTGAAAAGCCTCTATTGGCCAGGAATGACTTATTTCCATAAAATACGAACGGCCGACGCTGGATTCCTATATGTCGGCAATGGTCGCAAAAATTTAGACGTACCATTTTTACTTTAGTACTTACTTATGTTTGTATATTTTGATTACATACTTTAATAGATACTTGTGTAATTTAAATGCAAACATTATTTAAACTTAAGTAATTTATCCCCATATAGGTACGGTTTTTAATTCTCTGCATCACCAATGGTTGACTAGTGGAGATTGCCTATGGCATTAAGTCCGCCAGTGTACCTAACTTACAAATAGTGCGTGAAGTTTAATATTTAATAAATAAATAAACAAGTAAGTATAGAACCAAGCGATTTGGTGGTTCTTGCTTTGTCGTACGATAAATAAGTGGAATGCTTTACCCTCGCATGTGTTCCCTTCCTCTTATAATCCCGGGTTCCTTAAGCCGTAAAAAAGCATCTGTGAAGGCCGTCTGGGTCTACCCAGGGATGCCCTTAGAATGGTGACCACTACTTTTTGGACTCCACCTCAGCTTAGGTACCATCAGGTGGGGTGCAGCCAATCCGGCGGACAAAATATAATAAAAAACATTCGGGTTCGCAGGAATACCAGTAATTCGGCTACTGGTATTGCTTAAGAAAGATGAATGACAAAGCACACGGTGTGACGTGCACCGATTCTCACATTAATATGCGATATAGGCAGTCACATAAATATGCGGTATGGACACGTCAAGTTAACCAAATCATTGTTTGTCTGAACTTCCACATCAAGTTAACCAAATCATTGTTTGTCTGAAGAAAGTGTTCCTCTAAACTAGTTTCATTACAGCGCCTTCAAGAAACAGCATAGCAACTATCAATGCGACACAAACGCAAGCGATCGCATTGATACTACAGTTAGTATGATCCTTCCTTGTTATCGGCTTAGTAAAGTTAGTGGTTCTTTTAGGGGGGAAGGTATACGTTTTTACAATAAATTGCCTGAATCGGTCCTTGGTATGCCTGACAATAAATTTAAAACATTTGTTAAGGCCACCTTATGCAAAAAAGCATACTATAGGACTGCTGATTACCTTGAAGACAAAAATGTCTGGCTTGAGCATGGTGCAGGCCCCTCCTAGAATGCTAAAGTGCTACAACTACATAATGCTGTAGTTGTGGCATTTGCCTACTACAATATATTGATATTGTGGTAGGCACGCGACCTTTTTTGCTATTTTTTTGACATTAGTATATTTTTGACATTTTCAATTATTTTATTGTTTAACTTCGGTTAAAATTTATAATTTTTTTATTTTTTTTATATACCTTTATTTATATTGATACGAGACAAAATGTACATTCGTCCATAGGTATTTAGTCTTAAGATAACTATGCATAACCTGACGTCTTAAAATGCAGCAGTGGAGTTTGTTGCGCCGTTTCTTCTCCACTAGCGCCTAGGAAGCGGTGGTAAACTTAGTATTAAGTAGTTTTTGACGTCAAAAAGATGTAATTACGTTACATTAGAAAAATAAAGAAATTGAAATTGAAATTGAAATTGAAATTGATCATTTTCAGATTTTGAACAGTAGTTTTGAGAAAAGTTACTTATAATGGTTCTTAATGAAAATTATGTATAATTACTTAGTTGACTCTTTTGAACTACCTTCAAATTTTGATTGGAATAATAAGATGAACCATTTTCATTCGAATTTTTAAGTTTGAAATCTGTGCAATCATAATAAACTTTTGCCGCTGACGGTACAATTACCATTGAAATTGAATAAATAAAACAATGGACTTTATTCTCATCATCCACACCCACTCGTCTCGATGTGCTATAGTTGTGTCTAGATTCTGAGTATTCTGATTAACTGCATTTGTAGCTTTTTACGGTATCCCGTAAGGTGTGGGGCAAATCGGTGCAATGTTCCGACTTGCCCCACTACACTATATTGTATAATACACATTATTATACGCCTTACTCCTAAGAAAATATACGTACACAAATTATACCGCTTGTGTTGCCTTTTTATTATAGTGAGGGGTATAAATAATTAAACAATTTACTTTATTTACAAATTAATTGGTATTCGTGAAAACTTTAAAATGGCCTTTAGCTATATATATTTGTTAATATTATAAACTGTGTTAGCTGTAAGTTTTCCAAATAAAGTAAAATAAAAAAATAAAAAATAAAAAATTAAGCCCCAGACGCTTTGGACGTAAATTTATAATAATCGCCCGTCTCAGTTATCTGCCCAAAATGCCAGGTTATAAACCCATCCATGCATTTATTGTTATCCGGTACACTGATTATAAAACGTGCCGTTGTCTTTCATAATATAAAAGCAGCCAAAGATTCTTTTTTTATCCAGTTCGTAACTTTTGACTACACTCGACTGGCAACACTGAGTTTGGTTTAATTTGAAATGGTTTCAACTACGCTCACCTGTCGTGCGTAATAAAAAAATTGTTCGCGCCGATTATAACCGGCTTTTCTTAGGTTTTTTGAGTAATATCCTCTCACATTATAAATCTGCGCTTGAATTATAAATTCAAGTGTTGCAATGGCTTTGGAAGGTATTACTATCGCAGAAGATACAGAAATGGCGGAATGCGATGGGGATAAAATCGTAACTATGATGGACGTTTTACAAGAGCAACAGGATTTCGAAGAAGATGCTCATGCTGTTTTGGGTGCTTCCGACGATAAGGAGTGCACTTACGCCAAGGTAAGAACACCAGCCTTTGTTATAAAGCCTATAAATTTCATCAAACATGGCGATCTCAAAACTGACACTGCAACAGTCAGTATAAAAAGTTATTCTGTCCATTCACTTACATCTGTCTAATAGATAATTCACACAGATAATTCCTATACTATGTTCTATATAATGTGTAAAAATAGTACTGCCAGAAGTCATATTTAACAAAGTTGGGACGCCTGCTTCGTGAAAAGTTGCTAAGGCTTACGACTACTTATGATAATGAGTGAAACATACGTCTCAACGACTCAGCTAGCTTAAAATATATGAGTCAGGCAGAGTATTAGTTACATACCAACACATGAATAAATAAAATAAATTTTAAAAAAATTATGTAGAACTACAACCTAAGTTCACTTCACATAGATAGACAATAACTTAGAAAACTGAAGTGCCTAGAGAAGACCATAGAAGTAAGGAAAGTTCAAATTTGAAAAAACCAAACAGAATGACGACACATTTTTTTTCCTATTAGCCATTTCTTCTGAACAGACCAATTCAACTCAAAACACACACCTCAAAATTCTACCTGCCCTTGTCCCAATAATTTGGAGCCAATGCAACATGTCATTCTCCTGCATAAATTCCTATCAGATACCATCTCCTCAGTCAGCCTTGCAATATCATCTTTCACACATTCTATCGATCTTTTCTTAGGCGAAAGATATTTAACATTAATTATTAATGTTAAATATCTTTCAATTTTCATAAATAAAATCTCAAGTACGAAATTTAAACTATAAATCATGCAGTAATAGTGTTATTACACTCTAACAAGTATACCAATAATAATTAGATATTCAAAATATATTCTTGAATCAAATTTGAAAGTCTGTGTATGTAGATTGTTGGCTATGATTCTTATTATCAGATTAAAAAATGAGAAACATGTTTGTTTATTATCCCTATGGCTTTGAGTTGTGATAGGTATATAGATTAAATATCAACTTCATATCTTGATATGATGTTATGATATTTTGAAATGAAAAATAATTTCTAAGATTTTAGGCTTTGCCTAATTGCTGTCAACTAATGCGGTAATTGTTTGGATGTAGGACGTATAACAGGATATAAATTACCATGTCAAAACAAATTTTCTCTTTAAATGTTTCATATAAAGTATGTCAAGGAAATGCAATAGCACTTTAATCTTCAGATATTTTGAAAACAAGCACTTAAACACACACTTGTATATCCTCCAAGGCTAGGCAGACAGTATATAATCTCCACATTTTGTCACAATACTAGTTTCCTATTTCCTAGTAGGTGATTAGAAATTGGGATACTGTGTTGTTCATCATCTTCACACTTTAGATCCGGTGTCTGCTATTTTATTGTTCTGTCCAATTAGAATAAAAATTCTTATCAGAAGCTTTATAATTTCTTGTTTTGTTTACAGGGCTACATTAAGAGGCAGGCAATCTATGCTTGTGTGACATGCTGTCCAGATGCCAAAACCGATCCCACCAAAAGAGCTGGAGTCTGTCTCGCTTGCAGCTTGAACTGTCATGAAAACCATGAACTTGTTGAACTGTACACCAAGAGGAACTTCCGGTGTGATTGTGGTAACCCTAAGTTTAATGCCAACCCTTGTCAATTCACCTCTAGCAAAACCGACCTCAACAATGACAACATTTATAATCAGAACTTTAGTGGACTCTACTGTACCTGTCAAAGGCCTTACCCTGATCTTGAAACTAATTTCGAAGATGACATGATTCAATGCATCATTTGCGAGGACTGGCTCCACGCCTCGCACTTAGATGCTATTGTTCCTGCAAGTGATCAATATGCAGAAATGATCTGCAAAGGGTGTATGGAGAAAAATGAGTTCTTGCATGATTATAGTAACCTAGCTGTTAATGTTGAGCCTGTTGATATTATAACAGTAAATGGAAACCATATTGCTGAAACTGGTCCCTGCAATGGAGATGTTACAACTGCAAAAGATAGCGTGGTTCCAAATGGAGATGATGTAGAGATGGCAGACGACAATGAAAACAAATTGGAAGTTGAGGCTAAAACAGATGATGCTGACAGTACAAAAGAACAAGTGTCAGAGCCTACACAAGCTGAAAAAACTGCAGATGATAGCAAGGAAAACAGTGAATCAGCAACCACGGTAGAAAATTCTGAAAGTCAAGAAACAGATAGTACGAAAACTGACGAAATTCAGACACAAAACCTTATCGCTGATGATGCTGAACAAAACAAAGATACCTCAATAGATGATAAAACGGAGAATGCTGAAGATGAAGCTAATAAAACTAGTGATTTATCCCAAGAACAAAGTGCTGATAAATCTGACATCAATAAAACAGAAGATCAGCTAATAGACGATATTAGAGCATTGACATCTGAAAAGACTGCAGAGGAGGAAAGGGCTGAAGACAAGGTAGATAATTCTGCGGAAAGTTTGGAGAAAGCAGATAACAGTGTCACATCAGACGAAAGTATCCAAAAAACGGAAAGTACTCCTGAACAGACAAATGAGTTACCTGGTAGCAATAATGAAGTACCTGACCCTCCTCAGGAGACATCTGAAAAATCAAATGTCGACGATAAATCTGATGACGTAATGGATGCCATTGATGCCTTCTTAGAAGCTTCTACAGAAACAAAGGACAGTAAACCTGAAGAAAATGATGAAAAAGCCAGTGTACCTGAACCTAATGACGTAAATATGTGTGAAAGTGAGGCCAAACAAAATGATAATCTACCTGAAAAAACCGAAAGTTCAACCACTGATGATAAAGAAAAAATTGGTGCTGATGTAGACATGGATGAAAATAAAGTCGATAATGATGATGTTGATACTAAAGAAAAAGAATCTGAAAATGTTGACACTGAAAACAAATCTGTAGATAAAACTGCAAAAGATACAAATGAAAAATCTGCAGTAACAGATACAGATAAAATAGAAAAAGATAATGTAAGTAAAGAAAGTGAAACGGAGAATACAGATAAAGTTGTGAGTGAGGATAAAAGTGAAACTGAGCCTGCTGCTGAGGAAAACAAAGTTTCTAACTCAGCGGAAGGCACAAATGAGCATAAAAGAAAACTTAGCATAACAGATGATTCATCTCCAAAGAAAGTCAAATTGGATAATTCCAAATGTCAAAGACCTAAGGGAGTACACAAGGTTCATAAAGGAGCAACATTTTGGCCTTCAAATTTCCGGCAAAAGCTTTGTACTTGTGGCGCATGTATATCAATGTACAAGGATTTACATGTCCTATTTCTTACTGACCCGGAAGACACGGTGTCTTATTATGAAAACTTAGGTAAGGATAATGCTGATGGAGGTGTGTCACAGTATGAAAAGGGACTTCAAGCGCTTTCGTCTCTAGACAGGATACAACAAATCAATGCTTTAACCGAGTACAACAAGATGAGAGATAAGTTGTTAGATTTCTTGAAGAGTTTTAAAGAGAGGCAGGTTATCGTCAAAGAGGAAGATATAAAGGCTTTCTTTGCTGGCATGAAGCCTAAACGGGAGCCCGATGGTGTATATTTCTGCAGATAACTGCTTAGTGATGTACAGGGTGGAACGTTAAGTGTGTTGAGATGATTATTTCGTTAACTTTTTAGATATCGCAAAATTGAAAAGTGATGTGAAAGCTGCGTTGGTCAAAGATTACAATATATAAAATAGTTCAAAAAAAATTGAAATGGCATAGGACAGTGATGTGAAAATTTGTACTGTTACGTCATGCACACTCTGGCATGGTTTATTCGGTGTCCGCTTTCATACAATTCCGTTTTATAGGCACTAATAAACCTCTTTTTCAACTTTTTTTTTCTAAGAATGGCAATACTCTTTCAAAATGTTTTATAATTTAGGTACAATCGTACTTTAATTTAACAATCCATTATAATAATTGATCTTAGTCTTACCATTTTTGATGTTCACCTACCCTCATTGTGGAAAATATTTGTTTTGTTGATCTTATCTTACAAAGCACCTACTGTTAATATCATTGTGATCTATTAAAATGAAGCGTTTTGATAATTTCGCGGTCAAACCGCACCTACAATGCAAGTTTCGTCATTTAAAGTTTTGCAATATCTTGAAAATTGACGAAATAATCGCCTGGACACACTTAACGTATCCATCCTGTAGATAAGGACAATTTTTATTTGACCGCATTCCGTGTTACAGCACACTGATGGTTATTGATTTCTCAATATAAATACAGTTTTAGGCTACCTACCATGTTGTTTTATTATGCCCACTCCTTCGGGCCCCAAGCCAATTTCTCAAGCTAGTGAAGGTGCAGGCTATCCTATTGGTAAGTTTACATTTTTATGGGGATTAGGAAATAATCTGTGAAAACTGTTGGTAACAGTTCATTTGTGTTTTATCAAGGTTTATTTATAGTTCACTTATCCCTCCAATGGTGCAGTGTTCCTAAACAGGGTGAATGGGAATAATTTGGTCAAATGAATTCAGACTATTCTAACGTCACGGTGAGCAAAATCATCTAATATCTGGTTAAATACTAAGAAACTAAACGGATTGTAATGGCTATTTAATCTATATTCACCCCATTTTATTGATACACACAATTGACCCAACTATAAAGCTCCTCTAGTTGGTGGAATGAGTGCACTCCCTTATCAATTGAAGCGATTTTTACAGGAGGTAACCTTAGGTACAGCGGATCTACAAATCAAATAAATGAAAGTCAGATGATAAGTAAGATAATTAACGTTTATTATGGTACGAGGTTACGTCGGAGCGGATCACGCATACAGGATGTCGTAGTGGCCGGGCCGGTACAGCAGGTGCACCAGCGGCTTCGAACCCTCGGGGAAGTCGTGCGCCATCACCTGCAAGCATACATGCGTTGTATCCATCGGGATATGAGGTTTACACCTTCGGCAAACTTCGGTTCTTCGGTTGCCAAACAAACATCTATGGCATTCTGTATGTCTATGTCAGATGTGTCCGGCAAAATACTCGTCAGTTCTCATCTTTCTTTAGTTTTGCTGTGGCTCACTCTTAAAAAAAACCTTACTTTTCTACTAAAATCGCAAACAAGTACACGGTTGACCCTAGCCTATAAGCTTCTCAATAACAGAGCTAAATGCAGTTTGGAGTCTTCTCAGGTCTGGGCCGTGTTTCGAACCGGTCTGGTCCATTTGGTTCTAGTTTTAAATATTTATAAATTTGACGTTTTGTAAGTGCCGCATTTAATGGTCTATACAGAATAAATGATTTTTGACTTTGGACTATAATATTAATGAAAATGACACTAATTGACCAAGAGTCTTGTGGACTCGCTAAATAATGCTAGTGGTTATGGTTATCAACACATACCTGACTGCCTTCACCACGGTCCATATATTTGACTCTGACCCCAACATTAAGTGCATTACTCAAGGCTATAATGTGAATGTGGTCGGATTCCTTGTACATTGGCTCCACTTCCTGGAAAAAATGTTGCATATGACCTTTTAGAGAATAGTAACCATATCATCATGTGCAACTAATTTGTGCGGTGCGAAGCGGTCAACGTGCGATACCAGGAGCGTCACACTCGCGCTGCCGACCTTGGAGGGTCAGAATAGAAGGGGGGTTGAAATTCTGTGCTGACAACGTTTGAGATTTTGGTCTCCCTGCTAACAGCACAGAATCCCTCCAGTGAGTTTTGGCTACCCTACTCACTGCCGGGAACACAACACAATGGTTATTTATGGCCGCCGTCTTCTGTAGGGCACAGTTACTACTCCAGTCGGACTGCTCATTCGGACGGAAGATACTACCTGTATGTTAATACTATTGAAAATATACAATGATATTATTTTACCTGTCTGCAAAACTCAGTAACTGTGCGTGGGCCCTCAATAAAGTTCTGGTAGAACTCCTGCTCAGTCTGAAGTTGCCCAGACGTGACCAGACGGAGGTACACCACTATGTAGTCAGAGTAGCCCTGCTTGTTGAACTTATCGTGCAGCTCTGCCCTGATGGAGTCCAGTGAACCAGATGTGCCCGCTTGCTCACCTACTCTCTGGACCACTTCCATAAACTAGAAAAAATATTATAATTTTATTTTGCCTGAAGACAATTTTGATACCTGTCTATGTAGTTTTATATTTATGTGTAACAATTCATAAAGCATGTTAGTGACACATTTAAAAATAATTTTGTTACCACAAAAACCTATTAATTTATTAATTCCATTTAAATCTCCATTAAAATTTTAACCAAATCAACAACTTAACTTTTGCTCCTTCAAATATATAATTAGTTAGTGAGTATATTAGGTAGAATCATATTATATTTTCATATTAAGAATGAAAAATAACCTAAACTTACGTTATAATATAGAATCATTCTATACATAGCATAAGTTTAGGTAGTCTTATTTTTCATTTGCAAAGTAAAACTAATCAAAGTGTTGTATAGTTTCACCAATCACAATATTCTGCCATCTTATAGGTATAATTAGTTTACACAAACATCATTAAAGCATATAAATATGAAAAGTTGTCAAAAAACCTTTACAGGTTTGTCTAGACTTCTAGAGACTCTATGAATCAATAAAATTCAGAGTCTATTCATAGGTCCCTTATGCACTCATAGAGAATGAGGTATATGAGTGAGATATTTAACTACCTACCTACCTTTTACTGGGTTTACTGAAGTAACAACACAAAGTGCGTGTGCACTTACCAAGTATCATCATAGCCATCAATGTAATATAGTACATAGTTTACAAACATAATAATGAGAAGCAAATACCTACATTTTATAATAGTATGGTTGTTCATAATTACACCATGACATCACCAATCTGCATTTCAAATTTATTCTATGATGACTATAGATTCAGTCAGACCAAATTCATTCGAATTAACAATCTAATTAAATGTATATACAAACTTTATGAACAAATACGAAAATATGTACAAAGATTAAAATATCACATTTCCGGCTACATAATAACTTATAAGCTGGCAAAGGAAGTAAAGTTCGAGTAAAACTGAAATACACAAGTAGGTACGTAACAGCTATACTCGCAGTAAGTAACGTGGGACAAAAAACAATAACAAAAACAGCCATAACCTCCAAATTAAGAAAAAACTTACCGTTTCGTAAAAGTCTTCTACTGTGAACTGTGAGAAACCGAGAGCGACTAGTATCTCCTTCGAATTCTTCGCTATTTCATAAAATTTATCATATTCACTTTTATCCGTCAGTAGATGTTCTAAATACGCGTAAGAGAACGCACGGAAGAAACAGTTGCCGTCCGGACGAGTTCGCCTGACATTCTTATATTTAGAGGACAAGTCTTTAACTTTTAAAAGGTACACTGGATCTTCATTGTATTCTTTTTCTAATGACGACAATGGCTCGAGATCGCCAACGAGCGGTATCGCATCAGAAATCTGCAAAACAAACACAACTCAATGTCAAAATTACAGGGTCAAATTTGCGCAAAATAAAAATTTGTCCTTCAGTCGGCACCGTTATGTTTAGCTAGCTCACCTCTTTCTCGATTTCCCGCTGCTGCTTCATGATCAACTCATCTTGATTTATTGAGTTATCTATTAAATTGCCGGTGCAAGCACTACTACTCGACGCATCGTCCGCCATTTTCCAATAAAATAAAAACTAAAAACCAAAGTGACAGTCGACGACAAATGACAATCAAATGCAAAAATTGCGTTCAGAAATAAAGAACCGTTAGAATCGAACATCCGTAACGGACTTAATCCAAGGATTTGCAATGCAACTATGAATCAATTAGGATAGGTACATTATTCGTAGACTTGCAAAGAGAGAAATATCTTCGTACCTCGTATTTTCCAAGAAGAATGTTTTTATACGCATGTGACCGGCGTGACACCTCCTAAGATCGACCTAAGATCGACCTAGGTCCTAGGTTCGGCAAGTGGTTATCCTAGGTCCAAGGATAACCACTTGCTGAGACGAAATGTTCTGCTATGAAAAACAAAGCGACTGAGTCCCAAGCTAAATACAAGTGCTTTACAATTTATTTGCAGTACAAAACAAAGCTAAGGAAGCATTTTGGTGTATTCAAACAATTCATTTGAATCATTAGTCATTTATTTTTTACAAACAGTCAGAATACTTATGATACTTCAAGTTCCTTATTAAACTAATCAGCAAACATATCCTCTATCTTCTTTTGTACTTCTTTTTCTGTTTCCGAGTTCAGTTTGTCAGGCAAATTCTTCACAGATTCTAAGTCGGCTGGTTCACCATCATCAGACGGAGCTTCTCCTCTTGCCTAGAAAAGAAATATTGATAAAGTAAATGGTATTATTTCTATTGTAACTACAGAAAGAAAATCGCACTTATGAACATGCAGCGCGTACTCTAAATAATAGTCTCGATTCATTCATTGCCAACATCTATGACATAAGCAAGTAAACGATTCATCACGAAGACATGACACGGTTCATCGAAATGATAAGTACCTAATGACGGCGTTAGGGGAGATATATTCGACGCATATTGTCCATAACTACGCGCATATTGTCCATAACTACGCGTCTGATTGGCAAAGAATCTGTTACGCTGAGCAACTGTTTTTTTATACCTACTCATAATGGTATCTTACCTTTTGTAGCTGTATCTCAAGCTGCATGAGCGCTCTTTCAAGACGGTAGTTATCAGATACGAGCTGAGCCCAACGTCGCCGTAAAGCTCGCAGTCTAGCACCACTTGCGGTCTGTGACCGTTTGCGTTCCCAATTGACGGCTGCTATTTGTTTCCTGTAAAAATAACACAAATGTAATATATGTATTTAACACAATAATACCACTAGTTTATTACAAACTTACAGGAATAAAATAAGAAAATGAATGACACAGTAAGTTTGACTAAACTAACCTTAACTGACCATGTACATTCTGACCCCTGGTCACAAGCGCCTGTAATGTGTTGAGGTATGATCGCCAAGCTTCAGAGCCATACTGCAGCTGTAGTTCCAAGTTTAACACTCGGATAGCTTGGTGGGACAGCTGAGCATGAGAGTTGTCCACAGACTCGGCCCATGCAGTAGGTTCGCCCAGACGACCAGCAGGTGGTGGTGGGAGCTCATAACTATTTATTAAAAAAATAAAAAAGTAGTTATTGAAAAAAATAAAGTTTGTTGTCCTTTGCAGCAAAGAATTCTCAGTATTTACTTTTGAATTAGCTTGATTTACTTTGAGATGATAAAATAGAAAAGTTAATCAAATCCATTATGGCTTTGGAAATACAAAAATGAATAATATATACTAAACATGAAAATCACTGACTTACCGTTTCATAGACAACGGTTCCATTGGCAATCTTTGTTGCACCCTTTCCATTTCTCTTTGTAATGCCGGAGTTTCAAATGCTGTACTAGGCTCAGGGCCAGCATTTTCAAGGTAGTTCTTTGTCGGTCTGTATCTCCTACATTCTTCTTCTACCATTGCCAGTGCCTAAAAATATTTGGTATAAGATAACCAAACAGGTAGGTATATGCCGTACATGGGGAAAGTAAGATCAGTATTTAATGAAAAATAGTTAAAATTTGACTCATGTGTAAGATTCAGGTGTTTTAAATAATAATTAATACTTACAGCTTCTCTAACTCCTGGGTCATCGTAGCCCTGGTCTATATACGGTAGGGCATCCACTATTACTTCTCCAGACATTGTTTGTTTTCTTCTAGCTAGATTATAATGGTAAGAGAAACAAACTCTTTATTTAGTAGTGAAATAGACTAGGAAAGATTGATTTAAATAAATAATTTGTGATTTTGTTGACAAATTGTTTACAATGTGTTTATTGTCAATGTCAAATGTCAAGCAAAAAGCAAAGCAAGCAGACATGCCGTGAGCCGTCACAGACTATACGATACGATACGACTCGCCATAGACTGCATACATAGCTTCTTTGATGCTTCAAAAGGTCATTGAAATAAAACTGGAACACGCTTTGTTACTTTATTTTATTATGACATTGACTTTGTTTTGATTTTGACAGTTTCGGATTTGATTTTTGATTTTTTGGCCTGTTTTCGAGCTATTTTATTGCTTTGGGAAAGTTTGTTTCATAAAAACATTATACTTGGCCAAAGATATTATATAAGTAAATATCATTGTACTTGGCATTAAGTAATTCACTGTAGATGTCTTTAATGTAAAGATTTGATTGAGAAAGCATGAATTGATTCCATGTACTGTGTATAATTGGATCCTTTTAATCCTTTACAGATAAAGTCAAAGTATAACTTCATCTAACTTCATATATTTTGCGTTTATTATCATTGAATTTACATACTACGTGTGTATTTTTAGAATACTTTAAAATGACCGCAATGGGTCTTGAAGAAACTATCCTGAATCAAGAACTTGAGAATGTTGACTTATCTAAGGCAAGTTTATTGTAACAAGTTCTATCACTAAACTCCTCGTTTTAAACCACTAGCATTGCAAGAAGCATTAGGAAACGTTCTCCATAGGCCATGGATGTTACCCATCGCTAAGCTTATGATGCCATTATTTTTTTTATTTTTTTTTTATACCTTTTTTTATTACTTATTTTTTATACATTATTGAATTACCCTTAACTGTAGTCATCTTGTAAAACTGCGACACTACCAAAATATAAATTTCCATTTATGCCGATCCATGAGCGGGTATTGACCTATAAAAATAGTCTTATTTAATTTTGTTTTAGCTACAAATGAATTTTATTCTTATTTCAGATAACTGCTCTGCAACAAAAACGCACAATAGCATTCATTAACCACTTTGTTCTCACCAATGTCCAGTTTTTCAACAATTTCTTGAGAAAATGTGAACAGAACCTTATGAATTTCGAGAGGAAGCTAGAGAAAGTCAATGCTGCTATGGTTTTATTGGAAACCAGGGTGAGCATTTAAGCATATTTTAACAATAACAAAAGCAAGTAGGTATTCCATAGCTCAGTTTAAACATAGGTATTATTCACATATGGGTTGGATAGTCACAGGATTTTAGAATTCAGATCTCAATATACATTTAGAGCTGCGTCCAAAAAGAAAAAGAGGGCTTATGTGAAAGAGGAGATGGACAGGGTAAGTAGTGAAATGACTGAGATTAAGACCAATGGTAATATATGGTTTAGGCCATGCTGCTGAATAGTAACAAAACAGGTCAAATCACTCGAAACAGGCGGGCTTCCATGAAAGGATAATGACAGTAGAGGAAGTGTGTGATTTAAGGATTTAAGTAGATGGCCGGCTGTTGTCTCTACTTACCCCAGAGGGAAAAAGGCGTAAGCATATGTATGTAAAATTTAAAAAAAAACTGACTTTTTATAATACTTATCTTTTACAGTTGTCATCCATACCAGAACTCGGCACAACCTCTACTGACACTACTCCAGATGCAGGTACTTCTAAACCAGACACAAGTTGTACTAAACCACCAGATACAAGTTCTGCTAAACCAGATGTAGATGCTCCAAAAACAGCAGGTGTAGGTCCAGTAACACAGTCAGCAGAAACCCAAAAATCCCCTGCCATAGAGAAACCTGACTCCAAAACTGCTGTTCCTGCTAAAGTGGCAGAAACTATTGTAGAAAGTAAACCGTCAAGACCGGAATATGACCGATTTGTAAAAATGGTTAGCGTTGGAGTCCCATTGCCAGCGGTTAAGTTAAAAGTTGCCCAAGAAGGCCTCGACCCTAGTGTTTTAGATGAATTGTTAGGTAAATAATTTTAAGATAATATAGTTGATATATTTGTAAGTAATCAGAATGTATAATAAAAGTTTATTATTTTGTTGAATGAAACTATGAATTTTATAATTCAATTTACAGGGTGGTAAGACTGAAATAATGTGGTGTTGTTATGGTTTGTTTTTTTATTCAAGCTTTCATAGACTATGGGTAGTTGTGCCCACAAGCATTGTTTAATTTTTTTTTATCCCAAATTATTTTGCTAAAATGAAAGTAGCCTAAGTTACATCTTATATATTTTCTATACCTATTTGGGCAAAAAAATTGTTTTTCTTTTAGTTAAGTAAGATATTATATACTTTTTTTAATAGTTATGTAAGCAAATATAAGTTCTATAAAGGAATACACTATGTCTATATGATATTATGTGATAACATATAACCGATCTGGGTACTACAAACTGCTAGTGCAAAATTAAATTAGGACTAAGTATGTGATTGGTTTTATTATTCTCCATCCCTTTTCTAGTTCTCACCCAAGGTGTGTAAAACAGGAATGATAATTGCAGTAGTGCCAGTATACTTATTACTGTGCCTGTGGTACAACCCTCAGACCTAGGTAGTTTACAAGATCTCTCTTTCCGCTCCATTTACTATACTGATGAAGCTAAATCTCAGTAAACTCGAATAAGTTCAAGTTCTTCCAACACCCCGACCTATGCCCTTAAATCAAACCTGTCAATTACTGGTTAGACAAATATCCCACTGTTTCCATGTTTGGAGTATTTTATTAACAGGGTCTCATAGCCTTTGGTCCACACAAGACTGCAGATCAACACTGGACTGAAATAGTCCAATCTATTGTTACTCTACCTATATACTAATACTAATAAATGAAGGTCCCAAAATAAAACGAGTCAAGTTAGTTGTCCTTATTTATTATCCAGCCTAGAACTGAATCATCTGTCCCTTCCTCTTCTTGTCACCTCCAAGCTCGAAGTGCTTGCAGCGCTTGAGTGCCACCTGTGACCTGACCTTGCAATCGGCGCATTCAAGACGGAGTACAATTTTCTTGGTGGTTTTCGCCTGGAAAAAAGAAATGAATGGATTAGAATGCTTATTAGGTGGTAACACTATTAATGCAGTACTGCATACATAATGGGGTGATAATGGTTGCTTCTTGCAATCTGAAATATTAAAATTTTAACCTGGACAGAAATTTAAGGTCAATGCCCAATAGTACCACTGTATAGTCTTGGAAGTAGTACACCTAGGAATATTTATCCTATTAGACTTACTTTAACGCCTACCCCTTCGGGGATATAGGCGTGAGTTTATGTTATGTAAAACCCATTAGAAATACTGAGAATTTTGGTCCCAATAGACTTACTAGTAAGAATTAGACTATTGAGACGGAAATCAGTTTATCCTAAAATCTAGTACAACTCAAAGTTTCCTTTGAAGACAATCTTTACTATACTTTCTGTAGTAAACTGACTAGGCACAACTGAATATTCATTCTCTCCAGCTTTTTATTTACAACTATTAGCACATGCTGGTGCACTTTAAATTCAACAATATAGTAAATCATGGCAAGCAACAAATTTTACTCTTTAGTTATGTATAAAGCTAGACAGGGACCATCATCAGCTAGTAAGCTGTCCTAATACACCTCTGCCTACACCTTTATAGAGTCAATATGTGCTGTAAGTATTGTACACTCACTTTTCCTATTCATGAATTCAAATATTCGATCATTGTACAAATGTAGTATAGCGGCAAAATTAATTTATAACAAATACACATGTTTGCCGACGACAATAGTTACATATTTTACCGAAACCAAATTGTTTACGATGCCGGTAGAAACTTAAATAATATATTGATAACCTAAAGTTTTATTCTATCAGTACTTTGATAGTCCTAATCGCCGATAGCAACACTTTGTAAGGTTATGGAACTTACCTTCTTTTTGAAGATGGGTTTGGACTGACCACCGTAACCTTGCTGTTTACGATCGTAACGCCTTCTACCCTGGGCAGCGTGCCTTTCCTTGGACTTCTTGTACTGTGAAACCTTGTGTGTTTTGTGGCACTTGCATTTTTTGCAGTAGGTCCTGCGCTGTTTGGGTACGTTAACCTGAAATTTTCGAAGTTAACTTTGAAATAAGTTCGTGGTTAAGAGCACCATAACACTATCTAGAATTTCCACTTTAGTTTTTGTCATTTTCTTCAACGTTTATATTGATTCAAAAAGATTAATTTTGATAAAAACACAAACCATTTTGGCGTTCTCCTTGCTCGTTATTCACAAACGTCAAAGAAAGAAAGCTGTCAAAGTTTGTTAATGACAATAACAGGAAAATGTTGTCAGTCAGATATAATATAATTCTACCATGGAGTCCATAGAGTGATTGATGAGGAGGAAAAGTCTGTCTAATAAAAGCGATAATATCATGGAAAATACATTTCACTAAATGTATTTTTTATGATATTAAAGTATAACGCATTTAGAAATCTATAATAAGACGCTTTACGAAAATTACAAACGCCGGTTTTCATCATTATTGTTATTTGTATATTTATAATGCTTAAAAGACCGGTGTTCCCATCTAATGGTAGAAAATGGATTGTTTTTTTAAACCAAAAATTTTCTTGGCGCCAATAGTGACAGACAACACATCAGATTTCTCAATATTTATTAAGTTGTGTAAAAGCTTATTTACATTATAAAATATGAAATTCGCAATCCCAGAAATATCTTGGCACAATCGTGATCCTGTTTTAAGTGTTGATTTTCAACCCAAAGCCGAGGGCAACGAACCATTGCGACTTGCTACTGGAGGAACGGATTCCCATGTTTTGGTAATGGGAATCTTTACATTATCTTTGATTATGATGATCAGACTTCTCCCTTGTGTTTCCACAACAAGTGTTATTGCATAGTTTCAATCCAAAGACGGCAAAACCCTGTTACTGAAGTAGGTTGCTGTCCATTTGCTGACCCTCGTACGAACTAAAATTAATCAAAATTCTAAGTTTTAGTTACTAAAATAGTGAATATTTTACAGTTATATTAAGTACTAACTTACTTATTAATGGCATTAACGGTATCTAACATTGTTTACTCCACCATAAACATACCTATTTATGTACATATAAACATTACAGATCTGGTACATATCCACAACAGACACAGGCTCTGTGAACCTAGAAGTAGCTGCAGACCTGACGCGCCACCAGAAAGCTGTTAATGTAGTGCGATGGTCTCCAAACGGCCAGTATTTGGCTTCAGGAGATGATGAATCTATTATATTTATTTGGAAGAAGACTGATAAAGAACCAGCAGCAGCATTAGACCAGATGGAGGAACAGTATAAGGAATCCTGGGTTATTCACAAGGTTTGTATTCAATGATTTAGTGGGGCAACTATTGTGAGAGCAAAGATTTCTTAGCTGATGTGTGTTTAATATTCTCTAATAAGTCACATTAATATCTAATAAGGAACATAAATATATTAGGAAGGTAAAAGGGAGAAACTAGAGTGAAGAAAGAAAGAAAATGTCTTTATTACAGATCACACAACACATACACAAATGTAGGAAATCTGAAACAACGCTCAAAATAAAAAAAATAAAAAAAGGCAACATGATGGCAGTTTCTTCACAAAATCAAATGTTTATCAAAATGTAACCACTGGGTGGTTAGTCCCAACCCAAATGCCAACTCTGGCTGAGTTATGAGGATGAATGAATGATAAGATAACCTGACTTAATACAAAACCTACCACATCATCACATATTGATCCTATACATATCTATCTACCACAGTCTAGTATATTACCTCTCTTCACATTTTTAGACCCTCCGTGGCCACATGGAAGATGTTCTCGACATATCCTGGAGTGCTAACTCGCTGCATCTAGCCTCAGGCTCAGTAGACAATAAGTTGTTGGTATGGGACTTAACGAGAGGCAAATACAGCTGTATACTAACCGATCATAAAGGATTTGTGCAGGGTGTGTCTTGGGACCCTAAGGGACAGATGATTGCCTCGGCCAGTACTGACAGGTAAACCAATTTTATCCTTCATCAGAATACAATTTTTTTGGCATTGAATTATCATTTTAAAGTAAAAAACCCTATGATTAATCTTAAAACAAAACAGTACATTCAACAAATATTTTAAATGTGAAATTTTGTTTTTTTTTTATACTACTTTTACCTAAAAGTAGTATAAAAAAAAAAACAAAATTTCCACCTGGCAGACAAGGGCTTAGCCCACCTGATGGGAATTGGTCACGTGGCCTATGGACGTGTGATGTGCATTTGTTGCTTAAGCGCATAAAATTTATTGGATGGATTTATCTGGATCTTGTAATAGATTTTGCATATAGGAACTAGGAATTGGCCATGGCTATGTGGTATCTCTATAATGGTTGCCGTAATTTTTTTTATTTGATGGTTTTTAGCTGATAACATAGCTAGACCAATGTTGATGAAACATATAACCGCGCATATAACGCATTTCGCACTGTGAGAATTGAAAGGAATTTTATTCCGCGCACGCTTAGGCTGTGGAATGATCTCCCTGCCGTGGTTTTCCCTAGCGACTACAATATGGGGTTCTTCAAGAAGGGCATTAGAAGGTTTTTACAGGGTTGGCAACGTGAGTGTGATATTATTATACGTAAACGGGACTTAACGCGATACACGTTAAAGGTATATACATACCTTTGGATGCCTGACGTTTCGACCAGGTTACACCGGCCGTGGTCACAGGCTGACTGTTTCAGCCGTGCACGCCCTCCGTCGCCGAGTCCGTGAGGTAGACGGTTCTTCTTCTACCCGCACATTTTCGACATTTTTTATATTTTCTCGTCTCCAGGTACCGTCACATACCACACTCACAGTGTCCCTATTATCTGTGCAAACGCCTTGGTGTCTATCCGACCGCGCAGAAAAGCGAGGTAGCAAGTTTTTAATCACTGGATTCCATGTCGCAGATAACTTGAAACCGTCTTCCCGATTGAAATTTTTGTACTTCTTGATTTCAATCGCTTCACGTACAGCTCTTGAATAGAAGTGACGTTCGGTGGAGAGGACTTGCGTATTGTGGAATTCAATCCAGTGATTCGTGCCCGCTTCTAAAAGATGTTCTGCAATCGCTGATTTGCTCGTCCGGCGGTTCTTTACAGCTGCAATGTGTTCTTTGACCCTATCAGCAATGGTCCGCTTTGTTTGGCCTATATACGAACTACCGCAGCTGCAATCCACCTTGTAGACCCCTGGCGTCTGAAGCGGTAAGACATCCTTCGGTGTGCCCACGATGTTGTTTACTTTAATGCCTGGTGTGTAAACTGTCGGGATGGAGTACTTTTTTAGCACGGTGCCGATCTTATCCGTTATTCCCCTGACATAAGGCATATACGCTGGCTGTCTGCTTACCTTTGGATGCCCCCGCCCCAATGTTTGCTGCTTCCGTCTTCCGTTCACAACAGCATATCCGTTATTTTTAAGTACCTCCTGAACATGATCCAGCTCTCGCTCCAGATGTTCAGGGTCACAGAGATCATACGCTCTATTCTTGAGTGAGGTCATAACGGATTGTAAGTGTCGGGGGTGGTGATGAGACGTGGCGTGTAGGTACCTGTCCGTGTGAGTAGGTTTCCGGTACACACAGTGTGACAAGGACCCATCTGATCTCACGGCTACTTTTACATCCAAGAAAGACAGCGACCTATCCTTCTCCATTTCATACGTGAACCTCATCTTGGGGTGAATGGAGTTGAGATGTTGTATATACTGATCTACTTCCTGTACACTTCCTTTCACGATACTGAAGATATCGTCGACGTATCGCTTCCAAAGTCTGATGGTCTTGGGGCCGAGACTCAGAGCCTTCTCTTCAAAATGTTCCATCCAGATGTTGGCAAGTACCGGGGCTACAGGACTTCCCATTGCGACACCATCTATCTGAAGGTAATGTTGACCTTGGAACAGAAAGTAGTTGCCGTCTAGACAGTGTTCAAGCAGATCAATATAGTTAAACGGTAGTTCATTGTCACGGACTCGGCGACGGAGGGCGTGCACGGCTGAAACAGTCAGCCTGTGACCACGGCCGGTGTAACCTGGTCGAAACGTCAGGCATCCAAAGGTATGTATATACCTTTAACGTGTATCGCGTTAAGTCCCGTTTACGTATAATAAGTTATGGAACGCGAAAGTTTAAAAGTGAGTGTGATACCCCTGGTGTTGCACGAGTCCGTAGGCCACAGTGACCGTTTCCTACCAGGTGGGCCGTGTGCTTGTCTGCCACCTAAGTGTTATAAAAAAAAGAATTCCATTCCTCATATATGTATCACTAAACATGTTTTTATATTTTCCTTTATTTTCTTGCTATTGCCAGAGTATTCCGCACATTCGACGTCGCCACAAAGAAAGTGACATGTCGCAGCAGCAAAGCTATCCTACCATTCTCTTCTGAACACCCACTTCACGACACTAAAGTCCGACTGTACCACGACGACACCCTGCAGACCTACTACAGGAGACTGCAGTTCAGTCCTGACGGGCTGCTGATAGCTGTACCTGCGGGCAAGATTGAACCTGAACAGGGCAAAGTGGATATGAAGCCTATGAATGTAGTGTATATTTATACGAGATATTCTTTAAAAGTGTAAGTATTAAATTTTCTATTCCATTAGTGCAACATTTGAAAGAAGATGGCTATAATCAATCAGACGTGCTACTAATTCTGGCCATCTGCATATGGAGCAATATCGTATAGTTATTTATATAATTAAGATATAGTTTAGTGTAAAACAAGTATTGCTTGCTTGCAGATCCGTTTTCACTAAGACAGTGTTAGTATTGGGATGCCTATCATGCTTTTATAAAAACTAGAGTGATTTATTTGGTACCCATTTCTCTGATAGACCCGCGTGTGTCCTGCCGTGCGGTGAGCCCGCCCTTGTGACTCGGTGGTGTCCGCGTGCGCTCCGCCCCCGGACAGACGGGCCTTCGCCCGCCTTCCCTACAGCGCGTCGCATGGTACTGGCCATCGGGACCAAGCGCTCCGTGCTCATCTACGACACGCAACAGAAGACTCCTCTCGCCATCATCTCCAACATACACTATACTAGGTGAGTGCACTGTCTCCGGTCATCCGTTGTCTCATGGGAATGCCTGTTTTGTGCAAACATACATTTGTATGAAACAGTACTTTCAAGGGCTGATTGAATTGACGTGACTAAAAATTCAGCCTGTCTCATTAATAAACATTTCACAGAAAAGTTGTACCAGCTGCTATTAGCCAATTTCATTGAAGATTTACATATTTAGTCAACATGACATTGACTAAATATGGTAACAATAGCGTCCTGACTAAGTTTATGATGAAAGTTTTGCTTTTTATTGTGAAGGCGAAATAAATATATATGTGTGTGGTCCAGGCTGACGGATCTGACGTGGTCCCCGGACGGGCTCGCGCTGGTGGCGTCCAGTACGGACGGCTACTGCTCCGTCATCACCTTCGCCAAAGGGGAACTCGGCGAGGTGCTGCCTGATGATGTTCCTCCTGCGCCGGCCGCAGGTGAGAAGTATTTTTTAAACATCACATGACATTAAATTTCTTAATCTAATCTAATCTAACCAAACAGTAATTTTTCATTTGTTTGGAATCTCACTTCTATTTCTACCCAAAATACTTATCACTTTACAAGACATCTTGTTGCTAGATTTTACATCTTTCATTATAATCATATACTCTGCTAGATTTTGGTCAGCTTTCCAGACTTGTTGAATTACAAATAAAAATGTATGAAACACTGGCTGTTGCCCGCGGCTCCGCCCGCGTGGATGTCGGTTATCGCGACCAAAAATAGCCTATGTTACCTAATCTACTCCTATACCAAATTTCATCGAAATCGGTTCAGCGGTTCAGGCGTGAAAGCGTAACAGACAGACAGAGTTACTTTCGCATTTATAATATTAGTATGGCTTCTAGTTGTATGTTCAGGAAACATGATTTTCTTCAAACATTAGTGAGTGCAAGCTGAATCCAAAAATTAGTTTTTCTATTTATGTACATACACCTATTTAAAAGTTTAGAAGAATACTATTTTATTTTAATACTGTTCACAGAACCTATGGAAGTCGAAGAACAACCAGCTGAAGCAATTGAAGAGAAGAAGACAAATCCAAAACCAGAACAAAAGGAAACAAAGCCTGCAAAAGAACAGAAGGAAAAACCTGTCAACAGATTAGACTCATTCATCAAATTCAAAGCGCCCGGAGATAAATCACCTAAGAAACAGAAAATCGAACCTCAAGCGAAAACTCCCGTCAAAATAGACGTTCTAGAAGAAGTCGCCATGCCCTCGTGGTCAGATAACAGCAGCAACGAAATTATAAAGCCCAAGGATACCAGCAAAGACGCCGAAGTGATGATCATAGATGACAGCGAAGATATGAAATTAGTTTACGAGGAAACTCAAGAGAAATCTACTAGTCAGTCCCCGGAAACGTCTAAAACTGATAGCCCTAAAACGAACCTAGATACTAAAGAACAGAAGACTGTTAAAAGTAGCCCAAAAAATAAACCTGCAGCGCAGGTCCTCACTCCGAAGAGTGTAAAGGCTAAAAGTCAGGCAAGTAGTCCGAAAGTTAGTCAGACCACTCTGGACAGCAGTAGTTTCCTAAAGCAGGCGAAGGTACGAGATTCGCCGGAACCCGCGGCTCATGCCGCACCCGGACCAGGTCCTGCTCCGCGCCGGGTATCTTTCGTAACGCTATCTAGCCCCAAGAATGCGAAAAAAAAGTAGCTCGAAGTATTGAAGTGTATTTATAACTCCAAAAGATATTTGAAGTGAACACTTATAACAGATGTGATCTTTATTTAATGTTTATGTAATAAATCGGTTTATTTATCTTATTTTTAAACGCTTTTATTTAACTCGACCTGTTTGTTTGGGTCAAAAAATCTAGTAATTGAAATTTGACCCCCTTCCAGTTGTTGGATTGGTCTCTGATATTTGGCAGGAATCTATAGTTCTGATGACAATAACTTAAAAAACTTTTTACTTAATTTATTTTATATTGGACACGTCAATATGACTTCACCTCGCCTGATAGTAAGTTAAATGTAAAGTCTCAGGACCGAGGTCACCATTACATACACCGATGGTGCTACAGTGGCGGCCCTCAGCTTGACGGCCTCATTAAATGCTTTTTCTCGCCCCGCTTAAAGGACCCGGGGCTATAGGAGGAAGGAAACACGTGCGTTGGTAAATTCCAAGTCTTTATGGTGCGGCAAAGAAAAGAGGCACCTCAAGTAAGTGCGAGGCGAATCTTTTCCTAACTAATCGTTTTTCAATCCAATTACGAAGAATAAAACAAAAATATAAAAGTAAACATTTATACTTAATAAATATTTACAAATCAATGCGTTTATCACATTTTAAATAAGGGTGAGTATATAACAAAATATATTTCCGTCAATCGAAAGGACTACTTACCTATCTCCTTGATGCGATACATCGTTTGATCAGAGAAAAGCACAAAATAAAGTACGTTACATTTTCTTGTAGTTATAAACCAAATATTTAAACAATATAATATTTATTGAAGGAAAAATACGTGCATGAAAACGATTCGGATCACACATAATGTAAATAATTCAACACTCCTTTTAATTGTTCAATAATGCTATGAAATAACCTCCATACAATAATTTCTATGCGTAAGCGCAGACGTAAGATATTAGCTGAAAAATACTTTTTTATATTTTAAACCTTTTTAGAATTTTACGTCATGGACATTTTCTTATTATACCCTCAAAAAGCTTTGCACCAGAAGTGGGATCATAATAGCGTGGCTAAGAATAAGCTGGTGATTCGGTAGAATTTAGTGTATTTTTTATATAACCATAGAGATATTAGCGTTATGGTGTTGAGACAAGGGTGAGTTTGCTATTATAACTTTTATATTAACGCTTCGATGCACTTCGACTCCGCCGTCTATCAATATAAGTGAGATTCTGGTATGAATTTAGCCCCTATGGCTCACTGTTATACTACCTTATAAAAAATGTGTTTAGGGAGTTATGAGTGTTCGCGACTAGATACTTTCGTGATTTTGTGCTGTGATTTGTCATATTATCTTGAAGCGTGATAGGAAAAAAATATAGTGTATATTTTAATGTAAAAAAATAAGGACATGTACAAATTGTACATTATTGAAAATGTAATGCAATGTTTCCTGTTTAGTCTGCGCTTATTCCTCATAAGCGAGTTTACACACAATCAGATTCACAATTTTATGACAGGTACACATCAAAAGGCGAACATTAATCTTTGTGGTGGTTTTTTTTATATCGGTCACGTCAATATGACTTCACCTCGCCTGATGGTAAGCTAAAGGTAAAGTCTCAGGAAGGGGGTCCCCATTACATACACCGAGAGTGCCATAGCGGTGGCCCTCAAGTTGACGGCCTCATCAAATGCAATGCAAGGCTGGTAGTGCATATCTAAAGCAAACGTCTTCGCAAACCTTTTGTTGTGTAGCTGACATAAGAGAAATATATATCGCTTTATATCTTGTCCTCGTGCAAACACAAAATAGATAGAAACTAAAATAAAAAATATACAAATTTGTAATTACACCGGATTTACTATAAGAAAATGCAACGTATCGCATGTCAAATAAGTTGTAACAAGTAGACAGACACATCTACGTATATAATGACGTTATTGCTCATAGTTATCACTAACTACCATATCGGTTATCACCACGATATATAATAGCAAAAAGGCGAACTCACATTTGACGTCACACAAAACAGTGACGTCATTGGTTAATGTTTTCATAGTGTTGTGGCATACAACTAGAGATGGGTTTATGTCATTTCATTTTGGGACTTTAATCGGGCATTTATTCAATTTACGCCGGGCGTTAATCTGAGTTTAAGCCCTAATAAAGCCCATTATGACAGGGCATAAATCCATCTATACATATAACTATAGCTACGGGTACTTCCTTTTGATTTTATAGTTCGTGGTATTACATTACGAGACGCTTGGACCGTGGCGACGGGGCCTTTCAATATCAAACTATTATTAGGTACCTAATTTTATATACTTTTGTTAGATTTTTGGTTAGTAAATTTAATATAAGAAAATATAAAAATTGTTATTCAAATGCATTATTTTAGAGTTATCCGGAAGTCTAGGTATTACAATTAAATTTCGCAATAAAAAAATCAGCTAGACAGAGGCAGCGAGCCGATTGTTGGTAACTGGGGCTCAAGGTAATCTGCAAAGCAGTACACCAGTCGTTTGACATAAACAAAATACGGGAAGAAGTAGATAGACTAAGAAAGCAGACCCTGGACTACAAAGAGCAAACTTTGGATGCACCGGGATTGAATGAGATGTATGAAGCCCCGTCGCCACCAGTACAAAGTATAGACATATTGCTACTCGCACAACAATTACCAATATATCTGTATATATCCAATAATTGATTAGAATTCAGCACAAAATATCTTTGATCATCAAAAACCAAAATAAAATCAACCTTATTGCTAGCATTGAAAGGTCGACACTTGATCGAAAGCTTCGCTCAGTCTTCACGTCTTGATAGGAGCGGTGGACTTAGGTCTTTTGTAATATTTTTTTTTAAATTTTATAATCTGTGGGGTCTATCGGTACAGTCTCGCGAAGTCGCGGAGTAGTCGCGTCATCTCCTTGTTCTTTTCAGCTCTGTAAGCAAATAAATAAGTGTTTAATATCATAAATTAGCTTCTGGGTGCAAAGTCCTAGCTACAGGGTGCAGAGTCCTAGCTTTAGGGTTATTATTATTTATTGTGGGGACACCGGTTGCCGGACGGGTGATCAGCCTTAACCTTGCAGGCCATTTCCGAGTCCTAGCTTGAGGGTGCAGAGTCCCAGCTTCAGGGTGCAAAGAGTCCTAGCTTTAGGAGGGCAGAGTACTAGCTTCAGGGCGCAGAGTCCTAGCATCAGGGCGCAGAGTCCTAGCTTTAGGGTGTAAAGATTCCTAGCTTTAGGTTACAAAGAGTGCTAGCTATAGGAGGGCAGAGTCCTGGCTTCAGGGTAGCTTTAGGGTACATTAAGTCTTAATCTATCTCGGCATCAATTTTGATACCCATCTGTATCCGGCTTCTGAAACCTGCAGGCATCCCTGACAGTGAGAGACTACTAGCTAATAGTGTGTGTGTGGGACGTACCTCATGGCGTACTGGTGGAACTGCCAGCACTGGTGCTGCGTGGCGGCGGCCGGGCGGTCGCGGGGCAGGCGCTCCAGGGCCGGCTGCAGCCAGTCCACCTGCGCCGCGCGCTGCCACTGCAGCAGCTCCAGCATCACCTCGCCCAGCTCCGCCAGCATGTACGAGTGCAGGTGCAGCACCGCGGCCGATATCAGCGCGTACGTGATCTCCGCGCCGTGCTCCGACAGCGCCGCGTCCGTCAGCGCTGGGGGGGAACATAGCAATAAGTCATCGGTCTGGCTTGCTACGAACTGATCACGGTGAATCTAAGATCATAAGCAGAAAAGGCATCTGTCTAGGCCGTCAAGGTAGGGACCGCCGTTTTGGGACGAATGGTGTCTGGAATGGCGGCCAGTACCCTCTGGACTTTACCCATGCTTCTTACCATCCAGCGGGGTTAAGTCAATTGACGGACTGAAAATAAAAAAAAAGACGGAGGCGCGGGGCGGTCAAAATGTCCGCGACGCACTCTTATTATTACTATCATTAGGTCGCATTTGAAAGAAAGAAAAATTTATTTGGCACAAAAGTGGTCACAAACAACATACAAAAACAGAATAATATTTCTTCTAGTCCCCAAGCACAAAGACTTAAAGTAACGTTGCGGCACATAGATGCGCCAAATGGGTGCTCAGTTCAGCATGTGCCGGGTACAAACCTGGCGCTTGTTTTCAACTAGCGCCATCCGGCCAGTGACACAAGGATGCCCCACCGCGCGTCGAAGTCGTGTTTTCGATACATTTAGTTTGCGTGTGTCTGACAAGCGACATGAGTTATTGCGCGGAAAAATGCAACCTTATAATCGTACAAATAAGAGTGCGTCGCGGTCATTTTGACCGCCCTGCCCCGCCGTCTGGTTATCGCATAAGTGTCATACATAATCTCTTGTAATACTCATATTTGAAAGAAAGAATGATTTTATTCGTATACAGTATACCTTTATTCCCTTTTTTATTGATTATGCTATAACTTGAGAATAATTACACTGATTTCATATCATCTATATTTCATAGAATGGCAAGAAAAATTAAAATAGTTTCTATGACATGTGCTACCCAAAAATAGTTAGTATAAAATTAATAATACCTTTGAGCTGTTGCTTGTCTGCCGTCCGGGGCCGGTTGCCCATCTTGATGAAGTCGTAGAGGAACTTCATGACGGAGGAGTTGGCGTCGCGGTGGTCCAGGCTGCACGACAGGATTGCGCACTGCAGGATCGTGGGAACAGCGCCGGATGACAGGAACTCCAGTGGGATCCGTTGCAGAAAGCTGGAAGGATAAGCACTTGTTAGACTTCCTATGTCTTATTTTTATTTCAATATTTATGTACAGACAATAATTTCAAAGGCAGAAAGTGGAAGGTGGAAAGTATAGTACCATGGTATTGGTTATTTCCAATAGAAATTTCTTTCACCAAACTGGCTCGTGAAGAAGAAAAAAAGGTGTATAGATGTGATGTGTAATGATGTGTGTATGATGTATGTGTGTGAATTGGAGGAATATCACACCCCGTCTCTTCGCAAACTTTTTGATGGGGGGGCAGGTCGGGGTCTCCACGCGGTGCACCCGGGCAACGGAGGCGAGCAGCGCCTCCCACTCGCCACGGGAAATCCGGTTGAGAGTGGGCCTTTAGAGAGCTGGTGGGAGGCTCTCCACGTGTCCCTTGCGGTACGTACCGGATGCAGAGGCGGAACAGGTCGTCCACGGTGTCGGGGTGGTCGCTGGGCCCCCGCACGCGCTGCAGCAGCGCCACGGCGCGCGGCATGACGTCCCGCAGCAGCGCCACCAGGTGCGGCACGGCGGGCGCGCTCGTGTGCAGCTCGTCCAGCAGCACGGACGCCAGGTACAGCACGCACGAGTGTGCGCGCGCGCAGTACGCCGCCCGCAGCACGTCGCACAGCGCCGGAGCAAGCGCAGCCGCGCGCCTCCCACCACAACGCACGCCGAAGCGCACGCAGCGGCACCAGCGCTCCATCACTCGCCCGTCCGTGCCGTACCTGCAAGGACACACGTTTTATAATATACACACGCAGTGACAAACTGGTCAACATTAACAAGTAATTACGATATCACGATACACACCTACCTACGATTCCCGTTCAGTGGGTTGATCACGAATTTTCTATCGAATCGAGTTCGTAACGTGTGCGATAAAAATTATATGAGATTTGTACAGTTCCTTTTACGCACGATAGGGGCGCTGTACAAATTTCAAACGATTTTTGTTACACATGTTACGAACTCGATACGAAAGAAAATTCGTGCTCACCCCACTGGCCATAAGAATTCAATTTACATTATAGTATTAAAGAACACCCACATACCACAATACATTAGAAATAAGACACAACGGCATCTCCTATCCAAAATGAGCCATCCAACTGGAGTAGTACCTCCGTCCTACAGAACACCGCGGCCATAATAACCATCATGTTGTGTTCCTGGCAGTAAGCAGGGTAACCAGAGCTCGCTGTACCCCTCCTTCCCCCACCCTTTCCCTTCAGGGTAGGCAGCGCGTGGGTGACGCCCTTGATATTGCACACGTCCATAGGCCCCAGTGACCGTTTGCCATCAGGTGGACCATGTGCTTATCTGCCACCTACGTCATCATTCTCTGAACCTTTTTCCCAACTCAGTTGCGGTCGGCTTTCCAGTCTAACTGTGATGCGGCTGAACTTCGATATTTTCCGTGGAACGACTGCCATCTGACCTCCACAACCAATAGTCACTATGAGCAATAGCGATATCGAAGTTCCAAGTTAAACTGGTTGGACTTTTTGCGGGCTCCAACTACCCGTAACGACTGCCATAGATGTTTGTATGACAACCGGGACCGACGGCTTAACGTGCTCTCCGAGGCACTAATAAACCTGCGATAAATACACACATAACTTCGAAAAGTCATTGGTGTGTGCCATGGTGAACCTGTGATCGAACCCGAGACCTCGTGTCAGCAGTCCATTAGCCAAGAGTGAAGGGCGACTCACTTGTCCAGCACCTGCTGCAGCACGGGCCAGGCGTCGGCCAGCGCGGGCACGCAGGGGTGCTCCTCGTCGCTGCAGGCGAGGATGACGTCGACGTCGCGGAACAGCGCCGCCATGCGGTCCAGCCACACGCACGGGTCGCTGGCCGTGCCCTTGCGCGGCTCCGCGCCCGCCTTCAGCAGCGCCTCCAGCCCCGCCGTTTGTAGCGCCACTGCCGAGCACATGGCCGCCGCCAGCTGGAGAGGAAACAAAGAATGGCTTTGTAACGTACTGTCACTCGTCAGACATGCCATTATAGCTCGAAGTCACTCGTCAGATACGATTTTCTACCTCGAAGTCACTTATCACACAAATGCCTTTATAACTCGCAGACACTCGTCACAGACATTCCTTTATAGCTCGAAATCACTCGTTAGATACGCCTTTATAGCTTGAAGACACTCATGACAAACATCCCTTTATAACTCGAATTCACTTATTACAAACATCCCTTTATAGCTCGAAGTCACTCGTCAAACATCCCTTTATAACTCAAAGTCACTCATCTCAAATATCCCTTTATAACTCAAAGTCACTCATCACAAATATCCCTTTATAGCTCACAGTCACTAGTCACAAATATCCCTTTATAGCTCACAGTCACTCGTCACAAATATCCCTTAATAGCTCACAGTCACTCATCACAAATATCCCTTTGTAACTCAAAGTCACTCATCACAAATATCCCTTTATAGCTCACAGTCACTAGTCACAAATATCCCTTTATAGCTCACAGTCACTCGTCACAAATATCCCTTTATAGCTTGCAATCACTCGTCACAAACATTCTTTTATAGCTCGAATTCACTCATCACAAACACGCCTTTACAGTTCGAAGTCACAGAGATGTATGATAGTCTTACCTGCGGGTGCGGCAGACGGCCGATGGCGGAGGCCAGGGCGCGCATGAGGGCGGCGCCGGCGAGCGGGCTCAGCGACATCTCGTCCGTGGCCTCGGCGGCCCGCATCAGCGCGCTCACGTGGTTACTCGCCTGCGTACGGCACGCCTTGCAGATGTTCTGTACACGACAACATACTACACTCAATGGATTATAATCAAAATGTTGGCTTTCAGTGGCGAAGGGTGGATTTTTTTAAAAGGGAAGCCGAACGAAAACTTTTTTGTTTTATATTTTTGTGTATTGAACGGATGTGGTATCATTGATTTATAATTTATTAACAGACATTGCTTAGGGGTTTTTGCGAAGGTAAGCCGGTAGGAATCGGGTTATATGGACACTTCGCCACTGTTGGCTTTTATTACTTTATCAATTACTTTATTGTTATTTTGTTGGCTGTAAGTTTTTCTAAAACGGTAAAATAAAATATATAACATTTGGGATGGGTGTTTGAGGCCTACGAGGCCAACCCAACTTTATCTGTAAACCGGTATGTACACTTGTTTATACACCGGTAGGTATGTACGCTGTTCGACGGACGAGGCTCTCGTGTTAGTTTTCCTCTCGGAGTTAGGAGATCAGAGCCCGTAGACAAGTGTCAAAAGTCTAAATCGCTAAGGAATAGAATAGATTAGGTCGACCAATCACACTCCAGCTCGTGACTCCGCCGCGGCGCGCGCATCGTACGCCGGCGACGAGCTTGGATGTGATTGGTCGACCTAATCTATTCGTTTCCTTAGCGATTTACGCTGTGTACAAAAAAAGTAGACAGAGTAAGCTGACTCCAGACTTCGAAGTGAAAGCCCTTGAATTCGATCGGAAACAATGCTAAAATGATAATAGTGTGATTTGTTCAAAAAATATATTAAAATATCGTATGTATTTAGTTGTGTATACTAGACTTAAAAGAACAAATTTTTAACTAAAAATTAATTAATCTCCTGACCTGCAGCGCGGTCGCAGCAGCATACGCCAAATGTTTGTTCTGCAGGGCTTTGATGAGGAACTGCAAGCAGGGCTCCAGGCACTCCCCGTGGCGTTCTATCCACTCACATAGCTCTCCTAGTAAAAGGATGCAGGTTTTGCGAACGGCGAGGTGAGTGCCCTCCGGCATGGAGAGGATGGCTTCAACAACCATAGGGACGTATGTATACTCCTCTCTGTGGACAAAAATTGATGTTGATATCACATATGCTCACGCCTTTTTCCCTCCGGGTTAGGCAGAGACTACAGACCACCATCTTTTTTTGACGTGTCCTATATAAAAAAAAAAAAAAAAAAAATCTGCCTGTCCTGACATACTTCACACGCTTCCTCTACTGTCATTAAACCTTTCATGCAAGCCCGCCGGTTTCGAGTGCTTTTGACCTGCATTTTTACAACAACTCTTTAATTTGTATACTCTGCGAGGTCGATCCCGGCTTGCCTGCCCACTTACATATGCCTAACATAATATATTGTGAAAAAATATTTTTGAAGTTAAACGTTTTTAAATTGTATTGTCATCAGAACTAAAGACTTCTGTCGAATATCAGACGAATTAGACAACTGGAAGGGGGTCAAATTTCAATAACTAGATTTGACCCAAACAAACAGGTTGAGTTAAATAAAAGCGTTTAAAAAGATACTCACGGTAGTATATTCTTGCCAACGGACTGCATGACGAACAGCGCTGCTTCTGTCTGCTCCCAAGAGATGTCAGCTTGCAGCGCTGAGAACATCTGCCGGAAGACGGAGCTGCTGCCGACGATGAATACCACGTCTTTGATCAGACCCATCACTTTGCTGCGAAATTCCTGAAGGAGAAGATGGTTTCGCCATCATGTCTGCACACAAATTTTCAGAACTGACTTACTGGTGTAATAGTGAAAGTTGCTTAATGTTGCACTCAAAACTCTTAACCAGTCAAAAGTACTTTTAACCGTAAGCTTGTAGTCAAAACTCTTAACTAGTCAAAAGTACTTTTAACATTGTTTTTAACACCCCGACTCACAAGTACCCCGACTCGGATAGATTAAGTTAGAAGGCGCTAAGTTAGCTCCACTCCGCTTCGCTCCCGCCTTAACCTTCGTAGTTATTTTTTTTTTCATTTCTTGGTGGTTTGAAAAAAAAATATAACCACGAAGGCTAAGGCGGGAGCTCCGCTTCGCTCCTGCCTTAGCCTTCTAAACTAATCTATCCGAGTCGGGGCATAAAGTGAAAAAAGCAGGTCCACATTTTTATAGAATCTATGTAGGTTTTTTTTAAGTGAAAACTACAGTCTGCTAAATAAGTAGAAATGAAAACCCTCTTTAGTTGTAACAGATTTTACTGATGAAATCCTTTCATTTCATTTTATTCATTCAATTTCAATAAGATGACCATGTTTCTATAGAATTTAGTCTGAGTCATTAATGTAGGCAAATCTTTTAGTAAACAAGTTCTAAAATATTTTAATACCAGATTTTAGAAGTACAGTTATTTTATTTGTGTAGAGATTCGCGTGTGGTACATTATTATTAATGCGAAATAAAAATGTCTTTACCGTAATCATAACAGTATTTAGACACGGAATCATAAAACATCCACCGGAATACGCCCTGTATGTACTTCTGTTAAGCTAAAATGTTTAAAATATTTTTGCTAGTCAATAAATCAATAAATTTTTTGTGAGTCGAGAATCGAAGCGGGATTCTCACGTACAATATCCGCGATCGTTGCACCGGTGATATGATTTCAATTTATTATTCGTATGTTGTGTTGATAATCAGAAATTATGAAAAATATTGAGCATGTTACCGTAGTGTGAATAATTATGAACCGTTTAATATTCAAGAAAACCAGATAAGTAAATATTCATTTTATGTGACGTCACTGTTATTGGTTTGATAACCTGGCGTAGCGGTCGAGAGGTGGGCGTGAATGATTTCATTGCAAATATTGAATGCACACACATACATAATTATTGCATGCACAAATATACATAATACGAGTACAAGTATTCTTGCATTTTCTGCATGTTCAGATCTGTCGTTTTAAAAATTAAACTAAGCCTGTTACCACGAACCAGGATACAAAGATTATGTGCTATGGCAAACTCGAAACTATCTGTTTCTTTAAAATGTGGAAACCCCACCGATACCATGTCACCAGAGCTAGAGATGACAGAATCAGACCTACTGCACCACACACTATTCTGCAAGGCAGTTTTTACCCGGGCGTGCAAGAGGTGTGCAGCACCCCAACGCAAGCAAAATTTACATCTCTTTTTTTTACAAAATTTACATTTACAAGTCTAGAGTGAATAGGTTTCTTCTAGGCAAGCGTGCTCCACCGTCGACCACATCATCACTTACCAACAGGTGAGATCGTGATCAAACGCGAGCCTATTACCAATAAAAAAAAAAAAAAAAACATTTAACATAAACTTCACAAATATACCGCGAGTCGGCATACGGATGGTTGGACGCCCCCCAGCCAGATGGACTGGATGCGGAAGGCGGAGAATCGGGTGATATGGCGCACAATGGGAGAGGCCTATGTCCAGCAGTGGATGTCGACAGGCTAATTAATTGATTGATCACGACTACTTACTTACTTTCATAATCAAAATAGTTAATAAATTACATACTATCCACTTACATAGAATTCATCTCCTTCTTCCGGCAGCTGTGACTGATCAGGCTCACACTGACAGTGCCTAGCCAATGCTTCAATAAGCCTCTCAATATGAGGCTTGAAGGACTCAGTCAGAGGCTGATAGTCTCTCTGGTACACCTCTTCGGATAAACGGTACCACAAATTGAAGGTTATTTCTGCTACCTGGTGGCAATGGAAACAATGTTTAAGGTTTAGTAGCTGGCGGTCGCTAGCCTCTCAATGTCAGTCGTGATTTGTGATCAAACGTCTTGTGAGGTAGTCGTGTTTATATGAAATATGGGGATTATTAGTAAGCTTTGTTATATTACTGTAATGTTTAAATTGTTACAATAATTTAGAGTTACAGGTCTTCCGTCAAAATGATTGGTTTTGATCACTGGTTACGACAGAAATTGACAGTCTAGCAGTCGCCAATGGAAAATTTTATGCGGGGCCCATAAAAAACTAGTTACTCAACATAGTAGAGTCTCTGGAACCTTGGGGTGAAGGGTGAAACTGAGGCTCAGCACAGGCTGCCCACCTCATGAGGTCTACGCACCGAAGCCGATGGCTGATAAATATGCCGGTGGGCCTAGACAGCAACATGCGTGAAATAGCGATCCAGTTGATCTGAGATCAGCTTAGATGAGACGATTTTATAGTGAAGGTTGTGGTGGAAACTGCGCTTGGCATCAGAAGACGGGTAGACTAGGCTGAGTAGGATAGGCGGCCAATCTTGGAAATTGACGGAAACCTGTCAAGAAATGGATACTTTTTACTCATTTCTCAGCAGGATAGTGGTGGTAATAACAATAATTATTCAAACTAGTTCAAATTATGGGATTTTTGAATGGTAATTATTTATATGGATGACATTTTTGTTTATCTCATTGCAAGTAGAACTAAGCACAAACTTTTAGTTACACTATAAGGTATCTAATGATTATTACTTTAACAAGACTTATTATTCTAATTAATAATTAATTAATTATACGTAAACGGGACTTAACGCGATACACGTTAAAGGTATATACATACCTTTGGATGCCTGACGTTTCGACCAGGTTACACAGTCAGCCTGTGACAACGGCCGGTGTAACCTGGTCGAAACGTCAGGCATCGCGTTAAGTCCCGTTTACGTATAATAAGTTATGGAACGCGAAAGTTTAAAAGTTAATAATTAATTAATGTTATATTGTGTGTGTAATTAAGTAATAATAACAGTGAAAATTAACAAGAATGATAATGTCTAGTTTTTAATGCATTAATATCTAGTTCCAATTGGAGTTTCCATTAAGTATTTTTGGAATCTTTAATTTATTTTAACTCACTCTTATTAGAAAGGATGATATTGAATACTTAGTTCAACCCACTTTGTATATTAAATTTGATAACTATCTTATTACCTAAATGTATACTTATTGTGTTTAAGTAGTAAAAAATTACAAATAGTTACATTATAAGGCAATCTGCTGAAGCAAGTACTGAAATAATAAAGTAACGTAATCTTTACCTCATAATCATGATGTCCGACACACACTAAAGCCAGCTCCAAGGATCTGATAGCAAAATGTGTGGTTCCACCAGACATGGACACCACAATTTTCTCTAAAAACGTTTCAGCTAGTTCCGTGAACACCCTCGCATAATTGGTAGCTTTCTCATCTTCTTCGTGTGCCACTGCCATATGATAGCTCTCCTCTAGAGCAGCTACACTTTCGAATAGTAATCGCTCAACATTTTCATTGTTGTTATTATCTTCTAGACAATGCAGTAATGCACAAATGCAATCAGATGCTGCCTCGTGCAATGTGTTAATTGAGTTCTGATCACGTAAGACTTGTAAACTAAACCCTATTACGGCATTCTGTGGGACCTCCTGTATATTGACTGCTCTCACCTGAATCCAAGACGTCATACACTTCACAATTTTAAGGGCAACGTGTGTGTTCTGTGAATTCGTGATACTTTCCTTTAGAAATAACGTAACTAGTTGAGAGTTTGACCTTAATTCAGACTTAATATCTTCTCTTCTATTCTCACCGAGTTTTAAACTAGACGAATCAATTTCTTGAGGTAGCACAGTCAGTATTTCTAGTAGTGCAAAGTCATTTTTATTCGAAAATGATTTTATAAGATCACTAACACAGTTTTGCCAGCTAGGCATTTGTAGGGCTAAGTCAGAAAGTGCTAGAGAAAGTTGCGTGAGAATGGAAGCACTGGTTTCTGGCGAGGTGTGTTCCAAATGAGTCACTAAAGAATCTCTAAGAGATACGTGCGCCTCTAGGGGTAGTTCAGAGAGGCTGTGCTGCACCTTCGATCTCATAGTCTGTGCGGCAAAATAACAAGAGTTTAAGTCTTTTTTCTGTTGTAAAAGTTCGTCGGCTATCTTCCACGAATGTATCTGAAAAAGAAGGCATAGTATTTATTTTGTTGATGTTTTCATACATTCAAACAAATATTTCTCACAGATTTGATACACAGGAGAAGAATACTCACAGATTTCTGCACGTCGCCTAGCCATCGTGAGGCTTTTTCTTTTTCCGTGGCATTAGGGTTATCATACAAGGCGCTTATGGCCTGGTAAATAGTGTCCATTGTTGGAGTATCCATATTGATAGACCAGTAATATACTAACTAATATCAACGCCACACAACCGTAACACTTATATCATATACTATCATATCTAAAAACGTGGAAAATGACCTAAAAAACTCAAATAATTAACAAACAAGATAAGTCGAAGAAAAACGCACGACTGAAAGCGAACCATAGACAAATAAATAAATGTTGCCAACTTGCCATGAATGTTACAAGACTTATGTTATCAAAATTTTAATCATCGTATTTTTTTCCATTTAATAAACATAATGTTATTTTTCTCGTAAACGAAATACATACGATGAAATATGAATTGTCTGGGTGTTTCTATGTATAATAAACTGTAAAGTTGTGCTGTGTTGAGTCAGTCACCACAACATAATCATAAAAGCGACCATTGTATTGAGCACTTTAAATATAACACTTTTTAAACACAATGAAATAAATATGAAACTTACTATTAAAATAAAATAACTATTATAACTAAAATTACTATTAGAGTTTTTTGATTTAATCCATGGAATATCATAATTTTATTTATAGAAATATTCTTAAAAAAACAATAATATAGTTATTGAACGAAGCTGTCAAGTGAATTTCAGAAGCAAAAACAAATCATATGATTTTATCATCTGTTATTGACGGCGACCGGTGGATCGATAAAACAAAGATAATAAAAAATACATAACCGGGTTCAAATGTTTCTCACGCGGCCGTCTTTTATTCGTGGTATAACTGCGGTGACTAAGCAAGCGTCCGGTCGACCGTTGCACACATCGCAAATAGCTATGGCTCCTATAAAGGTAAAATCACAGCATTGTCGTCAAATTACATAATAACCATAACCCTATCAAATAATTATTGGTATTTTGGTAGGTTGGAGAAGTCCTACCAGTTGCGGATTTATTCGAAGATTCGCCAGCAAATAAAGTGAATGTATGTGAGCTAACTGCTGGCAAGAAGGTTGTATTGTTTGCTGTGCCTGGGGCGTTCACCCCTGGTTGCTCTAAGACGCATTTGCCAGGCTATGTTGCGAATGCCGATAAGCTGAAAGCCGATGGTGTTAGTGAGATTGTTTGTGTGGCTGTTAACGATCCGTATGTGATGGCTGCGTGGGGGGCACAACACAACACTAAAGGAAAGGTGAGTTAACACATATTTTATATGCGGCATTAGTTCAAATTTAGAATATGGAATAAAATTATAAATCTTTGGAACAAAAGTTAATAACAAAACAAATGTAATGTTTAACAAATTATAGTATATAATAAATGTATATACTATAATTTAATAAATTATAGTATATACATTTTTTATAGTCAATAAAAAGTTAATAACAAAACAAATGTACCTAATGTTTAACATTTTATAGTATAACATTACATTTTTTATAGTCAATAAAAAAAGTTAAAAACAAAACAAATATAATGTTTAACATGTTATGTTTAACATTACATTTATAGTCAATAAAAGGCCATGTCCTAGATTAAAATACATTATTAACGGACTAAATTAAAGTGTCCAATATAATGTAATTACCTTGGATCTTATTGGAATTCAAATATTATTTTTTTTTTTTTTTTGTCAAATTTATAACTACTGATACTAATAACATAAACTCATCATAATTTGATTTTCTTAATATAGAAACTAAAATTATTACATATTCAAGTCCATACTTAGTAGTAAGTACTATGAGATCATTTGAAATGAAACAGTAATTAATAAGAAAATACATCTGAAAAAATTCTGTAAACTTAAAATAAGTTTCTAAATACAAAACTACTTAACTGTACAATTCAAATGTTATTTAACTAATATTTTGTACTTTATATCAATAAAGGTAGACCACTTAAATACACTTTTAAAGATCATTGATGAATCTAAATTTTTTAAAATCATTGTACTGTCTATCTAAAGGTCAATATGGTTATGGAACTGTGTTGACTGCAGGCAAACTGATAAGGCTGCTTCATAATTATAAGATAAACTGTATCAACAGTATCTCTTTATTTTTTATATTTTGTGTGCTTAAATATGTATATTTGAATTAACTTTAAATTCTATGTATTATATGTATATATTTAAAAAAAAGTATATAAGTTTTTGTATCCAAATTTTAGAACCCATAGCACAAACTATTATAAACTATGCTTACTTTGGATCTAGAGAGCACTGTTTAAAATGTTGTAGAATATTTATTTACTTATAAATAGTGTTTATGGAGTGACAGATTTGGAACACTAAATAATATGAATAAATTATTCTGTTTTCAAATGTTCCAAATCTGTCACTGTCTGTTGGAAAGCTAAAATTATTGAATAAGTTATTTTAGCTTTACTGGTAAACTGCTAAACGAATCAATTTGTATATTTGAATATTTCTGCAAGTGTATCTATGGGTAATAACTAGTATGGCATAAATGCTTCTAGAACCCATTTGTGACTTCAACACATACCCATTATACCATTATGTAGATAATTCAAATTAACTGGCAAAGGTCACTTGTTAATTATTTAGTGAAACTATACAGCGTCACAGGTTTTGTATTAGCAGTCAAAGTCAAAGTCAAAAATCATTTATTCTGTAAAGACCATTTTAAGTGGCACTTACAAAACGTCAAAATCATAATTATTGAAAACTAGAAGCAAATGGACCACTGCACCGGTTCGAAACGCGGCCCAGACCTGAGAAGACTCAATGAGAGCATAACTCAAAACTGGGAACATTTTTTATTCAATAACTGACTAAGTATTCTACATCAAGTCTTAATTTTTATACATACATACATACAAATCACGCCTTTTTCCCATTGGGGTAGGCAGAGACAACATCTTTCCACTTGCTACGATCTTGGCATACTCCTTTCGCTTCTTCAACTTTTATAATTTTTATATAGGTATTCTTCTATTAACCTAACAACCAAGGCTATTAACCAGATTGCAACATCATTTATCGAATCCAATTATTAATTTGATCAGTATCATGCTATCTATATATCTTTTCTTAGACTTTCCTCTGCTCCTAAGACAATGTACAGCATTTATTCTCTCATTATAATGTCCATACGATGACAGACTATCAACTTCTACATATTCCATATCCCATCTCTATATTTATAGAAGTGCCTATTTAAAATCGAGTAAATCCCTTTGATTTTCTAAAGCTAACTATGCCAGTTAGATAAGTCCTATTATGGTTTAAAAAATAAAATCTTCCGATTCGCTAAAACTTGCCCGCAACGTTGAATGACGACCTTGAACCCCCTAAATCTAATAAAAAGTGTAATGAGGGTAATAAAACAACCGCAATATAATGGCCTCTTAACATGCTTACTGATACGGCTAATAAATTTAAAAGATTAATATTGTTGTGTGAAAATAATATTTTGTATAAACACACGAATATTCGTAATCTTCAGATCGGTGCGTGTTGGTTCGCTTCGTCGTATGAAACGAATCCCACACGATTGTGCCTGCGCATTGCGTTTTTTTCTATTTTTAAATCATTACGTATTGTTTTCTTTCCAGTTAAACATTTTTTAACTATATACTACGTAGGTAGCAGACAAGCACACCTGATGGGAAGTGGTCACCGTGGCCTATGGACGTGTGCAACACTAAGGGGGTCACACACGTGCTACCTACCCTTATTGGAAGGGTAGAGGGCTAGGAAGGGGTGGAAGAAGAGGTTTACAGCGAGCTCTGGCCACCCTACTTACCGGCGGGAACACAACACGATGGTTATTATGGCCGCGTATTATATAAACATGATTATATTTTACAATAGACCTTCACTCTGTTGGCACCTTGCGTACCTAATGCCACACAGTGGTTGCAAGTTCCTCGTGGTGTAAGGTGGAGAACAGAAGCAGCAACACCTCGCTTCCTCCCTTTGTATAAAGCGTTGCTGCTATCTACTCTATATAGGTCTCTTCAAGTCTTTTTGGCACCTAAAATATACCTGAGACGGGGCGATCAAATCGCTTGATGAAACGCTGCTCTACACATATTCGGAAACTAATCACAGCTAGCAGCTCTTCTCGTGCCTAGGTGCATTAATGCAGTCAATTAAATATTTCCATTTGTAACCACAAAAACTAAATCGATAACTTCGTCTAGTGTATAAAAACAATGATACCGCTAGTGGTTGAACGAAACTTCATTACGAAATCAATACGCTCCACTTCCGTCGACCTCCGGCCCTAGTTCGCTAAATTATTCATTGACTTGAGACTTGGGTACAGTTCGATAAATAACAGGTGTTTTTTCAAGGGTAAGATATTCATAGAGTATTGGCAGAGCCCAGGTAGATTTCATATCGAGTTTCGCTACACATCACCGTAGATATTATGTAAATGTCCAAAATATGGAATGGTGTGGTAGCATGTGGTAGACATACGCCCAGCCCGGTCTAGGGTCCCGGGTCCTAAGCGAGGCGTGTAAAAGCATTTGATGAGGTCGTCAAACTAAGGGCCACCACTGTAGCACCATCGATCGGTGTATATAATGATAACCTCTGGACTTTACCTTTAGTGGTAAACTAAAGGTAAAGTTCGGCGGTTAACATTACATCAGGCGAGGTGAAGTCATATTGACGTGTCCAATAAAAAAGCCTACAGTTATTACAGCAGAGGATTTTATGATCTCTGGGACTCCTAATGCAGCTTGTTGATGTCATTATCATTCTACATCTAATTATTTCAAAGATTTTGTTCATAGATAGATACTATATTATTACTACACATAGCTGGCATCGCTACGTTATGAAATATACGATAAAAAAAGAATTTACATTTAACAGTTCTCTTGATTAAATAAGTTGCTATTCCTCTACAATAATAATGATTCCATTGTTCGTTTCAAACTCTCATTAATGTTCAGGTGGCTGTAAAACTTAATACGGCGTTTATCGCGCGTGCAAAGCGCGTAAAATCAGATTACATTCAACCAAAAAGTGCCTCGGTAGGCATATGAGGTCCTACAGCAATTTGCACACGAGATCAAAGGGCGCCTTTCATATATTTGAAAGGCATTCGTGCGGAAGCTTATAAAATGTTAACCTCAGGAATTTCAATGTCAGTTTTGAGACCCTTTTTGGGGTAATTACGAAAAATGTCGACTAGTATATTTTTATAACATAATAATTAGCGGTATAAAATGCCAACGTACAGCTAACTAAAGCACAAGATAGCTAAAGTAGGTAGGGGGAATCCCTTTGCAGCATTAGGGCATTTGTCATTTTCAAAAAGTATAGAGTATTCAAGTCACGAGTGAATAGGTTCCTTCTAGGCAAGCGTGATTCACCGTAGACCACATCGTCACTTACCATCAGGTGAGATTGAGGTCAAACGTAAGCCTATCATGAATAAAAAAAAAATAAAAAAAAAAGTTGTGCTTGGCATTTTCACAGTCGTCTCATTGTCACTCATTGAAGATTTTTTTTATATTTGGTCCGCCGGATAGACTGCACCCAGCCTGGTGGAGCTGAGGTGGAGTCCAAAAAATTGTGGTCACCATTCCCAAGGGACGCCCTTAGAATGGTGACCTCTACCCAGACGGCCTTGACTTAACAGATGCTTTTTCACGCCCCGCTTAAAGATGTAGGGTTTGACTTACAGTTTGTAAAGTTAACCCTTGTAAAGTTAAGGTTTGAGCTCTAGTTCTATGTATAATATCCTAAAATCTGATTACTTTTTTAATAAGGAAATCATCATGAGTATTATTATTAGTTCAAGCATTATTTTTTACTTGGAATATTTCGGATCGGTTACCATCAGCATATTTATTTAGTAGTGTTTCACCACTAAAGATCCTCCAAGTGCTGCGACGCGTACGGCGTTTATTTTGCCGCGGATAGTACAAAGTTTATCCAAATTCAATTCCAAGTTGAGTGGGTTGATTAACAGGCAATCTAAGTTGTTTGATAGACCAACTTATACTATTCAAACTTCATTTAATAGTGAGGAAGCTCTCACGTGCCAAAACACGAAATCTCATTATTTAACGAGAGATTGCTGATCGTTCCAAACGTGAGAGATGGGAACATGCCTATAATAGCCTCCAGGATACAAGTTTCTATCCATTATTCGTTAAATTAAATGTCATTAATACTTCTACAAATAAAATTGTATGTTACATACATAACGATGCAAGAAAACGTATTTGCTGTAATCCTCAAAACATAAAAAACAGAGGAAATAAAATCATAACTCTCTACTGTGAATAATCGCATGTAGTTAAAACCAGACCAATACAAATAAATAATCATGTATTCAATATAAATGCACTGTAATGGAATCTCTGACTGCAGCACTACGACCGAATGTCATGCCATAAAAGTCGTAATGAAAAAGTTATGTTCCGTATACTATTAATTTATTATGAAGTATTAATATTAGCACGGTTTCGAAAATAAAAGAATATTACGCTGTCTATCTATTTCCTTTAAGAACATTGTACAACCATGTTAAGGCTTAATATTGGTAAATGGTCCAAAGTAATCTGCGAGAGTATGATTAATATCTGTATAGGTAATCAACTGCGTGATTGATGACTCTTGCTCCATTTTCAAGACATGTTGGATATAATAACTTCTAATAACCTATATCAACACTTAATTACTGTGTTATTAAATAAGCCTTCTCAAACACCGACATAGGTACCTATTTGCGAAAAATGTCGTCACATAGAAATTTAAACGTTTCCCTGTTTTAAGAAGACTGCTCAGAAACGCAGCGGGCTGGTTTTTGTGGTCCATTTTTCCAACCACGGCAGGAAGGCATTTACAAACATAACGTATATTCCTGATGGCGTAGGCTGAGATGTAATTATCTTCACATGCCACCAATGTAATAGTAGGAGTGGTCCCCGAGCTCTAAGATACAAGCTATGGATGTAACCGGGATTGGTGCTCGGATAAAGGAGATTTCCTTATGTATGTAGAGCATTTTTTGTAGTAAATTGCTAAATTAGTTTTAACTGAAGACAGCGAGTGCCAAAGAGTGACCGCATTAATTCTCATTCATTAACACATGGTTATTTTCAGTCACAAAAGTATTTTAAAGTAGGAGTTTGAAAGGCGGAAATGAGTTTCATGTACTTTGTACCTGCTCATATGACGTTGCTAATAATTTATGTAATATTTATTGTTGTAGTTGTAGTCCTTGTAGGAGTACTGTTGTTCCTGGTTTAAGTTACCTGATAAATAAAGCTTTTTTTTTACTTTCACGTATCTTTAAATTGTATTTATTGGTTTATCTTCTTGCTATACAGTTTGTTATGATAGATTTATTCCTGTTTGCGTGCGTTAATAATCCCAATTCACAATCTTATCAATATTCAAGTTCTAGGTGCTAGGTTCAAGATCAATCGTGCAGTCATGCTAAGTTGGCTAGATATTTATCTATTCTATCTCTATCTATATTATTCCCCCAGCTATCAGGAGGAACAGCACAATAGGTACAGCCTGTTCCTTCATATAGTAAAAAAAAAAATAGAATACCATAGGCATAGTCATTAAATAGGTAAGGCTTTTAAACCCCTCCGTCCATTCGAATATACAAAAATATTTTGTCTTTTTTCCTATGAAGAAGATAGTTGCGACCTATATAGCTCTAACAGTGATAAAAATTAGTCCCCAAATATAACAGTTATGAAACTGTGAAAGACGTTGGACGAACAAATAATAATCTCGGGACGACTGGTTCGTAGGTAGGAGCGAACGGAGCAATATTTCGGAGTGGTTTATTGTATTATTGTGACTTGTGTTGCCCTTTCTTGACCTCGAACGAATATAATTGTATACTTTGCTGATTGTGTTGCGACTTTGTTCCATTATTTGATTGACTATTGAATAACAATCGCGTTATGTAAGTACACATTATGTTGCAACTAGGTATCGATAATAGCGGGTATATGAATTTGTACCAAATACCTATGGAACATCTAGTTAATCTCTTAGGTATCTTGTAATCTGAAACATGAATATTATAAAAAGATATAGGTACTATGGTACTATTTACATTCATACTAAATTAAGTCATTTTCACTGATGCTTTGGAAATAGTTTTGACTAAAAGCATCAGGTATATAAAACAATTTATAACCTTAATTTTTAGTCAAAATCACTAACTCGCTATAAGTATTCTGTAGGTATCTGCACTGCTCTCGTATATTTCGTATCCTCCACATTAAAGCCTCTAATTATTCTAATTAATGATAACTACCTACTTAGTATACTAAGTGAAAACTAGTTATAACTAGGGAAAACTAGTTCTATCGAAAAACGTGCTATAACGGTAACATATACATACCATACCATACCATACCATACCATGACCATACCATGTATATGTACGATACATACTTAATATCTTTTTTTTAAATATTTGTTTGTCTTTCTTTCTGACTGTTTATAAGAAGTAATCTCTCTCGGTTGGGCCGATTTGGACGCGACTTTCGCTGACAGATAGGCTAAGCAAGTCTATCATATAAATAAACGCTAAACCTAGATTCTTGTTGTTTACAGATCCGAATGCTGGCGGACCCCAGCGGAGTGTTCATCAAGGCTTTGGACCTCGGCGTTAACCTCCCCCCCCTCGGCGGCTTCCGTTCGAAGCGATTCTCCATGGTCATCGAAGACAGTAAAGTCGTGGAGCTGAACGTGGAACCCGACGGCACCGGCCTGTCATGCTCCCTCGCCGATAGACTTAAAGTTAAAAAGTAAACGTTTTACTTACCTTAGACCTAAACCCCCCATTTTCGGAAATTGTGATCTACACACGCTATAAAGCTTTATAGCTCTAAAACTAATCGAGCACTCCCTTGTGATATTGAAAACAAATCAATTTATAAATAGCATTTAATCATTTCTGTATGTTTTATTTTATATAATCTGTTTACAGTATTATCGTCGAACAATAACCTTTTTCTAGTGGCACGACGCACAACTTGAAGTTCCTGCATATAAAATACAAGGATATTTTGTTTTTGTAAAACTAGGGATTAATATTGTAAAACTCTTTTGAAAGAGTATTTTTTTTTATGAATATCTGAGTCGTTTTTAAACGAATAATTTTTTTTTCGAAGGATACCTTTGCCCGAGTGCGTCTAGTATGGCTCTAAATTGTTGCGAGGTCTAATAGTGGGTAACTTTAGACCTCAACATTTGGATGAGTTACTAAACTTAACTACTTCAATTAGGTTACGATTATAAATATTTATTGCTCTATACAAGTGTATGTCGTGTCAAATGGCCGCACTCGGACGAACTTTCCAATTCAATGTGATCCTTTAATTGTTAAATGAATGATAGAATGTTTCCTATTTTGATATTATTTCTTGTGAATGTAGCTAAATGTAATTTAACATAATTCATGTTGTAGTCATGTCGTGCGTCGTAGTTTTATTATTAAATATATAATATTTCCTTTTACCCAACTCCTTTCATTTCCTTTCCTTTATCTACACCTGTTAAAGAAATAATTTGATTGACTAGCTTGGCGACGATCACAAATTCCAAAGTAGTTCTGTTGGCAGAGAATCTCAAGAAAACTAACATAAATCATAGAAGGTAGGCAAGTCAATGCCATTTTGCTGGCTAGTCTCAAGATGGCCGTACAGTAAGTATCGCCGGCGTAAGTATCACTTATGCTAAAGAAAGATCCTTTCTTTGCTGAAGGCAGTTAAAGAATGCTGCATCAAAAAATAAATCAATTAGCCTATTGCTGTCCACTGCTGGCTGGCCAGGAAGGTGTGAGCTCTGGAAATCCTTTTCAACACAGACAAAGCTATAGAAATCCCGGTGGTGTAATCTATGTAGGTAGGTCTAACCTATATACTTAAACATAATAAATACTTAAACATAATAAATTATTACCTACCTAGGTATATTTTACTTTAGATTTAGATTAGAAGTTGCAATCAACATCAAAATTCTAACTGGATCCGATTCGTACTTAATGTTAGGTCACTGATTCCTAGCCGGCTCGAAGGACCCTTTGCATAACTACCTACCTTCAATGGGTACTTGTTAACCATAAATAAGTAAAATATATAGGTACTTATTTACTTCATGGTTTGGACTTCTTACTACTCTTATTAAAAAAAACTATATAGTCTTCAGTAAAAGCCGGAACTAGAACCTCCATTGGTGAAAACCTTGAATGTAACCGAGACTTGAAGCTGAGATTGTGATGGCAGTAATCTTCAGTTGGGTGGAAGCCTGGATGCCTATTCATTAGACTGCGCTACGCTACGTTTTGATTTAGGAATGTGTTACTTAAGACAGGGAATTCAAGACATTGTAATGCCTATATCGTAGACCGAGTACCTAGGTATAACTAGTTTTTCTCAGTAGAAATTGGTACAAACAACTATATAATATACCCAATCTTGATGTACGTAGACTACCTACCTACTGATTTTAATTTAAATACTTGGGTATCTATGGGCTATGGTATCCACTTAATTTTTTTTTCCAATAAGTAGGCAGATCTGAGGTATACGTAGTGTCTACGGAGGTATAGTACAGATAGATCCAGAAATTACTCTCTCTCTCTGTTGCTATTGCTAAATCAATAACGGTTTTAAACATTTTTAAATTCTACACGGTTTTCTACTAAATATCCAAAAGGTCAATAATGAAAGCGTTCCAGGTTATATTACCATAATTAAGCACAATGCCCATTGATTTCGCTAAGTTTTACTAAATATAATGCTTAATACCTGCAAAAACGAGATAGTTTTAATTCTCAGTATTTCGATATGGTTTCGATAATCTATTCTAATATTTTAAAGAGGTAAAGTTTGTGTGTTTGTTAAATTGTTAGGGGTAATCTCGGGATCTACTGAACCGATTTTAAAAATTCTTTCACCAATAGAAACCCACGACATCGAGTGAGTGGGCATAGGCTATATTTTATTGGAATTTACACCCGGGCGAAGCCGGGTCCCGGGTCGCTAGTCTTAGTATAAAATTATATGCAGTTAATGTGACATACCCCCAACATTTACTATGAAATAAAATTATTGACGTAAAAAATTAATGTCTGAAGCAAAATCTATATGATTGCTTTTGGAAAATATAAATTATTTTTAGTTATGTGTGAGTTGTGATACAACAAATTACTTATTGATTGGGAGAGTAGGTATTTTTAATTGAATCAGGATTTACAATTACTTTGCATGCTTATAATGAATTTAAATAAGAGACTGGAATGCTTGTTCCCCACCCACACGTAGTGTCATTGTCAAATTTTATGAGACAGATGACATGACAATCAAAACAAATTGAGGCCGTCCTCAAACATATTTTTAATTAGAGATCTAAGAATAATATTAACAGAACATGACGTTATGACTAAGGACAATAAACATGTATAAACGAGTGCATTACTTCGGTACAATACTATTTCTATGTTCTCTCATATATTTAGTTCGAGTTGTGTTTACCGAAATATTTGAAGATGAAACTGCATTGGTCGACGAATGGCTGGATCAAAACGATCTTGGAGAATACAAGAAGTTATTCAGAGAATATGGTGAGTATTTATTATATAATCTTCTTTTAACAAATGTACCGATATTTTAACTTATTAAATTCAAGTGTTATTGACGAATTATTCTGGGCGCGTTCCAGCCGCTATAAAATTGATTAGGTTGACATAACGAGCATACTCTGAACTTAATTCTGTCCAAGCTTAGTATACCTACTGAGTTAATTATTGAATACAATGTTATTAATTTAATAGTGTAATAGCTACTACTACTTATTGTATTCAGGGTGAACTCGTTTTCCGTAATAATTTATTTGGCGCAATTTAATTTAAAGCAAGTGTCAAACAAAATGACGAAGTTGATACTTTGACAAGTTACCGTAGTGATGTAACGCGGAATCGATATTATTCCAGTAGAATTTGGAATTGATAGTCAGTATAACTTATACTCTACAGTATACACTGTATGGATTACGATGCAAAATCTAAACATCATTTTTCCTATTGCGATAAAAGATAATTATTTTATATCAAATAGATTTTTGATAGTGGGTGATTGTTCATTATGTGTACTACACAAAGTGGCGGTACCCGTCAATGAAATATTATATGTATAGTGCACGGCATCTAACTTGGCAAAATTTTGGAGTAGTGTGGCCACACTGAGCGTCACAAATGTCTGGATATGACACTTCTGCCGGGCCGCGGTAGAAGAGGAGAACCAAGAAGGGCTGATTTAGCGTCGTAAGGGATGATATGATATTGCCAATGTTCTCGCTACCATGGAAGCCCAAGATCTTGCGAGGTGTAGAGGAAAAAGCAGGAAAGCCTGGGCTCCGAGGTGCCGACTCGGACGCAATCGGGACAACGCTAGGATGATAATTATGAGGTTCCCATCATAAGCAGGAATGGGAACAGAATTCCAAGGAAACAGAATGCCGAATTTGCAAGTGAAGCCGCGGGCTACATCACTAGTATGCGCTATACTTGTTTGTGGAAAAATGCGTCGCCTAGAACAAGTATTAGTGCACGGCATCTAACTTGGTAAGGTTTTGGAGTAGTGGGGCCCCACACAACTCCAAAATCTTGCCAAGTTAGATGCCGTGGACTATACCTATGTATTAATTATCATGCCCCACTGGCAGTTCAACAACCTTGCGCCGCGCCGCTGGGTTGAGCTTGCACACTGACCGTAACATCGTTATAATATAACTAAGAAAAATATTGCCAAGTCTCGCAGCCTAATTCTAATCACAATCCAATTAACATGGCGAAGGGTGAGAATGCCGCGGCACAAAAATGATATCAGTATCTGTACCGATCCCGCGGGCCCTGGGCTGCGGGGCGGTTGTGACGTAGCGCCACCCCACCCATCGACCTACCCCCCTACCGCCAAACAAATACAAAGACCGGTTTCAGTCGCGTCGCACCCACCGCGCTGTGCGGACGTCGCTAACCCATGCATATCAAAATACATCATAATAATATGCTCGTTTTAATCAAAATCGTAATGAATACCACAGTCAATATAAATTAAAATTCGATTGTTAATTCGAATACAATCGCTTCGTACTGATTTTCAGTCAGCGTTTTCCATTGTTCGGAGTAACGACTGGTTGTCGAGAGGCGGTACATCTCGGTTCAGATAATTAATGTCAATTGCTGTTTAAGTACAGCTTTCCACCATGTGGCAGTTTGAGGATTCAGAGATATATTCGATAGGGATGATACATCCGTCGCACAGTCGGCATTCGGGGCTGTCAATGCTGTCTGGAGTATCGCAGTTCTCAGGTAGGATATGTACTGATGTTCTTTTTTTTTTTTAAATATTTAACGTTTTTTTTTTTGTAAGACGATGTTTTAAAAAGTTCAAGAGTTTATAAGAATGACAATAATACTATTTGAACTAAATTAGTTTTTTTTTTTGCAGTCAGCAACCTTTTCAGATAGTAAATAGATAGATAGGTACCTAGATAGATAAATACTCTTTATTCCAAACAGGATATACATCAAAGTCAATTATTATAGATACAAATATGGGCGGTCTTAATATTAACAAAGATTCCTACCAATCAAAAGATCGTTTGATATAGGTACACATAAAGGATAAACAGACAAAGAAAATTTGATTAATTTTGATCTATTTTACGGGTGTTTCTGGGTTCTTAGGATAATCGCGGACAAACATACATACAGTTCAAACAGTGAACCTCCTTTTGAAGTCGGTCGGTTTTTGCTACCAGGTAGCGATTTAGTTAACGCAAAACGTAAATGCTCTTCGCTTCAAGGGATAAACGGGATCTTTCAAGCGCTTTAATCGAGTTTTCAAAAGCACTTTAATGGTAGTTGAACATATTATAGAACATATTCTTTTAGCGACAGTATTCAGCGCTTAACGACATTAAGCTGCACTAATAGCCTGCAGCTGTCCCAACGGCATTGTAAATTGGACTTTGATAGAAGGTATTAAACCTCACAATTGCATTGCAGGTGGTATTTAACAAGGTTTCGAATTCCCATTGTGTGGTTAATCCTTTTGTCGGAAGCACAGAATATAGGAATAGAGGAAGTATTCTACAGTAGTCGCTTGTGTCACAAACAAAGGATTTGATGAGGGCGTCAAGCTAACGGCCACCACTGTAGCACTATCGATGTATGTAATGGTGACCCCCGGTCCTGAGACTTTACCTTTAGCTTATCATCAGGCGAGGAGAAGTCATGCTGACGTGTTCAAAATTAAAAAAATGCTGCGAAGATCATTATCATCATAGCGCTTGCCAAGTTGCGTCCAAATATTGCATTTTGGAGCGTAGGGTGCGATTGGTGTGTCGGCTTTTCTGGGAGCGACTGCCGTTTAAATTCTCAACCCTGCCCTTGGAATGATTGGTATGTTGTTTGGCTTATCAGGGAGCGCCTACCGTTTGGTTTCTCAACCTTGAGACGAAAGCGCCAGCCTCGTCCTTTGTTTAGCAGGTATACCTACCGGCTACATACCATGCGTTTATTGCCCGTATGTTACTACTACTAGTAGTAACATTGGTAATTTAGTTACAGTTCTTACTGCTAGAGGTATCATTCTAGGGGTATCAATTTGGAATGGTGACTACTACTTTTTGGACTCCACCTCAGCTTACCATCAGGCAGGGTGCAGTCAATCTGGTGGACAGAAATTAAAAAAAAAGTTTAAATTTGTACCATAAATAAACTAAAAGAACATGGTTTCATCTGAGGCCTTCAATTCTGAGCCTCTGGTCCGCTATCTGGCTTTTACTCCTCCACTTCGTACGGCCTTCGTCATCCTGGGCAATGAGCAATGATTTTATATACAAGATATGTTACGTTCATAGTAACTGACACCTCAAATCTGATCCACATTGACAATTGTTGACAATTAGCGTTAAAGTAGTATGAAAGATGGGATAAGCACGTGAGTAAAAAAGATAGCTATAAACATTATCCGTCAAAAAACGTCCCAATTGGGACGTTTTCGAGTCTTCACCTGGCGCGCTCTAGTAATATATCTGCCTCTTTTTACATGTATAATATCATTGGCAATGAGACTATCCTTCTATAAATGTATGTTTTAGTTTACCTAATTATAACTTTAAATGTGACAAGAAACTGCAACTACTTGGCAACTGCACTTGCAGTAAAAGAGCGACATTATGGCTGGAGCAAGTCAAATGAGTCTTAGCAAGGTTATAATTAAACACAAACATTAAGCTTGTTAACTTTGGAATGAATTATAAAGACAAAGCAAGAAGCATAAGATTAGTCTTAATTAGGATGAGTGACCATGCCTCGCAGAGTACGTTAAGCCGTTGGTCCCAGTTGCCATACAACTTCCTAGCCCTCCCACTTCCCTTCAGGGTAGGCAGCGCGTGTGTGACACCCTTACTATTGTACACGTCCGTAGGCCACGGTGACCGCTTCCCATCAGGTGAGCCGTGTGCTTGCCACCTACAAAGTGTTTAAAAAAAACATCTATGGCAGTCGTTACGGGTAATTAAAGCCCTAAAAAGTTCAACAACTGGTCAAACTACAGAACTTCGATATCGCCAGTGGGTTGTGGAGATCAGATGGCAGTCGCTTCACGGGAAATATCGAAGTTTAGCCGCGTCGTAGTGGGACTGAAAAGCCGACCACCTCCAGTCTGGGGAGGCAAGTCTGCGCCAGAGACTTGTCTACCAACAACAAGTGCAGGGTCTAGCAGACGGGCACCGGACCCACTGGTCCCCTAATATTCTTTCCCTAGAATAAAAGTTGTAAATTCGACTGGATAATACTTCTGAGCCTTTTGAAAAAGTCACATTCTACCCGGGACGCTTTGGAGTGAATTGTCCAAAGTTCACCAGTTGTTTGTCAAGTTACGTAACAAAATAATGTCACTCCTATACATTTCGGCCTTTTGATAATTAGCTTCGAAGTGATTCCACTGCAGCACTGGTGGAATGTGACTTTAGAGTCAGGATTTAAGGTAAGCGTGATCGCAAAGCAAAATCGTATACGTGCGACTTTACTTTGAATACGGCTCACGCCTCATTTGCCTCTTGCTTCATCATCATCACCCTCCGAGCCTTTTCAGAACTCAGTTGAGGTCGTCTGGTATATTTGTTCTGAACTGCGCTTATCCCTTATGACTTGGACAGCATTATTGCACTACTCGTAACGAGCGCCACTTGGAACTTATTCAAAAAGGCCACAACCGCTAGAACACTACTTATTTTAACCTTGCAGCGTTTCAGACTTGTTTTGTAAGTTTAACCAATATTGAGATTGCGTTGTTGTATGACATGGAGAGCTAGAAATGAGTACCTTCCTCCTATAGTCCTGGGGCCTTTAAGCGGGTCATGAAAAAGCATTTGATGAGGCAGTCAAGCTGAGGGCCGCCACTGTAGCACTACCGGTGTTTGTGGTGGTGACCCCAGTCCTGAGACTTTGCCTTTAGCTTATACCATCAGGCGAGGTAAAGTCATTTTGACGTGTGCTATATAAAAAAAAACCTACCTTCTGTCTTATACTGAACCAAAAGCCTTTAGCTCTGAGTGCTTGAAATACTGAGATATTACAAGGCAAAGGTGGCATTTTCATGCTAGACTAAGCTAGGCTTCGCCCTCGTGAATTCTGATTCCCGCAGCCCATGGTAATCTAATCTATCCCTGTATTTCAACTAGATCCGTTCAGCCTTTAGTGTGATCGAGTAACACACATTCAAACATCTTCACAAACTTTCTCGTTTATAATATTATCAATATTACAGTATACTAGTAAGATAGGTAGCTGTGTCCTAGAAAACTAAGGACATGTCCGATCCACCAACTCGCATTAGGCCAGCGTGTGTGGATTAAGGTCTAAACCCTCTCAGCTCTCTCGTTAGAGGAGAGGAGACCCGTGCCCAGCAGTGGGACATAAATGGGTTGCTATTATATTATTAAAGGTAGCAGGAAGTATGGTATGCACATTATGTTCATAGAAAGCACTAGAATCTCGTTTACCTGTATCTACATATTATTTATAATGGCGCATCGTCTCTTTTTTTTCGATATTCATTTTCAGTTTAATATGGTAATAAATGTAATTTATGAGTTGCCGATGCGAACATTGTTTTATGGACGGAGATAAAACTGCGCTGTTGACCAACCCGAGCTTTTTAAATACCTACCGCAGTAGTGTTTCAGGTATTTTTTCTTTTAGAACAACTGATAGCTAACCAACGAGAAATAAAAGCCTCTTGTTGAAATACTAAAACATGTACTTAACTGCGTTTTCTGTTACGTTAGTGTTGTTTATCTTTATTAAGTACATTCACTACAATACATATATAGCCCTCATTTCGCTTCAGTCTATAATAAGTTTTTTTTTAACTCAAGCCATCGTAATTTACACACGCCTTTGGCCATTAGGGCCATAATTGTACCTTTTAAATGGTGAAAGCATTTTTCTAATAAGTGCAGTACTTAGTTCCGAAGACTAAACTAGATGAATAAACTCATTAAATTCGTCCTCTCTCTTTATTAAGTAGTACCTATAGATTACATTTTAGAATAAACTGCTTCTACTAATGTACCTAAATGAGAGGCAAGACATTACTTAACTTCTCGTTACATTATGCAGGCATCGCCGGGAGCTGGTTAAACGTTAAGTTAAAGTATCATGCGGCACTCATCCATCACCTGTCAAGGCTAAAGACTATCGCTCTCGTCTTCATACTCGCAATTTATGTAGAAAATTTGCAATTTTGTCGGAGTTGGGTTAAAGTCTTTTATACTTATTATTCAAATAGCTCACAAGTACACAGTGGATCTGATGGTATCTGGTTACCCTGACCTTTATCTAATGCTTGCAACACCCAAAAAGTAAGTATCGCGTTATTATCTATCCACAGAAGGTAAGAGAATAGAAGAAATGGGTAAGAAAAATAGATGGGATAGCTCAAAGCGGGGAAAAGCTGAGCTCTAGAGCCATGACTTTGTATAATGATATTTACTGGTCTTCGAACAAACAGGTTTTAAGTGTTTTAACAACCATTGTAATGACAAAACGGAATAGTTTGATTGATCAAGCTAATCGATTTTAAAAAATATTTTCGCATTTCATAGCCCAGTTTTGGAGAAATTTATAGATTCATATCACAAGAGCCGAGCATTAGAAAAGTTCAGACAGAGATAGACATAAGTGATGCGATGTGATGGACTTCCGTCCGAATATAACTGAATACCTCAAGTGAAACCGCGGGACACGGGCCGTTGCAAAACATTTTAGATTGACGCGTGCCTCGTCTTCATCAACAACAATGTCATTAATTTCGTATTCAAGTTAATCCGCTCCATAACGACGTAATTATTCAACACAAACACTCTCAGAATGTAATTACCGTTCTCGCCAACTTCTGAGGTGCAAGTCGAGTCAACGCGTCCATCTGCAATAGCGCGTTGGACGCGCGCCAAAGTGTATATTATCCTATCATTCGCCAACATTGACAAAAATGGCTGTGGGGTTACAAAAACACGTTTTCACTTAATTTCGAACCTTACCTCTCGTATCTCGTATCGTATCGGGGCTCGTACATAGTTACTTGCTGCTACGGAACCCTTCATGGGCGAGTCCGACTCGCACTTGGCCGACTTTCATATAATCGATGTGCTAATCTTCTAGTAGAGTATCCGCAGTTCCGTCCGTGTGAAATACAGAAGAGTCGTTCAGTGTTCGAAAGTTTTCCAATTTTCTAAATTTTCTATTCGTAAAAATGACTTTCTATTAAACAGTAGTCTATAAAAGATACCCTCAAGCTATGGCGTGAACATACATACATACATATGCTCACGCCTCTTTCCCTCCGGGGTAGGTAGAGACAACAGACCGACATCTGCCTCTGTTCTGACATACTTCACGCACTTCCACTACCGTCATTAAACCTTTCATGCAAGCCCGCCGGTTTCGAGTGCTTTTGACCTGCCCTTTTTCAACAACTCTCCAATTTGGTCAATGTATACTGGTAGGCACTGTATATTTGGTCGATGGCATGAAGAGGTTTTATTTTTAGATAACTACTTTGTTTGTCTTTGTATTCTCCACCAAAAAAGGCACTGCTCTTAAGCTTACAGAGAGATATCTTGAGGTTTTTTTTTCACATAAATATCGTGTTTTGTATCGTGCATTAGTAGGTATTAACATAATACAGGTCCACCTGTAGCCCGGGCTGGCCCGGTCGCAGGTCGACGGCCCAGTTCAGCGGCCTAGTTCGCCGGCCCGAGCAACAAGTACCGTGCCGCTATGTAACGTTGATGCTGAAGTATTGAGATGTCCTAACTTGAGTGCACTAGATCGATATAATATATCATGATATTGACAATTTGCAGAACATTGATATGTTCTATTGACTAGGATATACCGTTTTACTTTACAACTTTCGAGGACATAAGCGCTCTCAGTTGCTTGGTTTAAAGCTGCAATTGCGCAGTTGTTGGTACACAATGGGCACGACAGGAGGGTCCATCTTTTGTAAAGGTGCGAAAAGGTCGAAACCTCCAGCCCCCGTATCCAAGTAGCCCCATTTTATCCAGTTACCTTTTTTTATGCGTGGAAACTTCCAACGGGTACCACCTCACCAAGGCTAGTGAATCGGTTATGTCGGGATCGAAACGACTAAAACCACACGGTGTTCCGTCTATCTAAGTCTTTCACCAGGTACCCTGGTTGTACCCTAAGAAGGAACTCTCCAGGGATCCAAGTTTACCCTGCCAGCTAAATTTTGGGCTGGACAGATTTAATGCAGATATAAAAAGTTAGTACCATGGGCTTGACGTAGAAGAACTTTAAAATGTATTAAATCGAAGATTAATTTAATAAAGGTGTTACCAAATTTGATATTCACCACAAAATAAAGAGGTTTTAATATTCACATTCCTGTAAGCAAATGTTCTTTGACACTGACGTGGGTCTCGGCATGGCGGGATCTTTTGAAGTGGAATTAGCATAAAGAAAATGGGATTGGCTGGGATTATGTTTTTTATTTTCATACCTAATCTTCGTTATCATCCAAGCTTGCACTGTGGAGTTCGAGGACCGTTCTTCAACTCTTCCTTTGTCTATGGATTGTTTATCTTGACTTTTACGGAAGTGGCGGCCATGTTTTTGAACACATAAATTTTTATTTGTTAATAAAAATGTTGTTTAACTATAAAGAGCTCTATAAAAATAATTTTCTAATTTAATTAATATTGGGCCCTTTTCATTTAGGTTTTAAGTTCGAAATCTGTGCAATTATCATCTACTTTTGCCACTGACTACTCTAACCGTTTTGGCAAGCTCAATATTTGTCCGCAACCATTGTTACGTAAAAACCATTTTAAACATGAGTCGGCAAATAATAATCCAAAGGTCAAAGCCAAATCGTTTTAGCCATGATAACAAACACTGTGAAAGCAACCCTATTTAGGAATACGGCGATAATCTGACAAAAGCGGACCCTCAGTTAAAAGACGTTGGAAGAAACAATATTTGTTCAACGAGATTGGAAGATTGTTGATATTTGTTCAAAATAAGATTGATGCGAAATTGACTGGGTCAGGTTGACCTTACCGCGGGTCGCAAGGATCGGTTGTCATAATTGAATTTGAATATTTGATGCTTTCGTCTAGCATGTGATTTTATTGCTGGCCGTCCAGGCAGTATTTCAGCAAAAAACAAAACTTCTGTGTCAGTCAGTAGGCGTGTATTCTTGCCCGTACACTTATATATACCGGGGGAACAAATGAGCGCCTCTGAGAAAGCAATCAAGGTAACAGCACCCTGGGCAAATAAAATTTGACAAATGATATCCCGTCGAACCGACAGAAGAAGAGTCGGGTCCCCTGAAATTCGCACCCTGTGCCCACTCGTCCCCTCGAATATTTGTGGTGCCCACTCAAAAGAAGCAATACTCTATATTTGCCATGCAAAATTAAATCTTATGCTTCATTTTAACTTTTGCAACAACAAATCAGTTGACTATTATTATACTTGCTATGCCCCGCGGCTTCGCCTGTGGCATACTTCGTCCCGTTCGTTTGTGGCAGGATAAAAAGTATCCTATGTCCAAAAGGCTTGACGAATCGAAACCTTTTATTGACTTGACCAGTTGATACTTCTACATTGCTTGACGAATCAGAACCAAAACGTAGGGAAAAAACACGCTTGACGAACTGGAACTTTCTTTGTGCTTGACGAATTGAGTACTAAATCCTTCTCCTAGTTCTAAGCTAGCTCCCTATAAATGTTCAGTCAAATCGGTCTAGCCGTTCACGCGTAAGCCGTGATCTAGAGATTCACTTTTATATTTATATAGTATAGACTAGCTGTTGCCCGCGGCTCCGCTCGCGTGGAAGTCGCAATTATTATATATTTCACAATTTAATTTGTACCTAGTGTGATCTGGTTCAGGTTCATATGATTATACTATTGATACGTCTTATGACATGCTACGGTGATACTTTCGATTTATCCGAGCCTGACCCGAAAGCCTGACCCGGTCGCGGGTTAGGTTAGAAAAATGTAATATTTGTTCCGAACGTAACCCTCTTATGAATTGACAACAATACATCTTCTATCTACCTGTGACCTTTAAATGAATTTTGAATTTTGAATTTTGAATTTGGGTGACGTAACCTACGACAAACTTATTATTTGCGGTTGGTACAGTAATCGGGTCTAGGAATTGAACCGCAAAATTAAATTTGTCTTTTATTGTATGTACTTTTCCGGGTTAAAAAGTATCCAGTGTGCTGCCCAGGATATTGAAGAATAATTATACCAAGTTTCATCGTAATCGAACCGGTAGTTTTTGCGTGATGCCTGAACAAACAGACAGACAGACAGACAGACAAAAATTTTTTTAATCACATATTTGGGTTCGGTGTCAGTCTAGTAACACCCCCTGCTATTTTTTATTTTTTTATCTTCAATGTACAGAATTTTCACTTCTACAGATTTATTATAAGTATAGATTACCTACATAATAACATAAGTACTTACTTTTTTTCTACTACCTACCGGTAACCAGCAACCTGTGCTTTGCGGAATCAGGCTATAGCCTAGCCATAAAAATACGGTGCTCGTAAAAAAGTTTGCCATCGTAAATCAAACCATCTTGAATTTATTGATGGTTTACTTTGCGATCGATAGAACGAGACTCTAAATTAAATACCGGTAGAAATGATATGCCTGGGACTCGTGAAGAGAAGGATAAAGTTAACGCAAGCAAACTGTAAACTGCAAAATAACTTGAACGGTAACATATAATGTTCACAGAGTAACTTTACTATTCAGCAGCATACGCTGTGCTACAAGAATTTTGATATTATTTCAGAGACAGATTCATTAAAAGTCTGAAAGACATCCTCCATAGTGGTTCGACCTTAAAAAATATTTAGATTTAAATTTAAATACGTTTTGTCATTATTTAGTTAATTTAGAGCTTTCATGTTATTAACATTGTTTTAACTGTGTGCACATGTTGTTATGTTACAATCCAGAACGGAACTGTTTTTGTACTTATTGTTATTTTTAATGATTGTAATGTGTTTTGTGCGCCTCAATAAATAAATAAAAAAAAAGTACCTCAAACTCAAACTAAGCAGGGCGTAAAAAAGAGGCCTTCAAGCTGAGCCACCATGGGTCACCATTGTAGCACTATCAGTGTAGGTATGTAATGGTGTACCCTAGCCCTAAGTCATGTTGACGTCTCCAACATAAAAAAACCTCACTTATATATACTTAACTTTATGTCCGTTCCGTTTGATAAGACCTTCCGTATCCTCTTATTTTCATCCTATTTTGCCTTTCCTCTCACGGCCGTAAGTGCGCAAGACTCCAATGTCACAGCAAGAATTGAAGCAAGCACTTATCATACTGTAACAAACTCCAAGATCTTTTGATGATACATCTTCTGATAGCAAACCATTTATGTCCCACTGCTGCGCACGGGTCTACTTACCTCTAACGAGAGAGCTGAGAGGGTTTAGACCTTAATCCACACACGCTAGCCTAATGCGGGTTGGTGGATCAGAAATATCCTTAGAATTTCTTCTAGGACATGTGGGTTTCCTCAAAATGTTTTTCCTTCACCATCAGCAGATGGTAAATCATGTGATTAGCACATATAAATTCCACAAAGTGAAATTCACATTGGGTACTGTCTGGCCGGATTCGAACTCGATACCTTTAAGAAGAGGCCGCGTCCTTATCCATTTAGCTACCATCGCTTTGTATACTTTTTGTTATAAAAATTAACTGTGTGCCCCAGCGACTGTGGCCAATACGGTTTTCAAATATGCTGAATGATACAAATTATAAGTTGGCCGAAGTATTCCGAAGTGAGTGGGAACGTGGGAAGGCTCGTCTGAATCAAACGAAGCATGAGGGAACTTAGCCGCTTTGTTATAAGTTGGCGCACTGAGAATTTGAGCCTCGCAGCTCTTTTAGTTTATATTTAGAATTGAAATAATTCCTTGTTTATAGAAATGATTTGTTCTGACATTTTGTTGCTTTGGTTTTGAACTTTCCTTTATACACTTGTTTGGCTTTCATTTATTATGTAGATGAATGTGTGGGCAATTCAACGTAAAACACTCAGCCTACTCATTCGGCGTTTTAACCGACTTAAAAAAGGAGGAGGTTCTCAATTCGAGTGTATTTTTTATGTTTGTTACCTCAGAACTTTCGACTAAGTGAACTGTTTTAGATGATTCTTTTTATTTGATAGCTGGCGCTTCCCGTATTTCCCATTTCGATCCGTTGTAGTCAGTATTTTTGTAAGAATTGTCGGAACAAAAAATATCAAATCTCTTTTTAAAATATTTTACTATACATTCGAGTCTAACGGTGTTTATTTCTATGATATGTCGTTACCTTAACCTCTCCCAAAAAGCAATTAAGCTTAGCTAGGAGGTGAGGGAGAATATTAGCAACTTTTTTTCTTCCGATCAAACAATCATTGGCAATAGTTACCATACAATTGCTTTAAAATTTAATTGATAAGTAACTTTGGTTAAAATATATAAAGTAAAATATTCTTTAAGGAAAAACAAAGTGAATTTACTTTCTGTTATCGTGTTCATCGGCCAACATCAGTTTGGCGTGTTGGCTACTAAGGTATCTCGCCTAAGCTATCAGTATACCTATCTATCTGGTCTGAGCTATAACTTAGATTGTAAGTATTGTAACATCGCGTGAGACGTAACTGGGGAATTACAGAGCTTTCTTCCTTTTACCTAATCAAGTTTTAGAATGACGTCATTTTCATAAATAGAAGTTATTGAAAGATAGGGATTAAATCACAGATGTAGATCATGTAGAGGACCTTTGCACGACTAGACTGGACTGGTGCAGTGGCTACAAATGAGAGCCTGCTCCACTTAAGCAAGAAAACTGCAAAACCCTACCAAAAATCCTTAAATATAAATTTCAAAAAACATTTTCGTCTATAATAGGTATCATCCTCACACAGTGCAATCAAATTCATCAAGTACCAAGCGGTTCGGTGCCTCTTTTCTTTGCTGCACCATTAAGGCTTGGAACTGGAATTCTTTACAGCGCATGTGTTTCCTTCCTCCTATACTTAGTCCCGGATCCTTTAAGCGCGGCGTGAAAAAGCATTTGATGAGGCCGTCAAGCTGAGGGCCACCACTGTAGCACTATCGATGTATGTAGTGGTGACCAGACTTTACCTTTAGCTTACCATTAGGCGAGGTGAAGTCATGTTGACGTGTGATAAAATAATTCGCACCTTTAAAAAATTGTGATGGTTAAACAAACTCAAATATTGGTTTCCAATCTTTTTGTTCTATTTAGCCGATCTAGTATGTATACATAGACGTTTGATGGATGAAAAAGAAAGTTGGACGCAGTTGGACGTGTGGGCGGTGTTCCAAGTCCCTTGATAGGACATCAACAGCTGTTCTGTTCCCTTCGCCGTGTGACGTCACTGTGAAAGGTTTCATTATTAAAGGGTATGTGTAAGTGGCATGTTGTAAACTGATCCGTTGTTAATGGATTCCGTTTTAGGTTGGTGGCCGCCATATTGCTTTATTTAGGGTTTTCTTTTAGGGTCTAATGGCTGGCGTGTCGCACGCACTGTTATTTGTGATGTCTCTGTTTTGCGTATTATTTCAACACTATGTATTGGATAATGAATTCCTTTAAGAATTGATTTAATAACCATATATTTATTCCAGGCTATTGGTTAACTTAGCATAACTTTGAGTTGGGTATGGGTTCTAGAATATAAACATATTTCACTCGCGCAGATCAGAAAGTGAATCCGCAACTCTTTACGTGATATCCTAGCGCTCTATTGCTACGCTACATAGGAAAGAACGTATAATTACTTTAATGTTAAGACCTTAGATTAAGCTAATTATGTCAACTGTTTGTTTTCCCGAATAAAAAAAAAAAATCTTACACTTTCGTTCGATTTTTCGATAAAATTTCACAGGCCTCGTTTGGCGTGTCAATGTAGATAGACACATATCACTCGTGCAGACCCTTTTTTTTTTCGTGCGGAAATCCTCATGGAAACCCACCCCGCGGCCAGCAGGGCAGGTTATGTCGGACTCTTACCGACTAAAATCGCACGCCGTCTAGGGTCTTCTGACGCCAGGGTGTAAGGTGGCCCAAAGAGCATTTCCCTCGCACCCCGGCTTGATCACTCGTGCAGACCCTGACAGTGAATCCGCAATTCTTTACATGGCAGCCGAGCGCTTTATCGCTACGCCACATAGGAAAAAAATATATTTTTTCATAGTTTCGTCGGTTTTTTGATAAAATTTCGCAGAACTCGTTTGGCGTGTCAGCTAGTGTGTGTATATAATGTACTTTATATACGAGTACTTACTGTCACTGCAAATATTTGTTGCTCCTATATCTTCCGTGGCAGCTCGCGTGAGGCACGCACCTGGGGTCACGGCTACCATCAATATCTAAATATGGGTAGTCGTCGACACAATGTTTTATTCCTTTACCCGTAGGGGGTGTTCTTGCGCTGAGCGAGGTTTTTTTTAGTAGCCATCTACTCATTATTTTATAAGAAACTAACTTTCGCCCGCGGCTTCACCTGCGTGGAAGTCGGTATCGCCACCAATTGAACCCTCCACTCGACTCTCCACTCGACTCTCCACTCCACTCCACTCTCCACTCTAAAAAAAAGAATAAAAGTATCCTATGTCCGTTTCCTGGTTCTAAGCTACCTCTCTACCAATTTTCAGCCAAATCGGTTCAGCCGTTTCGGATTATCAAAAGAAAATGTTGTAAAAACAAATCCTACAAACCGATTGCAGCGCCACCTACCAAAGATCTTACTATGGGTTGTGCATTAAGATGACTCTATCACTCTTTATATTTACGTTGAGTTAAAAATCTTGAACAAAATAAAAAGTTTGCGCATGTGTACTAACTGGCCAACCAAAAAGTCAAAGAATAAACTAATCAACCAATAATGCGAGCTCTTTGAGTCCGTGATTAGTTTTATATATCTATGATTGGTTGATTTCGCCGTCATGCCATAATACCTAATTAGGTATATATTAGGTTAAGTCAGGTTTTGCTTTTGAATTTTCACAATTCATGATAATTTAGGTTTTAGGTAGGAAGACACCTTTTCCGACAAAGTTGGACTGATCACCGTCATAAGCTATTATAATCTTAATATATATAAATCTCGTGTCACAATGTTTGTCCTCAATGGACTCCTAAACACCTTAACCGATTATAATAAAATTCGCACACCATGTGTGCAGTTCGATCCAACTTGAGAGATAGGATAGTTTTTGAAACGGATTACGACATCCACGCGGGCGGAGCCGCGGGCAACAGCTAGTTATATATAATTTTCTTCTTCTATGTTGAACAATTAATACTAATCGCCATTTAATAAAATGTCCATGCTGTATATATTAAACCTATAAACGATAAATCTACGCATATACCTATATACTGTCTCTTCGAACATTTAAGTGCCGGAACACCCTTTCACTGTTGTTCCGAAGGTCGCGCGTTCAATTTATCCTCGAAACAAACATTTTTGTGACCTTGACTCCTGCAGCTGAAGGGTTTATGTGAAATCATTCGAGCTTAATTATTCAGGAAATTAGAGCCTTCATTGTATGTTAAAAAAGTAAAAGGTTCAATATTGAAGCCACACAAAATGTGTTTGTATGTCCAGTCGTGAAGTTGTGTAATAACTTCGTGTAAATATTATTGGTAGTTATAGAAAGACTATGCCTTTTAAGACTAACAACCTTAAAACATAGTGAATTATTAATTTTCAACAACCTAAATTGTATTTTGTAACATATTAGTTGCGGGTAGAAAGAAAAATTTTCACTTGTACGACCAAATTCATATTAAAGATAGTATAAACATACTTTAAATGTATGGTTATTTTAACCATCATTATATTATTATTACCAAATTATACTTCAAGCATAATTCTGACATTATTGACGTAATAGCAAGCAACAACTTTCATGTCGTCCCAGAGTCCGCCATTAGCGCCAAGGTCGCGGCCGAAACGTTTCCAAGCAACCTGTCGACAACAAACCTTTTCTAGTGTAATTTAACGTTGTTAATGATCGTTGAACATGAATTATGCTTTAAATATTATTAGCTGGAATAAATAGCTTTTTATGTTAATAAATGTTAAGTGATTGTGTTAAAGTCCCACGTTGGGCGCCATTGTCCTCTCATAATTCGCATACCGGGATGTAATGTTTATAACTTTCCGAATCTTTTGTTGCTCCTATGTTCGTGTATTTAATGACAAGCTGTTAATATTAAATTAATATTTGCCGTTCAATCTTCTTTTATTGTACCTAATGTAGGAGGTGTTCAGAATACCTTGGTAGGAGCTGATAAGTGTTATGTAAGTTTAAGTATTAGATTAGATGAAAAATTATTCAATGGCTATGCAAATATTATGGTTCATTTTCTTTCTGAAAGTTGCGGTTATGTTAATAAATGTTACGATAAAAATTCCCTGCGGCATTTTTCTCCAAATTTTATGCGTCAATCATCTTGATTTGTTGGAATTATATTTCCTTTTAAGGTGACCTGATACTTAATTGATTTATTTGTTCAGGAATATCCACGCTATCCGGATGTGGATCTCCAGACCAGTTGGACCGGTTGCCGGAGCTGCCGGCAGCCGAAGAGAAGCGTCTCCGGCGAGCTGCCCAAATATTGCAGCAGCGCCTCATTCTACGGCAGTGGCTTGGCACGCATAAGCTGCAGCACGCATACACCAAGTAAGAAAACCTTCAAGTCAAGTTTTGTTTGATACGAGTTACATCAGTGTTCTCTACTATGCTAAGGTTGCTGGAATAGAAAAACTCCGCAATCTCAGCCCAAAATAGTCATTTTTCTAGTTCATAAACCAATATCTCACCAATATCTCCCCAAAATCTAAGAATCTGACAACACCACAAAAACCTACGGATTACGTAATGAAGACAATGAAATTGCTTTAGCCGGTTGGCCATGACCACGTTATTATTAAAATCCAGACATCTTAAAATTACGAAGTTTGCAGTCTATATATTAGTTTAATGATTGGAGGCGGACTTAAAAGCTTTAGAAGTTGGGGCCTCAATTTGCGTAATTGCAGCTTTATGCGCGGAACATGATTTATTTGCCCTAAAGAGACATTTTGGAGACTGAATTGTTGAAACTACGAATAACAAAATTGATCAATTTATGGACTCAACTGCTAGCTCCTATTGATTAACGGGTGGGGCAATGAGGCAGGCTTCACTTCGAAGTTGGTAGCTCTGCTTAACGACTCTTCGTCATCCGCTTCGTCCGTTCTTCAGCATCAATGGCAGTGAGACCATAGACGTATGAAGAATTGATGGTGATACACAAGGACGAGGATATCAGTCACTTCGATTACTAATTTGGCAACTGTAGATTGTAGACGCGTGCCAAGTGAAACAATATGAAAATAAACCCGACCTTGAAATGACAATGTTAGGAGAAATAAAGTTCTAAGCGAATTGCTTGATATTATAAATCCTCTTTATAATCGGCTAGCTGACCCACCCCGGCTTCGCCCGTGGCGTATTTCGAACCCCGATGTACCCTTTTTAACTCACATAATATGCTCATAATTTATCAGTTTTCCTAAAATGTATGGGAATCTACCGGAATTGTTCACATTTATGATTATTGCTCCGCTCGCTTGGGCAGTAGCGTGATGATATTCAGCCTATGACATTCACGGATAATGTGGCTTTCTATTGGTGAAAGGATTTTTAAAGTCGGTTCAGTAGATCCCGAGATTACCCCTTACAATTTAACAAATATACAAACACACAAACTTTACTTCTTTATAATATTAGTATAGACTAACGACCTCCTCTTTATGATTTTTTTAACTCTAGCCATCGCAATTTACATGTAATTACGGTCTATGCCTATATGGTATATTTCAAATTTGAGCAGTGGTTCTGAAGATTACTCCAAACATATAGACAGACGGACAGTAATAGGTTCCTGTGTTTCGTTTGGGTACGCAACCCTAAAAAGCATTCAGGTAAACATCCAAGCCATGTAATAGACAAAGTTCCTCGGTATCACCTGCACATAATAAAAATGATAATCGGCCACAATATTCCATAATCCGCGCGAAATCTGCGCCACTTGCAAACAAAAATATGAAATTTTAGTAAAATCTTAGTACATTCCATATTCAGCTCTCGCCGTCCGTTTTATGGAAATTCTCCAATCGGTGCTCCTCGACCAACTTATGTGCTGCATCTGTGTATCGATCCTCGGGGGGAGTGCGCCAACTGTGCTCGCTACTTTGACTGCAAACTTGAAAGACATAAATATGTTATCATAGATGATGTTGACTTTAAAATTGAACTGTGAAATTATGTTCGCGCTCTGAATAAAATCGATCCTATATGACACTAGCTGTTGCCCGCGGCTCCGCCCGCGTGGATGTCGGTTATCGCGTGGTGTCGGTTATCGCGACCAAACATAGCCTATGTTCATTCTCGAGGTCTAATCTACTCCTATACCAAATTTCATCAAAATCGGTTCAGCGGTTCAGGCGTGAAAGCGTAACAGATAGACAGACAGACAGACAGAGTTACTTTCGCATTTATAATATTAGTATAGATGACGGTGGTCGGATATTTGTTACTCAACCACGATCAAACTGCTGAACGGATAATAATCTATACTAATATTATAAAGAGGAAGAAGAGAGAAACCGATTGTGAAAATTCTTTTACCTATAGAAAGCCACGTTATCTGTGAGTGACATAGGCTATAGGTATATTTTACGAAAAATATAGGGATTCCTACTAAAACTGCAATAATGTAAACCAAGGTATGAAAAAACTTACCATAAAATGACTTAGTGGCAATGCCTTTCGGTGAACTCGTGGGCGGAAGCTAGTCTATTATATGGAATAACACATGGGCTACTTTTGTCCCTGGAATAGGCTCCCATGGTATTCTGATCCCGTTCCCTGCGAACTACCGTGGGGCACTAGAATTATGAGGTTGTTGTACGTTAGTTAAGGAGAACCTATTATTAGCCGTACTTTGAGATTATATTTTACTAGATTTACTTACTATAAGTTTGTTGGTTTTTCCAATATAAATAAAACCTTTGTGTTTCCTTCCTCCTATAGTCCCGTGTCCTTTAAGCGGGGCGTGAAAAAGCATTTGATGATTCCGTCAAGCTGAGGGCCACTACTGTAGTACTACCGGTGTATGTGATGTTGACCCCAGTCCTGAGACATTGCCTTTAGCTTACCATCAGGCGAGGTAAAGTCATTTTGATGTGTCCTATATAAAAAAAACGCGCTTCTGTTTACAATTGCGAATGAAATATTCTTTTCAAATAAACAGAGGTCTCGGGCGGGATTTTGATTGGCTTTTCGGATTATTACATTTAATATTTACAACAAAACACAATCCCAGCTCGATGCCTTTTAACGATCCGGCGCGATTCCATATTCATGGCGGCTCATCCGCTTCCAACTAAAGGGTATTGAAATTTTTATTTCTCTTATCCAGATCTAATTTTGGAGCACGAGTGTTCAGGTTAACCTGCGGTTGTTTTTGTACAAAGCTATTTACTTTTACTGGTTTCAACAGGATAGTACTGCTAAAAGTTGAGTTATCAATAGGTACGTGATACTTAAGCGTGTTTGGTATATAGGGTCCAAGGAAAATCTTTGAGGGGAAGCTAATCTCACCTCTAAGCCGGTAAAGACAAAGCGAGCAACGTAAATATCGGCAATAAAACTATAGTAACTGATGCATTAACTTTCTCCTATCAAAGGTAGTGGAAATGGGTAGGACAAATGACTAGGATTAAGTACAAAGAAAATAAGAATAGTAAAATGGTCAGGACCGCAAGATATCAGATTGAGGGGCCGACTGTACCAGATGGGCAGCGGTGGTGGGTCGGATGAATGGGGACTGCACAAGATGGAAACGAATGAAGTTCCTTGGAGGAAGCTTTTATCCGAAAGGGGTCCACATAAATATACCTGCTCATGTCCTAATTTATTATGGTGTGGCGCAACATGACATTGTCTTCTATACATCCCTGTCAGATGTCATCTCCTTAGTCACACACTTTCTTACCTTATTATTTTCTTTCACGCTATTCATCCACCTTTTCTTGACTATAAGAGTAACATAACATATATTATCGTTTTATACTTTATTTTGTAACTTTTTATACTTTTTTATTTTTCGTTCTCTAGTATGCTGGTTATTGTGCTCCGTGCTAGTATGCCATAATGTTAACGGGAATTAACGCGATCATGGTACCTATACATACGACTTTGTAATATTCCTAAATTACGGCAAAAAAGGGTTCAATTTGCACGTGGATGCAATCTCGCTGTAGCGATGTATAAAGTTATTGCTGCAATAAAAGTATACGTTCATACAAATGAAAGCCATATTTTTGTACGCGACAGAATAACCGTCAACTGTTCCAAAAACTTAAAAAATAATAATCTTGGTAAAACATTGCTCTCATTGGTACAGGCTTTTTTGGAGTTTACTGCTTGAGAATCGACTTTCATAAAAGGTAATGGATTCTTATGAAGAAATTAACAGCATAAATAAAAAAGTAGTGCCAGTAGTTGCGTCAAAGTCAACTGTCTGCAACGCGAGAATAATTACGACTATAGTTCAGCTGCACATACTCGCAATAAAATAAAACTTTGAAAACAAAACATAAATTCATGTTTGTAATTTGTTTCGGTACTTATAGTGAATTGAATACTGCTTTGACTTCGAAGTAACAGTCGTAAAAACAACAAAAAATTATGAGAGTCACGTATTTATTTAGTTTACCCGATACTAATAGCAAATGCAATGAAGTTTCTCTTAGGGCTTACAATTTTTTTTAAAGTACAGTCAGCTTCAAAAGTAGATGATGATCTTCAGATTTACAAATTATTTTTGAGCAAGGTATGATGTTACTTAACAAAAATACTGTTCGACTCTATTAAAATATTTGGAAATGTTTGAAATCTGTGTACTTAATCATCAACATCTACTTTTGACGCTGACTGTACGTACTGTTATGTCCCCAGTACACAGTAGCTAATGATGGGACACGTTCTTCTGTAGACACAACTGTAAGGCACTATCACGTATGTGTTCTTTCAAACTTCAAACAAAATGTTATACTTGTAGCGTAGCTCGTAGCAATGTGCTACGCAGCTACGCAGGCTACGATTCCTTTGAAGCAAAAAACCGACAAAATACCGATTGCGCGCTACTGTACCATTACTCCCGTACATGGCGATGGATTATCGTGGCTCATCATGGCCAATTGTACACTGGACGCATTTTATATCTTCTACGATGGTAGTAACAAGACTCAAAATCCTCGTAGACAACACTGTTCGTGACGTTAATGCCGGGCGATCATTTCTTCTCGTGTCCAACTCGGATTTGATCGTTTTTTAATATGCACACAAGCACACGGTCCACCTGATTATAAGAGGTCACCTTGGCCTATGGACGTGTGCAACACCAGGGGTGTCACATTCGCAATGCTGACCGTGGAGGGGATGGTTTTGTGGTGGAGGAACAAAAGTATGTGATGATCCATTAGATTATCTATTTGCCAATTTTCATCCAATTGTTCAACAGTTTACGCGGGATTGAGTAACAAATATCCAAAACATCTAGGATATTCATCTAATAAAAATGCTGTCTGAAATTACTACAAAAATTACACAGTGAAATCTCGGCCTAGTGGATCAGCCATAGATCACGCTTCACATCCGTTTCCGAGCGAAAATTGAACACTAGCTATCAATAAATTGCCACCTGCCGGCGAGGCGTTGTTCGCTGCAACTAGGTCAATAGCTCTCTATATAGCCCCACTTGTAGCCTTTTCTAACACACTAACAACACTGTATGAAGGTTTTTGAGTCGAACTAAATACTTTCAAGAGCTAAAATTACTTTTTGTGTTGTGAATAGACCTCATTTGCACTGTCTTTGAAGCTTTTACGATTTGTGGAGCAAATCCTGGTATATGTGAAAGTTTGTAAGGATAGATGATGGATTGGTGCTTGTGTGCTTGCGTGCATCCGTGCATGCGTGCGTGTGTGTGCGTGTGTGCGCGTGTGTGTGCGTGTGTGTGTGTGTGTGTGTGTGTGCGCGCGCGCGTGTGTGTGTGTGTGTGTGTGTGTGTGTGTGTGTATATTACACTCTACGAAAGCCTTCATTACATCAAATGTATTAATTTAGTTCAAATTAAACGTGATCCTGTAGGAAAAGGTAGTTATTTCCTCAGTAGGAAATAACTACCTTTTCCTTTTAACTACTTTTTCAGAAGGTATACGAATAGGAATAGGTATACGAAGGTAATCGAATAGGAAATGCAAAGTTTAGCATGATATTAAAATTACCTTTGAAATATCGATAACTTCACCCTGGTTTACCGTAACTAATTCAGTTTCCCAAAGCCCGAGCGACCCTGGTCATTTATTATATCGTGGTCCAGATTTGAAAGCGCCCAAGGGACAGATATCTTCGGACCCACGCTGACGCCTGGCCGAGAGTTATCCGCAGTTTCACTTAGCAGATACGATGTAGATAAAATATCGTGCCTCGCTCCGATTTCTAAACTAAATTTCAATTTTAGAGGTCAAAAGTCTTCGTAAGTATTTATTTTCTTTTTGAGATTTATTTGAGAAAAGTTTGTGTCTGTGTGTGAGTGTGTGCGTGCGTGCGTGTGTGTGAGTGGTAGGCGACTATACCTCCATAGTACCTTCATAATTTGGTTTTAGTTGGCCCTTGTTTGAGTCCTCCCAAAAATCTTCTTTTATAGTTTAAAATAGCTGCTTTGAAATTTATTAAATCTCAGTTGAGCTAATTTATAGCACATATCCGCTATATTTAAATTATAGCGGATATATTCTTTCTGACTTAAATAAATAAATAATAAATAAATATTCTACGACATTCTACACAGCGCTCTCTAGACCCAAAGTAAGCATAGTTTAACTAGCTTGTGTTGTGGGTTCTAGAATGCTGATAAACATACTTATATACTTTTTTTTTGTAAATACATACTTATCATACATAGCAACACCCAGACGTTGAATTACTCGTATCTTAAAAACTAGCTCTAGTAAATTGCAAACGTAAGCATATTGAGCTATTTGCTCACGTACACACATCCATTCGTGGCCAACGCCTGACGTATTGTAATCTTTCACGCTCCATTGAATATTTGGCAACTGTAAATGCTTTCCTCGTATGAGGGTATTTTGATTTACTTGCCGATAACATCAGTGGCGCCCTACTTTTTTTACGAGAGGAGAGAAACATTTTTCATTGAAGACGTGTCAAGACCACACGCCAGTTGTTGATATATTGATCGAAGACGTGTGATTTATAAACGATAGACAAGTTGATTGTTCGTTTTCGAGACATGTTTTCTTTATGGTGTATGAAAGTAATGTAACTTTCATACACCACATACGAAAAACTATACACACTAGACTTTAAATTTTTTTTAAATCGGCCTAGTTGTTCCAGAGATTACCTAATTGAAACAGACAGAAAGACAGATTAAAGACATACTTCTAAAATTGCGGTTTTATTATGTATACACGCTGGTGCAGCGGTGTCTTCTGTACAAGACAAAAATCCGTTCCGGAGTGGAATACTGTTCTCATCTCTAGGATGGCTCTGCACAGTTGTACTTATTAGATGCTCTCGATAGATTGCAGCGATGACGTGCAGTCCGTATTATTGAGAGTCCTGAGATCACGAACACCCTCGAGACTCTACAGTCTGTCTGTCTGTTACTTTTTCACGCCTGAACCGCTGAACCGATTTTGATTAAATTTAGTATAGGGGTAGATTAGATTAGACCTCGAGACAAGGCTATTTTTGGTCACGATAACCGACATCCACGCGGGCGAAGTCGCGGACAAAAGCTAGTAGTATATATTTGCATTGAATAGGAAGTTCACCCCCTTTGACGTTCACTGTTCGTCTATTAATAAAAGTCTTTGACTCACCATGACAAAAGGTTTTGAAATTTCGAGCTTGACTTCAAGAACAATATAGAATTAACTCGAGCTGTCGACGGAGATGTCGGGCTGACCCAGATACCCTTCTGGAGGCACGCCGGCCATCTCGCCATGTTTATTTGATTCCACCTTCACCGACAGGGTGTTTTAGATCAGGGTTTCTCAAAGTGGGGTACGTGACGACCCACAGCCGACTACAAAAGTTGATTGACACTAAATTATTTACAAACCCTTTTTACATCTATAATATAAAAATGAATCGCAAAATGTGTTGGTAAGCGCATAACTCACCAACGGCTCTACCGATTTCACTAATTCTTTTTTTGTTGTGTTTTTTATTATCGGGAGAAGGTTCTTACGAAAAAAAAAAAAAAAACAATTGTACAGAAAATTTCAGAAAGTAACTTTTCTTTTTCTCATACAAACTTTTTCTATTATGGGAGAGAAGTTTATGTTTACGTTACGGGATTAGTATTTAGTAGTAGTAGGTAGTAGTAGGAATGGGAATGGGAATGAGAATAGGAATAGAAATGGGAATAGTAATGAGAATGGGAACGGGAACAGGAATGGGAACGGAATTGCACGCGGGTGGAAAATATGGCGGTACGAAGTTCGCCGAGACAGCTAGTTGTGTATAATTATGTAACAATAGATTGGTGTATAAGTAGTTTCATGAACCCTGTAGGATAAAGTTGATTATATTTCATGTTTTGTTTATGTTATACTATATAATTCAAAGTCCTGACTGACAGATTTTGATTTGAAAAAAAAAACAGTACTTAGGTTTTTTTTTTCTTACGGCAAATGAAGTGGTTAATTTTTTGGTCAACTTCCAGGCAATATTTTGCATTATTAGTTGACTTTACTGACTAGTACCTACTTATCTACTAGTCACTAAGGTATTCTGCCGATCCTAAGTCCATAAAAGTAGGTAGTGTGCGCGTCAGTTGATCGATGTTATCGCCCGTGAATTACGTGAACGAAGTCTTAATATTTAGTGCACTGGTGAATTTGTGATGACTATAAGTAGCTCAAGCCCCCCCTGTGAAGGATGCTCAAATGCAAATCAACGCTTTGTATAATATTGTACAAGTCATAATATTCAATCACACTTTTTAGATGGTTAAATAGTTTCCATCCGAACAAATATACAATAGCAGGTCCTCATAACCCGAATGAGGTCTGACGGGTGGATCTCCGGCTAACTCAATTAATATTTCGTGCATCTAACTGGCGTACACATCGTTGCCGGCGATGTCAGATAACGGACTCGGACAGGCCGTATTTGCATAAATGAGAAGTCCAATTAGGACACGGTATGTTGTTGTAAAATGAGGGGATTATCGCTTTGTTTGTTCAAAATGGTCTGTTTTATTTACCAAAGAAAAAGCTGATGAAGGTTGCACATGTGCAACTAGGTGACATTACTGGGGCGCGGGGGTCGGAACCTCCACGCGGTGCACCCCTGGCAACGGAGGACAAAGCTTCCTACTCGCAGAGTGCCGGCACCCAAACTAGATCTAAGTCTTGGTTTTTTTTTATTGGCAATAGGCTCGCGTTTGACCACAAGCTCGCCTGTTGGTAAGTGATGATGTTGTCGACGGTGGAGCACGCTTGCCTACAAGTAACTTATTCACTCTAGAATTGAAGACTCCCAGTTCCGGAAAGATTCAGGCAGGGCATTCAACTCTTTAGCGGTACGCACGATGAACGTACAAGTCAGACTTTTGCCGTAGGTATGTTGGATTATGACCAAAATTTGCGATAACCGACATTCACGCGGGTGGAGCCGCGGGCATTAGCTAGTTAACAATATTCACTAACTATTCTATTAATATCTCTTTAAAAGTATATGAATGTTAAAACCAGCCACCTACACTATATCACTGTCGGCGTGGCGGCCACGGCCGGAAGGCGTTCGCTGGCATGAATTATTCCCCAGATTCATTTATCCACGTTTAAACATCCGCCGGTCGTAATGTAGCTGACAGTATAATATCTAGTACAGTATAGTATTGAAATGAGTAGTTGTAATACCGAATTTACCTCTAGGAGTTAACAGAGGCTTGCTAATGAATACAGAGAACCTGCATCAGAGGATACAGAGCATCTACTAAAATGTTAACGGCAATTAACGCGATCATGGTATAGGTATATACATACCTGTGGAATGCCTGACGTTTTGATCAGGTTACACCGGCCGTGGTCACAGGCTGACTGGCTCAGCCGTGCCCTCTGTCATCAAGCCCATGAGGTAGAATATTCGTCATCCAGTTAGTATAGAATCAAAGGGATGATTTTTGGACAGTTCTGTTTTTGTTTTTGTTTTCTTTGCATTTTTTATTACTGGCAACTGGAACCGCGGTCCCAGTCGCTGGAATCCTCCTTTTTATTTCGTGTTTTTTTTTCTCTGCATATTTTTGTCGGTTTTTTATTTTATTTACAAGAACAGACTTGCCGTGTACGATTTTTTCAATCAATAACTTTTCTTCACTAAAATCTTTATCGAACTACACCTAACTACTTATACTCTGGCATTACAGTCGGTCTAGGCTGCAAGATAATTATTGTATCGACTAAAACAGGGCATTGCACTACTGCACTACTTATGCAACTTCACTAATGGCCAGTTGCTTAGCAACGAAGGCACTAACAACCATCATTTTCCCTCACTTTGTTAGATCTACCTACGAGTATAACCAAAGATACGGTAGTTTTAAGTGGATAAGATTAGGAATGAGTAGCTACATTAGTAGAAGTTTGAAAGTAGCGCTAATCACAGAAAAGTTACGAGATAATGGCTTGTTCTAGTTCGGACATGTTCGGAATAAGGAAGGCATTAAGTATGGAAGTGATGGTTATGAAGGGAAGGGAAGATCTAAGAGAGAATGGATGGACTGTATCTGTATGAAAGAGGATATAGTTGGGAAAGGTCGTGTGTGTCCTCTGATGTCACGATGGAAACGACAGTCGGAAATTTTTTGGGGTGTACAAGACTCTAACAACACCTTTGGAGCCCAAAGGAGGAAATTCCAGACTACAACTAATAATAACACCGTGGTTCCCAAATCCGAGGCGGCCATATCGAAGCCGGCAATGGCCCGGGTCAAGCCGGGATGCAAAGGAAATGCCCTATGGACCACTTTACACCCCGATGTAAAGTGAAAAGACCCTAGATGGCGCGTGGCGTGCGGTTTTAGTCGTTAAGAGACGAGCCCGACATAACCTGCTCCGCTGGGCGCGGGTGAGGGAGGTATCCATGAGGATTTCCACACGAAAAAAAAGACTTCAGCTAATAAAAAGTATAAGCTCTACTATTTTTAAAATTTCATTAAAAAGAATACTGCGCCAAAGTAACAGTTCTATTTTAGTTGGAACATAGTGAATTAGGCCAACAGAATCAGCGGGACATGCACGGCACGATTAAATTAAAGCCGCCACTCACGGCGCGATAATCCGTTAACACGATCATCGAGCCTAACGGTAGCTACTATATCGTCGGATGTACAGATATTACGACGGCAGTTCACGGAATTGCGATATGTACCGAGATTATCGGATTCATTTAGCTAATATGTGTTGCCTAATACGTCTCTCTTAGCGGCTTTTGTGTCAAATTAATACAATATTATTTGGGATCATAATTATTATGAGCCCTTTATTAGGAGCGCAGGCCTGGGGGTGGCAGGTGGAGTCGTCTGTCATTCTAGCAGAAGCAGGCCAGGGCGGGGCTACGTTGCAGACTTTTTCTCTAAGAGTCGGCGGATCAGACAGACGGTAGTCCAAAGTAAAGTTAAAGGAAAAATAAAACCAAAATATAGAAATGGGGAATGGACACTACACCCATTTTTGGATCAATCAATCATCAATCGTTAGCCCGATCTGGACGTCCCACTTTCCGTTTGCCTTGAATTGCATTTTTGGATATCTACTCGGAAAAAAAAATATTCAGATGAAAAATTTTTGTTGGTAGCCCTTAGCACACCAAGCCCTGAAATTCTTTTGTTGTAACTAAGCAATAGTTACTACAAACTTAAGAAATAGTATTTCGCAAATCAGCGGAAATTTTCCACCTGAAGAGCTTCTCCGAACTTAAACGGTTTTGAAATGAACAACTTTTTCGAAGGGAGGAAATTATTTATCGATTGAACTAACTGACGTCAACAAGCCACAAATATGGAGAAAGGGGCAGTAGCTAAATCGGCAGTGGATCTGCTAGTTCAAATCGTTTGTAATGTTGTCTTGTCATAAGTAATTACAGAATAAGGAAACCATAATAAATGTAAGTTACTTTAATATACTTTTCACATCTTTTATGTGGTAGATCAATAGTGCATCGACCTTTCGTTTTAGCCTGCTGCGTCAACAATACATATTGTTTACATAGTTATACAGGTCTTTATAAACACCATCACGCTATAATCGCATCATTTACCCTCTGTGATCCCATGGCTTTCGCGGCTCATTTATCAATCTCGAGGTCGCGGCGTAACTGACTGCCAATACATCCTGCTTCTTGTCTCAAACTGCTCAAATAGGGTCAGCTAATGGACCGTGGATAGTAAAGAGCCGTTGGTGAATTGATGGCAATTTACCTTGGAATTTATGGTACTTTATTATGAGATATACCTTGCATTACGAAAACTTCCGCTAGCTTTGATTGGTGCTTGCAATAAATGAGCTGTGAACACTGAATTTATTTATTTATTTATTTATTTAACGATAACATTATCTGTGTAACACATAGCTAAAGGTTATTAAAAGTTTTACCTGAATAATCATCAATTATTTTATTTACATAGGAAAAAATCTATCATAAAAAGTATATAAATTAAAACCACTTCAAATAATTAACCCTCGTCAAAGCACCTTTTCACGAGCTCCTCCTTGAAACAAAATTCAAGTTGGAGAAACAAATAGAAGCGTATTTGTAATGGTTAGGTTGTTTTAATTAGTTTAATCCTATTTTAATACTCTGTATACCACTGTTGTTGTCTTTATTATTGTTACAGACTCCTCAGTCTCGATGTGTCCTCGCTTGAGGACGTATACTGGCTGGAAGACTCGACGACGCGACACGTGCTGGACCCCAAGGACTTCGGCGCATGGTCGGCCGCGCGTCAGAGTCTTCCCACTGGCAAGGAGGCGCTACAAACACTTAAATCAGACCTTTGGAACGCTGTAGTGAAGACTAGCAAACACCAAGATGCATGGACTTGGGGTAAACATATAACCAGGAGAAATCTGAGAAAAGGAGATTGATATAGTGCTTAATGGATGTGTCTGATATGCAGGTAGCATGTTGGTTGTGTCAGTGTCAGTCTGTGGACTGGTGACCCTCGCGGCGATGACGCAGCCCTCCTTGACGCCTGAAGCTAAGCACTCACTGCTGCAATACGTCACCGGGAAATACTTACATGCTCCCAGTTGTAGGGTAGGTACCAAGTCAATATACTAGCTTTGTAAGCTTTAGCTTACCATAAGTACTGAAATTATTAACAATCTTAGAGATGCCAAGTATTTTAACAGACTAGAAGAGGATAAGTGTAAAGTTACCTTTTATTATACCTCCATTTGGTAGATTCTAATTAGAGTATATGCCTTTTGGGTTTATAAACATAGCAGCGCCTCAACAAGTACTTGTTGAGATTCTAATCGTTTCATTTCTGTGTCATCCATAAGGTTTTTTTATGTCGGTCGGTCAAGGTAAAAGTGATATTGGTATGTACTAACGTGGTTACAAAGAATGGCGCCCAACATGGGATTATTAATGTAATAATCCCATGTTGGGCGCCATTCCTATCAGCCTATCATAATGTGAATTAAAAATTGATTCCTTCATCTTAGGTGGAATGGGGCTGGGAGGAACCCCAGGCTGTGGGCGAGACGTTGTGCTTTACCGTCCACTGCTTTCAGCGCAACGGACAGCCATACCCGATTTGTGACACTGATGAACTTGCTGTTTCTATTTCGTATGGCACAAGGAAGGTGAGTGCTGATACTTTGGCATTAAACTCCTCGCATTATTAAAATAATATGAGGTGTCACCATGAAAAAAAGATGTTTGAACTTAGTAATTTACATAACGTTCATATTTTCAGGCGACCGCGGTTATAGAATTAGGATCTGGAGATCCGGCACAGGCGAATACAGCGCGCGTCAAGTTTACTGTCCGAACAGCCGGCATCTACATAGTCTCTATCATGATTGGTAAGATTTTCATTTTCATTTAAGTAAGTGAAATATCCTTAAAACATCTTACGAAAACAAAAAAAAAATCAATGTTGAATTTTCTTCCAGCAAACCTTAAGAAGTAGTGACCTACCCATAAATCTAAATAGCATTGTGTTTGTAGAGTATTTTAGTACGGGAGGTAGCGTTAATTCTCACAACCAATTGATAGCCGGCTGATATCCTCTACGATAATAGTTCCCTATTAATACGTAACAGAGTTCACCGTCAGTCAGTCTGGTAGTGGTGGTAAAAAAATTACGTTACGACCAATTTTATGCCGCGTAAAAATTTATGCGGTGTTTCCTGGGGCTATTTTTAACTAAGAAATAACCGTCAGCTGTGGTCCAGAGGGGGGCTGTCACTTCCAACTCCACCGCGGGTGCAGCGACTGACGGTCAATTCTGCTACCTATATATTAATAAAGAACTATTATTGTGAAGAATATCAGCCAGCTATCAATTGATAAAAAAAGTTAACGCTGCGTCCCCTACTATTGGTTGTACTATTATAGTACAACCAACAGTATAATACTGAGGCGAGTGGGTGGCGCAGGCGGCGTGTCGGTGCAGGGCGCGCCGTTCCGCAAGTGGTTCAGTGCGGGGCGCGTGGAGGCGCGGCGCTCGCGCGTGGGCCGCGCGCACCAGGCGCTCGTGTTCGCCGCCGCGCACGCGCGCGCGCTGCACGTGCACCCGCGCGATCACTACGATAACCCCGCCCCGCTGCCGCCCGCAGACCAGAACCCGCCCCGGGTGAGTCGCTTTCTTCGCCTTACAGTGTTAGTTGCGGTGAGATGGAGTCTTTGTAATAGTAGGGGAAGTAGCGTTAATTTTTTTAACAACTAACATGCTGTCACCTTCGACTCCACCGCTACCAGACTGACTGACGGTCAACTCTGTTATGTATTAATAAAGAACTATCATAGTGAAGAATATGGGCCGGTATAAAATTAATTGTGAGAATTAACGCTACCTCCCCTGCAACAATCATCCTCCAAGTCTTTGCCAACTCGATTGATGTCACTTTCTAACTACGAAATACAGAACATCGATAATTGTCGTGAACGGATCACCATCTGACCACTCACAATTCTCTCAGGTAACATCAGATTTTCAGACAAATTAGAGATAGGTAGGTACAACTACTAATCAATACCACGGATCTTCGTATGGCCACTGGGAACAACAAGTGAACATGCTCTCCAAAGCATGGAGAAACCGAAAGTGGAAAATGGTAGCATATCCTAAAACCATAACTACCTTTAAAGCAGTCTTTCCCTCGCACATCACGACAAATCCAAAAATAAAAGAACGTTTACGTACATTACTGATACCTTCAATATATCCGATGAGCCGTATTTACCGTTCTATTTCTGTTTCTTTTTCTAGAATATACTGTGTAAATAACATAACATAAACTCACGCCTATATCCCCGAAGGGGTAGGCAGAGGTGCTAGCACCCACATTTAGCCAGTTTATGTTTAGGTCCCAATGTAATTGGTGGCGAGTCTATTGCCATTAACCGGGCACTTATAAACCTGCAATAAATACACACATAACTTCGAAAAGTCATTGGTGTGTGCCATAGTGAACCTGGGATCGAACCCAAGACCTCGTCTCAGCAGTCCATTACCCAGACCACTAGGCTACTGCGGTGCTCTATACGCGGTACTATGTAAATAATGTAGTTGAAGTACCAACTTCTCCAAACAAGATGTCAATTCTTCAGGGCTTCTCCATCAAGATCAATGCTCTTGGAGGCGACATGGATGAGACAGAGCTAGCCTCGTCAGCCGTGTTCTCCTACGACACCGTGAACCAGCGCGTCATCCTTACCCTGTGCTTCGAAAAGGCTGGCGTGTACCGCGCCTCGGTCTTCTACGAAGATGTTTTGCTAAATAATGGGGAGTTCGACTGCATTGTACTCACAGGTATAAAATTGTGTGTGTGATTGTTTTTCTAGGAGACTGGTGATATGGCAGTCACGTACTAGCGTCGCAACCTCTACGTGCTTCCTCCTAGGAAGGAAGCTATTTACAACTTATTCTTTCTTATATAGCATGTAATTCTATTAATTCTGTAGTGGTTCTTGCAGTGTTGCTTTTATCAGATATCTATCTCAGAAACCTTGGTCTGAGCACCTTTCTAGGAGGAATCACCTAGAGGTTGTGATGCTGGACTGCCATAGGTGACTTAGATTGGAAAAAGTCAGTTCAGTACCGGACCTGAAACTGTGATCAGTCCCTTTCTAGAGCGTATACTCTGAGCAACTGGAGAAGTACGTCCAAAGATATTATGTATAGGACAATTTCGAATATCCAGCACGTGTTCAGGTAGCTTAGTTGGTTCTGACCAACTGAGCTAGACACTCTTCTTCAGGGGGAATATTCCCTCTGTCCCTCTGACTAGCAGAGGGCACAGTGGGGAGCGAGCGGGGGCCCGCTGCCCCCCGACGACGGTTGGATGACAGGACGGCCGCCTGTCACCCTACACCCCACCGTCAGCGAAGTGGCGCGAGCTCGCCCCAACCCCCCCTCGGGGGGTTCGAGGGGGCCATCTTAAAACCGTAGATGGCCCGGGGTCAGCTGGGGTGCGAGGGATATGCCTATTTGGTAACCTTACACCCTGGTAATTAGTCCCGAGACGGCGTGCGGTTTTAGTCGGTTCGATCCCGACATAACCAACCCTTGATGGCCGACGGGGGACCACCCCCATGGATTGGTATCCATGGGGATTTCCGCACGATAAAAAAGGGGGGAATATTCTACTATCGTGGACTGGTCGCGAGTTCAAGTCTCATCCTGCGTGTGGACTAAACCTATGACCCGTGGTGTGCGCAGCGAGTGACACGGCCACGGTGCAGCGCAACATCTCGTCCAAGCGCCACAACATCAGCTACGAGGCGCGCCTGCTCACGGGCAAGGCGCGCCGCGTGCTGTGCTGCCTCAGCCCCAAGCAGCTCACGCTCAAGGACTACATCCTCAAGTTCTTCCCCAAGAGGATCACCAGCTTCCGCCTCTGCCCCTCCACTAAGGTGACCACTCCACTACTGTCTACCCGATAACGCTATCACAAAATACGAGTAGAACACGAGATTTGTTTACAGATGTCAAATAATTTATCCTCTCTAGTAATTTCTGCACTTTGGAGCTCGGGATTCACTTGATTGATTAGTGATTTGTGGAATTTAAACCTATGTGCTAATCACATGATTTACCATCTGCTGACGATGAAGGAAAAACATCGCGAAGAAACCCACACGTCCTAGAAGAAATTCTAAGGACATATCCGATCCACCAACCCACATTAGGCCAGCGTGTGTGGTCTGTGGATTAAGGTCTAAACCCTCTCAGCTCTCTCGTTAGAGGAGAAGAGACCCGTGCCCAGCAGTGGGATATAAATACCAGGTACCTAGTGATTATTACGACAATAGTGTTGTCTAACTCCTAGAGGTAACCTGCACCAGAGTCTCCTCCATAGTTAGGTGCACAACCAACTAGCAGAGGCAGTTGACTTGGGTCTCAAAAGTACGACCCCACACTCCTAATTCAATGCAATTGTAAATAGACCAAAAAAAAACCCGCTGAGTTTCTTGCCGGTGTCTTCTCAGGTCTGGGCCGCTTTTCGAATCGGTGGTCCATTTGCTGATCTATTATTAAATATTTTTAATTTTGACGTTTTGTAAGTGCCGTATAATGGTCTATACAGAATAAATGATTTTTGACTTTGACGTGTTCCAGTTAATCCTGAAGCCCCGCGAGGGTGAGTTCACGCTGGAGGACGGCGTCCAGCCGCAGCTGGAGCTGGTGTCGGCCGAGCGCGACCTCATCGCCGCCACCTTCACGCAGCTGCTCATCGCCAACTGCGGGGGGGAGGATACCTTCAAGGTAACTGTAACCCTAAGGCGCCCTAAGCCGTAGAATATATCGGAAAATTTCGAGCATCTAGGATGGGTCCAGGTAGCTCAGTTGGTCAGAACATTCCCCCTGTAAGGGACTGGTGACGGTTCAAGTCCCGTCCTGGATGGTCATTTTTTCCGATCAGAAAATCATTGGGAAATAGTTAGCATGCAATTGCTTAATTCAAGGTAACTGTATCCTGGAGCTGGTGTCGGAAAAACGGCATATTGAATATGAGGGTGATACTTCCTGGATCTAGCTGGCCTAGTTGCACTTAACAAAGCATTGCCCTACCATTCACGAAGCCAGAAAGAGATATCTAATATAGGAGGTAGGACACGACGGTATCTCCCGTCTAAAATGGGCTGTCCCGGGGGTAGTACCTCCGCCCTACAGAACACCGCCCCATAATAACCATCGTGTTGTGTTCCCGCCGGTAAGTAGGGTAGCCAGAGCTCACTGTATCCCTCCTCTCCCCACCCCTTCCTAGCCTCCCAACCTCTTCCTAGCACTCCTCCTTCCCTTCAGTGTAGGCAGCGCGTGTGTGACACCCTTAGTATTGCCCACGTCCATAGGCCACGGTAACCGCTTCCCATAATCTATACACAATTTGAAATCTTAGATTATTGATATTGTTGTATGTGTGTTTGGCAGAACAAACAAGATTTCTTCTACAGCGAGATCCGCAAGGCGCACTCGCGGCACCCGCACGAGAAGCTGGCCATCAGGGTGCTGCGCTCCGAGCTCGTGCGGAGCAGCCTCAAGGCCACCAGACACTTCACCGTGGCCGACTGGTGCAAGAACTTCGACGTCACCTTCCAGGGAGAACAGGGTGAGGAGGACTGCCACCCTCAAATTCATGTGGAGTTGCCCTGCTTTAAATTAAATTTGGCGTGTATGTCGTCGGGAAAAAGAGTGAGAGTCCGACTTGGATTTGCTTCATTTTTAACCGACTTCCAAAAAGGAAGAGGTTGTCAATTAGACTGTATTTTTTTATGTTTGTTATTTCAGAACTTTCGGCAGGGTGAACCGATTTTGATGATTCTTTTTTATTCGATAGCTGGTACTTTTCAATGCCGTGTAGTCTCATTTGAATTTGGCCCGTTGAAGTCAGTTTTTTTTGTAAGAGTTATTGTAGAGCGTAACTTCGGTTATGTCAATCAAATCCTATTACCTTCAATACTTTTTTCAAAAAATTCAAAGATTCGATTAAGCAAACTCACGCTTGACCGATTTTTTATGATGTATTTTATACCCCCTCCCCCTCTTCTCCCCCCCCCCCCTCCTCTTTGTATTCTCATTCTATCACTGGTTCATAAATATTTTTACTGAAAAATCTTAGTAGACTGATGAGCCATCTCATGCTTGACCGATTTCTTAAATTTCTTATTTTTTTGGCCCCACACAACTGATGACTATGTACGAAATTAGAAGAAGTGAAAGGCTATCCCAGGATTGTTGCTAGTGGAAACATATATGGTTTCTGCCTACCTCATTAAGTCGTGATTGTATTTGGGATACTACAGCATAACATAACATAAACTCACGCCTATATCCCCGAAGGGGTAGGCAGAGGTGCTAGCACCCACATTTCGCCAGTTTATGTTTAGGTCCCAATGTAATAGGTGGCGAGCCTATTGCCATTAACCGGGCACTTATAAACCTGCGATAAATACACACATAACTTCGAAAAGTCATTGGTGTGTGCCATGGTGAACCTGGGATCGAACCCGAGACCTCGTCTCAGCAGTCCATTACCCAGACCACTAGGTTACCCAGGTTATTGGTTGGATACTACAGGCAAGGTGATTATGGTGACATTCGTTCATCAGGTGTGGACTGGGGCGGTGTGCGCCGCGAGTGGTTCTCCCTGCTGTGCGCTCAGCTGTTCGATTCCAAGTTTGGGCTCTTCGCCTCCTTCCACGACTCGCCTACCGGCCTCGTGCATCCGAACCCAGATCGACCACCACATTTAAAGGTAACGTTAGATTCGTAAGGTTATTTATGCCATTGGACTCTCTTAATAATTTGGTAAATATGAACATGACTGCATTTAACCCCTCAACCCGAGCAGAAGGTTCACTCCAGGGCCCTGGAGTGAACCTTCTGCTCGGGTTGGGTGGTAAACCGACCGCAAACCGATACCCTGTAGGGTACCCAGAGCTCACTGGAGGGTTTGGTACTGTCGGCGGGAAGATCAAAGTCTCCTGCGTTGTCAACAGAGTAACTCTTTCAACCATGCTCCAACTCACCCCTCTCCCATTTCACCTCCAACCCCCTTCCATTATTACATACACTTTTGGGTGCTTTAAGCTAAAGTACCGATATCCTAACGTTTCCCCGCATGTGCGGTGCAGCTGAAGCACTTCGAGCTGGCGGGCAAGCTGGTGGGCAAGTGCCTGTACGAGAGCGCGCTGGGCGGCTCCTACCGCCAGCTGGTGCGCGCGCGCCTCACGCGCTCCTTCCTCGCGCAGATCATCGGCCTGCGGGTGCACTACAAGGTACCACCACCTTACATGTCTCTCTATAATCTTTTGGTCCTTCGAGCCGGATGTAAACTAACGACCTACTTAAAACAAGATACCACTATGTTACAAGTGCCTGTACATTGTTGGTCTTTCGAGCCGGATGTAAATCAACGACCTATGAAAAGAAAGATACTGTCATGGTGCTCGTAAATTTTTGGTCTTTCGAGCTTTTATTTTTTTTTATGTCGGTCACATCAATATGACTTCACCTCGCCTAATAGTAAGCTAAAGGTAGTCTATGGAATGGAAGCCACCATTACAAACACCGATAGTGCCACAATGGTGGCACTCAGCTTGACGGCCTCATCAAATGCTTTTTCACGCCCCGCTTAAAGGACCCGGGACTGTATGAGGAAGGAAACACGTGAGCAGATAAAGAATTCCACATTTTGACGAAAAATAAAATAAAATAATGAAATATCTTATATAAAAATTTTATTTGACTAACTCAAACAGTTTTATTGTATCTGCTGTGATTTTGCAAAGATACATTGTATTAAAAAAAGGCCTTAAAAAGTATACTACACTCCTAATCCCCCAACATGGACCATGTCCTCAGTACTTCGAGCAAGACGACCCGGAGCTGTACCTGTCGAAGATCAAGTACGTGCTGGAGACAGACCTGGACTGCTCGGAGGGGGTGCCGGAGATCTACTTCTCAGAGGACGTGTACGACTCCAACGGCCGCCTGCGTGAGACTCATGACCTCGTGCCTAATGGGAGCACCATACGGGTATGTATCTGCCTATCTGCCGTTTAGGGTGTCTAAATGGGAGAACCATACGGGTATATATCTGCCTATCTACCGTTTAGGGTTCCTAGTGGCAGAACCATACGGGTATGTATTTACCTATCTGCCGTTTAGGGTTCCTAAATGGGAGAACCATACGGGTATGTATCTGCCTATGTGCCGTTTAGGGTGCCTAAAGGGAGAACCATTTGGATACGTATCTGCCTATTTACCGTTTAGGGTTCCTAAAGTGAGAACCATTTGGATACGTATCAGCTTATCTACAAATTAGGGTCCCTAATGGAAGCACATAATGAGCACGTATCCATCTCTTTTCAACACGGGTTAAGAGAATTTTTGTATTGAGAACGCAGGAGACCTTGGACCTGCTGGCAGCACAGAATCTCTACCCTACTTACCGCTGGGAATACAATGCGATGGTTATTATGGCCGCGATATTCTGTAGGGTGGATGTACTTCGCGGTACTACCCCAGTCGGACACCACAACTCGGACGAGATTTTTGCGGGTGAACTTGAAATTCTGGGAACTTGACATTTTGAGAACTTAAAATTCTGGAAACTTGACATACATTCTGGGAACTTGATATTCTGGAAACTTGACATTCTGGGAACTTGACATTCTGCGAACTTCCATTCTGGAAACTTGATATTCTGGGAACTTGACATTGTGGGAACTTGACATTCTGGGAACTTGACATTCTGGGAACTTGACATTCTGGGAACTTGACATTCTGCGAACTTCCATTCTGGAAACTTGACATTCTGGGAACTTGACATTCTGCGAACTTCCATTCTGGAAACTTGATATTCTGGGAACTTGACATTCTGGGAACTTGACATTCTGGGAACTTGACATTCTGGGAACTTGACATTCTGGAAACTTGATATTCTGGGAACTTGACATTCTGCGAACTTCCATTCTGGAAACTTGACATTCTGGGAACTTGAAATTCTGCGAACTTCCATTCTGGAAACTTGACATTCTGGGAACTTGACATTCTGCGAACTTCCATTCTGGAAACTTGACATTCTGGGAACTTGACATTCTGGGAACTTCCATTCTGGAAACTTGATATTCTGGGAACTTGACATTCTGGGAACTTGACATTCTGGGAACTTGACATTCTGGGAACTTGACATTCTGGGAACTTGATATTCTGGGAACTTGACATTCTGGGAACTTGACATTCTGGGAACTTGACATTCTGGGAACTTCCATTCTGGAAACTTGATATTCTGGGAACTTGACATTCTGGGAACTTGACATTCTGGGAACTTGACATTCTGGGAACTTGACATTCTGGGAACTTGCATTCTGTGAACTTGACATTCTAGGAACTTGATATTCTGGGAACTTGACATTCTGGGAACTTGACATTTTCAAACCGCTTGACATTTTGGGAATTCTGGAGGGATCCGTAACTGTCCGTACCTGTCTGTATGTGTGTGTGTGTGTGTGTGTTCAGGTGCGCAACAGCAGTAAGATCTCGTACCTGGACGCGCTGGCGCAGTGGCGCCTGGCGGCGCGCGTGCGGCCGGAGACGGACGTAACTGTCTGTATGTGTGTGTGTGTGTGTGTGCAGGTGCGCAACAGCAGTAAGATCTCGTACCTGGACGCGCTGGCGCAGTGGCGCCTGGCGGCGCGCGTGCGGCCGGAGACGGACGTAACTGTCTGTATGTGTGTGTGTGTGTGTGTGCAGGTGCGCAACAGCAGTAAGATCTCGTACCTGGACGCGCTGGCGCAGTGGCGCCTGGCGGCGCGCGTGCGGCCGGAGACGGACGTAACTGTCTGTATGTGTGTGTGTGTGTGTGTGCAGGTGCGCAACAGCAGTAAGATCTCGTACCTGGACGCGCTGGCGCAGTGGCGCCTGGCGGCGCGCGTGCGGCCGGAGACGGACGTAACTGTCTGTATGTGTGTGTGTGTGTGTGTGTGTGCAGGTGCGCAACAGCAGTAAGATCTCGTACCTGGACGCGCTGGCGCAGTGGCGCCTGGCGGCGCGCGTGCGGCCGGAGACGGACGTAACTGTCTGTATGTGTGTGTGTGTGTGTGTGCAGGTGCGCAACAGCAGTAAGATCTCGTACCTGGACGCGCTGGCGCAGTGGCGCCTGGCGGCGCGCGTGCGGCCGGAGACGGACGTAACTGTCTGTATGTGTGTGTGTGTGTGTGTGCAGGTGCGCAACAGCAGTAAGATCTCGTACCTGGACGCGCTGGCGCAGTGGCGCCTGGCGGCGCGCGTGCGGCCGGAGACGGACGTAACTGTCTGTATGTGTGTGTGTGTGTGTGTGTGTGCAGGTGCGCAACAGCAGTAAGATCTCGTACCTGGACGCGCTGGCGCAGTGGCGCCTGGCGGCGCGCGTGCGGCCGGAGACGGACGTAACTGTCTGTATGTGTGTGTGTGTGTGTGTGCAGGTGCGCAACAGCAGTAAGATCTCGTACCTGGACGCGCTGGCGCAGTGGCGCCTGGCGGCGCGCGTGCGGCCGGAGACGGACGTAACTGTCTGTATGTGTGTGTGTGTGTGTGTGCAGGTGCGCAACAGCAGTAAGATCTCGTACCTGGACGCGCTGGCGCAGTGGCGCCTGGCGGCGCGCGTGCGGCCGGAGACGGACGTAACTGTCTGTATGTGTGTGTGTGTGTGTGTGCAGGTGCGCAACAGCAGTAAGATCTCGTACCTGGACGCGCTGGCGCAGTGGCGCCTGGCGGCGCGCGTGCGGCCGGAGACGGACGTAACTGTCTGTATGTGTGTGTGTGTGTGTGTGCAGGTGCGCAACAGCAGTAAGATCTCGTACCTGGACGCGCTGGCGCAGTGGCGCCTGGCGGCGCGCGTGCGGCCGGAGACGGACGTAACTGTCTGTATGTGTGTGTGTGTGTGTGTGCAGGTGCGCAACAGCAGTAAGATCTCGTACCTGGACGCGCTGGCGCAGTGGCGCCTGGCGGCGCGCGTGCGGCCGGAGACGGACGTAACTGTCTGTATGTGTGTGTGTGTGTGTGTGCAGGTGCGCAACAGCAGTAAGATCTCGTACCTGGACGCGCTGGCGCAGTGGCGCCTGGCGGCGCGCGTGCGGCCGGAGACGGACGTAACTGTCTGTATGTGTGTGTGTGTGTGTGTGCAGGTGCGCAACAGCAGTAAGATCTCGTACCTGGACGCGCTGGCGCAGTGGCGCCTGGCGGCGCGCGTGCGGCCGGAGACGGACGTAACTGTCTGTATGTGTGTGTGTGTGTGTGTGTGTGCAGGTGCGCAACAGCAGTAAGATCTCGTACCTGGACGCGCTGGCGCAGTGGCGCCTGGCGGCGCGCGTGCGGCCGGAGACGGACGTAACTGTCTGTATGTGTGTGTGTGTGTGTGTGCAGGTGCGCAACAGCAGTAAGATCTCGTACCTGGACGCGCTGGCGCAGTGGCGCCTGGCGGCGCGCGTGCGGCCGGAGACGGACGTAACTGTCTGTATGTGTGTGTGTGTGTGTGTGCAGGTGCGCAACAGCAGTAAGATCTCGTACCTGGACGCGCTGGCGCAGTGGCGCCTGGCGGCGCGCGTGCGGCCGGAGACGGACGTAACTGTCTGTATGTGTGTGTGTGTGTGTGTGCAGGTGCGCAACAGCAGTAAGATCTCGTACCTGGACGCGCTGGCGCAGTGGCGCCTGGCGGCGCGCGTGCGGCCGGAGACGGACGTAACTGTCTGTATGTGTGTGTGTGTGTGTGTGCAGGTGCGCAACAGCAGTAAGATCTCGTACCTGGACGCGCTGGCGCAGTGGCGCCTGGCGGCGCGCGTGCGGCCGGAGACGGACGTAACTGTCTGTATGTGTGTGTGTGTGTGTGTGCAGGTGCGCAACAGCAGTAAGATCTCGTACCTGGACGCGCTGGCGCAGTGGCGCCTGGCGGCGCGCGTGCGGCCGGAGACGGACGTAACTGTCTGTATGTGTGTGTGTGTGTGTGTGCAGGTGCGCAACAGCAGTAAGATCTCGTACCTGGACGCGCTGGCGCAGTGGCGCCTGGCGGCGCGCGTGCGGCCGGAGACGGACGTAACTGTCTGTATGTGTGTGTGTGTGTGTGTGCAGGTGCGCAACAGCAGTAAGATCTCGTACCTGGACGCGCTGGCGCAGTGGCGCCTGGCGGCGCGCGTGCGGCCGGAGACGGACGTAACTGTCTGTATGTGTGTGTGTGTGTGTGTGCAGGTGCGCAACAGCAGTAAGATCTCGTACCTGGACGCGCTGGCGCAGTGGCGCCTGGCGGCGCGCGTGCGGCCGGAGACGGACGTAACTGTCTGTATGTGTGTGTGTGTGTGTGTGTGTGTGTGCAGGTGCGCAACAGCAGTAAGATCTCGTACCTGGACGCGCTGGCGCAGTGGCGCCTGGCGGCGCGCGTGCGGCCGGAGACGGACGTAACTGTCTGTATGTGTGTGTGTGTGTGTGTGCAGGTGCGCAACAGCAGTAAGATCTCGTACCTGGACGCGCTGGCGCAGTGGCGCCTGGCGGCGCGCGTGCGGCCGGAGACGGACGTAACTGTCTGTATGTGTGTGTGTGTGTGTGTGCAGGTGCGCAACAGCAGTAAGATCTCGTACCTGGACGCGCTGGCGCAGTGGCGCCTGGCGGCGCGCGTGCGGCCGGAGACGGACGTAACTGTCTGTATGTGTGTGTGTGTGTGTGTGCAGGTGCGCAACAGCAGTAAGATCTCGTACCTGGACGCGCTGGCGCAGTGGCGCCTGGCGGCGCGCGTGCGGCCGGAGACGGACGTAACTGTCTGTATGTGTGTGTGTGTGTGTGTGCAGGTGCGCAACAGCAGTAAGATCTCGTACCTGGACGCGCTGGCGCAGTGGCGCCTGGCGGCGCGCGTGCGGCCGGAGACGGACGTAACTGTCTGTATGTGTGTGTGTGTGTGTGTGCAGGTGCGCAACAGCAGTAAGATCTCGTACCTGGACGCGCTGGCGCAGTGGCGCCTGGCGGCGCGCGTGCGGCCGGAGACGGACGTAACTGTCTGTATGTGTGTGTGTGTGTGTGTGTGCAGGTGCGCAACAGCAGTAAGATCTCGTACCTGGACGCGCTGGCGCAGTGGCGCCTGGCGGCGCGCGTGCGGCCGGAGACGGACGTAACTGTCTGTATGTGTGTGTGTGTGTGTGTGCAGGTGCGCAACAGCAGTAAGATCTCGTACCTGGACGCGCTGGCGCAGTGGCGCCTGGCGGCGCGCGTGCGGCCGGAGACGGACGTAACTGTCTGTATGTGTGTGTGTGTGTGTGTGCAGGTGCGCAACAGCAGTAAGATCTCGTACCTGGACGCGCTGGCGCAGTGGCGCCTGGCGGCGCGCGTGCGGCCGGAGACGGACGTAACTGTCTGTATGTGTGTGTGTGTGTGTGTGCAGGTGCGCAACAGCAGTAAGATCTCGTACCTGGACGCGCTGGCGCAGTGGCGCCTGGCGGCGCGCGTGCGGCCGGAGACGGACGTAACTGTCTGTATGTGTGTGTGTGTGTGTGTGCAGGTGCGCAACAGCAGAAGATCTCGTACCTGGACGCGCTGGCGCAGTGGCGCCCTGGCGGCGCGCGTGCGGCCGGAGACGGACGTAACTGTCTGTATGTGTGTGTGTGTGTGTGTGCAGGTGCGCAACAGCAGTAAGATCTCGTACCTGGACGCGCTGGCGCAGTGGCGCCTGGCGGCGCGCGTGCGGCCGGAGACGGACGTAACTGTCTGTATGTGTGTGTGTGTGTGTGTGCAGGTGCGCAACAGCAGTAAGATCTCGTACCTGGACGCGCTGGCGCAGTGGCGCCTGGCGGCGCGCGTGCGGCCGGAGACGGACGTAACTGTCTGTATGTGTGTGTGTGTGTGTGTGCAGGTGCGCAACAGCAGTAAGATCTCGTACCTGGACGCGCTGGCGCAGTGGCGCCTGGCGGCGCGCGTGCGGCCGGAGACGGACGTAACTGTCTGTATGTGTGTGTGTGTGTGTGTGCAGGTGCGCAACAGCAGTAAGATCTCGTACCTGGACGCGCTGGCGCAGTGGCGCCTGGCGGCGCGCGTGCGGCCGGAGACGGACGTAACTGTCTGTATGTGTGTGTGTGTGTGTGTGCAGGTGCGCAACAGCAGTAAGATCTCGTACCTGGACGCGCTGGCGCAGTGGCGCCTGGCGGCGCGCGTGCGGCCGGAGACGGACGTAACTGTCTGTATGTGTGTGTGTGTGTGTGTGTGCAGGTGCGCAACAGCAGTAAGATCTCGTACCTGGACGCGCTGGCGCAGTGGCGCCTGGCGGCGCGCGTGCGGCCGGAGACGGACGTAACTGTCTGTATGTGTGTGTGTGTGTGTGTGCAGGTGCGCAACAGCAGTAAGATCTCGTACCTGGACGCGCTGGCGCAGTGGCGCCTGGCGGCGCGCGTGCGGCCGGAGACGGACGTAACTGTCTGTATGTGTGTGTGTGTGTGTGTGTGCAGGTGCGCAACAGCAGTAAGATCTCGTACCTGGACGCGCTGGCGCAGTGGCGCCTGGCGGCGCGCGTGCGGCCGGAGACGGACGTAACTGTCTGTATGTGTGTGTGTGTGTGTGTGCAGGTGCGCAACAGCAGTAAGATCTCGTACCTGGACGCGCTGGCGCAGTGGCGCCTGGCGGCGCGCGTGCGGCCGGAGACGGACGTAACTGTCTGTATGTGTGTGTGTGTGTGTGTGCAGGTGCGCAACAGCAGTAAGATCTCGTACCTGGACGCGCTGGCGCAGTGGCGCCTGGCGGCGCGCGTGCGGCCGGAGACGGACGTAACTGTCTGTATGTGTGTGTGTGTGTGTGTGCAGGTGCGCAACAGCAGTAAGATCTCGTACCTGGACGCGCTGGCGCAGTGGCGCCTGGCGGCGCGCGTGCGGCCGGAGACGGACGTAACTGTCTGTATGTGTGTGTGTGTGTGTGTGTGCAGGTGCGCAACAGCAGTAAGATCTCGTACCTGGACGCGCTGGCGCAGTGGCGCCTGGCGGCGCGCGTGCGGCCGGAGACGGACGTAACTGTCTGTATGTGTGTGTGTGTGTGTGTGCAGGTGCGCAACAGCAGTAAGATCTCGTACCTGGACGCGCTGGCGCAGTGGCGCCTGGCGGCGCGCGTGCGGCCGGAGACGGACGTAACTGTCTGTATGTGTGTGTGTGTGTGTGTGCAGGTGCGCAACAGCAGTAAGATCTCGTACCTGGACGCGCTGGCGCAGTGGCGCCTGGCGGCGCGCGTGCGGCCGGAGACGGACGTAACTGTCTGTATGTGTGTGTGTGTGTGTGTGCAGGTGCGCAACAGCAGTAAGATCTCGTACCTGGACGCGCTGGCGCAGTGGCGCCTGGCGGCGCGCGTGCGGCCGGAGACGGACGTAACTGTCTGTATGTGTGTGTGTGTGTGTGTGCAGGTGCGCAACAGCAGTAAGATCTCGTACCTGGACGCGCTGGCGCAGTGGCGCCTGGCGGCGCGCGTGCGGCCGGAGACGGACGTAACTGTCTGTATGTGTGTGTGTGTGTGTGTGCAGGTGCGCAACAGCAGTAAGATCTCGTACCTGGACGCGCTGGCGCAGTGGCGCCTGGCGGCGCGCGTGCGGCCGGAGACGGACGTAACTGTCTGTATGTGTGTGTGTGTGTGTGTGCAGGTGCGCAACAGCAGTAAGATCTCGTACCTGGACGCGCTGGCGCAGTGGCGCCTGGCGGCGCGCGTGCGGCCGGAGACGGACGTAACTGTCTGTATGTGTGTGTGTGTGTGTGTGCAGGTGCGCAACAGCAGTAAGATCTCGTACCTGGACGCGCTGGCGCAGTGGCGCCTGGCGGCGCGCGTGCGGCCGGAGACGGACGTAACTGTCTGTATGTGTGTGTGTGTGTGTGTGCAGGTGCGCAACAGCAGTAAGATCTCGTACCTGGACGCGCTGGCGCAGTGGCGCCTGGCGGCGCGCGTGCGGCCGGAGACGGACGTAACTGTCTGTATGTGTGTGTGTGTGTGTGTGCAGGTGCGCAACAGCAGTAAGATCTCGTACCTGGACGCGCTGGCGCAGTGGCGCCTGGCGGCGCGCGTGCGGCCGGAGACGGACGTAACTGTCTGTATGTGTGTGTGTGTGTGTGTGCAGGTGCGCAACAGCAGTAAGATCTCGTACCTGGACGCGCTGGCGCAGTGGCGCCTGGCGGCGCGCGTGCGGCCGGAGACGGACGTAACTGTCTGTATGTGTGTGTGTGTGTGTGTGCAGGTGCGCAACAGCAGTAAGATCTCGTACCTGGACGCGCTGGCGCAGTGGCGCCTGGCGGCGCGCGTGCGGCCGGAGACGGACGTAACTGTCTGTATGTGTGTGTGTGTGTGTGTGCAGGTGCGCAACAGCAGTAAGATCTCGTACCTGGACGCGCTGGCGCAGTGGCGCCTGGCGGCGCGCGTGCGGCCGGAGACGGACGTAACTGTCTGTATGTGTGTGTGTGTGTGTGTGCAGGTGCGCAACAGCAGTAAGATCTCGTACCTGGACGCGCTGGCGCAGTGGCGCCTGGCGGCGCGCGTGCGGCCGGAGACGGACGTAACTGTCTGTATGTGTGTGTGTGTGTGTGTGCAGGTGCGCAACAGCAGTAAGATCTCGTACCTGGACGCGCTGGCGCAGTGGCGCCTGGCGGCGCGCGTGCGGCCGGAGACGGACGTAACTGTCTGTATGTGTGTGTGTGTGTGTGTGCAGGTGCGCAACAGCAGTAAGATCTCGTACCTGGACGCGCTGGCGCAGTGGCGCCTGGCGGCGCGCGTGCGGCCGGAGACGGACGTAACTGTCTGTATGTGTGTGTGTGTGTGTGTGCAGGTGCGCAACAGCAGTAAGATCTCGTACCTGGACGCGCTGGCGCAGTGGCGCCTGGCGGCGCGCGTGCGGCCGGAGACGGACGTAACTGTCTGTATGTGTGTGTGTGTGTGTGTGCAGGTGCGCAACAGCAGTAAGATCTCGTACCTGGACGCGCTGGCGCAGTGGCGCCTGGCGGCGCGCGTGCGGCCGGAGACGGACGTAACTGTCTGTATGTGTGTGTGTGTGTGTGTGCAGGTGCGCAACAGCAGTAAGATCTCGTACCTGGACGCGCTGGCGCAGTGGCGCCTGGCGGCGCGCGTGCGGCCGGAGACGGACGTAACTGTCTGTATGTGTGTGTGTGTGTGTGTGCAGGTGCGCAACAGCAGTAAGATCTCGTACCTGGACGCGCTGGCGCAGTGGCGCCTGGCGGCGCGCGTGCGGCCGGAGACGGACGTAACTGTCTGTATGTGTGTGTGTGTGTGTGTGCAGGTGCGCAACAGCAGTAAGATCTCGTACCTGGACGCGCTGGCGCAGTGGCGCCTGGCGGCGCGCGTGCGGCCGGAGACGGACGTAACTGTCTGTATGTGTGTGTGTGTGTGTGTGTGCAGGTGCGCAACAGCAGTAAGATCTCGTACCTGGACGCGCTGGCGCAGTGGCGCCTGGCGGCGCGCGTGCGGCCGGAGACGGACGTAACTGTCTGTATGTGTGTGTGTGTGTGTGTGCAGGTGCGCAACAGCAGTAAGATCTCGTACCTGGACGCGCTGGCGCAGTGGCGCCTGGCGGCGCGCGTGCGGCCGGAGACGGACGTAACTGTCTGTATGTGTGTGTGTGTGTGTGTGCAGGTGCGCAACAGCAGTAAGATCTCGTACCTGGACGCGCTGGCGCAGTGGCGCCTGGCGGCGCGCGTGCGGCCGGAGACGGACGTAACTGTCTGTATGTGTGTGTGTGTGTGTGTGCAGGTGCGCAACAGCAGTAAGATCTCGTACCTGGACGCGCTGGCGCAGTGGCGCCTGGCGGCGCGCGTGCGGCCGGAGACGGACGTAACTGTCTGTATGTGTGTGTGTGTGTGTGTGCAGGTGCGCAACAGCAGTAAGATCTCGTACCTGGACGCGCTGGCGCAGTGGCGCCTGGCGGCGCGCGTGCGGCCGGAGACGGACGTAACTGTCTGTATGTGTGTGTGTGTGTGTGTGCAGGTGCGCAACAGCAGTAAGATCTCGTACCTGGACGCGCTGGCGCAGTGGCGCCTGGCGGCGCGCGTGCGGCCGGAGACGGACGTAACTGTCTGTATGTGTGTGTGTGTGTGTGTGCAGGTGCGCAACAGCAGTAAGATCTCGTACCTGGACGCGCTGGCGCAGTGGCGCCTGGCGGCGCGCGTGCGGCCGGAGACGGACGTAACTGTCTGTATGTGTGTGTGTGTGTGTGTGCAGGTGCGCAACAGCAGTAAGATCTCGTACCTGGACGCGCTGGCGCAGTGGCGCCTGGCGGCGCGCGTGCGGCCGGAGACGGACGTAACTGTCTGTATGTGTGTGTGTGTGTGTGTGCAGGTGCGCAACAGCAGTAAGATCTCGTACCTGGACGCGCTGGCGCAGTGGCGCCTGGCGGCGCGCGTGCGGCCGGAGACGGACGTAACTGTCTGTATGTGTGTGTGTGTGTGTGTGCAGGTGCGCAACAGCAGTAAGATCTCGTACCTGGACGCGCTGGCGCAGTGGCGCCTGGCGGCGCGCGTGCGGCCGGAGACGGACGTAACTGTCTGTATGTGTGTGTGTGTGTGTGTGCAGGTGCGCAACAGCAGTAAGATCTCGTACCTGGACGCGCTGGCGCAGTGGCGCCTGGCGGCGCGCGTGCGGCCGGAGACGGACGTAACTGTCTGTATGTGTGTGTGTGTGTGTGTGCAGGTGCGCAACAGCAGTAAGATCTCGTACCTGGACGCGCTGGCGCAGTGGCGCCTGGCGGCGCGCGTGCGGCCGGAGACGGACGTAACTGTCTGTATGTGTGTGTGTGTGTGTGTGCAGGTGCGCAACAGCAGTAAGATCTCGTACCTGGACGCGCTGGCGCAGTGGCGCCTGGCGGCGCGCGTGCGGCCGGAGACGGACGTAACTGTCTGTATGTGTGTGTGTGTGTGTGTGTGCAGGTGCGCAACAGCAGTAAGATCTCGTACCTGGACGCGCTGGCGCAGTGGCGCCTGGCGGCGCGCGTGCGGCCGGAGACGGACGTAACTGTCTGTATGTGTGTGTGTGTGTGTGTGTGCAGGTGCGCAACAGCAGTAAGATCTCGTACCTGGACGCGCTGGCGCAGTGGCGCCTGGCGGCGCGCGTGCGGCCGGAGACGGACGTAACTGTCTGTATGTGTGTGTGTGTGTGTGTGCAGGTGCGCAACAGCAGTAAGATCTCGTACCTGGACGCGCTGGCGCAGTGGCGCCTGGCGGCGCGCGTGCGGCCGGAGACGGACGTAACTGTCTGTATGTGTGTGTGTGTGTGTGTGCAGGTGCGCAACAGCAGTAAGATCTCGTACCTGGACGCGCTGGCGCAGTGGCGCCTGGCGGCGCGCGTGCGGCCGGAGACGGACGTAACTGTCTGTATGTGTGTGTGTGTGTGTGTGCAGGTGCGCAACAGCAGTAAGATCTCGTACCTGGACGCGCTGGCGCAGTGGCGCCTGGCGGCGCGCGTGCGGCCGGAGACGGACGTAACTGTCTGTATGTGTGTGTGTGTGTGTGTGCAGGTGCGCAACAGCAGTAAGATCTCGTACCTGGACGCGCTGGCGCAGTGGCGCCTGGCGGCGCGCGTGCGGCCGGAGACGGACGTAACTGTCTGTATGTGTGTGTGTGTGTGTGTGCAGGTGCGCAACAGCAGTAAGATCTCGTACCTGGACGCGCTGGCGCAGTGGCGCCTGGCGGCGCGCGTGCGGCCGGAGACGGACGTAACTGTCTGTATGTGTGTGTGTGTGTGTGTGCAGGTGCGCAACAGCAGTAAGATCTCGTACCTGGACGCGCTGGCGCAGTGGCGCCTGGCGGCGCGCGTGCGGCCGGAGACGGACGTAACTGTCTGTATGTGTGTGTGTGTGTGTGTGCAGGTGCGCAACAGCAGTAAGATCTCGTACCTGGACGCGCTGGCGCAGTGGCGCCTGGCGGCGCGCGTGCGGCCGGAGACGGACGTAACTGTCTGTATGTGTGTGTGTGTGTGTGTGCAGGTGCGCAACAGCAGTAAGATCTCGTACCTGGACGCGCTGGCGCAGTGGCGCCTGGCGGCGCGCGTGCGGCCGGAGACGGACGTAACTGTCTGTATGTGTGTGTGTGTGTGTGTGCAGGTGCGCAACAGCAGTAAGATCTCGTACCTGGACGCGCTGGCGCAGTGGCGCCTGGCGGCGCGCGTGCGGCCGGAGACGGACGTAACTGTCTGTATGTGTGTGTGTGTGTGTGTGCAGGTGCGCAACAGCAGTAAGATCTCGTACCTGGACGCGCTGGCGCAGTGGCGCCTGGCGGCGCGCGTGCGGCCGGAGACGGACGTAACTGTCTGTATGTGTGTGTGTGTGTGTGTGCAGGTGCGCAACAGCAGTAAGATCTCGTACCTGGACGCGCTGGCGCAGTGGCGCCTGGCGGCGCGCGTGCGGCCGGAGACGGACGTAACTGTCTGTATGTGTGTGTGTGTGTGTGTGCAGGTGCGCAACAGCAGTAAGATCTCGTACCTGGACGCGCTGGCGCAGTGGCGCCTGGCGGCGCGCGTGCGGCCGGAGACGGACGCCTTCCTGCGCGGCCTCACGCTGCTCGTGCCCGACAACCTGCTCGCTATCTTCGACGAGAACGAGCTCGAGGTACCACACCGCTCTAGATATGATATAACTTTTGGTTTAGCTCTCCAACTAAATTTACAAACCAAAAATACCAACTTAATTAATCTGAAGATAATTGTCTGAGAATAATCCTTGCACCATATCCTTAGTAACCAGGTGGTCCGGAAGTAAGAGTTGGCTGTCGAATGACATTATGATAGACTACCTCAGTTAATTATTTAAAAATAAACTGGATTACTGCTTACGGACATACAAAATCAACACTGTTAAATAGGCATATCAGCTTTAAGCCGCTCGCCTATAATTAAATAATAATAAACTCATTATTATGCAAACATTTAATTTCCAAGTCGCTAAAATGTTTAAACAAATGACACGTGTTTACGTAGGTAACCATTTTTTGATTTTAAATTTCTTTCCATATAAAGATAATTCCCCAGTCAGGTGTTGTATCACCGATGTTGACATGTCCCCAGTTGCTAGTATGCGGCACGGGCGAAGTGTCGGTAGCGGACTGGAGGGCGCACGCTCTGGTGTCGGGGTCGGGGCGCGACTGGGAGCGCCTGCTGAGCTGGTTCTGGGCCGCACTCGCCAACTTTAGTACCGAGGAGCGAGCTCGTCTGCTGCAGTTCACCACCGGCTGCTCGCAACTACCCTCGGGAGGGTTCCAGGTATGCACAACTGCATAATATGCTCTTAATTTATCAGTTTTCCTAAAATGTATGGGCATCTACCGGAATTGTTCACATTTATGATTATTGCCCCGCTCCCTTGGGCAGTAGCGTGATGATATTCAGCCTATGACAATCACGGATAATGTGGCTTATTATGTAACAAATAGTAGGTAGCAATTTTTAATCACTGTCTCGATGCTAAGTGAGGCAGGTAACCAGCCATTCTGACGGACACATCATAGTCTTTCTGTACGGGCCAACCGTGAAGATTCATATACTCAACAGCAAATTAGTGGTTAATCCGCATCAATCATCATACATTGCACATAATGCTCACAGTTCACACATACGGTCGACGCCTACTCACTATCAGCATCATTTAGTATATCTAAGTATCAATCATATCAATTATATATTTTATATCAAATAGCATATTACTCATTAATTTACTTTCTATCATTCGATGTTTCGTATATCGTTTTGGTCCTTTGAGCCGGTCTATGGGTCATATCCTGTTCGAAGGACCAAAATGTACGAAACACCAGATGATAGAGATTTTTTGCGGTTGGTCCGTACACTTTTAATGATTTTGGATTCCTTTTACATATAAATGTGGAAGGTCCATAGATGCCAAGATATCTAGGTTTACATAATTATATATATTACTATCGACAGGAGCTGAACCCGCGCTTCCAGATCACAGCGGCGCCGGTGTTCGGCGCTTTGCCCACAGCGCATACATGCTTCAACCAGCTGTGCTTGCCTGACTACGACAGTTATGAACAGCTCGTACACGCGTTGCTCTGGGCCATTAACGAGGGGGGCGAGGGTTTCGGCATGATCTAGGTCCAACCACATGTATCTCTCCTTAAAGAGATTGAAGAGGAATGGATAGGAGGAAGCACACGTCGTGTCGTTCCAGTGTTTGACTCCAATGAGCAATTTGATAAAGGTACATGCTCTATTCACTCCACGGAAACATTTATAGTGCAAGTGATGGCTATTGGCAGCCCCTTGCCTATATAACATTGATTTTACATTTTACAAACACGTAAAATGTAAAATCAATCTTATTTGAGTGTAATAAAACACTTTCTGCTATGATCTCCAAGGCGTTATGGTAACGTTTAGTTAAACAACTTATTATTATATTAGTTTATACTATATTGTACTTATTTGTCTTCTAGTCTGATTGACGTAAAAATATAAAATGATTCAACAACCAACAAAGAATATTTAAAAAAATATGACAGATTTAAAAAAAATTGAGCAGATTAGATAAAAGTTAACACTTATCGTAAATTGTATCAGTATGAAGAACCGATAAAAATAAGTTACAAAAATGAATGCTTAACTGAGTCAACTTGATTGCGTTTAAGTTGACTAAACTGAGTGTTCGCGTTTTGTTCACTGAAGTTATTTTTAATTTGGTGAAATCTGACTCAAATAACAACAGTATGAACTCGCTTTCTGTCACAACTACAAACAATTCTATATCTAAGTTAGTATTGTTAATAAACGCCTTTGTGTAATTATCATCATAATATTAATGTTTGGAGCAAAACACAAGCTAGTCATAACTACGTCATATCGTCGTGTCATACGACAAAACGTTTCGGTTAATATGAACGGAATCCTGCCAAAGAGAAGCCATCTACATGGAATTGATAAACGTATGACAATAACGACTTACTTAACACCTATGATTATTGTCACTGTTACGTAAAGTTAAGTTTAAGTGACAAAATATAAATTTGAAAATTAAAATTTGTAAGTTTAAAATTTAAATTTGGATGATGTGATGCAATATGAACAAACGCTTTTATAATACAATGACATAACTCAAAATGTCATGGTATTGCCAAGGAAAATTGTGCAAAAGTACGTTATATAAATGTTTAAAGAAAAAATGTGCGAAAATTAAAATATTTGAGTACAACATAATGTGCAGACAAAATGCTTCGATATGTAAGCAACAAGCAAATTGTATTATAATTTAATCAATTTAAAAACTTAAGTAATTTTAAACTTAACGGTTCAAGTATTTGAATTGGTTTGATTACTAATTTAAAATCAAGTAGGTAGAGGCAAAACATAGGTAGATATTCTATGATTAAATGTAGATCTGATTTTAAAATAGTAACACTTTTAGTGAAACTAAATGCCCGAGGCTCGTATTCTGTAAAATTATTTCTCAAAAAGCATTTAAATGTATTATTAAAGTAGACTTAACGAAACTTGAACACAAATATCATTTTAACCGAGTGATTCGTCTAATTTTATATTAATTTAGCGATAATGTCCGAGTTGTACGGTTTTTTTTAAAGAGGCCTTTACCTATACCTTTGGTAAAGATGGTATGTTGCAAAGATTTCTACGATAGGTATATATTGTATGTATATATTTAAAGAAATGATTATTTTGATATATCACACCCAGAGTGTGATCTTTCTTTTATTTTTATAGGAGAATCAAAGTGAACTAAATTGATATTTGTGTTTAACTATGCGACGACGGTTTCTGAACTATTATTTATTTAATAACTATCGCTGCTATTTATTTAATAATTGTTTTAATTTTAATAAATACTTATAAAGTAATATTACTATTATCTGAAAGAAACGAACCCCTTTCTCTAGAGAGGTGATGTAGCCTAAATTATATCTTAAATTATTTTTTACTAATACACTATCTATAATTTTTATTTCTATAAAAGACATCAAGTCTATAAAATTACATTATATTTTTTGTCCTACATGCACAAAATACGTAAATTATGTATAAGTATACTACAGCCAGTACATATCTCACCGCTAAATAACACATTTTAAAAATAAAAAGTTTTCGTAAACTATTATACTTATTAACAATTAATATTTTTAGACGGTAGACATTTATATGTTTTGGCCTAAACTGTAAACTATAACTCCACTGAGAACTCCATGTTGCATTTTAACAATTAATTAATTAATAAATATAACAATATAAAATTATTAAAATAAATAAGTGAATGTATACTTCTATGTGTGATCGTAATTGAATATAAACATATTTTACGCTAAAATAAGTGAACAGCGTGGTATCAACATGAAATGTAGAATGTTTACGTACTATTTGTTTTTCGACTTTTCGATGCAATAATTAAATGCAATAATAATACTTTTATTATTATTGCATTTATTTGTAAAACGTTAAAAATAACGTAACAATACGTTATTTTTTACAATTTAGAGAATGTCATATAGATATTTTAATATAACTCATTTCATTTAGCGTAAATAATGCTGTTGATTATATAGTAGATGAAAATGTTAGTGTTCAATGTGTATGTATATGGTATTATTTCGATTTGTGATGTTTTACACTAGCTGCTAAGTTCAACATCTATCATCATTGTTCTAGTCAAGTAATACTAAGATAAATTGGAACGCAAATTGCGCAACACTTGGGAGTGGCTACCTTATTTTTTCGACTTAGTTCTTTCTTGCATTTAAACTTACATGAATGCAACAGTCATAATGGTCGCTCTCCGCCTTTCCGTTTTCACATAGCAAATGTCTAGCTTAAATTTATTTGCATATCTTGTAGCGCCATATTTATCAAAATTAAAGTATTAAATATAACGATTTTTTTAGTTACCTAACTTCGCGATTACGTCAGTATTTCTTTAACATCTCATAATGTCACTGTTTTTGTAACGTTCTTGCAATGTCACTCGTTTCTGATTTTGTAATTATTAACGGCGGATATTTCGAATACAATAACATCTTAATCACAAAATCAACATTTATTTGACCTGCAATAAAATCGTATTGGTAAATATGGCACTTTATAGCTTAACAACCTACTAGTGAGTTCAATGGATATAGACAAGTAATAATTACCTACCTATGTAATTTATCGATAGATACTTGTTGTAAATATTTATTTCAAATTGTAGCTACATTGGGCTTATGAAAGACATTACAGCCCGCAAGCAATGTAGGTATTCTATGTAAATACTACTAGACAAGCTGTTTATTTAGAACGAACATTTTGTCACGGTTCCTGGGTGAAAACTATAATTAACAGAAATTAATTTTGAAATCAAATTTTGTGATGACATCTGTATGCCTACGAAAAAAAAATTGGGTGGGGCATGGTCGCGGTCTTTTTTGTTCCGTATAGCGTAATTTAGTAGTAACTACGTATACCTACAATGGAATCATCGTCTCAAAGGGCACTTTCTAATGGGAAATGGGCAGATATTTACTATAGAATGGGGAATATCGCTAATTGCCTTGTACGACATACCTACAGGAGTTCCTAGCTCTTGTATTTTACTTTGCCCAGGTCCCAGCTTTAAGCTAATTATGGCGTGTGTGCCATAAGCCCAGCCAACCTACATGTTAACTTTAGTGCGGGGGCGGGACGCGCTAAGCACTTAAACTAATGACGTCACACTAGCTTTAGTGATAATGCTCACCGTAAACAAAACCGTTTTCAATTGCAATCTTTCCGAAATGTAGACGAACAAATTGTGATATCTAACATCCTCTCAAATCTGTGATTGGTTATAAATTTTGTAGATGTTAGAATACTAGTCAAGATGTTATTATCATTACCTATCAACCTAAACATAATGATCAATAATGCATTCCGAACAAATCCTAGAGTGAGCACATACCATTTTCCAAAAAGACTACATCTCAAAATGACCACATCCACTTCTTAAAAAAAGCCTTGTGTTCACTTTTGTTGTCGATTTTACGTAACATGCGGGACTTAATGTTTGTAGTCTACCAAGTTTTAATTGATAATAACTTATCTGAAGCATAGTTTTTTTATAACTTAGGTTAACCCTCTAGTTATTTTAATAATTTTATCATAATTAATCTCGTCCGACGTGCAATGTGTGAAAATAATAAAAACTGTCTTCAAATCGGTACTTAGTTGCACTGTGTAATAATGACTCAATTTAAAATAACAGTTAATTGATGTGGGATTACCACCAGCTGTCGCTGCCGTGACTACTGACGAACCTAGGGTGCATCTCACTATGGGGTGCATGGCAGGTCCTATTATTGTGTGCAATGGATTTCCAATGAAATGTAGGCTGTATACTATTATTAAATTTTATATTGGACTTCCGTCATGTAACGCTCAATTAGATCTGCTGTTATTGCATTCAAAATTGAAGTGTGTAAAGTTGCTACGACAAAGTTTGCGAGTTTTGAGTTTAGCTCTGTGAAAATATTTGTGTGCATACCTAGTTTTTTTTGCGAATTTCAAGATTACAGTCATTTTCGGAACTAGAAATATTGGCAAAATGGTCTTGGGAAATAGTCGTTTATTAAACTATTTTATTAAACTACCATCACCGTAGACCATGTGCTTGTCTGCCACCTAAGTGGTATATAAAAAGCTAGTCAATGTCAACCGAAATAAACAATTTAATTTTGGAGTTATATATAATTTAGAATTATTTCCAAAAAAAAACGGCAATCTAAATGTTCTACTAACTACTTTTTGGCTGTAAATGTAAACGTAGGTGTTAAGACGGGTCCCGACCAGTCCACCCACTGAAGTTTCCCACTGGTGGGTGGAGGGGTAATTCAGGATTACCCCTCCATCCACCATGCAAGTGTGTACCGAAATAAGTATAAGTTATCGACAAATTTTAAAATGTATCGATTAACCCTCCACGCACCAATTGGAAACTCCAGTGGGTGGACGGGTCGGGACCGGGTCAATCTTGACATTTAAGCGTTAGGTAGGTACCTAAATAAAAAATATTAAAATTAGATTCGTATTAAGAGTACCTAACCCTAGCATGTTTTTATTATTGACGAAAATAGTGCTCTCTAGCGTTAGCGGCCGCCCCCAGCGATAGGAACCATTCCAAGTGTTAATATTTTGTAGTTGACATTGTTGATTAGAAATGTAAGACTGAGAATAAACTGATGACGAGATTCAAGTGTTTTATTTGTGAATACCACCCTCTACTAACAGTTTAGTAATAGGACGTTGACGTTACCATGACGCAACGAAAACAATTCAGTTTCGGGCCGATCGGTAGAGAGAGAGAGAGAGAGAGAGAGAGAGAGAGAGAGAGAGAGAGAGAGAGAGAGAGAGAGAGAGAGAGAGAGAGAGAGAGAGAGAGCGAGAGTTGGGAGCTATAGTATTATGTACCTATAGCTCCATCTCATTCCATTTCAATGAACAGCACGCCGTCTCAAGTCTTTTATCGCACACTACACTCAGGGAATTAACGAGAAAAAAATAACAAAAAATAAATAGTTGTACAAATAACCCTTTTACAAGGTGGCCTGATGACTAGTGCAACTGGTTGTAAAAACGCTACAGCAGTGTGTCGTTGGTACAACTAGTTCAACTACATAGTTGTACTAGAGTACCAGAGCGATAATTTCAGGCACTTCATTTAAAAAGAAACAAATTATAAACTTTTATGACATTTATTAATAACCAATATTAACTTATAAATCTAAAACTTACCAAAATAACAAAACACCTATAAATTAATATTTAAAACCGTAACATTTATCACTAAATTTTCATCTTAATAAACACAAATGTATACTTACCAAACTTACCTTGTAAATAATCAAAAACGTACCTTTTCTGTGAGAATTAATTAAAATGTAGGTACCTATAGTACCTTGTTGTAGGGTACATATAGTTGTGAAGATAAAACTAGACCCTATCATCTGAATTTCATTTAGGAACGTTCCCTAAAACGATGAAAGGTAGACAGTTTTATTCGTTGATTTTTTTCAAAGTTATTTAAACCATTAAACTGTTTAATTTGTCTGGTTATGACTTAACAGTTTTATTTAACTTGACCTGTTTGTTTGGGTCAAATCTAGTAGTTGAAATTTGACCCCTTTCAGTAGTCTGATTTGTCTGATATTTGGCAGAAGTCTTTAATTCTAATGACAATACAATTTAAAACTGTTTTAACTCAAAAAAGATTGTTTCATAATTTATTTTGTGTTCAATACTGTATGGGTCCGAGTGTTGGGGGGACAAGGAACTGTGACGAGCAAAACATGCAAGTCAGCGAAATGAAAATGCTGCGATGGGTGTGTGGTGTGAGGAGGTGCGACAAAATCGAAAACAGGTATATTCGCGGATCCTTCAAGAGCATGCGCAGACGAGGGATTTTTGTCCGCGGACTTTTTGTCCTCTAAAATAGATCGCTTACAATTGAAATTTTTGTACGCCGTACTTTTATCCTTTAGTTTGCGTTACTCGACACAATTGTAAGCCATCTATTTTAGAGGACGAAAAAGTCCGCGGAAAAATCCCTCATCTGCGCTAGCTATGGCTGGTGGGTTACAGGATAAAATGCAGGAAAACCGCTTGCGCTGGTTTGGCCACATAATCATAATGCGAAGGAGGGTCATATAACCCGGCAAATCATGACCGGGACCAGATCGGTCAACAATGACTTACTGACAATGGGATTTACGCCAGAAATGACCTAGGATCGCCAAGAGTAGCGTAAACGTATCAGGAGGGCTGACCCCGAATAAGGAAAAAGCCACGGGGTTGATCGATTGATTTTATGTTCAGTACTATCATCTGTCCTCGTTTCCGGGAACGTTTCCCTAACACCCGGTATTATCAAGTCTACTTAAGGCTAACACCCGTGCCTGGCGGGTATGAGTGTCCACATGACAGCTTCAGGCACTGCCTTGGAGTAGCTGAACCATGACCGTGCCGCTCCCAACATTCTGCGGAAGAACGCACATGGTGATTTAAGGGAAATTTAACATTTTTTTCTATGCTGGTTTCGCATAGTTTGGGTTAACTATCTTGTCGTGAATAAGCTATCTCGCAAGTGGTATTTAAAGCCATACCCGTCCTCATCATCTTAGATTTAGCCACGGAGGAAATAGAGGCCGTCTCAAAAAAATAAATTAGATCCTATTATGAGGAGAGGCGGTGGATCCTTGGACTGGAATACCTATCATCGACAGTTCTTCGATATTATTGCTAGCTACCACTTTCCTGCCCCCTCAGGAAACAAAAAAATCCATGTCCGGTATCTGGAATATTTTGTGGCCAGCGATCCGTAAAAATGAAGGTGTTGCTCACTGCTAGCATCATTCTATAATGAGAACCTTCATTCTGTAGACTAGGATGCAGTGACAAACATTCAATCTCACAATCTACCCAGGATTGTCTGTCCGAATTTCAACGTCCTTGCTTGAGATAATACCATCTAGAAGTCAAGTGTCAAATGCCTATATAACAAGTAACCAAAAGCTAGTTACTTGGTGAGTGGTCGCGGCCACCAGTCGAGGCGCTCCCTCGTGAGGCGCAGCTCGTCCCGCAGGCCGGCCAGCTCGGTGCGGAGCGCGTCCAGCTCGGCGCGCAGCACGACGGTCTCCAGCGCTGCTGCTGCTACACGCGCGCTCAGCGCTCGGCACTCGCGAGCGCAGCGCTCGCGGGCTCTGGGAGATGTGAGTAGATATATGTACACTGGCGGACTTAATGCCATAGGTATTTTCTACCAGTCAAGCATAGGTGATGCAGAAAATAAAAAGTAGTTTATGTCCTGCGACTTTGGGCATAAATCAGGCACTTATTCAATCCGCCCGATTATTACCGGGCATAAACCCATCTATACAGGAGAGTCTTTATACCCGGGTATTTGGAGCATAAATGGGTCTTTCTCAGGCGGCTCATTATTTGGTTGACTTCGGTGTCCAATTTTTTTCTTTCAATTAAGGTTTTACTTACATGAAATATCAAATCTAGTGTTAATTTAAAACATTTCAGTAGTTGAGGGAACTGTATAGACTGAATGGTTATGAAGATATTTCACTTTTTTTTTATAGTGTCCACCGAAATCAACATTTTTATCACCGAAATCAAATATATAAAATCCTATCCTATTCTACTTCCTACTTGATATTATAAACGCAAAAGTTTGTAAGAATGTATGTCTGGATGTATGTTTGTTACTCTGCCACATAGAAACGGCTTATGTCGGTCGTCGGGATTTCTAGATATATGTTTGTTTCTCTTTCACGTAAAAACGGCTGAATAGATCTGACTGAAATTTGGTAACGAGATAGATTAAAGTATGAAATAACATATAGGCTACTTTTTATACAAGCTAATACCCGCGACTCCGCTCACGAAGTCGATCACTCGACCCACGGAGTCGATCAGTCGGGATGTCTGGATGTATGTTTGTTACTCTTTCACGCAAAAACGGCTGAATAGATCGGATTGAAATTTGGTATAAAGATAGATTATAATCTGAAATAACATATAGGCTACTACCCGTGGCTTTGCCCACGGAGTCAATCAGTCGGGATATCTGGATGTATGTTTGTTAGTCTTTCATGCAAAAACGGCTGAATGGATATGGCTGAAATTTGGTAGGTACAGAGATAGATTATAGTCTGGATTAGTACTACTAAGTAGTACTAGTATAGGCTACTTTTTATACAAGCTAATACCCGCGGCTCTGCCCGTGGGAGTCGATTGGTTCGTAATCGTTTATTGGTCAATTCCCCGGTTCTACTAAACCAAATGCAATCAAACATACGGCAGATTTTATGTAAAACCAAGACCTTGCTAATGAAAAGGCAACATCAAAATTTGCTCAGCAGTTTTTGCGTCCATCACGAACAAACAGACAAGGATTCCAAAAAATACTTAGATATTTTTTGTGGTCAACATAACCAAGTCTTTTATATCTTTATATCTACACATATCGTCCGTCGTCTCCAACGATATGTGTAGTTGTATCGGGCCAAGTAATTTACAATTCTATAGTTAGTAGTAGTTACTAGCTGACGCCCGTAGCGCCGCCCGCGCTACGGGCTGTCGCCTTAGGTGAGCCCTGTAAAGATGGTGTAAGGTGAAACCAATGAATAAATTTAAAAAAACTTATTGGTCATATCTCCAAATTTTAAGTCTGACTAAGAAAACCGTAAGTACTAAAATCCGTTTAGTACTTTTTATCCGAAAGGTTTCGGCTAGACGAGTGGAAACTAGTGGAGTGGAGAGTGGAGCGTAGTGGGGAGTGGTGTGGAGAGTGGAGTGGGGAGTGGGGCGTGGTGTAGAGAGTGGAGTGGAGTGGATTGGACATTGAAGTGGAGAGTGGAATGTAGAGTGGAGTCGGTAGAGAGGATTGGAAAGTAGAGTGGAGGTGGAGAGAGGAGTGAACAGTGGAGTGGAGTGTGGAGTGCAGAGTGAAGTGAACAGCGGAGTGGAAAGTCGAGTGGAGAGTCGTTTTATTAAAATAGACTTGGTGGCGATACTGAATTCCACGCGGCAGTCATACATTTCGACTTCCAGACCCACCGAATACACCGGAATCAAGGGCACTGAAATCAAAATATTTAGCAAAATCCTATATATTTTTAAAAGTAATCTGTATTATGAATGCTTATGTTTTTTATTGAAATCTAATACATAAAAGACACACTTTTAATATAGCTTTACATTATTAGTTCAAATAATTGAGGATAAAATGGATTCACCGAAATCAGTTTTAGGTGTATACCAAGCCACCGAAAATGCTTACATAACTTAATAAAACAGTGGGGCGATAACATACAGACGTCTTGTCCTTACCACCGGTGCGGTGTAACTGATAGTTTGCACTACTCGAACCTCTATTCTCGCAGTCGCTAGAGTACAAAGTAATGAATGAATCGGTGCGCGCCACTGAAGTCAACTCTGAACGTCGGACGTAAAGACAACCAGTTGTAACTTGTCTAGTAATGCCTATAATGGCTTAGTAATGTTATAAATTAAGTAAATAGTTATCAAGTTGTTTGTGAATATATGTACATATAACACCTTTATTGGATAAAAAAAGATAAAAAATAATTTTTGCTGCAAGGACAGGACCGGACGCGACACCGAGGTCAATATTTTCGTAGTTTTAATTTTTTTAAACTAACTTCTACGTAATTTATCTAAAAAATACCACAGGCCCCCCCTACTATTTTTGACCGTACATTTTATAAAAAAAATAATCATATTGATAAGTAATCTCCAAGTATTGGTTTTCGACGCGGACTCGCCTATTTGAGCCGGCTGAGAATGACCCAAATAATAAATGCCCGAAATGAGAATGCTTAAACCCATCTATAGATGTGATGCGTGATGCGATGATAGCGTTAACCTGTCATCTTCATCTTGGTGTTGCTCCCGGTGAGACTCCTCGAAGCCAGACCCCAGGCTTTGAGGAGTCTCACACTGCCGTCTGACCTCTCACACCCTTTCCTGGCCCTCTCACCCCTTACTAGCGACTAACTCAACTGCACGGCCAAGACTACTATTCTATTAAAGACGTCATCTTGCCAAATAGTAATTCTATTCCATCGAACAAGTTCAATGCTATAGAGGGCGAACCTATAATAAATTTTCAAGTGAGACACCTTGTACGGTTCGCACACCTTGGGTTCTATAACTAATACAGTAAAACACAGAGGTTAATTTTAACTGACTAGTTATATTCAGATGTTGATACAGATAGATTACGCGACAACGGTTATTGCACGCGGAGTACGTGGTTCGGCGGTTGGCATCGACCACGAACTAACTTAAAGTAAAATGATATGAATAATGATGTATAAAATATTGCAGTGTTAACAATATAAAAATGGTGCAATGTACGAGGCTCGTACATACTCCCAGGCCGGAAGATGAGGATGGAGGGATGCTGTGATAGATGATAGGTGAATAACAAGGTGATACAACATTGCATACATCTATTGCCTATAGCGTATGATCTAATTTGTAACGAAAGGCTACCGGCGAACTAGCCTTGTTAAGGACATGCGCACTACGCGATTTGTCTTTGTAATCGTTACAAGCACAACACTTTGTTTCCAATTGCCTATAGTGAAGCTATTATGTTTTCGGTGCATGGAATATAGGCAACTCGAAGTGACGTAGCTGTTGCGTCATCAGGTGCATTATTGGCTCTTGTTACCAAGTATCGGTTTCATGTGTCCGAGTGATTTATTTTATTCATAACATGTTATAGAAGCGACGATGCAGTCTTGGGATCTGCCATGTGAGGTGCTTGACCTGGTTCTTGCGTAAGGACAGGAATGTTCGATGACGCACTGTCATCATAAAACGCCTCGTGTAACGGATGTTGCTGACTGTTGCATGACTTACAGCGTTTATTTGAACTTCGCAACCTGTATGATAAATTGAAATGTTTTCAAACGTGATTTTGCTTGAATTGATCTGTGATGGCCACAACTCGAGCCAACAGCTGTCAAGAGCTTCCACTCTGTTCTTGATGAAGTGGGCTATCCCCCGTTTCTTGAGTTCCTTCATCGAGGATGTCACTGACGGCAAGCTGCTGCTTTTGTGGTATTCTTCCATCATGATATTGAAGAAATGATATATTTCTTGATTAGCCTTCCTATACCTGAGCTAGTCTTGTTGCAGGCGTTGCATAGTACAGGTTGAGGCCTTGTTTGGTACAGACAGCTCTTGCTGCTATAGTACTTACGAAACCTTGTTGTTTCACTCCATTATAAATGATAAATGCTGTGAAGCGAAAGAGGATTGTTTCCTCACGACGCTGGTTCCACACGGTGTGCCTGCTTGTGCACACGGTGTGCTTGCTAGCTTGCTGTTGCTGGCTAACTTGATAATGTGTATCAGTACCGCGGAGTGGATGTCCAGTGGTACCTCGGAGATGATGTCCAGTGGTGCCTGTTGGTGCCGCGGAGCTGATGTCCTCACTAGATAGAGGAGATGACTATTCCACCGCTAGTGGATTCTCACTTGTGTCACAGAGTTGAGATAACTACGATACACTGAGTCACTTTGTGAAGTAATAGTCAGTTATTAAAATTAAAAAAAAAAAAAGATGTACGGTTGATACGATGTTGATACAGATAGATTACGCGACAACGGTTATTGCACGCGGAGTACGTGTTTCGGCGGTTGGCATCGACCACGAACTAACTTAAAGTAAAATGATATGAATAATGATGTATAAAATATTGCAGTGTTGACAAAATAAAAGTGGTGCAATGTACGAGGCTCGTACACACCTAATTAAAAGAAAATAATAATAAACTCACTCTTGCTCAACTTTCAGTCGCTCGCTGGTATCTTCCAGTTCCTTGCGTTTCTCGTCGGCGTCTCGCCGCAGCTCCGCTACTTCAGTTTCCGCGTTTAGTAACAAGTTCTCATGTTGGACCAGGTCTTCTTCCAGTATTGATAGCTAAACAATGACATTTTTTTTTATTGGAACTTTTACCCTTCAAATAAGATCCATGTGACTATTATCAATACAGGGTGCATATTTCTAAGGTTCGCAATAATTTATACGATTGGCTCGAAGGACCAAAAATGTCACATTTATGGTCTTTCGAACTGTAAATTAATGTATATTTTCATTGAAGGATCACTCTTTCACCTCGCCTTCTCAATCAGGACCTGTGACACAATGTTAATTCTAAACAGCTTGTCTAGTCTAATTGTATAAACAACCTAACACAATTTCAAATCGAAATGTGTGGCAGTTTTTGTGTCGTTATCAGTATCGTATAAAATGTTCGACATAACTGCGTGCCATTTCCCTCCGGGTTTGATTACCCCCCTTTTTCCTGTTGTCCTTGATGAGCTCATTACATTCCTGTCGTGGTTGCGTTTAAAAATATTAAACGTGTGTGCTTATCTGCCACCTAAATGGTATAAAATAAAGGCAATACACGTACGCGATCGTAGGCGTGATCCCTCTGACAGCGCGTCTCTGCGGCTGCGGCGCGTTCCAGCGCTAGCGCGCGCTCGCACGCCGCGGCGGCGGCCCGTACACCCTCCAACTCATTGCGGCAGTTGCGCCACCCTACACACAACCAGGTTGTGGGACTTAGATGATTTAGGCCGGATCCAGGAGGGTTATGAGGGCATGAGCTATATGAGCTATGAGCCCTCTGCAATGACCATCCCAGGGGGACAAGTTATGACCTCTCTCTGAACTGGTCGAGAGTTAAAGTTTCTGCTGACAACGCGGTAGACAAAGCAAGACTTCATACCACCAATGACGAGTATGAGTTATGTGACTTGTATGGCTTGGCCCTGAAAATCATGGTGAGGCTTTATACACCCCATCTCTAGTAGAATTAGGCGCAGCTCAGACGGAGGCGCGGGGCGGTAAAAATGTCCGCGACGCACTCTTATAACCTACGCAGACGAAGGATTTTTCCGCGGACTTCTTTATCCTCTAAAATAGACCGCTTACAATTGTATAGAGTAAAACATAAACGAAGGATTAAAAGTACCTACCGCGTACAAAACGTTCAATGGGGTTGGCAACTGTCAAAGTGGCGCTGGTGTAGATGGCTCCTAAAACATTGATCATTTGTATGGAGTTATTTACAAAATAATTTTTAAACCCAAGATGACTAAATGTATAGTAGCGAAATGCTCAGAATTTGGAGTACACCATATCCCAAAAGATTACAAAATTCGTCGGCTTTGATTGAAAGACATTTGCCTACAAAATTTTATTTCTAAAAATAGTTAGAGGTTATGTCGAAAACATTTCGTGGAAAATGATTATAAAAAAATTGTGAATACACAGGTGAGTGTTGCTTATTCAACATTATTAGTAGTCTTAATACATATGTACTTGATATACCTACATAAAATAACATACAAATTGATTTACTCCTATGATCTTAATAATAACAGTCATTTCTATATTCTAGGAGTTGAACACCAACATAAATATATGAAGAAAAGTGCTGTACCATCTATATCTCCTTGAAACACTTAACCACTATCAGAAACAGCAAGAACAAGAAAAGATATATTGGGAGTCCGGAACATGAGGAAATAGCTATTTGAAATGCCATCAACTTACCAATCCTGTGAAGGCATAGTGCCATTAAATATAGTGATAGTATATTATGATGATTTTGCAATGTATCTCAAGAGCATGAGATTGATAATGACACCAACAACTTGCTACACTCATCGAAGTACTCAAGCATCTAATATATAGTTCACAGCATCTAACTTAATAGTGTGGACGGTGGGCCCCACTACTTTAAAATCTTGCCAAGTTAGATGCTGTACACTATACTTATTTGTGGCAAGGCAAAATGCGTTGCATACAAACAAGTATTGTGTACAGCATCTAACTTGGCAAGATTTTCGAGTAGTAGGGCCCACAGTACTCCAAAATCTTGCCAAGTTAGATGCTGTACACTATACTTAAGATTATTTTCCACAGAGCTACTACTTGCAGATGATGCAGGTATTGTAAATAAAAAAACTAAGATGACATAAAGTGTTTTATTTTTAAAAGCTTCATGTCTCCTATTCACGTCCAAGTATTATGTATTATGTATGTCCACTTCATATTGAACATTTTTCATTGATTTTCTGCAATATCCCTTTATATAGGTATTATTACCAACAACAGAAGATCTTACCATCAATAAATGACGGGTTTCATACAGGTGCATAGCAATATTGTTCTTTTTGTGTACTGAAAAGAAAAAATATAGTTGTGAATAAGTAATGGTGAAAATGGGCTAGGGTCTCAGTTAAAATTTCACTTTGGTTTATATCCTACCTCAATGCAGTTTCCTATTAGGTATAAATCTATACTTAGTTTAAACTACTTACTAGCATAGATAATGCCTTATGATTGTCTTATCAAGAGGTAGTAGAGCCGTGTTACTGTTAATATCACGATAGGTTTCTGGCAATGGTAACTATATTTCAGGATCTTCGTTATCAGCCCTTTATAGGTGTTCAAAATTGAAGTTTTGGTCATAAATCTCCAACCTGAAAGTAAAAGAATGTATATTATTATTATCCCCGTAGTTTAACTATATGCATAAGTATTACAAGTCTGTTACATTTTAGGTAATAGTATCTTCAAAACAAAAATGTTTCTGAATACGAAATTTGTGAATATAGTGCTAATTTATTTAAAACAATATACCTTTCCACAAGATCTGCTTTTTTTCCTCGTAAAGAAGCACCACGTTTTTTAAGTTCATCTTTGAGCTCTTTCACTCGCCAGTGAGAATACATAATTTTATAGTTCTTAGACTACAAGTTCGCACAATTTTAAGTCCGTTTTTAAGATAATAAATTATATTTCAAGCAGATTTCTTTTGTAAACAATAACGACACTGAATATGGCCGTCGTACACAAGAGAACCAAACTCGCTAGCGCCATCTGCGATTAGCTTTCACCGGCCAACCCCATTGTATGCGATCTATTTTAGAGGACAAAAAAGTCCGCAGACAAAAGTCACTCGTCTGAGATCGCATTTTTAGCCCGCGTATGTCTGACAAGCCTACATGAGCTATTGCGCGGACAAAATAAATGCAACCTTATAATCGTACAAATGAGTGCGTCGCGGACATTTTGACCGCCTCTCCCTGCCGTCTGAATAACGCCTTAGAATCTCCATGGAGTGCACGATTCAAGCACAGTCACTTACAGGAAAGTAATTCTAGCCTAATAATGATAGATCCAACCGTGTTACATGTGTTTATGTAACGATACGTGTACGTATTTAAATAAAGACAATTACCAATACTCATCTCTGACGCACGATCTTCTGCGGCGCAAACGTCATCTTCTAAAGCGGATTTTTCCTGCAACGTAAGGAACAATAAGTAGTTTCCTACAATTAAGGAAAACTAAACAGTAAGCACCTGTATCCGGCTCTAGATTACGCAATTCGGTAAATAGAGCTAAATACTCGTATAGATATTCTATCTCACGAAGGCGGGTGAACAATTAAATAGTAGTACCTGTGTCTTGTAAATACGCGTACATGTGTGTGCGAAAGTTCATGTCACGTCAAAAGAAATTCATGTAGCAGTTAGTAGAACAATAATTGCATTTAATTTTGGACTTTATTGTTATCATGTTAAAATCTAAAATTAAATGATATTTTGCAGAGCGAATGAAAAAGGAATTCTTTTCATTTGATTTAAGACATTAACTGTAGTTATAAATGTAAAGTCTACAATTAAATAGCGTTTTTTCGAGTGTCAGTGGCAAGACACTGGTTTGCCTTTAGCAGAATCGAGGCCCGGGAAATGTGTGTCATCATCTCCCTGTCTTTGAACTCAACTCGCACAATGCGTCTCAAAATGCTACAAACTAGGAAGTACACTTTAAGACAAAATTTCAAGTTTGTAGGAACAAACTTGAAATTTTGGCAGTGGATGCTTATGTTGTAGGCATCCACTAAAAAGGATTTTTAGAAATTCCACTTCTAAAGTGGCAAAATAAGCAATGAGTGTTTGTATGAAAGTCACCTTAAAATCCGGGTAAGTCAGTGGCGGATTTACCAGTAGCCCTACTGGTCATTCCAGATCACTGGCAGATTTTAGGGGGCGGCAATTTTGAGCCAATTTTTTTTTTCTTTCATAAATAAAAAAAAAATTATTATATACACAAACGAGTTTTGGGGAGCGTTTTCTTGGAGAGGCATATCTTAATCCACCTTCTAATTAGTACTCGCCGCTGTTTTTAGCTCTTCAATAGCAGGTATACTCTTCACTAGGGCACGTCACAATTACGCGTGGTCAGTCGCCGCCTCCTACTGCGATGCGTGGTCGGCCGCCGCCTCATTCTGCGAGCAAGTGATGCTCGAGAAGGAGGCGGCGGAATGGTTTCGGGAGAGGCTGCATAGAGCTCACCCGGACGGTGACGTGCGCAGACGCCGCAGGCGTTTGAGGTCTGACGACTTTCGTCCTGGGGGTGACGGGTGGAGCCGTCTGTCACCCTAGCAGAAGCAGACCAAGGCGGCAGCGTGCACAACCCCCCCCCCCCCCCCCCCCCCCGAATGCGAATACCGTGGTTCCCAAACCCGAGGGGGCCATCTCGAACCCGGAAATGGCCCGGGTCAAGCTGGGGTGCGAGGGAAATGCTCTATGGGCCACCTCACACCTTGGCGTCAGAAGACTCTAGACGGGTGCGGTTTTAGTCGGTAAAAGTCCAACATAACCTGCCCCGTTAGCCGTGGGTTGGGTATCCATAAGGATTTCTGCACGGAAAAAAGAGCACGTTACAATTATATTAAAACTAAGGCGGCAAGACCCGTCATGGAAGAATCATGGAGCTGTCACAAGAATACCGCGCTCCACACTCATATGGAGTCACAAGAGTGTGGAGAGCGGTGTCCTTGTGATAGTGATATATCCACCCCCGATGGCTGACGGGGGGGGGGGGGGGGCATAGTCATGGGGAAATTTGTATAGCCTACTGGCGGCAAATTTGTAAATCCGCCACTGGGGTAAGTAGGCATTATACCTTTGGCAGAAAAGTGTTACTAAAACTCACCCGGTCCAAGACAGACTTCTCAATCTCCTTTTCCTTCAGTAACTGCTTCAGCCGTTCTAATTCCCGCATGGCCATACGAACTTTGGCATTGTCAGAATCCAAAAGAGATTTCAGCGCACAAATCTGGATACGAAGACGCTCCGAGTACGAGACCTAAATATATAAATAAGATATTTTTACAATCTTTTGGATCTATGGAGCCTCGGTAAGATTTTTGGGACCCAAGCCAACTTCTGCAAGCCGGTATACCTGCCCACTGATGGACGAAGCTCTGACGTAGGCCTTCCTCTCAAAGTTTTGAGTCAGACGACAGTCGCTTTCGACATGAAATAATAAATATTCTAACATTCTATACTATTAATATTTTGAAATTGTGTGAAAAGTTGACAAGAAATAAGTCTCAGTAACTGATGAGCAGAGAAGGGAGGGGGAGGAGTGATTAGCGACAAACACTCACTCAAGAGCGGCCAAGATAGTCTAGGTTCCAGTTACTGCTGATAGCAATCCATTTATGTTCCACTGCTGGGCACGGGTCTTCTCTCCTCTAACGAGAGAGCTGAGAGGGTTTGGACCTTAATCCACACACGCTGGCCTAATGCGGGTTGGTGGATCGGACATGTCCTTAGAATTTCTTCTAGGACATGTGGGTTTCCTCACGATGTTTTTCCATCACCGTCAGTAGATGGTAAATCATGTGATTAGCACATATAAATTCCGCAAAGTGAAATTCACATTGGTACTGTCCGGTCGGATTCGAACTCGATACCTCTGAGAAGAGGCCGAGTCCTTATCCATTCAGCTACCATCGCACAATATTACAGAAAAATATGATAGTGAATTTAAGCAAGTGCTCACCTGGGTCTCCAAAGTCTTCCGCAAGCATCTGACGTCCTCACGGCGACGTCTCCACGCCACCATCACCATGAACCTGCAGATCTTGACAGCTGCCATTTGCTCAGCGGCTCCATTAACTCCTGGTGACCTCAACACTGGCAGATCGCCATCCTTTCTGTAAAATTTAAGCACACTCTGTCATCATTCTTCGAGGATTTTTCCAACTCAGTTGGCCACAATGACGACTCCAACCGCGACTATCAATTCAACTATAAAACAACCGAACAGCTCACACATGTTTCCTTCCTCATACAGTCCCGGGTCCTTTAAGCGGGGCGTGAAAAAGCATTTGATGAGGCCGTCAAGCTGAGCCATTGGTGGCACTATCGGTGTTCAGTGTTTACAATGGTGACTCCCATTCCAGCGACTAACTTTAACTTACCATCAGGCGAGGTGAAGTCATATTGACGTGACCAACATAAAAAAAGCTTCAATATTTTCAGTAAAGCGACCACCTTCTGACTACCACCTTATTCATAATAATCGTGACTACCACGCACTGCCGGTAGGTAAGTACTTTAGTTAGACTATTTCAGGGCGGTAAAAATTGATAAAACCACCATCACTTACTTGTCAATTTTAATCCGTTTGGTCGGCGTCAAGTCCTCCATAGACACGGCCTTGGCTTTGCTGACAGGCCTGATGATGGGCGTGTCCTGGCGCTTGTACTCCTCCAGGCAGCTGCGGATCCTCGCCAGGTTGGGGCTGGGCGTGCACCATTTACCGGTGAACTTGTTCACGGGAGTCAGGAACAACTGCTTCTTTGGGTGGACGGGTTGCAGGCGGCTGTTCAATGTGAAGAATACGAGTTGATGAAAATTATGTTGTAGCATCCAAGAATTTTGTAAACAATAAAATGGCACGCGTGGATTTCGGTTATCCCGCGTAAACGTCCATATAACTATCATCCCTATTTCTTCCCCCCACAGGTCAAAATTTCTAAAATGCATAATACAAAGTTGCCGAAAATGAACATAGAAAGCCTTATTTTCGCGACAACAAGTAGCTTATGTCCTTGCCCAAGATATAGGTAGTCCATTGCCCAAAATATAGGTAGTCCATCTCAGTATATAATTTCATCAAAATCGGTTTAGCGCTTTTGGCGTGAAAGTGTAACAAACTAAGACAGATAGGCAAAAGACGGATTAGTAGCAGACGATTAGTACGTATATTTTATAAATACATATCAACTAAGTACATGACTATTTTCCTTCTTAATGCATCATAGAAAAGCCGTGACGAAAGCACATCGTATTATTTTACATACCTATCGCGTCCCTATTTCCCTAAATGACAAAGAATGTTACTTATTACGAGTACTAAACAAGTTTTTATCTCATTGGTCTGACGTAGCGTACTTACCGAGTTGCTATAAGCTTGTATTGTTTCCTTTACATCACACATTTTGAAGGAAAATAGTGCCAACCTCACGTACTATTACTATCACGTAGTATTGATTGACGGAAGAGACTCTGGCACAGGCTTTCCTTTTTAGGTATGGTCAGACAGCTGTCACTCCCACAAAAGCTTTCAAGATTTTTGAAATAAAATTCAAAGAGAGTTAGCTAAATAATTAGTAGATTAGAATTAGGAGATTGAAGCGAATTAAAACGTAATGTTACTATATTGCCCTGCTGAAAACCTTGTCTACGTAAAATAATATCTTGGGGCGAAGTGAGTCATATACCGAAAGTGCGTATCATGCGTAGACATTCTGCGTCTACGGCGGCGTAGCTTTCACCGTAGTGGTTCTCGTAGAAAGCGTTTTTTACCTCGATAGGAACCAGTATCAAGTTAAAATAAACTTTTTCACGCTTTTTTATATAGGACACGTCAAAATAACTTCACCTCGCCTGATGGTAAGCTAAAGGTGAAGTTTCAGAACCGGGGTCACCACTACATACACCGATAGTGCTACAATGGAGGCCCTCAGCTTGACGGCCTCATCAAATGCTTTATTCCGAGCCAAATTTGAATGATTAAGTTACCGGTATTATAATAGTTAACGGGATATAGGTATGCCATGTTTGTTTGTTTTATTAAGTATCCGATTTTACGATACTTAATTTTTAAATGACTTGTCAATCTAAAATTGAATATAGTTACCGTTACATAGTCAATTGCAATCATAATAAATGTCATTTCTTCCCTTTCTAACCAAAGAAATGAACACTGAGGATATGATTCACCCTACTGGTCTGCAGTTGCACGGACTAAATATGTTTGTCTAATCTGGTCCGGGACTAACTCGGATGGTGATGTCCTATGACCAGTATGACAATTTTGACGAGTACACAGATTCCGAGTCGACTCCAATAATGATGACTCGGCCATGGTTATTGTTTGCTACTCCTACAGTTCGATCTATCTCTCGAGGGCACTAAGACCGATAGTTGGTAGACTTTAGTGTCGTCAGTTTTATTGTTCACTGCGTTTCGTCCAGAAGTTTTATAGGTTGAGCTCAGACCAATAAAAAAGTATAGACGGAGCCATTGTGAACAATAGCGACGAAATAAGTGAAGCTTCTTATGCATAAGTCAAAACACGTCACACGCTGACAATAGCTCTTCGGCCGACTACCCAAAGACTACCAAACCGAGCATCTGTCAAATTCCGTCATAAGATTATCAAATCGTCATAAGTTGGTTGGCTTCAAAAAAAATGCGCAATACCTATAACTCCGTCTATACTTTTTTATTGGTCTGAGAGGTTGAGTGAAACTTACGCAGGCGGCGTGGTCTGCAAGTTATGGCGTTCCCGTGACAATTCCCGTTCAGATATGTCTCCGGCGCCTGCCCCGGCCACGGGCGACACACTGCGAGGCACCTTCAGTAATTGCTCTGGCATTTTCAGTTTATTTTATAGCAGCGAAATGTAACTTTTCAAAAATGGCGTAAGTACTTCAATAACAGCTGTTGACAGATTGAGTGAATCTTGGTGGCATGAATTCCAATTTTGAATTTAATTTTTTTTTCTTTGACGTTACGGCATCCAGTGTGAAGTAGAATTGTTACGAAAGAGGTTAGATCATGACCAAGTATTAATAGTGCAATAGTCTAAAATCCGGCTTCAATAACACGTTTCTAGGGTTGTAGGTCGGAGGCCCACCCAGATCTGCAGACTCCAAGCTGACAAACAAAGGTTCTTCTCTTTAATTTATAGATTGTCACAACTTTTTTATTGGTCTGAGGTCACAACTTGCTATGCTACTAGTACACACATTACCAGTAGGTATTCTCTACTATCATTACACCGTCATATCATGAGCGTTAGTTTCTGAATCTCATGAAGTGTTCGAAGCAGCTGGGCTGCTGTCATTACCTCTCTCAGAGAGGTGTTCATTAGTTGCAATGATGCATGCATTGTGGCCCATTGTGGTTTCTCGGTAGCATTGGGACCCGGTGACACCTAATTCAAAGTTATCATATAAAGCTGTAACACCCCTCACCTCTTGCATGGAAACCTCCTTGGGTTATTTTCCAGTTTCTTAAATACAAACTTTATGAAAGTGTACAGGTAACTTATCGTATTTACTCGTAGAAGGTATGCTAGTTAATCATTCTGTGCAGTTGGGGTGTGTTTCAGGCAGTGGTGGCGTGCGGCGACGGGGCGACGGACGCCTGGCGGACGACGCCAGGGGTATGTCGCGGCGTGGCGCCAGCCCTCACGTCGCCGACCTCGCGTACTGCGTGACGCATCGGGCAAGGACCCTCATACCTGTAGCGGTAACCACGACAGCATTCCCTCACCTACTTTGTAGGTATTAGGTATATTACCTAAATGTAGCTCCGAATAGCCACCACTCCTACCACCAGCTAGTTGCAGGATTAGTTAGTCGTTGCTCTCGTCCTTGAACCAATTTTTGATCGACGATTAGGTACACCCTTCCCCAATTGCATGCACCCCAATTACTATTATCTGGCGTTAATTATCTCTGAAGTTTTACCCCAACCAATAAAACGTTAGCCCACTTTGAACTGTTTCGTTCCATAGAACGAATAAGTATGTAAATTTGGAAACCCTGAATCTCTCTGCATACATGCACCAACATCAAGTTAAGCCCGTATAACGGAATTTCTCCGCAATGACGGTTTTTAATCTGTGAATAAATTTTACCTTGCACAACCTTGCACCTACAGTGACTGGCATACGATGATAATTATTATGTATACCTATAGGATAGTGACGAAGGTGACGGATTAAATAACCCGCAATTTTTGTCAGTTTCGAGCTTGTTTCTAGTAAGTAGGTATTCGAGCGAATTTGTGTACAGAAAATTCTGTTGCAAAATACAGATTTCGTAGCGGAATTATTTTCGTGCGGGTTTTTTTAGTGTAGCTCTATTAGCTCCATACACATTCAGTGCGTGCTTGACTTAAGTACTCAAAGTACTGGCGGCACATCATTCATTTCATTGCGTAAATATTAAATAATAGTGCGCAGTAAGGGGTGAAATACACGAAGGGTTGTCGTCTAAAATTAACTTTGGCTGTAAGGCTGAATGGCGTACTATAGTTGCGGCGCGGCGCCTCACGCAAGCCGTGAGGGCGCGTCACATTGCCGCCATGCCCCTGACTCATTCATATTTTACCTGTAAGTACCTACTCTGTTTTTTTTAAATGATGTGATCGGTATCGACGGCATCGGCATCACAGTATCGCGTTATAAAAAAGTTGCGCAAAATAGTCAATAATTACCTCTAAACATAATTCTTGATAACACGTGATGATTACTTGAATTCAAATTTTAACTGTAATTTTCCATCAATCATCAACAATATCATCATACCTACATTTCCAAAGAGAAAACCTAATAATTAATAAACCTTTGTACGGTCCGGGCATCGAACCTGCGACGTCAAGTGCCTGCCGACGCAGCACACGCTACCAGGCCTAGGCTATATAAAGTGATACGAATAAATAATTAGAGGTTAGTATATAGGTACTTCGAATTGTCATTAGAATTCCATACACAGTTTCCTCGTTTTAATATGATAAAGTAAATAGATATAGGTTGGTATCCAGAGGGTGCGCAGTGCGTAAGTCGGTGAGTCACCGCAGTTCCCGGCTGAGTGTACTGAAACATTCTCAAATGAAATTCAGACGCCCACGCTTCGTTATTCAGAGCGTACAGACCTTAGTGTGACTCATACAGCGCGGAAAATTGGGTTCGTAAATAATGGATTATCCTCTTTGAGACTGCTACCTACTTACATAGTAAACGCTAATAATACGAAGTTAGATTAAGAATAATAGTACTTACCTAATAATACCTTCGAAGATTTATCAAAAATCATTTGGTAGGTAGGTACCTACCTACTTACCTACTTAGAAATTTATACGTAAATAAAAAAAAAATAGGTATAGATGTTCTATTTTAGGAAGGCGGTTTTGCTTTGGTTGTAGATAAACGTATATTTACACACTGCTTTCGTGTGCGTAAAGGCTGGAGCGGTCAGTCGGGCCCGTGCCGCGGTCCGGATCACTAGTGTATAATGCGTTCGCGCCAAAATCTAAAAAGAACTACCGTCAGCATGCAAAATTCGTTAAGTCGATTTTACGTCTATCGCTCTAGCGACGACGTAAAAACTACAGAACGGATTTTGGTGCGGTTTCATCATAAATTTATAAGATGATAATGATGGCGATATCGATAGAGACACAGATTCGTCAGATTCCTAATAATTGCATAAACTTAAAAATACATTCATATAATTTTAAATTTACGGATTTTTACCCGGCTTCAAAAAAGGAGGAGGTTCTCCATTCGACTGTATTTATTTTTATGTTTGTTACCCCAAAACTTTCGACTGGGTGATCCGACTTGGATGATTCTTTTTTAATTTGATAGCTGGCGCTTCCCGTGAGGTTCCATTTCAATTTAATGCAGTTGAAGTTGTTTTTTTTTGGAAGAATTATTAAAATTGGCCTTTACTTTCCTCCGTTATGGGATTAGGTAGATAACCTAATCCCATAACATGTTATGCCAAAAAATAAATCGCATTGGACTAATAAATTATTAGTTCATTGATTGTTGGGTAACAAAATCTATAAAAATACTTACGATCAGTACCTATACTTATCAAAAATTATCATCATTCTCTGAACCTTTTCCCAACTCAGTTGGGGTCGGCTTTCCAGTCTAACTGTGATGCGGCTGAACTAAGATATTTTACGTGGAGCGACTGCCATCTGACCTCCACAACCAATGGCGATATCGAAGTTCCAAGTTATACTGGTTGGACTTTTGAGGGCTCCAACTACCCGTAACGACTGCCATAGATGTTTGTATGGCAACCGGGACCGACGGCTTAACGTGCTCTCCGAGGCACTAATAAACCTGCGATAAATACACACATAACTTCGAAAAGCATCGAATAGTCATTGGTGTGTGCCATAGTGAACCTGGGATCGAACCCGAGACCTCGTCTCAGCAGTCCATTACCCAAACCACTAGGCTACCGCGGTGTATCAAAAATTAATTACTTGCAATTATTGTTCTGCTACCACTACCGCTACATGAATTTCTTTTGACGTGACATTGCGTGACATGAACTTTCGCACACAAATGCATGCGTATTGACAAGACACTCATACTACTATTGCAAACCCGCCTTCCTGAGATAGAACAACTATAACAGGTTTTACTATTTTCCATACTTCGCGAAAAATAAACGATGGAATACAATCCAACGCAGAACGTTCCAACCATTCACTATAATGAATTTGATAGCAGAATCTTTGTTTTAACTTTGGCGGGAAATGTAATCATTGGGTTAGTGTAACGCGTGCAGAGAACAACTCTTTCTCGTTCTTGCTGATGAAAAAAGTTTTGAATCGCAATACGCATGCGCGATGTCCGTATACGTCACCCGGTCGCCTCCACCATGTGACATTTCAATGGCCAATTGCGATCAGTCGTTGTTAGTGTGATGTTGAAGTATCGTGCACACAAATGAGATTTATCATTAGAGTTTTTGACATTCACTCACCGGAGGAGTAGTGTTACTTCGTTACGCGTGTGATATTTTAAAATAATCCGGTAAATCAATTCAACAAGTTATCTAATTTCGTACTGCGTGTTAGTGAAATAGTGCCTGAGTTCGCTACATTTTCTGTACAATTCTTGGTACTACAATCCAGACGAGAGACCTTGATAACTAGTTCCTTGGACGAGCGAGAGCGAAGAAACAGTTCACAGTTATTATTATAGGATCATTCATGCTGGAGGTACGTGTATAGTTTACAATTTGTGAAGTACGTCGTGTGTGTTTGCGAGTTTCTCTATCGTCAATAAGTTAAAAAGTGAGATTTAGTGCGCTCAAAAAGTTCAAAAGTACTCTCTGAAAGTGGGAAGTGTTATGTTATAAAAAGAAACGAGTTATGACGAAGTTATTATAAATGTGCGTTTTGATGTTGTCGCGTGCGGAAGGACCGCTGTGAGGTGTCCGCGGCCGCGGCTTATGCGTACAGTGCCATGGACATCGGCGGAGGTAACTGTGTGGACGACATGCATGTAATATGCCATACATTGTTTTGGCGCATAGGCACTTCACATAGTATAGCTGTTTGCACGTATAATCGGTTATAGGTAACGTAATCGGATCATGCAGCTGACTGTTTAGTTCCGGTGCATTTTCAGCCACTAAGTACAATGAATCTCTCAACATTCTAGTTTGCTGGGTGGTTGACTGTATGTTCTATTTATATCTAAGCTGGCCGCACACTGGAAATATAAAATACGCTTTCGATGTACGTTTAGTTACTGCAATGTAATACTACCTCATTTATATTTACACATTTCCTTAACTTTGCACTGCTTGGCATCTTTCGTGGTCGAGGTACATTTGAATTTCTGGTTCTAGATTTATTTTTAGCCAAAAGACTGCTACTACCTACTTTGTATGGTAATTTATTTGCATATTTGTTATCTATGGTTTTTAACACATAAAAATTATCACATTTCATTGATTTTCATTTTTATTGTAATGAGGTGCACATTTTTTCACTACACTAAAGCTAATGAGTAGAGTATACACATGAAATATTATGTAACACACATGATGTTTGATAAGACACTCAAAAAAAAAACTAAATGTTTCTGACATTGACCCTTTGGTGACGTGATCTCATAGCGTACGATTAGAATCTACAGAATTCACACAGGTCTTTCATAAAGCATAATAAGTCCCGTATTTTAAATAGTTTTCCTTAAAGAAGTTTACGTAGTATTAACCATGAACGATGATTAAGCTAAAGAGATATGCTGGAATTTTTATTTTCCAAGTGTGGACGTACTGAACAATACAATTTTTGTATTTTGGCTAAGTTTTTAGGTTAGGTTAGTAGTAATAGGTAGTTTGCATGTACCATACTCGTTAGACCGTATATCAAAATTATGTCAGGTGACGGTGTTTTAATCGTATTTTGATGGTTGTTTGGGATTCACTGGTTCACTTGAACATCATAAATAGTGTTCAGATCAACCTATTGACCACCATGTTATGCTTATATTCAAAATCTTCACTTTTCCTGTTTTTAGTAGTGGTTATTGGTGCTAGGTCTAGATATAACCTCCCATATGTGCAATTTAACCACCTATCCTCTAAAGACAAAACTACTTGGAAAACTAAATAAAATATATATATTTTTTTAAACTTCACATATTTATATTGAGTAGATGAGAGAACGTTTTCTTATAATAATAATAATAATAATAATAATATTTATTTATTTATCAAAAGCCCGTACATTGTATTATAGCTAGTTTTACAAATAAGGTCAAATATAACTACTTTACTGCTAATAATGTCTACATTAAGAGTTAATGTTCAATGAAAAGCCACACTGCATACCTACACGGTAAACAAATGGAATTTAAAATATATTACTTACATTTACAATTTGCGACCTACCTGATCTAGGTTTTTGAAAACCTGTGTTTCAGGTTATGCCCGTTCAAATACAATACAAATTAAGCATTACAATCAATTAAACAATATAAACGATAGAATCTATATTTACAGCTTATTGCTACTTATTTTAATATTTCTAGCAGTTTCTCCGTGTCCGCATAATCTAGCTGCTCTAGATATTCTGCAACTACTACCTTACAGTTCCAATAGTTTAAGCTATTTACAAATTCATGTCTAGTTTGTGATTTTTCACAAACTATGCCTTTTCTTCTCCTGTCTAGATTAAATGTGGGTGTGAGTTTGGTGTGTTGGTACAGAGTGATATTTAGAATGAATAATTGACGCACTGTTAGTACTTTACATATCTTGTAGAGTTGATTAGTGGGAAACCTGTATGGACGAAACGTTATATGAGCGTAGTGAAAATACTCGCCTTACTACAAATTTATTGATAATTTATTGATATCTGATTGAACCTAATTATAGCCATAATTAATTTAACCCCAAAAGTAACATAATTATAGCATTTATAACCAATCCAATATAAAAAAAATTGACTAAAATGGCCTCTATACATCACAGTTTGATTATCTGTACGGGCACTTTTTCCCCAAGTTATAAATGTAATAAAGGCTGCCTATCTTAGCACCAAGTAAGTATATAAATGTAAATATGTCTGAAATATCCCACGAGTGTGTCAGACATACTATAAAATTTACATTTTGACAAACCCATCTAGAAAGGGTACCATTGCTACAATCGCATTTCAAAATGTGACCCCCTCGGTGACTGCTTCCCATCAGGTGGGCTGTTTGCTTGTCGGTTGTCGGACACCTAAGCGGTATGAAAAATATAGGCCAAGACAATAGAAATTACAATAATATAGGTATAACATCTTTTTACTATACTCATAAATGAAACACATTCAAGTACCTACCAGTAAATATTCATAGTCATTAAGATATGTCATGAATTTTTGATAACTGAGAATAACCAATTAGAATTATCCTCTCCAAATATAGATATAAAATTATCTATACTAAGGGGAAAAGGCATTACTGTCTGTATGTATTAAAATCCAAACAGTCTTAAACTGAAGTAAGAATCCTCTTTTTAAAGCAAAGTAAATAAGAGGGCATAACCAAACAATTCATAAAGAACTAAGCGGTTTGGTGCCTCTTTTCTTTGCCGCACCATAAAGACTTGGGATTATTTACCAGCCCACGTGTTTCATTCCTCCAACAGTCCCGGGTCCTTTAACCAGGCATGAAAAAGCATTTGATGAGGCCGTCAAGTTGAGGGCCACCATTATGGTACTGTCGGTGTATGTAGACCCTCTTCTTGCGACATAACCTTTAGCTTACCATCAGGCAAGTTGAAGTCATATTGACGTGACCAACATAAAAAAAAGGAACTAGCTTTATTATAGATTTTTATGGAATGTATTAGAACAGGTGTTCTGACTTCTGAGTGAGTCTCTCCTGTTATGTATTATGTAATTGTTGTATTACTTAATATAGAATTACATTGAATTGTAGAATAGATGTAGATTTATTAGCCAGGTGTAGGTTAGTTCTTTGGTGTAAAACAATTATTATTTAATTTACTGTGGCATCTTTTTCAAAGTGTTTTAATTTAATTACTGCATTAAAAGTTCAAAGGTGATGGAATTCTTTTATAATATATAAAAACATTTATTTGTTAACTGTCTGTCAAACTACAAACCAGTTATTTACTTACCAGCCCATATTTTCCAGTTAAATAGCTATATCTCGACTTAACGAGTTCATTAATCAATATGTTAGTAATATTTTCTAACCCCACCGATTAATAAATAAAGTAGCCGTTGCCCTTGGCTTCACCTGCCTTCTTCTACTTACTGACTCCCTTCCCATGATCCATAAGAATCAGATGATGATGATGAGGAAGTAGGAATGACCCTCAGGAATCTATTCCTGGCCTACATGCTATTTCCGATTATAATTATAATAATTTATATTAATAATTAAAATAATTGATTACCTACCTCAAAATTTCCTTCGAACTAGGCGAGTCTGTATCTCAAGAGGCAAGTTTCATACCTATTCAACAGATCCATCAACCGTTTTTGTCTGAATGTGTAACAAATACCTACTAGCTAGAGGGTGAATTTTTCAACTAAGTTTACCGTTTATCCCAGAATACATTCCTTATTAGCTGTACTATCAATTGTTTTATTTTTTTTCAAAATCAATGTATTCGATTCCTGGTTAGGAGTATTTTTTTTTAATCTAATGATGCAGTTTTACTTTTCACCAAAATGGGTCCTGAGACTCTATTCAGCATCACATCAACAGGGTCGGCAGCGCGAGTGTGACGCCCCTGGTGTTGCACACGTCCATAGGTCACGGTGACCGCTTCCCATCAGGTGGGCCGTGCGCTTGTCTGCCACCTAAGTGGTATAAAAAAATTAAATTAGTCGCTATTCCTCATAGTTTCGGATTTGGCCATCCACGCCTATTCGAAAAATTCATCCTGTATAAACACTTTCATATTATTATTATGATAGGAAATAGGACAAAGATGTTTCTATTTTTTAGTAGGTACTTACATTAAGTACAGGTAGGGATTGCACCTACAACCCTTCACTTGCTACCCATTAAGTACTATTGTCTGTTCATTACTACGAGTAATATATTCACCCTTCGCTATTTAAGTGCTAATGTGCCATTATAGCATAGGTTTTCTTACATATAATTTGGGGAAGGGACTCTACTACTCTATGCACCCTCAGTTTGTCACCCCTTAGAATTGCATTTTTGTTTTCATTTGGTAGCACGCGATACTAGGTCAATTCAAAACCTGTATTTAGAAATCCTCAGCTGGCAAGTGGTATGTAAACAAATATTTGCACAAACTTTTTAATTTTTTTAGATTGCAAATCTTTTGTACCCTTTTTATGGTCTATATTACATTATTCATTTAGATTTTGTATAACTTACAAAAGACAATGCATCAAAGTAGGTTTGTCTGCACTCTAAAGCCCATCTATATCTATACTTATAATAAATCTGTAGAAGTGAAAATTCTGTACATTGAAAATAAAAAAATAAAAAATAGCAGGGGGTGTTACTAGACGGACACCGAACCCAAATATGTGATTAAAAAAATTTTTGTCTGTCTGTCTGTCTGTCTGTCTGTCTGTCTGTCTGTTTGTTCAGGCATCACGCAAAAACTACCGGTTCGATTACGATGAAACTTGGTATAATTATTCTTCAATATCCTGGGCAGCACACTGGATACTTTTTATCCCGGAAAAGTACATACAATAAAAGACAAATTTAATTTTGCGGTTCAATTCTTAGACCCGATTACTGTACCAACCGCAAATAATAAGTTTGTCGTAGGTTATGTCACCCACAGTTCAAAATTCAAAATTCAAAATTCATTTAAAGGTCACAGGTAGATAGAAGATGTTGTCAATTACATAAAAGTATCACCGTAGCATGTCTGATAAGACGTACAATATTATAGCACATGAATAGCTATGGTACTGTCGTAATTATAGTATTATCAAATGAACCACATCACAGTAGGTACTACAAATTAAATTTTGTAATATAATAATTATAATTATTTAGATGAAATTATGTTTTTTTTTGAGTAGGTCAATTTTTATGAGTGCAGTTCAAGTAAGATTAGTGGATAGTGTTATTAGTTTTAGGGCTTTTGAGTTTTTTTTTTTGTAGGTATTTATTAACAAAAATATTACATTTTGATAATATTGTTTTATCGCAGGTTTATTAGTGCCTCGGAGAGCACGTTAAGCCGTCGGTCCCGGTTGCCATACAAACATCTATGGCAGTCGTTACGGGTAGTTGGAGCCCACAAAAGTCCAACCAGTCTAACTTGGAACTTCGATATCGCCATTGGTCATAATGACCATTGGTTGTGGAGGTCAGATGGCAGTCGCTCCACGGAAAATATCGAAGTTCAGCTGCATCACAGTTAAACTGGAAAGCCGACCCCAACTGGGTTGGGAAAAAGGTTCAGAGAATGATATGATAACAAAAATATTACATTTTGAGTTTAGATTAGTTATCATCAGAAATAGGTATATGGGAGTGGGAGTGGGAGTGTGCGTGGGACTGGGGGTGGGAGTGGGAGTGAGAGCGGGAGCGGGGGTGGGAGTGGGAGTGGGAGTGGGAGTGGGAGTGGGAGTGGGAGTGGGAGTGGGAGTGGGAGCGGGAGCGGGAGCGGGGGTGGGAGTGGGAGTGGGAGTGGGAGTGTGCGTGGGGGCGGGAGTGTGAGTGAGAGTGGGGGTGGGAGTGGGAGTGAGAGTGGGAGTGGTAGTGTGCGTGGGAGTGGGAGTGTGGGTGGGAGTGGGAGTGTGCGTGGGAGTGGGAGTGGGAGTGTGCGTGGGAGTGGGTTTGGGAGTAGGAGCTGGAGCGGGAGTGGGAGCAGGAGTGGGAGTGGACGCAATAAGCGACTTCCACGCGAGCGGAGCCGCGGGCAACAGCTAGTATTATAATAAAATTATGCTAGTTAAGCAATTTAAATAGGCCAAAAAAACAAAACAGCCCGCTGAGTTTCTTGCCGGACGGAGTCTTCTCGGATCCGCGTTTCGAACCGCTAGTCCATTTGCTTCTAGTTTTAAATAACTTTGATTTTGACGTTTTGTAAGTGCCGCTTAAAATGGTCTATACAGAATAAATGATTTTTGATTTTTGACTTTTTGAAATGCTTTTGGATAGTGTCAGGTAGTATGTCGTAGAATATGATGTTCTCTGGAGTCGTTGAGAACCAGTGCCATGTTCTCCAAGTGCCAAACTCATTCGAAACCAGCTCCTAGCCCACGCGGGCGAAGTCACGGGGACAGCTTGTATAAAATACCTATAAACGTACTACCCTACCTTAAATATAATAAAATTATTATCTGTTAATATCTGCATACGTGTTTTGCACTGTAAACAACATCATTTTATGGAACCGCGAGTAAGTTCATTGACTTATGCGCAAGCGCACCCACATACAAATTGATACAATCGCTGCATGCCAGTCCAGTTTTCTATTTACTCGACTCATAAACATGACTGTGGGCTATGCAGTGAGTGAGGTCTTGCTACCTAGACTACATCATTAGACTAATTTTTAACCGCTCACGCAAAAATGACGGGGTATTATAAATTTGACGTGTGTTTGTGAGTCTGGGAGTGCTGGGAGCAAGCTACGATGCTACAGATCGTAGCTCCCGAACCGATTTTGTTTATTTTTCGTTTGAAAGATGTTCTCAGCTACGTGGGTATTTTTTTATCTTGTACTGGTAACTTTTGTTACAAATACCAGCTATGAGCGAACTGCCGGAATTTACCTTCAAGAAAAAGGACTAATTTAATACATAAATAGTCTAAAAACTACCTGTTCGCTTCGAATGACAGGTCGCGTACCTTTTTTACCCGACTGCCGAAGAAAGGAGGTTAATGTTTTTTTTTCGTGCGGATATCTCGCGAGGTGGCCGAAAGAACATTTCCCTCGCATTCCAGCTTAACCCGGGCCATCTTCGAGTTCGAGATGGCCGCTTGGGGTTTAGGAACCAACGTGTCCCCGTCATGTCCCCGGCGTTTGAGTTTAGTTTGAGTATACCAAACTCAAGAATGTAGGACTATATTCGAGAACATTCGTCTGCGAGTGAGTTCATTAGCTTTCTATTCACTCGAGTCATTATATGACTGGGATACTTACAAACAGTGAGGTGTTGGCACTGTACTCCATGCGTCATCCCACTTAGACTATACGATTAGACTGATCTAGCAGTGGCTGCTATCTACGGAAACGTATCCCAGAGATAAATAAATAAATACTCTGCGACATTCTACACATCGCTCCCTAGACCTAAAGTAGGCTTAGTTTCACTAGCTTGTGTTATGGGTTCTAGAATGCTGATAAACATCTTAATATATATAAATCTCGTGTCACAATGTTTGTCCTCAATGGACTCCTAAACCACTTAACCGATTATAATAAAATTCGCACACCATGTGCAGTTCGATCCAACTTGAGAGATAGGATAGTTTTTGAAACGGATTTCGACATCCTCGCGGGCGGAGCCGCGGGCAACAGCTAGTACTTATATACTTTTTTTTTGTAAATACATACTTATTATACATAGAGATAAAAGCTTATTATGTACTAGCTGTTCCCCGCGGCTTCGCCCGTGGCTTACTTCGTCCCCGTGGCAGGATAAAAATTATCCTATATCCATCTCCTAGTTCTACCCTACCTCTCCATCAATTTTCAGCCAAATCGGTCTAGCCGTTCGCGCGTGATGTATAGAGCAGAAAGCATTTTGCGCCGACCACAAATGATTGGGACTAGGGCTGGTAGATGATGACTTATATTCTTGGAATAAGTTCCCATACGATGCGGTAACTAGATGAGAATTCCACGCGGGCGGACACGCTGGCAACAGCTAGTTATGTAATATTAGTAGGGTTAGTACTGTTAGTAGGACACATTACCTGTGTATGTGTGTTAAACACAAGCGAAGACAATCATAATTCATATGAATTTTATTTTAGACTGGGTTTTATTATGACTAATTGTTATTAAATTATTAAGTATGTCATTATCCTGTCTTAATACACGGTAAATAATTGAAGACTTCCATGCCCTTTATGTGAAACTAGCTGTGCTCGTGGCATACTTCGTCCCCGTAGCAGGATAAAAAGTATCCTATGTCCGTCTCCTAGTTCTAAGCTACCTCTCCCCCAATTTTCAGCCAAATCGGTTCAGCAGTTCTTGAGTTATTTAAATAGTGTAACTAACACGACTTCTTTTAAAGCCACATTATACCTAATTGGGCGGTAGACAAGCGCACGGCCCATCTGATGGGAAGCGGTCACCGTGGCCTAGTGTGCAACATCCGAGGGAAATGCTCTATGGGCCACCTTACACTCTGGCGTCAGAAGACCCGACGTGCGGTTTTAGTCGGTAAGAGTCCGACATAACCTGCCCCACTGGCCGCGGGTTGGGTATCCATGAGGATTTCCGCACGGAAAAAAGGGGCGTCACGCTTGCACTGCCGACCCTTATGATGGCCCTTATGGCCGAAGAGCATACTCTACCATAGTATGGTCAGAAGAAGACATACCCCCTCAGGTACCACCTTAACAGAGCCAAGGATGTTTATGTTGGAATCGAACCGACTAAAACCACACGAGATGTTCCGTCGCAATAGCCTATTGCAGTGAACTCCAAGTATGCCTAGGATCAAATTGAATACACTATAACTGATAAAGGTAGTTTATCATTGACTAATGATTCATTATGATACAGGCCATCGGAGCCGACAATCATAAATTTATTGTTAGTATGTGTTTACATAATTATTGCGCTAATCACCCGTACATATTAATCACAGGTCATTTAATAGATTACGCTTAGGGCATTTTCATAATGGATACGTATTCGGAAATATTTTTTTGCTGAATCATAAATAGTCTGAGTGACAAGCGATACTAGACAGCTATCTTAAAGTGTACGGCATCTAACTTGGCAAGGTTTTGGAGCAGTGGGGCCAAAACTACTCCAAAATTTTGCCAAGTTAGATGCCGTGCACTATACAAGAGCCTTAAATTTTAATGTTTTTTTTTTTGTATTGGTAATAACTAATAGCTCGCGTTTGACCGCAATCTCACCTGTTGGTAAGTGATGATGTGGTCGACGCGCGACGGTGTAACAAGCTTACAAGTTTGCCTAGAAGTATTTTTTTTTTTTTTTTATATTCAGTCCGTCTATTGACTTAACCCCGCTGGATGGTAAGAAGCAAGGGCAAAGTCCAGAGGATACGGGCCGCCATTCCATACACCATTAGTCCCAAAATGGCGGCCCCTACCTTGACGGCCTAGACAGATGCCTTTTCACGCCCCGCTTAAAGAACCCAGGATTGAAGGAGGAAGGAAACACGTGTACAGGAAGTGCATTCCAGTTTTTAATTGTGCGACATAGAAAGGAAGCACCGAACCGCTTGGTTCGAGACCGAATGGTCTCGACTGTGTGTTTATATACGACTTATGTGGCAGACAAGCACACGGCCCACCTTATGGGAAGCGGTCACTGTGGCCTATTAGACGTGTACAACACCCGGGGCGTCACACTCGTGCTGCCGACCCTGGGGGAGGGGGGATTAGGAGAATTGGGAGGGTGGAGTTTGTGAGCTATAACGTATGTTTGATTGCAATTGGATACCTATCTAGAACCGGAGTATGACCAAAAACGTTAACCGACCTGCTAGTAATGTATAGTATGTTATATTAGAGGTACATATATTCATAATTCGTCAATCAAATAAAAACGTAATAAACATATCAGTTTATTTACTGACCTTTGAACTAATTCGATGTTACTGAGAGCCATGACTTAACTAATTTTATTTATTACCATAATCATTATTATGCAACTTTTTTTAACGCTGCATAGCGTTATCAGAAGACCGATTCTCGTGAAAAAATATTCAAAATTCAGTCTCCAGTCTAATCTCGATCTCATTTCGACATCCCAAATGTCAAAAAAGGGTATTTTTGAAACCAAAAATACCTTTTCGGCACAAACTTTATTCCTGAGGTTGCGGGTAGGTGACACGACAGTCGCTCTCGTAGAAGTTGACAAACCAAGCCTAATTTACGATGCAACGATTTTCTTTACAATGTAGAACGATTATTTTGATAGTGAGTAATAAGACTTCTAGATATTGAAGGCGTAAATTGTGCTACAGTGTCACTTAGCGTTGTCCCGATAGTGCAATAAATCCATAAATAATTTATGCTCTGAACCCTCAATGAACATTGTAATCAAGTCAAATCGAGCGGGAATCGATCCTGTGCCTCCGACAGTGAAAACAAGTATTGTATTAATATAAAAAATAATATATAAATATTTGGTTTATTTTAACTTTTGCAAAAGCGACTGTCGTTCGAGCGACTGACTGCCATAGATCAGTAGGCATGCTAGCTACCCCTTTTACCACTTACAACACCCCATACACTCATTCATTCACTTAAAACAAATGTTGCCATAATATCCCCGGGGTGAAACTGCTAAGTCTATTTTTATATTAACAGTTAATAACATAACAAGTACATACGTCATCTACGTCAGCGCCTACACGAATTTCCTTTAGAATAGGTAAGCACAGACTTATACGAGTTTACACCCACAGTCGTATTGATTAAGCACATTGTTAGTTAAATAGCTAGGTATATTATGTTTACGCCTGTATACCTGTTAAGAGGTAGGCAGAGGTGTGCTAAACACATTTCACTAGCTGTTTTTTGTAAGCCGCCAATCTGCTGCATCCCACTGGATGATCAAGTCCAGAACAGAAATCCATGACTCCTTGATCAGTCGTTCAATTTTGAGCGCAACATGAGTCTAGGGGAAAATAAATCATTGATTTTTTTCGATTAACCCGCGTTTGACCACTATCTCACCGGGTGGTAAGTGATGATGTGGTCGAAGATGGAGCACACTTGCCTAGAAACAGCCTATTCACTCTTAACTTGAAGACTCCTAGTTATAACATTCCGGAAACACAGATTCACGCAGGGGATAAGGAGTGGAATGCTCTGCTAGTCTGTTTCCGGAAAGCTATAACCTGGGCGTCTTCACGCCAGGAACGAGAGTAAACCTTGTATCTTGGTGTTACTAAAACTTGTAAATAACTAACTAAAAAAAAACAAAATTGTTCGATAAAGAGAAAAGGATATAAGTATAAAACCTATGTGCGTTGTGTTCATAAATTAAGTTAGTTTTCTTTCTTTCTTTCTTTAAAAAGATTCACATTAAATTTTCCCTTATATCTACCGAAGTTTTTGCTCAGTGTATTCATATACGAGTAATAAGAAGTTATATAAATAAAATAACGATTTTCAGTACGTAAAGTATGAGAGTTCCAATCCTTAAGTGTGAGAGAGAGGGAACGTTCTTAGGCGTTTGACGTCATTAGAAGGGGGTGGGGGGTTTGTCTACGGTATAAATATACCTAGAACCTTCTTTTTTTCATTTATAGACGTACGTGCCTAAAATACACAGGTCTACACAATGGAGACTCCCTGGCTAGTTTTTGTGCGATTTCTGTTATGAAATTGTAACGTGCTTAGTGTTACTCAATAGTATTAATAGGGTAGGCAGCGCGAGTGTGTTTCTCGTCAGGTTGGGCCTTGTGGTTGTCTGCCACCTAAGTTTTAAAAAAAATAATGAAGAGAAAGTACTCTAAATACTGGAGATAACAAATTTTACTCAAAGAAAACATTCCTTTATTTAAAAAAAACGAATCTACATCGAAATATTTTCAGCAGCTCTCGTTACACACTAGGTAGGCTGGTATTCGAAGCAGCTAAAATCTGAAAAAATAATAGACTGTACTTTTCTGACATAGATCGCTAGGGTTATATAATAAAGGATCAAATCTTTGCAACAGCCATGATTAAAAAAAAGAAAACCCGCGTAATCTAAATTTATAAATACAATAGGACAAGATGATTTATTGCAGTTTCATTAGTGCCTCGGAGAGCACTTTAAGCCGTCGGTCCCGGTTGTCATACAAACATCTATGGCATTCGTTACGAGTAGTTGGAGCCCAAAAAAAAAGGCAACCAGTCTAACTTGGAACTTCGATATCGCCTTTGGTCATAATGACCATTGGTTGTGGAGTTCAGATGGCAGTCGCTCCACGGAAAATATCGAAGTTTAGCCGCATCACAGTTAGACTGGAAAGCCGACCCCAACTGAGTTGGGAAAAAGGTTCAGAGAATGAATAGGACAAGATAAAGCACTTTTACTAAAGGGCTTTCCTGTATTATTTCACCTACGTTGCGTTTACTGCCCCACTTCAATGAGTCATAGCTTGATATTAATCTATACATAATAAGCTATGAATCATCATATCGGCAAACCTTATCGGTCAAGAGATTGAGATACATACCCTCGATTATGTACTTGCAGATATGTTATCATCTGCAATTGGTTTGGTGCTACCAAATCTGAGCATCATCATCCTCGAGCCTTTTCCTAACTCAATAGAGGTCGAATTTTCAGTCGAACTATGAAGCGGCCATTTTCTGGGTATTTTCAGTGAAGCAACTGCCATCTGACGTCCACAACCCGTTGGCGATATCGAAGTTCAATAGTTAGACCAGTTGTTGGCATTTTTAGGGTCCCAACTACCTGTAACGACTACCAAATATTGACATGGCAATAATCGACGGGTTAACGGCTTCACTCTTATTTCTTTGTACGTGTGGAAAACCCCTGGATCTTCATCTCTGCGTGGGTTTTTTTTAAGTAGGGCACCAATGTAGGTACCATGGGTACACCACTAAGAACTTCGGGATGTAGCCAACCCACCTGCAAGTTGGTACACCTGGTGATTGATAGACGAGGTTCTAGCGAAGGTTTTACACTGGGGGTTGGGCGGTCCAACGGCAGTCGCTCAAAAAGCTGTATGAGTCAAATCAAAAGGAGCATTATCGGACTTAGTAGTTTGTAAAAGGATGTACGTGCAAATATTTGCACCAGGTTTAGTTTTGTTTCCTAATAATTACTTTTGGTAGGTAGGCATAGTGTTGACTCAGCAAACATGACATCCTACGGATGTTAAAATGAGGTTTCTGTTTTTTTTTTCTATAACCACGCAAATAAACCTGTCCAGTAGTTACCTTCCACCTATTATAGTCCCGGGTCCTTTAAGCGGGGCGTGAAAAAGTATTTGATGAGGCAAATGCGGGTTATATTTATAAAAATGTTCGCCATGTAATTCTTAATCATTATGGAAATGTTGATGAAACATGATTCAAGGTGGGTAAAAAATCTGTTTCCAATTTTTTTATTGGCAAACGCCCATGTTGCTTTGTTATTTATTGACGAACTTCATTGTTTTTATTTTAGTTAACACTTTAGAAAGCAGTATCAGGCAGTCAGTCTAATAGAGAGAAAGAGTTACGGCTGTTTCGGAGGATTTCGTAACAAACACAGTGACACGAGATTTTTGATATATATTGTATATATTCGATAATTACTTATCCTCACCGATTCATCATCATCTTAACGTTATTCCCTTTTGCATTCTTCTCCTTGCGGTTTGGCTAATCTTGGTTTTATGGGAGCGACTGCCATCTGACCTGCTAACACCTCGCCCGTTAATTTTTTTACAGAGGTAAGTAGGACACCACGGTATCTCCCGTCCGAAAAACGCTAAGCCGCAGTCACAGCTAGTAAACTATGGGATTATCGTCTACTTATCCATATCAAGTTGCAAATTCATAAGGAAAATGCTAGACGATGTTGCGTCCACCAGCCCACTTACAGTTGGCTTAGTGATAGATCGAAAGCGGCGCGCACGCACAAATACCTATGTACGCGCGCTACGTTTAATCTTGAGCATGCACCGTTATTTGAATATCGAATCATTTTTCCTCATCGATACCGACAATGTTAACGTTCTAGTTTTAGTGTGTTATTGATTAGAAGATTAGAAATGAACTAAAAAAATTTTCACCTAAAGCGAGATTAATTCGCCCCCCTCTGGACTATCATAAAGGAGGCATGACCTCTACTATAATACACTTCAGTACGCTTTGACACCGCGATAGTAATTCGAGATAAACACATAAAATATCTACTTAATTCAAAGGTTATTGCCTACCAACAATTTTAATCTGTTCTGATTTTTTTTTATTCTTGTTTATCTTTTTTTTCTTTATAAATTCTTTGTGAACCTTATATTTATAGGTGTAAGCATCAATTCGCAATGAAAAAATTAATGCGATTAGCTTACACGTGGTTAAAGAAGCCGTTTCCTGTTAGGGTTGCCAATTTAAATAATTTATTGACAGGCCGTGCTTAACGAGCTAACGAAACAAACCTTCTTTGTTTGTGTTGACATTGTAAGGCCGGCGGTCTTTGCCCAAATAGCAAACACTACTGAATCTATTAAGAGAATAATACATACTGTGTTTATTGTTATTATATTTAGTTGTTTTTGGAAATGAGTCGCTACAGAACACCGATTGTAAAAATCAAGGGGATGTATTTCATAGATATTTTTATTTTTTTCCTGGCTGTTGCCCGCGTGGAATTCTAATCCCGTAATGACCTCAATTCGTACTTGTGACATTTCGATGGCATTTTAGCCATAAGTACTTATACCTTGTTCTACAGCAGAGCAGAACGAGATAAATAAAATTAAAGTCTGTAAATATTAAAAAATAGGTTTCAATAAATGCATAAATGAGTGCATGCATTTATTATAACACCATGTACATTGTACAATACGTATAACAAAAAAGTAAGACTTAAATTTTTGTCTGTCTGTATGTTTGAATTAGATACGGAACGGCTGGGCCCATTTTGACGGACGGATTGGATGGATTTTGACGATTTTGCTAGTAGTTAGCTGATATTACAAGGCATAAGCGACTTTAATTTTAGAAAAAGAATTAAAAGTAAGTAAATAAGTTCCGGCCAAAAAAACAACGGTAAAAATCTAAATTTACTTGCACAGCTAATAAAGATTATGATTCATTATGTTGACTGGTCATAGTCAAGTATGGTAAGTAGCAAGTTATGCATAAATTACAAATATTCACACAATAGGAGGAAAAGTGCTTAGATTTTGTTTGTGTTTAATGTTTGCCAATTAGTGCTTAATACAATCGTATCTACATGCAAATAACGTCAGTGCGAAATAACAAAATAATTGTGATATGACTTTCCTGTCATATTCTTCTAAAAGACTTACGTACGAGTAGGTAATAATTTACTAGCAACGCAGCCCGCGTGAAATACTGGCATTGTCGTTGTTTCCAGATTTTTTTCATTTTCTGTGCAATTTTTCATATAACTGTGATTTTTTTCAATTTTATTTGCAATTTTCCATATTTCTGAGCAATTTTTAGAATTTTCTGTGCAATTTTTCAATGTTTTTTGTAATATTTCATATTTCTGTGCAATCTTTTCAATTTATTGTGCAATTATTTGCCGTAAGGGTTACGGAAAAAATTACTATTATTTCGTTAACAATATCACAAATGTTTTATATTCAAAAACAATGTAAATTATTATTTAATAAAAATACAATACAATTTTACTAATTATTAGAAAATTAAGTAAGTAGGCGGCAAGGAAGGAAGTATTAACAAGATGAATGAAATACGAGTAGTTAGCCATTCTCGACTAAGTAACGTTGTGACGATGACCAAGGAAAACAATTTTTTATATTTTTATATACATCCTGTATTTAACTAGTAACTAAACCGTACCATAGTAAATGTTTAAAACCGCAAAAATAGTCATTGTTTACGTAATAATAAAGGCGATTATTGCTTTAAATGTTTTTATGTAGTTTTATGCGTTAAAGGAAAATACGATACCGAGTATTGCAGTAAGTTACATACAGAAAATGCATGATATTAGCTAGGAATCATGGAATGGAATGGAACACTAGCACCTACTTAAAATTTGGCAGTTGGCCAAACCGACTATAATTTTCGAAAGTTCTTTAGAGTAACTTTTGTGCAGATTCCTTTTTTTCACTGACACTTTTTGAAAAGTTCGCTATTCCTTTTACTTCGATATGATTTTTTTAATATTAAGGTATAATGCTAATCACGTTAATTCACTTCAGCCTGATGGATTCGAAGGCATGAGATTTTTTGTAAAATTAAAAGTAGCCTTATAAAATCAAAATAAATTATGGTGTAAAAATAAAAATTTGGTACAATCTGCGTCATAAAAACTGGCAAACTTACCAAGTTTGTGACTAAACTTTATCCATGCCCGTAGTATTGATTTATATACAATTTGAAATAAGACAGACATTAAAAAATTGATTTTTAAACAAATTGACGCCCCTGGCACTCGTTTATAGGCACGATTATAGAAAGTTCATCAAAGAATCTCTATTTTATTAACAACTAGCGAGTAGCGACCCGGGACCCGGCTTCGCCCGGGTGTAAATTCCAGTTTTCTTTGCTATAAACCTCACGGAGCCCGAGACCTTTCCAAAGAATGCAAAACCGTGGAAATCGGTTCGTGCGTTCTGGAGTTATAGCGTCAGGAAGGAAAACCTGACTTATTTTTATATAGTAGATTACCACCAGTTATTTGTTTGTTGATCCTAGTGCTACAGTGTCCATTGCTGTATTGATTGAACCCAACTTCAACCTGCCCCACGTACCAAGCTACTTCGAAAACAGTATAAATATAATAATAGGGCTGCCACGCTGCTACTAATTGGAACAACAAACGAAAACACACAAACATGCGCGCGCAGATACACATACCTCTGAAAAACCCGTATCCTAAAATAAATAAATATTTTAGGACATATATCACACTACACCATCTGGACCCAACTAAGCAGAGCATTTCATATCATCCATACTAATATTATAAATGCGAAAGTAACTCTGTCTGTCTGTCTGTCTGTCTGTTACGCTTTCACGCCTGAACCGCTGAACCGATTTTGATGAAATTTGGTATAGGAGTAGATTAGACCTCGAGAATGAACATAGGCTATGTTTGGTCGCGATAACCGACACCCACGCGGGCGAAGCCGTGGGCGGAAGCTAGTAGGTTCTATAATGATGGTAAACATACTTTATTCCTTTTTTTAGGAACGTATCAGGTAAGTATAGGAATGCTTAGAACAATGCAAATATGTACATAATTTCATCCGTTTTTGAACTTTTTATTACTTTTACATTTTTTTTAATTTTTAACTTTTTACTTTTTTTATTATATATCCCGTTCTAGTAACCCACAGGAACTTAATCTCTGGATAAAAAGCCTATAATATAATGTTATTCCAGACCACAATCTAGCAATGTGGTAACAGCCGTACGGTATCCGTTCCTGCCGTTTAAGCGTGATTGAGTAACAAACATCTTCACAAACTTTTACATTTAAAATATTAGGATTCTACGTTTTGAAAAGTGTGAACCCTAGTTGTGGATATTACTGCGGTTTTTCCGTATAGAAAAGAAACATTAACATAATATAGGTAGATATTTAATTGCACAGACGATATAGCGGTTTAAGGGCTTTGCCATTTAACGGCTATGTTCGACAAAACATATTGATGAAACTTTTATTGCTCATAAATTAATGTGCTGTGACTCATTCAGTATAGGTCAATTCGTAAATTCCTATGTACGAGATTATTTCTTTTCAAAAAAATTTTTTTTAGTGAGTAGGTACATATTTTGGTTTGGGCAACGTACTTCGTTGTTTCTTATTAATAAAAACTTACTATTTATGTGTGATTACCTTACCTTAAAGTGGGTCTACGCTAGGCGAGCCGAGCACGAGCGAAGTGCAAGCGGAGCGAAATTGAATTAAATTTTTAATTGAAATCAAACCCTCATTAGAGGTTTGTAAGTCGGACCACACTAGACGAATTTGTGTTCGGCTCGTGTTCAGCCAGCTTAGAGTAGACCTACCTTTATAAGTGGTTATAGATTATGCTCCATGCCTAAAAAGGAAACTAAAATAATGTAGATAGATAAAATTCAACCTCAGCTGCTGCACTGCGTCAATAACTCAAAAAAACTACACGTTAACGACAACATGCTCATCACTAATTACGTCTCTTCCTAACTTTTCTTCCTGAGATAACAGGCGTGACTATAAAGTAATGTATCAAATATAAATTAAACAATAGCTTTAGGAAAAAGACATCGATTAATTATCGAAGACTCCGGGACAATGTTTGCTGAAAATTGTAAAAAGTATCCGAAGCATCGGGAACAGTAGTCTTGATAAAATATGCTTATAATTTTATAACTGGTACGTTTAAAAACCGACTTCACAAACTAATATTTTTTACTTTTTAGTGTACAGAAATAGAAGAGTATTTATTTTATTATGTACTTAAGGCATTAAAAATAGAATTTTTGCCGTAAATTTGATGATTTCCCTTCGATTTTCCCCAAGATACCCAGCATCAGATCCTGATACCCTGGATATGGGACCACCTCAGAAGTAGCCTCTTTCAAACAAAATAAAAATTTTCAAAATCCATCCATAATTGGCGCCGCTATCGCGTAACATACATACAAAAAAAATAGCGTACGAATTGAGAACCTCCTTTTTTGAAGTCGGTTAAAAATAGTTTTATTTCAATGAATAAATATCTTTTTACAGTATTAGTTAAAATGTCATTCAACGTGGAATGATTCCAAAATATTTGTCAGTCACTTTTATCTTCTTCACCACATCTCTTCTCGTGGTTGTCGTAAAAACTGTATTCAAGCGACTAAGGCATTAGGCTCTTCTGTATCTGACAGTAAATATAGACCCTAAAAAGAGTGCCGTACTATGGGGTAGGACTGCTGCCGTAGAAGCATACTTATTCTCTGCCTAGCAGTATTACTTACTGTTGATAACAGATCTGCCACGTTAGCCTAATTCCTAATTCAATATGACATAGTATTCCATTTTTAAAAAAATGCAACCCTCAAGAGTGCCATACTATGGGGTAGGACTGCCGCCGTAGGAGCATGCTCTTTATCTGCCTAGCAGTATTATTTATTTGACAGCGGACATCCGTCACGTTACTCCTAATTCAATACAGCAAACCATTCTTCAAAAGTGTCAACCCTATCTCACTGGTGGTTATAAAACTTGGGTCATGGGTTTTCCCAGTCACAGATGACGTCCATACCTACATAGCGTCGCACATATTACTTGCCGCTGTTATTATTATTATAATTGTTAAACTAGTACAGTATAGAGCGTCCTCTATTTCGGTCGAGCGTGATGAGAGAATACGGGTGATATATAAACTAATTTATATAAACAGTGTGGTACTAATTACTGTGATGGTTCTTTAATTTCGTTAAGAATGACGTTAGTTTTACTGAGCCAGGATTTTCAAGGGCTTCGCGTTCACAGTTACGAAGGTGAGTTATTTTGTATGATGTAAGTTGACACGATTTTATTTATTTCAATAATTTTACATAATACATACTGAAAAAAATATAAAAGTATTTTTTTTTACAAAAACATAGTGGTAGAAGATGAAGATTTAAGGGTTAAGTCATTGCTTCCTAACACTTCCTAAAATTGAGCAGTTGTAAGCTCAGCCTAGCAGTCGGTCCTTAGGCTTAGATCTTTTGACAACTATCAGGCACGTTTGTGTACTCGTGTCACTTCTGAAAATGATTAAAAAATAAAATAAAGATTATTTCACGTTATATTTTTCGTGTTCGAAAATTACTAAACTTTATAGAATCGATTTCCGTAATAAGATGACTTCATAATTACGTTTAATTTAGTTCATAGAACTCAATTTTAAGTGAAGTTCTAAAATTCATTCTTTTTTTTAAACCGCTGCTTTTGCCACTAACTTTAAATTGTTTTATTGTCTACGGTCACATAAAAACAAAATTTTGCGCGCATTTTATGTTTGGGCGGGAAGGTAATAAAAAATTAATTGAATTTCCTTCAAATATTTAAAATCGTAAATCTATAATAATGTTAATTTGTTTCATATTTTGAATTTAATATGGACTCAGAATTTACCTTGTAAAATATTTTTTTTTATTTAATTCGAGAACAGTGTTATTCTATCTTACGTCAAATAAATATTCTATGACATTCTACACAGTGAGCGCTGCCTACACCCAAAGTAAGCATAGTTTAACTAGCTTGTGTAGAATACGGATAAACATAGATACTTTTTTTCTAAATACATCATATTATACATAGAAACACCCAGACCAATACAAATATTCATATTCATACATACAAACATTTGCACAGAGCGGGCATCAAACCCGCAACTTCTGATTAAGCAGTCGATCCTTCTACCGCTAAGTCACAGAGGTCGTCATGTTTCCAACATTGTGTAATAAAATGTAATAATCTTTGAGGAAGTTGTGTGATCAACCTATTATGAAATTCTTACAGTGAATGCTTCAATAGCTACGAGTAGGTGTTTCATTCACTCTGCATGCCCAAACCACCTTAGCATACCCTTTTCAATTCTCTTTACAACATTCTCTTTTTTCACACCCTCCTCTTCCTATCAACCGACCTTACTATTAGAATAAAATATTAATAAATATTTGATGGTAGCTGAATGGATAAGTACGCGGCCTCTACTCAGAGGTATTGAGTTCGAATCCGGCCGGACAGCACCAATGTGAATTTCACTTTGTGGAATTTATATGTGCTAATCACATGATTTACCATCTGCTGACGATGATGGAAAACATCGTGAGGAAACCCAGGACATGTGTCCTAGAAGAAATTCTAAAGACATGTCCACCGAAAGACCGATCCACCAAACCTCGTTAGACCAGGATGTGTGGATTAAGGCCTAAACCCTCTCAGCTCTTTCGTTAGAGGAGAGGATACCCGTGCCCCGCAGTGGGACAAAAATGGGTTGCTATACAATAATAAAATATAGATTTTATTATGTTAAATCCCGTAGATCTTTGCCTGGCTGGCCTGCTCGAAGGACGCATAGTAAATTAAATATTATCAAATCTAACTTCAACTGATAACGTTACGCTAATATTTATATAACTCTACTAGCTGTCGTCCGCGGCTTCGCGGCACTTATTCCAGGAATAAAAAACTGTTAGACAAACATATTTTATTTAATTTGGATGTAACATAACATAACATAAACTCACGTCTACTATATCCCTGAAGGGGTAGGTAGAGGTGCTAGCACCCACATTTCGCCAGTTTATGTTTAGGTCCCAATCTCCCAATGTAATAGGTGGCGAGCCTATTGCCATTAACCGGGCACTTATAAACCTGCGATAAATACACACATAACTTTGAAAAGCATCGAAAAGTCATTGGATTTGGATGTAGGATTTTTTTTATCAATATAAAGTAGCCTATATGAAAGCAAGGTAGCCGCTATATTTCGCACCTCCACACACTATTGACAGTATTGATATTTTGATACAACGGTAAAGATGCAGGTACCTGGGTTTTCCTAAAAACTGATTTAACATACGAATATGTTATGTATACAGAGCGGACTGTGAAGGTACCACTTCGAATGTTTTCCTGTAATAAGCTATTTAGTTTATATTCAAGTGCCATCGTGGTATGTGCTCTTGTCTGTACTAAGTGTTGTGAAACTGTACGGAGATAGTACACGCAATTTTGTGCATTATCGTAGTCGTATTTAGTGATCAATTTTATGTGCTTTCTAAAAGATGTTAGCGATGTCATTAAATGATTTTGGTATGTTTTTTTATACTAAGGTGGCAGACAAGCACACGGTCCAGTTGATGGAAAGCAGTTACCGTGACTTATGGACGTATGCCTATGCAACACCAAGTCAGAGCTCATCCCTTCTCACCCACCCCACCACTTCCTAGCCTCCCTACCCCTTTCAGGGTTGGCAGCGCGTGTGTGGCACCTTTAGTGTTGCACACGTCCATAGGCCACGGTGACCGCTTCCCATCAGATGGGAAGTAGCACACTTCCCTGCCACCTAGGTGGTATAAAAAAAATGTATTGTTGAGGCCTGATGGTAAGCTAAGTAAAGACTTTACCTATAGCTTACCATCAGGCGAGGTGAAGTCGTATTGATATTGTAGCTATTGACTAAAATTATAACTAAAATTATAACTAAAATATAAAATTGTAACTATTGAAATAAAAAAATAGCAAAATATTTATAAACCGTTCGTACCTATAGGAAATTACACAGTATATCAATAATTCTTCGGTACTTCGTAAGTAGGTACCTACCATACCATACCTATGAATTATTCATGAACTCAACCAATTCATTCAAAATTACTATTAAACATAGACTGCCGTGCTGTGACGTTACTAGTAATAATAATGACGTAATTGGAAAATAGTTGATCACACGTAATTTTGACGTCATAAGTTTTTTTTGCGGTTATGGTAAAGCCATAGTATAGTTTGAGTAAGTTATGATATACCTACCACATAGGTATAGTGCGATACGTGGTAAAAAGTGTAAAGCGTGAATCGTCCATGCGTCTAATCCGACGTCAGTTTAATTTTAAGTTTAATTTAAACATCTATTAATGGGTGGCACTGGATTCGCGTCCGTGAACGATGTCCATGTAAGATTTTCTTGGAGTAGTCCACGAAGAGCACTTATCAAAATTTTTGACGGGTGCTCTTCGTGAACTCAATTTAATTTTGCATATTTGTCCACGGAGAACACCTATGAGTCAGCACCCTAGTGCTGAGATGTATAGACTGCATTTTGACTTCAGACATGTTGTTGTAATGATCCCTTTTTTATCGTGTGGATATCCGTCGACCATCAGGGGTGGTTATGCCGAATAACCGAATAAAACCGCACGCCATCTCGGGTCTCAATTACCGGGGTGTAAGGTTAGGTTGGATTTGTACACGAATCACTTTAGAGAGAGAAACTACGTTCAAAACAATCGAAACTCAAAGGATAGCTAGATATAACTACAGTAATTTGCCTAATGTAAAGTGCACGGAGATTGGAGTAGTGTGGGCTAAACTACTCCAAAACCTTGCCAAGTTAGGTGCCGTGCACTATACTTTTTTTTATGCGCGACGCATTTTGCCACAAACAAGTATAGTGTACAGCATATAACTTGGCAAGGTTTTGAAGTAGTGGGGCCCACACTACCACACTACTCCAAAACCTTGCCAAGTTAGATGCCGTGCACTATACTTGTTTAATGCGACGCATTTTGCCACAAACAAGTATAATGTACAGCGTCTAGTATAGTGTACAACATCTAACTTGGCAAGGTTTTGAACTAGTGGGGCCCACACTACTCCAAAACCTTGCCAAGTTAGATGCCGTGAACTATAGGTTGTATTTGTTTACAATAAATCTCTGTAGAGAGACAAATTTAAAACAATTGAAACCCAAGGAAAAACTATTTCTATATGTAATCACAGTAATTAAATTGGAGCACCCTAGTGTAAACGCGGTAGCCTAGTGGTTTGGGTAATGGACTGCTGAGATGAAGTCTCGGGTTCGATCCCAGGTTCACCATGGCACACACCAATGACTTTTCGATGGTTTTCGAAGTTATGTGTGTATTTATCGCAGGTTTATTAGTGCCTCGGAGAGCACGTTAAGCCGTCGGTCCCGGTTGCCATACAAACATCTATGTCAGTCGTTACGGGTAGTTGGAGCCCAGAAAAGTCCAACCAGTCTAACTTGGAGCTTCGATATCGCCATTGGTCATAATGACCATTGGTTGTGGAGGTCAGATGGCAGTCGCTCCACGGAAAATATCGAAGTTCAGCCGCATCACAGTTAGACTGGAAAGCCGACCCCAACTGAGCTGGTGTCGGCGTCGGAGTAGGTTCAGAGAATGATGAATCACAGTAATTAAATTTATATATTGTATTGTGATATAAACACGATCGCTATGCAGTCTGTCACAGACCGAGCGCGCGCCAGATGCCTCGAGTGCTCGATTAACAACACATTTACATAAACTTGAATTATTAAGTGTTATGAATTACGCAGTTATAAAGCATAGGTACTATATAACCTACACGCGTCTACCTACTTGGCGAATAATAGTGAGCATACTATTGCCTATCCTGCGATGTGACTGAAGCGACCAGGAGGACATAGTGAGGTTTAGTGGGTATGCCCTTTAGGGAGAGTCCCACATAGGTCTACGGGTTTTCCCCAAACTCGGAGGCATCATGCATTCATGCATAAGCACGAATTCCTCACTTAAAAAAAAACTTGACAAAACATTCGTTTGAATTGAACTAGTGATGGATTTATACCCTAAAACTTCGGGCATTTGTTATTCAGGCAATTATTGCGACGGCCTCCGTGGCGTAGCGGTAGTGCATGCAACTGCTGCAGCAGCTATTACAGGGGGCGTGGGTTCGATTCCCGCTCAGTGCAGATATTTGTATGCATGAATATGTCTGGTATGCATTGGTCTGGGTGTGTCTATGTAATTGTATGTATTTAAAAAAATATATATATAAGTTTGTAGGTATATCCGTACTCTAGAACCCATAACACAAGCTAGTTAACTGCATGGGTCTAGAGAGCGCTGTGTAGAATGTCATAGAATATTTATTATATTTATTGTTCATGACAAAATGGATTGAATAATTTGTCTGATTAATGCCCAAAGTGATAGGGCATAACTCCATCACTGAATTGAATCCTAAAGTTGGTTAGTACGTATGCCGAGATCACTGCAAATATAATATAAATATTAATATTCATGCAAAAAAAATTGCCCTGAACGGGAAACAAACTCGCGACCACTGATTCAGCAGTCGAATGTTCTATCAGTACTCTAGATACGGTTTTGATTTTTAGTTTTTGATTAGGATTTTGGTTTGGTTAGTCGGTTTTTTGTAAGAATTAACTGGCTATGTCATAACCTCCGGGTGCAAGGGAAATGCCTTCTTTAATACCACTTAGGTGGCAGACAAGCGCACGGCACACCTTATGGGAAAGGGTCACCGTGCCGTATGGCCGTGTGCAACCAGGGGCATCACACTCGTGCTGCTGATGTATGGGCCTTACACCCTGGAGCCCTAAAAAAAAGTCCAAGTCTAGCTGCAATGCTTCGATATCGCCTAATGTCACCATTGGGTTGTGAAGGTCAGATGGCAGTTGCTTCACGGAAAATATCGAGGTCCAGCCAAATCCACAGTTTAAGACTGGTAAAGCGGACCCCAGACTCCGAGGTGAAAGCTTTGAATACGACTGGGATTAACGCTAGGTTGAAGAAAAGGAAGACACCCTGGAATTCGAAGACCCGAGATGGCATGTGGTTTTAATGGGTTGACTGACCCCCCTGACCAGTGGAGTGGTCTACGTGGGAATTTCTGCACGATAAAAAAAATAAGCTATATGCTATGATAGCTTTTTATCATCATATAGGTCATAAAGATTAAAAACCAGGAAGCCTACTTAGTTAGACTTGTGCCTAAACTGTTATTAAAAGTAAATAATATAATTATGTTTAACGCGGTCACGCATGTTTAGAATGTAGTATTATACCTATCGCGTATTCTAACAAACCGCGGTAGCCTAGTGGTCTGGGTAATGGACTGCTGAGACGAGGTCTCGGGTTCGATCCCAGGTTCACCATGGCACACACCAATGAGTTTTCGATGCTTTTCGAAGTTATGTGTGTATTTATCGCAGGTTTATAAGTGCCCGGTTAATGGCAATAGGCTCGCCACCTATCACATTGGGACCTAAACATAAACTGGTGAAATGTGGGTGCTAGCACCTCTGCCTACGCCTTCGGGGCTATAGGCGTAGTTTATGTTATGTTATGACTAGCTTTTGCCCGCGGCTCCGCCCGCGTGGACGTCGATTTTCGCGTTTTTTTACTATATCGCCGGTTCATTAATATGCGTAGGATTTTGAGTCTAAGCAAGACCTTTCTAATAAAAAAAGCCGCATCAAAACCCGTTCAGTACTTTTGACGTCCATCGCTATAGCGATGGACATCAAAAATATTTTATTTGAAAGGACGTTTTTATTAGAAAGGTCTTGCTTAGACTAAAAATTTACCGTATGTTTGGTTGTAATTGGTTAAGTAGAACCGGAGATAATGGTCATAAACGACCTAAAAACGAAGCGCGGGCGAAGCCACGGGTATCAGCTTGTATAAAAAGTAGCCTATATGTTGCCCAGAACTATGAATTATAATCATACCAAGTTTGATCAAAATCCCTCCAGTAGTTTTTGATTTTAGCGTGAACAAAAATGTAGTGCGGACAAACAGAGGCACAGAGACACAGACAAACAGACAAAAATTCTAAAAATCATTGTTTTGGCATCTATTACATTCATAAAGGCCCCTAATATTTTTTTTTCTGATATATCTTCCATGTACAGACACCGATCAGTTACAGATTATTATATGTATAGATGTTTATGTTATGTTATGTATTCTAAAAATAATAAATTGAATTGAGTTGTATTTTGCATGTAGGTACATAAAATGATTTGTTTATGTTATCTTTTCCACGTATTAATCTTAACCGTTTCGTTTCATCGCTGTGTAAATTGTTCAGTTGTTATTCATCCACTGGGGATGGAACAGTGATCTGTGTCATTAGATATAGCCGTGAAATAATTTTATACACTTTCCTCAAATATTTGTGATGGCTAAATAATAGTATAGAGATGTAGAATTTTGTAATGGTGATATCAAACTGTGAAACCAAGCACTGGTGCAATCCCCACGGATATCCCTCTGTCAGGCAATTAAGGGCGGTTGTATCGGAGTCTAACCGACTAAAACCGCAGTGTTTTGTCGCATCGGCCTGTGTGGTCGGGAAATCTGAGTCCCCTAGAACTGCCTTGTGGCACGCCGCACTTTTAGTAGGAGTTTAAGATTTGGATTTTTCGTGTGTGAAAGATGCTGCCTCAGGTAGGAGTGTATCGTATATACAGAAGAAGCGCTTCCGAACCTGAGGAAGCGTGTCGGAGAAGACTTTTGGAAGTTCTCAACCGTAAGTCTATACATGGTTACTAGCTGTTGCCCGCGGCTCCGCCCGCGTGGATGTCGAAATCCGTTTAAAAAACTATCCTATCTCTCAAGTTGGATTGAACTGCACATGGTGTGCGAATTTTATTATAATCGGTTAAGTGGTTTAGGAGTCCATTGAGGACAAACATTGTGACACGAGATTTATATATATTAAGATAGATGTTGTATTTCACGAAGGCGGTTTAGCTGTCATTGTAGTAAAACATAATAATACACATTGCTTTTAAAAATGAACTACTTGCAATGCAATTATTGTTTTACTAACTGCTACATGAATTTCTTTTGACGCGACATGAACTTTCGCACACACAATACGCGTATTTACAAGACACAGGTACTACTATTTAATTGTTCACCCGCCTTCGTGAGATAGAATACCATCTATATTAGGGCATTAAAACTAGGTTCCATTTTGAAAACTTTCGTTTTACGGGCCTCAATAAACGGGCTATCCAAAAAAAACATTTTTTTTCAATTTGCACAGCATAAATATAGTAGTACTTATCTTTACTCCTGTGCCAGTAGTATCTGATATTAGCGCGTTTAACCAAACAAACTTCAATTTAATAATATTCGGTAGTACCTATAGATAACTTGGACATAAATAGAATATAGTAAAGGTAGGCACTTAATCTTATTTACTAACAGTAAATCGAATGTTTACAAAACACACATAAGAGCCCTTCTTATCAGTAACAGATTACGCGTGTAAGGAATTCACGAATTATAAGTGACCCCTAGTTTAAAGTCAAGAACGTTCACATATAGGGCTACATTGTTATGCTTATCAATAGTTCGACACAAGCCAGAAGATAATAATATTATGTTTGATAAATGGGCGAAAAAAATTGATGCTAAGTATTTTTTTTAGTTTGAATTTCTTACGAAGTGTTTTTTATTGTCGATTTTGTAGTAACATACATACATACATACATAAACTCACGCCTATGTCCCCGAAGGGGTAGGCAGAGGTGCCAGCACCCACATTTCGCCAGTTTATGTTTAAGTCCCAATGTAATAGGTGGCGAGCCTATTCCCATTAACCGGGCACTTATAAACCTGCGATAAATACACACATCACTTCGAAAAGCATCGAAAACTCATTGGTGTGTGCCATGGTGAACCTGGGATCGAACCCGAGGCCTCATCTGAGCAGTCCATTACCCAGACCACTAGGCTACCGCGGTTATTGGGTATTTGCAGTAAATAGTAATACACGTAATACTCTCCTTTCCTACACAGAACTACACGTGCCAGACTGAGGTATCACCCGCACACGGTGGCATCAATTCCATCAAGAACCAAGCGGTTCGGTGCCTCTTTTATTTGCCGCACCATAAAGGCTTGGAATTCTTTACCAGCGCATGTATTTCCTTCCTCCTATAGTCCCGGGGCCTTTAGGCGGGGAAAAAGCATTTGATGAGGCCGTCAAGCTGAGGGCCGCCACTGTAGCACTATCGGTGTATGTGGTGGTGGCCCCCAGTCCTGAGACTCTGCCTTTCGCTTACCATCAAGTGAGGTGGAGTCATTTTGACGTGTCCTATATAAAAAAAAAATAATAATAATAATTTGGCAGTAGCAACTTAAACTTGCGTATTCTAGTCTTTTCTCAACTCAGTAGGTATCGTCTTTCAGTCTATGGTGTAATTACACTTAATTGTTAGCCCATATTCGGGTGCACGAAACACGTTATCGAATTACGCAGTCCATAAAAAGTAGACGTTTGTCCGAATTCCTGCAATCCGTGCAAATAATATGAAGCAAATTTCGTGAGAAAATATTAACATGAAAAATGCACGAAAAAACGGCCAACATGATGATTATTATGTAAGTACGCTAGGGCCAAAGGAAATTGAATAAACACATCAAATTTCAAGATTCACTCAAGAAATCGTTGATCGAAAAGCAACGCGGCATCGGCAACATTGTAGCTTAAAATAAAATTGCTAAGTGGAACACTCAGACTATGTAGGTAGTCTGAGGTGGAACAATATAAACAATGTATTTGCCCACATTTTATCAACATTTTCTTCATCCTCGATTATTATTATTACTTGTTGGTATCATCCCGCTTCCCGTGCTTGTCTGCCACCTAATAATTAAAAAAAAACGTAACTATATTTTTCCGATTATTAATAGATAAATAAATAAATATTTTACGATATTCTAAACAGCGCTCTCAGATCCAAAAGCGTAGTTTAGCTTGTGTTATAGGTTCTAGAATGCGGATTATGTTTTGTATTTTCCTGAAGAGCATTCCTGTTTACAAACATGTCTCTTTTACTGCGCAAGAAAGTCCTACTGCGCATCTAGAGTGTATTGTCAAGATTTTTGGCATTTACTATTACTAATTTCATCCTCTGTCTGCCTTTACCTGGTAATAATATAATTTGGAGTCGACGCCGCGCCGGCGCAACATGTCATTATCTTTCATAGTTTCCTTTCAGATGTCATCTCATTTACTCACATCCTCTTTCACGCTATTAATTCATCGTTACTTTCCTTAAATATAAATATAAAGTTATATAATCGTACTCGTAATCGTATTTACCTTCTCCAATGCAAAAAAAAATAATTCTGTATAGGTACTACATAATATGTAATACAGAATTATTTTTTTTATAATTCTGTATTACATATTATGCATAATTTGTAATTCTGTCTATCTGTATAAAGTCTGTTTATAATTTAATGTTTTCTTTTTTTTTTTCAGAAAACGTTCTACCTATAATAGAGGATGGGCAGAATGGTGAGCCGTTGAATATTAGTGATGTGTGTGAGTATTATTATTTATCAATCGTAAGTAACTCGTCATGTACGCTTTCTAGCCTAAATTTAAAAAAAAAACTTTTTTGAATAATTTTAACTGTGAAATAAAAGAAAGGTTTATCCTACCCGAACCTAATCTAGGTTTATGGAATAAACGTAAGTCTAATATGAAAAAAAAAAACACTAAACCGATTTTGATGGATATAGTAGGTACACAGATAGACTTTTTTCTTTGTTCTGTGGATAGACTAGACAAGCTTGGGAAGGGACCCAGGCTATGTTTGGTCGCGATAGCCGATATCCACGCGGCCGGGCGGAACCGCGAGCAACAGCTAATTTCTTTAGCGCGGATGAAAATACCTATCAACTGTCGGAAATACCTCCACCACGGCTTTGCTCTAGCTCTAGAACTAGTAGTTATTTAGTAATGCGATGGTAGCTGAATGGATAAGGATGCGGCCTCTACTCAGAGGTATCGAGCACCAATGTAAATTTCACTTTGTGGAATTTATATGTACTAATCACATGATTTACCATCTGCTAACGGTGAAGGAAAACATCGTGAGGAAACCCATTTATGTCCTAGAAGAAATTCTAAGGACATGTCCGGTCCACCAACCCGCATTAGGTCAGCGTGTGTGGATAAAAGCCTATACCCTCTCAGATCTCTCTCGTTAGAGGAGAGGAGACCCGTGCCCAGCAGTTGGACATAAATGGGTTGCTATTATTGCTATAAACATCTATGGCAGTCGTTACGGGTAGTTGGAGCCCACAAAAGTCCAACCAGTCTAACTTGGAACTTCGATATCGCCATTGGTCATGATGACCATTGGTTGTGGAGGTCAGATGGCAGTCGCTCCACGAAAAATATCGAAGTTCAGCCGCATCACAGTTAGACTGGAAAGCCGACCCCAACTGAGTTGGGAAAAAGGTTCAGAGAATGATATTACTATAGTACCTAGTTAATATTTAGTAACAAATAACTGTTTGTTCCAGTTGACGCGATCACTTTGGCGGATCCGTCATTCGGCGCTATGGCGCAGCCCTATGTACAGATCATTGAGCAGCCGGCTAGCAAGGCTCTCAGGTTAGTACAGTATTTTTATGAATCTGATGAAAAAAATAACGGCCCTTCTTTTTAATCGGGTGTATCCCATCTGGCCCAGTGACTTGGCCCGGTGCCGGGCCACATGGGAAAAAAAGTTTTAACTGGCCCGTTGATGTGTTGACCGGGCCAGATGACACAAATCCAAGTGCCATCGTCCCCGGTAAGGGAAAAATAGAGGATAAGCCTCGTAATTTTTTTTAATAGGTATATAGGACTCGTCAATTTGTCTCACCTCACCTGATGGTAACTTTACCTTCAGCTTACCATCGGGCGAGGTGAAGTCAAATTGACGTGTCCTGTATATAAAAAATATTACGAGGCGTATCCTCTATTTTTCCCTACCGGGGACGATGGCACTTGATTTGTGTCATCTGGCCCGGTAAACATATACACCCTTCGCCAATTTTTACTAAGTATTATATTATTACCAGGGAAATTCGTTATAAGAGGGTTTTTTTTATGGTTCACAGGCCCGCGTTTGACCACTATCTCACCTGATGGTAAGTGACGATGTGGTCGACGATGGAGCATGTTGAATCTCGTTACAAAACTGACAGAATTTAAATTTATTCTGTACCCTCTTGGTCGCGCCTCCGTCCGGTAGAAAAGCAGATGGATAATTTTGTGTCAAGTTCGCTATACCCACCACACCGTTAGATCTGGTGAGGTGAAGCCGGTAAAAAGGAGATTCGGTTTTAATTCTGTTAAACTTGATTATAAGTCTTTGTACCATCATATCAATAAAATAACAAAACATTTCTCCTTAGGAAAAGTAAATATTACGAGTATGTAATGTTTTGTTAAGAGAGACTGATGTAATTATAAAGCACCTTACCCGTGGATTTTCCAAAAACATCTTTCATACAAACTTTTTCCTAACAATAACAAAAACCAAATCGGTGCAGTCCGTGCATACATTTCGTATTTTTTATTACTAAGATTGAAAGAAAATACCAATAAATTAGAAGCTGTTTGTACGTTAGTGTCCGAGAAATATGTATGTGAGTAATAGTAATAGACGTTGGATGACTTCCAAAACCCTTGAGACATCCAACTTTGCGTTAGTGAAATTAAACAACAGTTTTGTTACGAAACTGTGAACTGACTGACTGAGATATGAACAATGCATGCACGATGACACGACGACGACGGGAGTAAGGACTGGAATTCCTTGCCTGAGTCTGTGTTTCCGGAAAGCTATAACCTAGGAGTTTTCAAGTCACGAGTGAATAGGTTCCTTCTAGGCAAGCGTGATTTGATTTTTTTGATTGATTTGATCCATGGGGATTTCCGCACGATAAAAAAAAGTCAAGCGTGATTCGTCGTAGAGCACGTCGTCACTTACCATCAGGTGGGATTGAGGTCAAACGTAATCCCATCATAAATAAAAAAAAAGACTTGAAGTTTATCTGGCGGCTACAATATGGAGTTCTTCAAGAAGGGCATTAGAAGGTTTTTACTTGGTCGGCAGCGCGAGTGTGACGCCCCTGATGTTGCACGCGTCCATAGGTCACGCTTCCCATCAGGTGAGCCGTGTGCTTGTCTGCCACCTAAATGGTACAAAACAATATCATCAACTTTGCGGCAGTCCCGGTCGCATCCGAGGTTGTCACTTCGGAGTCTTGGGTCCGTTTTCTAACTTTTACTTCCCCACTTCGCACGGGGCATCCATGATAGCGACGTGGAGAGCTTCAGACCAGCCCTCTAAAGGGCGACTCCCACCCCGACCGAATTGGCCGCAGGCAGCAGCGTCTCCCGGGGCGATTGGGAGGCGCTGCTCGCCTCCGTTGCCCGTGTGCTCCGTGGTTGCCCGGGAGCGTTGTCCCTCCTACGGTACGCGGAGACAGCATGGTCATACATTTTGTTACTCACACGAAGTCAGGGTAGTCCACGCATATATCATCCAACATATTTTAATAAAAACAATTTGATTTTAAAATTGTGTACGCTTTGTTAGTTTATGCTAGCTGCGAAGTTTAAAAAATGCAGTTTCACGTTGAGTGCATTCTTTATTATTACAGCCAGTATTTTGAGCTGTAAGCAAATAATTATAACTATAATATTTGTGTTAGAAAGTGTTCTTTTATTGTTGTGTTCGAGTCACGAACTCAACAATACAGGTCAATACAGGTCACAAAAGATACAGAAGGTCGTTCTGTATCTTTGGTGACCACTGAACACATTCTGGTGCTTTATTTCTTTCAGTGTTATTTTAAAACATACATTTTCACGCCTGTTTTCTGCCAAAGCGCGCCCCCCCCCCCCCCACTATTCCGGGGGCATGACGTGAACCACGTGGTTCCCAAACCCGAGGGGGCCATCTCGAATCCGGAGATGGCCCGGGTCAAGCCGGGGTGCGAGGGAAATGCTCTTTGGGCCACCTTACACCCTGGCGTCAGAAGACCCTAGACGGCGTGCGGTTTTAGTCGGTAAGAGTCCGACATAACCTGCCCCTCTGGCCGCGGGATGAGTATCCATGAGGATTTCCGCACGGTTAAAAAAAGGGTAGGTAGCTGAGTTATTTTTTTAGTATTTATTTATTGCCTAAACAATGTTACATTGCACTAATATTATAAACGTGAAAGATTGTGAAAATGTTTGGATGTTGGTTATTTAATTACGTTCTAACAGCTGAACGGATCTTTTTATATTACGTAGGTGGCAGACAAGCACACGGCCCACCTGATAGGAAGCGGTCACCGTGGCCTATGAACGCGTGCAACACTAAGGGTGTCACACACGCGCTGCCTACCTTAAAGAGAAGGGTGGAGGACTAGGAAGGGGTGGGGAGGTTAGGAAGGGCTGGAGAAGGAGGGGTACAGTGAGCTCTGGCTACCCTACTAACCAGCATTCCAGTTTTGGATGTAGATTTCTTGGTTGGTCTACAAACTACATCCTGTCCTTTCCTTTGCCTCATATTCCCCTATAAGTGGTCACGCGCTAGTGTTACCTGTGAATATGAGAAACTTTCGACCACGTTTATGCTTCGTGTCAAAAATAAAACGATATTAAGTTAGTGCGATTGCCGTGACCCTGCCGGATGTTTGGTTAGATAAGTTCTTCTTTTAATTAAAAATAATAACAATTGTTATCGAGTGTTCACCTTGTAATTTTAGTTTTTAAAGATCCCTTACAACAGGGGCGTGATTCAGTAACGCCACGATTTGAAAACGTGTGATTTCAATTCGATTAGTAAGAAAAACATAGAAAAAACTATGATAGGCAGTATGATCTGTCAAAACAAAACCTACAAACTTATGAACTGCAAAATATGATCATTAGGCTTGTACATTTTTTTTTTATTCTGTCCGTCAATTGACTTTACCCCGCTGGATGGTAAGAATCTAGGATAAAGTCCAGAGAGTACGGGACGCCATTCTATTATACAAGTATCTTTCGTCCCGAAATGGTCCCTACCTTGACGGCCTAGACAGATGCCTTTTCACGCCCCGCTTAACGAACCCGGGATTTTAGGAAGGAAACAAAGCACTGCACTGCAAACTTCAACAGTTCGGTGACACTGGCAAACCAGGACCTTGCAGTAACTAGCATAATCTATATCTGTGAGCTCGCACTAGTTGGCAAATATTTGGTAGCATCACGCGTCCATGGATTTATTTATGAGGTCAGCCACCGAGAATATTGTTTATCTGATGTAGTACGCGGGTGCGGCGTCTGAATTTGAGATAAATTGGCCGTTATACAGTGTTTAAGACATTATGTTGGTGTTATTGAGGACTTGATGACCAATAAATCATAGATCTTTTAATAAAGTGGTCCTTGTGCTTGTCTGCCACCTACGTGGTATAAAAAAACGTAGATGAAGCCTCCAAGTCCTCTTTTTGTCCATTACATACACGGACAGTGACCATTATATCACTGTCGGAGTATGGAACGCTCTTCCTGAGACTTTACCTTTAGCTTGCCATCGGGCGAGGTGAAGTCATATTGACATGAACGATATAAAAAAAGTCGTGTCCAAATCTTCAGTTTTCTAAACATGCCTTTTGAATATTAAATTTTCTAGGGAACACAACACGATGGTTATTATGGCCGCGGTTTTCTGTAGGGCGGGATACTACTCCAGTTGGACTGCTCATTTGGATGGGTGATAACGTCGTGTTCTGCCTCCTTTGAAGTTGTCGTAAATCGTGAAATCACACGTTTTAAAATCGTGTTTCTACTGAATCAGGCCCCAGTTTGTCTAGTTTACAGAAGCCATTGGAGATAGCAAATAAATAGCAATGATCCCATCCAATTAGTTGTACAGTTTGTATTATGTTTTAGCAGTTTATTGCTCTGTAGTCACACATCGATTTGGAAGGTTGCCATGTTTTAATGCTGTGATGGGTTATGCTGCAGACATTCGTAATGGATGATAGAATATCGGAATTTTTTGAAAGCGTTATTAGAGTGCATGACGCCGATATCATTTCAGCGATGAGAAATGAGTTGGATTTGTCCGTATATCCCCAAAATTACCTGTAGCTTACCATCAGGCGAGGTGAAGTCAGGTTGACGTGTCCAATTTAAAGCGTCAAAGTAACCAACGCAGACTCTGTTTTACTACTAAGAATTTTCTACCAAAATCAAAATTTACTACTAAGAATTTCCTACCACCTTAATCCACCGGCGCACTATTGTACGTCTTAAATATAGTCCACCTCTATCATCGTAAGCTTAATTAACAGACATACCTATAATCACAACGTACACACAAATAAATCACTACAGAAGGTCAACTTCGTACAATGAACGAAAACGCGCGCTCATTTTCACGCTTCTCTAAACAGAGAAGACACTGGAGATTAGAGACAAAATAATAATACCATTTGACGACCTGTATGATGTTACCCGTAGACCGTTCAACTGGTACGCTAGCAGTCGGATGGCTGTTGCGAGTTTTTACACATAAATAAATCAATATTCCAGGTAATTTTCAATAGCATAATCTAGCCCCAAACTTTTGTACTGTGCCCAAACTAAGCAGATCTTGTAAATATACTTGAATAATGTTTATTTGCATCAGTCTTGGTTTTTTCACGTCAAAATGACTTCAACTCGCCTGATGGTAAGCTAAAGGTAAAGTCTCAAAGGTGTTTTTAAAAATATGTAAGTATCTTAAGTATCTATATCTATCTGCATTCTAGAACGTATATTAAAAGATATGCTACGTTTGTGTCCAGTTGAACTTTCTTAGAAAATTTATTTCTATTTACTTAATATGACCGTAAATGGTGACTCCCATTCTAGAGACTTTGCCTTTAGCTTACCATCAGGCGAGGTGAAGTCATGTTGACGTGACCGACATAAAAAAACGCATGTATGTATGTATTCTTTGATTGCTCTATTGAGCTATTTTGAGATTGATCTTGCGTGTTTTCTCTTTGCATAAAGTTGGACTTCTGTTCCTTTCATTTTGCGATGACTTTAGGAGCGTACAAAATCGTTCGGTCACTTGAATCAGTTCTAATTTCAACGGTGACGCGGTAGTCTATTTCAGCGCTAGGTATCATGTGCAGGGCCATCACTGAAACTGTGGTTTTGTTTCCTCCTACAAAATTTACAGTAAAATAATAGATAGTAAATTATAGTACAGAGCGTTCGAAAACTACGTCAGAAGTCGCGGTATCCATTTCAGCTAGTACCTACAAATATTTATGAATGAATGGTCTGGTTATTGAATTAAATTATTAATAAAAAATTCTACGATATTCTATACACAGCGCCCAATAAATAGTAAAGTATAATACAGAGCGTTCTAAAACTACGTCAAATGTCGCGGTTTCCATTTCAGCTAGTACCTACAAATATTTATGAATGAATGGTCTGGTTGTTGAATTGAAATATTAATAAAAAATTCTAGGTACGACATTCTACACTCAGCTCTCTCTAGACCCAAACTAAGCATAGTTTAACTAGCTTGTCTTATGAGTTCTAGAATGCGGATAAACATAATTATTTACCTTTTTTTTGTAAATACATACAATATTTGCACTGAGCGGGCATCAAACCCACGCCCCCTGTCGTAGCAGTCGAATGCACTACCGCTAAGACACAGAGGCCGTCAAATATGTGTCTAAATAAATTTATCCGTCACTGCAAATGCAAATACCCATATTCATGCATACAAATATTTGCACTGAGCGGGGATCGAACCCGCGCCTCCTGCACAGCAGCCGCTTCTGACTTTAACTGCGGTATAAAAATTCAAAGTATCAAAATATTTACCCTATACAATCATAAAGTAATTATCTAAGTACGTTGTGTTATGTAATGACATTGGCATTGGCCGCTTATTATACCACACATCACATTTTGTACTCAAGTACTGTTTATAATATTCCGTTTTATTGTCTTTTTTGTTCTTGTAAATAAATAATATCATCTAATAATAGTTCACGGCATCTAACTTGGCAAGGTTTTGGAGTAGTGTGAGCCCCACTACGCCAAAACCTTGCCAAGTTAGATGCTGTACACTATACTTGTTTGTAGCAAAATGCGTCGCATAGAAACAAGTATAGTGCACGGCATCTAACTTGGCAAGATTTTGGAGTAGTGGAGACTACACCACTTCCACCTGTCCTTGTCCCAATTATTTGGGGTCGGCGGTCATGTCTTTCTCCTCCATAAATTCCTGTCAGATGTCATCTCTTCAGTTACACCCTTGCCATGTCCTCTTTCACGCATTCCATCCATCTTTTCTTAGGCCTACCTCTACTCTTAAAGCCCTCCACATTCATACTTATAACCTTTTTAACAACATCAAATTCAAAAACATTAAATTCAATATAAAATATACTTATTTTATTGCCTAGTGGTTCCCGATGAATTAGTACGAGTGTATAGGATCACCCCCCTCTTGCAATAGGTGTCGTACTGTGACCCGATTTAGAAACGCATAGAATGTACCAACCCTCTACCTGCATTTGCAAATGAAATAAATAAATAAATAAATAACGTTTTTAAAACGTGTGATTTCAATTCGATTAGATAGAAAAGCGAAAACTTTGGCATTCAGTATGATCTGTCCAGAAAAACGTGTTTTCGTGGTTTTATTAACTTTTAGATTCAATCTTGTGCGATAACTTTTTCAGTTTTACGTGTGATTTCAAAACACACTTACCATCATCTTACTAACTTTTAAACTTTCGCGTTTCATGATTACACTAATAATATTATGTTAACGGGAATTAAAGCGATTATGGTATAGGTATATACATACCTTTGGAATGCCTGACGTTTCGACCAGGTTACACCGGCGCACTATGGGATAGAACCGTGCGTACCGTCTCATAAATAGGTTTTCGTAATGTTCTTATTGAATATTTTGTTAATGCATATGTCTAACTGAATGTTCAATGCATATTATATAGCAGTGAAAATACACTATTTCTCATTTTTTTGTATTAGAATAAGGCTTGCAAGTTGACGCTCAAAATTAAGTCAATTATGAAGAACACAATTCCACCAGTTTACATGGTCATATTTGCATTAATTTCCCAGCAAATTTGTAAGTGTGATATATGGTTAGAATGGTGATGAAGTACTCTATTTAAAAATGATTTAAGTGAACCATTATGTGAAACCTGGGGTGGTATAGAATTTTTATTTCAGGACCTAATATTCTATCCTTATTGGAAACTTTGCATAGACTTTTGACAGTTAGCGGTGTCTGCCGATGTGGTGATTTTGATAGCATCGTATAGAGCAGCTAATATAAAAGTCAGGGCAAAAAAAATTATTTGCCCGAATCTGCCCCCCTTAAAATGAAACGAAAAATAGCTAATGAGGAGAAAATACAAAATATTCCAAAAATTATTTTAGTTGAGATTAATGAGATTTTTGGATATTTAGATTACTTTTGACCTTTTTTTCTTAAACAATATTATCTATTTACTCAATCTTTAGGTAAAGTGCGAGTTTTGGGTAGTGTATTATTTTTTTATCGTTCTTTCAGATGTGGTTAAGGTTTTGTTATCTCTGTGTGAATTACATGTTTCTCATATAGTTTATGTATTTCTCTATGGAAAAAGGAGCAAGTGGTATCTAGTTATAGTTGTTAGTGTACATTATATCAGTACCTACCTACTACTAACCACCTTCATAGATATATGTTAGGAAATTGATATTAATGACACTTGATAGTAATATTTTTTCAAACGAAATTTCAGTATAAAAGTTATTGAGTGCTTTAACATAATTTATAGTCTTCACCAACCTCGGTAAAAAGTAGTACCTACTTAAAAGTAAAAACAAAATAAGTGAATATGTTGTACCTCGACGAGTAGGTATTACCTATTCGAATTTTTTATTGACTATGGAGCAAAATCAGAAGATATTCAAAAATACTTAGAACAACGCCAACATTTCTTCTTCAACCTAGCGTTAATCCCAGTCGCACCCAAATCATTCACCTCGGAGTCTGGGGTCCGTTTTACCAGTCTTAACTGCGGATTTGGCTGGACCTCAATATTTGCCGTGAATTGACTGCCATCTGACCTTTACAACCCAATGGTGATATTAGGCGATATCGAAGCATTGCAATAAGACCATTAAATTTGTCGTCTGGAAAAGTGAACTAACTGTGAAACGTATTCAAAAAACGCTTATAACAGCGTTTAACGATCGTTGGACCAAATCTAACCGAACTAAAGAACGTTTCTTTAGTGAAAATATACCGTAGTTAGACGGGGAACTTATTCCCGAAGGTTCTATGTTATTCTGCAAACCTTGGCATCCAATATTGCTGTAAATCCAGAAAAAAATTGGTGAATATACTCGTGGAACCGCACGACTGTACTTAACAAAATATATGTGGTATAATTAATATGCCTTCTTCAGTACATAAAGTCTTGATACACGGGGAAAGTAGGTATATTATCAGTATCTACCCAAGAATCGCGTAATAAAGATTACAAAAAATTCAGATTGCATCATGCTAGAAAATGCTTTAGGTCCGCAACAAACGAAGACGTATTTCATGGTCTTCTATTTAGGTCAGATTCTTAAATATCAACTATCAGAAAACCATCAGTCACTATGTCCAAGACATTGTTAGATGAAGCTAAGAACCTCTTAACTATTTAAATCCAAATAATTTCGTACATTATTTGTAAAACATATTTTCGGAGTGGATTATTATATTTGTCATTTATTTAAATGCAAGATTTATATAAAATAACATAAAATAGGTTTAATATCATAAAACTGTAAAATTATAACTCAATAAGTTAACCAAACCATGTTTTAATATTAAAATAATACATTTTTATTTTGTTTTATTTTTTTATTTATTATTCATTAAACATTTGACAATGATACATTCATTATTGGATTGTATGTACTCTGGAGACACTAAATGCCAAATTTCAGCGATTTACTTCAATCAACAAAAAAGTTACAGATTTTTGAGACGCTACGCACGGTTCTGTCCCACTGTGCGGCGGTGGTCACAGGCTGACTGTCTCAGCTGTGCACCATGGTCTTGCTTGAAATCAACTTTAAGTAGTAGTCTAGTGCACGGCATCTAACTTGGCAAGATTTTGAAGTAGTGTGGGCTCCACTACTCCAAAACCTTGCGAAGTTAGATGCCGTACACTATACTTGTTCATATGCAACGCATTATGCCACAAACAAGTATAGTGTACAGCATCTAACTTGACAAGGTTTTGGAGTAGTGGGGCCCACTAACACTACTCCAAAATCTTGCCAAGTTAGATGCTGTGAACTATACCTATGCATCTGCATTTTGTGTTTGTATATACAAGTACTACGGTTTCTGGAGTCCCAACAAGGTGTTCACTGTACCGCTATCAGCAACTTTTATACAATCATAAATATTAATTATACAATATCAGACATTGAATTCTGCGAAGTAGGTAGGTACGTTATCACAACGAGTAGCTCACAACAAGATCCCGCGCTACTTGGCGCTACAGTAACGCGTTTATCTCCACATCATTCCAAGGTTGAGTTGACGAATAAGTCAACCGACTGTAGCATGCCCGCCATTTTTATAATTTCGCACAAAAGGTTTGAATAAGTTTTTATTATACTACGTAGGTGGTAGACAAGCACACGGCCCACCTGATGGAAAGCGGTCACTATGGGCTATGGACGTGTGCAAGGGTGTCACACATGGGCGAGTGGGCGAGGGGTACAGACAGTGAGCTCTGGTCACCCTACTTACCGCCGGGAACACAACACGATGGTTATTTTGGCCACTCAGTCTTCTGTAGGGTAGAGGTACTACCCCAGTCGAACTGCTCATTTCGGACGGGAGATACCGTTCGTGTCCTACCTTTTGTTTTAAACTGACTGATGCCCGCGTTTTTCTTTTCATCATAGGTGCCAATCTCTTTCGTGATGAATCATGTTTGCCAGTCTTAGCTGTATGCATAATTCGATTGCAATCAAAATATGCGATAGATTTAAAGTTAGATTAAGAACTTTCTAATAAAAACAAAACCGCATCAATATGCGTGCATTCGTTCTTGCGTCCACCGCACCGCTAACAAACAGAAAGACTTCCAAATTTTTTTTTTGTACAGTATAATTCATTTAACATGACCAAAGTAATTTTTTTAATTATGTTAGATGTACGGACACAGCTTATTAACAATTTTATAATAGTATCTTATCTTCTACCAGCTTTCGAATAAAAAAAATCAAAGGTTCATCCCGTTCACCCAGTTAAAAGTTCTGAGGTGACAAACATTAAGGTATACAGAACCACCTCCAGTCGGGCAAAAATTGGAACGTTTTACGATCTTAATTAAAACCGCGGTGAGATATTTCCATCAGATGATTCGTGTGTTTGTTTTGCTACATCAGTATGTTAATGTTCAAAATACAAAGCAAACGTCAGGAAAATTACTGTAGAAAATTCCTTCAATGTAAATAATTGCGAATATTCTGGTCTTAAAAAATGACTCAACACAGAAACTTGGTACAATATTTAGGTAGGAAAAATTAGTGTCAATTTTTTTAATTTATGTGTTGACTAAGGTCACATACCTCTATAGGTAATTCCCCGCTAGGAACTGGTGGAACGGTGTACAGTTCATCGTACTTCCTCATTTCCCAAGGCCAATTACGCCACAGATAAAAATACTTCGCTGTTTTTAAAAACGGTACCCTCGTCGATATATTATATAGACTAGCTTTTTGAACGGGAATAAACCCACACATATTCCCACTACTGTACCTTCTGTACCACCAGGATCACAGATCCAGCAACATACCGAGTACCCAATGGCACTCAGGAAGTCTTAAGAAAAGTTAAGCTGTCTTGAAACCCGCATCGAAATTAATGAGTCGAGGGTGAATGGCAAACCGGTAAAGGGCGATCTAGGCGTATGTATGTTGATCAGATCCAAAACGTTTTAGAGAAAGGCCAGGTCAAGAGTACCCGCAACCGACGTGCATTTGAAGGCAATTATGTAAGTTGAAGAAGCGAAAGGCGTATGTCAAGATCATAGCAAATAGAAAGATGTTGTCTCTGCCTACCCCAATGAGAAAAAATGCGTGAAAAAAATTTCGTGCTTGCCCTACTATGGTCGCCATAAACTTTACCGAGTTTTGAAAAGAGAACTGAGAGATAATGCTTGGGATTGTCTAAGGTGAATTTCTACCGAGTAGATTTCTCTTAGCTGCTAACTATATATATATATATATATACAGATAAGATTGTTGCGTGTGTCTGTCTTGTCAGTTAATATATTTACGAGCTATTTTTCATGTTTATTATACGCCAATGACATGTTTCAATGTACATTTCTCAGAAATTGTCTATTAATATTGTTTACATACAGTAAACGACTACTTTCTTATGATTTATTCGAATTATGAATATACTTAAACAATGATTATGATCTTGTTATGTTAATGATTGTTTAAATTCCCTTTTTGCCCTATTAGATTTGACTAATATTAGTATTGATTCTGACGTGCAATTTCACTAAACTTAACTAAAATCTCTGAATTTCAATTTCAATTTCATCACTTTTTGCTTATTTCAGAATTGAATTTGCCTTAAAGTCAACATAATATTTGGAGATTTTAGTTACTGTAATGATTCCAATTTAAATAGTTTGAATCCTTCCACGATGTATCAATCGAATTTATTTACTCTTTCACGTAAACAAATTCATCACCCCGAGGTCCGTTACTACATAGCTTCTTTTTAGTTTTATTTGTACGGTTTTTATGAGGGCGACTACTGTCTGACTTCCCAAATTTCAAATGTAGGCATGGCGCCGCCTCGTCGGTCAATCAGTAGGTAGGTGGGCAAAAATTTTCAAAATTGCTTTTTTTGTTATATATTATGTATTGTACCTACAAACGTTAATTTTAAACCTGTTATTTTAATATTAGGTACCTACGAATAGATACTTCTATTTTATTTATTTGCATAAATATAGCGCATACGTGAAACGGTTTCTTTCACACCGGGGTCGCGAGAACTTTATCAATTTTCTACAGGGCAAAGCTGTGTTCGACAACTAGTATAAATTAATAGATGCTTCCTTCTAGAATTTGTTGTTTAGTTTTGAAATACTTTTGTGTTCATGAATCATGTTATAAGTGTAGGTAGGTACATAGCCACTTAATTCAATTGATGCGATTTTATTTAATGACTCATTCGTAATGATTTAGGTGATGTGTTTGTTTGCGTTCGAGGGTTCCAGCGACTGGGACCGCAATAGCCGGGACCGCGGTTCCAGTTGCCGAGTTTTTTTTACAATTCTGTCACAGCCCTCTAGACAAAAGCGACGGCGTTATGTAGGTACAGTCAGCTTCAAAAAGTAGATGATAATTGCACAAAAAATGTTCAAAATTTGAATGAATATGGTAAAAAATAATTAATTAGACTACTAAGACAATTGAATCATTTGCAATAAGTAATATAAATGACATACATTAATACATACAAATCACGCCTTTTTCTCATTAGGGTAGGCAGAGACAACATCTTTCCACTTACTACGATCCTGGCATACTCCTTTCGCTTCTTCAACTTTCATAACTGTTTTCATACACGCACGCCGGGTTGCGGGTACTCTTGACCTGGCCTTTCTCCAAAACGTCCTGGATCTGATTAGAATATGTACGCCTAAGTCGGCCTTTACCGGGTTGCCCATTCACCCTCGCCTCATATATCTGTTTCGTCAATCTTCTTTCATCCATCCTCTCTACATGTCCGAACCTTCTTAGCATCCCTTTATCTATCTCCGCCCTACAGAACACCGCGGCCATAATAACCATCGAGTTGTGTTCCTGCCGGTAAGTAGGGTACTCCCTCCTTCCCAGCCCTCCCCTATTCCCTTCAGGGTAGGCAGCGCGTGTGTGACACCCTTAGTGTTGCACACGTTCATAGACCACGGAGACTGCTTCCCATCAGGTGGGCCGTGTGCTTGTCTGCCACCTAAGTAGTATAAAAAAAAAACAAAAAATCTATCTTGTAATTGTGAATTACTTTGGTAAATATTTTTAAAACTCTAAAAATTACTAATAATTATGAGCGTACTAAACGAAAAGCGAAACTGACGTCTTCGACCACATCATTATCATCAGACTAGTTTATTATGTTTGTACTTATGATGAACTATAATACACTTGAGTGCCGGTTAGTCATAGCAGTAATTTGGATCTTGTGATGTAATGTTACAAACACGTTTTACACAGCAGCAGCCTAATTTGTTACCAAACTATTGTACTCTTGATCCGAAACATTAAACAGAAAAAAGCATCATGATGAGGTAGCAAGCTGAGGGCCGCCACTGTAGCACTATCGGTGTATGTAGTGGTCCTGAGACTTTACCTTTAGTTTACCATCAGGTGAGGTGAAGTCATATTGACGTGCCCAATACAAAAATAATAATATGTACTTAACAAAAATTCTAGTATTCTCGCCTACGAGATACATTATTCGTAGATTCTCGCCAACCTATCCAGCTAAGCTAAATTGCTTAAGATGAGTTCACACTGTAGTGTAATATCAAGGATTGGAACGTCTATACTTACAATAATTTTATGTAAACAAACAGTAACAGTACCAGTTCAGTTATGAACTGGGTCCTTTAAGCGGGGTGTGAAAAAGCATTTGAGAAGGCCGTCAAGTTGAGGGCCACCATTATGGCACTGTCGGTGCATGTTTTTTTTTATATAGGACACGTCAAAATGACTTTACCTCGCCTGATGGTAAGCTAAAGGTAAAGTCTTAGGACCCCTTCCTGAGAGTTTTTGGTTTACCATCAGGCGAGGTGAAGTCATATTGACGTGACCGACAAAAAAAATGAACAGTAGCCACTTAGTGAACAAAGCTGTCGTGTCTGCGTATAATTTCATTGCAGTAATTACATTATTACTCGTAAGTACTTGCTGCATTTTTTCTATGCATTTGTGAGCTGATACCTCCATTGTTTTTCCTGTTATAGTGGCAGACTGTTTAACAGTCAGTATTATAATTATGCGTGTAATCATTGTGAGACAGACTTGCGCTGGAGTTGTGCAACATTTTAATTGTTTTGTCACGTTCTAACATAATATAAAATGCTTCTTAATTTATAATGTAATATGTAATACATACAAATCACACCTTTTTCCCCATTGGGGTAGGCAGAGACAACATCTTTCCCCTTGAATGAAATTTTAAAGCAATTGCATGCTATTTCTAATGATTTTCTGATCCACTGGTGCCCTAATTCGTTGAATACATCAGAAAATTTCGAGCAGCTAGAATGGGTCCAGGTAGCTCAGTTGGTCAGAGCATTCCCCCTGTAAGGGATTGGTCACGGGTTCAAGGTCCCGTCCTGGATGAACAACGATCAGAAAATCATCTTTCCACTTGTTACGATCTTGGCATATGCCTTTCGCTTCTTCAACTTTCACAATAATTGTTTTGATACTCTTGATCTGGCCTTTCTCTAAAACGTCCTGGATCTGATATTCATTCTATGAGAGTTTGAGGGTTAGGTTGACTTGGACTCCAAAGGTGCCTTGTACGCCGTTGTATAATAGACCAGCTGTTTCTCGCGGCTCCGCCCGCAGTTCTGATCCCGTTGCCACTACCCAAAGGAACCTATTCCCTGGATATAAAGTCTAAAGCCTATGTGATATTCCATAATCTATCTGTGTTCATTTCATCCAGATCCGTTCAGCCGTTTTTGCGTCCATACTCACAAACCTCACAAACTTCCGTGTTTATAATATTGGTAGGATTAATGTAGTCTAGACTAATAACGGGCAAACTATGCGTCATTTATATACAATAACATGTTTTAACGTATCGATGGAATTTCCATCAAGTGTAGCGTAGGCCTTATACAGTAAACCGCGGTGACCACGCAGATAAAACACTGAAATGTTTGCAGTTTTGTAAACTATGCTAATGAATATGCACGTTTTTGTGGTCACTCTGACTAAGCTAGTTACATGAGTTTGCGTTTTTTTGAATGAAAACATATTAAATGATATTAATATACCTAACTATGGTTATGATTTAATGGAGGTAGGACACGACAGTATCTCCCGTCCGAAATGAGCTGTCCGACTGGGGAAGTACCGCCCGCCCTACAGAAGACCGCGGCGATAATAACCATCGTGTTGTGTTCCCAGTGGTAAGTAGGGTAGCCAGAGCTCACTGTACCTCTCCTCCTCCCACCCCTTCCTAGTTTCCCCACCCTTTCCTACCCCTGCTCGTTCTCTTCCGTCCTATCTACCGTCATTTATATACGGGATCCACAAGAGAAATGGTGCAGAGTTGTCACGGACTGGTATCCCAGGGATGGAAACAGGTCGTCATTATACATACATACATATAAATCATGCCTTTTTCCCATTGGGGCAGGCAGAGACAACATTTTTCCACTTGCTATAAGCCCTAAATATACCTAAAGGTGGTTATTATTTAGTGATTCAATTTCGCAAGCGTACTTGAATTAAAATAACCTCTGGCCTAAATGGTTTCAATTCAATCTCGACATCATTCACATTATTTATTGCCCGGCTGGCACTTCAGTGTATAAACGATTGTGATTAGCCCAATAAATGCATGCATGAGACTTAAGTGGCAACACCTTGGTGGGGAATAGCAAGAAATATAAAGTTAGAGGTAGTGTCCTTATACCACGGTACGATAGTTGAGGATTCCAGCGACTGGGACCGCATTGACTCGGACCGCGGTTCCAGTTGCCGGTTCTATTTTTAAATATTTTTCTTCCGGCGACTGGGATCACCCAAAAAAAGAACAAAAAAATAATTGATAAAGCCAAAAACAGTACAGTCAGTTTTATAATAGGCTTATCTTGGCTTTTATGGGAGCGACTGCAGTCTGAACTTTCAACCCCGAGAAAAAATGCGCTATCTCGTCCGTTAATTAACAGGTGTACCGGCTTGCAAGTGTGGTGGAGGGGGGGGGGTTCTAATTAAACCAATTTACTTGTGTTAAGAGAGGGTTCCAACGGTATTGTAAATGGCCAGGATTCGAACCCGTGACCTCTCTTCGGGCCGACTTCTTAACAATTGAGCTACTGACGCTCAGTGATTACTGTTTCTTTAACTCGATTGAAAAAAAATCCAGACATCTATATAAAAATAGTATGCTACGCAAGAACAAAAAATGATCCCTTTTGACACAGAAACACACTAACAAACGAACTGATTCCACAATTAACACGTCAGCGCTGAGAGGAAACACAAATCATCTGGGACTCGATTTTTTTTTTTTTTTTTCTGCTAATATTCTGCATATTCTGCTAAAGGTACTGTAATACCACTGACACTCTAAAAAGTGCTATTTAATTCTACACTTTACCATTATACAGTTAAAGTCTAAAATCAAATGAAAAGAATTCATTTAATAGTCCAAGATCCCAGAGCAATCAGACATAACTTATTTTCACACGGATGAAACCTGCTGTTTTCAGTAGCGTCTCGTGTGCCTTGAATACCTACGCGCTTTGTGAAACTTTGTGAACCTTATAAAAATAAATTCTACAATTAAATGGCATTTTTTAGAATATCATTGGTATGACAGTGGTTTGTCTTTAGCAGAATCGAGGCCCTGTGCGGTCCGAGTGCTCATTTAATCTATAATATAAAAATGAATCGCAAAATGTGTTGGTAAGCGCATAATCACCAACGGCTCTACCGATTTCACTAATTCTTTTTTTGTTGTGTTTGTTATTATCGGGAGAAGGTTCTTACGAAAAAAAATAATAAAACAGTTGTACAGAAAATTTCAGAAAGTAACTTTTCTTTTTCTCATACAAACTTTTACTATTATGTGAGAGAAGTTTATGTTTACGTTACGGGATTAGTATTTAGTAGTAGTAGGTAGTAGTAGGAATGGGAATGGGAATGAGAATAGGAATAGGAATGGGAATAGTAATGGGAATGGGAACGGGAACAGGAATGGGAATGGAATTGCACGCGGGTGGAAAATATGGCGGTACGAAGTTCGCCGAGACAGCTAGTATCATCATATTCATCATCCTCTTAGCGCTTTCCCATTTTTTTTATAGCGTCAATATGACTTCACCTCGCCTGATGGTAAGGTAGTCTCAGAAATGAGGGTCACCATTACATACACCGATAATGCTACAATGGTGGCCCTCAGCTTGACGGCCTTATCAAATGCCTTTTCGCGCCCCGCTTAAAGGATGATGAAGAAGGAAACACGTGTGCTAATAAAGAATTCCAAGTCTTTATGGTGCGCCAAATTGCAAAGTACTCGTAACTTGAAAGTTGAATTTACCACGTCTTGAATAATGTTTGCCTGGATTTTTTTATACTACGTAGGTGGCAGACAAGCACACGGCCCACCTGATGGGAAGCGGTCACCGTGGCCTATGAACGAGTGCAACACCAGGGCTACCGACCCTGAAGAGGGGGGAGGCTAGAGAGGGGTGAGGGAGGAGGGATTCAGTGAGCTTACCCTACTTACCGGCGGGAACACAACACATGATTATTATGGCCGCGGTCTTCTGTAAGATGGAGGTACTACCACCGATTACCTAATAGTTCGGTACTACCCCAGTCGGACAGCTCAATTCAAATCGGACTACTACTAACTATACCATTGTCCTATTTCTATACTAAATATGTAAATTGTCCACAGATTCCGATATGAATGCGAGGGCCGGTCAGCGGGTTCGATTCCGGGCGTCAACAGCACCACAGACAACAAAACTTACCCCACTATTAAAATACACCACTACGTAGGGCAAGTTGTCATCGTAGTGTCATGTGTCACCAAAGAGGACCCATACAAGTAAGTCATCACACTTTACACTAATATTATAAAGGAGAAAGTTTGTATGGATGTATGCATCACACATCCATACATCCATACATAACTAATGAATGGATGTATGAATGTGAATATCTGTATTTATGGATTAGATGTGCAGATGTGAGGGTGTATGTATGTGTGGGTGTATGGATGTGTGGGTATAGAGATGTGTGGATGAAAGATGTTTTGGATGTGTAGATGTTTGTTACTTTTGTACACAAAAATGGCTCAAACGCTCTGGATGGAATTTGGCACAGAGATAGATTATAATCCGGCATAAGACATAGGCTACTTTTTATCTCGGGAATAGGTATGTAGAACGCGAGAACAGCTAGCCTATCTATCTATAAATATATAACTACTTGTCCTAACTTCATCAACGCTATACCACTGGGGCAATGAACTGGAACTTCATTTGACACTCTTGAGAAACCCAAACGCCATGACAACAGCGTATGCCATTAATCATATAGATTCTGAAATACCCTGCTCATCATCCTTGAAGCCATGATACCCATAAATATTACACACACCATAAAAAAGTGAATCAAAAAACCAACAAAAACCACTCGTAAAAAAGTGGAAACGTAATGACGTAACAGTCCTTTTTCCTTAAACTAAAATAGTAATCTATACATATATATAAATAATATTGAGTGCCTGTTCGTAATATTAAAATAGCAACTATAATGACGGCCTCTGTGGCATAGCGGTAGTGCATGCGACTGCTACGCAGGGGGCGCGGGTTCGATTCCCGCTCAGTGCAAATATTTGTATGCATGAATATGTCTATTTGCATTGGTCTGGGTGTTTCTATGTATTATAAGTATGTATTTACAAAAAAAAAGTATATAAGTATGTTTATCAGCATTCTAGAACCCATAACACAAGCTAGTTAAACTATGCTTACTTTGGGTCTAGAGGGCGCTGTGTAGAATGTCGTAGAATATTTATTTATTTATAACAGGTTTTAAATCAATGCATATGAATGTATGTGCGATTCATATGGCTGGGTCAATATGGACGGGTTTTTGTATTTTTTTATATTGGGAACGTCAACATGACTTCACCTCGCCTGATGGTAAGCTAAAGATAATCTCTCAGGACTGGGGGTCACCATTACATATACCTATAGTGCTACAGTGGTGGTCCTCAGCTTGACGGCCTCATCAAATGCTTTTTCACGCCTCGCGTAAAGGCACCGGGACTATAGAAGGAAGAAAACACATGCGCTGGTAAAAAATTCCAAGTCTATATGGTGGTGCAAAGAAAAGAGGCACCGAACCGCTTGGTTCTTGATAGATTTGGTTGCATTGTGTGAGGGTGATACCTCAGCCTGGCATGTGTAGTTCTGTATAGGAAAGGAGAGGGTTTCGCTAGGAGATAGGTAATTTTAAAAGGCGTAACTTCAATTTTGGAAAAATAATTTAAAACCTTAAAAATCTAAATGCACGCGCGGGGAAAGTCGCGGTCAGAACCAGTGCTAACTAAAAAGTTGGCAACAAAATGTAACAATTTTTTTCCTTAAACTATAATAGCAATTTGTAGTTATATTTATATATCCGTTTTGAGATGGTCATAATAAAGATGATACATGGTCTGGGAATCTACAAAAATAATCCTACATATATACTCACGCTTTTATATAGCCGAAAGGTAGCCAGAGGTGTATTAATACCTTATAACAAGAATCTTGGACAAACGTCCAAAAGTTCGCGCATGAATTTGCCAACCAAACAGATAAATTCTACTCTAAACAGCGCTATCTTTAACTTGTGTTATGAGTTCTAGAATGCGGATAAACAAACTTAAATCCCTTTTTTGTAAATACATACATATTACACCTAGAAACACTCAGACCAATGTAAATAGACATAATTCATGTATACAAAATTATTGCACTAAGCAGGAATCGAACCCGCGCCTCTGTTGTAGCAGTCGAATGCACTATCGTTACACCACTTAACACCAGTTACTTAACACCAGTGTTTCTTCCTCAGACCGCACCCCCACAACCTGGTGGGTCGGGAGCGATGCGACCGAGGGGTCTGTACGGTACCCTACCGCATCACGGAGGAGTCCAACGAGTACCAGTTCAAGAACCTCGGCATTCAGTGCGTGAAGAGACGCGACATAGCTGAAGCTCTGCGTGTTAGACAAGGACTACGCGTTGACCCTTTTAGAAGTAAGTACCCTTTTTTTTATCGTGTGGCAATCCCCACGGAGCATTCCTATCGGGGGTGGTTATGTCGGAATCGGACGTACTAAAACCGCGCTCCGTCTCGGGTCCTAATTACCGGGGTGTAAGGTTACCAAGTAGACATATCCCTCGCACCCTTTTTTTTTATCGTGCAGGAATCGCCACGGATGCCACCCCCGTCGGCCATCGGGGGTGGTCATATCAGAATCGAACGGAATAAAACCGCACTCCGTCTCGGGTCCTAATTACCAGGGTGTAAGGTTACCAAGTAGGCATATCCCTCGCACTCCAGCTGACCCCGGGCCATCTACGGTTTTAAGATGGTCCCCACGACCACCTGAAAGGGGGTGGGGCGAGCATCGTTCCACCTCACTGACGGTGGGATGTAGGGTGACAATCGACCATCCTGTCGTAGAGTAGCCAGAGCTCACGGTAGGTATTTTGTTCAGTAGCGCGAGTCTGACGGCCCTAGTATTGCACACGTCCATAGGCCACGGTGACTGTTATGTTGTGGGCCGTGTGCTTGTCTGCCACCTAAGTTGTATAAAAAAAAACCATCATGTCATCTTCTCCAATCATCCACAAAAATCCTATCTTATGAACTCGTATCAATATGTTTTATCCTAGCTTTTAATGTGTGTGCCTTGTCAATGTATTTTTCGATTTGAATTTGTATGTAAGACAAAAGAAACAGAATCAAAATCGGTTCATCCGTTTGGGAGCTACAAACACACACACATACACACACACACACACACATACACACACGTCAAACTTAGAACACCCCGATTGGGTTTCCGTCGAGGGTTAAAAATAGGTAGTATAGCATATAAGAGCTTTAGTTTTCCTAACTGTTAGCTTATAATTGTGTGTTAAAAATAAATAATAAATAATAAAAAAAAACTCAATAAAACAGCTATCAAATTATAACAGCACACTAAACTATTGTCCTGATGCACGAGACAAATTATCTACTTAGCGAGCAGTGTCGCATAATGGAGTCCTCGTTAAACCAGTCGGTGTTCAAGGCCGGACAATGACTTTATGTCGCTTGTATATTATCGTAAAGGACACCTTATGTATGAGTGCGTGCGAGCCGGTGCACTCAGGCGCAGGTTATTTATCTACTAATTATGTTGCACTCTTGTTAGTAGATTGTAACTTGTTTAATAAATAATTGGACAGTTATACCCAGTTAAAATGCAGCAGTGGAGTTTGTTGCGCCGTTTCTTCTCCACTAGCGCCTAGGAAGCGGTGGTAAACTTAGTATTAAGTAGTTTTTGACGTCAAAAAGATGTAATTACGTTACACTATTTTGAAAAATAAAGAAATTGAAATTGAAATATGGGTTTAATACTGGCATTTTGGGCGGATTGAATAAACGCACGGTAAATGCCCAAAATGCCAGGGTATAAACTCACCTTTATACTCAAAATTTGCCGAATAACAAGGGATATTTTCATTAAAATAAATCACAGAACAAAGAAAAATGAATAAATCAATATGTGATATATAACTCCACGAAGATCTGCCGGGCCCAAACCAACCTGGCCTAGAGCCGGCTATGAAAGGTTCTAAACAACTTATTTAGACTTTTTGACGTGATAACGTCTTATAAATTGATAATACCAGCAACACTCATGAAAAATAGTAACGTTCCATAGTAACGTTCCACCTGAGCCTGTGCGTGCAAGCGAGAGCGCGCAACAAGCGATAGAGAGGCCCAAGCAGTGAGGCCAGAGTCAAAGCGTTGGCTTGTGACACATGTATCTCTCTTCTCGCGTGAAATAGTAAGGTTCCGCTTCTGTAGTGTATTTAATTTAGTATCAGCATTGCACCCGTGCGAAGCCGGGGCGGGTCGCTAGTATTACATAAAATAATGATAATGACGTTATCACGTAAATCTATCGTCCGTAAACCGACTTTACAGACAACCAATTTTTTATTTTTCTTCAACCTAGCGTTAATCCCAGTCGCATCCAAAGCTTTCACCTCGGAGTCTGGGGTCCGCTTTACCAGTCTTAACTGCGGATTTACCGTGAAGCGACTGCGATCTGACCTTCACAACCCAATGGTGACATTAGGCGATATCGAAGCATTGCAGCTAGACCGTTGTTGTTGGACTTTTTAGGGCTCCAACTACCCGTAACGACTGCCATAGATGTTTGTATGGCAACCGGGACCGACGGCTTAACGTGCTCTTGGAGGCACGACCAGACCATTGCAAATACCCATACAAATATTTGCACTAAGCGGGAATCTAATCCGCGCCTCCTGCGCAGCGACTGCGTTCACTACCGCTACGCCACAGAAGGTGAGGAAACACCTCATTTAGACAGTGGTCGGAATGGAGTATTTGGGACTCCTCCCTTATTTAACCCCTTTTATTTTGTTCTTTATTACGTTGTGTGTAATTTATGAACCTAAAGCAACATAATTCACTTGGAAGCTATTTCCGCATCAAATGTCAAAACAATAATAAATATCAATATGGCCGTCCGAACAGACATGGGCAGTAAATACTACAATGGCTTCGGTTTTAGATTTTATTACGGATATTAAATAAATACGGCTGCGCAGACCCAGATTTGTTAAAGATATTCTCAAACAAGATTCCTCCTAGTCCGGGAAATTGTAAGAAATAAATTTAGCTTTGTGCGGCCATTATACAGAGTGAATTTCTCAAAAGGGCTTGGATAGCCAAATCCGAAACTATAAGGAATAGCGAAAAATGCTCAAGGGAGTCACTAGCCCAATTTTGATGAAACTTAAAACCTCATCATTCGATTTTTGAAAAACCAATAATCCTAGCTAGGAATCGAACCTGTTGATTTTGAAAAAAAAAAAAACACTATATTATTACACCATACGATAGTGTTGCTATTAAGGATCAAATTCTGCGAAGTAATGATATACTGCGAATTAATGATATTTGGCGCAAGTGTGACGCCCCTGGTGTTGCACACGTCCATAGGCCACGGTGACTGCTTCCCATCAGGTGGGCCGTGTGCTTTTCTGCCACCTAAGTGGTATAAAAAAAATCGATCTCGATTTTTGCATAAAAGAGTAGTAACTCACACGCATCCATCTAGCCTCATAAACTTTAACATTTTTTATCTTTTAGTAGCATTTATTTTTATACTTACCAATCTTTCTCCAAATTTATTTCATCCAACTAAACTCTATCCGGAGTCATAAAATGGTCATATAATTTCCACACAAGTGCAGTTGGAAATTCCAGCTAGATTTGGCTCAGCCGATGTCCGGAAGAGTAGGCTGGTTACTCAACCGCTTTCCCAACGCGACGGCGAAGGAGAAACGATAATAGATTTATCTGCAGCTCGAGCAGCGTTTTTCTGCTCTATAATGACATGTACACGCCTACTGAATGCAAACGAGTGAGATTCGTTGATTATTACAGTGGGGCGACCACGAAATTTCTTTCGTATCGAGTTCGTACCGTGTGTGACAAAAACTGTAAGAGATTTGTACACTTGTACAGTTCTCTTAAGGTACGATATATAAGGCTGTACAAATCGCATATAATTGTTGGCACACACGTTACGAACTTCAGTCGAAAGAAATGTTGAGTGTTCCGTATTTATGACGAGTCCAGATTCTAAATTCTCATTACTAAGCGTTCTGGGCAAGTATTTGAGACATTAGAGTCTGTGAGATTGCGTACGTGTTTCATATTTTATTTTAAATCCAACTAATTACTGACTTTAAAAATATTGAGCCCAACCCACTGGCCCAACCCAACAAATATTAACAACTCAAACTAACTACTCGTATTTTAGTGAAATAATCCTTAATCATATATTAAATCATAGATTATCCACAGTGTTCTAAATTGACCGAAGCTTCCAATTAAGTTAACGACAGTTTTGAACGGATTTCGCCCTGACACTTGTACATTCGCGTTCGTTTGCTACCGTTCACTTGATGTGTACCAGGCACTAAGTGTCTAAGATCCGGGAGCATAAAAATAAGGTCAATGCACAACATTTCATGATTATTATTCTGTATTGTTTTAGCAAGAATGAGGTAACAAAAATTTACATTGCAAAATGTCCGTCTCAACTAGAGCATCATATTCGCAAACGGATGTACCTATGTTTGTGACATTCAACACCACTATTGAGGAATTAAGATTTAGTACTAATACTACTAACTCTACTTCCTATCCTACTAATATTGTAAATGCGAAAGTTTGTAAGAATGTATGGATGTATATCTAGATGTATGTTTGTTACTCTTTGACGATTTTGGAGTAGTGTGGGCCCCACTACTCCAAAACCTTGCCAAGTTAAATGCTGTACACTATAATACCGACTTGTTCGTGGCAAAATGCGTCGCATAGAAACAGGTATAGCGTACGGCATCTATCTTGGCAAGGTTTTGGAGTAGTGTGGGCCCACATCACTCCAAAATCTTGCCAAGTTTGATGCCGTACGCTATACTACTCACTCAGTTTATAACATTAGTAGGATTAATACAATATTCCTTTACAAAGAACTACAACAATAATACTTCTGCCAAGGTGATAACATACTTATAAATAAATGTAAATCATATATCAATGATATTATTCACCTTCCAGAACGAGGTTGCACCAACAGACCTCGACTCGACTCTGACCGATTGATTTCCATAAAAAAAACCCAGCAGCTGCCTAGCCACAAACTGGAAGTCAAAAGAAAATACACCTTACTCCCTGTTAATACGTCTGGAAATCGATATTTATTATGAAGTAGAACTACGTTGGTACCAGAAATAGCTGAGCGACCAGAAATATCCATAAACCGCGCCCGGCTCGCCAACCTATTAACCGTTTAGTCCAGATTCACACTATTGAGACGCTCACGACCTTGCTGAATTTTGTTTTCGACTACATTTTGTAGGACGTAAGACGCACTGTGCATAATGCGTTTGTGCAATTATAGACCTTATGTATTTTGACGTTTGATCTTGAAATGAAACCTTTTGCAGAGGCGTTTTAAGATTACTTTGCTTTCACTAAAAAATACACACATATCAGGTGAAAAGCCATACTTACGGTCTTAATTTTTTGCCTCACCTTATTGTCGAAACTATCGTGCAACGTTTTTTTTCTCTGTAATCATATCCAGTTATGTTTTTCATTCCAATATTTATGTCGATCGTGCTGTTCGTTTCTGTTGCAAAAGATAACCATCGCAATCCAGCGAGGTAACGCTACTAGCATTATGGGCACCCTTGCGCCGGGAATTATAGTTCATGGGCTCGCGTTTGACCACAATCTCACTTGATAGTAAGTGATGATGTGGTCGACGATGGAGCACGCTTGCCTAGAAGCAACCTATTCACTCTTGACTTAGGACTCTTGACTTAATTTAACATTGATAAGTTTATTTATTTGTGTAGGTACATACGAATAAAATGGGAATAAAGCTCATGGCGATTACCAAAAGTTATTTGTTGCCTGCAACTTTTTTTGACTAGCTACTGACGCTACTGTGCCACTGTGCGAGTGTGGCTCAGGCCTCTCGTTCCCTTGGCAACCGTTTCAATAGATATACGAAATATTCGTCATGGTGTTCGTGTTAACATTTTACGGACAGACTGATCTTTAATTGTGATTCATGTAGTTATTGACAACACATTAGTGTAATACCGGTTATGAGTTCGAAATGTTTAAACTAATTGATTATGTTTTGAAAACATTAGCAGGTAACGTTGAGTTTTTATATAATATACCTACTTGTACTAAAACTATTTTTTTTTGACTAGCATGTTTCTCACAACAATGGTTTGATGGGTCGCCGTCGGTAGTGTACTGGTTAAGGGATCGGCCTTACGGGAGAGGTACTAGGTTCGAATCCAGTTCACTACAAAAAAACCGTTCACTACAAAAAAACCACTACTTACAAGCAATTAAGCGTAGCTAGGTTAGCGGGAAATTATCTGATAATCATGACGAATGATTTCATATTTTACGGGAGCGACTATAATATGAAACTAATTCTAATAATACTAACAAAAAACTCTATATGGAAATAATTGTAATTTGAAATGAATATTATCAGCTCGGATTAAGCGGCCATTTACCCGTAGCAACAGGAAAGTTCGTTCGCTTTCCGTATATGCAACGTGTTGGCTCACTGCACGAATATCGGATAACCTGCCCAAACATCACGAGTTCACATTCCCGGGTAGGGAAAAAGTAGCCTGCTCTTATGTGCTAGTTAGTCAAAGCTCACTGGCCGCTCCTTCCCCTCACTCCTCCCTAGTCTCCCCCATTTCCCCTCCCCTTCAAGGTCTGCACACGTCCATAGACCACGGTGATCGCTTTCCATCAGGTGAGCCGTGTGCTTCTCTGCCACCTAAGTTGTATAAAAAAGAAAAAATAGACTATCTTAAGACCGTCCTATTTAATAAGCGCTAAGCCTAAGTTGTCTCAAAGATAAAAAAATAGTATAATTACTGTTTGCAATAACAATTCGTATATCGTAGTCAAACGAAATTAAACGTCCAGTAATTAGCACTTTGTATACAATTTTAATTATAACTAGTTATTTTAACGTGTTAGAGTGAGACACAACATATAGTTACATCTCTGTCTTACTCTTGAAGTAAACAAACACCAGTGGGCTAAGTGCGATGTGTACCAATAACTGGTTATGCTAAACTAACTTATTATATGAAGCAAGTTGTTGATCCTACACCACTGTTATTTATATTAATAGCTGTGGCCCGCGGCTTCGCCCGTGGCATACTTCGTCCCTGTGGCAGGATAAAAAGTATTCTATGTCCTCCTGCTAGTTCTAAGCTACCCCCACATCAATTTTCAGCCTAATCGGTCCAGCCGTTCACGCGTGATGCAGTGACCAAGGCAGGGAAATAGGGATTCATTTTTATATATAACTAGCTATGCCCCGCGGCTTCGCCCATGGCAGGGTAAAAAGCATTCTATGTCCTTCTCCTAGTTCTAAGCTACCTCCCTATCAATTTTCAGCCTAATCGGTCCAGCCGTTCACGCGTGATGCCGTGACCAAGGGAAATAGGGATTCATTTTTATATATAAACTAGCTGTCTCGGCGAACTTCGTACCGCCATATTTTCCACCCGCGTGCAATTCCGTTCCCATTCCTGTTCCCGTTCCCATTCCCATTACTATTCCCATTCCTATTCCTATTCTCATTCCCATTCCCATTCCTACTACTACCTACTACTACTAAATACTAATCCCGTAACGTAAACATAAACTTCTCTCACATAATAGAAAAAGTTTGTATGAGAAAAAGAAAAGTTACTTTCTGAAATTTTCTGTACAACTGTTTTATTATTTTTTTCGTAAGAACCTTCTCCCGATAATAACAAACACAACAAAAAAAGAATTAGTGAAATCGGTAGAGCCATTGGTGAGTTATGCGCTTACCAACACATTTTGCGATTCATTTTTATATTATAGATATTCATACTCCTACTCTGATGAGTTCTCCGATAGAATGACTGCATTGTTAACACAGGCACTCTCAGAATCCCCCCCCCCCGTCTAACCACCCCTACCACCGCCCCATTCTCCCCACCCATCTCTCCAACCCCCTCCAGGGTTAGCAGCGCAAGTGGGACGCCTCTGGTGTTGCACACGTCCATAGCCACAGTGACGGGTTCCCATCAGGTGGGCCGTGTGCTTGTCTGTTAAGTTAAGTGGTAAATAAACATTCCTCAGTACCTTTTTCTCCGATTTTCAGTCAAGCTACGAAACGGCTGGACTTCGATATTTTCTGTGAAGGAACTGCTATCTGATCATAACCCACTGCAATACAGCTCAGTAGTTAAGAGGTTATCGGACTTCATACGGCAATCAAACATACGGCAGTTACTATTTTCTAATAGAAAAAACCTTTTAGTAGTTTTTGCGACCATCACGAACAGACAGGAATTCTAAAACAATTTTTTTTGTATTCAAAATCGTTCATTTAACTTTTTTTTATATTGGACACGTCAGCATGACTTCACCTCGCTTGATGGTAAGCCAAAGATAAAGTCTCACGATCAGGGGTCACCACTACATACACCGATAGTGCTACAGTGGTGGCCCTCAGCTTGACGGCCTCATCAAATGATCTTTCACCCCCAACATGACCCAAGTTTTTTCATGAGGCCGAAAAGTTGATGGCCACCATTATGTCACTATCGGTGTATTTAATTGGGACCCCCATCCTGAGACTTTACCTTTAGCTTACCATCAGGCGAGGTGATGTCATATTGACGTGACCGATATAAAAAAGTAGGTATCTATTTTTGTAATATTTTCGATGTACAGACCCAACTAATTTACAATTTTATCATAGTTTTGATATTTTATTTATCTTCGCTAGATCACACACACTGTTACCAGTGCAAATAGATGGACGCAAGTGAAAGTACGCATCAGCCCGGGGAAACCCCAGACGCAACTAAACCATCATAGAAGCGATACGAATGTAGTTATGAATACTTAACGAGTTTTTAATTATAGACTCTTCGATAATTACATAGACAACGTACCACGGTTTTATCGGGCTCACAACGTACTAAAACGACCTATATTAGAATTTAATATATCTTAAAAAAAAACATCTTTAACTGGATCAAATTGGAATGAGATCACAGGGACCAGTGGGTATTGGCGTAATCTAAACCAATATCTGCGCTTTGTCACGCAGTGCTGCGACGACAAACACCTCTTCTTTCATGAGGCCGTCAAGTTGAGGGCCACCATTATGTCATTGACGGTGTATGTAATGGGGACCCCCTTCCTGAGACTTTACCTTTGGCTTACCATCAGGCGACATGAAGCTATATTGACGTGACCGATGTATATTAAAAAAATACGGGAAGCATCAGCTTTCAAACGAAAAAATGAATCATGAAAATTGGTTCACCCAGTACCGAGGTAACAAACTTGGAAATTCGAAAAAAAATCGAATTGAGGACCTCCCACCCTTTTGAAGTCGGCTGGGTTAAAGTAAGTTCGCTTGGTAGGGAGTCTTTCAGGTTACTTCTAGACAAGCGAGCTCCATCGTCGACCATTACATAGACCAACCGTAGTACATACGCGTGTCTGTATTAGCCGACATATTTCAGTTGGTTTAGTTTTACATCAGTTCTTCTTTGTTCAAATCCACCGACCTCTCACGTTTCTGCTGTGATAAGACCGCGATGTCAAACAGAATAATACCCTCGGAGAGATTGTGGTCAAACACGAGCCTGAAACCTCATAAGTTATGGGTTGTGTCCCATAACTAATTCATTTAAACGTACACGCATAAGGTAAATTAAGTCAACGAAGGCCACAAACGGCACAATGTAACAGGAAAATGTAGTGTATCAATTGATTCACTTCGTTAAGAATTACATGGGTGACAGAGCTCTTTTTTACCCGACTGCCGAAAAAAAGAGGGTAATGATTTTTGTTACACTAACGTAAACATAGCAACAACAGCATCACTATTACGGCTTACGGCCTACGGCTTTCACCTGGAAGCCCGGGATCCACTTAATCCTTCTCGTTTTGTTTTGACTTATATACGGCTTTTATGGGAGGCTCCCAACCCGGAAAACCGACACCAGAGTTACATCCGTCATTAAGCACGTTTTTTATACCACGTAGGTGGCAGACAGCCACACGGCCCACCTGATGGGAAGCGGTCACCGTGGCCTATCGACGTGTGCAACACTAATGGTGTCACACACACGCTGCCTACCCTGAAGGGAAGGTGGGGGGAGGGGTACAGTGAGCTCTGGCTACCTTACTTACCGGCGGGAACACGACACAATGGTTATTATGGCCGCGGTGTTCTGTAGGGCGGAGCTACTACCCCAGTCGAACAGCTCATTTCGGATGCGAGATACTCTTGACCTGGCGTTTCTCCAAAACGTCCTGGATCTGATTAGAATATGTACGCCTAGGTTGACCTTTACCAGGTTGCCCATTCACCCTCGCCTCATATGTCTATGAATGACTATATGTTGATTAAAGAATTGATAAATCTTTCCAGCGGGTTTCACCCACATGGAACAGCCCCAGAGTATAGACCTGAACGCGGTCCGGCTATGCTTCCAAGTGTTCCTTCCCGACGCGACGGGGCGCTGCCGCCGGCCTCTGCCGCCCGTGGTGTCCGACATCATCTACGATAAGAAGGCCATGAGCGATCTGCTCATCGTCAGAGCCAGCCATTGTTCCGGAGCTGCCCGGGGAGGCACGCAAGTCATTCTGCTGTGTGAGAAGGTAAGAGGCATTCCTTCCTCATACTGTCCCGTGTCCTTCAAGCGGGGTGTGAAAAAGCGTTTGATGAGGCCGTTAAGCTGAGAGCCACCATTGTAGCACTATCGGTGTTTGCAATGGTGACTCCCATTTCAGAGATTTTGCCTTTAGCTTACCATCGGCGAGGTGAAGTCATGTTGACTTCAGCTACAGGTAAAGTCTCAGGACCGGGGGTCATCACAACATACACCAGAAAGTTTCTCATCAGAGACCTTCCCACAGAGTCAGAGACAGTCCCGGGTCCTTTAAGCGGGGCGTGAAAAAGCATTTGATGAGGTCGTCAAGCTGATGGCCACCACTGTAGCACTATCAGTGTTTGGTGTGGTGACCCCCAGTTCTGAGACTTTACCTTCAACTTACCATCAGACGAGGTGAAGTCATGTTGACTTCAGCTACAGGTAAAGTCTCAGGACCGGGGGCCACCACAACATACACCAGAGAGTTTCTCATCAGAGACCTTCCTCCTACAGTCCCGGGTCCTTTAAGCGGGGCGTGAAAAAGCATTTGATGAGGTCGTCAAGCTGAGGGCCACCACTGTAGCACTATCAGTGTTTGGTGTGGTGACCCCCAATCCTGAGACTACCTTCAACTTACCATCAGGCGAGGTGAAGTCAAAACCCCTCGGAATCGTCCACCCCGTCGGACACTGGGGTGGTTATGTCGGTTCGAGTCCGCCACTGAATATAAGGTTGCCCATAAGGTACTATCCTTGCACCCCGGCTGACCTCTTTTTTTATTCAGGATAGGCTTACGTTTGACCACTATCTCACCTGATGGTAAGTGACGATGTGGTCTACGATGAATCACGCTTGCCTAGAAGGATCCTATTCACTCGTGACTTGAATATTCTCAGGTTATAGCTTTCTGGAAACACAGACTCAGGCAGGGAATTCCACTCCTTAGCTGTACGCACGATGAATGTATCCATAAAGCGTTTCGTGCATATGAGTGGAATATCGATCATAATAATTATAGTGGTGTCGCGTAGCTGTTCGTCTGGTCCTCGTTTCTGCTAAAGGCAAACCACTGTAATACCACTGACACTCTAAAAATGCTATTAATTGTAGACTTTACCGTTATACAGTTAAAGTCTAAAATAATGAAAATAATTCATTTACCTTTGTCATTCGCTGTACAAAATATCATTTGACTTTAGACTTTAACCTGATAAGAATAAAGTCTACAATTAAATGGCATTTTTTAGAGTGTCAGTGGTTTGTCTTTAGCAGAATCGCAGGTCGTGCGTTGATGGAAAGTACTTGGAGGTATCAGGTGACCTGTGTGTCCAGGGAGTGTAACTATCGATATGATTGCAGGTAACGCGCGAAGACACAGTGGTGGTGTTCTACCTGGAGGAGAATAACGTGGTGGTCTGGGAGGCGACGGCCAATACCATCCTGGTGCACAAGCAGGTGGCCATCGCCTTCGAGACGCCTCCCTTCCGCGAGCCGCGCACCAATGAACATGTCACCGTAAGTTCTTGCTTTGTACTGCTACCCTTGCGAACGAGGGGGCTACCTTGGAACGAACGTCCTACCTTGGAACGGACGCTCTCACCTCGGAGTCTGGGGTCCGCTTTACCAGTCTTAACTGCGGATTTGGCTGGCCCTCGATATTTTCCGTGAAGCGACTGCCATCTGACCTTCACAACATAATGGTGACATTAGGCGATATCGAAGCATTACAGCTAGACCGTTGTTGTTGAACTTTTTAGGGCTCCAACTACCCGTAACGACTGCTATAGATGTTTGTATGTATGGCAACCAGGATCGACGGCTTAACGTGCTCTCCGAGGCACGACAGACCAATGCAAATAACCATATTCATGCATAGAAATATTTGTACTGAGCGGGAATCGAACCCGCGTTCACTACCGCTACGCCGCAGAGGCTGTCACAATGTAGGTAATATTTTGTTATAAATGTCAGTTATTCATTCATGTTACTCTTTGCAGGGGTACCAAAACGAATGATTTCTTTTCACTAAACTTTAGAGCCTAACAAACTCCTTCTCACTTTCCAGGTACACTTCCAACTAAAGAGAGTAACAGACAACGCCCGAAGCAACCCCGTGCCGTTCGAATACACCCCCGAATTTATAGGTACTGAGCGAAAACCCCTCCCAGACCTCTCCCTATTCTCCCTCTTCCTCACAGAGAAACGGACAGACACGAATAACAACAAGCAAGATAAAACAGAAACTGTCTCCTCGACTACCGAGACTGACACCCCTAGCGTCAACATTTCTGAGGAAAGCGGCTCCGCGACTATAACTGACGTGAACGGTAACGTCCAAGCAATGGAAGTTGAAATCGACACTAATGAGAAAAGTCTAAACGAACTCCTAGACCAGGTCGCCGAACTAGACGAAATTTACTCCGAAAATCGCACTCGACTGGAAAATATCACTTCTCTAAATCACGATAGCGTTGATATGGAAGATTTTAACGACGCAGGCACTTATACCAGTCTGCAGCTCGCGTTCAAAAACCCAGTAGTCATCACCGAACCAGATCCTATGTCTTACGAGGACGTCCAAGTTCAAACTTTCCGCGGCCCTATTATAGAATTCAGCCCTCTCAAACGCGATACTGACGACGAAAGAGCCCCTCCTTTACCTCCCAAACGCGTTCGTAAAGCGACTTCCACAGAACCTTTTAAAACTAGCCAGACTTCCGTAGACAGCATTCTAAAACCTGGTCGCCAGATACCGGTCACTAGAAATCTAGAACATATGAGAGTCACTGAAAAGCCTTTATCTGTCGCTAGAAGCGAGCCAGCTTTACCTCCAGTCAAAAAACGGTCATTCTTCTCCCGTCTCTTTCGGAGAAAGGACAAATCTCCCGCTCCCAGCGTGAAATCTGAAGGAAAGAGAGACTCTAAGAAGAGTAAACCTGTAGGTCGTTCTGTAAGCAGTGTCTCAGGACAGCGTCCTTCTAAATTCAAATCCTCTGTATCACACACGTCCTTGAAAGATAACGCCTCTGGTACAGGCCTCAGTTATGCTGATAGTATCACTCATATCTCGCTTCATGGTGATGATAATGAGAAGTCAGCCTCTCAAACGTCCCTCCGCCGCCCAGCCAGCCTCGCCCCTCTCCCTCCCACAGATGGCGGTACTATCCTAGTAGCAGAAAGCGTACTCGCACTTGACGCTAACGCTTTCAAAAAGCTACAAGACGATTTGGATCTTACTGATGCAGAACATTACGCGTTGTATATGGCGGTCGCCCCACACGCCACGGTGTCGGAATTTGATGAGACGAGTTGCTACTACTCCCCGGTAGATGGCAGCAAGTTCCAGAATAACCAGTAACTTTTTGGATGACTTTTACAGATCTATCGTGACTACGAATTTTATGTGGATTTAAAAATGTCGTTATCTTAGTCCGCATCTCCAAAATTATAACTAAGTCCGCCCCCAATGCCAAATTTTAAAACATTTATTACATTTTTACAATTTTTCTACGTACTCTTGTCTATACTATTATAATAATAACTTTTTTGATTCAATTTCGCACAACTGTATATACTTCCGTTGATTCGTCATCCATATTCGTATTTTTTTTTATCCTTACAAATAACACTAACTACCGACCTTGACAAAATAATAAAGAAAAATATACCTACTTATAAAAAATGGTCATTATAACTTTTAGTCACACGTTTTTATTTAATGAAAACAACTTCTATAAACAATAAATTGCAAAAATACTGAAAATTATTGCAAAAATAATTAATAAATTGCAAAAATAATGAGAATTATTGAAAACTCGCGTTTTTTGACGAATAGTGATGCACCGAAGTTTGGCCAAAGTTACCCTACCTTGATGCACTTTGCATTTTGTCCTTCATTATCTGTTGTTTATTTATTATACTCTGTAGTTTAATAAGAAACTACTTATTTGTATATCTAATTTTAGAAATACCCTCTTTGTATCATAATCGAAAGATGGACAACGAAAGGAGCTAGAAGGGGTATATAATTATGTCTAATATGTAAACTTAAATGTTTTAGATGCGCCATTTAAAAGGAAGAAAGTTTCCAGTTTATTGCAATCGTACGAAAATGACAGTAAGTTCATTTTATGTGTATTATTATATACATTTCTATATTATGTGTATTCTATGCGGTATCTCTGGTATTGGTATTCATATAATTTGGTTATGGGTTATATTCGAAGTAATTATCGATATCTTAAATTAAGAATACAGCTGCACTACTTCTTTTCATTATAGCGGGAATCTGAAATCGTATTTATAATAGGCACTGGTGAAGATTTTCCCGCCATATAAAGCGTGTTTACAATTTAAAAAAATGAAATATCTTTTTCGATATCGATAATATTTCGCGTTCATCATCTATGGTCATTCAAGCGTAAATCTATGGTCAGCCATAAATTACGTTTGGATTTTACCAGTTCTATAATAAGATAGTCAATTAAGTAGGTATTTGTTTTATATTGTAATGTGTAGTCTAGACATGATTTTGTATCAGTTTTACTAACAAATGTTAGATATAAGTAGTTAAACATTTAAATTAACACTATTTTTTAAGTACAGGGCGACTTGTCTAACTGTTAAATTTTGAACGAATTGTCAAAGTTGCCCTTCTTAATTGTTACCAGGTAAGGTATATGTACTCATTGTCTATGGATTTAATAGTAGCATTTAATTTAAGGTTCGATTTAGTTGGTATAGTGTAACAATAGATAACTTAATAAGCTTTGTTTATTTAACTTCGAGGTTATAGTCAGAAAGCTTAGGTACTTATAGATAGAACTGTTTTTAAATTATAATTTATTTTATTTCGACAATGACTTATATTTCTATATACTACTAGGCAAGCTGTTAAGAACAAAAATTTGTCACGGTTTAGGGGAATGGGGGAAGGGTACATGACGCAGATACTATTTATTAGGTTAGGAATTGACCGTCCATAGGCCACGGCGATCCATCTAAGTGGTATAAAAATACCAGTTATTGAATTTGGCACTTTTACAGATGGCAGCTACAAAAAGTTGTGGGTTAGTAACTAAATGGCAAATTTTTTCATGCCGTAAAACGAGTCTAGTACAGAGTATAGAGGTCATTGTATTTTTACTTATGTTTATCGTTTTCTATCGCAAATCTAGTCGTTTTTTTATAGTTAACCTTTCAAATTGTTACTTATTTTGAATAATTAATTTATAATATTGAACGTTTTGTTAATTTATAAAAGTAGTTGTTTGGGGAAGTAAAAATTTTATGACGGGCTTTGGCGTGAGAGTGTTTAGGCGGGAAGTGTAAAATGCTTTTTATATTTAGAACGTCTCTTTTTTAAAAAAAGGCGGTAAAATTGTTCTTGAACATGAAAGAGGACAGCGTAAAAAGTCTATATTACATTCAATAATTGATTAGAAACGGTCACTATGGTTTATAGCGATCAGCTTTCAAATCCTTCCGCTTTTAGTACAATATATTCATCGAGCTAATGTGGATATGTGTGTCTAAAGAAGGCTAGCGGTGTTACCAGCTTAGCATTGTACGAAACACTACTAAATTGTAATAGGTCTTTATATAAAATGTTGGTAGGATAAAGACTAACTGTATTTTGATAACCCGAAGCACACTGCTAGTTTTATAAGACCTTTTTTTGTAAAACGATGGTAAAAGTTTACCTAAGTTGGGCAACGTTTGCGATAACTGAGCGCATGGCCGGCTTTGCAGTGTACGCTTAATAGGCTCTGTAGCCTATTAATCGTACACTGCAAAGCTGGTATTAAATGAGAGTATTAGTACTTCCCTTTAGTTGACCATTTCGTGCTGAAAAAAATGACCATCATTTGTAAACAATATAATTTGGTCACGCGATGATGGACTTAACCACGGGGTACCTTGGTCAGGTAAAAAGTAGTGTGCTTTAGGAAATTATTTATATAAAAAGTACACAGCGTATTGTTATCAGTTCAAAATATGATAAACTAGCGACCCGCCCCGGCTTCGCACGGGTGCAATGCTGATACTAAATTAAATACACTACAGAATTTACGACATCACGTTAGAAACCTCTAAAATTAGCAATGTTGCCTTAGTATATGATGCATGTATTATACATATAAACCTTCCTCTTGAATCACTCTATCTATTGGAAAAAACCGCATCAAAATCCGTTGCGTAGTTTTAAAGATTTAAGCGCACATAGGGATATAGGGACAGAGAAGGCGACTTTGTTTTATACTATGTAGTGATGTGTGTTTGGTGTTTTAATTGTTTAATATATTTAATTGACTGTAAAAATACTCTGTGTAAGCTTGTTCTAATTATTAAGATACGAACATATCTCTTTGACGTGTATGGCAAATTTTAGGTGAACGTTTTAGATGAATTTATTAAAAGAAATACTAATGTCGCAAATATATATAATATAACAATGTTTTTATTATAAAGTCGTATAGGCACAGCTAAGCTGTAACATGACATACTTGTCCCTAACTGAATAATTTTCGACGACTTTGCATTTTTGTAGTATTTTTCTAAAATATTTGTTGTAAAAAATATGTTTTTTTAACGTTTTTTATAAATAGTAAGGTTGAATAGCGAAGCTTGATTGATGCGAAATTCTATATTAATATGCTAATAAAAATCTATGGGTTTTATTTGTTGTTAGCGGACCCCTAAACTCTAAAAGACGCCAGAGGTACGAATTCTCCCGTTTGGCATGGTTGTGTTTACATTCATTTTTTTTTTAGTTTAGAATATTTTTAAATTTTGTTCCTTTTGTGTTTTTTTTTTAATTTTTCCACACATATTCATGTTAGCTTTTACGTACCACACATTTATTTTTATTTTGTTGTAAGCATGACTAATATTATTTTGCGATACATGTATTGTTTGTGTATGTTTGTCGTAAGATATACACGGAGGGACTTTAAATTACGACGAGAACAGTAAAACGGAGACAAGGGTTAAATCGAAGGAATAGTAAAAAAATGGTCAGGAAAATTTTGTGAACTTTATCTTTAAAACGTTTCGCAAAATAATAAATAAACATAATAAATTATAAAAATTATACATAAAATGCCAATACACTTATACAGTAATGATTTAATATTAATGTAAAGATTATTCTTAAATATGTTAGTGTTCAGCAACTTCTGAAGGTACTACTACTACTACTTGAAATTTTATAAAAGAAATTATTCGTAAACAATGACAACCATTTTGTTTCTATTCACCCTTTAACTTGAATTTTCCATGTTTTACTGATACACAAGTCGTTATAACTACTTCAAAGTTTACTCCGTGTACTAAAAAATATGGAAGGTCTGAATCTGATCAAAGTATTGCATTTTTAACATTTTTTTTTAAATTCTAGATTCTACCGACAATATTTAATGAACAATTAAACATTTTTGTATACTTTATAATACTTATGGACTTCTGACCAGATTCTGACCATTTAATACCTTTTATTTTACCTTTAGAATATTTAATAAAAATATAGAGCGGTAATTAAATTGGTTTAGTTATTAACATAATATACCTGCACTCGACTAACTTATTGCAATGCAGTGTTGTGAAAAGAGATAGCTATGTCGACTAGTTATTGTGTCAACTAAACGTCAAACATGACGTGTACTTGACAACTGATTGACATTTATTATTATCGCTGTATGTTTTAAAAACTATCCAGATTTTTGGACAAGGTTTATTGATAAATTGTCTCTTAGAATTGGTAATTTCTTGACGTTCATAAGCGTTACTTTATACATAAATGACGGTAGAAAGGCAAAGGGGTGTAAGCGACAATGGCATTCTACAAAAAAATCTATATTTATGATGTTTTTTGAGATTGTTTTTCATAGAATATTAGCTGTCGTTTAAAACCTTTTGATTCTCAGTTCTCTTTGAACGCCTGTCTAAAGATCTGTATCGCAATAACCATATTTAATTTAAACCTGCTTGTTGGTGTTGTATTGTTTTGCACTAATACTTGTATTGTATTATTGTACACTAAATAAAAAAACTAATCTCTTTTAATGTTTTAACAGGAATCCTGTACCATGCGGAACAGAAGATTAAGTTGGAACCAAAAGGTAATTTCTTTCTTTACAAGATATTTTATAGTACTAGACTAAGTTCCAACGTAGCGTATCCGACTCCAGGTCCATGTGGCATGTATGCGTCAAAAATAGTTACCATAACAGTAATGACGCGCATATGCGTCAACAGAATCCCTGTTCCACCGATGATGCATATGTGCGTCATTTGAGTTGTCAACGTAGCATAACCGACTCCGAGTCAATGACGCATGTATGTACCAAAAGTAATTACCATAACAGTAATGACGCGTATATGCGTCAACAGGATTCCTGTCCCACTGATGACGCATATATGCGTCATTTGAAAAAGTTTGTGGCGGTGTGGTAGCCATTTGTAAAATCGAAGGTGGCAATGAATCGGTTAAGAAAGCTTGCGATACTAGGGATTAGAGTTACTGCAGTATCGACGAACTCTTTTTGTGAACTCCTTTTAGTTTCGTCGTTCATTTTTTTTAAATATTCTAATACATTCTACACAGCGCTCCCTAGACCCAAATTAAGCATAGTTTAACTAGCTTGTGTTATGGGTTCTAGAATGCTGATAAACATACTTATATATACTCTTTTTTGTAAATACATACTAATTATACATAGGAAACATCCAGACGAATGCAAATAGACATATTCATGCATACAAATATTTGCACTGAGCGGGAATCGAACCTGCGCCCCCTGCCTTCAGTCGCATGCACTACCGCTACGCCATAGAGGCTGTTATTATAAAAATTATCATTGTTACCTATATCTGTTTGGTTTTTGTTACAGACAAAACGCCACCATACCCAGCACAGTACGGGGAACAGGTAATATTTATATTCATGTTATAAAAACTCCCCCCCAATTCCTCAATCCCCTCTCCCATTCAGGGTCGGTAGCGCGAGTGTGACACCTCTGATGTTGCACACGTCCATAGGCCACGGTAACCGCTCACCATCAGGTGGGCCGTGTGCTTGTCTACCACCTAAGTAGTATAAAAAACATTACAATATTAATTAACGTTATAAAAATTTCAAAAATATTTTTTTCATTGTATTCCTACTACTGACTAACAATAATTTCATTAAAAAAATCCATAATTCATAAAAACTTCATGAATAAAATTCATAAAAATAATTTCCTTTTCAGTGGTTAGGAGATAATATCCCAGGGGCACTTCAGATAACCGCAGCAAGTAACAACCCGTTCGGGCAAGAAATGTGGGCAGCCCAGTCCTACGTGCAACACCCGTCGGCTTCCCCGAACCTACAGCCGCTCTCCCCACAAATGGGGCAAAACTTACATGTGCTCACATCTTCTGTCCCTGCCATCTCCCCTAACATGCAACCAATGTCCCCCAACATGCCCTTATCGCCTCACGCCCAGGTCATGTCCCCACAAGGTCAAGTTTTATCTCCCCACGGACAAGTAATGTCTCCCCACGGACAAGTAATGTCTCCCCATGGGCAGGTTATGTCTCCCCACGGGCAGGTTATGTCCCCCCACGGACAGGTCATGTCTCCACACGGGCAGGCCATGTCCCCCCATGGGCAAGTTATGTCTCCCCATGGGCAAGTTATGTCTCCGCATGGGCAAACAATGACCCACAACTTACAAGTTATGTCACCTCAACATATGGGGCGGATATCACCCAATATGCAACATCCCCAGGGGAATATGGGGCATATATCTCCTAATTTGGTGCAGCAAGTTCAACATATTCAGCCTACTCAGGCACAAGTGAGTTATTAATTTTTATATTTTTTAATATTCAGTCCGTCAATTATTATTCTTAATAATTAATATTAGTATTAATTAGTGCCTCGGAGAGCACGTTTAAGCCGTCGGTCCCGGTTTAGACCAGTGCAGATAGCTATGAAAATGGTAAAAAGTAAAAGAAATTTATAGTAGGATGAAACCTGTTGTAAAAGGAAGAGAATATAATAAAAATGATAGGAAAAATAAATTACGGGCGATCTGAGCTCGGGAAGGGGGGAGGGGGGTGAGTTTTAAGGGTAAAAACGGTTTATCTCGATTTCCGGCAAAACTACAAGTCCTATGGAAAAAAGTTAAATGACAAAGTTGTAGGTAATAAAGAGACCTACAACTTTTCTATTTACACTTTTTTCACATAACCTCAAAAAGTATGTGAAAAATTCAAATAATCAAGTTTTTGGTTTTTTATTTTTATCTTAAGCAAAACAAATTTGTTTTCCACGAAATTTGGTGAAAACTTAGCTTTTTATGTCCCAAAGACACTGTAATTTTTTTGATTTGAAATACTCTTTTTTTCAGTTTATTTTGACTAAATATCGAAAAACCACCCCAATTTTCAATCGAAAAATCTCACGTCAAAATATCAGCTTTTTAAAAAAAGTCAAAGAGTTTTTTGTTCTTTGAAATCTCTTCTTTCTGATAATGTAAAAATATATATACATTGCTATGGTAAATGTTCTCAGAAAATGCAAAGAAGAAAAACTCGAATTCGAAATTAACATTTTTGTATTTAGTCATTTCCTCGTTGAGGTGGGATGAAAAGTTACATGTTGCACTATAACTTCATGGTTGCACTCGAGTGCAAAGATTTTTCACCTTGTGCTCTTTTGATTCCCTCGCTAAAGCTCAGGGTTCTATTTTGTGATTATTGTATTTAGTTATTTCCTCGCTGTGGTGGGATGAAAAGTTACGTGTTGCACTATAGCTTCATAGTTACACTCGAGTGCAAAGATTTTTCACCTTGCGCACTTTTGATTCCCTCGTTAAAGATCTGGGTTCAATTTTTAGAACCCTTTGTCATCAAAACTGAGCACCAGTTTTGATGACCGAGCAAGCAAAGGGTTCATAATTTGAATCACGAGCGCAGCGAGCGATTCACAAAATAGAACCCTGAGCTTTAGCGAGGGAATCAAAAGAGCACAAGGTGAAAAATCTTTGCACTCGAGTGCAACCATGAAGTTATAGTGCAACATGTAACTTTTCATCCCACCTCAACGAGGAAATGACTAAATACAAAAATGTTAATTTCGAATTCGAGTTTTTCTTCTTTGCATTTTCTGAGAACATTTACCATAGCAATGTATATATATTTTTACATTATCAGAAAGAAGAGATTTCAAAGAACAAAAAACTCTTTGACTTTTTTTAAAAAGCTGATATTTTGACGTGAGATTTTTCGATTGAAAATTGGGGTGGTTTTTCGATATTTAGTCAAAATAAACTGAAAAAAAGAGTATTTCAAATCAAAAAAATTACAGTGTCTTTGGGACATAAAAAGCTAAGTTTTCACCAAATTTCGTGGAAAACAAATTTGTTTTGCATAAGATAAAAATAAAAAACCAAAAACTTGATTATTTGAATTTTTCACATACTTTTTGAGGTTATGTGAAAAAAGTGTAAATAGAAAAGTTGTAGGTCTCTTTATTACCTACAACTTTGTCATTTAACTTTTTTCCATAGGACTTGTAGTTTTGCCGGAAATCGAGATAAACCGTTTTTACCCTTAAAACTCACCCCCCTCCCCCCTTCCCGAGCTCAGATCGCCCGTAATTTATTTTTGCTATCATTTTTATTATATTCTCTTCCTTTTACAACAGGTTTCATCCTACTATAAATTTATTTTGTCTCAAAGTCTATCGGCACTGGTCTAGTTGCCATATCAACACCTATGGCAGTCGTTACGGGTAGTTGGAGCCCAAAAAAGTCTAACAACGAACGGTCTAGCTGCAATGCTTCAATATCGCCTAATGCCACTATTGTTGTGAAGGTCAGATGGCAGTCGCTTCACGGAAAATATCGAGGTCCAGCCAAATCCGCAGTTAAGACTGGTAAAGCGGACCCCAGACTCCGAGGCGAAAGCTTTAGATACGACTGGGATTAACGCTAGGTTGATTGATTCAGTCCGTCAATTGATTTTACCCCGCTACGGACCCCCATTTTAGACACCATTCGTTTCAAAACGACGGTCCCTACCTTGACGGCCTAGACAGATGCCTTTTCACGCCCCGCTTAAAGAACCCGGGATTGTAGGAAGAAGGAAACTACTTTAAATAATTAGGTTACATAAATAGTATATTTAGTGATCATGCTCATCGCAAACAGAATCGTTTCGCAATACCATATTCGGTACAATCAGACATTTTTATATTGGCTATCTACCAGGGCCTCGATTCTGCTAAAGGCAAACTACTGTCATACCACTGACTCTCTAAAAATGCTATTTAATATAAACATTACCGTTATACAGTTAAAGTCCACAATCAAATGAAAAGAATTCATTAAACTTCTTTCTAAAATGGCAATTTTTAAAGTATCTGTGGTATATCAGTGGTTTATCTTTAGCAGAATCGAGGACCAGAGCGTTTCTGCTAAAAGCAAACCACTGTCATACCACTGACTCTCTAAAAAATGCAATTTAATTGTAGACTTTACTATTATAAAGTTTAAGTCTAAAATTAAATGATATTTTGTATAGCGAATGACAAAATTTAATGATTTATTTCATTTGAATTTAGACTTTAACTTTATAACGATAAAGTATACAATTAAATAGCATTTCTTTTTTTTAGAGAATTCATATTACTTAATCAAAATTGTTGGTAATCGTGATATTTTCTCCCTTTTCTAGATAAACCAAGGTATGATGGAGACGGACGCGAACAGCACCCCCTCCTTATCGAACCTGCTATTGGATCGTGGGGAGAGCCTCACGCTGTACTCCGGGGAGCTGTCCGCGCTGCTTGGAGACTAACTCCTCAGTGATAGTGCTCCCGAAATGAACTTTACCGCATGTTATGTTAAGCTACGAAAAACGCGATTCACTCATGTTTATATGGTAGCATAAGGGTCCGTTCACACAGACTGGTTCGGAGAGGAGAGCAGATTCTTATTACGTTGAAAACAGAGTTTTTAGTATTTGTAGTAAGGTTTATTTTTGCATCTGCACTGCTTTGGTCATTATGAAAATCATTTGTCAGTGTGAAAATAAAAATGCGCGCCGATGCTCTCCAAGCCGGTCTGTGTGAACGGACCCTAAATTGTCAATCGGACATGTGTGAATGACCGAATTGACAATATGATCTTGCTGCGCAAGAAGCGTTCAGCAGAATAAAATGTGAAATAGGTACGTTATATAAAGTTAGGAAACTTAAACCCTAATTATGATAAAACAGTGACTGGTAATATTTTTTTTATAAAGAACTAGCGGACCCAACAGATTTCGTTCTGTCAAAAAGATTTGGAATGTGGTAGTTTTTTTTTCCGACACTTCTTAATTGTTTGACTGAATTGATTGAATGAATATTCGTGCAACATTATGACACACAAGCAATAGTTAAGTTAATAGAGAGATTGGGAATAAGAATTGTAAATTCGTATGCAACACATTGACAGCCCACCGTCTCTTTCTATCCTTACACACTTCACTAGCTTCCTGGGCCTTGATTCTGTTAAAACAAGCCACTGTCATGCCACTAACATTTAAAAAAAATGTCATTTAATTTTGGACTTTATTGGTTTTTTACTTTTTACTTTGTAGAGCGAGTGAAAAAATTTAATGAATTTTTTTCTTTTGATTTTAGACTTTAATTGTAAAACGGTAAAATCTATAATTAAATAGCATTTTTTCAGATAGCAATAGCAGAATCGAGGCCCTACTATACTGTCTTTATTATATACATACATACCGTCTTTAAACAAAAAATAATATAGTGCTATTTTATAGGAACCTTCCTGCATCTCTTTCACTTGCAATATTGACTTTTAGTTTCATATAAACACATATTTAGCGATGGTATCCCGGGTTCGAACCCTGCTCATTACACTACCGACATGAACAGACTCCTAAAAGAAGCAATTTAGCTTAGCTGGAGGGGTTAACGGGAACACTAGAAATTTCCGCCCTGTTCATAAACGTTCAAAACTTGCTATCGATAACCAAATTATTTTCATTTCTTAAAAATTCTCTTTGTAAACTAAACTCAATCTATTTCAATGAATTGTGTATGGTTGACAGATAGGATCCGATAGGTGGCGCTGTTCCCGAGACCTAAATGTCTAATATATTTTATTAATTTCATTCGATTTCATTGAATAAATACCTACATTTAAATATTACTCACACACGCACACCCTGTTTCAAATGGTTTTTGCACAATTCCGTGCAAATTATTAGCACGAAATTAGGCTCTATGTTTGCACGATACAGACGCCCGCACGCGTTTATACGCACGACGCAGCAGACGGCCTTAATGTATTATGATATTAGTACACACCAACTGAACAATAGCGAAAGAACTCAAGCCGATTTATTAGTTATCGTTCACTTTATGTGTACCCGGCATTATTATTAAGATTACTACCGTGAATTGAGATATTATTGCTAGAAGATTTATATTTGATATTAAGTTGTTAAATGCCAATACCGTTTCTACTAGATAGAAATGACTATTTGGCGTATTATTATTTCTTAAGCAATCTTAAGACAGTCATAATACATTTTTAATAAAAAAAATGAACACATTCTTGAGTAATTAATTGAATATAATTTCTTTAAGAGATTACAACTTAAGCTTCAGACGCAACTCACTATATATTGCTATCTCTTTCTGTATCATACTTACTGTATTATCTGTCGCATTTTTAGTTGTAATCAATGGTACACCTTCACTCGGGGCAACGGGTTGTTTCGGGGATAGTTAGCCGGGACTAATTAAACACAGGGATGAGTAGATATTATATATTTATTGACTCTGAATTTACGTTACAACTGTTACAACAAAATGCGCGTTCCTACCTCTTCCCCGGTTCGTATGCGACTAACTCACTTCGCTAATAGAGAAACTAGCCTCTTTAAGGGCCTGCGCTGCTTCGTGCGTGTGCATGGCATGCGGCCGTCTGTTTCATGCATATGCACAAAATCATTCATACTATTTGTTTGACGGTCGTCCGCAAGCGTGCACAGGGACAACGCAGCGCAGGCCCTTAGAAACTAAGATTTTCTAATAAGATGTCATATTCTTAATTTTAGTAAATGTGATTTTATATGTTTGCTTGTCTGTGTTAAGTTTGATATTAAATTGCTTTTATGAATACGATTCATTACCAAAAGGTTTTAAGTAGTTTCTAAAAATTGTTAATCATAGCGAATGGATGAAAATTAGATGGACGAATCATGACGTGTTAGGTTTCTACACATCTTCTGCACATGGACATCATGGGGCCGCTACTAATAAATTTCTTGACATAGGTACACAGGTACCTACTTAATTTTAATGATCGGAATCTCTATATACATACACTAGCTTTTATAACTAAATCGACGAATTTTGCAATTTAAAATCAATTGTTAATAATTAGAAGTATCTTTAGATCTCAAACGGCTTTTTGGGAGTGTTTTAATCAACAATCTGTATATAGTTCTTCAATGTGCTTAAATAGGATGGTGTCGATTCTGCTGTTCTAAAACTTTCTAAACTAGATCATATGAGATTTTATAAAAAAATATATATTTTTTACGTGATAATATTGCAGTGTTTTTTCTGCAATGCCTAGATAGAAGAACTAGTAGATTAATAATTACACAGAATGTTTAGTCATGTCAAAACTACGTACATCACAAAGTATAACTTACAAATGAAAGGGTTGGAATCCTGACAATTTAGCTTAGCTTAGGAGGGGTTAACCGATATACTGGATCGGTAGAGGTGTTCCCTACTGACGGTGGAGGTGAGCGTTGACGCGTCGCAAGGTGACCACCCTAAACCTACTTCTGGGTCGCAAGTCCCAGGCACCGTCACGGGGTTCCTCTCTGTACCACGCCATAGACCCGGCGACCGCACGGTGAATCCATAAAATGCTTAGAATCGGATCTCATCTCGGTTATTAGTATTTTTAAAGTACATCACAATTTAGCATAGTATGATAAATAGAATGAAAATTATATATACACTTTATATTACTGAAAATGTGCATCAGAATCGTCACCAATTTAACCCGGTTGTAGCCAGATTATGGCATATTGGGAGCAGGGTCGGACTGGGCCGGAAAGGCCGGGGTTCGAGCTTGTGGTCAGCCACCCGGATTAGGACATAAAAACCCGGTGCAATTTAAAAACCTCCGGTTATCGGGATTACTCGTAGACTTCATCAAAATCCGGGCAACCAAGTTTTTTTGAGCTCGATATTTTTAGTGCGGTTTTTCTTTAAGGTTACCGCAAGGCCCGTTAGGGGCCCGGGCAAGTTGGGGCCCGGCTAGCAAATGCTACCCTGACTATATGGCCAGTTCGACGCTGATTGGGGGTCTTTCGTCATATAACCAACAGAATGCTGTGTTCCATTATATAACCTCTGTATTGCTAATTAATTCCCATTGTGTGGCAGTTCGTTTATACAGTAAAAACTTTTATAAATATATATTTATTATGATTTGTTAGAATATGAATGTTGACATGATATTGACCTAGACGCTAGGTTTTGAGTTCGGTTTTAATTTAGTTTTAAGTCAATAGTTTAATGACTAGTTTTCAGCACCGTTGTCTAATTTTCACTACAATTGGAATAAATTTAATTCACTAAGAAATGTTTGCATAGAGCAAAGGAGGGCCCTATTATTGAAAAATACTTGGACAGTTATGGGCCACAAAAATTAAAGATAGCCTTGAGTATAACTCAGAATTACCTTATGAATTTATAAAGGTGCTAAGAAATTGTTACATTTTATTTTTAATTTTTTTATAATAAGAAACCTCATTTGTTCTACGTAATGATAAATAGGTTTTAAGTGACATAACATCACAAGGTTTATATCAACAAGCAATGATGTGAAGTATTTTAGGAACATGCATTAAAAATGTATGAATTTTGTTATATTTTTGAGAAAAAAAAATACAATAAAAATATATTACTTGTACCTTGCTTTTCATTTGCTTCCCTTGAGTGTAGCAGCAGTTAATTTGAGACGGATAAGTTGCGCATAGTTGATTGTTAATAAAACTAAGCACCGGTAGCTTAGTGGTTAAAGAGTCGGCTTGACGATCGAGAGGTGCCCGGGTTTGAATTCTGTTCACTACACTATCAAGTCGATGGTGCACTACCAACGTGAACCTACTCCAAACAATCAATTTTTAAACTATGCGTGGGGCCGCGGATAGATAAATCTGTAACTATGAGGAACAGCTAAAATATTCAAAGGAGTCAAAAACACAGCCCATTTTTCGTAATACGACATAGGTACAAATTTGTCTGAGTGGTTAAAAAAGGTAATTTAAGAAACAATAACAAGAATAATATTTGTGTCGTGTAGATTGCGTGTAAAGGAGCGTACATAATGTAAATTTTATATTGTCAACAATGTCAAAACAAATTGCGTTTCAATGTCTTACGTCTTGGTCTTACAATTTACAATATTTTAAGCATTTGCTCTTCGGTAAAAGAAGAAAGAATGCTTATTTAGAGCAAGGAAAGACAAAGAAAGAGACAAGTATATGAAATGCTAAATGTGATTTCGGATCGCATCGTTACCAAAGTTACATTTTTAGTAAACAAATAAACTAAAAACCTACGTTATTTTATGATTTGATTTTGTTTCAAAAATGAATGACTCAGGTATACCGGAGCCGAGGAAAGTTGGTGTATGGGCAGAGGGCACACATATCGAAGCGAAGTAATTTTAATTCAAAATTTAAAATTTACTCAAAGTTTAAGTAGTGTTAAAAACTTCAATAACAAGTATAATTTAGACCTGCTAATGTTACTTTTCAGAGAATTTATGATTCCTACAAAGAAACCAGATCCTGGTGAAGAGATACCAACTATACCAGACCTAGACGACTTACAAGATATCTTGGAGAAGGAAATATCTATGCCCCCAGTGTAAGTATATACTGTCTTTAAAAATACTACATTTAAGCTTCGTCACTTGCACCATATAATTATAGTCTGGATGTATGAGTTTCCCAAGGTGTGCCATACTATTCAGTCCTGTGCCTTCTGCATACAGACGATTCAAGCCCAGAGTCGGCTTACTGCTTCTCCGTTTCTTAGTATGGCTTACACAGCTTTTATGCTAGTGAATGCTGTCTGACTGCTCAATCATAAGAGGTAAGCCAGCAACATATCATCGTCAATCGACAGGTGTACTGGCTTGCAGGTATGGTTGGGTCCTGTATATCTTGTGGCCACCTAAATGGCCTACTACCACCTATGTACTGCCCGTCTAGAGTACATTGTCAATATGATTGCCCTAATTGTAATTGAAGTGATAACGAATTAAAAAATAAAATTAACTGCTTTATAACAAGAAATACAGTTACTATCTGAAGAAGTTAAGAAACTTTTTTTGTATTTAACAGAATCTTTAACATTTTACACACTTTAGTACCGTTTATCTGCCAAAGCCACTATGACCCGAACTTCATAATGGGCCAACATTCTTATCTGTATTGGGAGCATGCGCTGACAAACTTTCAGCTTTTATAAAATAACGAAGGTCTGGGGTTCATGGGCTCTTGCTCTATAACCCTTTCGTGGCCAATGACACACATATAAGTCATTTGAATTAGCATTGAGTGAGAATCGCTTCTTCTCCCCTCTTTTCTTATCCCAATGTAGATATAAATATTTGTAGCCAATGGTGGTCATTTTTAAAAATGAAGGTGGCAATGGATCCATCAATTTAAAGATGGTTTAATTATTAGGACGGATTGTACAGTACAGTGAATAAAAGCATTTACAAAGAACAACTTACCTTGTAGTCATCATTCTCTGAACCTTTTTCCCAACGCAGTTGGGGTCGGCTTTCCAGTCCAACTGTGATGCGGCTGAACTTTGATATTTTCCGTGGAGCGACTGCCATCTGACCTCCACAACCAATGGTCATTATGACCAATGGCGATATCGAAACTTCACTTACCTTGTAGTGTTATGCTTTATTTAGTTTATTACATTATCGTCAAACTGTTAAAGAACATGTTGAACTGTTAAAAAAATCAAAAGTTCAAGTTTTTTTTTGACTCACTAGTCAGCGCTAATGAACAGTCACTGGACACAGCTCAAACACTACTATTCATTTTCATGCCTACTGGATAATAACAACTCATAAAGAATGGGTTTAACTCTGCTATTTCAATGATAACAAAAACCGATGATTCAATGTAACAGATAAGCTTAGCTACTGCGAATTACTTTAGTGGGTATTCCCTGTACCTCTCACATGTGTAGAAATGGTACTTAGTACCACAACCTACAACTACATAAACATTTAGTAGGTACTAGATAATACTAGATAATTTATTAAACATAGGCTACAAAATATTTTTTTATGTGCCATGTAAATATGTACCTACTTATTTTGTTTAGTTATTTAGAAACTATTGATTAAAAAGTAATCAAAAAATATTACTAAGTGCATTTGAATATATACATAATACCAATGGTTTTTCGTCTGCTGTTTGTACCGGCTAATCTCTGCAATGGCTGGAGCGATTTCGGCAGAACTTTTACTGGCAGACAGCTAATGTAAAAGGGAGTAACTTAGACTACTTTAATTTTGGAAAAAGAATTATGGTTCCCAGTAAAAAATTAAAAAATCGAAAACCACGCAGACGAAGTTGCGGACACAATTCATTTAAATATTATATATTTATTTACAGATCCGATCACAAAAACATTGAAACAGTCAGTGTATTGTCAGAAGTGAGTGGAGGCATCTCCGGCACCGCAGACAGCATCGAGGCAGTGTTGGAAGTGCTGAACTCATACATTCCTCAGGAAGAAATGGATTCAGCTGACACGGTGTGGACGGTGGACTCCTTACTGCAAGAGCTGGAGGAGGACACTCCGACGGAACCAGTGTTTTAGAAACATGTTCCCCAAGATTTTTTTTATGTCGATCACGTCCACATGACTTCACCTCGCCTGATGGTAAGCTAAAGGCAAAGTCTCTGGAATGGGAGTCACCATTGCAAACACCGATACCACAATGGTGGCACTCAGCTTGACGGCCTCATCAAATGCTTTTTCACGCCCCGCTTAAAGGACCCGGGACTGTATGAGGAAGGAAACACGTGAGCTGGTAAAGAATTCCAGTTTATTTCATACGCCTACTATCAATCTTGCAGACCGAAGATTACCTACTCGGGTGTGCCAATATGGTAGTTCTTCCGCACCCTAGATGACCCTGGACCATTTACAACTTTAAGATTGCTCCCTCGGGTGTCGGAACCACCGTACTTCCACGACCCGCCACCCCCGTCTTGCTTCTCCTTGGATGTCAGGTGTCTTCACCTGCCACCAACAGGCCTGCGCTCATGGAGGACGGCAAGCGTACCTACATGTCTTTAGTACGTGCTCGAAGATATACATAGCATATAACATAAACTCACGCCTATATCCCCGAAGGGGTAGGCAGAGGTGCTAGCACCCACATTTCGCCAATTAGGTCCCAATGTAATTAGGTGACGAGCCTATTACCATTAACCGGGCACTTAGAAGCCTGCGATAAATACACACATAACTTCGAAAAGCATCGAAAAGTCATTGGTGTGTGCCGTGGTGAACCTGGGATCGAACCCGAGACCTCGTCTCAGCAGTCCATTACCCAGACCACTAGGCTACCGTGGTTAGTAGTCGAAGATTCACACTTACCAGACTTTAACTTTCTGTCAAAATTAGCTACGTAATGTTTTCGTATCGAGTCCTCGCTAGCGAACGGTTCGAAAGTTAGAAAATATTCGTGCTCGGGCTACTGGCCTGGCCCCATGCTATGAGTTCTTATTGGTTCTTATAACAATTCAATTACGATGCAGCTCAACTCAGGGAGAGAGATGGCGCTGTGCACCGTGTTTAGCGCCGTCTCTCTCCCCTGAGTTGAGTTGCATCCCATTTGAATTGCTGTAAGGGCTCATAGTAAGGCTCCTGGTTATAGGATCTTCTTATTTTTTTTTCTGTACGAAGCATAGATGTGTCCTTAGTTAATAAATATACACCCACTAGCATTAAGTAATAGGTATTAGGAAACTACAAAAGAAAAACGATAAATTATTTTAATAATTTTATTTTGTAAAAAAACTTTTTTAAATACTGTCACAACAGTTATCTCAACAAGTTCCGTCCATAGAGTAAGGAATGTTTGTTCTTATAAATTAATAAATTATTAAAGTATTATAAATTAAAATCTGTATTATTGTACATTATTAATGTATTTTATTAACTTAATCATTTTGCGTGATCACTTTAATTTTATATAAATCACTTTTGTGAGTATTTCTGTTATGATATATTTCTATATTTTAGGATTAGCTTTAATAATTAAATAGTCTGCTATTTCCAATGGTATTTAAAGGAAAGTATATGAGTTATTATTATGCCCGTCACTTTGGGCATTTATTAGATCTACCTGATTAATATCAGGCATAAACCTATCTATATAGATGCCCTGTTATGCCCTGGCATTTTGAGCATAAATAATAAATGCCTGAAGTGTCAGGCCATAAACCCATTACTGGTTATGACCAAAACCTCACTAGGACAGTACATATTTCACTGCCATTATGAGACAACATCTTGTACAGACACATCAAGTATGGCTTCATCCATGGTCACAGCATACCTTTCTAAATAACTTTCAAAATCCTTAACTAATTATCGCTCAAGGTCATTCTACAATTTAAGCACTGCAGAAGGAAGTTCTCTTGTCTATGTAACCTATAAAGGTTTATCAGTTTGTGTCAAGCCGTTTCCTCAAAATATGTACTTCATGACTATCTCGTTCCACTGACAACTTCGTTTAAATATACCCTATATGCGTTCAACCATTTTAATAACAGTATTTATTTTAGTAAAAAGAACACACATACACTTAAATTCGTTCCCTCGTCAATAAAGAGGCATGCCAACTCGCTTACTTGTGTAATAATAATCACAACAATATAACAAATTAAGTTATAGCAGAATGGAAAGCACTATAAACAATTTTATATTTTTACTATTGCAATAGTATAGGATCGAACCACATACGCTACTTTGGATGGAAATAAATATTATACAACATTACACAGCGGTACTTGTTGTACAAGTTCAAGCATTATGGTTTTTAATTTTTTTTTTTGCAACCCACCCAAATTTACAAGGATTCATGCATGCAAATATTTGCACTGAGTGGGAATCGAATTCATGCTACACAAGTTGTTGGTGGCAATTTGGGTATGCATGGGTACAAATCCCAATCGCGGATAATCTGGGCCTCGAATCTTCTAAAGACAAACCACTGACACTCTAAAAATACCATTTAATTGTAGACTTTATTGTTATCAGGTTAAAGTCAAATAATACTTTGTAGAGCAAATGAAAAAGTTAAATGAATTCTTTTCATTTGATTTTAGACTTTAACTGTATAACGGTAAAGTCTACAATTAAATAGCATTTTTAAAGTGTCAGTGGTATTACAGTCGTTTGTCTTAGCAGAATCGAGGCCCTGATCTAGCGACTGGCCGAGCCAGTCGCAAGTGTTTCTCTACAGTTACCCCAAATGCGATGTAGTACCGATACGGTCGTAAAACGCGTACCTCATCGGTCGCAGAAGTTGAAGTAGCCTGTGTGGTTAGACCCTTACATGTGAATTGAGATCCAAGTCTACAGACTCAAAGATACATCTCCAGTAAGTATAATTGCACAAAATAAGCCAATAAACGCTACTACTAAATGCAATATTCGACTATGAAAATATGAGCTAAATACACTGTTAATTTTGTAAAATAAAAATAACGAAATATTGTACGTTAAAATTATAATAAAATCGAATCATTTTGCAAGACATGAGGAAAAAAATTACTGAAATGAGGTGGAAAAATACAAAACAGTTACTAATTTCAAATTAAAACTATTTCAAATAATCTTTGTTTATGGTTTTGCAAAAAGGTTACTATATAAATAAATAAATAATGGCTAAACTTTCCGCCTATTTGTAAAATCACAAGTAATCTTAACAGTGTATAGGTACATTGTTTTTCTTCTGAGCGCTAATAAATAAATTCAACATTAACAATCAAATTGGTTTTACTATGATCGCCTTGAAAAACTTTCTATAAACGTTTTGGTTGAACCTCCAGCGGACCGGAATGCCACATAAGCAGTTATAAGTAACACTATATATGAGGGTAGAATGGTAGCAGCATACAGCTCCTTACTGTTGAGCAAACTGAGTCCGGACACAAAGAAATGGGATACTATGACCCATCCAATCTTGAAATAATTCTTGTCGTCAAAACCGCTGAAGAAAATGACACTCCAGAAAGTGTTTAGAAGTATCATGCAGAGTGTCATGGCTGCGCTTGTGACAAAGAAGTATTCGGTGCCAGATTTCAGACCCAAGGTGCCAGGTCCAACCTGAAAATGGTTTAAAATTTTTTTTAAAAACTGTAAGCTCTGGTGCTAACGGATCAGGAGATATAATATTATAGAGATGATAAGTATGCATTCGAACCCAATGGCGCCTTCTGGAGGAGGCCTATGTCCGAGGACAACCTGGTCACGATTCAGATGCTGACTGATGTTATTAATAAATTAATTTTACGTAAATAATAGATTGTAAGCATTAGAATAAGATTTATACATGTAAACCAGTGAATAAAGGCTAATTTAATTTTAATTTTAATTTAATTAAGTATGCATTCCAAGCCTACACAGCAAGGCATGCTGTGCAGACAAGTCTAGACGAAACCAGAGCGTAGTTGTGTCGTGGACATGGCTAATGTGTACATGTATGTAACGGTTGATATTTCATCAAGAAATGGTTGTAAATTTTTTTTTATACTACGTAGGTGGCAGACAAGCACACGGCCCACCTGATGGGAAGCGGTCACTGTGGCCTATATACGTGTGTCACAACGCGCTGCCTACCCTGAAGGGAAAGGGGGAGAGCTGGGAAGGGGTGGGGAGGCTAGGAAGGGGTGGGGAAGGAGGGGTACAGTGAGCTCTGGCTACCCTACTTACCGGCAGTATTTATTTTATTTCTATTCTTTTTTATTTTTCTTTAATAGGAAAACACAGTTTTTACAAATCTCATTTACACTATACAGTAAATATCTGGAAACCATTTGTCAGTTTTCGCAATCAACTAAAAACATGACACCACTGCTTTCTTCTCCCTTGGGCATTCGGGTTGCTTTCCTCACTGAACATAATGCATTATTAATCCTAAAGCTATAGGATATTCAGGGATTCAGATTCATATTGTAGCAGCTATACCAAATTATATCCTCTGATTTTTTTTTTTTAGGTGGCAGACAAGCACACGGCCCACACTGATGGAAAGCGGTTATCGTGGCCTATGGACGCGTGCAACACCAGGGGCGTCATACTCGCGCTGCCGACCCTGCAAAAACCTTCTAAAGCCCTTCTTGAAGAATCCCATATTGTAGCCGCCAGGGAAAACCACTGCAGGGAGATCGTTCCACAGCCTAAGCGTGCGCGGAATGAAATTTCTTTCCCACTATGGAAGCTAATTTCAAGATGCTCTAAAAATGCTCTATTCAAAAGTGTTATACTCACAGAGTCTGCCAGCACATTCACAAGTGCAAACGCTCCACTCATAATGCCAAACCCTAGACCGGACACATATGCCATCTCTAGTTTATTGTTGCCAATATTGTGGTTCTCGGAAATCTCTTTGAGACCTGCCTCTGTCCTTCGTAACAATAAGTAGATGCCATATCGGAATCCTTCCTGGAAAGGGTTAAATGAATTTAAATATAGACCACAGTGGGGCGAGCACGAATTTTCCCTCGAATCGAGTTCATAACGTGTGCAATAGAATATATATATATATATATATAATAGATTTTACGCACGATAGGGGCGCTGTACAGATTTCATACAATTTTTGTCGCACACGTTACGAACTCGATACGAAAGAAATTTCATACTCGCCCTACTGATTTTTGTATGTCTAGAGTTATATTGATGCTAGATGTGTGTATCAATACCATCTAGCAAACAAACTAAGCTGGTGAATTTGAATCGTTGTAAAAATAATATTAAATTCGACCTCTCATTTACCTTGATAATAATAAATTAAAGTGCAGTATTGTATTTGTATTGTATCTTTATTCAGTAACAATTTACATTGTGTTTGAACTTGTCTTTGTATCATCCTTTCCTAAAAACTACAACTTAAATAATAATAATTTACATCTATTTAATAGTGTTGAAATCTAACCTACATGTAAATAATTATGTAGTGAATAATTATTCTGGTTTCAGTAACTCAGTATAGATACTTTAAGTTGATTTGGGGCTAAATCAGACTTTTAGAAATAGACTTCAAAAATCCAATATTTCTATTCTGTTGCAAGCTCCATGATCATAGATGTACATCCTTGTCAATTTGAAAAATGATGACTATGTCAATCTAAAATCCTATAGATAGGATATTACACTTATTTGATACTAAGCAGATGCTATTCTTCATTTATTGTTATATTATACCTCAAGGCCTGAGTTTTCATTCATCATTCTCTGAACCTTTTTCCCAACTCAGTTGGGGTCGGCTTTCCAGTCTAACTGTGATGCGGCTGAACTTCGATATTTTCCGTGGAGCGACTGCCATCTGACCTCCACAACCAATGGTCATTATGACCAATGGCGATATCGAAGTTCCAAGTTAGACTGGTTGGACTTTTGTGGGCTCCAACTACCCGTAACGACTGCCATAGATGTTTGTAAGGCAACCGGGACCGACGGTTTAACGTGCTCTCCGAGGCACTAATAAACCTGCGATAAATACACACATAACTTCGAAAAGCATTGAAAAGTCATTGGTGTGTGCCAAGGCCTGAGTAACTACCACATTATATTTAGACCTGTATATTCATGGACTGTGGCAGAGGCGTATAAACACTAACATTTATTTCACCAACTATGTTTTTCGGTTCTAAGTAAGTAACCTGTTTACAGTTGAATGGAGAACAGTCCTGTCTCCATTCGAAGAGATGGAAACAAAGAAACATAATAATACGAAGCTTACTTACTTGAAATAAGATAGCGAAAACCATTCCAAACGCTAGGTACGACCGTAAAGGCACTACAGCATACCACACCAGCGATGACAATAGAAATGATAGTAGCCACCCAAATGCCGCTGCTATCATGATGATGATGCGCACAGGGTCGTTTGCTACGGTCAGAGCAAACATCACCAGCGGAGCCCCGAAGGCTAGAAGCGAACAACTGAAGAATTCTGCGAGAGTCATCCTGCACAGTTGTTAATCTTAAGTTATAACAAAATCTAACTTTGACTTAAACAAGCAACACCGCACAACTAAAAGTTAAGCTTAATTTGGTTAAATAAAGTAGAGATATACAAAACGAAATAACGTAAGATGTTTTGGCGTAAAAAACGCAATCATATTTTTTTTGATGCGCTCTGTGGACGAATATGAATCAGAATCACAGACAAACTTTTTAGTATTGACGTTTGGGACTTTTGATAATTTTGACGGAATTTTGACAATGGTTTTGTGAACATGTAATGTGAAAATAGAAGTTTAAATGTTACAAATCGATAATATATAAACTGATTGCATGTACGTATTTCAATTTACTCTATTATGTTTTAATTACTTATTTATTGATCCTTAGATTGGGTTTTCATTAGGGGTGCTAACTGTCAAAATAAAGTTGAAAACTCACTAAACGTAGCTTATTAATACGTTTCGTTATTTGGTATATTGTTGTTTTGTTTGTCTGTCAGCTGTCAAATTCCTAATTTTAACTTTGCTTTCGCGCTCGTGCGTGCACATCATAACCCAACTCCGGGTATAAATAAACGAAATTATATATAAAAACAAATTAAGTCTAAGGCGCTTGTGATAACATGGCGCCTAAACAAACTAAGAAAACTCTTTGGGTAGATTGTGAGCGTTGCGGCTGTGTAATAACTTCAAACGCCAAGAATGCACATCTTGAATTGAATTGTAAGCAAGATCAAGTAAAATGCCCTTATGTTGTTGATGGACAGCTGTGTACTTGGTTGGAGAGAACAGCGGTGGTGCCTGACGGGGTGCCCACAGATGCTGTGATGATGCACCCCTCGGCCGCGGCTTTAATAGGTGCAGTGATTGGATGTCCTGTACTGCTGAGCCGTGCAGGCGCTCCTACAATGGTCAAGCGCATGTGGCCGTCGAATTCTTCCGCTCCAGCCGCTGTCATACTACCAGCAGCAGGTAAGTAATTTTTTTAAAACTTACTTTAAATTTTTTTTATGAATAATTTCAAATTACCATATTTTTGCAAATAAACTTTCTTGTTCTTGAAATTTCTTTTTCATTAATACTTTTATAAAACTTCCCTTTTTTTTGGTCATGTAAGTCAAGCACAAAAGTTGCTTACTACTTTTTTAACATGGAAATAAATATTCAATAAATTATTGAAGAGGTGATAATCTGTAAATTATATTGTGGTAAGCTTCTTCTGTCATGAACTGTACAAATAAATAATAAAATTATAACTGTTAAATTGTATTTTTTTTTTCATTTCAGCACTATCAAAAGCTTGGAGTAATGACAGTAAAGGGGTCACAGTCTCACTTGTTAAAGAAGACGTCCCAAAGGCTACTCTGCTCAGAATAAAAATCAAGAATTATTCATTTGAAACAGATATTTGTGATATTGTGAAACACAGTTTTTGTAATAATTTTGTTTCTATTGGCAGCATTTTAATTTTCTACTATTTTGGTAGAAAATTAGAAATAGAAGTAACAGATCTTAAATCAGATAATGTAGAATCTAAGGAATGGTATCTTTTAAGCGACAAAACCGTTTGGATTTTAGAGAAAGAAGAAGTTTCTGTGAAGAAGAAAGTTCCACGTCCTGGGGGATATGATGATATTCTAGAAGAAATAGAAACTTACATAAATATTGCTTTTAATGCGGATAAGATGTCGGCAAGCTTCCAGCCAACACGAGGAATTCTGCTTCATGGACACTCCGGGATAGGTAAAACAACTATTTGTAAATACATCATGGATAGTTCTAGTAGTTTCTATTTAGAGGTTAATGGCTCAGTAATCTTCAGTAAATATTTTGGAGAAACTGAGAGCACAACTAATGCATTGTTTGAGAAAGCTGTTCGAAATCAACCCAGCATTATATTCGTTGATGAAATAGATACAATTTGTCCGAGACAATCGTCAAACAGCACAGAACAAGAGCGTAGAGTTACTTCAGCATTTGTTTCTGCACTGGATAATTTACATGTTGAAGATAGCAAAGTTTTTGTTCTGGCTACAACAAGAAAACCAGAGAGTGTGCATCCAATGTTGCGTAGATTTGGCCGACTTGATAAAGAAATAGAAGTCCCCATACCAGATAGAATAAAAAGGAGAGAAATCCTTTACAGTCAGCTTAAGAATTTTCCAAATAAAACATCCAATCTGAACAGTATAGCCGACTTGGCACACGGTTATGTGGCAGCTGATTTAGTAAACCTATGCAGTCACGCAACTATGAGATGCATAAAACGTTCTAGCGAGTTCATTGAACATGAGGATTTGATTGCAGCACTGACTGTAGTTAGACCGAGCGCTATGAGAGAATTACTGGTAGAAGTTCCTAATGTCAGGTGGGCAGACATTGGCGGACAGGCTGATTTAAAACTGAAGTTGCGTCAAGCCGTCGAATGGCCTTTAAAGCATGCAGACAGCTTCCGAAGACTCGGCGTAAAGCCTCCTAGTGGAGTCTTACTGTACGGACCGCCAGGTTGCTCAAAAACGATGATTGCCAAAGCTTTAGCAACTGAAAGCGGCCTGAACTTCTTATCAATAAAAGGTCCTGAATTATTTTCAAAATGGATCGGAGATTCTGAACGCGCGGTCCGAGACTTGTTCACGAAAGCTCGCCAAGTTGCACCGTCTATTATATTCTTTGACGAAATGGATGCCATCGGATCTGAGAGAGGAGGATCCGGTGGTGACAGTGGAGTCCACCAGCGAGTCTTAGCTCAACTTTTAACGGAATTAGATGGAGTTGTTCCTTTGAATTCTGTTACAATCTTAGCCGCTACTAATCGACCTGATATGATGGATAGGGCTTTACTGAGACCTGGTCGACTGGACAGGCTCATTTATGTGCCGTTACCCAATTTTGAGACTAGATTGCAGATCATAGAGTTGAAATTGGCGAAAATGAGTACGAGTGAGGACGTGAACACGCACAGTCTTGCGGCGAGGACTGACGGATTTTCGGGAGCGGAACTGGATGCTCTTTGTAACGAGGCTGCTTTGAAAGCTTTAGAGATAGATTTAGATTGTCCAGAAGTCACCATGGAGCATTTTGAACTTATTATAAAGGATTATAAACCACGAACTCCTGCGCATCTGTTGAAAGTTTATGAAGAATTTGCTTTGGGACAAAGAGCTTGAATATTGACCTGAATTTTATGTTTGAGAATTAAATTATATTGATGTTATAATATTATAATGTTATTCAGTATCCAAGCATCAATGGGCTGGTTGCCAGCATTGGTACATGAGTTACGAACGTTACTTTAGACGCAGCACAGACGGAGGCGCGGGGCGGTCAAAATGTCCGCGACGTACTCTTATTATTACTCATTAGATTGCATTGCATTTAGCCCGCTAATGTCTGACAAGCCACCTGAACTATTGCGCGGACAAATGCAACCTTATAGTCGTACAAAATAATAGTGCGTCGCGGACATTTTGACCGCCCCGCCCCGCCGTCTGCCCGGTACCGTTACCCATTTAGATGACGTCACTCAGTGATTATGCGAAAGTATAGATTTTACCAAGATTTTGGGGGTATTTAAAAAAAAAATGTCATCTCTTGAGTCAAAATTTATTTGAAGATGCTTATAACTATATTGAACATAAATTAAAAATTACCTAATATAATTCATATTTATTAATCACATTGCTTGATTACACGTTTTACCTCTACTGGGTGGTATAATAAGAACATTGGTCCCTGGAATTTACCAAGTATTTATTAATAGGGAGTATTTTGTCAATTAATATCTAATGGGGGAAGACATTCAGTATGTTTGTGTATACATGACTTACGGATATTTTTGGGTTTTTAAACGAGCTTGGCACATTGAATTGTCGAGAGAATTTTTCTTAGCTTTCCATGGATTCATTGTGCGAGTGCCGAGCCTATCGTGTGGTAGATAGAGTCAATTAGGCCTTAGGAAACACTTGCGTGGAAATTCCACGACAGAATTACCGTCAAGTATAGCGTAGGGTTTAAGCGAGGGACCAAAATAGGACTTCCGCATACCGTTTAGCATCCAGACCGATGCAAATATTCATATTAATGCACACAAATATTTGCATTGAGTGGGTATCGTACCTGCGACCTCTGATTAGCAGTCGAACGCTCTACCCCTACGCCACAGAGGTAGTTAGACCAATCGTTTCAAGACATCAGGCCATTCTGGCATAAGTCAAAAAGAAATGAGGGTACCTTCATTTTTGAAATAATGTCAATTGAACTTATATTTTACACATCAGTTGACTTTGAATTGCACACGGTCTGAAGGTAAGCGGTCACTGGTACCCATAAACACTCGTAACACCAGCAGCTCTTGATAGCAACACCAGCAGCTCCATTACTTTCTAAATTCCAGAAACCAATAATTCTTTGTAAAAGCATTGGTAGAATACATGAACAGTCCCAAATACGATATAATATAAATAAATTAGTCCAATTACTTATACATACATTGACCGTAACTTGGTTATAATTATGCTTCATGACCTTAACTCGTGGTAAACCTTATTATACATTCGGAAGAAAGAGTTTGCCTTGATTATTCCATATGAATTGCCTGTATTAACCACGCCTTACATAGTTGAGCCATCTTTACAATCAATTAATTTTATACAAACACACAATACCCAAGTTACGCCAATGTTACAATATAATAAATCATTTTAAATGCACTTAACAAAGTATCCAGCTACTTATTAAATAATTCGTGTATAGATCTTCACCGCACGCAAAATCCTAAGAAAAACCCTCAACAAACAAACATAATTCACGATTAAATATTATCACATAGTGTAGCAACCGAGTGCCTAGTACGGCCGTTGACATCCGTGGTCTTACTCTTGGCGACGGGTTTATGCCCTGTCAAACTGGGCATTTTTAATTGTGCCCAAAATGCCAGGGCATAGTATATACTTATAGATGGGTTTACGCCCGGCGTAAATCGGTCGGAATGAATAAATGCCCAATAAACCCATCTCTATTCTTGACACTGATTTAAAAACAATCCCAATCCTATCGTAATTTTGAGATCACCTCAGTTGGTATTCTTGACGACAATTTTGTTAACATTGCATTGAAATCTCTCTTGGATTACCTTGGCCTTACGTCACCAGCATGCAGTATTCAACACTGCCGTCAAATGAGTCAAGGGTAGCGTTTCTGTGTGTGTTACGTCCTAGCCCGGCCACGGCGGCAAAAAAGGCCGTAGCAATGTCAGTAGGCAGTACGGATGCGTACTTTTCTGTACTCAAAAAGAAAAAACAAGTACCACTTTATTTCACCAGATATGGAACTTTTTTTGTGGCCGGGCTGTAACGCATGCGTCCATAATAGTCGCGTAATTTTGAAACACTGGCGTGGCCAGCGTTGAATACAAGAGTTTTCAAGACAATTAAATTTCTTAAGTTCTAGAGTAAGACCTTTGATCTAGACGGTCGGAAACGTCACAACGGACATTATGGTGCTCCTTATATAAAAGAGCGAGATAGACAGATAATTAAAAAGTTTTATCAAACGATTCAGATGACAAAGAGCATTATAGAGCGAGATTTTACCGTATTCAATCGCGTTAAAGTAAATCATGATCTATATTTTCGTATAGCTCCATCTAGCGGTGAATTTGTGAACATTGTGACATTTATATTAAGTTTTACTCGTTAACGCTGAGCTATAGTTGTCACAAAATAAAAGGCCCACTTTGACAGTTCATGCCCATGAAGTTTTTAATTTTTCAACAATTGAAATATTCTAAAGTTCTAAAGGTAATTACATTTTTCATTGACAGGTACCGCCCACTCGGCTAAGTGCTGTGCACAACGATTTTTTCATGTAGTCCACAGACTATTAATAATCAGTTAAGGAAAGAAAATATCGAGTGAGATATTTTTTTTCAAGCCTGACGCGAACTTTTATTTTTATTTATTTTAATACTTGTGTTTAGATTCTGAAGACTCATTTAATTATTCTTGTTGTTTTTGTGATTGAGTGATTGTTATTGTAAAAAAATATTAAATATAAGTAAATTGACCTTTAATAACATTGTATTGTTTTAAAATACCTACAAAATCAAAGGTTACGCAAATTTTTCTAATCAGAACTTTAATCCAATGCAGTTTACATACATATTCAATTCGATTAAATCCCCATGCAAACTGGATTCGATTCATCCTGAGTATCGAATACCGAATCGTATAGGTACATAACTAGTTACGCCACGAGAACAAACGTCAAAACGGGCCTTTTATTTTGTGTTGAGTATAATTGTTAAGAGTCTGACCGAAGAGTCAAATCTGGCACTTTGAGCATAGTAGTCACATTCATAATAACTACTACACCGAGGCAGTCGTGAGAACCATATAAATGTCTACGATAAAACTATGCTAATTAGCCTACTTCAGCTCAGAGTTGCGTCACCGACCATTATCTTGCCTATATCCATCTCTTTTCCTCACACGACATTTATATGTGCCATCCTTTTTTTCCTTTTGTTTCAAACATCAATGGGTTTTACGAAGTACAATTTTTTTTTAATAATTTTCAATCAGTCTTTTCTTAAGAGATGATTTTTGGTAACTACGGAATAGAAAATCAAGGGGAACTGTAGCTATCGCTTGTGTGCCACAATGCTGAACAAATGTTCAACATAATAATATATATTCACTATTACGAGTATAATATCAACCGCACCAAAATTACTAGTATTCCCATTATCCCTTGCAGTTTCTTATACTACTGAGGTGGTAGATAAGCACACGGCCCACCTGATGGAAAGCGGTCACCGTGGCCTATGGAGGTGTGCAACACCAGGGGCGTAAAACTCGCGCTACCGACACTGATTTCCGTTAAGCTAAATTGCTTATGTTGGTCCACGTCGATAGTGCAATGGCCAGGATTCGAACCCAGGACCTCCCGATCGTAAGACCGACTTCTTAATCACTAAGCTACCGTCGCTTTCATTGATGATATTAACGGTTTAAGGACACTTTCTCCTGATTTTCTGTTCCGTAGTTAGTATCAATAAATGCTACAATAAATGAGCGCCATGACTAATGAAATAATTATGTGATATAATCTAGAATGGTGATTACAGTATAGCAAAAATATTTAATGAAAATGGGGAGATGTTTTTATATTAGGGGGCATGACAGGGCCACGATGGTTCCCAAACCCGAGGGGGTCTTAAAACCGTTGATGGCCCGGGGTCAGCTGGGGTGCGAGAGATATGCCTATTGGGTAACCTTACACCCCGGTAATAAAGACCCGAGACGGCGTGCGGTTTTAGTCGGTTCGATTCCGACATAACCACCCCCGATGGCCTACGAGGGTGGTATCCATGGGGATTTCCGCACGATAAAAAAGGGGGTCATCTCGAAACCGGATCTAACCGGACTAGGGTCATCTAGAAGACCCGAGATGGAGTGCGGTTTTAGTCGGTTCGATTCCGACATATCCCCCCCCCCCCCATAAGCCCCCGCTGGCCGCGGAGGTGTTATTCGTGGGGATTGCCGTACGACAAAATAAAGAGGGGATTTGAACCCACGATACTTTCTATAGAGAATACTTTACAAACTGACCTATATTCATTAAATCCTTTAGCGCACTGTACAATTTGAAATTACATACTATGTACAGACAACAACAAAATTAGCTGAACACTAACAAACCTAAAAACTATTTTACTTTACGAATAAATATTTTTGTAATCCTTAGAGGATAATTTTATTATTTTATAAAAAGTTTATAAGCTAAGGTATAGTGTAAATTAAAATGTGTGTAGCTACTTTTCTTGCTGGCTGTACCTACTAAACCGATACAAGCAAACTACTTAATTTACTTAAAACAAGTCTATAACCAACTCACGCGTCTTTATATAATTTCCATTTACAATATAAGTTTAAAGGTACTCTTGATTTAATTTTTTTATAGTCAATAGGCCCGCGTTTGAGCACTATCTCACCTGATGGTAAGTGACGATGTGGTATATTACTCATATTCTGCAGTACTAACGTTTCGTTGGCAGATGTACAGTCGTCAGCAAAATTAGATTTCAAATTAAGAAATTGGTTTTGTAAATATTAGCCCACTAAGTAGTTAACAAGCATTTTCATTAGGAAATAAACTTAAAAGCAATTCTTAAAATCTGAAAATTATTATCTTTTTTTTTATACTACGTAGGTGGCAGACAAGCACACGGCCCACCTGATGGCAAGGGGTCACCTTGGCCTATGAACATGTGCAACACTAAGGGTGTCACACACGCGCTGCCTACCCTAACTACTACTTTCGATGCTGACTGTACAACTGAGTATCTACAAGCGTATACCTTTAAACATTTTAAACCACTCACGAAAATCTTAAATATAACGTTATTTATTCCAAACTTCGGATATGCGAGTCAAATTGGTGTCTCAATATTTTAATCTACATGATAGCAACCCATTTATGTCCCACTGCTGGGCACGGGTCTCCTCTCCTCTAACGTGAGAGCTGAAAGGATTCAGACCTTAATCCACACACGCTGGCCTAATGCGGGTTGGTGGATCGGACATGGCCTTAGAATTTCTTCTAGGACATGTGGGTTTCCTCACGATGTTTTTCCTTCACCGTCAGCAGATGGTAAATCATGTGATTAACACATATAAATTCCACAAAGTGAAATTCACATTGGTACTGTCCGGCCGGATTCGAACTCGATACCTCTGAGTAGAGGCCGCGTCCTTATCCATTCAGCTACCATCTCCTTAATCTACATAGTATCATTTTATTTATTCTATTGCCTAATCCTGCATAGCGAATTTTTTTAAGTATACCTCTATAGTATTAGTATGTATAATTATCTTATACTATATAATTCAAAGTCCTGACTGACTGACATAGAGACAACGCACAGCCTAAACCGCTGGTCGTAGAGACTTGAAATTTGCAGAATATGTGTGTTTTGATGCGTAGAGGTGTACTAAGAAAGGATTTTTTAAAATTCGAACCCTAAAGCCTAAAGCCCTAAAAAGGGCTAAAAACGTGCTTTTGCCAGAACTCAAGAACGGCTGAACAGATTTTCATGATCTATGATTTGTTGGATTTGTCTCCGCCTTGAATAGCATATAACATAATTAAAAATATATGATTCATTCAGGAAATTTAGTAATAAAACGAAAATTAGATGTTGCAAACGTTTTTATCGCCATCTATAATAGTTGTCATAGCAACAGGAACTAAAATTGACTTTGTCTAAATTTTCATAGAGTAATATCCTTTACTTATTTTTCCTCAAAAGTAAATAGAATATATTAATTTTTAGGGTTCTGTGCCTGATTAGGAAAAAAACCTTATCTCTTTGTTATCCGTCTACCTGTCTGTCAAGACCTCTTTCTTAAGAACACGTACCTAGAGGAATCAAGTTGAATTAGATAAAAGGAATGTTGCGGATAATGCTTGGCATTACACGAAGCGTAATATCCAAACTGTGGTCTCACTATCGACTAATAGGTGGTTTGACCTACCATCTCCTGGCCTGCACTCATGGAGGACGGAGGTCGTTAAGTTACCTTCGGCGACGTTAGTGAGTCACCTGCACCGCAATCGGAGAGTTTTAGGAAGCTGTACCTTATTTTTCGTGCGGAAATCCCCACGAATCTCTCCCCTCCTCTGGCCAGTAGGGACGTAATATCCGACTTGACCGACTAAAGTCGACCTCCATCTTGGGTCTACAGACGCCGAAGTTTAAGGTAACCCTTGACCCTGAGCTATCCAAGGTTTACTGATGGACATGGCTGTTTTAGTGAGTTCCTGCATTGAGTAGGCAGGGTGCTGACGTTTGAATGCCACCATTGCCGGGGCTGATCCGTGGGCACACCACCTCTTCATACACTGGTAGAGTCTCCAGAGTAGATAGAGTGGCGCCATGTCCTAGAAGCAGACGTCGGTGGGGCAAACCTCATGGTGAGGTCCCTGGTGCCGACCATGGTCATCATAGAGAGTATGTGGAACGCCACCGCTTTTTTTGTGAGGCAGTAATGCGCGCAGAAGTGGTGGTGGAAAAGCTACGGGAGAAATCTAGCACTCCCCCGTGCCGATGAAGGCGCACCGGGCGGCGTAGTTCGCGGAACCATCTCCGTCCTCCATGAGTGCGAGCCTAGGGTGACGGTCGAGGCTAACCGTCCGTAAGCGGACCCAGGGTGGCAGGGTGTTATATTTCCACGCGCGCTTTTTTATAGAGATGGGGTATTTAGATTCCTAATAACACGTCGAGGTCGCCAGTGCTGTTGGGGGTTTCTGGGATATCCTTTCTAGGACACACCAGATTCCTCGATCACACAGGCATTGGTAGGACTCCGACATACCAACCTCTCCGCTGGCTCCATTGAGGTGGAGCCCGACGGGGTTTTTGCGCACGAAAAAAAAGGGGTATTTCCCTTTGGGCTAGAATCCAGATATTTAGCAGAAAGTAAAATCTTATAGCATAAGTACAGGGAAAAGTCCGGAAAGCATCAACCCAATTTTGTACGGAACTGCGTGCACGAGCCCAATTTGCACTTGACCGGTATTTATTAGAATATCCTCTTTCTTTACTTTCATGAACTTCTTGAATGTTAAATTAGGTTGTCAAATGTCAATGTCTGTAGCAAGATTTTAATAATAAAAAAATCAGATTTTCGCGATTTTCGGAATTATATAATGTTCACTAATTTGAAATAGTGCATCGAATGTGAAAGTGTAATGCAACTATGATGAAAGGGTTTTTCAAAGGGCCTCTTCCGAGTCACACATACTTTGGCCAGAGCAGCTATCTAATCCCCATAAAATCTAGAAGACAATGAAAAAGGATAATGTTGGTAAATAAACGGGCTTTGGCCGCGATGCATGGCACTGTACTTTGAAGGGTTTGATAGAACTTGAGATGAAATGAATACGTTTAGCTGCAACCACTGATTGCGAAGGAATAGACATTGAAAGTTAGTACGGGCAGTCCCTCAGCTTAAAAAAGACTTGGTGGCAATAGCCAACATTCACGCGGGCGGAGCCGCGCGCGGGTACGCTAGTACTTTTATAAGTGCCTTCCTTCTTAAAAGTAAATGCAAACAATTTGAGCGGCACTATATAATCACATGTAGTGTTGGATTTATGCCCAGATACTTCGGGCATTTATTATTTTATGCCCGAAATGTCCATGGGCATAAACGCATTTATATAGACGGTATTGTGCCAAGATACTTCGGGCATTTATTATTTATGCCCGAAATGTCCATGGGCACAAACGCATCTATATAGATGGGTTTGTGCCAAGATACATCGGACATTTTTTATTTATATCCAAAATGCCAAGGCATAAACCCATCTATACAGAAAATGTTTATGTCCGGTAATAATCGGGCGATTAAATAAATGCCTGTTAAATGCCCAAAGTGATAGGGCATAAACCTGATCACGTGAAATCTAACTTGGTTCCTAAAATGCCTAATAAATCCAATAAAAAATACTAGGCTAGGGTCAAAAATCAGGAAGAAAAACTTTCAAGGTCAGTCACATAATTTTGAGGTCAAATATTGACCTAAATCAGATTCGATAAAACAAAAATTAGGTATAGGTAACATCGATAAAAATATTATGTTTCACTAACATTTCTAAACACCGACAAAGCTTATTTTATCGATGCTTGAAATATCGATATACATTTTATCGATTTTGACATATCTTTTAAAAGTATTGTATTGATGTCTGATACATCGATAAAAGGCTTTAATCGATGTATCCCATATCAATAATATTCTTCATCGTCGTCGTCGAATAGTATTAATCTCAACGTTTGATATATCGATATTTGCTATCGACGATTGATATATCGATAACTTTTATCGATGTTTGACATTTCGATATTCTTTTATCGATGTTTCACATATCGATATTTTTTATCGATGTTTCACTTATCGATAATTTTTTATCGATGTTTGACATAGGTATCGATAACTTTTATCGATGTTTGCTATTTCTACGGGAAAACATAATAACATAATTATTAAACTCTAAGTATCTCGGTATGCCTGTTGTAGCATATGGCTATCCAGTCCGGCTGCGTGGCCCCCCACTGGATCTGGTTGACCTCCCCCTCGGCGGCCGTGTAGGCGAGGATGGGGTCCTCGATGGCGCGCGGCATCTGCTGAATGTCCCAGATCAGGGCCTGGTGGTCGTCTCCCGCGGTGCAGATGTGGCACGAACTGGATAAACAGGACACAATAAGTTTTACTATCGGGCGAGGTGAAGTCATATTAAAGTGACCGTTATAAAAAAAACACTAGTGCATGCACACGGCTCTGCCAGCGTGGAGGTATGTTTTCGCGTTTTTTTGACAACATCTCCGGTTCTACCAAACCGATTGTGATGAAACATGCATACAATTTTAAGTCTGACCAAGACCTTTCAAACAAAAAATAAACCGCATCCATTGTATAGTTTAAGCATGCATCACGAAAAAACAAACAGACAAGTATCCCAAAAAACAATAATAATGTGTTCTGAACACATCCTTCATAGAGAAATCCTTAAAAACATTTGGGTTATAGCAACCCAAGTTCTTTTTTTAATATCTTCAATGTAAAAATTACAAGAAAAAAAATGATTATTTCTTTAAGATAGATAAGTACTTTTTCTCTCACTCATTTGAGCAAATTGACTAGACCGTTTTGAAGGCGGTTTGGTTTCTTTAGCCGACATTGGTTATTTTAGGATTTATTATTATTATTCTTCCCTAATTTAGGTTCAATTTTTTGCCAACTTTGAGAGGAAATCTTGCGCCAACCAGCAGGCGTTGTCCTTTTGAAGATCTGCTAGACCTTCAAAGCTTGCCCCGTTCACCTAACTGTCCTAAAGTGTGGTACGGACCTGTGCGGTGCCCAGGCGATGCCGTTGACGCATGCGCGGTGGTTGTTGAGGCGCGCGACGGGCGTGCAAGGCACTCGCACGTCCAGGATGATCACCTCGCACGCGTCCATGGCCACCGTGGCCAGGTAGTTGGGGTCCTGCTTGTTCCACGCCAGCCGCAGCAACGGCGTGTGTTGTGGGTCCTGTGGATATTACATGTAGGAGTTAAAACTATAGTCAAATTGCTTTCAGCTTTAGTAGGGTAGCCAGAGCTCACTGGAGGGATTAGGTACTGTCAGCGGGGAAATGTTATGTGAAGGCCGGACTCACCTCGTAGATGATGGTGGAGTGCTCGAGGTGTCGCAGGTCGAACATCCGCACGGAGCCGTCTGCGCCCACCGACGCGAACATGTCCCGCCCGCCGCCCGCGCGGCTGAACGCGATGTCGTACACCTCCTGTGACCACCAGGGAACATGTTACAACTTGTTATAAGGTACGGGACTCGGACCTCTGCCTGAAGAGACAAAGACACATTCTACCGGTGGAATCGCTCTGAGAGAATTATTTAAGTCTGAATTGTATTTAAGTTGAAATATTCTACATTGTACACAGCTCTCTCTAGACACAAAGTAAGCATAGTTTAACTAGCTTGTGTTATAAGTTCCAGAATAAAAATACTTATATACTTTTTTTCTACATAATATGTAATGTATGTAACATTACGATAAAATATAGACCAACGCATATAGACCAGAGACCTAATATACCTAACTTTTCAGTTGAATAAGTAATATCTATACATATAATAAATCTGTAACTGATAGGTGTCTGTACATGGAAGATATATTATGAGAAAAAAAAATTATTAGGGGACTTTATGAATGTCATAGATGCCAAAATAATGATTTTTAGAATTTTTGTCTGTTTGTCTGTGTCTCTGTTTGTCCGCAATAAATTTTTGTTCACGCTTAAATAAAAAACGATAGCGATGAAGGTCAAAAGTACTGAACGGGTTTTGATGCGGCTTTTTTTATTAGAAAGGTCTTGGTTAGACTCAAAATCTTATGCGTATTTGATCACAATGAGCTAATAAGAACCGGCGATATAGTAAAAAAACGCGAGAATCGACGTCCACGCGTGCGGAGCTGCGGGCAACAGCTAGTTCTACAATATTATTCACCTTATCGTGAGCAATAAGCTGAGTCTTCACATGACCGGACACCTCATTGACCCTTCCCAGGACTTGGCCAGTCTCCAGACCCCAAATAGTGCATGTGGTATCAATACTGGAGGTTCCTATGAGATTCGGATCCACTTCGTTCCAGTCGAAGGATGTGAGGGGGGCACAGAAGTCGGAATTCTTGTTGTTGTTTAAAACACATTCAAAGAGCGTGTATGGTTCGCCGGCTCGCCAGATGCGTAGGTAGTCACCTAAAAAGGAAAGGTATAATATTTAAAAAAAAGTGTGGTACTCGGGGACTGCCGCGATAAAGCTATTGCATAGCATTTTATTCAATATTCATAGCTTAACTTCAAGTCAATCAATTATGATTGTTACTACACTTAAAATAAGGTTGAAACTTGTGCGACACAATAGGGGGTGTTAGGTTTTAATTTCGTTACGAAATTTCTTGATTCGGTCGCCGCGCTCAAAGCCCGCGATAAAGGCTAAACAATAGCTTAAAAATTATAGGAATTCAATTCAATTCATTCATTAATGTGCAAATTAAATGAATGAATTGGATTGAATTGAAAAACTTATTATTTTTTTTTTTTTTTTTTTTTTTTTTTATACTACTTAGGTGGCAGACAAGCACACGGCCCACCTGATGGGAAGCGGTCACCGTGGCCTATGAACGTGTGCAACACTAAGGGTGTCACACACGCGCTGCCTACCCTGAAGGGAAGGGGGGAGGGCTGGGAAGGAGTGGGGAGGCTAGGAAGGTATGGGAGGAGGAGGGGTAAATTGAGCTCTGGCTACCCTACTTACCGGCGGGAACACAACTCGATGGTTATTATGGCCGCGGTGTTCTGTAGGGCGGAGGTACTACCCCAGTCGGACAGCTCATTTCGGACGGGAGATACCGTTGTGTCCTACCTCCTGTAAAATTTATTATTCTGGATATATCATTATAACTATATTTAAAAAATCTATATCTAAAAATAACTATAGGGAATGTGTTTGGCTATGACAAACTAGATACGCACACATATTACTGACTTTACTGAGTAACTTATTGAGATGATCCCTAAGAGTCAATATTTATATGAAATTGGAAGCGCAGTGATACATACCACTTGTAGCCAACAAATCTGGGTACACTCCTTTGCTGTCTGGGATCCACATAATCTTAGTAGTTGGGTATGGATGATCGAAAGTACTCTTGGCGCTAAACTCACTCGTATCTTCGTCCAGTGATATAATCTGAACCTGCACTCAAAGAGAAAATATTTAAATATTGACTGCCCCCTGATTCAAATTAAAGAGTCATGAAAAATTATCCATAAGTATTTATTCTCGGGTTTAATAAGTTTTTATGGCCAGCGTATTTTCTTATAAGTTTTACCTATTACGAAACCATATTGGGAACACTTAAAATAATCAAAAACACTTGCCTTATTGTTATATTCTTCTACAAAACTGCCAAGAGCAAGACGGAAGCGCTTGTCTGGTCGCACGGACCAGTTCATTGAGTACAAGGGCCATGGTGCTTGGTACCTGTACAATAAAAACATTATATTTCTTCTTTCGTTTTGTATCACACCGACCTGTACCTGTGACTTCACTGTTATTTGTGTAAAAAAAGTATGGAGAATTGGTATGTGAGGGTAGACAATTAAGTGGAACGTGAGTTCTAAGATAGTCATTAAATTTATATTCAGTCAAGCAGAAAAATACCCTTCTGTTTCATTATTTGTGAGTGTTGATATCAGCAAATCAGTGTCAAAATGAACTAGCTAGTACTTACTTGTAGATTTCTTTGCGTTTAGTGCTTGAACTAGTAGTGCTTGAGCTACTATGTGGCATAGACATGTTTAGATCGCTTGAACTAAACCTAAAAAATAATCACTATTATTTTGATGAATTATATCGTATAAAACATTTTCTGTAAATCATTCTTATGGCTCACGAGCGAATTCGAACAGCAAATAGACTATTTCAATAATGAAAATAGTGTATAATCACGAATTAAGCACAAAATTAAACCAAAATAGATCACGATCATGTTGCAAATATACCTCTTTTCACAATAACTGAAAGGCCTTTTGGATGTGTTTTTAGACAAATGTTTGGTAACAAATTGACACGGTATATGTTTAACTTTTAGTAAAGTCGTACAATATACTTTATTTATAAACTGAATCGCTACATATGGCCAAAAGCATTATTTTTATGCATTTGACAGAATCAATGGCAAAAAGTTATGAGTGTTACCATACGTTGTTATTAAACTTATTTTGATAATTCTAATTAGTTATTTGACCACTATATATTTGGCTTATGGAAATACATAATTCAATTTCAATTTCGACGAAATTGGAGGGGTACCTATTAGATTCATATTTATTTAAGTAAATATCTATAATTGAATTGTCAATTATTTTCTGCACGAGCAATACAAAATGTGGTTGTCACTGTCAATAGAATATTTTTTTTAAGAATCTAGCATGAAGCTAATCTAGCACAGAAATCAATACTAATTAGAATCTTATAATTTACCGCTACCATTGCAACTTACGAAAGTATAATGAATATTTATATTGATGATTAAATGGCTTTGTTAATTTAAATTGTTAATAATTTAATATCAATAGAAGTAGCGACATCTAGTATCATCAGCTAGGACTTTTATACCCTCGTCGATAGCAAGAAGTTCATAGTTTTTCTTTCTAAACTTTTTGGTCGGTAGCATCGCACCGGTAGCTTGGAACCAAGACTTCTCGATAGTAAACTTACTTAACTAACTTAACTAGTAAACTTCTGCTACCAACGCTTTAGTTCGCATAATAAAAAGGGAAAATCCCCACGGATACCCCTCGCTGGCCAGCGGGGGCGGTTATGTTAGACTCGAACCAATCAAAACCGCACGCCACCGCCGTCTCGGGTCTTTAATACCTGACAGGCGACCACTCGTACCTAACCTACCTATAAAATAACAGATTTATCTATAAGTAAAAGTGTCAGATGGCCTTACATTTTCACGGCGCATTAGATTTAACAATGTAATGAAAGATATCTACTTGTAAGTGTTACAAGACCCAGATGTTGGCAGAATTTGGTACTATTACGCCATATATCGTCATTGGGCCACCGTTGGCTATGGCTGGCATGCTGATAAGCATTTGTTGTGAATAGATGGCCCTCTTGCGGACCTCCTGTTGAGTTGTTTAGTATTCTATAACCGCTTTTCGTTGTACATTGCGTTGTTGCCTCGGGCTATTTTCTTTAGGATTTAACTTAAGGTCTTGGAGTTATTGCTTAAGCTAATGAATTTTATATAAATAATGCTTCATTGGGTGTGTACAGGACCTATAAAGATCTCAAGGGCCTAAGGTAACCTCACTTCTTACAAGCTGGTAACATCTGCTGACAGTCATACGAGGCTCTGGTGAACGCTTTCCTCGCGAGGTTGGGCAGTCAGACGGCAGTTGCTCCATCACCTCCAGCAGATGGTCCTACATCATGTGATTAGCACATATATGAATTCCACAAAGTAAAATGCACATTGGTACTGTCCGGCCGAATTCGAACTCGATACCTCTGAGTAGAGGCCATCCATATCCATTCAGCTACCATGGCACAGGTTGAGGTAAGAGATATTGGTGGGAGGAGGTGAGTTTCTGTTCTTTACGTCATTCAGTACTATTATTCTGTAGTCACGATCTCGATACAAATCAAATGACTATTATATTAGTCACTCTCTCCATAAAACTAAATTTTGACCTACATCAAAATATTTCAATAGTGTACCTTGCATTCCTTTGGTGCGCGCACGCATTCACAGTGTTGCCAGATGAACGTTCTAAAATTAATTACAGTAATTGTGTCGTTGAACTTCGTGTGATATTTTGATTTGACACGATAGATAAATTAATATATGTATCGGCATTTACACACGATGTAAAGGTACTCTTGAAGGGGTAGGCAAAAACCTATTTAACACTGACATTTATCAACAAGTCGGGATAATTATTAAACTAATAAATTACGAACATGTACTTACGGGTTGATTGGGTACACAGGCGAAACCCCGGGCACAGCTAGTTTAATTATATTGATCTAGCAACTCAAAACAAATCCGACCTCATTAATTCATTGCGCACGCGCACTACTCCGGTTAAGGACACCACTTTCTTTCTTACGTCAATATGCGCGTAGGGACTAGTGATACAATTAAATAAATAGTTGCGCAAGATTCGACCACAGGCTGGTATACGATACTCACGCTTGTATATCCCTGTAGAGGGTAGACAGAAGTTAGTTTAATAATTCACCAACAGACTGTAGTTTTCGCTCTTTGTGATAAGGGACTAGACTGCTGGGGTGCGAGGGAAATTACTTAATTATTATTGGTGTGTAATATCTGATAAAGCTGTTTACATTGAATTAAATGGCATATAATCCAACCTAAGGGTATATCTAAGTACTCTTGTGCAAGTTTTCTAGTTAATAAAGATTATTAACCAGTCCATTCAACACACAATTTTGTCATAATTTCCCCAGGCTGCTGTTAGCACCTAGTGTAAAATGGTACACACTTATTTAAAGAAATGCTCAAGTATGGTTGCAAGGCCACACACCTTATTAAAATGTTTCACAATTTTTGAGCAATTTGCACGATTGCATATGAATAAGATTTGCTCCAAAAACTGCATTTACCTACTTCATATACTTACATACTGACCTTCATTTAAATGTTTTGTTTTAGATAAAACTTATTACGTTTTTTTGATTGTAAGAATTTAATACTTACATGGACCTAAAAAACCTTCGGATAGAAAGCGCAAGAGTTGAAAATAAGGCTGTGTCACAAAAGTAGCGGCGGCTAACCATTATGTGGCAAGCGATGGTAGATGAATGGATAAGGACGCGGTCTCTTTTCAGAGGTATCGAGTTCGAATCCGGCTGGACAGTACCAATGTGAATTTCACTTTGTGGAATTTATATGTGCTAATCACATGATTTACCATCTGCTGACGGTGAAGGAAAAACATCGCGAGGAAACCCACATATCCAGCTGACCCCTGAGTGTGACACCTGATGTTGCACACGTCTATAGGCCACGGTGACCGCTTCCCATCAGGTGGGCCGTGTGCTTGTCTGCCACCTAATTCGTATAAAAAATGTATTTTTTTTTGGCTACGAAAACTGACTGAATCAAATAACGTTTGCCGCATAGTGGCTGACTAGTGTGTGGGTGTGTGCGTGCCGACGTGTACATATAGGTACTTGTACGAAACTGGGTCGAGTCTAGTGTCGTCAGTTGTAATGTTCAACGCGCTCCGTCCATAGGTTTTTAGGGCCATGAATACTTATCTATGTTAATTTAGACTTAAAAAATAATTAAACGCTGGAATGAAAAAGTTGTAAGTAGAATAACGACCTAATCATAACAGATAACATTATAATAAAGGTAGGTATGTAATGTATCGTCGTGCCAACAATCTTGTGAGTTGTAGGGTGAGCATGAAATTACCCCTTTATTCTCGTTGTGCCCTAACTTAGTAGGTAATATCTAAAACACAGAATATATAATAGTAAGCCATAATAACCATCGTGTTGTGTTCCCGCCGGTAAGTAGGGTAGCCAGAGCTCACTGTACCCCTCCTACTACCATCCCTTCCTAGCCTCCCCACCCCTTCCCAGCCCTCCCCTTCAGGGTAGGCAGCGCGTGTGTGACACCCTTACTGATGCACACGTTCATAGGCCACGGTGACCGCTTCCCATCAGATGGGCCATGTGCTTGTCTGCCACCTAAATGGTATAAAAAAGCTAATTTTACAGCTAGTTATTCGCTAACTCGAGTTGATCTTGTCAGGTACCGATCAGATCATTGGAACATGTAACAATGGCGCGCCTTGACCTGTGGCCTTTGGATCAAACAATTACACGCTATAAAGACTCACTGACTGACCATTTTGTTTAATTATGCGATACAGTATGAAGGACTAAACCCACGCTAGAGGAACATGAGTTTGAGTATGTTGGTAGGGTTGCCAGGTGTCCGGGTATCACTGGATATTTCTGGATTTTTACCATCGTCCTTATTTTATTTCAGGGTTAATTCCGACTGCATCTGAAGTTGTATTTTAAGAAAAATGCATGGTAGCACACACAAACCCTTCGTGGTTTTTGGTGTGCTAGTTAATTTATTATGTTGTTGTATTATTTTTCTAAAGACATTAAAAAAATAACATTTTGGCAACTAAAATTGTCCGCCCTCTTTTTCCTCCTGTAGGGTCAGCATAAAGTAGAAAGTACGCTCACGGAATTTTTGTTGAATGGGGACAGTCATGACGAAATGAGATAAATATTTTTATTTTATTTTAGGTTCTAGGCAATTTCTAGGGCAAAATTGTTTGTAAAAAGTACACAACATTTAAAAGAGGTTTTAAAATAAATCTTTTTACTGTTCTGTGTTGAAAACGAACCGACATGAAATAAATAATGAAATAACACAACATTAAACTAAAATAGTACCTACTCAGCTAAAAATAGCTTTATTTCATGTGCTATAACAATAACTAACGTTATCAAAAATAGCATAATGAGACGTCACAGTCAATCAAGACTAAGTTATATTTTATCGTGTTCACACCAAATAAGGGCGTTTAAAAGTGAAACAAGTTATGCAACTAATACCTACGTAGGTATAAACAATATGATTTGTTTTATATTTGTAATAATTGTAACAGTTCTGGAACAGTATACGTGGTTCTTTTGAATTATTGCCCCGCCCTCATGCTGTCAAGTTTGTTAACTATTTTGATTAACGATTTTACAGCGTGTTTTAGTAATCAACTTACGTGTAGGTAATTTTGACAAGATTTAAATGTTACTAAATAAAATTGGATTGTAAAGTTCGTTTTGATATCCTAGATACTAATATTATAAACGCGAAAGTTAATAAGAATGTATGTCTGGATGTCTGGATGCATGCTTATTGCTTCTTCACGCAAAAACGTCTGAATGGAGCTGGCTAAAATTTGGTACAGAGATAAATTATAAGTAGTCTGGAATAACATAATAGGCTACTAGGTAGGTGCTCTATTAAAAAAAGTTTTAGGAACTACCAATTGGATGGAAATTGGTCAAGATCGAGCAATTAAATTCTACAGTGTGTATGACCTTCAAAGGTATAAATAGCTCTAAGGATCTGTATCCATGGCCATGAAAAAAGAATACCTATATAAATAGTCTCCATAAAATATATCAATAACAGCATAGCGTATGTATAACTCTACCAAGGTTATTGAAACCAAATTTGGCCAGTCTTGAGGAGTTTGTAGACAAATGAATACCAATTATGGTGTGGTATATTTTTAAAGGATTCTAGACGATTCTCACTGTCTACGAGTTAAATTTAAAAGCATTAAAGTAGAGTGAATGCAGTTGAGATGCGGTCATTGCGAAGTATATGTGGAGTAAGCTTAGTGGATAGGAAGAGGAATACTGATATACGTGAATGGTGTGGCCTGAAAGAATATGTTGTAACGAGAATAGAAAAGGGTAGGTATGCTAAGGTGGTTTGGGCACGTACAGCGAATGACACACCAAATATGTAAGGCACATGTAAGTGGGCAGGCAAGCCGGGGTCGCCCTCGCAAAATATATAAAGCCTGGGATACACTAGGGAACATTTTGTCCCGAAACACGACGCGCAACACTCAATTTACGTGACGCTGAAACGTTGCATAGTGTGCCGCAACATGACCCACAACACTGTACGTGACGCGGGGCATGTTGCTTGCTCCCGCCTCGAGAGCGAGCGCACGTGTCCCGCGTCAGTGTTGCGCCATTTGTTACCGAGTGTAGTCGCGTACGCAACGTGCCTTTCCGCATCCACCACCTTCTCTTTCTCTTACGTTTCAACACACTTGATATAATTACTATGTACGCAGCACTAATAGCCACAACCTCCTCGGGCGACATTTCTATAAACACTGAGAAGTGTGGTCGACAAAATGTTCCGCGACATGTATCTCGGCACATTCCACGTAGTTGTTGAGGAACATGTTCCGCAACATGTTGCTCCATTTGTCCCCTAGTGTATCCGTGGCTTAATATTGACCACCGGACATCGGACATCTAAGCGCTTTTTTTTTCTTTTCAGTTTTTGATGTTTTAAATTTTTGTTTAGGTTCATGTTACTTATCCAAATCGTGATTAAAAACTTCCATGAGTTAATAATTTTGGCAACAATGCCCAAAATTGCAACATTTTAAAGGAAGTAAGAAATTATTGCTATTGCGGGCATAATAGTTAATTATTAACAAATATAGCCTGCTATTAACATGCTATAGCAGGTGTTTAAAGTTCAAGGCACTATATGATCTAATCTATGTTTATAGTACTTACAAATATGATTTAATGTTGTCTTACAGTTAATATTTTATTTATTTTTAAACCACTTTAAAAAAGGAGGTGATTCTAATTCATTTCTAGTCTGCTCAGAACAAAAAAATGTCAAATCTTGCAAGAAATATATGATGAAAAACATGTTTGTAATTACGTGTAATGCATGTTAAATAATTGCGTCGAGAAAAATAGTCCTGTGTCTCCAACCTTGGTTTGTTGCTAGAAGAGGTGGCATATCCACTAGTGCCTGGCAGGTCCCACCTTTTAACTGGAGAGCAAATTCTATCTTGCAACCATAGTTACTGAAAAACGATACTTCTTCCTTCCTAAACAGTCCTGGGTCCTTCAAGCGAGGCGTGAAAAAGCATCTGATGAGGCCGTCAAGCTGAAGGCTGCCATTCTGGTATAACCGGTGTCTGTAATGGTGACTCCTATCCCAGAGACTCTACCTTTAGCTTACCATCAGATGAGGTGAAGTAATATTGACGAAACCAATATATATAAAAAAGGTATAGGTATTCGTGGAAATTGCCAACAAAATCTAATATGACCACGAGGAAACGGCCGTAGTATTTTAACTTATTCAGTTCAGTAAATCTTGCTTAAGACAAGGTCGCAAACATTACAATTCTATTCCAGCCTCAAAAGACAATAAATACCTTAATCAGGGTGACATACCGAAAGCGTTGCTTAACGCAGTTACTGCAATAAATCGTGTGTGCGAACACAGGTTTAAATAGCGTTGTTGTGATTCGCGAAGATTCACCTCACTCGTTATACGCTATAGCTGCTATTAGCGTTATAAATAATGCGTTTTAATTAGGCTAAATATCGTGACATAAAGTTTAGTTTACCGTTGAAAACTGGTGTCCAACTGATTATTCTACTCTTGCTATTTACTATTTACCAAATTAATTATTTATGGAAAAAAGGGCAGGTCAAAAGCACTCGAAGCCAGCGGGCTTGCACGAAAGGTTTAATGACAGTAGAGGAAGCGCGTGAAAAATGTAAGGACAGAAGCAGATGGTGGGCTATTATTTAAGCAGGTATAGTGCACGGCATCTAACTTGGCAAGATTTTGGAGTAGTGTGGGCCCCATTACTCCAAAACGTTGCCAAGTTAGATATACTTACACTATACTTGTTTCTATGCGATGCATTTTGCCACAAACAAGTATAGTGTACGGCATCTAACTTGGCAAGGTTTTGAAGGGAGTAGTGGGGCCCACATCACTCCAGAATCTTGCCAAGTTAGATGCCGTGCACTATACGTGAATAAGCATCTGTCAAGGCTGTCAAAGTAGCAACCACCATTCTAAGGACAGCATCTGGATTGGTGACCACTACTCTCAGGACTTCACCTTAGCTTACCATCAGCAATCAATTGACGGACCAACAATCACTGACCAAACAGTGATTTATGGGATTAACGTTTACATTAAAACGAAACCGTTATTTTTAGCACGTTATTATTATTGTATGATGACTGTATGGTTTCCACATGCCTCACACATCGGGTTAACGTTTCGCCTGTCATATTCCAGAGCTTTGATGCGGTTCTCTTCAAATTTCATGTATAGGGCTCTTAGGATCAATAACACGACGAATAGGAAAGCCGACATCATTACCATTTTAGACAGTTCCGTGGTGTAATACTCGCGGTGACCGCCATGTTTAAGATGTAAGGTCTTCCTTAAACAGGCCATTCGACTCTTTTTTATTCGAAAAAATAACATTTAGTATAATTTTTTTCTTGTTGTGTAGAATTTGAGATTGAAGCGATAGGTTTTCTGTAACAAAGGTAAGTTTGTAGTATAGGTACTTGGTAGCGTAGTGTGGTAGGTAAAAGTCTTTTGGGTCACCTTGCACCCTTTTTTTTAATCGTGCGGAAATCCCCATACCACCCCCATCGGCCATCGGGGGTGGTTACGTCGGGATCGAACCGACTAAAACCGAACGCCGTCTAGGGTCTTCTGACGCCAGGGTTTAAGGTGGCCCAAAGAGCATTTCCCTCGCACCCCGGCTTGACCCGGGCCATCTCCGGATTCGAGATGGCCTCCTCGGGTTTGGGAACGGGTCAACTCGTACCCTGGCGTTTGAAGATACGAGACGGCGCGGCGTGCGGGTGACAGTCGGTTCGATTCCGACATGACCATAACCACTCCTGCTGATTTCCGCATGAAAAAAATTTAGGTAGTGTAGTTATATTTTCTGAACAACGTAAACGTGAGGGCCACCATTGTGGCCCTCTCAGTGTTTGTAATGGTGACTGCAATTTCACCCTTACCTTTAGCTTACGATCAGGCGAGGTGAAGTCATACTGACGTGACCGACATAAAAAAGCCGAAATCATTGCGGTGAGAAATGTGAAATTTTGACTGTCAGAGGAACACGTGGAGAGCTTCGGAGCAGCCCTCTAGAGGGCCACTCCCGCTTCGGCCAATGCAACAATATGTCTATTTGCATTGGTCAGGGTATTTCTATGTATAATAGGTATGTATTTACAAAAAAGTATATTAGGTATGTATGTTTATTTGCATTCTCTGTGGCGTAGGTAACGGCAGTTAACGCGGCCGCTGCGCAGGAGGCGCGGGTTCGATCCCCGCTTAGTGCAAATATTTGTATACATGAATATGGGTATTTGCATTGGTCTGGTCGTGCCTCGGAGAGCACGTTCAGCCGTCGGTCCCGGTTGCCATACAAACATCTATGGCAGTCGTTACGGGTAGTTGGAGCCCTAAAAAGTCCAACAACAACGGTCTAGCTACAATGCTTCCATATCGCCTAATGTCACCATTGGGTTGTGGAGATCAGATGGCAGTCGCTTCACGGAAAATATCGAGGTCCAGCCAAATCCCGTAGTTAAAACTTGTAAAGCGGACCCCAGACTCCGAGGGGAAAGCTTTGGATACGACTGGGATTAACGCTAGGTTGAAAGAAAAAGTTTATTTGCATTCTAGAATCCATAACACAAGCTACGAGTAGTTAAACTATGCTTACTTTGAGTCTAAAGAGCGCTGTTTAGAATGTCGTAAAATCTTTGTATAGAGTGTAGAAGAGTGTAGATTGAAATTAGTTTAATTTCTTTACCAAAAAATACTTATTAACAGTCTTTATTCAAAGTTACCTTACTGTAAGTCATCCCGGATAGTGTACATCAAATAAAGTGATCTGGCGATTATCAGCGTGATTGCCAAAGCGCCCGTCCACGCCAGCATCTCGCTGAGCGCGGCGAGGGCGCAAAAAGACGCTTTTTCATTATGCTGTAATTTTCTTTTTGACATTTTCACCGCATGGAAGCATTTCACAACGGTCTTTTTGAACATTGCGGGCTGGGTATTGTTGTAGTCACATTTTTACAGTACTGTTTTCATGAATATGAATATATTATTTAGACAACAAGGTCTGATAAGGTTTAGGTATTATTAAATGTGGTCTGATACAGACAAGTTAATTTATGTTATGCGATATGAAGTGTAACGGGTTTAGCCATTATGAAGTTTTGATTGACATTTTGTATTTTATGACAAGACATGACAAGGACGACATCTCGATGCACAACAGACTGAAAATAAAGAAAAAATACGGTCAAGTGCGAATCGCATTGCGCACGAAGGGATCCTTTCAATTTACGGCAAATTGGGAAAAAAAATCACGGCCGTTATATGGGAGTTCACGTAAAATATTCATTTAATTTTTATTTTCGTCTATGAAGATTTCATCTGCTAGCTATTACGGTTCATGAGGTACAGTAGACAGACACACAGACAGACAGACGGACGGACAGTGGGTCTTAGTAATAAGATCCCGTTTTGAAACTTTGGGTACGGAACCGTAAAAAGTGAATTGTGAATTTAGCAAAGACAGATTATTTATTTTTTTAAGAAATTGTCAGTTTTTATTAAATTAATTTAATTAGTTTCTTGATTATTTTCATATTCAAATTAATGAGATATTGATGAACGGGTAGGTCAAAAGCATTCAAAAACCGGCGGGCTTGCGTGAAAGTTTTAATGACAGTAGAGGAAGCGCGTTAAGTACCTATGTAAGGACCAAGGATATTACAAACAAGGAAATTTCTAATGTTCTTGGTAAGGACAGAAGCAGATGGCAGGCTGTTGTCTCTACCTACCCCGGAGGGAAAAAGGCGGGAGTGTATATATATTTCATTTAAAATAAAAATATGATGTCTCAGTTATTTAAATCTCGTTATTTTAAGCTAACAGTTAGTTATTCTTAAAACATAATTATGCATGTACATAGGAAGTTATTAAAATGGCATACGTAAGCAACCCTAATTGTATTTAATTCCTATTGTACAATTAAATTATATATTAATTTTATTTTAACGACAAAACTTATCATACATTTACATACATACACATACACAAACGGTTATTTTGTGCACATGCCGTAATAGTGGGAAGTGTGAATGATTAAGATAAACATGCTTTTTTTTTAAATTTATGGATGGAATTTCTTTTCTTTTTAATAATTGCAGCCTCTGTGGCGTAGCGGTAGTTCATTCGACTCCGATGACAGAGCCGCGGTTTCGATTCCTACTCAGTGCAAATAAATTGTGTGAATATGTCTTTTGGTTTGGGTATTTCTATGTATAATATGTATGTATTAACAAAATAAGTGTATGTAAGTTTATCAGCATTCTAGAACCCATAACAGGCGCTAGTTAAACTATGCTTACTTTGGGTCTAGAGAGCGCTGTGTAGAATGTCGTAGAATTATTAATTTATAGACATGACTCATCTTAATTTTATTCTGATGTTTTTAGTGTTATATTATTGCAATTGGTGTTAAATTATAATATTTTTAATTTATATTTTAACCTGTAATTGGCTTGTGAGTTAGTTTGTTACTTTTGTTTACTTAATTTTTATAGCATATTGTATGTACGATCTGTGGGAAGACCTGAATACAGAAATAGATAAGAATTAGTTAGTTCAACACTGAGATTATTTCCTTATTAAGTAAAATATTTTTTTTTATTCTACGTAGGTGGCAGACAAGCACACGGCCCACCTGATGGGAAGCGGTCACCGTGGCCTATAGGCGTGTGCAAGACCAGGGGCGTCATAATCGCGCTGCTGACCCTGGAGGGAGGAGGGTTGGGAGGTTTGAGAGAGGGGGTGATTGTCGTCGCAGCACTGCGTGACAAAACGCAAATATTGGTTTAGACTACGCCAATACCCACTGATCCCACAAGTGCTGCGACAACCACCACCTCAAGCCCGGCTATGCACCTGCTGAACCCTGAACGCAATCCAAGCAAGGTTGGATTAGGTACTATGGAGAGTTTTTCGCAAAAGTGCACGGTGGTACCTAGCCGGCACAAATTTGTGCCATCAAATTGTACCTACCATTATGTATTAAGTATTCAATTACAGTTTCCTCATAAATACTAGTTACCATTCCATTGTAATTTAAAAAACAAAGCCCATCGGAGATTTAATCGCATCATTTACACAGATAAGTATTGAAAGAAAGTATTTTTACAAAACAACAAACAGTCCTTGACATATCTGGAACAAGACATACTCTGTGGCAACCTGCATGTGCTTTGATTATATAGTTTTAAACCACAAATTGCCGTAAAACCACCTTTATGTCAAGACAATAAGGTTTATAATCGATTTGTGCAGCGGTAACTGTTAGGTTGTAACGTTTCGTTTGTGATGCGACGCGCGGCAACGTTATTCGTTTCGGTGTCGGAACGTATGCCGCGTTATCGTAACATTCTACTGGCTGAATAACCAATGCGTCCTTTGCTACGATTTGTTTGTTTGACATTTATCATTGGGCTCGCTCATTTTGGCGCCAATTTGTAATGGCGGCACCCCACTTTGATATTCGCTATTTGCTACTGTATTCGACGAAATTATTACAGACAACTAAACCCTCCAAAATTCCTCATAAGAGCGACCAAGGCGAATAATCGTACGAATAAAGCAAATATACACGAATAAGCCCTCCCAACTTCGTTGTATACACGTGAATAAAAGCGAATAACGAAGTGGGGTGGCATCATAACATCATGCTTTTTAAGGTCTCGGACAACTTTGACTTTTTATACTACTTAGGTGACAGTCAAGCACACGGCCCACCTGATGGAAAGTGGTCACCGTGGCCTATGGACGTGTACAACACCAGGGGCATAGGGGTATCACACTCGCGCTGCCGACCCTGAAACAGGGGTGGGGTAGGGGAGCTATAAAGGGGTAGGGTACTACTACTACTACTCTGGCTACATACCGCCGGGAATACAACACGATGGTTATTATCGCGGACTTGATATTGGTGGTTCCGCCATTAATAATTTCCGAAATTGTAGCGGAGCAGTAATCATTATATATGTCAACAAATCGGGTTAATTTCCATATATTATTGTAGGAGAAATCAATTAGATGCATTATAGAATAAAATTTAGTGCCACGGCGGTGAAGTATGCCACAAGCGAAACCGAGAAGCACAGCTAGCTATAATAGTAACGTATTATTTCGTTCATAAATTTACTACGCTATTAATGCTTCCGAAGCGTGACGTAATTAGCGCTAATAGTATCTGTCGCAATAATAAGTAATATTTTAATTAACTGTGAACAATATACCTATTTATACTTATTATATAAGTGTCTGCTTTCTTTTTGTACTTTTATACATATTTATTTAATATAATTAGCGTTGTATAATATGAGTTTACGTTGGGCGTTAATTTAGTTATGGTTTAGGCGAATTAGTTTAGGCAGTCGCGATCACCTTTACGCGAGTATTTATACAGTGGATGAGTTCTTTACCAGATGAAATGAAGTGATTGATTAATTAATTGCCGTGTGTTGATTGCAATTGGTTGAGTAGAACCGGTGATAATGACCAAATCGCCCGTTGCGTTGCGTTGCGTTTTGTTGTGCCCGTAGTTATAAAATGGTAAAGAAGCTGTGACTGGAATATTGGAGATATTTTAAAAACTTGATTTATGTTATATGAAATATTCTGAACACAAAAATATATTTTTGGAATTCTTGTCTGTTTGTTCGCAATGGACTCAAAAACAATGATGAACAACACGATGAAAATAAGGAAAATATTATATAAAATTATATGTATCATTTTATTATAATACTAGCTGACCTGTCCCCGATTTGCTCGGTTAAGTTTTATATAAATAAGTTCTATACCCTCTCCCCTCTATAACTACCTATTGCAGGGTCACCTACGGTCCAAATTATTTGTACTATGTCTTGCGAGAGTTACGAGGTGTCTTAAAAGAAAAATAAAATACTTAGTGCTAACAATCATAGCGGCGGATCCACAATATACTTATTTATTAATTATTCTTTAAAAAAACGACTTCAACTGGACCAAATTGCACACAGAAAGCACCTGCTTTCAAATAAAAATGGAAACATCAAAATCGGTTCATCAGATTTTAAATCTCTGTAATAGAAAAAATCACATCAAAAATCTTTAAGTAATTTATGCGTCGATCAAGTCGACAAAAAAATCGGAAAAAAACGTAGGTACTATCTCCAATGTACCTAACAGACACAGCCACTGTCTTGTGTGAAAGTTGCTCATTAGAAAAAATATTTTAAGTATTGTAATGCATACTGAGCTACGGAATGTTTACTTGTACTATGATAATAATATCTACACTATTATAAAATTGTAAAGTGGATGTATTTGTACATTGGAGATATTAAAAAAAATACTTAGGTTATGGTCGTATGACTGATTCTGAACACCAACATTTTTTTTTTAAATTCTTGTCTGTCGCTTTTTCGTTTTTTTACTGTTTGTGCGCGATGACGCAAAAACTATTGAACGGATTTCGATACGATTTTTTTGTTTGAAATGTCTTAGTTAGACTTAAAATTTTACGAATTTTTGATCACAATCAGTTGAGTAGAACCGGAGATATAGTCAAAAAACACAAAAACCGACGGCTAGTTAACAATATTAATCATAAAAACTAAAAAGATGCAAATGAGTTAAACAAAATAAATGCGTTAATGTTTTTATAGAAGCAAAAACGATGTTCCGTCACGAATTAAGATCAATGATCACGATTTAATTGTAGATTTATTGCAAAAAGCGAGGTAACGGCGCGTGAGAACCATCCTGCGGCGTCTTGGACACATGATATGCAAAAAAAATTGTAAATATAAATACAATACATATACATATACAAATGGGAGTGGCACTCTAGAGGGCTGCTCCGAGGCTCTCCATGTGTCGTCTAACTAGCAGAGGGCATAGGGGAGGCGTAAAAATCTGACCTCAATCGATCAAATTGAAATGGGACCAATGGGCAGCATCAGCTATCAAATAAAAAGGAATCCTCAAAATCGATTCATTCGATTCACCCAGTCCAAAGATCTGAGGTAACAAATATAGCAAAAAATTACACATTCGATTTGTGATATCCTCCTGTTTTGAAGTCGGTTAATTATTGAATAGTAAATTGGAGGAGTACGAAATTAATTCGAAATAAACTCTTTGTGAATTCTCACCTTCAAAAATATTCAGTATCGCATTGCTGAGGCTGATAATAAGATCCTAGTTTAAATCTTGCGATGCATAACCAACCGGTCAGATTCCGACCTTGATGTGTAAAAAAATGTATAAAAAAGATGCAGTATTATTTTCATAGAATTATATTCCGAGCTATTGATAGTTCCTTAAACTAGGAAGCGGAACCAAATTTGAGCATATCTTATCCTATTCTATTAATATAAAAATGTAAAAATCTATCTGTTTATTTGGTACACTATCATGAAAAACGGCTGAACTGAACAGATTTAGTTAAAACTTGGCACATCATGATTTTAAGTACTTATCTCCTCATTCAAGCGCATTTCCTTTTTGTATCAAAAGCTTGCACTAGCAAGGGGTTCACTAAAAGCTCATATACATGCCACCTCGGGTCTCAATTACCTCATTACCCGGGTGTAAGGTTAACCAACAGGTATTTCCCTCTCACCCCTGCTGACCCTAGTCCATTTAAGGTTTTAAGATGCCCCCCTCAACTCTCCACTGTGCCCTCTACTAGTCAGAGGAACACGTGAAGAGTCTCCGAGCAGCCATCTAGAGGGCCACTTTCGCCTGGGTCGGGATTTGCCCCAGGCAATAGCGTCTCGCCTGCAAGTGATTGGCGCTGCCGTCTTCATTGCACCACCAAACCCGGCTCAGGGTGCGGGCCAGAACCTCCACCGGTGCCCGGCGTGGAGGTTCCGGCCCGCACCCCGAGTGTGACGCCCCTCGTGTTGCACACGTCCATATACCACGGTGACTGCTTACCGCTTCCCATCAGGTGTACCATGTGCTTGTCTGCCACCTTAGTCGTATAAAAAAAAGTCCGAAATTGTCACAAAGTTACCACATTTTCTGAAAAGATGCACCGCCAGACCCAGACAAAGTGACATTTAAATAGAGTGACATTTACAGAAATGGTTGTTACCGTTTTGTGTAAATGCTTTTGGTGAGTCGTGCATCGCATATTGACTGGTTACTAACTTACTAAACACGGCGCATGTTAATTTTTAGTTCGACTATTACGATATCAGTCCAAAATCTAAGTCTCAATCGAAGTTTCAATCAGATAAATAAATTAAAACTTATTTGTATACTATCAATAGTTTATGACGTGTACGCCATTGACTGCCATTTTACTACTGCGGACAGATCCGAAGGTTGCTGGCTGAGATCGCTGTTAGCGATAAGACTACCCATTGTATAGTACCGTATTTTTCGTCTTAAGATAAGTTGTAAATATATATCTAAAACTTAGAAAGTGTTTACTACAATAGGATTATATCCATAGCCACAGAACGCCATGATTAGCTTCAGCAATACCTACGTTCATTGGAGTGGAATGCCCTGCCTGAGTCTGTGTTTCCGGAAAGCTATAACCTGGGAGTCTTTAAATCAATAATTAATAGGTTACTTTTTTTAGACAAGCACACGGCCCACCTAATGGGAAGCGGTCACCGTGGTCTATAGACGTGTGTAACATCAGGGGCGTCACAGTGTTCTGCCGATCCTAGAGTATAGGAGGGAGGGTTGGGGGAGGTTGAGAGAATTTTTGTGCTAACAACGCAGGAGAATTTGGACTCCCCGCTGACAGCGCGGCTTCTAGGTAAGCATGCTCTATCGTCGATCATAATATCAGGTGAGATAGTGGTCAAATGTGACCCTTGTTTAACCACTATCAACTATAAATAAAAGATTGAAAATGAACCCTGGTGTTGGTTTTCGATTGATAGACTGGTAGAACACAATTTTTTTTATATGTACAAGTCTAGAATAGTAAATGAATGTGTTGAGTAAGGCGCCCCATGTAGTACACGGGTACATTGTACAACAAATACCCAATGACTCATTGGACAAGTGAACCGGACTTCAACGGCCTTCAGCCTATCATAAGCAAATATTCCGTTCTTGATACCGAAGTGCTATTTTTAATACTTCTTCCGTATGAGTAATAATATAATAATAAAGAAAGTACCTATACCGCGGTAGCCTAGTGGTCTGGGTAATGGACTGCTGAGACGAGGTCTCGGGTTCGATCCCAGCCTAGGTTCACCATGGCCACCAGTTGGGAAAAAGGTTTAGGAAATGTAAAGAAAGTACCTATAATAATGATAGTAGTGCTCTCTGTACCGTAGCGGTAGTGCATTCGACTGCTACGACAGGGGGTCCGGGTTCGATTCCAGCTCAGTGCAAATAATTTGTATACATGAATATGTATGTTTGGTTTGGTCTGGGTGTTGATATGTATACTATGTATATATTTACAAAAAAAAGTATAAAAATATGTTTAGGGGAGATTTTCCCAAACGTCTACAATATGGGGTTATTTTTTTTTAAACAACTTAGGTGGCAGACAAGCACACAGCCCACCTGATAGGAAAAGGTCACTGTGGCCTATGGACGTGTGCAATACTACAGTAGCGGCACGATATAACGGCCGGTTTGACACATTACAATAGTGATGTGAAATGTCAATTTACTCTCGATAAAAATATAATCAAATCTATAAGTTCTTATTACAAGCAGTACAATACCTGATTCAAAAACTTTAGTAAAAAATATAAATTTTTACCTACTAAATACATTTGAACGAACTGAATATTGGATTTAGGAATGAAAATGAGTACTATATATTAATCCAGCTTCCTTCAGTGATTGCACCAACTTTTTTCTCGTTGGATACTCCTTCCGTAAATAGTTGCTACACACATGGTCTTCGACTGGTTTTGCTCGTTTTTTTCTGTTTTAATGTGTGAAGTTTATTTTCTTCTGTGCCAGTCTCGCCAAATTTTTCTTTAGTTATCTATTCGTCTAACAGTTATAGGTAAAATTGACCTTCCATTTTGAGATTCACGATCGAAATGTTACGAAGGCGTACCTATAACGAACACACATGCCTGACTGTTTAGAACAGCTCTGCGTACGTTCGGCCATATCGACGAATTCCACAACAAAAGGCGTAAAAAGAGTGAGTTGAGGGCCACCATTATAATTATCACTGTTAGTGTATGTAATGGGGATCCCTTCCTGAGACTTTACCATCAGGCGAGATTTACCATTTAGCTTACCATCAGGCGAGGAGGTCTAAACTATATCGCAATCGCAGTGCACTCCTAGTTTGTACTTTTCCAAGCAACGTCAAGTCGAAACTGCTTTGTTTTGACGCAAGTTTGCCGGAGGTATTATTGGGCTTGCTAGTGATCCTAGTGTCGATTATATAGATTTTATTTAAAAAAAATTGAATTTCGAAAAACAAATACCGAGTTGTGTGAAATAAGTACACCAATAGGTAATTATAATCTTATAAAAATAAAAAATAAATGATCGTGGGACACTAATATACATTATATAATTCAGAAATCAATGTAATAAATAAATATTGTGTCCTAAAATTATACCTACATTCGATAAAATTTTATGACTTACTGTACGTCACTATTGACAATAAAGAACAGCAATTTGCTCTTTAAAAATGTCACAATAATTACTACGAAACTTCATGAGCGGACAAACGTCAAACCGGCCATTATATCGTGCCGTAGGTATAGTGGCGTCACACTCGCGCTGCAGACCCAGGAGAAGGGGGGAGGGGGGAAAATGGGATAGAAGTTTTGAGAGAGTTTCTGAGCTGGCAGCATAGAATCCCTCCCGTGAGCTCTGGCTACCCTACTTACCACCGGTAACACAACACGATGGTTATTATGTGCGCGGTGTTCTGTAGGGCGGAGGTACTACCCCAGTCGGACGGCTCAATTCGGACGGGAGATACCGTCGTGTCCTACCTCCATACTCGTTCGTTCTTCAAGAACACATATTTAATATTGTCTGACCTATCAGAGAGATGACCTACAAACTAAGAACAGCTTCATAAACAAGTATTAGCATACTACGACCTTCTAATACAATTATATCAGAGCATTACACATGAGTCACAAACAGACCAACGAGTCGGGCGACCTTGTCAGAACACCACGCCCTCTCTTGACAGAATGCTGAGATGAAACTAGGGCACCAAATGGTTATAGAACTTATTAAGACCAAATTTAAGTTTTCGAGAAATTCGCGAATATACATACCTACACTTCATATAGAACAAACAATTACGAAAGTTGAAGAAGCGAAAGGAGTATGCCAAGACTGTTAGCAAGTGGAAAGATGTTGTCTCTGCCTACTTCAATAGGTAAGAGTATGTATGTATGTATGTATGTATTCATACAGACACTGACGTTTCCCTACATTACATTCACTCTACACCAACACCAGATAAACTTACAATCTAGGCTTAACACACACTGAGCTGAGCAGTCCGACTGGGGTAGTACCTCCGCCCTACAGAACACCGCGGCCATAATAACCATCGTGTTGTGTTCCCGCCGGTAAGCAGGGTTACCAGAGCTTACAACCCCCCCTATCTCCGCAATCCTTCCCTCCAACCCCGCTTAAACTCCTCAATCCCCTCCTCCTCGAAGGTTGGCAGCGCGAGTGTGACATCTTTGATATTGCACATATTACTTAAGTGTCTCTTGCAATTATATCAGAAGAGTCTCTTGCCATTAATTACATCAAAAGAATCATCTGGCATTACATCTGAAGGGCCTCTTGCCATTACACAGAAGTGTATCTTTCTAACACCTCGGAAGGGTGTTTTTCCATCACCTAACGTGTAAGGCTGAGATATCACCCTCATATCATGCAAACAATTCCATCAAGAACTTAGTGGTTCGGTGCCTCTTTTCTTTGCCGCACCGGTGACCGCTTACCATCAGGTGGGCCGTGCGCTTGTCTACCACATAAGTAGTATAAAAAAGATTTTATTTCTATTGCATACACTTACTATTTGCGCTGTTTATTTCATTTAAAGAAAGGAATCGGCTATGCCACTATATTATGAGATTGACATATTTTAATGCAAAACAAATACCTACCTGCTATGGGACCCCGATAGGCGAGCCGAGCACGAGCCGAGCACAAGCGGAGCCGTTCTCGGCTTCGTCGTTCGCGTGTCAAGTGTGGACGTACAACGAATTGACGATCACTGTCCTCGAAATCCTTTGCTCGTCAAAAAACCGACAAAAGTCTTAACGCAGCCGAGCACGAACAAAATGCTCGCAGCGCGCTCGTTTGAGGCTTGTAAGTTGGTCCACACTAGACGAATTGTGTTCGGCTCGTGCTCGGCTCCCCTAACGTGGGTACACCTTTTCATCTTACCACCGATATTACCATTTAACTGTAAAATCCATTCGACAAAACCTAAATACTTAATTGCGGGCTATTTTCTTCAATTTCTTGATCGAATTTGTAATCAGTAACATCTGCTGCATCAGACAAAGGAAAATAATGACATATGATGTGCAATTACACTGCGGTTGAATCCCATACGGTTTATAATCACCTGAAGTTAGACTTGACTGTGTTTTACGAAACTTATAAAACAGTATTTCTTAGGCGTTCTTCTTCTTGCGTGTCGATGGCGATGTTGCCATTATATTGCTTTTCAAAAACTTGCTTAAACATGAATACTTGGGGTGTGATCTACACTCGATACCGAAGCCAAAAATATACCTTTTAGAATTTTTGTCTGTTTGTCTGTATGTCCGGGATAAACTTTAAAAGTACTGCATGGTTTTACTTCAAATTTTGCACGAATATTATTAGAAGTCGGGTCAACACATAGGCTATATATTATCACGCTGTCACCTACGGGGAACGAGTAGTGAACCTTTATTTCTGCAACGCATTCTGTAACAACTTGTAATCTAACGATTCATATTTGAATGTTGTTTGGTATTATGTTAAAACCATGCTCTAAGCTAGCTTCACATTATAAGTAAACTTGGTGGCGATACCGAACTCCATGCGGGCGAAGCCGCGGGCGGAAGCTAGCTATAGATAATAACAAATAAGTACTAATTCTATCACTAAATGCCTGATTATAATGGCCTTAGGTAACCGGATACTCCTCAAGTTTGAAAAAACTCTTAAAAAAATCCGCACTTCCGCAGTCCACGAATGAGAAATATAAACGTTGATCCAATTATTCGTACAATCACTCCTTTTACGCTAGCAGCCATGTTAATTTGCAATGAATAGAATCCATTATTAAAATATTTAAAGGTCTATTAAGCAAAGAATAATCCATTTTCGTTTGTGAAATAACGAACTATAGAAACTATTAAGCGAATTTACTCTCGATTTCCGGAGTCAAATTAGAATAAAATAAAATAGCTTTATCTATGGCAATTAGGGTTGCCAACCTTACTAATAGTATTTAGTAGATTACGCGCGGAAAACTACCCTACCAAGACCAATGGGGCTATAGCTCATCTGTGCCGTTGGGCCGTGTGCTTGTCGGATGGATGAGACCAGGAACCTTGATCATGGTGTATCTATACCATGATCGCGTTAATTCCCGTTTACATACTATTATAATCATGGAAAATATATGTTGTTTAGAGCTAATAAGTTCTGCAAATTGAAACATTAAGCAACTTCTGTCACCAAGCGCGTATACGCCGTGAAAGGACCAAAAACGAATGTTCCCGAAGCAAGACACGAAAGCTCACGATTGGTTCACGCCGCGACCTTGACTGACCGGCGGCGCACGCGCAGCGAAAGTGAAATGTAATGAAAACGACAATAGGTTCATTGTTAGTGAGGACGACAAGCGTTTCAATGGGAATTGCTGTGAAGATGGAATAAAGAACTCATGCTTTTCTTGACAGTCATGGTAACAAAACCGTTTACAAGCCATGGAGTGGTAACAATGTCGATTGTTTAGCTAAAAACCCGACTGCTGTTGAAAAGCCTGAAACAAGTTTGATAGCAGGCGGTACCCATTAATTTTCTTTCGGTTTATGGTTTCCGAATGGGTACTGCCTGCTATCAAACTTGTTTCAGGATTTTCAACAGCAGTTGGGTTTTTTATATTTTTTAATAAAAAAAAAATAATAAATAAAATAAAAATAAAAATTGTTTATTAATTGTTTGTTTATTAATCATTTATTTTATTTTTTAATTTGTAGTTAATTTATTTGGAAGGGTGATTTTCCATCACCTCACGTGCAAGGCTGAGATATCACCCTCATACCGTGCAAATAATTCCATGAAGAATAAGCGGTTCGGTGCTACTTTTCTTTGCCGCACCATAAAGACCTGGAATTCTTTATCAGCTCACGTGTTTCTTTCCTCCCACAGTGCCGGGTCCTTTAAGCGGGGTGTGAAAAAGCATTTGATGAGGCCGACAAGTTGAGGCACTGTCGGTGTATGTAATGGGATCCCCTTCCTGAGACTTTGCCTTTAGCTCACCATCAGGCGAGGTTAAGTTAATTGACGTGACATATAAAAAAACCTCGGAATTCCTGTACGAAATAATACCTCCGCCCTACAGAAGACCGCGGCCATAATATCCATTATATTGTGTTCCCGCCGGTAAGTAGGGTAGCCAGAGCTCACTGTAGCCCTCCTCCCCCACCCCTTCCTAGCCTCCGCACCCCTTCCAAGCCCATCCCCCTTCCCTTCAGAGTAGGCAGCGCGTGTGTGATACCCTTAGTGTTGCACACGTTCATAGGCCACGGTGACCGCTTCTCATCAGGTGGGCCGTGTGCTTGTCTGCCACCTACGTAGTATATAAAAAAAAATTGTTTCTACTTGACATGTAGCCGTAATTAAGATGCCATTAAAATCTTTCTGAAATACAACCTTAATAAATTTTATTGATATTGGTATTGACAATAATATTGTTGAGGTCATAACAATTCTATTTGCGTTTATTATAGTAATATAACTACCTTGTCAAATAATAATTTTATCGATGACCATGAGGGCCTGTCAATCGTCAGGGGAGTGTGGATAGGTGTTGAGGCGTAACGTTACCGATAATACGCGACTGACAGTATCATTTTCAAGTATTTTTATACCATTAACATGTCAAACGGTTCAATATTTCCGTTGTTTGTCGTATGATGAAGTACTATACAACGCTTTACCCCCACGGGGTATACATTGAAGAAAGTTTCCTCCGCCGAATCCCGGCAGGAGGTGTAGACTCAAGAAATGCAAACAATTCCATCAAGAAACAAGCGGTTCAGTGCCTCTTTTCATTGCCGCACCATAAAAACCTGGAATTCTTTACCAGCTCACGTGTTTTCTTTCTCCTATGGTCCCGGGTCCTTTAAGCGGGTCGTGAAAAAGCATTAGGTGAGACCGTCAAGCTGAGGGCCACCAATATTTACTATCGGTGTTTGTAATGTGAACTCCCATTCCAGAGACTTAACCTTTAGCTTAAATTTAGTTTACCTAATGAACGACTTATGTTTCTGAACCTCTAAATCTGTGAGTGACATGGTAGTCACTAATCAAGGCCAGCTGTTACACAATAAAATTAGAGGAAGCACTAATGGCGTACAATATGGTTTCGTAGCAATTTTATTACCTCACAAAAATGTACATAATAACACCTTACACCGTTGTCATCTGGAGCAACCTTCGTGTCGTGGACAGCCGTTGTGAAATAATGCGTATTGTTTTATGAACTACCGTATGAAAGGGCAACCTTGTTCGTATGTGTGAAGTTTGAGTAGTTGATCTGAAGGGAATTTCGATATATGAGAGCGGTGTGATTTAAAAGAGAATATGAGAAAAATTTCAAAACTAATTTACATATCATCGATCAATGGAATGTATCTGAATCTAATGATGGAGTCAAGATCAGAGAGTCAGTAAAATCTATACATGTAATAAATCTGTAACTGATCGGTGTCTGTACATGGAAGATATTATTATATGAGAAAAAATTTATTAGGGGACTTTATGAAAGTAATAGAGGCCAAAACAGTGCTTTTTAGAATTTTTGTCTGTTTGTCTGTGTCTCTTTTTGTCCGCACCAAATTTTTGTTCACGCTGGGATCAAAAACTACTGGAGGGATTTTGATCAAACTAATTACGATTATATTTCATAGTTCTGGGCAACATAAAGGCTACTTTTTATACAAGCTGATACCCGTGGCTTCGCCCGCGCTTCTATTTTAGGTCGTTTTTGGTCATATCTCACACGTTACGAACTCGATTCGAAAGAAAATTCGTGCTCGCCCCACTGGTGTACAAGTACAAGTGTTATAGTAGTGGGAAAGTGGGTAGGATTACTCCCGTTACTAGGAAATTTTACGTGTCCTTACTTTTCCTATCTTTTATGGAGTGTCTTGTTTCTATTGCCTTTCAGTTTTACTTACCTTCGTACACAATGGTAACTGCTCACCATTAATAATACTGTATGCTGTGTGACAGATAATTATATTTGACTCGAATTACCGCCGAAAGCGCCGGATATGCAAGTCATTTGAGTGACATTGTCTAGAAAAGTGATAAGCTAACTATCCTCTTCAGGGCCTCCTCGGAGGTCTTGATTGGAAGATTTCCTTTCATTGTTTTAATGAACAATGTGACAGGAACTGAATAGGCATACATGCTCACGCTTTTATATCCCTAGAAAGGTAAGTAGAGGTGTTTAAAGTTCAAAAGAAGATCGGAATTTTTGCAACAGATAAATTGTTGGTAATTAGTATTTATGATGTTGTTATATTTTTTTTATTTGTTAATTTAAATATGACTGTACCTCGCCTGATGATTAGCTAGAGGTAAACTTTTCAGAACGAGGAATACACATACCAATAATACCACAATTAGTGACCCTCAGCTTGAATGCCTGATCGAATGCTTTGTACGACCAGTCCCCGATATTTTATTTTGGCTTTTTACCCGAATGCTGAAAAAGGAGGGTAATGTTTTTTCACTTGATGCAATCAAATAAGGTGGAATTCTAAGTACCTACATAAAAAAGTCATGAAAATGAAAGGTGGTGGAGATGTAAGGCACATGTAAGTGGGCAGGCAAGCCGGGGTCGACCTCGCAGAGTAGACACTGACCAAATTAATGAGTTGTTGCGAAAAGGGCGGTCAAAAGCACTCGAAACCGGCGGGCTTGCATGAAAGGTTTAATGAGAGTAGAGGAAGCGCGTGAAGTATATAAGGACAGAAGCAAATGGTGGTCTATTGTCTCTGCCTACCTCAGAGGAGAAAAGGCGTGAGCATATTAAATGTGTATGGGTTTAGAAAATTAGGCACATATAACACAGTGCTTTTCGAAGTTATGTGTGTATTTATCGCAGGTTTATTAATGCCCGGTTAATGGCTATAGGCTCGCCACCTATTACCTAAACATAAACTGGCGAAATGTGGGTGCTAGCAACTCTGCCTACCCCTTCGGGGATATAGGCGTGAGTTTATGTTATGTTATGTTATGTATAACACAGTTAATGAGACGGCACGGTACAGTCCACTGCAATCAAATTATTAAGTAGATAACTTTTACTGCGGACCAGTAAATCGGCATCGAACCTGTTCCCATTTTATGTAAGTAAAACCCGTCAGGGTACTTACTTTGCGTGTTTTGGATAGGTAACAAACAAATTAGTGAAAGGAATTGTGATATAATTTGCTCATTATCGATACGGCAGTTTGTTGTAGGTATTCACTAGTTTTTGTCCACGACTTCGCCTTCGTAAATAGCTTCCGAAACTTGCATAAACCGCACGCCGTCTTGAGTCTCAATTACCAGAATGTAAGGTTACCCAATAAGCATATCCTTCGCATCCCAGCTGACATCGGGTCATCAACGGTTTTAAGATGGCCCCTTCATCCCACCGAAAGAGGGCGAACCAGCTCAATAACATTTGATTATAAATCAATTATCGTTAGTTATTATTTTAAATAATTACATATCTGGCATAAAAAAGAAGTTTATGGACAAAATATAAAATATCGTGTAAAATTAAATGTGAACGTGTAAGATCGATTGCAACTTTTCAGAAATAAAGTCGAATGTTCTTTAAAATCGATTAGGTTACACATTTGGACATAACTATCTGATTAAAAAATTTTTCAAAATGTAAAAAAAATGTTGTTCAATGTTAAAAAATTACAGTAAGAATTAAGTTTAAAAGAATGTACCAATTATTGTAAGAAATAAATGTGTAAAATATTGAAAAAGTTGAGGCTCCTAAAATTTTTTTAATGAAGTAAACCGAACTTACCTGAACCAAATTGAACTTCATCTTTGAAGGTCTTAATGGAGCCCTATAATGTAATTAGTACCTATAATTTATACCGATAGAACCTTGCACATACAAACCATCCATAAATTAATAATTACGTAACAATTATTAAATCATCAGCTCGTTTTCAAATAGTTAAATTACTTGTATATCTTGCAACACTAATCATTAAGTGATTAAGGGAGAACATGATCTTATGTCGATTTCATAGCCTACTTAACCTTAACACCTATGTTATAGATATGTCTAAATGATTATTTGATGTGTTTACAAATAGTTTAACCCTCGTGTGCCGAGCGTTGGTCTGTCAGACCGACGCACGATGTATCTTTGCGATATTTCTTTTTAATCTACAGAGGTAGGACACGACGGTATCTCCCGTCGGGGGTAGTAACTCCGCCTTACAGAAGACCGCGGCCATAATAACCGTAGTGTTGTGTTCCCGCCGGTAATTAGGGTAGCCAGAGCTCACAATCTCGCCCTCATCCCGCAATTCCCATCTCCAACCCTTTTTTTGTGTCACAAAATTTAAAAGTACAATAAAAATATGAAAGAAAGAAAAAAATAATAAATGAGCATTTCTCAAAATTTTTGACCCTAGTTTTAAAAATCGTCTAAAATTAAAAAATGTATATTCTGGACATATTATGCTAAATAAAGCTAGCTAATATTATTAAAATTCTAAATTTCTGTTTGTTTTTTGGTTTTATTTAAATTTTTTGAACAAAAACTTGTAAAATATGATTAAAGAGACTAATAAAAGTTCTTATTTTGTTACTTATAAATGTGTGAAAACCTTAAAGAAATACGCAAATTTTATTATAAATTTGTGTTTTACTTTACAGAATGTTAACTATACAACACTTTTGCAAAAGACGGAACGCGAAATCTAAATAAATTAAACCGTTTTTGGGCAAAACTTTTGGTGTTTGTTACTATTACAACACTTTCTAATGATAAAGTTCTGTTTTCCTGTATATAAAGACGAATGCTATGTATTTTATATATTTTTTTAGAAATATCTATCATTATTTTTTATATTTCAGTACTTTTTGCGTTTAAATTGAAAGAAATAAACAAGATATTATAACATAATTATCCGCGTATTTTGGGACAGTAACAAAATAAGAAGCGTTGGTATCAAAACTGGAAATGTAAGGCCTAGCATACACGATCTCGAGCGTGCGATACACTAAACAAACTAAACGGTAAACCTGTCTGTATGAATACTAGTACCGTACTCAATTAAATGAACGAAAGAATAATAACCGAGACCATCTTTTAGTGCAATACAATACATCGAACTACATTGAAAATCCATTCGAGAAATAAGTAGGTACTTTTTAGTGTTGCGGCCATTTGATGAATTAACTACGCCAACGGTTCGATAACGCAGCACCCGCACTATTTACTCGAGAACGTGGGGAATTCCCAAACGCAAAAAGTATACCGCCCCTTGTTACATAATTGTTACAGCATTGATGTTAATTTGAAAACGATGTACTATTCAAGCTTTCCCGCATTATTACTTTAGAATTAGAATGATAAGAAAATCTAACGTAGGTATGAAAAAAATAGTAATTAACGGGGTTCACGAATATTTTACCTTTGTGTCATTTTTGTCAGATGTACACACGGCTTTATAAATTCCTTTTTTGTTACCATGCGTTCCGATTATATGTTACCGTGAGAAAGTAACAAAAACAGAAGTAACGAAATGAGGGTTTTAAATGTTTAAAAAATTATATTTCTTTTAAACCCTATAATCTAAACAAGTATTTTACATCAAATTGTAGTGTATTAAATTAACTATTAATCTATTTTAACACACATATTGAGTCTATTTAACTTATCTTGAAACAGTGTAACAAAATCCAGATAGAGTTTGTCGCAGTAGGCGGGAACTTGGGCTATCGCGGCTGTTGTCGATACAGAAATGACATTACAGTAAAATGGCGGACTGTATGTCGTCCGATAGTGTTGCCAAGAACGAAAATCTAAATAATTTGGTGGTTTTATACAGTCATTCGACGAGAAATTCGGTAACAAAATCCGGAATTCCGTTTTGGAATTTTTTATGGGACAGAATTTTAATTCTAATATTATTAAACTTAAGACGTATTTTACTATAAACTTAATTTAATATGGATTTTGAGACCATAAGCAGTGTTTTAAGACCGTAACACACTTAGGGTTTCATACAATGTGATGAAAAAAAAACAGTTTGAAATCACTTAGGTCACAATGGGACAAACTGTTATCCATACTACGAAAATTTCCGTATATCAGATTATTATTTTTTTAAATTAAACTATTAATTTGTACCATGTTATGAAAATTTATCTGATAATATAATAATATTGACGCAGTTACGAAAATCACGATTTTTACTTATATTATCTCAGTAATAAAATAATGAAAGGCAAAAACTTGGGACATCGTCATTATGGCTATGGTCAAAAATTTTGAGAAATGCTCAAATGGAACCAGAGCTTCTAGTGTGAACTTTAGAGCCGCGTCGTCATGACACAGCACTTTGGGTCTGACAGACCACTCCGCGGTTATTATCTTTCACTATTTAATGCAGGTATACGAAGGTTAATATCAAGCGGTAAAGGTAATTAATTACGATAATAACTTAATTATCGATGTTAACGGAAGCTCTACATCATTTCTAATTCTGCTACAACCTTGGGGAGACCTTCGGACATTGACATTGAAATTTCTAAAGGTAGCTATAGTTTTCTCGGCATGAAACCCTGCTTGATGGAGGAAATGCCACGCCCTCACTTAAGTGGATGTTACTGCTATCGCGCGTGCACTTTGTAAGTTTGATGACCTGTCTAGCCTAGTGATGGAGTGTCCGCTAAGTCAGAGGTTGTAGATTCGTTTCGCTATCAGTGTTAAGTGTCAAGCAGCTTGAGCCAAATTTGGCGTGGATGGGGACTGATAGATCAATTTTGCGAGCCCATTGGATTTCGGTATTTAATATAATAATATACGGATATACGATTATAAAATATACGATTTCGTATAATTATACGAAAATGAATTATACGAAACTATACGGAGATCTGATTCTCGGTATTCTATGGATTCACCGCGCGGTCGCCGGATCTATGGCGTGGTACAGAGAGGAACCCCGTGACGGTGCCTGGGACTTACGACCCAGAAGTAGGTTTAGGGTGGCGACCTTACGACGTGTTAGCGCTCACCCCCATCGTCAGTAGTGTTCCCCCCTCTACCTATCCAGATTTGGTAAGATTCTATTAATGTCGTATAAAAAAATGCCGTTTTTGATATCATTATGGATCAATTATACGAAAATATACAAAACCATCCAACTAAAATTATAAAAAAATAGTAATAAATACTATACGATAACATATTTATATTTATACGAAGCCCATGTCCGCCATACGGGCCCACGTGATTGCTCTATCAGTCCCAATCCACACTGACTTGGCGCGACCTTAAAATATTTATATGCATGATTATGTAAATATTGCATCGGGCTGGCTAAATTTGCATAGGGCCAGACGTGTGTAGAATAATATCACCCTATTTTGGCGCTGAAACATAGAATAGAATAGAATGTCTTTATGTGTAAAACATAGGTACACAGAGATCTTAAAAGTATTAGGCTCATGTATGTTTTGCCACTTGGGTAAGCTTGGTCATACAAATTTATTTAGTAGCTACTTCGTCAATTTTTGCTGACTATGGCCAGTGTTAAGATCTACAGTGTAAGGATTTCCTTTCCAACGGTAGTTACAAGGTCACTATACACTCTGCCAGAGTGTCCACGGAAAAACCCTGGCCTAGGCAACCCATGGGTTGGTTCCTTGACGTCCTATGTCAGCTGGTCAGAGAGGCCACCGTGTTGCCTTTCTAACATACGCATAAGGATTTAGTAAAAAAAGAAATGGCATCAAATATGTAGCTCAAACAGTTGAATTTAACTAGTAAAGTAATAAAAATACCTCTGCATTATAAATAGTGCGGTATAGAATTACCGTAATATATTATATAAGCTATTATCATGTAGGTATGCCCCTATAATTACTACCGTAATAATTGCTTTGAACTTAAGTGGCAACACTGTTTCTCGACCAGCGAGTTACACTTGCCAAGGCAATGATACATTCGACCTATATTTCAAAGTCACAATTAAAAAAACATTTTATTGATTGTCTATGCTCATTTAAAAAAAATCTAAGATACCAAAATAACATCGTAGGCGATAGTAATCTTAAGTTAAAATTAAACATCAGCAACCAGAGATTTGCGCCATAAATAAATATGTATGCTTTTACATTTTAAAGTTGATTCGTTTCGGTAATACCTAAGTAGTCATAAGTGGTCAATAAATAATGAAATTCGACATTAAAAACCATTATGTTAAAGTTAGTCATTTACGTAAATTCAATTTGACATCAAATGTAAAAAAAAATACAGTGAAGTGTTTAAAAATCCATTAGGTATTATACAAGGATACAAGGAAATTTCTAATGTTCTTGGTATTATAATTATTATCATGAATGTTATAATATTATCTCAATGTCGGTTTCGCGCGTGAACGAACCATTCATATTTATTTACTATCAAGTGCCTATAACAATACAAAGATTTGAGGAGGAATCTTCAAAAATAACGAACTTTCACACAAACTTAACACCTTAAAGCCTTTTTTTCACGACAAAGAAGCCTATGTCCTTTCCTAAGTTCTACCCATCTCTGTACCAAGATTATCACAATTGGTTCAGTGGTTTAGGCGTGAAAGCTTAACAGACAAACATACAGAGTGTTACTTTCGCATTTATAATATTAGTTTGGATCTTAAGTACGTACCTATGTATATGTGTACATGAGATTGGAATGAGGCGTCTGTAAAGATTTTGATTCTAATTATTTTATTTCTCTATGCACTACCGGGGTTTGCTGAAAGGAAATTCAACTATTATTTAAAGTTCACCTTTGTACATACTATTATTTCATTAGCTTATTATGTGTAAAATAAATAGTAATACAATTTTGTAATATTACAAAATCTTGAATTAAGTAATTAAACGAAATTATTTAATTCAAAATGTTGCTACTGACATCACCGAATTTTAATTTAATGTCGTAAACCAAGACGGTTAATAGTACGTACTTTAAAAACATACATTTTTGTTTTGAATTATGAACAAAGCGTTATAAAAATTCGTTTGTGTTCATTTTTAACCGACTTCTAAAAAGGAGGAGGTTCTCAATTTGACTGTATTTTTTATGTTTGTTAACTCAGAACTTACGACTGAGTGAATCGATTTTGATGATTCTTTTTTCATTTGATAGCTGGTTCTTGGTGGTCCCATTTTAATTTGGTCCGTTGAAGTCGTTTTTTTTTCTTTGAAATATTTCTTTTTTTTATTATTAGTTGCGCATTCTGGCTTCGCCCCGATACCATTATAGCACCCGTAGACTTTTCAAAAAAATTCCTTTGATCCAAAACTTGTTCTGACAATAAAAAAACACACAATGAAAGAATCACCCCCCCAGTCCTGAGAAAACTCCAGCAAGAAACTCAGCGGGATATTTTTTGTTTGATCTCCGAAGACGAATCAATTAAGAGTTTTCAATTCTTTGTTCGAAGTGTCTCATTGTAAATAAAGACTACGCAAGTCACAATAAATATTTGAATTCCGCACATAAACATACTTAACTATTAAAGGTGTTATGTTATTGCAAACTAACATACAGTTTCTTCTAACTGCGAAACAAAGTGCATTATAGTATGCACTAACGAACCTATAAACCAAAGCGTTGAAAACAAGGCTGTTTCACAAAAATGCCGGTGGTTAAATGTGACAAAATTTTGGATTGCATTACCAAATCTGATTGAAAAATGATTTCTGGATATTTTTTCTTGCAGTGATTGCTATCACTACGGTTTTTTAAATTAACAAGACGTGCTGTTTGGCTGTTTTTAGTTTTTTCGCTAATTAAACTGACGGAATTGAATGACACCCGCGTAGTGGCTGACTAGCGTGTGAGTGTGTGCGTGCCAACTTGTAAGTTTGTGAGCCAACAAATGTCATCAGTTTTAAATATTTTCAATACGTTTTTTAGGTTCATTTATACACTGCGTTTAACTGTGATACATAATAGCTGTCTATCAAAAATAATTGTAGGTAATCTATAAAAAGTCATAAGAAAATTATAGATTAAATATTTTACTGGCGTTTTAATATTAAATTACAAAATATCGAAATTATGTATAGTATTGGAAATTCTACCGGGACTTCAACATGGATATTATCTTAAGAAACTTTCTATCGATTATTTAATTTCCAAGATTCGGGATTAAATCGATGTAGGAAGTGAGAAATCTGGATCGATCCACGATCACACCGTATAGTGAAAACATTGAATGTAATTAATATAATAATAGTTTTGGGGGGGAGGTTATATATTGAGCGCATGAGCTCGGCCGCCATTCGCCGCGCATACCCTTCGCGCATGCGCCCGTGTTCGCGAGTGACAGTAGTGACAGTTATCTCCCAAAATGGCGAAATTTTACGTAAGTGTCAAAATTAAGTGCAGATTTGTGGTTTTAGAACGCACCCCGGATTTCGGATACGCACAAGTGATGCAGTGGACTTTTTTCAAATTATTTTTTTAGTGATTATTTAATTAAAGGTCTGCAATCGTATGGTGGTTCTTAGCCACATATCTGCGTCTATTGTTTTGCATGTGAATTATTGTTTTAGCTTTAGTGAAGTTTTTTTTAAATACGTACTTTGTCTAAACATTTAAAGCTAATAGAATTTCTTGTAGTATTTTTATTATTCGTAATATTTTAATTTATTATGGTGATATTTTTTTAGGTAATTAATTTCTAACTTACAAATATTTTAAATTATTTATTTCGTAATTAACGAAAATTCTGTTTAAAATTTTAATTTTTAATTTGAATTTATTTTTACTGCACTTCTGACCTCCGTGTTTTTTTTAAATTTAATATAAATAATTCCACTAATTAATTTTATAAAAAATCTCTACTTACGAACATACAGCTGACATTTAAACTGCAAATATATAATCTACATTCAAGGACTAAAACGAAATGAAAGTTAAACAAATGTGATACGAGTATACCTATTCTAGAAATGTTAGGCAATAGGATTAATGCCTAGGTCTAGACTTGGCTGCACTCCGAAAGGACAACTGGTTGTTCGGGTCGACAACCTTATTCTGTGTACCTTTTAGTCCCTTATAACTTATACGATACTTTGACATTTATTTAGTATTCATGAAAAAATAATGTAATGAATTTTTAATACAATTTTTTTTCGAATCATATTTAACTCTTACGTAAAATCTCAAAATTAGAAGATCTAAATAAATTTATTTAGTGTTCATGAAAAAATAATGTAGGTACCTAATAAATTTTGAAAACCATTTTTTTTTCGCAAAATGTAACTTTTTTTCTGTATTATTAGTTTTAAATTATTTAACTACTTATCTTTTACATAATTATATGGTAGAATATTTTTTTATTTTTAAACACATAAAATAAAATAAAAATTTCTTTTTTTAAAGAGTAGGTACTTATACGCTAATCCCTCCAGCTAAACTAGATTACTAGATAGTGTTAGGAGTGGATTCAAGTCAGTAGACATGGATTCAAACCTAGAATTTTTTGTTCGTGAGATCGACTCTCCTTAACCACTAAACTACCTAGTTCTAAATTAGATAATACAGCAACCTTGTTGAGTGAAACTATCTGTGGTCGGGCTCATCAAAAACTGTTATATTTTTTACACTTTTTTTTTATTTCGGGCACGTCAATATGACTTCACCTCGCCTGATGGTAAGCTAAAGGCAAAGTCTCGGGAAGGGATCCCCATTACACACATCCACATACACTACACTTCATTACGCTACACTACACTACAGCTGATTAAAACTATGAAAAACAATATATAGCCCTATATATTATTTATTAGATGCGTACAAATATTTGCATTGAGCGATTATTACATCTGCAACCTCTACACACGTACAACGTACACACATATACAACACTACACATATTTTCAACACTTACACTAATAATAATTAACACATCGCACTAACACTTTTACTTTGCAACTTTTTCGTTAAAACAACGGATCTATTCACTGTTTACATACACAAAATCGCGTATCAGTTAATACGCATTACCTAACCGCGCCAGAGAAAACAACGAAAGTATTCACAGTTGTAATGGACCACAGAAAGTGAAACCTCGGGCCGGCTATACAAATAGCTTGATACGACATGTTACCGTTCAATTGATATACATACTTATAATACACTTATAGAGACTTGAGGCTAAATGTAACACTTATCTAAGGTAAACTTATAATACACTTAGAGAGGCTTGTGGCTAAATGTAACACTTATCTAAGGTAAACTTATAATACACTTAGAGAGGCTGTGTAAATGTAACACTTATCTAAGGTAACTACCTTCAACAATAGTCTCAAGTATCAATCAAATAGAAGATGCGTCTCTTTACCGCACAAACAAAACCTGGAATTCTTTACCAGCTCATGTGTTTCCTTCCTTCTAGAGTCCCGGGGCCTTTAAGCGGGGCGTGAAAAAGCATTTGATGAGGCCGTCAAGCTGAGGGCAACCATTGTAGCATTATCGGTGTATGTAATGGTGACCCTCATTTCTGAGACTACCTACCTTACCATCAGGCGAGGTGAAGTCATGTTGACATGTCTAACATAAAAAAAATTTGCACTGTCTTGAGCATCTCTGGCAATGCGACCATTGTCCCGAAGATTTTGTTGAGGTTTCAATTTTTTAATCCACGTTTGACCTCTACCTCACCTGATGGTAAGTGACGATGTCGTCTACGATGAATCATGTTTGCTTTGTACCTATTCACTCGTGGATTGAAGATTCCTAGGTTATAAGCTCGGCAACACACGCCCATAGGCCACGGTGACCGCTTCCCATCAGGTGGGCCGTGTGCTTGTCTTTCACTGAAATGGTATAAAAAATCACCATTTTAGAAGCCATTTTCTTAAGAATAGGTCCTTTCAGGAATAATTCTATTTCAGACTCAGTAGCCATGTCAGAAATTTGCATACTATAAATTTTTTTGGCTAGAAGCTTAAAATTCATTAAGTGTTATATATAACTCATTAATGGTAGGTCGAAATATAATGACATTGGCCTTGCAAGTAAACTAACTTCCTAAGAAAGGTTTCAACCTTTAATAACCTTGGATAAACTATGTATTATACAAGCTTTGACCACAAAAAATATATCTTATTGAAATGCTACCTCAAAATATATATATTTAGATACGGTATAAATATATCTGATTACTTTTATTTATTTATTTCATTTGATGCCCAAGTACAGTCAGCGGCATAAGTCTATGATGATTGCACACATTTTAAACTTAAAAATTCGAAAGAAAATGGTTCATTATAATTGTAATCAAAGTTTAAAGGTAGATCAATAGAGCCGTTACTTTGCTTAAAACTACTACTTATCTTATCTTAATATATATAAATCTCGTGTCGCAATGTTTGTCCTCAATGGACTCCTAAACCACTTAACCGATTATAATAAAATTCGCACACCATGTGCAGTTCGATCCAACTTGAGAGATAGGATAGTTTTTGAAACGGATTTCGACATCCACGCGGGCGGAGCCGCGAGCAACAGCTAGTGTTATTATAAAAATAAAAATCTTTATAAAATAAGAAATATGAACAATATGTAGTGGTGACCCCAGTCCTGAGACTTTACCTTTAGCTTACCATCCGGCGAGGTGTAGTCATTTTGACGTGTCCTATATAAAAAATAAATATATCATCATCTCGGTCTGTACTTATATGTCTGTCTGTGTCTATCTGAGTGTGAATATAAATCTCGAAGTTAACTCTCCATTAGTTCAACTATTTTCAACCGAGTCACTAAGGAGTGGAATTCCTTGCCTGAGTCTGTGTTTCCGGAAAGCTATAACCTGGGAGTTTTCAAGTCACGAGTGAATAGGTTCCTTCTAGGCAAGCGTGATTCATCGTAGACCACATCGTCACTTACCATCAGGTGAGATTGAGGTCAAACGTAAGCCTATCATGAATAAAAAAAAAAAAACCAGTGTAGAGAAACCCACACTGCTTTAGTCTTATCAATCTCGTAAGAGTTCCAAATTACGGTCACAAGTACTCAAACTCGTTCACTATCACGATCGGGTCTGCGCGTGGGCAAGCTTCAGCTTATAGCATGTTGTACTATTTCATTGCAACATGATATTTTCATATATTAATGACTAGCAGTTGTTCTGTGAGTCACTCGGCTATCGACTGTGGGATACTTTGTGTCTTGAAGGTCAATAAGGCCAATTCTTAATTGTTTTTTTTTTAATAAAATTGTTTATTTCTCCACAAATCAATATGATATAAACATTTGCGTTCGTACTACGTGGGTTTCCGAAAAGCCTGGGAGTTTTCAAGTCACGAGTGAATAGGTTCCTTCTAGGCAAGCGTGATTCATCGTAGACCACATCGTCACTTAACATCAGGTGAGATTGAGGTCAAACGTAAGCCTATCATGAATAAAAAAAAAATTGCATAGAAAAAGAAAACTTAGGACTCATTTCCTCACAAATACTTGGATTGTGAATCGCTGGGGTCTGTGTTAGGTAATAAATATCTTAATTACAGGTCACTAGGTCCTCATGGTTTATAGTTAGTTTTAATTCCATCGAAGTCTAAAAAGAATTTTAGACCTTTTTTATTGGTAATACACTCGCGTTTGACCAAAATCTCACCTGTTGGTAAGTGATTATATGGTCGATGGAGAAGTACGCTTGTCTAATAGTAACCGGTTCACTCTAGACTTGAAGATTCCCAGATTATAGTCAGAAACACAGACTCAAGGAAGGATCCTCTTTTCCTTGCCACACTATTTTTCTTCTTTCGTGTTGGTGATGTATCAAATCTTGTTTGCTCTCTGTGTTGCTACATTAATTACACTCTCAGAGGCACTCATGAGTTCCTCTGGTGTACATGTGTATTTTTTTTATATAGGACACGTCAAAATGACTTTACCTCGCCTGTTGGTAAGCTAAAGTTTCAGGACTGGGGTCACCAACCCACTGAGTATGGGCAAACAGCACGTTAATCTATTATATAAAAACGAATCCCTATTTCCCTTGGTCACGGCATCACGCGTGAACGGCTGGACCGATTTCGTTAATTCTTTTTTTGTTGTGGTTGTTACTGTCAGGAGAAGGTTCTTATGAAAGAAAAAGTCAAGAAAGTTGCGCGGGACATTCGAAAATTTAAGAAAACTTAACGACCATATATTAACTTTTCTAATTCAACCTTCTTAGTGCTTTTGACAATATACACTTTTCTAATTATAAGCTCATGGTGTGCATAACTGTCATGTAAGACGTTTCAATATTTAACTGTCAAAAGTTCAGTCAGGTCAGGTTAAGAGGAGGTTAAGACCAATTTAAACTCGCAGTGACGTCATGCACAAACAGGTGTTTACAAAAAAAAAACGAAATCATACTAAGTGACACAACCTCTATTTTTACAAAAAAATTTACATCGTCGACCACATCGTCACTTACCATCAGGTGAGATAGTTTTCAAACGCGAGCCTATCGACTATAAAAAAAATACATGGCTTACCCAAGGTAGTCACTTACCATCAGATAGCCAGTGTAGCTTGCTATCACAGCAGTGCAAAAACACCAGGCTACTAAAATTATGCAAACTTCATACCTAAATCTTTGCATTGTACCAAAAAGAGCTTATTTCGCAAACTGTCCTCTAGATCCCATCGATACTTCCGCGTCCTATATGAGAACTAGGGCGATTGCGAATGCGCGCGCGCAGATTTAACCCCCCCCCCCCACGCCTCCTGCCTCCCCTCTGTACTTAGAGCACCTCGCGACCTGACCTACGTCTACGCAAAATAGATTTATTTGTAACGATTGTGCGAAAGATTATTTGTTTGTTAGTCAATCACGCGAAAACTGCTGAATGGTTTTGGCTGAAATGGTTATGTTTTGTACAAATTAACCAAACCTTTAGTAATTATAGTCTAATTAGCTTCTGTTATGGGTTCTAGAATCTACATAGCTAAACACATTTTTTTTGTAAACGCATTTAATTATATTATCACTGTGACTATATGATATCGCTAACCATCACTCAAAAATTTGTATTTCTCCTGTAAAATTTAGTTTTGTTTTTTTTTTTACATCTATAGATACATCGCCCTTTCAGAATAGGTCCAATACAGGTCCAATACGGCAATTTACTTTTCTTTAATCTAAGCGGGGCGTGAACAAGCATTTGATGAGGCCATCAAGCTGAGGGCCGCCACTGCAGCACTATCGGTGTATATAGTGGTGATCCCCCGGTCCTGAGACTTTGCCTTTAGCTTACCATCAGGCGAGGAAGAGTAATATTGACGTGTCTAACATAAAAAAAACTACTATGAACCGAACTCCCAGTTTCGCCTTCATTTCTTCAACAGTTGGGCGAGCACGAATTTTCTTTCGAATCGAGTTCGTAACGTGTGCAATAGAAATTATTTGAGATTTGTTCCTTTTACGCACGATAGGGGCGCTGTACAAATTTCATACAATTTTTGTCGCACACGTTACGAACTCGATGCGAAAGAAAATTCGTGCTCGCCCCACAGTCCTATAGAGAGACTAGTCCTATAGTCTTTTGTTTTATTCGCGGAAAGATAAGTTAGTAAATGGTTTGTTTGACCTTTAGTTACATATCGACGTATTAATGAATAAACCTTCAGTTTATATTAAACGAACAATCATATTTGACATTAGTTCTCGTGGGATTTGGGTCAACTCTCGTAGGAGTTGATAATAAAATTGTAGTTTTTTTTAATATAAACTGTTATTTACGTTTAGGAGGTTAGAATCAGGAATGGCAGTGATATCGGTACTAGCTTTGATAGTAACTGTATTGATGTCACTCCATGGTGTCCTGCTATTTTACTTAAGTCAATTTCAAGTAACAAGTTTCCTCAATTATTCCGAAAAAAGCAGTGCTCTTCCAAATCTTGAATATTTTTTCATATAGTTACGCTGGTAGTCTTCTATCGCCTGTATCATGATGAGTGTTCCAATGAGATTCTATAACTGATTCCACTCTCTCCCTTCCTGTCTCGAACAACACGTGCAAGGGTGTAGTCTGTAGTCCATACCATCGCAGACCAAACGGTTTGGTGTTTCCTTTCTTTGTCGTACGATAAAGAGGTGGAATGCTTTACCCTCGCACGTGTTCCCTTTCTTTTACAATCCTGGGTTCTTTAAACGGGCCATGAAAAAGCATCTGTCGAGGCCGTCTAAGTAGAGATACCCTGAAAATGGTGACTCCACCTCAGCTTACCATCAGGTAGGGTGCAGTCAACCGGGCGGAATAAATACATATAAAAAAGTGTATCCCCGAAGGGAAACGCAGAGATGTCCACATTTATAATTTTCATCTGACAGTTGTATATGTACGCTTTCTAAATTTAATCCTATCACTGAAACACCAAAATTTAATAATACTTTGCACAACCCAAGAATCGAACTCTATACTTCATAAACACACAAATAATCGTAAAGTTTAGCACAGAACCAAGAATATTAAAAGTAACAAGGAAATTTCTAATGTTCTTGCACAGAACCAACGAGACAGAGCATACGGAACATAACCACAGACAATAAAGATATCAATCGAATAATTGCAACCATCGAACGAGTATCGCATTACCAATAACTCGATTATTACGTTAAGATAAAATTATCCGTAATTTTATAATTATCGGGCAAATTACTGTACTTGCGCAATAAAACTTTTACATTATACGTTTTGCAAACTTATGGACTAATTCTTGCTTTTTTGTTCAATGTCGTAATGTTTAAAAGCCCTTTTTTGGTTCACACACACCGCTCATGGATTTTATTGGCAATTAAAAAATGATTGTTCTGATGTAATTGGTGTATTGAGCGAAGAATCTCATAGAATGGAATCTATGAGAGAATTGGAACAAAGAATCTCTGGATCCACTGAACCGATTTTGAAAGTTCTTTTGCCAATAGAAAGCCACATTATTTGTAAGAGGAGTTATATATCATCAACTAGCCAAGAGAGCGGAGTAGTAACCATAAATGTCAACAAATCCTGCAGATTCCCATTATCTTAATATATATAAATCTCGTGTCACAATGTTTGTCCTCAATGGACTCCTAAACCACTTAACCGATTATAATAAAATTCGCACACCATGTGCAGTTCGATCCAACTTGAGAGATAGGATAGTTTTTAAAACGGATTTCGACATCCACGCGGGCGGAGCCGCGGGCATCAGCTAGTTACATTATAAAAAAAAAACGAATAAATTACGGGCATATATAGGGGTGCATCGAGGAGGTTAAGTTATCCGTCTCCTTTTAATATAAATTACCCAATAATACTTTAAAAGGGAGATTTAATTGATAAAAATACAATGAAAATTAAATAATATTTACATTAAAATAAAAACTAAACAAATAAATCGAATCTTATTATTTTGCACCGTCTTGTGACTGATTTTTTAAAATATTGTATTCATATTTTCAAGATCCAATATTACTTCGCTGGATTGGAAAAAAAATATTTTTCTCGGATTCAAAGATTCTAGAAAGTCTATTTCCAGTTTGAAGTATATCGTTGTGAGCTCTACAGAATATATTAAGATAACCATTTAAAAGACGGTAATATCACCCAACCAAAACCACCTGAAGCCAATATGTGAACGCAGGTCGCCTTTACAAGCCTTATTAACTGGAATATTTTGAAACTGATCAGTTAATGTCTCGAAGCTGCAATATATTGGTTCAAATATTAAACATTCACTTTATGTAAATATGTCATCCATCATTTTACTTACAACATAATTGATCAGAAATGATTTAAATTGTTACAATCATTAAGTGCTTATGAAGATGAGAAATCACTGTGTTTTGTGCTGGGGAAATTGCAAGTTTATTTTATGCTTTTTAGCTATAAGCGATGGTAGCTGAATAGATAAGGACGCGGCCTCCACTTAGAGGTATCGAGTTCGAATCCGGCCGGACAGTACCAATATGAATTTCACTTTGTGGAATTTTTATGTACTAATCACATGATTTACCATCTGCTGACTGTAAAGGAAAAACGTCGTGAGGAAATCCACATGTCCTAGAAGAAATTCTAAGGACATGTCCGATCCACCAACCCGCATTAGGCCAGCGTGTGTGTGGCTCTCAGCTCTCTCGTTAGAGGAGAGGAGACCCGTGCCCAGCAGTGGGACATAAATGGGTTTCTATTATTATGAAGCTATACTATATATTCACACCTCAATATCTTCCTAAAGGGATAACCAGGTCCATAAAGAAGTCCAAGGTTTTATTTCTACTCTTATCATTGACATTTATAAAATGTAGATAGTACAGGAAGAACAAAATTGATGTAAAAACATGATTACTATGTTGTTCCATAATCGGTACGACCATAAGTCGTCGACAGTTTTTAAACACTGTGCAGCGACTTAAGGTCACCGGCCTACACGTGTCATTGACCTGTGGTTAACTCTTCGTAAGAGAATTTAAAAAAAAGTAATAGGTACTGTACGCTTTGTTCACCATCTATGTTCTGTAAGAGTGTTTTCAGTATTGTTCTAGTTTTTATGTTAATTTTTCTAATGAGCTGTGATCGTGAGAATCGAATTTTATAATATAAACGAGTTTGTATGACCGTTCATCTATCTATCGAAGAACTTCGTAGCCTTAGTTAACTTAACCTATAAGGCAGTACATCTTTTGATTCCTGATTTCTTTATATAGAAAATCTAGACCAACGCAATAACATATTCATGAATACAAACATTTGTACTAAGCTGAGCACTAAGAAGGGCATTAGAAGGTTTTTACAAGGTGTTGCACTCGGTGCCACGGTAACAGCTTACCATCAGGTAGGCTGTGCATTTGTTTGCCACTTAAGTGGTATAAAAAGCAGCCATCGAACTCACGACTATTGACGTAGCATCAAAGGTAAGGTAGGTTTATAATATTTTATGTCCCACTGCTGGGCACGGGTCTCTTCTCCTCTTACGAGAGAGCTGAGAGAGTTTAGACCTTAATCCACACAAGCTGGCCTAATGCGGGTTGGTGGATCGGACATGTCCTTAGAATTTCTTCTAGGACATGTGGGTTTCCTCACGATGTATTTCCTTCACCGTCAGCAGATGGTAAATCATGTGATTAGCACATATAAATTCCAGAAATTCACATTGGTACTGTCCGGCCGGATTCGAACTCGATACCTCTGAGTAGAGGCCACGTCCTTATCCATTCAGCTACCATCGCCATCGTCGTTTAAAATACAACTAAAGTATTACTTGCTTAGTTCAAAGTTGATACAAGTCTCTTTCAGTTTTCGTAAGCCGTTGTCGAGTTAGCAAGGCTTGTTCCCACGGCCCGGCATGCATATGTTACGTTACTCTATATACAATATACATGTATATTTGGCAACCATCTTGGGACATCACACGTTGAACTTCAGTCTAGATTTTTCTTTTATTTTGGCGTGTTAGCTGCTATTGTTGTGCTCCATTGGGGTAGACAGAGACATCTTTAAACTTGCTACGATTTTGAAATACGCCTCTCGCTTCTTCACCTCCGCTGCTTAGTCCAATAAGAAACATGCTTAATTTGTATGTTGTGGTCCAGACGGTAATTATGTTTTTGAAGTGTATTGACCCTTTGATACATAGGATAATTCTACACAATACATAATTAGTCATTTAGTCAGTTTATTGGACGGCTAAGTCATGAATTATAGGTACAGAAAAGGCATAGTGCATAGGCTAAGGTATCACCCTCATATGGTGCAAACAATTTCATCAAAACCCAAGCGGTTCAGTGCCGCTTTTCTTTGCCACTTGGAATTCTTTACCAGTGCATGTATTTCCTTCCTCCTATGGTCCCGGGTCCTTTAAGCGGGGCGTGAAAAAGCGCTTGATGAGGTCGTCAAGCTGATGGCCACCACTGCAGCATTTATTGGTGTCTGTAATGAGGACCCTCATTCCTGCGCCCTGTTTCTTTAACCCTACGAACTGGTGTGGACTTTATTTAGATTAATTTTAAATCTTTTGCTTTTTTTGTAAAATTCACGCCTATGCCGTTCCTTAAAGGTTGTGGGAGCGAACGAAGCTAGGTTTTGCATAACATGTGCCTCGACACAGATATATTAGTTAACAAAGATAAGGCAGTTTTCCCACGGTGTTTATCGAACTGCAATATAAACCAGAATCGAACCCGTGAACTTTGATTCAGCAGTCGGATGCGCTACCACTACGCCATTCAATTCTCTCAATGGTTTATAGTTAGCTCGTGATGCTCTTTAGCCGTATAATTGCGGCACGTAGCAGAAAGGTCACGAGCAGAGGTTGTTTAAGGCTCTTCCGTCTGACCCGCGCCGCGTGACGCGTGACGACAGCCACGAATGGCTTCCACGTTTTGCTAATTACCGTCTTCAAATTGAAATAAACAAGATATTGTTTGTACAGTCACCAACAAAAGTAGCTTATTTTGTTTCCTTTCATGGTTAATCCATTATGAGGGGGAGTTTATTATATTACGGTTCGTCCTGCAATTTGATACAGAATATTCTGGGGGATGGGTGAGAACAACATTGAGTGTGTTATGTTAACAAAAGTAGCTTAACGTGTTGCAAATTACTGATCTTCTGTCTATCTGTTTATACAAATAAATAAAATTGAAGTGTCAGTTTGTAGTACACTCGAGAGCAATGAATCCGGGTCACTTAAAGAATGTTAAAAATCTCGGAAACTAAAAATGATAGGTTAATGCAATAAATTGTATTTAATAGACAATGTAATACTCCTTAAATGAAAGTAAAAAAAATATGAGTCACCATACATTTTATTAACACAAAATTACATAAAGAAAAAAACTGCTGATCTCTCCTTAAAACAAAAATAGGAAACATGAAATTTTTGAACTTTATTACGATTTTCTTGAATTTTAATACTTCGTATTGCCTCCTCGTGCTTCCATTACTGCGTTTACGCGGTTTGGCATGCTGTACACCAAGTTCCTTATACGATTTTGGGGAATATTCTCCCATTCCTCTGTGAGAGCAATTTTGAGCTCACGAAGCGTGATTGGGGGAGGGTTTCGTTGTTTTACGCATCTGCCTAGCTCGTCCCAAGCATGCTCGATCGGGTTGATATCCGGGCTGCGCGCTGGCCACTCCATACGAGTAATGTTCATCTCTTGAAGGTAGTCATTCACAATCCTACCTGTATGAGGTCGGGCATTGTCATGCATAAATATAGCATCCTCACCTAAATTGACCATAAATGGACCAACGTGATCATTGAGGATTTCTTCCACATATCTTACGCTAGTTAAAGAGCCGTTTTCTATGATCACCAGCTCTGTGCGACTTTCAGAAGAAATTCCGGCCCACACAAGTACAGACCCACCACCGTAGGCTACTTTTTCTTCGATGTATGCTTGCTTGAATCTTTCCCCTGGTCTTCGATACACTCTGTGTCTTCCATCGTGCTTGTAGAGCATAAATTTTGATTCGTCGGAGAACATAACTTTTGACCAATCTTCAATACTCCAATTTACGTGGCTCTGGGCATATATTAGTCTCGAAATACGATGCCCACGCTCCAGTTTAGGGCCGTTTGCAGGTCTAAGGGGTTTTAAGTTAGATTCAGCAAGCCGACGTCTTACTGTCCATGCACTTGGGTTACTTCCTCCGAGGCGTCGAAACTGATTGGTGAGTTCAGTTCCTGTGAGAAAGCGATTTCGAAGCATGGTGTTCACCAAGTATCGGTCTTCTCGTGCTGTGGTACACCTGGTTCTGCCCGTTCCTGGTCTGCGTAGGTTAGAACCAGTTTCTTCGTAACGTCGGAGAATTCTTTGTACTGTTGACAGCGACACACCGACAGTCCTGGCTGTATCGCGCTGACTCCGGCCGGTTTCCAGCATTGTAAGTATTCTGGTGCATTCTTCAGGCGTAAGCGACATAATTTCAGCTTGAATAATGAATATAGAGCACTATCAACATGGTTTATGTACCCACATAAATGACAGATTACAAACAAAAGCAAAACCAAATGCTGTAATTTCGTAGTTCCATCTTCGAAAGTGGCCCTTTTTCAAATTTGATTTTTTTATGATATAACTTTACAATAACTAAGAAGTTTTAATACCTTCATTTAAGGAGTATTACATTGTCTATTAAATACAATTTATTGCATTAACCTAGCATTTTTAGTTTCCGAGATTTTTAGGATTCTTTAAGTGACCCGGATTCATTGCTCTCGAGTGTATTAAAATAAAAAAACAGTGTTAAATACATGTATAGTTAAGTGTATGTATATAGGATAGATACCTATATTAGATATTTTATAACCAAAAAACAATTTTCAACATTTTTATCTATCTTTTTCTGGATCGGTTGGGCCAATTTCGACGGCATTTTAACTGGTAGATAGGTAATTTTATAAGGCGTAACATAGGCTACTTTAATTTGGAAAAAAATTAGGGCTTTACATAAAAAATAAACCCCCTGAAATCCTGTGCCAGAGTGTCGTCCGTTTAAGGTCAGACAGCAGTCAATCCCATAAAAGTCAAATCAGAAGATGGATAGTGCTCCCTATATGTCTTCAATATCCACACAGTAGACCACAACAATTAAAGTTCAATTGACATCACTCGTTAAACTTGCAATATTAGCCTTGAAGTATCCAAAATTATTGTAAAGTTAGCCGCTATTGTGTTTCGTGCACAATTGCAAGCGTTATCTGCATAATATCAGCCTTGCTGAGCGCGATTTCTGCAGGCACATTGTTCTCCTCCTTCACTGTCTACCTCATAGTGGAATTATTGAAGTGCTGGAAGCAGCTGTAGGACGCCTTTGTGCCAAAAAGGTGGGCTGAGCAACAGGCCAGCTGTGCAACACTATCTTCTTAAATAACTTTTGCCTATATATATTATTTGTAAACATCCCATGGCATCGAAATTGAAATTGAGGGCACGTTAATATGGCTTCACTTTGCCTTATGGTTAGTCAAAGAGGAAATCTTAATAATAACGGTCGGTATCTATACTATTTTAAAAATCTAAAGGAGCTATGTCTGCACATTGAAGATATTTAAAAAAAAGGTGTTGCACACGTCCATAGGTCACGGTGTCCACTTCCCATCAGGTGGGCCGTGTGCTTGTCTGCCACCCAAATAGTATAATAAAAAATACTTGGGTTATGTTAAATGAATGGTTCTGAAAACAATTTTTTTGTTGGAATTCTTATCTGTTTGTTCGTGACGGACGCAAAAACTACAGTTTTTTTCTATATGGGTCTAGAATCTAGATCATACTTAAATCTGCCATATGTTTGACAACAATTGGTCGAGTAAAACCGGAGATAAAACCAAAAATGATAACCAACTGCCACGCGGGCGGAGTCGCGGGCATCAGCTTACAGTCTCAGTTACAAATATTAATAAAAGACTACGTTAAACTATTTACCATCTTAGTAGAATAAAAAAACAATAGGTGATGGTTATCGCTTACCATTGAGCAAGTCGCCGCAGTTAGATAAGTCAGTAATAACTATATAACCGATACTTGCGCCTGGGCATGCTGTAATCCGATTACTATAATTATGTTTTCCGCGAGATAGCGACTAACTGACCGTAGCGGAACTCTTGCGCACTATATTATACAGCACGCCAACACTAGGCACATGACAAGATGATTTCCTATTCTTCACGCTAGTTAAGTGTACGGGTACGGGTAGATACAGTTTTGAACCCAATGACAAGACAATAAATGATTCAAAAATAAAAAATTCAACTGCTGTTGAAAAACCTGAAACAAGTTAGATAGCAGGCGGTACCCATTAATTTAATAGGTTTATGATTTGCGAATGGGTACCGCCTGCTACCAAACTTGTTTCGGTCATTTCAACCGTAGGTACTTGGTTTTTTTAACCATTTGATTTTTGTGATTGAGTTCAAAACTGTATCTACCCGTACCCGTACACTTAATTAGCGTGAAGTATACGAAGCCATCTAACAAGTCTTAAATTCAATTTAGTAATTTTTGGGTTTATTCGTTACAAACATACAAATCTTTTTTCTTTATAATAATAGAACAGATAATAATCAAATCATACCACAGATGAATAATTGTTCTCAATAATTCTTTACCGAGTTGTAAATCGTATAAAAACATACATTACACAATCGAATAACTAAACATTGAGAAACGAACGCCGAGTACGATTATCTATCGTATTATTATCGAGTACAATCACGTAGAATCGATAATAATAATCGATTGTTTAAATAAATCAATCAAATGTTGATGAGATTAGAAAGTCACCGATATAACTAGTTTATTGTTTGTGAGTATAAGGATGTGAATACATTGTTACCAAGGCATGTGTTACAATGTTGATTATTAAATAGTACATTATTATATTTTGGTAGTACGTTTTTGATTTTGGTGTATTATTATTTTAAATTAGTTTTTGATAAACTGGCGAAATGTGGGTGCTAGCACCTCTGCCTACCCCTTCGGGGATATAGGCGTGAGTTTATGTATGTTATGTAGTACGTTTTTGGTTCCCTGCAATTTGTTGATTAATAACAATGTCATCACCTTTCGAGCCATTTTCCAACTCAGTTTTATTGAAAAAAGGGAAATGATGATGGAAAAATGATGAGATGAATGATGTTTTATACTATTTATAATAATAAAAAAAAATCTGAATTTCGTGTGAGTTTGTGATAGTTTATAAAATTGGGTGGTATTCGGAACCACCATATTCGAAAAATTCTTTCACTATTTGAAAAGCACATTTGCCCCGATGGAGATTTTTTTTTATGTCGGTCACGTCAACATGACTTCACCTCGCCTAATGGTAAGCTGAGGCAAAGACTCTGGAATGGGAGTCACCATTGCAAACACCGATAATGCCACAATGGTGGCTCTCAGCTTGACAGCCTCATCAAATGCTTTTTCGGGCATTTTCGTTTAAACTGCTATAGTTGTTCTATCTCAGGAAGGCGGGTTTGCAATAGTAGTATGAGTGTCTTGTCAATACGCATGCATTTGTGTGCGAAAGTTCATGTCACGCAATGTCACGTCAAAAGAAGTTCGTGTAGCGGTAGTGGTAGTAGAACAATAATTGCAAGTAATTAATTTTTGATAAAGTATACAGATCGTAAGTATTTTTATAGATTTTGTTACCCGACAATTAATGAACTAATAATTTATTAGTCCAATGCGATTTATTTTTTGGCATAACATGTTATGGGATTAGGTAGATAGGGAGGAAAGTAAAGGCCAATTTTAATAATTCTTACAAAAAAAACCAACTTCAACTGCATCAAATTGAAATGAAACCTCACGGGAAGCGCCAGCTATCAAATTAAAAAATAATCATCCAAATCGGATCACCCAGTCGAAGGTTTTGGGGTAACAAACATAAAAATAAATACAGTCGAATGCAGAACCGCCTCCTTTTTTGAAGCCGGGTAAAAATCTGTAAATTAATTATATGAATATATATTTTTATGTTTATGCAATTATTAGGAATCTGACGAATCTGTGTCGCTATCGCCATCATTATCATCTTATAAATTTATGATGAAACCGCACCAAAATCCGTTCTGTAGTTTTTACGTCTGTCGCTAGAGCGATAGACGTAAAATCGACTTAACGAATTTTGCATGCTGACGGTAGTTCTTTTTAGATTTTGGCGCGAACGCAGTATACACTAGTGATCCGGACCGCGGCACGGGCCCGACTGACCGCTCCAGCCTTTACGCACACGAAAGCAGTGTGTAAATATACATTTAACTACAACCAAAGCAAAACCGCCTTCCTAAAATAGAACATCTATACCTATCTGTGAAAAAACGTTACTGATGTTACGTACATGTTGTTTTAGATATTTTAGTTAACTCTTGTTATAATAGTCAAGTGATAAATTTAATAAATCATGATTCTATATTGTTTTACTATCATATTAGCCCCTTATTTCAAGTAATCTAAGTAAATAAATAGTAATCTAGATACTTTTTGGCCCTGACCGTTACCGAAAAAAAGGGGACAGTACTGTAAGACGTAAGATGGCGCATTTCTGGATTAAATTTTATAACTTTGTTTTAAATTTATGTTTACAATTTAAGTAAAGACTTATAATTTTGTGTAAACTATTGGGTACAAAAGGTGTTAGCAAGAAGGGTACAGCAACATTACACCACCCGCCGAGTGATGGATTAAACCTTAACATTATTTATTATCTGCAGTCTTTAGTTATAATTGGAAAGGACGAGGATTAAAAGCCTTGTGTGCAATAGTGGAGTATATATACATCCATTAAGCTAGTTAACTATTGAAATTTAACGATGATACGAGGGCCATCTTGAAATTGACATTATGATTTCGGCATTATGTAATCAAGATTGTATTATTATTTTGACATTAAATTTTATTGGTGTATTATTATTTTAAATTAGTTACGAGGTTTTTGCAGGTTCTTTTTACAGTAGCATCTGTTGATAGTTATGCTCATCTAAACATTAATTCTGTTCGCTAAAGTAACCTGTTTCCGAGATGAAAAGTGTATTATATGTGTTAATTCACAAAACCATCTATCTAAGTACTAATTCTCATCTAAATTTGTTAATCGGTTTACGTATGGTTTAACATCAAATATTCAAACATTAAGATTAAGATTTATAATTATTAGTATGACATTCGCATTTTTAGCATTATTACTTATATCGTATAAAGAATATCATGCAAACTGATAAATAGCTTAATGCCAGTTTAATAATAAGACAGATGCAATAACACCTGACCTTTACCACAGAGTACACAGACACTCGCCCAACTCGGCGTTAGTTGTATTTCGTGACGTCATTAGTCAATCATAGTATAATTGACAGCATGACAGCAGCGATTGTGTAACCGTTTGACAGTTGACAGATCTTGACGTTTGTAGTTTGCCGACAGACGTGTTTGACACTGAAGTGTGTCATATTTCATCCTAATCCTTTCAACTGTTTTTGTGTGTAAGAGTAACAAACATTCATACATCCACATATCCATACAAACGATTTCGTTTCGTGGTCTTTGATAAATATTCTGGGCTTAGCTTAGATTCTCCACTTAGATAGCTCCACGCATCATGCAAATAATTGTAAATTACTAACACTAGCATATAAGTTTTGTTTGTAACTAACTATACCTATGGACTAACGTCTGCAATACATTATTTGAATTTGAATTTGAATTAGATTATGGATTCCAGAATACGAACATACATAATTAATTTTTTTTTAACATAAATATATACTTTAAGTAGACACCTAGACCAATGCAATACATATATTTGCACTAAGCGGGAATCGAACCTACGACGTAGCAGTCGATCGCTCTACTGTTACAATACCTCAAAATCTATCATAGACTCGCATGTGATTTTTTTTATATCGGACACGTCAATATGACTTCACCTCGCCTGATGTAAAACTAAAGAGTACTAAGTATATATTCTGTGACTAACTGTCTCAGGATATATTAATATATTCTATCATAGTCTATCTTAGACTTGTTTGCTACCATCACACGGTTGTCGATTACAACAAAACCAGTGTTCATTGTCCATCGGGTCGAGGTTAAGCGGTTACCGGCGATAGCTGATAACGTTAACAGCTATTGTCTGTATATCTGTGAATTGATCTGAAGCCCACGGCTCACCTACGTAACTGTGTATAAGATTGTAGCTTTAGAATTTCCTCTGTGGCGCAGTAGTTGGGAGAGTGGTTGGTTAGTATGTTGTTACAGGTTCGATTATCCGGCCGTGCCATATTTCTCAGTTTTATGTACTGGGAATTTTGAATTTGTTATTTGTGAGTAGGAAACTCGATTCCCTGGATGGGTTATGTTTTAATATGGCGTGTTATGTTATATTTTAGTTGTTATAGGTTTAAACCCGCAACCTTTTAATCGCAAGTCCAACACTGTACCTCTAGTCTATCTTTATACTACACCTAACATACTGTAAGAAGAACAAACATGCCTGTCTGTTACCAATCAGCGTATTGAGCGTGAAGTTTACATCAAACCGTAGCTCCTACGAGCATGCGCGCGTTGATGTCTTTTGTTCACGTTTTAGTGTCTACGAGAGTTCTGAATTTAAAATCAAATAACTGCTTCTAAACTTTGTTAGAATGAAAACTAGTCTTCGCATAATATATGACTTATGACCAATTATAGTATTCCAAAAGTTATAGGTATGGTTGTCATCGCGAATAAACAGACAAACAGACAAGAATGCCAAAAAAAAACATTTTTGTGTTCAGAATCATTAATTTAATGGTGGCACCCACTTCGTTATTCGCTATTCGTTATTTGCCTTTATTCACGTGTATACAACGAAGTGGGGAAGGGCTATTCATGTATATTCGCCTTATTCGCACGAATATTTGCCTTAGTCGCTCTTAAATGACGAACTGTGAAGGGTTTAGTCGTCTATAAGAATTTCGTCGAATTCATTATAAGTGAATAGTGAAGTGTGGTTCCACCATAACATAGTTCAAGATTTTTTAATATCTCCAATATACAGACACAGCTAATTTCTAATTTTATTACATTGAATCCATTCAAAATAGTACTATTTAAATGTTATATTCACGTAAACTATCAACATTATCACAAAGAAAGTTATTAATGTTTCCCTAATAGTACAGCTGTCGTTTGTCTGTCCGGTATCGGTTACCTAAGCGATTGAAAAATACTTCCTCGTCCTATAACTATCCTAAGAATAATACTTTCTCTCAATAAATGACGTAATTATTATCTACTAGATAATACTTGTGACTCCACCCTTTCTTAACCGAATTCAAAAAAAGAGGAGGTCCTCAAATTTTTTTATGTTTGTTACCTCAGGACTTTTGACTGGGTGAACCGATTTTAATTTTCCTTCTTTTTATTTGATAGCTGGCGCTTTCCGTGTGGTCCCATTTCGATTTAGTCCGACAGAGTTGTTTTTTTATGGAAGAATAAATTTCTCATGAGGAAATCCCCACGGATACCTACCACTCCCGCAGTCAGGACAGGGGGGGTTGTAGTCGCAGCACTAGTGTGACCGGTGGGTGTCACGCGGTGCTGCGACGACAATCCTCTTTTGATTAGGCAATCAAACTGAGTGCCATCATTGTTAACATGGTACGTGTATGTAATGGTGATCCTCTTTCCTGAGACTTTATCTTCAGCTTACCATCAGGCGAGGTGAAATCAAACATGATAGTCACTGCACAAATAACGTGAAGTAAATTAACAATGTTTGGGTTTGTTCACTTTCGATGCAGTCTTTTATAATATTACCACATTTTTAGGTATTTATCGCGTTCACGTAATTCAGGTTTTATATTAATAGTTTGAAGGCTGCCAGGTGTGGTAATACCTGGTACATAAAACCTTCGGGACCGGTTCGCACACGCAATCCTACCTGGATCATATTACGTACGTACGTACGTACGACTGTACCGCATCTCATACACCTCGGGTACAGTGCCGCCAGCTTGGAAGGAAGCGAATGTGCAGCCGATCCCCAAGAAAGGGGATCGGTCAGACCCGGGCAATTATCGACCCATAGCCGTCACCTCAGTGCTGTGCAAGGTGTTTGAACACATCATCAACGCACAGCTCATGCGTCACCTAGAGGATCACTCCCTAATTAATGACCGGCAATATGGCTTCAGGCCGAAACGGTCAACGGGTGATCTTCTGGCGTACGTCACCCATCTATGGGGTGAGGCTATGGACAAGCATGGCGAGTCATTGGCTATCAGTCTTGACATCGCCAAAGCTTTCGATAGAGTCTGGCACAAGTCGCTTCTTTCCAAGCTGCCTGCTTTTGGTCTACCTCCCCTATTATGCAGCTGGGTTAAGAACTTCCTGCAGGAGCGCCGCATCCGAGTGCTCTGTGATGGGCGGGCATCGGCTTTCTTGCAGATCAATGCAGGTGTACCGCAGGGGTCCGTTTTATCGCCTACTCTGTTTCTTCTGCATATCAATGACATGTTGTCAGCAGGCAGCATTCATTGTTATGCAGATGATAGCACCTTGCACGGACGATATCACGGTCAACCTGCGGACAAGCAGGCTGACGTAGGGGAAAAAAGACAGCTTCTTGTCACTGAGCTTGATCGGGTCTTGAATCTCATTTCGCAGTGGGGCTCTGAGAACCTGGTCGAGTTCAATGCCAAGAAGACGCAGGCTTGTGCGTTTACAGCAAAGGTATCTCCTTTCCTTCCACTTCCTACTCTTCAGGACACTCCACTGCCACTTCGGGATAACCTAGATATACTTGGCATGGATGTTCGCTGCAAACTGAATAATAAAAACTACATCGAGAGCATCATCAAAACGGCCTCGCGGAAACTCGGAGTCCTGAACAAGGTGAGACGGTTTTTCACGCCGGAGCAACGGTGTCTTCTGTACAAGGCACAAATCCGTTCCGGCGTGGAATACTGTTCTCATCTCTGGGATGGCTCTGCTCAGTACTTGTTAGATGCTCTCGACAGGTTGCAGCGACGCGCGGCCCGTATTATTGGGAGTCCCGAAGTTACCAACACTCTCGAGCCCCTGCAATTGCGCAGAGATATAGCATCTTTGGCAGCTTTTTACCGCATATACCATGGGGAGTGTTCCGACGAGCTCTACCAACTAGTCCCACCCTCTCCATTCCTATACAGAACAACACATGCAAGGCTGAGATACCACCCTCATATGGTGCAAACAATTCCATCAAGAACCAAGCGGTTCGGTGCCTCTTTCCTTTGCCGCACCATCAAAACCTGGAATTCTTTACCAGCTCACGTGTTTCCTTCCTCATACAGTCCCGGGTCCTTTAAGCGGGGCGTGAAAAAGCATTTGATGAGGCCGTCAAGCTGAGAGCCACCATTTTGGCACTATCGGTGTTTGCAATGGTGACTCCCATTCCAGAGACTTTGCCTCAGCTTACCATCAGGCGAGGTGAAGTCATGTTGACGTGACCGACATAAAAAAAAAAAAAAAAAAAAAAAAGTACAGCCGGTCACTTTCTTTATAGACAATTGGGTCACTTCAAGTAGCGATGGTAGCTGAATGGATAGGACGCGGCATCTTCTCAGATATCACAGCTTCAATTCCTGGATAGGGACTTTTTATGTTTAATCCAATAATTGACACCGTTTGAAGCTTGGGTTGAATTTAGAATGGTAGAGATTTTTTTTTATTTTAGTCACGTCAATATGACATCCCTGCCTGATGGTAAGGTGATGTCTTTGGAATAGGCCGGGTCACCATTACAAACATCGTTATTACTATATGGCGGCCCTCAGCTTGACGGTCTCATCAAATGCTTTTTCATGCCCCGCTTAAAGGACCCAGGACTATAGGAGGAAGGAAACACATGCGCTAGTAAAGAGTTCCAAGTCTTTTTGGTGCGGAAAGAAAAGAGGCACCGAACCGCTTGGTTCTTGAAGAAATTGATTACACCGTGTGAGGGTGATACCTCAGCCTTTTTTTTTTTTTTCCGTGCGGAAATCCTGGATACCCACCCCGCGGGCAGCGGGGCAGGTTATGTCGGACTCTTACCGACTAAAACCGCACGCCGTCTAGGGTCTTCTGACGCCAGGGTGTATGGTGGCCCAAAGAGCATTTCCCTCGCACCCTGGTTTGACCCGGGCCATCTCCGGATTCGAGATGGCCCCCTCGGGTTTGGGAACAGCCTGGCAATCAATTGGTTTTCCGACTTACAAGTGAAGTTAGCAGACTTCAAAACTAATAAACATTGTAACTAACTCTTGCAGTGTCTAATCAGTAGCCATATTCGTATAAAACGCAATATTTGCATAACAACCATTAATATGACATTTCCTACGTAACTCGTGAACAATAGAAATTGTGTACAAAGTGTACGAACATCCGAATAAGGAAAAGTTGCTAACAAGAATACGTTTACATTAACCATTGATGTGCTGAAGGAATTTCACACTTAATACTTTAGTTATAAAGCTCGTTTTACTTAGCACTATATATGTGCTTATAACATAATGTTTATAGGTGTGACCTAAAAACTTAACTACATCTTTCTCGAATCCTATTATAAAAATCGTTTGGATTTTAACTGTTGGTGGCTTCACAAGATGGCGTTGTTAGTTTTAGCTAAGTTACACTGTTAAGATTGAATCTTGAATTATATTAAATGGAAAATTCTGAACCCAATTTTTTTTAAAATTTTTATCCGTTTATCTGTTTTTTTGTCTTTTCTTTTTTATGACTTGTCTGGTACCTAAATAGGTAGAATATAAGCACACGGTCCATCTGATAGAAAATGGCCACAGTGGCCTATTGGACGTGTGCAACACCAGGGGCGTCACTTTCGTGCTGCTGAACCTATTGTCCGCGATGGTCCGCACAAATACTGAAAGGATTTTGATGCGGTTTTTCTATTTGACAAGTCTTGGTTAGTGGTTTTTACAGGGTCGGCAGCGCGAGTGTGACGCTCCTAGTGTTGCACACGTCCATGATAGGCCACGGTGACTGCTTCCCATCAGGTGGGCCGTGCGCTTGTCTGCCACCTAAGTGGTATAAAAAAAGACCTAAATCTGCCGTTTGATTGATTGCCATTGGTTAAGTAGGAACAGTTAAAAAATGGTCGGTTGTGATCTAAAAATCAATGGTCGGTTATGGTAGTGGTGAGGGTGGATTTGTTGCTATAAACTTTATTCATTTTAAACATTAGATCTTATTCATCAATTTAAACATTTAATCTTGAAGACGGCCTCTGTGGCGTAGCGGTAGTGCATGCGACTGCTACGCAGGGGGTGCGGGTTCGATTCCCGCTCAGTGCAAATATTTGTATGCATGAATATGTCTATTTGCATTGCTCTGGGTGTCTCTATCTATAATAAGTATGTATTTGCAAAAAAAGTATATAAGTATGTTTATCAGCATTCTAGAAACCATAACAAAAGCTAGTTAAACTAAGCTTACTTTGGGTCTAGGGAGCGAGGTTTTTTTTTTTTATACAGCACACGGCCCACCTGATGGGAAGCGGTCACCGTGGCCTATGAACGTGTGCAACACTAAGGGTGCCACACACGCGCTGCCTACCCTGAAGGGAAAGGGAGAGAGCTGGAAAGGGGTGGGGAGGCTAGGAAGGGGAGGGGGAGGAGGGGTACAGTGAGCTCTGGCTACCCTACTTACCGGCGGGAACACAACACGATGGTTATTATGGCCGCGGTCTTCTGTAGGGCGGAGGTACTTCCCCAGTCGGACAGCTCATTTCGGACGGGAGATACCGTCGTGTCCTACCTCCTTAGGTGATGTGTAGAATGTCGTTGAATATTTGAATGAATCTACAAAACTGTAACACAATACCTACACGTTTGGTTGTTGCATGTATTGTCCGCGGTGGTGAGGCAACCACGTCAGCTGGTGGTAACCACGGGTTGCGTCATGTTCCCGCGACCTTGCCGAGTTTGTTATTGTTTAACCAGATTGCGATCTGGGCTCAAAGATACCAATGATTTATTAGCTGCTGATAAGATTCACCGGTGAAAAGGCATTATGGTTTGCGCTTCTGGGAAGATTATTGGTGACCTCCACAGCAATCCAATCGCGGTTGGATTGCGTTCAGGGGTCAGCAAGTGCATAGCCGGGCAGGGGGGATTGTGGTCGCAGCGCTAGTGGGACCGGTGGGTGTCACGCGGTGCTGCGACGACAATCCTCCAATAGTTAACATGGTACGTGTATGTAATGGTGACCCTCTTTCCTGAGACTTTACCGTCAGCTTACCATCAGGCGGGATGAAGTCAAATTAATATACATGTAAAAAAAGTCAGTACAAATATTTGTGTGCATGAATTTGAATATTTGCATTGGCCTGGTTGTTTCTATGTATGTAAGTATTTATAAATAAGTGTCTAAGTATGTTTATCTACATTCTAGAATCAATAACATAAGCTAGTTTAACTATGCCTACTTTTCGTCTAGATAGCACTGTGTTAGCGATTTATTTTATTTCAGGTGACCAGTTATATGGCAATTAGTACCTACCTATCCGCTTCTGGTTTATTTAAATGATCGAGAACCTCTTCATTAAATAACATTACCTACTTATCAAATTGTGGGTGTTGTTGTACATTTTAACTACGAGACGCGAGACAGCAACAAGCAGTTTTAGTCGGTTCGCATCCACCGCTGCACAGTGGAGAGGTATCCATGAACATTTCCACACGAAAAAATAAGATACTTTTATCACTTAACTTGATTGTTTAACTAACCTTTCAATAGACAAAAACTCTAATAAATAACAGTAATTAGTTTTTGCATTGTACAGTGTATTACATAAAGTTTTTCATGTTATATCAATAAATAATACACACAATACGGTCTTACACATTGCAGTGCGAACTACACTACGACATAAGCATACAACAATGGCTCCAACAACCTCAACTATTCGCGGTTTCACACTAAATATACACATTAAAAACTCTTAATTAGTGTTTAGTGCCTCATTGTAGTGTTAAAAGAATGAATTTCTCAAACTAATGTCAACAATATCTTTTTTTATTTTCGTATTATGACGAGGATAGAGCTATCAACATGAATAGACAAGAATTTTCACGTTTAACTTGCAATGTTGCGTGTAATAAAAACTTTTATGAGGTTCGTTGTAAAAAGGTAGTAGTCCGGCTGGGGAAGTACCTCCGCCCTACAGAATACCGCGGCCATAATAACCATCGTGTTGTGTTCCCGCCGGTAAGTAGCCAGAGCTCACTGTACCCCTCCTCGTCCCCAGCGCTTCCTAGCCTCTCTACCCTTTCCTACCCTCGCCCCTTCCCTTCAGGGTCCGCAGAGCGTGGGTGACGCCCTTGGTGTTACACACGTCAATAGGCCACGGTGATCACTTCCCATTAGGTAGGCCGTGTGCTCGTCTGCCACCTACGTGGTATACAAAAGATACTTAGAAATTGTTCGCATAATTTTGTTAGATTTCCGTACCATTGGGACCCTATTACCAAGAGTCCACTATCCGTCCGTCTGTCCGTGTGTCTCGTGAACCGTGAGCTAGACAGATGAGGTATTTCTGTTTCCACCATGACAATAAAAACTAAAAACATAAATATTATTTAAGGTGGACTCCCAAGTCCCATACTCCGAGGGGGTCATCTCGAAGCCGGAGATGGCCCTGGGTCAGCCGGGTGCAGTGTTAGTCGGACTAGTCGGTTCAAGTCCGACATATTATATCCCGAAATAGTGTACAAAATCACAAAATAATATTTTTTCTATCTTTCTTCTTACATAACTGTCCCTGCTGGCCGTGGCGATAGTATCCGAGGGGATTGCCATAAGAAAAAAGGGGGGCTCCCATAAAACCAGCGTCATTTCTTGGCGTTTTTAGCTCTATAATAATCACAGAACATTTAACTGTATATTCGCTTTAAAAGTACATAATTAAATATTAAATACATAATTAAATTACAATAAAACGAATATTTAAGGGGGGCTCCCATACAAAAATCGTGAATTTGTGTATGGTAAGCGGTAGGACACACGAAACATCATTCTAAATTTTACGACACACATAACGAAATTAACTCTTATAAAGTCATCAAGCCGCTTCAAGACTTGTAATAGCATATATTACTTAAAACGGTGCGAAAATCCTTGGATTATACTCGTAATTAAAACTCACATTTATATCGAAAGCAGAAGCTCATAAAGTTAACACAGAAATGTAATTTAACCTTAGATTACTGGTTTTGAACTAGATCAGTTGCAACAGGCCGACGGTCGACAGTCTGACCTGATTAAATGTAGTTGATGATTCTAATTTACTTGTGATAAGGTTAAGGATTTCATTTCACACTAATATGTTAAGTTAAACATGATTTATTGGTTATAAAATTAATGAAATAATTATATTATATACATCTATACATATAATAAATCTGTAACTGATCGGTGTCTGTATATGAAAGATATATGGGGAAAAAATATTAGGGGACTTTTTGAATGTAATAGATGCCAAAACAATGATTTTTAGAATTTCCTATCCTATCGTGGGTAAAGCCCTTGATGTTGCACACGTCCATAGGTCACGGTGACCAATTCCCATCAGGTGGGCCGTGTGGCCGCTTGTCTGCCACCTAAGTGGTATATAAAAAAAATTCAAGTTCTTACATTCATTTAGGTACATATCTATACTACTTGTGATGAACAAGTTCACAGGCCTCTGGTGTTAAGCTTAGAATAGAATTTCCTATCCCATAACTTAGGCATTGGATGTGTCTTTTTTATTTTTCTGATATTTTGTTTCTTTATTGTACTTTTTTCTGTGTTTCGCTCTATTATCTGTTTTTTTTTACTCAACATCTCAAAAATATTATAAAAAAAATTTCAGGCTTAAATTATGCTAATATGTTCAAGATTTACGAAATGGCGAATACTTTGTCAACGTAGTTACCATTAAATTAATGAAACATGATTGATATTATATTTATTAACAATTTTATTTTGTATTTTTACAGGTAAGTACCGGAAAGCGAGATTATTTAACTGTCGGGTCAAATATTGACATTCTGAATTTATCTGAATGGTAAAGGTAAGTATATAAAAAAACTCTTTACATATTTGCAAGTTATGGTACTCGTTAAATATATATCTTGAGAGTAACAATACAATACAATATTCTTTATTATACAGAGTGCATCATAACAAAACATACCACAAACATGTTTTGTAACTGTTTTACCAAATAATGGTACGGAACCCTTCGTGTGTGAGACCTACTCACACTTGGTTGTATAAACACAAACTATGTAGCAATACAGAGCGATGAAAAACTTCGCAAGTAAACCGATAAGTCTATTTATATTATCGATTATTTATTTATTTATTTCTCTACATCACTATTTTTACAGGATTACCCTATTACAATAATTAAATCTATACTATTATAAAATTGGAAAGTAGCTATGTTAAAAAAACATGAGTTATGTTATATGAACGAATCTGAACATAAACATGTATATTTTTTTGGAATTCTTGTCTGACTGTTTGTACGCGATGGACGTAAAAACTACTAAACGGATTTTTATGCGGTTTTTCTGCTTAAAATGTCTTGGTTAGATTTAAAATCTTACCCATGTTTGATCACAATCGGTCGAGTACAACCGGAGATATAGACAAAAGAGGGGCCGCCACTGTAGCACTACCGGTGTATATGGTGGTGACCCCAGTCCTGAGACTCTGCCTTTAGCTTGCCATCAGGCGAGGTAAAGTCATTTTGACGTGTCCTATATAAAAAAAAAGAAGACCGACGTCCCCGGGCGGAGCCGCGGGCATAAACTAGTCTATAATAAAGCAGATACAAATAGTCCACCATTTGCTACTTACTATAATATCTCTATCAATAGATACAGCCGTTACATAACAAGTTACAACCCATACATGCAAACAGTTTTCCTTATAAGCCTAGTAATACAGTGTCCTTATAGCCAAGACAGGCAGAACAACACAACGCGATAGCGGACATGCTGTAACCTTGCCAATATCCTTTCTAATGCCATTCCTAAGTACAGTCGCCCTCTATTAGCTTAACACATTCCATAGTACCAACTCTCTTAAAGATAACACAAAAACTTTACATAAAATAAGTATAAAAAAGGAAGCTGAGTGGATAAGGATTCAGATCAGATCATTAAGTGCTTATGAAGATGAGAAATCACTGTGTTTTGTGCTGGGGAAATTGCAAGTTTATTATAAAGCTATAAGCGATGGTAGCTGAATGGATAAGGACGCGGCCTCATCTCAGAGGTATCGAGTTCGACTCCAGCTGGAGAGTACCAATGTGAATTTCATTTTGATTTACCGTCTGCTGACCTAGAAGAAATTCTAAGGACATGTCCGATCCACCAACCCGCATTAGGCCAGCGTGTGTGGATTAAGGTCTAAACCCTCTCAGCTCTCGTTAGAGGAGAGGAGACCCGTGCCCAGCAGTGGGACATTTACGGGTTGAATTATATCGAAAAAGGAAAATATATTTATGCTCTGAAGATTACAAAAAATGATTTATATATCAACTTATTTTTACTTTTATTTCAAAGTAATGATCGTTCTTACATTTGTCAGTGTTCAGCTACTCCTGACGGCGACTGTACTCGTATAGGCCGCACAACTCGTGGCTTAGCTCTCGTTGTAGGGCTCAAAACCCGTTATCTTAAACTATTGAATATTAGTTGCCGCATGTTTAATTGTAATTGGTTAAGCAGAACCGGAGATATGACCAAAGGTTACCTGGGAGTATTCATGCGTGATTCATCGTAGACCACAACGTCACTTACCATCAGGTGGGATATAAAAATGTGATAACAAAAAGTTAGTATTATTATTATTTTTGCTTTTTTACGACAGTTTAACTAGCTTGTGCTACAGGTTTTAGAATGTTGGTAATTTTTTTATAAACATTTTATTTGTACTTGACATTGGCGAAATTGCGGTGATTATGCTGCTGTAGCCATTAATAAAAAGAAGAATCCTGATAAACATATACTTATATAAATATAAACACCCATACCACTGCAAATAGACATATTCATGCATACAAATATTTGCACTGAGCGGGAATCTAACCCGCGCCCCCTGCGTGGCAGTCGCATGCACTACCGCTATACTTAATATTGAAATTAGTTGTATGCATCTGTATATTGGAGATATTTAAAATATTCTTCTTCTCTCGTGTCGATGTGGTCATCGTGGTGCAGTAATTAGTTTTACGGCAATGCCGGAGTTCTACTTACGGAGAGGACCTGAGCATAGGTGTCGCTCTTCGAGAAAGCTGCCTACATTACTACATCAGAGATAAATTATGTAATTTCATTTGATTATTAGGTATCGTTTTAATTTTGAAAATATTCATTAATATTGTTTATATATATTCCATCTTGATAAGGGTGAACAGTTTCCGTTCAGATTAGTTAGGTAACGTTTAGTAATTTTGTTATACAATGAACTATATTTTATATACATACACACATACATACATATAATCACGCCTTTTTCCCTGAGGTAGGCAGAAACTCTTTACCCATTTCACTAGCTCCCCCTAATGTCGTTAAACCTTTCATGCAAGCCCGCTAATTTCAAATGTTATAATATTAATTAATAAAATAATACCTATGTTTATTTATATTAGTTAATAAAATTATATTAATGTATTCATATTCTATAATTATTTTAAAAAAGTAACAAGAATACTCAAATAATCGACGGCTACGTGACAATTCTTTTTTTCAGTTAAGTTGTCTGTTTGTGTGTAATCTACACAATCATGAGGCTCTAGGTTTGATTCCGAGGTCGTGTAGTACTAATATTAGATTTTTTGTTAGAAAATTCTCAATAAAAAAACGTGTGGTTATGTATTGCTAGTTATGCAACAATCCATCCAATTATGGAAAAAGTCAACAAAAACGGTCTAGCTGCAATGCTTCGATATCACCTAATATCACTATTGGGTTGTGAAGGTCAGATGGCAGTCGCTTCACGGAAAATAACGAGGTCCAGCCCAATCCGCAGTTAAGACTGGTAAAGCAGACCCCAAACTCCGAGGTGAAAGCTTTGGTGCGACTGGGATTAACGCTAGGTTGAAAGAAGTTATGCAACAATAAATAATATTCACAGATAACAACACTGTTCTAAATTAGACATAAATAAAAATGTTATCAGGTGCTCATATCAACAGATAATATACTACTTAACATGGTGTTACGCAGCTCGCAAGAAGGTATCTTATTAAAGAATGGAAATGTATCTTGCATAACGTTGGCATAATTTATTTTAAACGTAGTCAATATTTGAATGAAATTTTAAGCAATTGCATGCTAACTATTCCCAATTCCCAAATTCCCAAAACCGGTGCCCAAAGCCTTATTTTTTTTTTTAATATAGGACACGTCAAAATGACTCCACCGCGCCTGATGGTAAGCGAAAGGCAAAGTCTCAGGACTGGGGCCACCACCACATACACCGGTAGTGCTACAGTGGCGGCCCTCAGCTTGACGGCCTCATCAAATGCTTTTTCACGCCCCGCTTAAAGGACCCGGGACTTAGAATATATCGGAAAATTTCGAGCATCCAGAATGGGTCCAGGTAGCTCAGTTGGTCAGAGCATTTCCCCTGTAAGGGACTGGTCACGGGTTCAAGTCCCGTCCTGGATGATCACTTTTTCTGATCAGAAAATCAGTAGTCAATATTTGTCCAGTAGTGAAGATCATAAGCATCCGAAGAATTATCATGTTGAAGTGGCAATGGGCTGGACACATCTTTCGAAGGAATAATGGCTGGTGGAGCAAAACTCCTAGAGTGGAGGCCAGGAATCGGCAAACGGAAAAGTCGGACCCCCCCCAGCACGATGGACGGACGACCTGAAACGGGTAGCTGGGATAGACTGGATGCGCAAGGCGGAGGATCGTGCGCTATAGCGTACATCGGAACTGCCATTTTTCAATACCTCATCAATTTGATCAGTGTATCATTCTCTTAGTACCCATAAAGAAGTTTCCAAACTTACTATATCCTTTTCAATTCTCTTTATACTCGATTAAACTGCAAGGCATAGTATAATAAAAAACATGCGTTTGTATGTACGTTACAGAAATACAATGTTTTATTTAGGTGAGCTTTACGCAAAGGCACCAGTGTCTAGGAGCCTAGTTTGCAAGTGCTCGCGTGCTGCGCGGTCACGGCACGCAGGCAGACACACATCCGTGTGCGCTCACGCTCGCGATGGCTGCGCTTGCGCAACCGCGTTACAGTTCATGCAAATTGTCACAAATATAGCATGACTTGTGTTTTTTTCTTCTTATGATTTGCATATATATTGTTAGTGTAATACTTATCCTATTGTTGTGTAAAAGCTTATGCATACAAATAGTTTCACACGGGTGTATGGGTCCATAAACATTTTTAGAATTTAAGCAAATCAAAAGGGCAGGTCAAAAGCACTCAAAACCGGCGGGCTTGCATGAAAGGTTTAATGACAGTAGAGGAAGCGCGTGAAGTATGTAAGGAGAGAGGCAGTTGGTGGTCTGTTGTCTCTGCCTACCCCGGAGGGCAAAAGGCGTGAGTATAATGTATGTATGTATGTATGTAAGCAAATCTCACCTGCTACCATCTTAGCGTATTCCCGGCCACAGTCAGAGAATTCATCCTTACACGTTACATCCGACAATGGTACGCACTGTGAGATATGAAAGGAATTTCATTCCGCGCACGCTTAGGCTGTGGAATGATCTCCCTGCTGTGGTTTTCTCTAGCGACTACAATATGGGGTTCTTTAAGAAGGGCATTAGAAGGTTTTGATACGGCCAGCAGTACGGTTCATATCATTTATTCTCCGAAGATGACCTAGACCGATATACTCAATAAAAAAAAAGCAAAAACTGCAAATCATTTCCACTTTCGCTTGCTCTCTTTAGAGCATTACATGCGCACGCGCATTAATTTCACGCTGTTCTATTTTTGAATACAATTTGTAATTGTTTCTTTTTTATATAATAGATACACAGATTAAATATATAATAATAATTGTACGGTAGAGAAAGTTTTATTCGGAGCCCGTGACCAAATAATAGCGCTGATGACCAATTACTGTGACTTGTGACAGGCATGGTATTAAAAAAAAACTGACTTCAACTCCTTTTTTTGCTACGTGTGGAAACCTCCAACCAGGTACCACCTCATAAAGGCTAGTGAAGTGGTGATGTTGGATTCGAACTGACTAAAACCACACAGTGTTCCTTCCACATGAGTATTTTTTTTTGGTTTTGTTTTTTCGTACGAAAATCCCCATGGAAACCATCCCCACTGAGCCAGCGGCGATGTTATTGTGATGAAAATGTCCTTGATGATAATGATTTTGATCTTTCATCAATCATATCAAATAATTAACAATTTTAAGAAAAAATAAAACCAACATCAACCCATTTTTGAAGTTGGTTAAGTATACTAAAACCTTCAGAATATAATAAACAATTCAATTAAAGCCACATTAAAATCTTTTCAACCAAACGCTATATTATCGCGGACAAACATACCTACAGCTCAAACTGTGAACCACCTTCTGCAGTCGGTTAAAAAGAAAACAAAAATTACACTGCAATGGAAATTAATCGACCACTTTCTAACCCACAATATTATGACAACTAACTACAGATTATACGCTCATCTCCATTTCTCATTCCACATCTTCAAACAAAATACCGTGAATCATTAGAATTAATCTTCCAAACGTACAATCAATCAAACAAAATGACTGCTACGATTTATTTAATGATGCAGTCGACATATGAAGCCACTTTCGCTAGAACTTGACCTCGCGGGACTCGAACCTGTTATACGACTGTCATAATTTATCTAGAAGGCATTAAACTTCGCCGCATATGTAAGAAGTGTAAGTATTTTAGGCTGTGCAAACCTGACTTATAGTCAGCTGTAGTCAGCTGTTATAAGTATGATTTTGACCGTTAGTTTTAACACAGTACATTTTGATATAAGTTAGAGTAAATGCTGCCTCAATCAAACTTAGAATCCATTCAAACTTAGAAAAGCAAAATCACATAAACTCATAACATAAACTCACGCCTATATCTCCGAAGGGGTAGGCAGAGGTGCTAGCACCCACATTTCGCCAGTTTATGTTTAGGTCCCAATGTAATAGGTGGCGAGCCTATTGCCATTAACCGGGCACTTGTAAACCTGCGATAAATACACACATAACTTCGAAAAGTATTGAAAAGTCTTTGGTGTGTGCCATGGTGAACCTGGGATCGAACCCGAGACCTCGTCTCAGCAGTCCATTACCCAGACCACAAGGCTACCGTGGAAAAGCAAAATCATTGTTTATATTAACCCATAACATACAGCATTATAGATTGGCAAATATTTAAACTAGTTTTTTAATTACTTTCAATGTTTTACACTGCGAGACAAAAAAAAAAGAACCAAAAAATCGCTCATGTGTAAGTGCTTCAGTAGCAACCACGTAATTAGGATTTTTGATTTAAATCACAGCAGGAAATCTATCTAATATAGTGCACCACATACCAGAAGCAGTTAAAAAATAAAACAGAAGCCTTCATTTTATTGTTAAAAAGCGTAGATCAATGATTGTGAATGTTATGAGCACAATACAATACTTACTTTTTGAAAATAAAATAAGTATTATTTTTATGTTATTTTCTAGTCCCAAGATCATTAGGAAATATTTTTTTACTTATTAGTTAAGCCGTTTATTACGCGTTCATTACGTTTTGAAATATTTTTTTAATTTTTGATTGAAATTTTAAAACTTTTAGAATTATCGTGATAGTGTGTTATTACGATAATATAAAAGTTAATAAGATGTGTGAAAATTTTCAAATTAATTTTTGAACTTCGAAAATTGAGTTCAAATATGATACGAGTACATACAAACAAAGCTAATAAAAGCGTTTTAAACTTTAAAAGTTACACTATAATTAATTTTATACCTACTAAATATCATGATTTGCATGACAAACCCCCGTAAACCCTATCAAGGATAGGCCACTTACTGCCACTTACATGCCCAAATACATTAATAATAAAAACATTAATTACAATATGGCGGCGAACTGTCAAGGCTGCCATTGTCATGTGAAAGTTTTGGCGGGAAGAGAACGGGTGCGATTATCAGAATCGATATTTATATTCAATTGATTTGGTTAAAGGTCGAGGTTGATATTGATGGCGATTAGTTTTATATCATAATGGAATTTAAATCAACTAGAACGGATTTATTTAGTACATTTACTAAACAAAAGTAATTGGAAGTGCATGAGTAACTATTGCATGCAAAGATATTTTATTTTTAGACTTGAAGGCTGACATTTCCTGGCAGTAGTTATCATTTTAACTAACTCAAAACTCAAGGAGACTTTTCACTCATTTTGACTCTAACTACTGCTTAGTCATCAGCATCTTACATTGGCTTCTAAGTAGTCAGCGTCAAAGGTCTATGATCATTTTCAAATTTTAAACAGTAATTTTGAGCAAAGTAACTTATGGTTCTTGATGAAAATTATGTTTAATTAGGTACTTAGTTCTATTGAACTACCTTCATACTTTGATTACAATAATGAACCATTTTCATTCCTATTTTAAAGTTTGAAATCTGTGCAATCATCAAATAAACTTTTACCGTTGACAAGCTGTTTAAAAAAATGTGATGGAGCGGTAAAAAAAAAATTGAATTTGGAACATGATGCGGAGACTAGATAAATAGTAGAGAGTAGTTTTTTTCCTGAATAGGCTCCATCCGCACACAGCATTGAATTGTATAAAAGTGTTGCCAGGTGTTAGTCTTTAATTTGAAACCTTCAAACTTTCCAAAAACGTGTTTCCTTCAATTCTTTTTGAACGTGTTTAGCCCGTAGTACCACCGGTAGTACTGAAATTAAAACTAAAAATGCAACGGACTGGTGTAGGTATTAAATAATTAAATAACGTGTCTTGACTTGAAAGTAACTTCAAATCAATCTGTTTCATAAAATCAGAAAATTTAGTTAGGAGACAAAAGAAGCTTACCAAAGATGATAACGATCTCTTGTGGAATGATATCCCTTACTTAATTTTTTCAAGAGTTCACAGTACGAAAATCTTCAAACTGGATTTCAAAATATCCTTAATATTTTGAAATCTATTTTGAAGATTTTAGCTTTAGTGACTCTCCAGATGTTGCATACCTACATCAAACTTACTATAAAATAGGCGCTCACCATTAGTGATGCCAACATTATGAAAGAAAGAGAGAAAGAAATGAGCATAAAGAAACGAAGATAAGAAAATTAAATAAGAGAGAGGAAGGGAAATAAAGAAAACGTGAGAAAGAAAGGGTTACAAAAAAGAAAGAAAAAAGAAAAAATACAATTACCTATTATGAGACTCTTACCTTGAGAATGATGCCAAAATAAGAAAGAAAGAGAGAAAAGAAACGAAGAGAAAGAAATAAAAGAATAGAGAGAGAAAGAAAGGAAAGAAAATAAAGAGATGAAAGAAAAGGATTACAAAAAAAGAAAAATATAATTATTATGAGACCTAAACGCGTCTGAAAAAAATATATTCAGCATAAAACTACCTCCCATTACACAGGCTGTAGCGCTGATATTCTAATTGCAACTACTTCTTCAAAAAAACTGATTATTCAATACAATGTCAGATAAAATCTAATATTTTTATTAACCGATTACTTAACAATAAAACTTCTTGGTACTCCATCTTTCGTAAGCATGTACTGAGAATCTAACTAAACTGGATACCTCACAAGGTGAACACAGAGATAACCTCGTCGGCCATCGAAAGTTCACAAAATGATTAATGTTGCCATGCTGCATACATAAAGACAATCGTTTTTTAACTGACCACCCTTGAAACTGCTATTTTGATGGATGTGTGTAATTTTGTCAAGTTCAGACGGTATTGCATCGCAATTAGATTTTTTGTTGTCGATGGTTTTGTTGTAATACGATAGCTGGTTTTATTTTTTAAAGAATTAAAGCTTTATTTGTGTTTGATCGCTGTAAAATGTGCAATCGTTGGTATGATTAAAATTCAATTAATTAACTGATTCTTTTTTAATGAGGCAAGTTACCACTCAGACTTTCAGGGCCAAGGTAACTTTGCTAGCCGAATATCTGCTGCATTCCATAGACTGATGGATGGAGGTCTGGCGAAGGCTTTGGCCATACAGGTCAGACACCAGTTGCACCAATCTCAGGAAAACCTTATGAAACAAATTTAATGTAAAGTAGCAGAAGTAAGTGGATCCTGGGCACAAAAAGAATGACCATAAAAATACATCCTACCTTACTTAATCTGTATGAGTTTACAAACAGTCTGTGGCAGTTTATTACCTCGTAAGTTTTCATACTATTCTCTGTCTACGGTTTTCATGTACCAAAAATTTTACCGCCAAAACGTCAACCTTCAAATGTTCGAATCGATAAAAACCGGATAAACGCATTATTCAAACATTTGAATTTGGCACACGCGTCGATTACATCGATAAAAAACAAACGAGTGGTTGCATTGATTCATGAGCGCGCGGAGTCAATAGTGCGTAACATTGCCACATCGTGTTGTAATACAGTTATTTAATGTTTTTGTTAACCGTACTTCTATCGTTCTCACGTGCGAAATGGTTTTACCGATAAATCTTTATTTTGTTCACTTTAATTGAACACATTTTTCAATTTTATTATTGTAGTAGGATGTTTGGCTTTATTATGGTTACCTAAAAAGATGATAGTTTGCAAGGGTGTTTCGGTGTTTCGTGCTTAGCCTGTTCGTCTCATTGTTGCAGCATTCATAACTAATTTAATAGTAGGTACTTAATACTATTTTAAGAAGATAAATATACTTATAGAAGTACTTAAGTAACACGTGAGCTTAGGATCTAAATTATGATAATTGCTTCTATCCGGAGAAATCTTAAGATACTTACTACATTAATATAATAATGACTTGCTGCTGCCGTAGCCTAAGAATGTTTAGATATTAATCGAGTGAAAAGTATCGATAAGCAACTAATATCTGTCAAAAATGACATTTCCATTTTGACGTCAGCTGTCAAAAATGTTCAATGACAATATTATTCTATCAAGTTCGAATTCGATCATTTGGGCGTGGTAAATTTTGCCAATAACACATTATATATCATCATGCTATACAAGGAAGCTATAATAAATCATATAAACTCGTGTATTTTCGATACAAATCTTTTAAAGCAAATAGTGTATTGTATGCAAATCTCAAAGATAATATTTATGTTATTTTTTAATGTAACACAACGTCATACATCTATTTTCGAACGTTCTACACACATTTCCGCGTATAATTTGCGTAGTAATTATATTTTTATACGCTGTCTGAATCGTAATTGTTGCAACTCAGCGAACTGTTTTGGTATATTAATGATTCAATTGTTAAACAATTTCACGATACAGTATACTAGTCTGAATATATGGAATAAAAAATCTTCAAGGCTTGAGTGAATAAGTTCGATCTAGGCAAACGTGTTTCATTGTAGACCACATCGTCACTTACCACCAGATGAGATAGTGGTGTCAAGGAAAGACAATAACGTTTTTTTCGTGCGGAAATCTCCACGGATACCAACCCGCAGCCAGTGGGGGCGTTTACGTCGGAATCGAACCATCTTAAACGGCACGCCGCGCGCCGTCTTGGTTCTTCTAGCCTGCACCGGTGTGTAAGGTGGCTTAAAATGCATTACCCTCGCACTCCGGCTGTGAAAGACTACAACCCAACCACTAACTTTTATTAGCTGTCAAACAAATGACATTACGAAAAGGCACTACATGACAGATGTCAAAATTCACTAACTAGCTTTGCATGCCGTTCCAAATTCGAAATTCAAAATTCCCGGCTCTACATCACACAATTTTTTTTTCTAAACACATACCTATTGTTCTAGTAGGTAATAGAAATCAAAGACTATAATTCAATTTAAAAATCAACAAAATTGTAGCACTTGCATTGGTTTTATAAATCATTCTCACTTTCGCTAGAATTCTGCGTCCGGCGTAAGTTTATGCGTCTATTACGCATGCGCACGCGGTCTCGCTATAGAAAGCTGCATTTCACTGTCAATGGTCAGTGCTAAACTAGTGCTAAGATTGACAGGGTTTTCCTGGTAACGCACAGATCGCTTTTATAGTAAGGTAGGTACATTGACTCGTGTGGTATAGACAAGTTTTTATGAATAAAAATTGAGTCACCTTTAAGGGGGTGATTGGGGGAGGGTGCAGGACGCGAAGATAACCTAAATGGTTTGGGTAATGGACTGCTGAGACGAGATCTCGGGTTCGATCCCAGGTTCACCATAGCACACACCAATGACTTTTCGATGCTTTTCGAAGTTATGTGTGTATTTATCGCAGGTTTATTAGTGCCTCGGTGAGCACGTTAAGCCGTCGGTCCCGGTTGCCATACAAACATCTATGGCAGTCGTTACGGGTAGTTGGAGCCCACAAAAGTCCAACCAGTCTAACTTGGAACTTCGATATCGCCATTGGTCAAATGACCATTGGTTGTGGAGGTCAGATGGCAGTCGCTCCACGGAAAATATCGAAGTTCAGCCGCATCACAGTTAGACTGGAAAGCCGACCTCAACGGAGTTGGGAAAAAGGTTTAGAGAATGATGATGATGACATAGTTTTTTTAAATAATAAAAATAATAAATATTATACGACATTCTACACAGCGCTATCTAGACTCAAAGTGAGCTTAGTTAAACTAACTTGTGTTATGGCTTCTAGAATACGGATAAACATACTTAGGTATATACTTTTTTTTGGTATATATAAACATGATATTATACATAAAAATAAATAGTTAGCTATAAAACAAAAAAATTAGGACCAATGAAAATTATAAGCAATTAGTTTTGCTTCAAAATGTCACTAGTCCTAATTTTTCTACTAGTAAAAAACGTACTAGAATACGTTTTGTACTAGTAAAACTCATTGCAACAAACACGTGATGTGCAACCTCTTCAAACCGGTTAAAACTGATTTAATAACAAAAAAAAACTTACTTCAACTTTTTTTACAACCGAAAGTAGGTGAGTCGTTACCAATTTGCGTCAAATAATAGTATACCATGTCATCAACCGAATAATGTGGTCGGTACTCATTTGAATTCACCACACACCACATAATCAGCTGGTTTGTGGTCAGATTTATTACGCGGTGGTCTGGTTTTGCATACGTAACGATGACGTGGTTGTAATTATGGCTTGTTACTATGATCTTGGGTACGTTTTGAATGTTAAGTAAGTATGTATATGTGTCCGCAAATTTTGTAGGTTTTAAAAGTACTAACCTCTTTAAAAAGTAAGCGCCAAAGGTTGGTTAACAAATTCTAATTTATTGATCACCTTAGCTCTAAGACCTTTAATATAACAATAAACAAGACATATAAAACACAAGCTTTGTCCTCTGGAGATTATAAAACTACATATAAATTAATGACTGACCTATATACAGGGTGCTTCAAAAAAATGTATACACACTTTGAACTTCCATAGAAAATTTATTTACCGTTCTACAAAGTTAAATTTCAGGAAAATAGAAAGCTGAAAGTCCAATGTAAATGAAACATAAATAACAAATGTTAATACTGTTCAAATTGGTGACCTGCAGCATCAATACAATTCTGAGTACGAGTCACCACAGATTCTGTACATCGTATCAAAACGTCCAATGAGATTTCTCTACACACTGCTTGAATCTCATTCCAAAGAATGTCTAGGTTACGTGGTTTACGTTTGTACACCTCATCTTTTACTGTGCCCCACAAGAAGAAATCCAGTGGTGTAAGGTCTGGAGAGCGTGCTGGAAACTCGATTGGCCCCCTGCGTCCTATCCACTGGCCCGACAAATTTTGATCCAGGTAAGCTCGTACTTTCAGCTTTCTATTTTCCTGAAATTTAACTTTGTAGAACGGTAAATAAATTTTCTATGGAAGTTCAAAGTGTGTATACATTTTTTTGAAGCACCCGGTATTCCAATGTTAAAAGGATTTTTTTTATACCACTTAGGTGGCAGACAAGCACACGGCCCACCTGATGGGGAGCGGTCACCGTGGCCTAGGGACGCGTGCAACACTTCTTCTTTCTTTTTTTCTTTTTTCATTTTCTTTTTTCATGCTTTCATTCAAATTCATTCATTAAAAAAAAATTTCCAAATATTTTAGTGTTAATCGAATTTTGTCGCTGACTGTACACTGTACATACATACATATCCGTTCATCTCATCCTCGCCATCTGTCCTTACATACTTCACGCGCTTCCTCTACTGTCATTAAACCTTTCATGCAAGCCCGCTGGTTGCAAGTGTTTTTGATCTGATTTCAAGATAAGCAAGTGAAGAAAAGACTTTTTAATTTTTAATAACTTTTTAATAACCTAACCTAACTTAACCTAACCTAACTTAACCTAACCTAACCTAACCTAACCTAACCTAACTTAACCTAACCTAACCTAACTTAACCTAACCTAACTTAACCTAACCTATAACCTAACCTAACCTAACCTAACCTAACCTAACCATAGCTTTAAGTTCCAATACTAACCATTTTTAAAATTAATTGTAATTTGTACACCGCGTGAGCGGTAGGACATGTCGTAGTACTTATATTTTATTTGAAAATCTAATTCTGTCCATGCCTACAGTACGCACTTAGTACGCCAAAAGGTGTAATTTACAACGATCGTGGACATTTACCGTCAATAAATCAGATAAATGGAGTACCTATAAATGAAACGAAATAGCTTTATCGTGCTGCGAATCAAACGCTACACCGAATAATGTCAAGTTGATATCGGAATCAAACTGACGAGATGACGGAACTGACCTCCTTTGAAGTATCAATCAGTTTTTGACGAAGTTATAGCTAGCTGTAGACTGAGAATGTATATTTATGACGGCCTCTATGGCGTAGCGGTAGTGTATTCGACTGCTACGACCGGAGCGCGGGTTCGTATCCCGCTCAGTGCAAATATTTGTATGCACTATGTCTATTTGCATTGGTTTAGGTGTTTCTATGTATAAGAATTATTTTTTTGTTTGCCTTTAGCAGAATCGAACCTTTGGTCCACCATCGTAACTGATCTTTCGTAACCAGTTACGAACATGGAATTATCTTCTTCCTTAGATAACCCGCTACGAAAACAGAATTCATTTGTCGTTTTAACACTACGGGTTTAATGTGATACACTCGATAAGCTGATTGTTTTAAGACTAAGTGAAAAGTCAGTCCTAGGTGTCATAGGTCATTGTGATGATTAATATATAATGAAGAAGTATTCTAGAATTTCTAGATCATTCTTCATTGATCGTTGTTCTAGAAAATTCCACTGGTCCTGTCCTGTCCATAGTGAGAAATTTAAAAAAGCTAAGTGCCACCATTGTAGCACTATTGGTATATGTAGTGGTGACCTCCGGTCCTGAGACTTTACCTTTAATAATAATAATAAATAAAATATTCAACAACATTTTACACATCGCTCCCTAGACCCAAAGTAAGCTTAGTTTAACAAGCTTGTGTTATGGGTTCTAGAATGCTGATAAACATAGGTACTTTTATGCTTTTTTTTGTAAATATATACTTATTATACATAGAGACACCCAGACTAATTAATGCAAATAGACATAATCATACATACAAATATTTGCAATGAGCGGGAATCGAACCCGCGCCTCCTGCGCAGCAGTTGCATGCACTACCGCTACGCCACAGAGGCCGTCACTTTAGCTTACTATAAGGCGAGGTGAAGTCAATAAAAAAAGTGTTCAATAAAAAAAATCTTACCAGAAATAAAAAAATCTATATAATAAATTTTACAATCAAAAATCCAAATAGTTAAGTAAGATCAATCTTCAATAGTTTCTAAAAAATCGATAAACAAGTAATCATACTATGTTATATCTAGAGAAAGTTGTTAACAGTTAAAATTAAACATAAAAACAATATTAAAACATCAAGAACACAACACAGAGCTTATATTTTAATGGCGGCTTGCAACATCAATCTAAGAGTGACGAAAGTATTCGAAATTGTTATTTGATTACTGCCATTTATTTGTCGTTTGTAGGCGCCCAGCTCGCAAATGCATTGCACCGGCTGCGACAGCTTTCAACATTACTGTGTATACACATGCATGCTTTGAACTCGTCCTAAAGTTCACTCAAGTTGGTATAGATGTTCTATTTCACGAAGGCGGTTTAGCTGTCATTGTAGTAAAACATTATATCCAAATTGCTTTTAAAAATTAATTACTTGCAATGCAATTATTGTTCTACTAACTGCTATATGAATTTCTTTTGACGTGACATGAACTTTCGCACACACATGTACGCGTATTTACCAGACACAAGTACTGCTATTTAATTGTTCAACCGTCTTCGTGAGATAGAACATCTATAACAGTTTCATGTGGACAATGATGTAGGCCCTGAAGGCAGCCACCGCCGTTTTGGGACGAATGGTGTCTAGAAATGGCAGCCCGTACCCTCTGGGTTTGGCCCTTTTTTTTATTGTGTGGCAATCCCCATGGATACCACCCCCGTCGGCCATCGGGAGTGGTTATGTTGGGATCGAACAAACTAAAACCGCACGCCGTCTCGGGTCTTAATTACCGGGGTGTAAGGTTACCCAATAGGCATATCCCTCGCACCCCAGCTGACCCGGGCCATCTACGGTTTTAAGATGGCCCGCTAAAAAGATGTAAGGAAATCTTGTCAAGTTCAACCCAGAGTAATTAATCATAGTTTTTAAATTTTGGATCCGGACTTAATGTTCTTTATTGTATCCGTTCACTATTTATCCGCAACGTGAGTTTTTCCTAATCTAATCCGGTTTCAGATTAAGAATTTGGGTCAGGTTTAGTAATAAACCAATCCTTAAACCATGACGCGTGAATTCTGTTCATATATTTCATCAAATGTACTTAGCATTTCACAAAACACCTGTTGAATTAAAAAAAAACTAGACCAGACAAATTAATCAACTCATAATGAAATATACACAGTGATACGATATAATTATACAACAAAGCGAAAAAGTTTGTTAGTTTGAACGCGCCTATCTCATAAACTACTTATACGATTTTAATAATGCCTTTCGTGTTTGATAGCCTAATTTTTGGTGAAGACTTTAAAGTAATAAACATCACGCTATGACGTCTAGGGGCTGAGCAATAAGACAAAAAGTTGGAAACGGTCGTTTGAATAGAACCAAATATGGCGAGTGAAACTGCGAGGTTAAGTTAGTACGATTATATAACGCATTTGTTGTTAATGTTAAGTATGCTGCATGCCTCATTTAATAATGTCGACATTGCACTAAATTGTAATGGCTTCGAGCAGTTCAGCCACCTACAGAGAAACTTGTTACATTTCCGAGCTTTCTCTACGAGTGATGAAGGTAGACATTCCTGCAATATGCAATAATTTATGCAACAAAAAGGTGTTATAATATAGTAGCAGTATATTGCTTGCATATATACATATGCTCACGCCTTTTTCTCTCTGGGGTTGGCAGAGACAACAGACCACCATCTGCCTCAGTCCTTACATAAGTACTTCAAGCGCTTCCTCTACGGCCATTAAACGTTTCATGCAAGCCCAGCGGTTTCGAGTGCTTTTGTCCTGCCCTTTTTGCAATGATTACCTATAATTACAGTATATTGATATTGAATAATTCTATTTTTTATACTACTGAAGTGGCAGACAAGCACACGACCCACCTGATGGGAAGAGGTCACCGTGACCTATGGAAGTATGCAACACCAGGAGTGTCACACTCGCGCTGCCAACCCTGGGGGGAAGGGGTTGGTGAGTTTGGGCGATAGGTTGGAGGAGGAAATTGGGCGGATGGAGATTTGGGAGAGCTTTTTTTTTTATGTATTCAGTCCGTCAATTGACTTAACCCTGCTGGATGGTAAGAAGCTAGGGTAAAGTCCAGAGGGTACGGGCCGCCATTCTAGACACCATTCGTCCCAAAACGGTGGTCGTGGTCCCTACCTTGACGGCCTAAACTCTCTGCTCTGGCTACCCTACGGAACAAATTGAAATGGGATCAATGGTGTATAATAAATAATATTTTATCTTTTTAAAACCATCATTTTACCTGTATCAGTACCATAATATCTGTATTCCTCTTCCTATCACTCAGAAGTGACATTTATATATAATTATACTCACGCTTCTTTTCTTTGGGGGTAGGCAGAGACACAGCCCATTATCTGCTTCTGTTCTTACATACTTCACGAGCAACTTCTACCATAATATAATAATTATAATGAAATGACTTAAATAATAATTTAATCTAAATAATTATTATCTTTGACAATTTATTTTTTGAAAAAGAAAGAAAAAGAAATTTGTACCTAGTGTGATGTGGTTCATATGATAATACTATTGTACGTCTTATCAGACATGCTACGGTGATACTTCTATGTAATTGACAACATCTTCTCTCTACCTGTGACAAACAATAATAAAATGAATTTGAATTTGAATTTGAATAATGTTGCAATAATAATAATATGTGTACCTACCTATTATTGCCAAGGGAGTGACTGAGTTACAGAGAGATATAAATAAGTATTTGATGTTTACAGATAACTTTAATCAAGTTGTATCAAGGCTTGGTCTAAGTACCGCTGGCTCAGAAAGACATAATTACCGGTTAAGTAATCCACGGTCACGACTTCGAGCCCCGCGGCGACAAGCCGTGATGAAATTTGATGATGAATGACCTGAGATATGCATCAGTGATAGGGCACTTTTTGTTACACTTGCGTTAGAGTTTATGATTTTAAGGTTATAAGTACAACTGGCGAATTTTTTTTTATACTACGTAGGTGGCAGACAAGAACACGGCCCACCTGATGGGAAGCGGTCACCGTGGCCTATGAACGTGTGCAACACTAAAGTGCCACACACGCGCTGCCTACTCTGAAGGGAAAGGAGGAGAGCTGGGAAGGGGTGGGGAGGCTAGGAAGGGGAGGAGCAGGAGGGGTACAGTGAGCTCCGGCTACCCTATTTACCGGCGGGAACACAACAAGATGGTTATTATGACCGCGATCTTATGTAGGGCGGAGGTACTTCCCCAGTCGGACAGCTCATTTCGGACGGGAGATACCTTCGTGTCCTACCTCCTTGAAACCCATCTGATGGTAAGTGACGATGTGGTCTACGGTAAATCACGCTTTCCTGTAATATATTAATGGGGTGGTGAACATTTAAACATTTAGTTAAGAGACTCTGATTCAACTTAGACTTAACTATTCTATTTAATAACAACATAATTGAATATTTACCCCTTTTTTATCCGAGGGTTCCAGCGACTGGGACCGCAATATCCGACTGCCAAGAAGGGTTATGTTTTTCGCGCGTATCTTGTATGTATGTATGTTTGTAAGATTCTTTATTATCTCATAATATATCTCTCAAACTACTGGACGGATTTCTTTAATTAACACATCGTTAGATTCGTCTCGGTAACCCAAGTGTTTTTAGATAGGTGACGCGAAAAAAAATCAACATGGCCGCTGTAATTAAACGCTTTTATTTAACTTGACCTGTTTGTTTGGGTCAAATATAGTAATTGAAAATTTACCCCCTTACTGTGGACGGATTGTTCTGCTATTTGGCACATATCTTTAGTTCTGGTGCAAGATAATCTATTCTGTATCCTTTGATTATATAAGTGTCTGTATCATTGTAAATCCAAGATGGCCGCTGCTGCAAAATGGCGGCTTACCTATTTTTCCATAACTACTGCAATATGGATATCAAATGCAAGGACTAGTAAACAAAATGACGTCTGACAGGCCTATTCTTACTTGAAACGATTCACAGATAATATAATAGTGTAGTATACGCATCACCAATTCACTTCTTGATCTAACAAGCCGTTGTTAATGTTAGCTTGTTGGGCAACGAGTTAAGGACGGAGGTCCTTTCTAACTAGATGCGACGAATCGATTCTATACCCTTAACGCAAGCTGCTCGCAAAACGGTTTTGAACTAGTTAACGATTCAATACAAATTTTTGTAGGTCTGTGCTTCATCTTCATATAGATACCTGAATGACTTTGGTCACAGATTAAATAATAATATATAAGTAGTAATAACAGTTACTTCTTTGGCGCAGGTTTTTATGTTTTTTTTACGACACTACTCATCGCTCACTAGACCCAAAGTAAGCATAGTTCAACTAGCTTGTGTTAAGGGTTCTAGAATGCGGATAAACATAGTTATATTTTTTTTTGTAAATACTTACATAAATTATACATAGAAACATCCAGAATAATGCAAATAGGCATATTCATGCATACAAATATTTGCACTGAGCGGGTATCCAACCCGCACCCTCTGTCGTAGCAGTCGAATGCACAGACGTCGATTGATGTCATAAACCTTGACAATGTATGATGCTGTCCTTATTTTTACACTAGTCGCTCCCATAAAAGTCAAGATAAGTCTATAAAAAAGGAGGAAAAGAAGACTGATGTGACCGACAAAGAAAAAACATTTAAACATTTATTAAAGAGATTCCGATTCAACTTAAGAAACAACTATTCTACCTCTTTTTAATAACACAATTGAATCTATTCAGAGTTTTTATAAGCTATTCATAGAGATCTAATTGATATGTCGACCGCGAACGCACTTTCGCTGGTTGAGTAACTTTGTAATGTAAGACTCATTTTAATGTATTCGCTTTTCTAAACATGGGTGCGTTTATTACCCCCTTAGGGGTAGGCGTAATGATACTAAAGTTACACAATTGTAACTGATAGTTGTTTATGAGTGTTATGATATTTTAAGGTGTGGTAGGGCTATGTCTTGCCAAGTATAATGATCGGTAAGGTACACATGTAGAAATATATTCAAAGAGACCTAGAGTATTTTTAAAGACAGTGGTAACCTTTTGTGTAAATTATGTTACGTAGGTTACAATTTGTCCGCCAGATTGACTGCGCCCCGCCTGATGGTAAGCTGAAAATACCCCACTTACCCCAAAACATCACAAAATATCCCAAAATCAAGTAGATACATAAGTTTTGCAATAAATGGTATACCATACAATAATTATTTTTTTATTTCCGCGGTAGCCTAGTGGTCTGGGTAATGGACTGCTGAGACGAGGTCTCGGGTTCAATCCCAGGTTCTTATCGCAGGTATTTATCGCAGGTTTATAAGTGCCCGGTTAATAGCGATAGGCTCGCCACCTATTACATTGGGACCTAAACATAAACTGGCGAAATGTGGGTGCTAGCACCTCTGCCCCCTTCGGGGATATAGGCGTGAGTTTATGTTATGTTATGTTATGTTACAATAATTATAATTAAACGTAGAAACAACTATTTCTTGCACCAATTAACCCATCAACGCTTTCAATCGACCTGACCTGAGCACCGAACCTTGGATCGAAACGATTAGCCGCGTGAATACATTCCCACGTTACTTAACGTAGGCTTGACTTGTTATCCTTGTTCTTTACACTTTAAGGTTTGTATATACTATGATGAAATTTATAATCATACGTGTCCTTCTAGGACAAATACGGTGAAATTCCTGCCTAACTAGTTTTGCACCTTGCGATGGTGAAAATTGCGAAATTAAGTATTTAGACAAATGGGAGTCTCCAATGCTGCGACATTGGATGAAACTCCACAAGTAAATTATTGTTTTACTAACACTAGATCCTAAGTTTATTGTTACTAACAAAATAAACTCTTACTAAAAACTCGTTATTAAAAATACTTTATTTCAGGCAAGCCCATTCCTCTCCATTCCATTCCAAAGCGCTTCCTCTACTATTAATAAAGTATCTATCAATACTAATATTATAAAACTAAACAATTTGTTTGATTGGTTAAAGCGCTATATTAGATTTTAATCATAAGATTACATTTAACATTTTTAAATAATTAATTAACTAATTAAATTTGTATATATTTAAAATAATAATGATAATTTGACATTTGTTGACATTACACGAGGGCCAGTAGTAATAACCCACTTACATTGACATTCGTGCATTATGTTAATATAATGATGAAACATAATTTTATGTCATTTAAAATTATTTATGTCATTGGATATTAATGTTAATGTCATACTTAAGTGCAAATTAAAAATTATGCACTATTATAAATATATATTTACATACCTCCCACATATTTTTCCCCTTACTGGTAAGGGTGGGAAACTACACTTAGTCATTGCCTTCAAAATTTTAGTAGGGGTAAGACTTTTGCTCCATTCCACTTAATCTTCGTTACAATACACTATTAAACTTGGTTTAGTTAAAACAATGTTTATACTACTGGTGTAATTTTGAAGTATTATACAAGTAATAAAAATGGAATGTCTGTAATAAATAAAATGTGTCTGTACAAAATAAATAAAATAACAAGTTTTAAATAAATGCATATGAGTGTATGTATATTATGATAAAAATAATAAGAAATCTTGTTTGTCTTTTTGTATATCTGAATGGGGTAGGTAATGAATGAATTGTCTGGCTAAAAATGGAATTCGCTTTTACAGCTAGTCCATCATAAAAGAAGACACAATTGTCCCACCGATTATAGGCATGCAATAGTTATAGCACATAGACAAAATAAATGTTTAAACTACAATTATATTACAAATTATGGACATGCACATGCATATAGCAATGATTTATGGAATTAATCACAGGAGGTAGGACACGATGGTATCTCCCGTCCGAAATGAGCTGTCCGACTGGGGTAGTACCTCCGCCCTACAGAACACCGCGGCCATAATAACCATCGTGTTGTGTTCCCGCCGGTAAGTAGGGTAGCCAGAACTCAATGTACCCCTCCTCCTCCCATCCCTTCCTAGCCTCCCCACCCCTTCACAGCCCTCCCCCCTTCCCTTCAGGGTAGGCAGCGCGTGTGTGACACCCTTAGTGTTGCACACGTTCATAGGCCACGGTGACCGCTTCCCATCAGGTGGGCCGTGTGCTTGTCTGCCACCTAAGTAGTATTAAAAAAAATAATTAATTAATCGGTATGGAATGTCAACATATACATACCTATATACTGTTATGACAAAACTTTGTGACATAAGAAAAATAGTTTCACGGCAATCTAAACTCCATTGGGCACAAAAAATGTAATGTGTAATATCAGTTTTGAGAATTGTCAACAGTTAACTTTCGCTGTAGTGTGCACATAGCTTTGACAAAATTAGGACACTCTTACTTTTTAAATTGACATTCAATTTGACAACAATGCACCAACCGCCCAAATTGAACAAAATATATTCATTCGATTATTATAAAAGGTTTTATTATACCACTTAGGTATATAAGCACACGCTCCACCTGATGGAAAGCGGTCACAGTGGCCTATGGACGTGTGCGACACTAAGGGTGTCACACACGCGCTGCCTACCCTGAAGGGAAGGGGGGAGGGTTAGGAAGGAATATTCATTTGATTATTATAAAAGGTTTTATTATACCACTTAGGTGGCAGATAAGCACACGCTCAACCTGATGGGAAGCGGTTACCGTGGTCATGGATGTGTGCAACACCACATACTTCACACTCGCGCTGCCGACCCTTAAAAATCTTCTAATACCCTTCTTTAAAAACCCCATATTGGTTGTCGCTAAGAAAAATCACAGCAGAGAGATCATTCCACAGCCTAAGCGTGCGTCAATTTTAGTTTTCCCTGGAATGAAACCCTTGTTGTATTTACAAAAATAGCAGATGCATTACTGCACCTCTAAGCCAGTCAATTTAACTAAACATTTTTCGTCCCAAATGGATAGTTAATTTAGTTAATTAATGTACAGCCTCTTTTGGTGCAACTAATAACTGTGAGAAGACATCTTGCATTCCGTATATAGCATCTAATTATCCTTGTGGTAACTGATTCATCAAGAACCAGAATAATTTTACGTCTCCTAATATAGAAATTGCATCTCTGTTATATAATTATCAAGTTTTAGTTAGTGGGACTTGAGATTTATATACTTTGACGGCCTCTGCGGTGTAGCAGTAGTGCATTCGACTGCTACGATAGAGACTGCGGGTTCGATACTCGCTCAGTGCAAATATTTGTAAGCATGAATGACATGTGTCTATTTGCATTTATCTGTATGTTTCTATGTTTAATATGTATGTAGGTATTTATAAAAAAATGAATTTTTATATTAGGGATTGTGAAGCACCTCTTTGTATTTTATTATTATTAAAAAAACCTTTCTTTTCTTTTGTTTGTTGCACCATAAAGACCTAAACTTTACCAGCTCACGTGTTTCCTTCCTCCTACACTCCCGGGACCTTCATGCGGTACGTGAAAAAGCATTTGATGAGGTCTTCAAGTTGAGAGCCGCCATTATGGCACTGTAGGTGTATGTAATGGAGACTTTACCTTTAGCTTACCATCAGGCGAGGTGAAGTAATATTGACATGACCGATATATAAAAAAGTACTTACCTTACCTATTGAATACTTCATTTATATTACAATCTAGCCTATTAGCTAATAAATAAAGAATTTTCACCAAAATTACTACGTAAACTTAAATCTAAGACTGTGTCCAGTTACACGTACTTAATTTCTGTTAACTGTTACCCCTTATATAAAGTAATGTTATCTTAAAAACTATTTGTATCTTTCTAGGAAAGTTATAATCATATTCATCTAATTACTCAACTGAGTAACAGTTTTCTTTTCCTCATTCATACCTACCCGCGAGATGATGTAAGAAAACCGCGAATAACAAGTCATTTAAATAAGTGTTATATGCATTGCGACTTATTTAAATACAATAGTTTTTTTGCATTAATATGTAGGTATTTACAAAAAAATATACTTAAGTTTTTCCGCATTCTAGAAGGCATATTGCAAGTTATGCTTAACTTCAAGCTAGACAGCACTATCATATCGGTTTTTTTTCTTGACCATTATTTAATCAGCTTGAATTATTAAAGGTGTGACTATTTATTTAAAGTAGTAACTACATATTACGTATTAAAGATTTTTTATTAATACATTAATCAATCAATTGATGAAGACTGTATGACTGTATTGTAATGTAATGTTAGTGCATGAACTTATTTCTATTTTGTTAATTTTGCATGCCGAAAGGCCAGTAGTGATACTTCAATATTTATAATGAACATGTAACAACTTTTACCTACATTTGCAAAGTAAATAAATAAATAAATAAATAAATAAATAAATGACCGGTCTCCACTAGGACTTGTTGACATGTGGGTGGCACATGAATATAATTGACTAATAAAACGGTAAAATAAAAACTGACCTAATTTGTTTTTTTTTTCAATTTTATAATAATAAAATGCAACAACTCCATATTCATATTTATATGAAGAAATTAGAAATGTTGCATTTTTTATAATCGTGTCTCGTTGTTCTTGCGTCATGGCCGCCCTAGCGTTACGTGCGCCCGCGCAGCCGCGGTTGGAATGCGGCCAACTTTTGTAATTAAGTACATATGCATTACTGCAATTGTATAATGATTATGTTATCGAATTACTTCTTGGCCCAGTTCTTTGTGCTATTCAGACTAAAAGAAAGTATGGTTTCCAGTTTTTGTGAAGGTTAACCAATCAAGTAACCTTCACTGCTAAAAGACCCGTTTAACATAAAAATACAGTAAGTGTATTTAATAGGCGGGTCCACACAGAGCGAGCAGCCTCGCGAGGCATTTGCCGCGCGAAGCAGCTCGGTTGGTGTGGACGTGCCTCGGCCGAGGCAAGCGCGCACGCAGCCGCGGGCGAGCGTCCGAGCGCCCGAGCCATTCGGTGTCGGTTTTTTGTTTTGCTCAAAGGCGCCTCAGTCGTTTGCCGCGCGCACTCTGGACGCTCGCGTATATAGTTTCGTGCCTCGCTCGAGTATATTATAAGTAAAATATGAATAAAGATCTGTTTTTGTATAAAGTCTGGATCCAATATCGTCTTCGTTTAAGGTTTTCTTGTCTTCTCTTGTTTATAATCCTATTTATAAGGATAAAAGTAACAGCTGCCACCGCAACACGTACGTGTGGTGACATGATGTATTCTCAACTGAACGAACGAATGGCTCGGGCCTGCTCGGGCCTGCCGCGCGCGGCAGCCTCGCGATGATACCGAGGCTGCCGCGCTCGTTTGGGGATAGTCTCCTCGCGCGGCAAATGCCTCGCGAGGCTGCTCGCTCTGTGTGGACCCGCCTAATGATCATTAAACTCGAAAACAAAATTTAAGAAAAAAAGATAGCGTGTGTTGCCTACCTCCTATAGTCCCGGGGCCTTTAAGCGGGGCGTGAAAAAGCATTTGAAGAGGCCGTCAAGCTGAGGGCTGCCGCCACTATGGCTATTAGCTTACCATCAGGCGAGGTGGAGTCATTTTGACGTGTCCTGTATAAAAAAATACGAATTACCTTTCTTGAAGTTCGGTTAAAAATAAGAAACAACAAAAAAACTACCCCCGCAACGTTTAAAATCACTCATAGTTTCATTCATATTTCTCTCATCTATCATTATCAATTCGACTTTGAAAAAATAATAGGTATCTATTAGTTTTCGTACGCTTTGAAATCACAAAAGTTTAAAAAAAAATGACTGAATCAAGCCCTTGCACCTAATACAATGTATAAGAACTTGTACTTTCAAATGAAACTTTACCGTTTGCACAAATAACTTCTCAAATAATTACGTAGCTCATCTTCAGCTCAGCTCATCTCACTGTTTATAATAATAATGACGCAAGCGAGGTGAACGTACGGTGAGTTGACCTTCCAACCTTGCAGCGGTCATGACCAAAGAAGGGCTAGCTGTTACATGATGAGACTCACTTAAGAGGCGTTTCAAGTATAGCTGGACGATGCTTTTCGTATTATTTGTTGGATGAAAATTAAAGAATTGTATTTTGAACTAGCTTATGCACGCCCGCGTGAACACCGGTTTTCGGGTGTTCTACTCAAACGTTTTTTTTTATGTATCGGTCATGTCAATATGATTTCACCTCGCCTGATGGTAAGCTAAAGGTAAAATCTCAGGAAGGGGGTCGGTATGTATGTCACTGTCGGACAGTGACATAATGGTGGCCCTCAACTTGAAGGCCTCATGAAAAAAGAGGTGATTGTCGTCGCAGCACTGCGTGACAAAGCGCAGATATTGGTTTAGACTACGCCAATACCCACTGGTCCCACAAGTGTTGCGACGGCCATCACCTCAAGCCCCGGCTATGCAACTGCTGAATCTAGATTGGATTAATAAGGAGGGTTTTTCGCAAGGTCCATGGTTGTACCTACCCAGCCCAATTTGAGGCAAATTTGTGCCATCAAATTGTACCACCTAATAATCAAATATCTCTAAGATTTTAAGTCTGACCAAGAACTTCCTATTGGATCCGCCTGTCATCCTAGCAGAAGCAGGCCAAGGCGGTGGTTTGCGAAAGCGCTCAACTCCCTCCTTCTTTTTCGGGGACAAGACGAGAAACCGTGGTTCATAAACCTGAGGGGGTCATCTCAGATATAGTCTGAGTCAGCTGGTATGCGAGGAAAATATCTTTTGGGTCACATTTCATTCCACCGCTTGAAATTTTCCCACGAAAAAATGGTACTTTTATTCTGTAAGAAGTTTATGCTTCAGTGCAAAAACTTATAACTACTTAACCCAGATTTCCAAGTCGCGTGCACAGGCAATCCTTTAACAAAAAGAGCTTCGATATGCGCAGTCGCAATTTACTTAACTATCCTGTAGGTGTTACAAATTTAATTGTTCCTTAAGCAATGTGTTTCATACTGTCGGAAGTTTTGAAACCGCATTCTTGTGGTCAAGTTGATATTGGCGGAACTGATTGCGTACATTCTGCGGTTTAATAGTGCTCACAGTTTCGTATATCGTTGGCAATCGGTTAGGGATGTTTTTTTATACCACGTAGGTGGCAGACAAGCACACGGCCCACCTGATATGAAGCGGTCACCGTGGCCTATGGACGTGTGCAACACCAAAGGTGCCACACACGCGCTGCCTACCCTGAAGGTCTGGAAGGGCTAGGATGGAGTGAGGAGTCTAGGAAGGGGTGGTGGGAGGAGGGGTAACAGTGAGCTCTGGCTACCCTACTTACCGGCGGGAACACAACATGATGGTTAATATGGCCGCGGTGTTCTGTAGAGCGGAGGTACTTCCCCAGTCGGACAGCTCATTTCGGATGGGAGATACCGCCGTGTCCTGCCTCCTTCAAAATGTATGAAGAATGCTGTATATAGGGCTTTTTTATATCACTAGGTGGACTGCCCACCTTATGTAAAGCGGTCACCGTTGCCTTTGAACGTGTGCAACACCAAGGGCGTCACACTCGCGCTGCCAGAGCTAGTGAGGTATGGGAGGCTAAGAAAGGGTGAGAGGGAGGCAAGTTAAGAGAGTCATTATTCTGATAACGCAGGGCACAAAACAAGAATTCCAATTTCAAAAAGAATGAAAGAAAAAAGAAACCTGGGAGTATTCAAGTCACGAGAGAATAGGTTCCTTCTAGGCAAGCGTGACTTATCGTAGACCACATCGTTACTTACCATCAGGTGGGATTGAGGTCAAACGTAAGCCTATCATGAATACAAAAAAAAGAATGCCAGAGATTATACCTTTAGCTTACCATCACGAATATCCCTAATCCCGAATCTGTCCCACCGAGCAAAGGATTTAAAGTTGTTTTTCTTTTGTTTCCAGGTCTTGTGTTTAGTGCTATGCGTAGGAGTAGCGGCAGGTGCCCGCGCGAGACCTCGCTACCAACAGGCCATAGCCGACGAATACGACTATGAACCGCAAGCGCAGCCGCGCGCATCTGGAGACCAGGTGAGCTATACTAATTATGTATTCAAATGTGATAGATTATCATTTAGTGTTGTTCCCAGTTGCATACGAGCCTGTGGTCCAAATACTCATTCTCCTCGTTTTCTTGGCCTAATCTTGGCCTTTACTAGAGCCTTTTGAGCCTCGGTGTGTGTTTGGGTACTGCTTTTTAGATCCTGGTTATTATTATTTTAGATTTAGATTTATGGCCATCTGACTCTACGAGGAAAACTAGTAGAGTCCGTTCATCAATCAGTAGAGTCTTGCAGGTTTGGTTGCTCCCACCCTCTCCCTTCTTATATAGAAAAAAACTTGCAAGGCTGAAAATCACCTTCATACCTTGCAAACAAATCCATCAAGAATCAAGCTGTTCGATACCTCTTTTCTTTGCCGCACTATTTAGACTTGGAATTCTTTAGCAGCACACATGTTTCCTTCTTCCTACAGAGGACCCGGCCTCTAAACAAAAAAGAAACAAAAAAGTATCTCATGAGGCCACCAAGCTGAAATCCATCATTGTAGCATTATCGGTGTCTGTAATAGTGACCCTCATTCCTGAGACTTTGCCTTTAGTATACCATCAGGCAAGGTGAAGTCATATTGACCTATCCAACAAAAAAGGAATCCCATACACCGTTATAGGTATGTTCAGTTTTTTTTTCGATCTCTAACGGTCTGCTACTAATCTTTCCAGGTGTTACTGATAGCGGACCAGTATGATAACCTCTACAGAACAGACAACCGCCAAGACGAGGAGTACGAGCCCAGGACGCTGCAGCGTCAGCCCTTACCCTCGAGGTACAAACCACAACCGCAGCAGCAGCAGCAGCAACAACAAGTTCAGGATAACAATAAGCAGCCGCCAGTTCAGACTATCAGGAACTACAACAAGGTGAGAAAGGAATTTTGAAAAGACGTACATACCTACTTACATGTGTACATGTATTCCCGCATAGCCCCAAGTTACTAGTGCAGTGACGTCACTACAGGCAAAGCCAAAGAACTTACTTTAGCCGAAACATACCCAGGGTGGCGACGCGGCGTGTCGTGTTCTGCGCACGCCTGTCTTTCTGTTTCTAAGATTTTTCAGAGGGCCAATTCTCATAAAAAAAATGTTCAAAATTCAGTCTCAGTCCAATCTCAATCTCATGTCGATCTCCTAAATGTTAAAAAAGTATTGTTTGTAACCAAAAGAATACGGTCTATCTTTTTTGAGATTCCCTAATGTTAAAAATTGTAGGTATGAATTCTTTACATATATTTCTATTGCGAGATTAGTCCTCTGATTTACCAGCCGCTCAAATCGATATGACGAAGTACCAAGCTTTAAACAGAGTCCGACAACCCATCTCATCAGTAGCTCAGGTAAGGTGAAGTTCAGAGGGCAGTGCTTATTATATAAAAACTGGAACAATACGTTAAGAAATTGCCAAAGATTTTGCAAACCAAGGTTTTGGGATAACGAAATTTGAAATTTAGTTTGATTACACAATGAGAAAATTTAGCTTCGCCATGGCAGGTAAGGTAGAGGCTAACGACTTGTAGGTACTAAAACGAATCATTTACGTACCTATGTAGTAAATCCAATCAAAACTTCTGCATGCAACTCGTGAGTCAAGAATTTGCCAAACCACGGCTGAAATATACTTAGATGAAACTATGCGTGATGATTTAATTATTCTTAGCATTTACGGTTATATCACTTTCACATTGGAGTCCTGGGTTCACTTACTCCTTTGTCTCCTTTTGATTTGGCTTATGAAACTTTTATGGTAGCGACTGTCTAACTTACCAACCCAAGAAAAGTAGCAGGTATACTGACTAGAAGGTAAACTTAACTTAGTCCCCGGTCAAGGCCGGTCGGGGTCTCTGGGATAATATCCTTTTTAGGGCGCAACAGATTTCCCTGCCACGCAAGTCTATTTGACGAGACAGCGTACGGTTTAGTCGGTTCCATTCCGACATAACCGCCCGCTCCCGGGTGGGGAAGATATTTGTGGGGATTTCAGCACGAAAAAAAGGCCCCATAAATGCCCATTAATCTGACTGATAAAGTAAACATATCTGATATCTGAACTTTTAATTTCAGGTGAATGATGATGGTAGCTTCACATTCGGCTACGAGGCGGCTGACGGCTCTTTCAAGGAAGAAACGAGGGGCACTGACTGCGTAGTACGCGGCAAGTACGGCTACGTGGACCCTGACGGTAACAAGCGAGAGTTCACCTACGTCTCCGGCAACCCTTGCGACCCCAACAAGCCTGATGACGAAGACCAAGAACCCGCAGCTCCCGATTCCGTAGAAAGAGACGACCCTGAACCAAACTACCCTACTCGACCAGCTCCTAGACCCACGACCCCACGACCAGCCACGACCTTCTACCAAAACGACTTCCGCGACGCTGATGATGATGAGGCCGAAGTAGAACCTCTCCAGCATATCAGGCAACGAGTTGTTCAACGCCCTGCTCCTGTACCTAGAAGACCTTACCAAAATCAACCTATTTCCATTACTCCTCGTCCGATTCAAGGTACCACACCAAGAAATCTACCTCCAGCGACTACATTCAGACCGCAGCTCGTTCAAGTAACTGCTAAGCCCCAGCCTCAAATTCAATACAGCCCAGCACCCAACTATTCCCCATCTCCAGCTCCTATCGGCACAACACTCAGACCAGGCGCAATCGACTTTGCTGCTGAATTTGCGAAGTTCCACCGTGAGAACCAACAGGCTTCAAACGCAGACCTCGCTAGCCCGACTAAGTCCACATCTCCCAACTCTCCTTCTCCAAGCAGCAACCCACTATACTCCACTGAGCTCGTCTACGATCCTTCAAGTGGATCCTACAACACCCAGCTGTTCCAATCACTGCCTCAGACAAAGGGAGAGTTGAACTTGAACCAGAGACTGCAGCCATTCGTAGCTACGCCTCAATCGCCAAGACCATTCGTGCCTTCTCCTCAGCTGCCTTCGATACCGTCTTCTGCCGCTCCCTCAGGTCCTCTATACAGGCACCAGGCTCAAAATATTCAGACTCCACAAGAGGTTTACCAGAGACAGCAGTCAGAGAGCCAATTCCAGAACTCGCAGCAGTTGTTCGCTCAACAGCAGCAGATTCAGCAGAGCCAGCTGCAGAGAGACCGAGCAGCGGCCAGGGCTCAGGCCCAGAGGTTGTCTGTCCCCTCCCAGGGACAGGCGGCGCCGGCGCAGTTCTACTACGTTGCTCCTCGTGGGGAAACCTCGTCTTCCGGCCAGATCGACGCCTTCCTCAGAGGGCACGGCATCCAGTTTTAGTGTAAATAGTTATGTAGCTGAGGTAGTAAATCGCTTTCGACCAGTCAGTCCAGTCTCATGAGGTAAGGCCATATACAACGTACAAGTCTTCGATTGGTCGATAGGTATAATCGAGTGCGAAAGTGTGTATGCTTAAAGTAATGTTTATGGATGGACAGTGGCGCCCCCGCGCCGTGTACATAATCGCTGTGTCTAATCAGTACCTTAATGTAATTTTAGTGAATAGCGATAAGTATAAAATATTGTAACGTATGAAAAGAGTTTTGTGCGTGACAGTCGCTTGGCACGCGTTTTGTAAAAGAAAACTTACAAATGATTTATTTGTAATATTTTTGTTTTAATAATAAATTATATTTTTATAAGTTTGTTTCCATTTTTAATTAAAGATATCCCCTAATTCCAATCCACCACTACTATGAACCTTCCAATTAATAAAAATAAAGAGTTTGTCTAACTAAAAAAATACGATAGAATCATAATTTGTCTGGTAGCGTATCTCGAACAAATTTTCAAGAATAAAAACCAATTATGTAAACGCAGGGCTCAGAAGATACATTTTTTTTTTCATGAACATAATTTAGTGTTTGATTCCAATGGTAATCCAATACTACAAATAAAAATAATATAGTTTTGTGGTATTGCCATCTAGAAGGGTATACGAATAGCTGCTAGTATTACTAGTACCTATAGATACAATTATCAGGGACTGATAGCTAGGTGTGATTTCCATTTAAATACCGTTCAAACGGGTTCAAAGCGTACCTAATAGGTTTAATCTACATTTCAAGACTCCGTCTTAGACCATAGGCCGTAAACAGATAATTATATCTGTTCATTATACAATACAGCTTATATTTGTATTCTATACGTACTTACTCGTATAGATAGATAGATAGATACTCTTTATTGCACACACCATCAGGATACAAACAAAGCGTACCTATACATAAAAAATTGTACAAAGGGCGGTCTTATCGCTGTCGGCGATTTCTTCCAGACAACCAGTATGGACTGTATTATGGGAATCTGGGTATTTCTTGATGTTCGCTAATTAACAAAAGAAAAAAAAAGAAAAAAATCGTATATTCAGCTTCTACTAAGTAGGTATACCAGAGAGAATGTGACGACATTTACAAAGCTTAAAAAGGAAAAATATTGCTGAAAGGGGAAGTTGGTAGCTTTATTAACCTTAAGAATTTAGCAGAGGAGGAGCAGAGATGGAGAATTCACGAGAAGGAAAGAAATTTTGTAAGTACACAACCGTCCGGAATTTTTGCGAAGTAGTCATTTTGCGACTTAGATGTTTTGAGATTCAGACGTTACGAGATGTGGTCTAAAAGCGATGTAGTAATTTTGCGATTTAGGTGTTTTGAGATTTAGACATTTTGAGATGTGGACTAGGTAAGGGCAACGTGGTCATTTTGCGATCCAGCCTTTCTGATACCGACCAGGCGGCTGTCACCCAACCGTCTTGCGTCGGTGCTCGGGCAATCAGCTCGTCCCCCGCTCGCTTCCCACTGTGCCCTATGCTAGTCAGAGGGACCGTGGGGATCCTCGGAGCAGCCCTCTAGAGCCTCCCACCCCGGCCGGATTAGCCGCAGGCAGTAGCGTCTCCCATGGTGAGTGGGAGGTGAGTGTGATGCCCCTGGTGTTGCACACGTCCATAGGCCACGGTGACCGCTTTCCATCAGGTGAGCCGTGTGCTTGTCTACCACCTAAGTAGTATAAAAAATACCTACATAGTTGAACACCTTACAATTAGCGTACCATATTCTTGCAAGTTATAATCTTACATAACTAGATCACTTATCGAGATCGCAACTAACCGCCCAATAATTATCATACTCATAACTTACTTACTTTATGAGTACTTATACGATGTTGAACAACTACCTCTTTCCGCATTTTTATGGGAGAAACCTTTATAGGCAAATTAATTATTTTCACTTTCATTACTTGGCAACAAAATCTTCCATAGTAAGTTGTTACGTAAAGCCTGACGTGTGAGAGTCCTGGCTTATGAGTCACCATACACCCTGGTGCTTGAAGATCTGGGACGGTTTGCGTTTTTAGTCGGTTCAAGTCCGACATAATCTGTTTTGCGGCTGGGGTGGTATCCGTGGGATTACCACACGAAAAAGAAGTTATAGTAGGTATATAGGTACTAACTTTTTTAAACTTTCACGTTCCATCATAATATATACCTGCTAAAATGTTAACGGGAATTACCGCGGTCATGGTATATTTATATCTACATACCTTTGGAATGCCTGACGTTTCAACCGTGGTCACAGGCTGACTGGTTCAGCTGTGCTGTGCACGCCCTCCGTCATCGAGTCCGTGAGGTAGCAGCTTCTTCATCTACCCGCACATTTTCGACATTTTTAATATTTTTGTTTCTCTATGTACCGTCACATACCACACTCACAGGCTCGGTGTCCATCCGACCACGCAATTTAAGTTATAGTGTAGTTGTGTCCAACACAACACTATACTATGCCTTCCTACCAAGACCTTCAGGACCACCCTTTTTGTTTATTTTTTCGTCGGGAAAACCCCACTTATACCATCTCTATCGGCCATGGTGGGTGGTTATGCTGGACTCCGACCTACTAAAACCGCACGCGGGCTCGTGTCTTAATTACTGGGGTGTAAGGTTACCCAAATAAAAGACTAGCTTTGGGGCATGTATGACAATTGTATGGTTTGGTAAGATGACACCTACGAACCGGTATAAATCGAAGAAGAGGGACGGGGGAGGGGAGGGGGTGCCACCGCTCCTGTGGGGTTTCTATGATAACAGGCAGCTGTCTTGTCATCCTGTGGCATTGAATGGTAAATTACCTACCTGCCTATTAATTCTATAATCATTTTGTAGAAGAGACATCTAGTGTATTCGTTAAGAACTTTACCTACTATTCAAATTTCAAATAGTTACTTAACGTAGATTGTAACTTTCAAACTCACATCTTAGTTCCAGTGAATGACACGAGATGGCGGATCCCCAAAGAATAAAGCTTTCTGTATTAAATTTGTGACACAATTTTTTTTTCCCATGGGTGTATGGAGCCCAAACCAACCTCACGTCCTAGCCGGTAGGTATACCTGCTCATCAACGGACAAGGGTTTGACGAAGCCTTATAACTTAAAAGGGAGGTTAAAACAGTAGTCCCGGTGCAGCAGTGGCGGATTTACAAATTTGCCGCCAGTAGGCTATACAATTCTCCATGACTACCACCCCCCCCCCCCCCCCGGCCATCGGGGGTGGTTATGTCGGGATCGAACTGACTAAAACCGCAAGCAGTCTCGGGTCTTAATTACCGGGGTGTAAGGTTACCTAATAGGCATATCTCTCGCACCCCAGCTGAACCTGGGCCATCCACGGTTTTAAGATGGCCCCCTCGACCCCCCGATAGGGGGTTAGGCAAGCATCGTGCCACTTCGCCGATGGTGGGGTGTAGGGTGACAGGCGGCCGTCCTGTCAACCAACCGTTGGCTCGCGGACAATCAGCTCGCCCCGACACGTGGAGAGCCTCGGAGCTGCCCTCTAGAGAGCCACTCCCACCCCGGCCGGATTGGCCGAAGGCAGCAGCATCTCCCGTGGCGAATGGAAGGCGCTGCTCGCCTCCGTTGCCCGGGTGCACCGCGTAGAGGTTCTGACTCGCACGCATCCACGGGTACCCCTCATCGAGACTAAACGGTGAGGTGGTTATGTCGTAATCGAACCGAATTAAACCACACTAGGTGTTTGCGTACCGTCTAGGGTACCTACAACGGGGGGAACCCGCGTGTACCCTAAGGAAGGAAATTCCCCAGAATCCCTACCAGGCTTTGACCATCCATCATGCAACAGGCGGCCTCACCGTAAATGCAGGGAGACTAGAACTAGACTAAAACCGCAAGCCGTCTAGAGTCTTCTGACGCCAAGGTGTGAGGTGGCCCATAGAGCATTTCCCTCGCACCCCAGCTTGACCCGGGCCAGTTCCGGATTCGAGATGGCCCCCTCGGGTTTGGGAACCACGGTATTCGCGTTCGGGGGGGGCCGTGCTTGTGCACGCTGCCGCCTTGTTCTGCGTCTGCTAGGGTGACAGACGGCTCCACCCGTCACCCCCAGGCCTGCGCTCATAGAGGACGGAAGTCATCAGACCTCCGACGCCTGCGGCGTCTGCGCACGTCACCGTCCGGGTGAGCTCTGTGCAGCCTCTACCAAACCCATTCCGCCGCCTCCTTCTCGAGCATCACTTGCTCGCAGAATGAGGTGGCGGCCGACCACGCGTCGCAGTAGGAGGCGGCGGCTGACCACGCGTAATTGTGACGTGCCATAGTGAAGAGTATACCTACTATTGAAGAGCTAAAAACAGCGGCGCGTACTAATTAGAAGGTGGATTAGGATATGTCTCTCCAAGAAAACGCTCCCGAAAACTCGTTTGTGTATATAATAAAGTTATTTTTTTTTTATGAAAGAAAAAAAATTTAGCTCAAAATTGCCGCCCCCTAAAATCTGCCGCCCTAGGCTCCAGCCTACTCAGCCTACTGGTAAATCCGCCACTGCGGTGCAGTACCAAAAAACCAAAAAAAAGCAAAGGTAAGGAAACATCTAGCACTACTTTTATTTCTGATTATATCTACTAGAAGTTGGGGTTAAGTGAGATTATGACTCTACCACACCAAAGACCCGTCAATGGCCATAGCTATCTTAATATTCTACATACCAGAATGAGTACCTATGTTCGTTTGCTGCTTAATCACGTGAAACGGCAGTGAAGATGGATGGATATAGTTGACATGTCTTCTATCTGTCCGTCTGTTACTTTTTCACGTCTAGAACGCTGCACAAAATGTTGTTGACATTTTGTACATGATAACCGAAAGATAAACATACCTACCTACTTTTTATTTCGGAAAATACTAATTTGCCACGAATGTAGAGTTGACTGCATTTCATTTTTTAGAAACTAAGTAGGTATATAATTTCGCAACAAATATTGACCCAAAAAAATCTACTTAACATACTTAATACCTGAAAATTCTACAAAATTAAGAACACATAAGCACCCCATTAAAACCTCATCAGCAGATTATTAAAAGTACATAATAATCTAAACAATAAAATGACGTTTGTGCCTTACAAGCCCCTCGTGCCTTGTAGGAACTTCCCACGGACTCATTCCGAACACCAAAACTTATGATGAAAGGGTCTTAATACAAGATTAGTTAATTCTAACCCTCCTTGCGCATTGGTCTGTCAGACCAATGGGTGCTGGTTGAGATAAACAACTATTAGAACACAACCCACAAGCGGTCAGAGAATAGAACAGCAGTGCAGAAAAGAAGAGAATAAAATAGAATTTATGATTATATCTATATCATGAAATTAATATTGATCCTGTTTTCATTACAAGGAACCTTAGGTTAAGATCCATTATACCCGTTTTTTTCAAAATAAATATTAATTGCAATTTTTTGTAAGCCGACGCAGTGGGGCGTTCGTAGACCGGCGTTAGTACTAGAAGTAGATAAAACAAACGTCATGTCCTAGTGAAGGTTATAAACAAACCAGCAGTTTAGTTTAGCTTAGAAAATATATAAAAAAAGCCAAAGGCATTAAAAGGCAATATTAGCACTTTCGGTTATTAGTATACTTGAAGAAAAAAAATGTGTAGCAATGATTTGGAGTGGCCCAGTACCTGCAGCTGTAATAATAAAATAATAATATTTATTGCAACTAAAAACAGGATACATAACATAATATATATGTGAACGAGAATAACCATAATAGTTTGCAACTGTGTTACAGTTATCAATCGAGACACACAACATCTATCCATCATCATTCTCTGAACCTTTTTCCCAACTCAGTTGGGGTCGGCTTTCCAGTCTAACTGTGATGCGACCGAACTTCGATATCTTCCGTGGAGCGACTGCCATCTGACCTCCACAACCAATGGTCATTATGACCAATGGCGATATCGAAGTTCCACGTTAGACTGGTTGGACTTTTGAGGGCTCCAACTACCCGTAAAGACTGCCATAGATGTTTGTATAGCAACCGGGACCGACGAGGCACTAATAAACCTGCGATAAATACACACATAACTTCGAAAAGCATCGAAAAGTCATTGGTGTGTGCCATGGTGAACCTGGGATCGAACCCGAGACCTCGTCTCAGCAGTCCATTACCCAAACCACTAGGCTCACACAACATCTATCCATCAGAAAGAAAACAACGCACAAATATATCTTCATCGGTCTGACAGACCAGTGCGTGGGTATTGGAAGGTTAAGTATACATATAAGGGTATAACAACAGGTACAATATCACCATCAACTCGTAATTTCGTAAATTAGACTACATTTAATCATTCTCTTACATTTATTGTATGGTCCTGCGGTTGAATTGTTTCATAACCCACGTGAACTGGTTCAAACTTATTTTAAAATATGAGAAATACTAGATACGGGTACTGGCATCATATTGACGAATTATGATTTCACCTCACCTGATGGTAAGCTGGCAGGTAAAACCATATTGATGAATATAATTTCACTTCGCCTGATGGTAAGCTATGGGACCTCAGGAATGTCACCATCATAGATACTAGTCATCATCATTCTCTGAACCTTTTTCCCAACTCAGTTGGGGTCGGGTTTCCAGTCTAACTGTGATGCGGCTGAACTTCGATATTTTCCGTGGAGCGACTGCCATCTGACCTCCACAACCAATGGTCATTATGACAGATACTAGTAAAGGTAATAAATGACCAAGAGCCTCGGTGATAAGCTAATCTCACTTGCAAGCCGGTAGAACAGGTTTCTTTTCGAGGAGTCGGAGAACTAACGGCAGTCGTTCTCACAAAGGCCACAGTAACCAAATCTAAAGGAATTTCAGACGCTATCAGTAACATCTAAAGACGACGCTGATTGGATCGAACCCGGAACCTCACAAACAACTGCTTTACACTTAATCACGCCAACAAGTCCCTCAGTGCTAAGCGATTACAACCCATTAAGATCATTTGATAAAAATAGTCTTACTGTGTAATTAAATAAGTACTCGTATAGTAAAAACATTCACCTTGTAGGCACTAACAGCGTGACAGCCGGAGGTCGGAGTAATACTAGAACATCAGACGAACAAGGTCACATCCCACCTGATGGTAAGCAGTCACCATGCCGTATAACGCTTGTGAACTGCAGAAACTGTCATGGTACTGTACCTACATGGAGAACATCTGACTTGATTCTCAGCGTATGGGCTGAGGGTATAATTGTGACACGTCATATATATTTTTTCATACTACGTAAGTGGCAGACAAGCACACGGTCCACCTGATGAGAAGCGGTCACCGTGGCCTATGGACGTGTGCAGCACTAAGGGTGTCACACACGCGCTGCCTACACTGAAGGGAAGGGGGGAGGGGGGCTTGGAAGAGTCGGAGAGGCTAGGAAGGAGTAGGAGGAGGAGGGTACAGTCAGCTCTGGCTACCCTTCTTACCTCTGCCTCACCTGAAGGTAAACTAAAGGTAAAGTTTCAGGACCAGGGGTCACCACTACATACACCGATGGTGCCACAGTGGCGGCCCTCAGCTTGACGAGCTCATCAAATGCTTTTTCACGGCCCGCTTAAAGGACCCGGGACTAAAGGAGGAAGGAAACATGCGCTGGTAATGAATTCCAAGTCTTATCAAGATCTTCAAGCGAGGTTAACTCGGGCAGTCAATCTCGCCTGCAAACCAATATTAGGTATTCTAGGCTGATTTATCGGACGAAGCCATCATGGCGCAGCCTTTTCTTGGGGTTTTAGTGTCAGATGGGTTTCGTTCCCGTAAAAGTAAAGATAAACCCAATCAGAATCTTTGATGCAACTCATTCTGTTTTTCTTTTTATCATTAACTTTTCCGGAACCCGCGCTGCATCTCCATAACATTTTAATTGAGACCTAATTTCTTTACAAAACAAAAAACTCATCAATATAGTACTACAGTAATTAAAAACTGCGTGACCTAAAATTAACAGTTATTACAAATTTGACTTTGACTATCGTGGGAGCCCGGCCTTCCGTTAAACAAACTACTACCAAACAATCAAATAATTAAAATAACTAACGAATCTATATCGCCCTAAACAAATCCGTCCACAGGCATACTGTTTTACAAAACTATTTGGACAATTAAACAATCGAGAGCTTACAGCACAAGTCTAGTTGGACAGAAAAAGATTTTCCTTTTCAGATAATGAAATGACAACAATGGCACAGCTTGCGCAAGATTCGCACGCCAGCGGTGCGAGTGGGGCGATATTTTTATATAGAGGACTCGCGACGCCCGCGCAGCCGTACCGCCGACATGCCGACTGCAACTTCAGCGAGATGATCGTCTACTTCATCATCGCGTGTATCACTACCGCATCAGCAACAAACTTCACCAAAGATGCGACAACGACGACAGAATCTCCGAACAATGCTACCAAAGAAATCCTTAAAGCAAGTGAAACGGCTGACCCGAAAAAAGTTGAAATAGTTAAACAAATTCGACGATTAAATGAAGATGGATCGTATACTATAGGATACGAAGCTGATGATGGGACATTCAAAATTGAAAATAGGGATTCCCGTGGTAATGTTAAGGGTACGTTCGGGTACATTGATCAGGATGGTGAAGTGAAACGAGTGACTTATACGTCTTCGAGTGATAGCACACCAGCTTCAGTGACTACCAGTACGACGCCAAATCCTCCAACCATGATTGTGAGAGTGAATAAAACAGTGTCTTCGACTACCAGACATCCCTTACCCACAGTTGTGTATCCAACCAGAGGATCATATACGACTAGAGGTACAGTAATTCAAGCTATACCGCGCAGAAGAGTCCACGCCAGTTCAACAAGAACACCCCACGCGGAAACTACCACAGAAGCTCAAAAATCAGAAGAAACGACAAGTAATATTTTGAATTTATATAGAACAAAAGTGGATGAAATGAAAACACGCAGTCAGATTTTGAAACCAATGTCAGCTTCGGCTAAAGACGATTTAATTACGAGACAAACAACAACGAAAATACCAGTGACTGTAAAACCAGTATACGAACATATTTCGGAGAACGATCAAGACAGTGATGGGAATAAAGCCAACACGATTCGCAGAGAGCTATATGGAACCAGCCCTAATCCACGTATGGTCAGCCTGCAGCAATCAGTCGGAGATGATTCAACGGACGTTTATGGAAGCCATTTATCCATGGGAACTGTCCGTCCTTTATTCACGACTACAACGCCTCGACCAAGATTAGTGCCTATTCACTCCTTAGTGGCTGCCAGACAACAAATCCAGCAACAATACCAGGAGCCTATACAAGAACAGGAGACAACCATTGAAGCTAGTACAGGACGTGTTTTTGACCATGATAGTGTGGTGACTACCAATCCTGTGCCAGTCGTTCATATCCAACAAAGGGAACCTGATGAGAGGGTTTATCAACAGCCTATATATAGAAGACCACCAGCTGCAGTTCATTTCAGGACACGAGAGTATCTGAAAGACAATCCTGGTGCTGCCATACCCATCGGAAATCAAAGACCTTATCACCAATACGAGTTTCAGAATAAAGTATTGGAGCAGCACTATGTGAAAGAACAATCTCAGGATATTGCCAGATCCCAAAACGCTCAAGACCCTTATGAGGTCAGACCAGTCACAAGGGTTATACCAATACCGGTAGATGAGCGAGGCATTCCTCTTCAAGGATACCAGTCAAGATATGTGAACCCGTATAGACCAGCAACTCAAGCTCCATTGTTCCAACCAAGATACAATCCAGCAGATGAAATGTCTTCAATAGCTGCCCCTGTGAGTACCAGAGACCTACGCCGCTTGTTAAACATTCTGATCCTTAGACAGAGCCGTCTGCAAACCTTGATGGACCAAATGATGCCGTCATCAGCTATATACCGCCCAGAAAATGATTACCGGTACAACCAGAGGTACCAAGAAGATGACAGATACGACTATCGGTATGACCAGTACAGACAGGAGTATCAGAACCAAGGTTTTGATAATCAGTATGAGAGTCAGAGATATATGCCAAGAAGACGGTTTACCCGACCGTATGATACAGCTGGGTCTTCTTCGAATCATGTCGAAGAGATGCCAGAATTCCTTCCACCAGATATAAGAGAAGCTTTGTTGTTGAAGATGCTGGTACTGGCCATCAGTCCTGACTTCACGCCGACGCCGGCTCCGCCCACGGAGCTGACGACTGCAGCTCCTCCGAGGAAGCAGGTGAGGAATATCCAGATTCTCGGAGAGGAGGGCTCAACGCACACGATGGATGAGAAGAGGCATTGAGGTATTTATTCTTATTTAAAGTTAAATTATAGTTATAAGTGATACTCATGTAATGTAAATAGTTTTTTTAATGTCCATTTTGTGCTAATGAAACGATTTTTAGTTAATTATTGCAGTTTGATTTTTTTACGGTGTCCATACCAAATTATATAAACATTAAATTTTATGTTTAATATGCCTTAGTTCCATAAGCTAGTGGTTCCACGAAGGTTTTCGAGGGCCCAAGCAACTTCATCTGCTAACCAGTTCATCTACTGATTAATAAGCTTCTGGTGCAGGCTTTCCTGTTAAGGGTTAGAAGTCCGATGGTAGTTAAGCAAAAGCTTAATCGCGTAAATAGCGAACCCATGCTCCAAATCAGCTTGGATGCAACCGAAACTAACGCTATGATAAAATGATTTGATATTAAAAATTTAATTTTCTTTTCAACGAATCATAAACTCTGAAAAAAAAATTAAGATAACCTTCTGTAAAAGATTTTTTAATACGTGAAACTGAAAAACATACATTTCGGCATGTTAGTATAATACTCACAGCTCTGTCTAACCCCTTAAGGGTATGTAGGCGTGAGTAAGTATATTTATTTTAAAAATGTACTGCCTATTTGGATACGAGGTAATTTTGTTTATTCCGACTCTTGCTTGATATTGGGTCAATCAATCAATCAATTAGTCTTTCGACGTCCACTACTGGACATAGGCCTCTCCCAATGTATAGCGCACATTGGGCACACTTCCTCCTATAGTCCCGGGGCCTTTAAGCGAGGCGTGAAAAAACATTTGATGAGGCCGTCAAGCCGAGGGCCGCCACTGTAGCACTACCGGTGTATGTAGTGGTGACCCCGGTCCTGAGACTTTACCTTTAGCTTACCATCAGGCGCGGTGAAGTCATTTTGACGGGTCCTACATTAAAAAAAACCTCCAGATTCTTCACCTTCCACATCCAGTCCATCCCAGCTACCTTTTTCAAGTCATCCATCCATAAAAAAACCGCGGTAGCCTAGTGGTCTGGGTAATGGACTTCTGAGACGAGGTTTCGGGTTCAATCCCAGGTTCACCAATGACTTTTCGATGCTTTTCGAAGTTATATGTGTATTTATCGCAGGTTTATAAGTGGCATTTACATTAGGACCTAAACATAAACTGGCGAAATGTGGGTGCTAGCACCTCTGCTTACCCCTTCGGGGATATAGGCGTGAGTTTATGTTTTATGTTTATGCCGTCCATCTGGCTCGCGGTTTCTACTCTCGGACTCTGGGTGTGGTCAGAACCCATAGTTGTAAACCCCAGCTTAATGTATGCGTCATGTCTTAACTTACCTTCTGATAGTCACGGTGTGTGGACAACATCGCTTGCGCGACTCAGGAATTGTCGCAAATCTTCGTAATTAGTGTGTGCAATACAATAAACAGATGCGTAACATCCGCTCGCTACGCAACGAGTGCACTCTTGTCTCGTGGCGACAGACGGACGGTGTGATTGTCCTGCGTTTGTAGAGCTCTTGTGGAATGATAATTACATAAACATACACACAAATCACGCCTTTTCCCCATTGGGGTAGGCAGAGACAAACTATCCACTTTTTTTTTAATTCATGATAGGCTTACGTTTGACCACTATCTCACCTGATGGTAAGTGACGATGTGGTCTACGATGAATCACGCTTGCCTAGAAGGAACCTATTCACTCGTGACTTGTAAACTCCCAGGTTATAGCTTTCCGGAATCACAGACTCGGGCAGGGCATTCCACTTCTTAGCTGTACGCATAATGAACGTATTGCTGAGAAGCGATTCGTACGTATTGCGTTTGTAGAGCTATTGTAAAATGGTGATTATAGTTTAAAAAACTAAAAATATAAATAAATATTCTACGACAAAGTAAGCATAGTTTAATTAGCTTGTATTATAGGGTCTAGAATAAATACACTTATATACTTTTTTGTTGTAAATACATATACCTAGGTACACATTATACATAGAAATACCCAGACTAATGCAAATAGGTATATTCATGCACAAACATACTTGCACTGAGTGAGCATCGAACCCGCGTCCCGTGTCGTAGCAGTCAAATGCACTACTACTACGCCAGAGAGGCCTATTCCACTTTGTATGGGGGCAACCGGTAAAATCCTCTTTATCTAGAGTCCTATCTAAGCAGTCCATTAAACACACTAAACCATACAAAAATAATCTCATACATTCTTGCCAAGTTACGACTTTTTGCTACTCATACCCTTTGTTAGCCAACAGTCGCACCCGTGAAGGTTGGCCATTGTTCAGCGCCTGCGCATACTAGCGTCTAGTGGGTAATATTTTGGGAAAAATCCTTGAAACATGACAATATGCGTGCAATATAAGTGCTAATAATGAAAGAGTATGGTTTATTTTCCCATGGTAATTAAACTATAGACTTGTTAGGAAAACACATAACCTTATTTATATTGTGGTGATTGTAGAACTAGGCTGCGCAAGCGAAACTATGGTGTATCTAATAGCCATTGTATAACCAAATTTTAAATTTTAAATTTAGGAAGGATTTTAAATTTAGAATCTCGAGATTTTTAAAAGGAACAAGAAACAAAATTAATTGACTTCAAAGGAGATTGTTTGCATTTTGGTACATAATGTGATTTAAATTTGGTTTTCGGTTCTTTTTCTTCTTTTTAGTCTCTTCTTGGTCTCTTCAATCTTCAATCTCTTTTCTGTTTTTTCGTTAAAAGTTAATGAGAATTTTTTTTTTGCACATAAAATGCAGAACTCGGCAACTATCGATAGTTGCCGAGTTCAAAGTTTTGTCGTACAATATTTCACGGAAATCTCGCCATATTTGCAAAATGGTCTGGACAACAAATACTTACTTGATTTTATTATTTTGTGGATAGCCTCTGAAACAATACTATCGAAATGTAGTTTTTTTTGTGATGTCAATCCATTTTTGCTCTAAAAATCCTACACTAATAGGCGGGAAACTTAAAACATTTTTTTAAGAAAATAAATTGCAAAAATTTCAACATCAGAGTTACGGTAGGCATAACTTTTTAAGCACCTACATTTGCACAAAAAATTAGATAAAAATGCGCCATTGAGGCTAAATGCTCAGGCATAATTAGTATTATTAAGTAATTATTAAGTAAACTACAATATTATATACAGATTCCATTGTTTCAGGACAAATGGACTAATTATACCTACATTTATAATATTTAGACATTAAGTTTATTATGCTTAAATTACATAAAGTCAATTGTTTTTTATGTAATTTAAACATTAAAAATGGCTATTTATAATTTCAAAACGTAAATTTTTTATACCAAATATGTGGCAAACAAGCACATAGACCACCTGATGGGAAGCAATTACCGCAGCCTATGGACGTATGTCATATTGTTAATATTTACACAATCGTCATTTAATTGATTAGTGATAGACCTTATGACCGGGAAGGCCTAGGTTCAAATCTTGGCAAGTACAATACCAACGGACCCCGGTCCTGAGGCTTTAGCTTTAGCTTACCATCAGGCGGTCGACTTACTCGGTTACTGTTTAGCCACAAGCCCTTCGTGATATGTTATCAATCAATCAATCAATTAGCCTGTCGACGTCCACTGCTCGACATAGGTTGTGCGCCATCCCTTCGGCCATGTACGAAACTAAGTCAAAGTCAAAGTCAAAAATCATTTATTCTGTATAGACCATTTTAAGCGGCACTTACAAAATGTCAAAATTATAAATATTTAAAACTAGAAGTAAATGGACCACCGGTTCGAAACGCAGCCCAGACCTGAGAAGACTCCGGCAAGAAACTCAGCGGGCTGTTTTTTTTGGTCTATTTACAACAATTGCCTTAGTCTAGATACAATGTTATTTCGAGTAACATAGTTGAGTGAACAGTTCATTTCCAAGCTTTTCGAAACTAGTTTGTAAATAAAAATAACCCGATTCTCCGCCATCCAATTTATCCAGTCCAATGTACTCTTCTTTCAGATATGCGTGTTTTTTTTTTAATGTCGGTCACGTAAACATGACTTCACCTCGCCTGATGGTAAGCTGAGGCAAAGTCTCTAGAATGGGAGTCACCATTGCAAACACCGATAGTGCCAAAATGGTGGCTCTCAGCTTGACAGCCTCATCAAATGCTTTTTCACGCCTCGCTTAAAGGACCCAGGACTGTATGAGGAAGGAAACACGTGAGCTGGTAAAGAATTCCAGGTTTGATGGAGCGGCAAAGGAAAGAGGCACCGAACCGTGTATAACAAACAATACTAAATCATTCATAAACTGCAATAACCATAGTTAATTACAAGTAAAACAAAACATTTACTACTTACCACAAACACTTGCAAACGCACCACGTTCTAAACTAATGCATAACAATACTTTAATTACGCAATGTTCCCAAGATATAACACACATACGAACAGATAATTCCCATGCGTATAATAATGGGAACCGATCCCACGTCCCCGATGCGACTGTACGTAAATATGACAGCTACACACTGTTCTTGCCCGACTGTGTAATAGATTGTGTAATAAAAATGAGTTTCCGATAGGATTATGTGTGGAATTTCTGTTTCAAGGTTTGTCTTATACACATTATATGTACATAGGTACATAATATATGGTACTATATATTAAACTTTCTGCACAATTTGAAAATTGTACAAAAGCGGACTTAATGCCTGAAGCATTTTCAACCAGTCAACGATGGACTCAGACGATGGAGACACGGCGGTATCGCTCGTCAGAATTGTGCCCGTAGCCAAGTGGCAAAAGTCTAAATCTCTATCGAATCGTATCGAATAGAATAGATTAGGTCGACCAATCACACTCCAGCTCGTGATTCCGCCGCGACGCGCGCATCGTACGCCGGGGACGAGCTTCGATGTGATTGGTCGACCTAATCGTTTCTATTCCGTAGCGATTTACGCTACGGAATACACTGACATTTGTCTACGGGGCCAGAGCTGTCCGACTGGGGTAGTACCTCCGCCTACAGAAGACCACGGCCATAATAACCATCATGTTGTGTTCCCGCCGGTAAATAGGATATCCAGAGCTCACAATCCGCTTCCTAACACTAGTGCAGCATATTAGTGCATAGGTAGTGTAATCCATAGGTGATGATGACTACTTCCCATCAGGTGGGCCAGTCCTCATCCATAAGGGAAATGAACAGATGCACATTCGTCTGTTCCATGGTGAGTGTTCCGATGAGCTATTCCAACTGATTCCACCCTCTCCCTTCCCGTCCCGAACAATGCGTGCAGGTGCCATCCACATACGGTGCAGTCCATACCATCGCGAACCAAGCGGTTTGGTGATTCCTTTCTTTGTCGTACGATAAAGAAGTGGAATGCTTTACCCTCGCACATGTTCCCTTCCTCTTACAATTGCGGGTTCTTTAAGAGGGGTAGAGGCCACCATTCTAAGGGTATCCCCTAAAATGGTGGCTACAATTTTTTTGGACAACTAAATTTACCATCGGGTGGAGTACAGTCAGTCCAGCGGAGTGAATATAAAAAAATGAAATAAATTTAGTAATTGTATTTAATTATTAAAAAATATAATCTACATATTTACAAAATGAGTTTGAGATTTATTCTAAACCTAGTAGGATCCGAAGGTGATATCGTGGAGGGGGGCGGCTCCATTCCTGGGCAAGGAGTATTCTTTGAGGAGTTCGTCAAGCATGGAGTACGGCTGGTTATTCCTCTGCTGACCGAAGTTGGACGGCGCAGCTCTCGCTTGTGCGGGAGCGAAGTCCTGGTTGTTTCCAAACTGTTCGAAAGATGGGGTCGGTCTGAAGTCCTGTTTGGAAGGTTTGTATTGAGTATGTCTTTGCTGTGCTGGTTCTGGGTTGAAGAAGCCGTCGGACACAGGTGCGGGGGCAGCACCAGAGAAAAAGGCAGGCTGAAAAAAAACATTGATTTACTTTTAAAAATGGTAGGATTTTATTTAGCTTCATATGGAGTGAAATATAGGATACCACCCATGTCGGCCATCGGGGGTGGTTATGTCGGAATTGAACCGAATAAAACCGCATGCCGCCTCGAGTCTTAGTTACCGGAGTGTAAGTTTACCCAACAGGGACTGACTTACATATATAAAAGGGCCCAAGGCAACCTCACTTGTAAGCCGGTTTACTTGGAGTTGGTGGTCAGAAAACATTCTAGCTAAGTGATGGGTTTCCTCTGTTTCTGAAGATTTTTTTTTTCACCTTTCGTTACCATTGGCGCTATCAAAATTCTGTAGTGAGACCAGTTGTCGGACATTTTAGGGCTCCAATTACCAGTAAGAAATGCCACAGATGTTAGAAAGGTACCGATGGCTTAATGTGCTCTCCGAATCATGGAGCTCTCTGTATTAAAAACAGTCACCCATCTAAAAACTAACCCGGCTAGTATTGCTTCACCTTGCAATGTGTAAACCTACTTGATAATAAGCCATGAGCTCGTGAAACTATACTGTAGGTACTATAGTCTACAGTTAAGACTCTAAACTTACCTTAGGTGGTGTAGGTCCCGAAGCAGCTGGCCTGTATTGCTGTTGCGGTTGGGGTGGAGGGGGGGCAGGCCTGTACTGCTGCTGGGGCTGAGGGGCAGGCCTGTATTGTTGCTGCGGCTGGGGGGCAGGTTTGTACTGCTGACGGGGCGCGGGGCGAGGTGCTGGGGCAGGTTCCTCGTAATCGTAATCTTGCTGAGCGCGATATTGAGATCGACCACCCTGTACCAGAAAATAACGTAAGTATGTAGTAGTTATTACCCGACTGCAGTAAACCATAAATCAATCAATCAATCAATTAGCCTATTGCAGTTCACTGCTGGACATAGGCCTCTCCCAATGTACGCCATAGCACCCGATCCTTCGCCATAAGAGAAGAGTTATGTGTTAGATCAACGTTTTTGATTTTAGCGTTGTTCCCGGTGGAAAGTTTCAGCTTGTTATCGCTAGATGGCGTTGGTTACAGTGTGGCCAGCCTAACCACTTCAGCTTGCCTTTTTTTATACCACGTAGGTGGCAGACAAGCACACGGCCCACCTGATGGGAAGCGTTCACCGTGGCCTATGGACGTGTGCAACACCAAAGGTGTCACACACGCGCTGCCTACCCTTAAGGGAAGAGAGGAGGGCTAGGAAGGGGTGGGGAGGCTAGGAAAGAGTGGGGGGAGGAGGGGTACAGTGAGCTCTGGCTAACCTACTTACCGGCGGGAACACAACACGATGGTTATTATGGCCACGGTCTTCTGTAGGGCGGAGATACTACATCAGTCGGACTGCTCATTTCGGACGTGAGATACCGTCGTATCCTACCTCCAACCAACCAGCTTTTTCAGGCCCCGCTTAAAGGAATAATATGAAGAAATAAGAGGTACCTGTTGCTTAGGCGGCTGGTCCCTAGTAGTCTCGTCTACTAGAGTGGGCGGGGCGACGGTGATACCCTCACCGGCGGGCTGGAAGCCGTACTTGTTGGCTCCGTACTCGACTACACGTAACTGAAATTTAAAAAAAAAACAGATATTACAATGTGTCACAGAGTGTGGAGTGAGTTGGGAATGTGGAATAAATAATTTTGACTACTATTTGTATAGTGCACAAGGTTATATATATGACAGGTATGAAAATTTGCGCGTGTTTGCTGACAACTATTGCGATATTATGGTCAATTTTTGTTCCGTACAGTCGGACTATTTTATTTTCGTGCAAGCATCCCGACTTGCCTGATTTGGCGAAACTTTCGTTTGCAGATAGGTAACATTATAAAGCACAACATTTATTACTTTAATTTGGCAAAAAAAATATTACGTGGCAATGAATTTAAACTTTAAAAATCTAATTCCCATTCGCGTAAGTTTGCCACTGTCAAGTGTCACGAATCCCCACGCGTTTAGCGTTGTCTCAAGGTAGGTACTCAGTTCTAGTTCCATTGAGAGAACGCTACACTGACGTCATTTGACAGCGGCAAACATAGTACTTCACTTTCGCGATGCAGTTTTGATAGTATCGAAGTAGTTCGGCTTGCTGTCGCTAGATGGCGCTGGATACATGTGATACCACACGATAATTGATACTTGTAAGCTTGCTCTTACCTTGCCAGAGTCGTCTTTGTATCCATATTTGCCCCTGACTTCTCCTGTGGGAGATTTTGTTTCGATCTTGAAGGATCCGTCGCCGGCCTCGTATCCGTACGTGTAGGACCCGTCCTCGTTGTGTCTGAAATTTAGTAAAATAAACTTGTGGTAATGGCAGAAATAGGTATTAAATAAGTATGTTTATTTATATTGTAGCACCCATAACACAAGCTGGTTTAAGCTATGCTTATTTGAATCTAAATAGCGCTATGTAGACGCTATGTAGACTAATCTATGCTTTTCATAATCATAATACTGAATACTGAAGACAGAATAGAATACCCTAGAGGGCGTGCGGTTTTAGTCACTTCGATTCCGACATAACCACCCATGCTAGCCACGGGGGTGGTATTCGTGGGGATTTCCGTACGAAATAAAAAGGTAGCGGGAATGGGATCCGTATAATACACGCGTAGCCATTATATCTATATAATATATATAAAAGAAAGTCGTGTTAGTTACACTATTTAGAACTCAAGAACGGCTGAACTGATTTGGCTGAAAATTGGTAGGGAGGTAGCTTAGAACCAGGAGACGGATATAGGATACTTTTTATCCTTTATTTTTTGAAATGAAGAGTGAAGTGTAGAATGGAGTGGAGAGTGGAGTAGAGTGGAGAGTGGAGTAGAGTGGAGAGTGGAGTAGAGTGGAGAGTGGAGTGTGGAGTGGAGAGTCGAGTGGAGACGCGATACCGAGTTCCACGCGGTAGAAGCCGCGGGCAAGAGCTAATAGTTTATAGCTATTTAAATAAAATGGCTGCCACCTTACCTGTTAATCTGTTTGAGTATAGACACTGGCGGGGTCACAGTCTTGGACTCCGACGCGATGTAGCGCGCTGGCCGGTCATCGTAGTCTTGGGCGTTCACACACACCACTAGCGCCAGTAATGCCTGAATAATCACACAATTGGTTAATTTAAAGAACCTAAGTAAAATTACATTTCAATAACTGCAATAACTTCGGCACAGGGTTTCCTTTCTAAATTATTTCATTTTATTTATACAGAATTATTATTAAACTATCTTAGAAAATATTAAGTATGTACAAATTTTTTTTTAAAAAGTTTAGGTGTCGAAGAATTCCTCCCCATCGATGTCGACTGGTAACGTACCCAAAAGGCTGGCGGCATTGCCACGTTGGATGGCAATGCCAATTCTCTGAGCAAGAAAGAAGCCAGCCCTTTGATCACGTGAAGCGTCGACCAGTCGCTTTGCGATTTCTTTATAAAGCGACCGTGCGCTCGGACCCCACGAACCTAATGTTTCGACCCCAAACGGCTCAAAGATATAATTGTCAATTAAATTGCTATATTTGCGCCGTTTGAGGGTCTCCGCTGATGCCGCAGCAGCGCAGGCGCAGCCCGCCGTACTTGGAAGATGAGAAGGCGCGAGGGTGTCGACGCAAGTTGCATCCCACACCAAAGGTCTACCCATCTTCCAAGGCACCAAAGACATACCGTCAGGCCTCTTGCCATCGTCGCGCACCAAACCAGCAGGTTCAAGCGCAGCTGGAACGCCGGCGGTGACAAGAGCCCGACGGATAATATCATTTAGGTGTGCATGACGTGACATGCGTCCTGCGCTCCTGCCGCATGATAGGCCGTGATGTCCAAGGCTGTCAACTGCTTCTCCACAGTGACACCGATGAGGAGAAACACAAGGAGCACCCAAACGAAGACAAGCTGCAATTCTGAATGTCGTGTCGTCCAACATAGTGCCTATGTTGGGCGACGGAAGAGCCTGCAGCCAGACACCAGACTCCCATTCCCCCACAGCCATAAGGCGAGCGCGCTCAGCAACACTACCAGATGTATTAAACAAATACTGTCTGACAGTGCTACAAAGCGGCTCATCCCATTGTCTCTGGGAGAATAGATTGGTGGGCAAATCAGTATTTGGGCAAGTCATTTTCCAAGCATTTATAGCTTCGATCTTGCCTGGCACTTCAGAATTAACCAGTGTAGGTAATAAGATTTTCCTGGTTAATTCTTCTGTGCCATGGATCGAAGATAAAAAGGCTGGTAGACTGACATCAGTGATTTAGCGAACGCCAAGCCCACCAAAGCGAACTGGTAGAGAAGCTTGGAGCCAGGCTCGGTCGTTCAAATCTGCATTCAATATAAATAAATAAATGAATTGAATTGAATTGAATTTCGAAGTAGGGAGATCAACGACAGTCACTTCCACAAAAGTCAAGATAAGTCAAAGAATGTGTAAAATTGCAAGAAAATAAAATAGAGATACCTACATTTTACATAACATAAACTCACGCCTATATCCCCAAAGGGGTAGGCAGAGGTGCTAGCACCCACATTTCACCAGTTGGTGATGTAATAGGTGGCGAGCCTATTGCCATTAACCAGGCACTTATAAACCTGCGATAAATACACACATAACTTCGAAAAGCATCGAAAAGTCATTGGTGTGCGCCATGGTGAACCTGGGATCGAACCCGAGACCTCGTCTCAGCAGTCCATTACTAGGCTACCGCGGTCTTTTACTCCTGTCAAATTAACTAATAAATAAAGTTCTGTGTTATAGCCGAATAGGCAATCGGCACAAATACCAAAATTACGTTTGTGTTAGCAATTGCAACAGTTAACAGTAAAACACAGTTACACACTTGATTTATGAGTTGCGTCATGTCGTGGAAAATGATTAATGATTTAATGTAGACAAGTAACCTGCTTTATTGACTTTGATTGTATAAAAAGATCTAACTCACGTCAAAGGTGATGTTTTACAATACTGGTGGATATAATGGTAGCAGCTTAGTGGTTTAGAAACGGCTTCACGATCGAGAAGTTACGGGTTTGGTTCCTGGTTATTGCACTACCTATGTGAACTCACTCCTAACACACGCGAGAAGAGAGAAAATACTAGTCATTTCACTTACTATTATGTATTATATTAATTATCTTTACACATTTCCAATGGAATCAAATCTAATGCCATATAGGTATTCACCCTAAGCGGTTTTATAGTTAAGAGAACACATAGAGATACAAATACATACATAAAGATCCAACACATCATAATCCTTATTTTAGACTTCAACGCAGTCAGGTTTTAAAAGTAACCAACGTGAGCTACTTATAAATATAACCAGACATTACTAAATTCATATCAATATTATAATAGTCTGTCCTTCTGTCAATGGCCCAGTGCACACAATTTATATTCCTTATTAATTTATTTTCTATTCCTTAGCGATTTAGACTTGTCTAGACAAGTGGTCTACGGGCCCAGTTAATATTTGATACACAGATAGACAAGAGCTTGAGAAAGGATATAGCTAATACTTAATCGCGATAACCGACATTCATGCAGGTGGAACTGCGGCCAACTGCTAGTCATTTATACATACATATAACATAACATAAACTCACGCCTATATCCTCGAAGGGGTAGGCAGAGGTGCTAGCACCCACATTTCGTCAGTTTATATTTAAGTCCCAATGTAATAGGTGGCGAGCCTATTGCCATTAACCGGGCACTTAGAAACCTGCGATAAATACACACATAACTTCGAAAAGCATCGAAAAGTCATTGGTGTGTGCCATGGTGAACCTGGGATCTCGACACCTCGTCTCGGCAGTCCATTACCCAGACCACTAGGCTATTATAATTTATACAGCGTTGTGTAATAACCGTGGCCTAGACAATATGAGTAAATTAAACGTCTAGGTCGTACGTGTCGATTGTAATATCTGGTGCGGTACCGTTACGGTGGCGAATACCGCGCAACAGCCCCTGACACTCGTATCGAAATATTACACCGTAATGTGTTCGCTTAGAGTAACTATGGCACTGTGGTTCATTACACAAGATATAGCGGCGAGAAAACGCGGCCTCTTATGGTAAATAATATTCCATTTTCTGGTGGAAATCTATAGACAACGCAGCAACGATCTATAGTATATAAATATTATGTAGTCATGAAGAATAAAAGAACTGAAAAATCTAAAGGTTAAACAGGTCGTAATTTTGCAAAGAAATTAAAACGAACTTTCATCATTATCATCATCCTCATCATGGGGAGATAATCAGGAAGATGGAGATGCGAGGGAAATGCTCTATGGGCCACCTTACACCCTGGCGTCAGAAGACCCTAGACGGCGTGCAGTTTTAGTCGGTGAGGCATCGAGCACACGGAGGTGCGGGCAGGGCCGGGCAATTTCACCGCGAACGATAACGCAAAAGGAATTCTAATACTACCAACGCACACGAAGGGCAAAAAGACCGCGCCGAGGTAGCCTGGCGGACAGTATCGGCGCTTAGTTTCGCGGTGAGGGCAGTCGCGGGCATCGACAGGCAGACGTGGTCATTTTTACTTCGCGGTCAAATGGACCTGCCCGCCTCACCGTCTGCTTAACGCCTAAGAGTCCGACATAACATGCCCCACTGGCCGCGGGGTGGGTATCCATGAGGATTTCCGCACGAAAAAAAAGGAAGGAGATGGGGAAATAGATGAAGCGGCACATGTGTATCGTATGTGCGGTGTAATCGTAAGCCTGTGACTTGCACCAAACCCCAATGTCGAAAGTTCACGCATTGATGCATTTACGTGCCAAATTGTTGGGCAGCCTGTCACAATGTTTGATCTAAACTTGCACAGAACTATGCGACATTAACTATAGATATGCAATATGTCGCAGAATGTTGCAATTGTTGGATAACCTGATATTTGTCGTTTTGAGTAGGCCGTAGGCTCAATGGGACAAAGTGGGTGTTATACCTAATAGGTCCGGATACAAGCTTAGGCTGACAAATAAATTCAAATAGAAATAGAGCTTAGGACTGAAAACTGGACAAAGTTAAAAAAAAAGTCCGCTGAGTTTCCTGCTGAAGTTTGGTAAATACGCTTTTTGGCGTTTTGTAAGTTCCATTTTAAATGATTTTTTACTTTTACTTAGACTTTAATTTTGTCCACGGAATTGTATACCTTTTTTCCGTGCGGAAATCCTCATGGATACCCACCCCGCGGCCACCGGGCAGGTTATGTCTGACTCTTACCGACTAAAACCGCACGCCGTCTAGGGTCTTCTGACGCCAGGGTGTAAAGTGGCCCAAAGAGCATTTCCTTCGCACCCCGGCTTAACCCGGGCCATCTCCGGATTCGAGATGCCACCCTCGGGTTTGGGAACCACGGGGTTCCCGCCATGCCCCCGGAATAGGGGGCGGAATTGTATACCTATCTGGATTTTAGATCAAGAGTAAGAATACTATTGGATTAGCTAGATGGCGCTACAATTAGATTCTAGGAGGATCCGCGACGGAATATCCGTCAAAAGTTGCGTTGACTTTGCCAATTAAAAGCCTAACCTTGGAAAATATAATAAAAAAGCATACTTAGTTACTATTTTTTAAATAAATAATTAAATTACGAATGTTCGGTTGCGGTTTTTTTCAATTAAAAAACATTAAGTACTTATGATTTAGGAATGTTCGTATGCGTGTTATGCACTACTGAATATAAATTGAAGGTCAGTTATGAGCTTGTGAGTCTGATATCGCGAAGGCCGTTTTGATAGAGGCCACCACTCTAGGGATAACCCCTGGAAATGGTAGCCACTACTTTTTACATTTCACCTTAGCTTACCATCAGGCGGGGTGCAGTCAATCCGATGGACTAAATATATGTATAAAAAAATCTTTATGCCATCCTTAGCGTAAAGGTAGGGACCACTACTATATGGACAGAATCTGGAATGGAGCCGAGCCGTTGCACAAACTGAGTTTTGCACGAAAAGAGTTTGAGAAAAACTATTCCTATTAAGCGATTACCAGAGCTAAATTGTGCTTTTGAAACATACAACGACCTATAACTTTAAGATTGAATGATTCAATCAATCAATTAGTCTATTGCAGTCCACTGCTGGACATGGGCCTCTCCCAATGCACGCCATACCACCCGATCCTCCGCCTTGCGCATCCAGTCTATCCCAGCCACCATTTTCAGGTCGTCCGTCCATCGTGCGGGGGGCATCTTAATTTCCTATTGAAAGATTATTGTACATAATCCGAGTCACTATCTAGATCCAAAGTTTAGGTACATTGGATAGCATAGCATAGCTTAACTAGCTCGTAAAATGGGTTCTAGAATAAGGAAATATTTTTTAAACACATACATATACGTGTATTCATACTAGTTCAAACTTTAATTACATTAAATCGTTATTGCGATAGCATAAACGATTTCAAATAAAAATGGTTACTGTAGCGACCCACTTATTGTTTTTTATTAACATTGTGTTATAGGCTTGCTTGTGTCTTAACAATGTTTTTCTATGGCGAAATACTAAGTATAAGGGAATGGATATTTTCGTCATAATCTTGATACGTTTTAGACCATAATATTTTATTATTCACTACTTAGCTGATGGGATAATATATTATGATACGACTTTTGCTCATATCACCAGTTTTACTCAACCAAATTTTTTATGTTGGTCACGTCAATATGACTTCACCACGCCTGATGGTAAGCTAAAGTTAAAGTCTCTGGAATGGGAGTCACCATTACAAATACCGATAGTGCTATAATGGTGGCCCTCAGCTTGACGACCTCATCAAATATCTACTTTTTCACGCCCCGTTTAAAGGACCCGGGACTGTATAACTGTATTTAGAGTAAGGAAATGATTGTAAATAGATAAAAAACAGTCCGCTGAGTTTCTTGCCGGAGTCTTCTCAGGTCTGGGCCGCGTTTCGAACCGGTGTGGTCCATTTGCTTTTCAAGTTTTAAATATTTTTAAATTTGACGTTTTATAAGTGCCTTTTAATTGTTTATACAGTATAAATGATTTTTGACTTTGACTTTGACTTTGTAGGAGGAAGGAAACACATACGCTGGTAAAGAGTTCCAAGTTTATGCCATCACAGCACGTTTTTGGAATGAAATCAAAAATTGATATCCACTAACACTAATCTCGTAATATCATCAATATCCAAGGTCAATCAACTGGGAAACACAAGCCTTTATCATCTTGTAAAGCATCAAGTGCTCAACTCAACAAATAATGCTCAAGCGCTCTGCTCAGCAACTCAGTAAGGTCACAGTTGTGCAGAAATCAACTTTCCCGCATAAATTCCTATGAACACAAAATCATTGCAAACTTGTTATCATTTTTATTTCCTATAGAGGTGGACCGCTATTATAATAATTCCGCACAAAGGGACCAGATAGGAAAGTCGCTTAGAGGCCACGGTCCATTCACTGGCCAGAAGTGAAATAGGTATGACAGTAGTACAACTCTACCGTGCCCTTAGAATTCAAATGTAATAATTTAAATTAATAAATGGATAGTATCTATACTTATAATAACTACTTATAATAAATCTGTAGAAGTGAAAATTCTGTACATTGAAAATATCAAAAAAATAAGTAGCAGGGGGTGTTACTAGGCCGACACCGATCCCAAATATGTGATTAAAAAAATTTTTGTCTGTCTGTCTGTCTGTCTGTCTGTCTGTCTGTTTGTTCAGGCATCACGCAAAAACTACCGGTTCGATTACTATGAAACTTGGTATAATTATTCTTCAATATCCTGGGCAGCACACTGGGTACTTTATATCCGGAAAAGTACATACAATAAAAAACAAACTTAATTTTGCGGTTCGATCCCTAGACCCGATTACTGTACCAACCGCAAATAATAAATTTGTCGTACAGAGAGTACAGAGGGTACAGTGGGGAGCAAGCGGTGGGCAAGCTGATTGTCCACGCGCCGATGGTTAGATGACAGGACGGCGGGCAGAGCCGCGGGCAACAGCTAGTATTATAATATAATGCATCCTAACTAAAATCTAGCAAAAAAAATAAATGTTTTATTTTTTTGTTTGTATCTCACTACTATACAACATGTGCATTACTTTACCGTTCTACTGGTTGCGATAAAACTATTTTTTTTAAATAGGCCACGTCAAAATGACGTCACCTTCCCTGATGGTAAGCTAAAGGTGAAGTCTGGTGTAACCACTACATACACCGGTAGTACTACACAGTGGTGGCCCACATCAAATGATTCTTCACGCCCCGCTTAAAGAACCCGCGACTATAGGAGGAAGAAAACACATGCCTTGTTAAGACTGACATTTAATGTCAAAATATGTTAATATATGTTTGACAGCTGTAATTACTTTTTCATATTTATCTCTCATGGTGATATACTGATTTGAATCTTGTGCAATAGCCACATGATTGCTTTTAGGTTGTAATGCCTGAACAATGAAATTATGCGGAAATGCTCGCACGCGCACATAGTAACTGTTTCGAAACACGTGATCTATCCAAGCCAAGGTTAAGATAAAGGTCAGGTAATATCTCCTTTTTATTTTTAAATTCATTAATCCACAATATGTAGTTTACTTTTAATTATTAAAGTATGAAACTAATTGGTTGTATTTTATCGAGTTTTAATTACAATTAAAAAACTATTCAATTAAAATATTTACAAGCTATTTATTTATATTTATATAGGAATAGGAAACGTCAATTTGACTTCCCCTCGCCTGATGGTAAGGTGAAGGTATAGTGTCAGGTAAGTATTGAGGTACAGTTTCAATGCTATAAGATGAAGCTAAAATTTCACTAGAAAAATCGTTTTCTTTTTAATACTTAAAGGTGATACCACTTAGATACTTTGGTAGTAAACTAATTTCAGATTTCTTGAGCTACATTATTATCTGGTTTAAAATAATTTTCTATGTAAGCTTATTTATAGGAGTATCAGGTTAGATAAGGTTCCGTAATACTAGGCCTATTAGTTGCTAGACAATTTACAAGTGTTTATCTAGAGTCAGAATCTGGGTTAGCTGGATTTGCATAATATGTTAGTCGAAAGAAAATTTACGGTTGGATCAAAATGTCTACCTCATGCTTTATCTAGCATGTTACTTTGTAAATTTCTCAATGTTACAGTGTAGATAAGATTTTTCTCAAAGCGAAAGTCATAAATCGGTCATTCTGTATGGTACGCTATAACTTCCGTTATTATAAACGTTATTATATTTTTAAAATGTTTCAATCAATCAATTAGATTAGCCTATCACAGTCCACTGCTGGACATAGGTGGCATGGGCATCAAACCAATCAATATTTATCTGAGCACATTACCATTGTATAGGCGGTAGTATAATACGCACAGCGAATAAGGCCTATTCACTTCCTACCACTATAATGGTATGCAAATATTGATGATTATGAAATTATTAGGTCATTTTGCTTATCAATAACATTGTTAATAGCGGATGCAATAATTAAAATAATTGTTTACGAACGTCCCGAACAATGGGTTGTTTTGTCTTCACTGTTGCTGTAGTGCAAGAGTTGGACTTCTGTTTATATTTTGTGCATTTACTTGCATTGTGGCGCTCGCGCAGCCCCGGTAGTACTTTACTGGTATGTCACAGATCAATATTAACAACTTTATTGCAGTTTACAACGTGATCGTGGTTTGTGATTAGTATTAAACTAATTATTTGGTTTCGGTATTTTTCGGTATCGGTATTATTTGGTATTACTGATTGGTATCCTTATTTTTTATACTGTCTTCTATATCTATGATTTTTAATTGTTCTTTTCTCTCCTTGGAATCAAGCTATAAATATATAAGCAATAATCTTGACATTCATAAGTATTAAGTACTTTTGACCAGCATGAATAAAAACATTCCACCTGATTTTATATCGACATCTACTAAAAGGCAGTCAGTTGTATATTAAAATGTACATTTCGAAAAAAAGACAAACTTATAACCGTCGACTGAACAATTTCAAAATTTGAGCATTCTAAAAAGTTCAATTACAATTTGACCGACCCGTAAACCAAACCTGGAACCTCATGCACAATGTAGTAACATTTAGCAGTTGAGGCAGTCATATTTTATAACCCGACCTTGTTGAAACATTTTAGAATTTAGAACTTGCTTATAATTAACTTAAGGTCATTATTACATTTACAAACTAATTCTAAATCAACAGTGTCACTAATTATTTTAATACCAGACCTCTACTTCCGAAACCAATTAAGTTAAAAAACCAAATATTTCTCAATTTGAACATTGTAAATAGTTTGATTTTATCGCAGGTTTATTAGTGCCTCGGAGAGCACGTTAAGCCGTCGGTCCCGGTTGCCATACAAACATCTATGGCAGTCGTTACGGGTAGTTGGAGCCCACAAAAGTCCAACCAGTCTAACTTGGAGCTTCGATATCGCCATTGGTCATAATGACCATTGGTTGTGGAGGTCAGGTGGCAGTCGCTCCACGGAAAATATCGAAGTTCAGCCGCATCACAGTTAGACTGGAAAGCCGACCCCAACTGAGTTGGGAAAAAGGTTCAGAGAATGATGAAATAGTTTGATTTTAGTCACTATAACTATTTTATTAACTGACCAACATTGCACAAGAAAACTTCGTAAAATTAAAAAGCATTTTTTTATATATTATTCACTTAATTGGAAGTTTAAGGTAAAGTACCTATATGAGCCTCGATTCTGTTAAAACAAGCCACTGTAATGCCACTGACACTTCAAAAAATTCTATTTAATTTTGGATTTTACTGTTATCAAGTTAGTCTAAAATTAAATAATATTTTGTAGAGCGAATGAAATAGTTTAATGAATTTTTTTTCATTTGATTTTTGACTTTAACTGTACAATAGTAAAGTCTACAATAATAGCATTTTTAGAGTGTCATGTCAGTGGTATATCAGTGGTTTGCCTTTAGCAGAATCGAGGCCCTGGAATGGGGCCACTATTACAGACACCAAAAATGCTATAATATAAGGCTTGACGGCCTCATCAAATGCTTTTCCCGAAAGGATCAGTTCTATTTCCGTGGGAACTTTGGGATGCAAAGTATGTAAACACACTCAGTAAATATGCATCGAGGTGTTTAAATTTAAAGTCAATTTATTTACTACTTTTTGAGATTACAGATATTTTATAGACCGTACCTATGCTTGTTTTCAATCTAAGTGGTATAAAAATCCAATAAGTACTGTGTTTTATATGCATCTAATAATTTCGGGAAGGTTTATCCTTAATTGGTTTATTTCTCTTTTATTTGATAACTGTTATCTTCCACCTAACTCATGTTTTCCTCAAATCTTATATTTATAAAAAAAGTCGTGTTAGTTACACTCTTTACCTATAACTCAACGGCTGAACCGATTTGGATGAAAATTGGTGGCGAGGTAGCTTAGAACTAGGACTAGAATAAAAATATCACATATCCGTATATGTGATACTTTTATCCTGCCACGGGGATGAGGTATGCCACGGGCAAAGCCGCGGGGCACAGCTAGTTTTCAATCAAAATTATGGTCAAATATCAACCAAGGTCGTACACTAATGTCACTTTAGTACCACTGCACATGCCCTAACATTGTAATGCTGATGTCACTCACACTGTAGACATTATTTATCAACACGTCACTATTAATTGTCAACAACTGCATGACAACAACCATTCCACAAGATCACTTATGTCATAAAACAAAATAACTGTCACTTAATTACTGAAATTAAATAGAATAAATTCAAATTAAAGTTAGAAAATTGTAGTAATTACAGTGTAACTAAGTTAAGTTAATTAAGTTAATTATATTTAAGTAATATTGAATAAAAAAATTGTTCAATTTTATTTAAATAATAACATTATTGTTACAGAAAAAAAAAAAACAAAAAAAAAATTATACATTTTTCTTTCTTTTTCATTTTATTTTCTAACTTTTCTTTCTAAAAAAAATGATAAGAAAATGAACGTACCAATCGCGCGTACGGTGTCATGGCGGCAAGTCGGAGGCGCGGCGCTAGCGCCTGCCCCTTTTATATCTACTACAGGGCGACCTTTCACCGGGCTCATGAGTTTTTTTTATAAACTAAGGGGTTGCAATACCCAATATTAATATTTTAAGGATTCAGTTGAATAATTGATAGGTATTCATTGAATACATTTTTAAACTTTTATTTCATATTATAAACCTATAATTGGGATTTTATGCTGTTTTCTACGTCTAAAAAAAAAGAAAAATTCATAGGAATTCCAGTGAATACCTATGCATTTTAAAAAAAATCTACAAAAAATAGCTACATGCCATTGACCTTTAGTGGGATACAATTAGACAAAGTTGCTGTAGGTACATGCTATCAGCGATTGACGGGTTTTTCATGGTCACTGCGCTTCCGTCTAAGAAATTCAGAATATTTAGTGATTTATCTATGAGATCATTGCTAAACAATATTATGTAAAAGCATGATAGACAATGAAATAGATGAAGCTAATAGTAAAGTGGTTCAAAAAGTACGAAGAGCATATCCTGGTTGTCATACTAATATCTGTGGCATTTACCATAGGTAGTTGGAGCCCTGAAAACCAGTTAAAGTCAGGGTTATTGATTTCTCATTTAACGACATCCGTCCTCCATGAGCGCAGGCCTGGGGGAAACGGGCGGATTTACCTGTCACTCTTACACGTTAGTTAGGTGGATTGACGAGGACACCGTAGTCCCCAAACTCGAGGGCCATCTCGGATACGGAGATGGCCCGGGTCAAGCTGGGGTGCGAGGGAAATTCCCTATAGGCCACCTTACATCCCGGCGTCAGGAGACCCTAGACCGAAATAACCTGCCCCACTGGCCGCGGGGGGGGGGGGGGGGCATCCATGAGGATTTCCGCACGGAAAAAAACGCTTACTGATTTTTCCTGTGGAATTCAAATTAAAAACATTACTAGTACCTTCTTATTGTCGCAAACATATCCGGTTTATATACTAAATTGCTCTAGCTCCTAGCAAGGAGTGGGTTCAAGCCGGAAGTATTCCAGATGGTGTTTGAATCCACAACCACACAATCGTAATTCTAACACCTTAGCTACTACGCTGCCTTCTCAAAATGCCGTGAACTGCCAAAATATGTGAAATTTAAATCCACAATAATCATGAACAACCTCACCTGCTTGATTGACGGACGAGGCTCTGGCTGTTTTCTTCTCCCAGCTGGTAGATCAGACGATAGGCTTAGGAGATAGGACACGACGGTATCTCCCGTGTGAAATGAGCTGTCTAACTGGGGTAGTACCTCCGCCCTACAGAATACCAGCGGCCATAATAACCATCGTGTTATGTTCCCGCTGGTAAGTAAGGTAGCCAGAGCTCACTGTACCCCTCCTCCCCACACCCCTTCCTAACCTCCCCACCCCTTCCTAGCCCTCCCTCTTCCCTTCAGGGTAGGCAGCGCGTGTGTGACGCCTTTAGTGTTGCACACGTCCATAGGCCACGGTGACCACTACCCATCAGGTGGGCCGTGTGCTTGTCTGCCACTTACGTAGTATAAAAAAGTCACTCCCGTAAAAGCCAAAATAACTCAAGTTGAAAGGACACAAGGCTACCTTGAGGATTTTTCACAAATAGCAATAAAAGTGATAAAAATAACACTTTTATTGCTATTTGTTAGAAATATATAATTTAACATTTCTTTTTTGTTAACTATTATTTAAGTAGAGCCAGGGGTGTCAACTGAATAAGTTTTTTTATACTACGTAGGTGGCAGACAACGATACGATAGGTGCCTACGCCCACCTTACACCCTGGCGTCAGAAGACCCTAGACGGCGTGCGGTTTTAGTCGGTAAGAGTCCGACATAACCTGCCCCGCTAGCCGCGGGGTGGGTATCCATGAGGATTTCCGCACGGAAAAAAAAAGGTGCCTACGCCCAATCTCAAGATCCACCCTAATATTTGTGTCTGTCCGTCGTGCTCATCTCTCTCATAGGTAGTTTGCCTATTTGTGTATATTGTCTTCCGTTTGCTAATAAGGAAAGTGGAGTTATTATATTTCTAACTCCTTCAATTTACTTTCGATGAGGGTTCCATAAACACCGGCCCCCACCTCGGATTAAATGGAGGTTGATAGAGAAGAAAGAGTATGCAAGCAAATTAAGGGAGAAAGTGGTGAATAAAATGATAGAAATAAAAGATATGGCGAATAAATCAGTGAATGCATGTTGGAATGAAATGGCGAGTTGCATCAGGAAAGTAGCAAAAGAAGTGTTTGGAGAAACGAAAGGCAAAGGTGCTTTTGATAAGGATACATGGTGGTGGAATGAAGAGGTACAAAAGGTTATAAAAGAAAAGAAGAATGCTTTTAAAGAATGGCAGAAAGAAAAAGGAAATGATAGTGATAAAGAAGTAAAAAAGAGGAGGTATAATGAATGGAACAAAAAGGCCAAAAAAGCGGTAGCTATAGCTAGAACTCAGGCCCAAGAACAAATATATAATGCTCTTGATGGACCAAATGGCCAAAAAGAAATCTACCGCTTAGCCAAAGCCAGAGAAGAAAGAACGAGAGATGTAAGACAAGTGCGATGTATAAAAGATGAAAACGGCACAGTTTTAGTAAAAGAAGATAATGTAAGAAATCGATGGAAGGCTTATTTTGAAAGACTTATGAATGAAGAGAATGTATGGAGTGGGAATTTAAAAGAGGTACAAGTGAATGTAGGTGTAGTGAAGGAGATTGATAGAGATGAAGTAAGGAAGGTAGTACGGAGCATGAAGAATGGGAAAGCTGTAGGGCCCGACGGCATTCCAGTAGAAGTGTGGAAGATATTGGAAGAAGATGGATGTTGGTGGCTGACTTTGTTCTTCAATAAGTTGTTGTATGAGATGACGATCCCTGATGAATGGTGCAATAGTTCACTAGTGCCCATCTATAAAAATAAGGGTGATGTGCAGGACTGCGGCAACTATCGAGGAATAAAGCTCATGTCGCATAGTATGAAAGTTTGGGAGAAGGTGATAGAGAAACGTGTGCGTGAAGAAAGCGAGATTACCCAAAACCAATTTGGGTTCATGCCTGGTCGTGGGACCACAGACGCCATTTTTGCCCTCCGCCAACTGGGTGAGAAATATAGGCGAGCACACAAAAACTTGCACATGGTGTTTGTGGATCTGGAGAAGGCGTATGACCGGGTACCCAGAACGGTTTTGTGGTGGGCCCTGAAAGAGAAAGGTGTGCCTGGGAAGTATATAGAGTTGATCTGTGCGATGTACTGTCGATCAAGAACCTATGTACGATCCGCTGCCGGCAACACCGACGAGTTCAGTGTAGCGGTAGGCCTGCATCAGGGCTCGGCCCTAAGCCCCTATCTCTTCCTGTTGATAATGGATGCTTTGACATCGGATTTACAGGAGGAGACCCCCTGGTGTATGCTGTTTGCCGATGATATTGTGCTCGTCGGTGAAGACGGGCTTGACGTCCAGAGTAGATTGGAGAAATGGCGATGTAGACTGGAGAGTGTAGGCTTGAAAATCAGCAGAACCAAAACCGAGTACATATTCTCTGATTTCGGCGGTCTCTCCAGTCTTACACTCATGGTGCTTGATGGTGCACCACTACCAGTCTGCTCCAATTTTCGATACCTCGGCTCTCTTATTCAGGCCGATGGGGAAATTGATCGTGCAGTGAAGCACAGGATTGACACAGGTTGGATGAAATGGCGGCAGGTCAAGGCTACGATATGTGACCCGCAGTTTCCCCTTAAGCTTAAGGGGAAAATTTATAAAACCATTATCAGACCTGCCGCCCTGTATGGGTCGTCATGCTTGGCTTTGAAAGCGAAGGAAGAAAGACAACTACATGTAGCGGAGATGCGAATGTTAAGATGGATGTGTGGTGTGACAAGAATGGACAGAATAAGTAATGAGTACATTAGAGGAAGTTTGAAAGTTGCACCAATAAATGAAAAATTGAGAAGCGAGCGATTGTCGTGGTATGGACATGTTATGAGAAGAGATGAAAGCAATGTTGTTAAAAAGGTTCTAAGTATGAATGTGGAGGGCTTTAAGGGTAGAGGTAGGCCTAAGAAAAGATGGATGGAGTGCGTGAAAGAGGATATGGCAAGGAAGGGAGTAACCGAAGAGATGACATCTGACAGAAATGAATGGAGGAAAAATACATGTTGCGCCGACCCCAAATAATTGGGACAAGGGCAGGTAGATGATAGATGATGATGCGGGTTCCAAGACAGTTTAACGTTCCCTTTTTTTTTCTTTTTCTTTCCGTGCGGAAATCCTCATGGATACCCACCCCGCGGCCAGCGGGGCAGGTTATGTCGGACTCTTACCGACTAACACCGCACGCCGTCTAGGGTCTTCTGACGCCAGGGTGTAAGGTGGCCCAAAGAGCATTTCCCTCGCACCCCGGCTTGACCCGGGCCATCTCCGGATTCGAGATGGCCTCTCGGGTTTGGGAACCGCGTGGTTCCCGTCATGCCCCCGGAATAGGGGGGGGCGCGCTTTCGCGCGCCGCCGCCTCGGCCTGCTTCTGCTAGGGTACTATAGTTGATCCTGGTGTACAGAAGTTACAGTAGTGGGAATAGGGATTAAATTTTCCCAACGAAAAATTCAATTTGCTAAATACTAATTGAAGGCGGAATTGAGTTAGAAATATAAAATAACCAACACAACTTGCTTTACAACAGACAGTTACTGTTTTAAAATAGAATTGAACTTGATCTAATTAAACCGGTTGGGTTGGGTGTGCAGTATAGCCCAGATTGCAATTTTCTGCTGTCGAAATCATATTTTTACGTACAACAATATATGCACCATGATTTTATGATAGATATGAAGTTTGGAGTCAAATATTTCAAATCCATACTAATATTATAAATGCGAAAGTAACTCTATCTGTCTGTCTGTCTGTTACGCTTTCACGCCTAAACCGCTGAACCGATTTTGATGAAATTTGGTATAGGAGTAGATTAGACCTTGAGAATGAACATAGGCTATGTTTGGTCGCGATAACCGACATCCACGCGGGCGGAGCCGCGGGCAACAGCTAGTAAATAAATAAATATTTTCCAGCGCTATAATACTGAGTAATTATCCCATATTCCACGTGGAGAGAAGTATTTTAAATAAGGTTTTTTTTTATACTACGTAGCTGGCAGACAAGCACACGGCCCACCTGATGGGAAGCGGTCACCGTGGCCTATGAACGTGTGCTACATAAATACTTATACTGAAAGCAGACTTCATTTTAATTTCAAAAAACAATTTAAACTGCATTCTAAGTTTTTAAAAATTCCCTTGCAACAGTCGGTAATCGAACCGGCTAAAATCCCTGTACCTACAGATTTTGCCCCCCTTATCAGCCATCTAGGGTGGTTATGTTGGATTTGAACCGAACAAAACCGCCGCCGTCTGATCTCAATTAATGAGGTGTAACAAAAAAAACTTCTTCCTCGCACCCCAGCTGACCCCGGAACAATATGATGTTAAGAAGGCCCTACCCAAAAAAATTATATTAGTCTGAATTTTCTATATCAATATAGGTATTATGTATTTACAAAAAAAAACGTGTTATAATAAATGCTTAACTATGTTTATCCGCATTCTAGAACCCATATCACAAGTGAAGTCTGCTCATATTTAACAGTGCCATGTAGACCCAAACGGTCGAAATGGCACTGTGTAATATGTCCCAAAATAATTTCATTTTCCTATTTATTTCCTAATTTTTTTGCTGTATTCTGCAAAACTGCAATACTCTTATCGACGTAAAATTGACACATAATTTATGCAAGGTGAGTTATATAAGAATATTCGGAAATTTATTACACTTATATTCATTTCAGTATCATGTCTGCATATTGCATGCATTCCGGGTTGCATATAAGTATAGTCGCTGCATACAAGGCCGCTGCACACCTTGGAACTCAGAGTTCGCTTAATTTTCCTCCTCAATTAACAGGATATATAAGGTTACCCAATCGGCATATCTTTATTATCTATCTGCCGATCTTGAAGGGAGAGGGTTGGGAGGTTTGGGGGGAGGGGGAAGGTGGAGATGTGTATTGGCGGATGAAGGGGAGATTGTGAGCTCTGGCTGACCTACTTACCGCCGGAAACATAACACTATTATTATGGCCGTGGTCTTTTGTAGAGTAGAGGTACTACCCCAAACGGACTGCTCGCAGTTTGGACGGGAGATACCGTCGTGTCCTACCTCCGTGTTTATTTCATTAATTAAACAATTTAATTTGGGATTTTCTGTACCGTTCTTTGGCAAGTTAGCTGACGGTTGCACCTGCGTTAGTATGGCAAGTAAATTGGTTGTGTATCCGGTTTACGACACAGTAATTTACAATTAAGTATTGAGTTTAAACCTAATTATTAATCAAACAAATATTTTCACAATAGGATTTTTTTTTATACTGCTTAGGTGGCAGACAAGCACACGGCCCACCTGACGGGAAGGGGTCACCGTGGCCTATGAACGTGTGCAGCACTAAGGGTGTCACACACGCGCTGCCAACCCTGAAGGGAAGAGGGGAGGGCTGGGAAGGGGTGGGGAGGCTATGAAGGCATGGGAGGAGGAGGGGTACAGTGAGCTTTGGCTACCCTACTTACCGGCGCGCGGCGGGAACACAACACCAGGATGCCAGTAATCCATCAAGAAACAAGTCAACGTTACCTGCAAGCCGGTCCACTCAGGGCCGCGGGTTCGATTCCGGCTATGTGCAAATATTTGTATCCATGAATATGTTTATTTGCATTGGTCTGGGTGTTTCTAAGTATAATGTAATGTGCATGTATTTACAAAAAAAAGTATATACGTACGTTTATCCGCATTCTAGAACCCATAACACAAGCTAGTTAAATTATGCTTAGGTACTTTGGGTCTAGAGAGCGATGTGTAGAATGTCGTAGAATATTATTATTATTATATTATTATTAAATTGAAGAATCTTAATAATGATTATATTTATGGTATTCGTATGTGGATCTTTAAAAAGTCCGTCGTCGAGAAAGGAGGAGAAGGTGGAGAGAGAGGGGGGAAGAGGGGTCGTTCGAGAAGGAGTTGTTAACTACCCATGTGATATGCGTTTAATATGGGCTAAAGAATCACCCTATCCAAAATAGGGTGATGTACCTATATCCTAAATCTGTTTCATGGATAATCACACGGCATTGTAGGGCAATTATTTGTTATGCTAAACGACATCTGTGTCTCCGATGACCTAGAGATGACATTCTGACAAGAATGCGCAGGCGCGGTGCTATTGTATCTACTTTCTTTCCGCCGTGTCATGAAGGCTAAGCTATGTCGTTTATAAATGATTTTTTTTTACTAATTAGGTGGCAGACAAGCACACGGCCCACCTGATGGGAAGTGGAAGTGGGTTCGCTGCCATTTAGTAACACCGTAAATGTCCTGGAGTCAGTTGGGGTGCAAGGAATAATGTGGGTAACCTTATACCACCGTAATTGAGGAGGAAAATTAAGCGAACCCTGGGGTCTAAAGTGGAAGCCTTGTATGTAAACTTTAACGGGGGTTCGTGGAGCCAAAAGTCTGAGAAACCCTTATGTAGAAGACTGCTCGGAGACTTTCCATGTGTCTCCCTGACTAGCTGAGAGCAGGCATGGACCGGACCTTTCTTGATTTGACTGGCGGTTGATGCAGCGGTGATGAGAAATCTTATTCTAAATATTAACATTCACATGCTTTGTTCTTCAAACTATTATAACAAAAGAAAATATCGGTTTGTTTGTATGACCGTGAATAATGTGAATACAAGAGTATTTAGTGATAGATGCCGCAAAGGATATGGAAAGGTTGTTTGGTCATGTAGAACGTCCTGGTCAAGTCAAGATTACAATGTAGATATACCTACAGTAGCTTAACACAATCCAAGTTGACAATACTCTTAGCTCTAAAATTTTTCATCCTTGTCTTGAATCAACAGCAACAATTTTGTCACAAGCATTGTGGGTGGATCGTTCGTCCGGTCACCGCGGTGTCCCAGCAGGAATTTTCTAATCCATCGTTTGACGTAGGTAATAATGGAGGTAGCTCAAGTGCGACGTGAATGAGGCCCGAGTTTGATTCCCGGTCCATCCCGGCTTTTTCTGAAAAGCAGCACAAAATATGGTAAAGTACCTACCTTGATAATAAGAAAAATCTTATCTCCATATAACTCATGTAATTCCATATTACGATGGATTAGAAATTAAAGAAACATAAAAAATCAAATCACTGGCTTGGGGTTGATAGATTGATTTCACATGATTGTATGACGTCACCTCGCCTGATGGTAAGCTAAAAGTTAAGTCTCACGAATAGGGGTCACCATTACATACATCGATAGTGCCATAATGGCTGCCCTCAGCTTGACGGCCTCATCAAGTGCTTTTTCACGCCCCGCTTAAAGGCCCCGGGACTGTAGGAGGAAGGAAACATACGTTAAGAATTTCAGGTCTTTATGTTGCGGCAAAGAAAAGAGGCACCGAACCGCTTGGTTAATTTGGTAATTGAAGAAATGTGTCTCAGTAGATCTCTGCCTACCCCTTCAGTATTATTATATTATATATATACATATAAGAATATTTTTACTCTGTACTTATTATATTAAGACAATGTTGCATATGGAGACTGTTGGTGTGTCTAAATAAATAAATAAATAAATATATACTATCGTGAATTATATATATATTCATTAGGCGGTTAATAGACAAGGTTAATTTTAATTGAGTGACGAAACTCAACAAATGTTCAACAAAGTTATTGGAGCTTAAAAAACAACAGTTTTTTTTACATTTTTTATGTTTAATCCGTTTAATTATTGCAAATGAATGCTAAAATCTAACTATTCAATGTCAAGGTGGTGGTAGTTAGCCTACGATACGACCTTCGGCGAGATTTTACCTGAAATACAGGTCTTTTCAGTCTTATGGAGTCATGGAAAGATAGTTTTTGTTCAGTAGATAATAATTAGTGGGCAAAGGAAACCTACAATTTGTAGGCTGAGGCGGCAGTGGCCCTCTAGAGGGCTGCTCCGAGGCTCTCCACGTGTTAGACGGGGGGAGACAGGACGGCCGCCTGTTACCCTACATCCCACCCTCAGCGAGACAGCGAGATGCGCGTCCCCCCATCCATTTCGGGGGTCGGGGGTCCATTTTAACACTGTAGATGGCCCGGAGTCAGTTGGGTGCGAAAGATATGCCGATTGGGTAACCTTATATATCCTGTTAATTGAGGAGGAAAATTAAGCGAACTCTGAGTTCCAAGGTGTGCAGCGGCCTTGTATGCAGCGACTATACTTATATGCAACCCGGAATGCATGCAATATGCAGACATGATACTGAAATGAATATAAGTGTAATAAATTTCCGAATATTCTTATATAACTCACCTTGCATAAATTATGTGTCAATTTTACGTCGATAAGAGTATTGCAGTTTTGCAGAATACAGCAAAAAAATTAGGAAATAAATAGGAAAATGAAATTATTTTGGGACATATTACACAGTGCCATGTAGACCCAAACGGTCGAAATGGCACTGTGTAATATGTCCCAAAATAATTTCATTTTCCTATTTATTTCCTAATTTTTTTGCTGTATTCTGCAAAACTGCAATACTCTTATCGACGTAAAATTGACACATAATTTATGCAAGGTGAGTTATATAAGAATATTCGGAAATTTATTACACTTATATTCATTTCAGTATCATGTCTGCATATTGCATGCATTCCGGGTTGCATATAAGTATAGTCGCTGCATACAAGGCCGCTGCACACCTTGGAACTCAGAGTTCGCTTAATTTTCCTCCTCAATTAACAGGATATATAAGGTTACCCAATCGGCATATCTTTCGCACCCAACTGACTCCGGGCCATCTACAGTGTTAAAATGGACCCCCGACCCCCGAAATGGATGGGGGGACGCGCATCTCGCTGTCTCGCTGAGGGTGGGATGTAGGGTAACAGGCGGCCGTCCTGTCTCCCCCCGTCTAACACGTGGAGAGCCTCGGAGCAGCCCTCTAGAGGGCCACTGCCGCCTCAGCCTACAAATTGTAGGTTTCCTTTGCCCACTAATTATTATCTACTGAACAAAAACTATCTTTCCATGACTCCATAAGACTGAAAAGACCTGTATTTCAGGTAAAATCTCGCCGAAGGTCGTATCGTAGGCTAACTACCACCACCTTGACATTGAATAGTTAGATTTTAGCATTCATTTGCAATAATTAAACGGATTAAACATAAAAAATGTAAAAAAAACTGTTGTTTTTTAAGCTCCAATAACTTTGTTGAACATTTGTTGAGTTTCGTCACTCAATTAAAATTAACCTTGTCTATTAACCGCCTAATGAATATATATATAATTCACGATAGTATATATTTATTTATTTATTTATTTAGACACACCAACAGTCTCCATATGCAACATTGTCTTAATATAATAAGTACAGAGTAAAAATATTCTTATATGTATATATATAATATAATAATACTGAAGGGGTAGGCAGAGATCTACTGAGACACATTTCTTCAATTACCAAATTAACCAAGCGGTTCGGTGCCTCTTTTCTTTGCCGCAACATAAAGACCTGAAATTCTTAACGTATGTTTCCTTCCTCCTACAGTCCCGGGGCCTTTAAGCGGGGCGTGAAAAAGCACTTGATGAGGCCGTCAAGCTGAGGGCAGCCATTATGGCACTATCGATGTATGTAATGGTGACCCCTATTCGTGAGACTTAACTTTTAGCTTACCATCAGGCGAGGTGACGTCATACAATCATGTGAAATCAATCTATCAACCCCAAGCCAGTGATTTGATTTTTTATGTTTCTTTAATTTCTAATCCATCGTAATATGGAATTACATGAGTTATATGGAGATAAGATTTTTCTTATTATCAAGGTAGGTACTTTACCATATTTTGTGCTGCTTTTCAGAAAAAGCCGGGATGGACCGGGAATCAAACTCGGGCCTCATTCACGTCGCACTTGAGCTACCTCCATTATTACCTACGTCAAACGATGGATTAGAAAATTCCTGCTGGGACACCGCGGTGACCGGACGAACGATCCACCCACAATGCTTGTGACAAAATTGTTGCTGTTGATTCAAGACAAGGATGAAAAATTTTAGAGCTAAGAGTATTGTCAACTTGGATTGTGTTAAGCTACTGTAGGTATATCTACATTGTAATCTTGACTTGACCAGGACGTTCTACATGACCAAACAACCTTTCCATATCCTTTGCGGCATCTATCACTAAATACTCTTGTATTCACATTATTCACGGTCATACAAACAAACCGATATTTTCTTTTGTTATAATAGTTTGAAGAACAAAGCATGTGAATGTTAATATTTAGAATAAGATTTCTCATCACCGCTGCATCAACCGCCAGTCAAATCAAGAAAGGTCCGGTCCATGCCTGCTCTCAGCTAGTCAGGGAGACACATGGAAAGTCTCCGAGCAGTCTTCTACATAAGGGTTTCTCAGACTTTTGGCTCCACGAACCCCCGTTAAAGTTTACATACAAGGCTTCCACTTTAGACCCCAGGGTTCGCTTAATTTTCCTCCTCAATTACGGTGGTATAAGGTTACCCACATTATTCCTTGCACCCCAACTGACTCCAGGACATTTACGGTGTTACTAAATGGCAGCGAACCCACTTCCACTTCCCATCAGGTGGGCCGTGTGCTTGTCTGCCACCTAATTAGTAAAAAAAAATCATTTATAAACGACATAGCTTAGCCTTCATGACACAGCGGAAAGAAAGTAGATACAATAGCACCGCGCCTGCGCATTCTTGTCAGAATGTCATCTCTAGGTCATCGAGGCACAGTTGTTGAATAGAATTACAAATAATTGCACTACAATCAAAGTCAAAGTCAAAGTCAAAAATCATTTATTCTATTTTAAACGGAACTTACAAAACGTCAAAATTATAAATATTTAAAACTAGAAGCAAATGAACCACCGGTTCGAAACGCGGCCCAGACCTGAGAAGACTCCGGCAAGAAACTCAGCGGGCTGTTTTTTTTTTGGTCTATTTACAATAATTTACAAATTTACAATGCCGTGTATACCCAATATACCTACCCATGAAACAAATTTAGGATATACACCACCCTATTTTGAATAAGGTGATTCTTTAGCCCATATTAAACGCATATCCCATGGGTAGTTAACAACCCCTTCTCGAACGACCCCTCTTCCCCTCTCCCTCACCCTACGCTCGCCCCCCTTGCCTCTCTCATCGCCTTGTCCTCCTTTTTCCCCTTTTACGATGGACATTTTAAAGATCCACATACGAATACCATAAATATAATCATATTAAGCATCTTCAATAAAATTTAATAATAATATAATAATAATAATATTCTACGACATTCTACACAGCGCTCACTAGACCCAAAGTAAGCATAGTTTAACTAGCTTGTGTTATGGGTTCTAGAATGTGGATAAACTACTGTGGATACTTATATACTTTTTTTTGTAAATACATACACATTATACATAGAAACACCCAGATCAATGCAAATAAACATAATAGATACAAATAATATTTGCACTTAGCGGGAATCGAACCCGCGGCCCGGAGTGTAGCGGCTTGCAGGTAACGTTGACTTGTTTCTTGATGGATTACTGGCATCCTGGTGTTGTGTTCCCGCCGGTAAGTAGGGTAGCCAAAGCTCACTGTACCCCTCCTCCTCCCATGCCTTCATAGCCTCCCCACCCCTTCCCAGCCCTCCCCTCTTCCCTTCAGGGTAGGCAGCGCGTGTGTGACACCCTTAGTGTTGCACACGTTCATAGGCCACGGTGACCCCTTCCCATCAGGTGGGCCGTGTGCTTGTCTGCCACCTAAGTAGTATAAAAAAAATCCTATTGTGAAAATATTTGTTTGATTAATAATTAGGTTTAAACTCAATACTTAATTGTAAATTACTGTGTCGTAAACCGGATACACAACCAATTTACTTGTCAAACTAACGCGGGTGCAATCACCAGCTAACTTGCCAAAGAACGGTATAGAAAATCCTAAATTAAATTGTTTAATTAATGAAATAAACACGGAGGTAGGACACGACGGTATCTCCCGTCCGAACTGAGCAGTCCGTTTGGGGTAGTACCTCCACCCTACAGAAGACCGCGGCCATAATAACCATAGTGTTATTTAACCGGTGGTATGTGGGGTAGCCAGAGCTCACAATCTCCCCTTCATCCGCCAATCCATATCTCCACCCTCTCTCCCCCCCTTAAAAACCTCCCAACCCCCTCCATCCAGGGTCAGCAGCGCGAGAGTGACGCCCCTGATGTTGCACACGTCCATTGGTCACGGTGACCACTTCCCATCAGGGCCTCGATTCTGCTAAAGACAAACCACTGATATACCACTGATACTCTAAAAAATGCCATTTAATTTTGCCCTTTATTGTTTTCATGTTAAAGTTTAAAGTCAAATGATATTTTGTAGAGCGAATGAAAAAGTTAAATGAATTCTTTTCATTTGATTTTAGACTTTAACTGTATAACGGTAAAGTGTACAATTAAATAGCATTTTTAGAGTGTCAGTGGTATTGCAGTGGTTTGCCTTTAGCAGAATCGAGGCCCAGGTGGGCTGTGTGCTTGTCTTCCACCTAATATATTTTAATCTGTAGACAATTGTTCTGTAAATTGTATCTGTTCGTCACGGAAAGATGGCGTCAAAGCCTGTCTAATTGAATTCTTAGAAACACTTCATTGTATTTGAAATGCATTGAATAAATATAAAAACAGTTTAACATTTGATTTATTAATGCAACAGTTAAAGAAAAGAAATTCCTAAACGAAATTTGACAACAAAATGTCAAACACTAATAATTGCATTAAAACTAAATTAGTATTTAGTGATGTGTACCGATCTACTGCATATTCAATATGATTTAATTATATTTATTAATTTTAATTTAGTATGTGATAATCTTTACAAATAAATAAAAATGGAGTATCTGTTTGTAACATTAAAATAACCGCTTTCTACAATATATATTTTTAAAATTTTTGTCTGTCTGTCTCTCTGTTTATTCCGGCTAATCTCTGGAACGGCTGCACCGATTTGGATGGGACTTTCACTGGCAGATAGCTTATGTAATAAGGAGTAACTTAGGCTACATTTTTTATTACATTCCACGCGGACATAGTCGCGGGCACAGCTAGCTAAAATATAAATGCAATTTTTGTTATTTGTATCATTGCAGCTCTTCGAAACCCTTTCGTCATTCAACAACGGTTAACTATATGGGTAAAGTCTTGCACGGATGTGTGGTCGGGAACCGCCGCACAGTGGAGATCGCAGTACAGGAGAGTTCGGTCTCCGCGCTGACAGCACAGCATCCCTCCAGTGAGCTCTGGCTACTCTACTTACCTCCGGAAACACAACACGATGGTTATTATGGCCGCGATCTTCTGTACTAACCTGAGATACTGTCGTGTCCAGTCGTATCAAACCTCCTTGAAATTTGCTGGTACCTTAAAAACAATGGTTTGGTTTACGTAATTTATTAAAGTTACCTCATTTGTTTGAAGTTCAGGTCGCGTATTCGTGTCTCGGCTACAATGTACCTACACGAACTGAGCGAAGCCGATGCGCAAACGCACGACGCGCAATGCACGACAATCGATCGATAAAAAAAGGGGGTTTTATGGACCGAATTTTATTTCCTACTGATAATATAGAAAAGATTATGAAGATATTTACATATATTTTAAGTATATTTGGATGTTTGTTACTCAATCACGCTCAAACGGCTGAACGGATCTGGCTAAATTTTGGTGTAGTGATAGATTATAGTCTGTTACATGGGTAATGGCAACGGGAATAGAACGTTACACTGGTGTAGCCGCGGGCAACATAGGCGAAAACATCTCTTACAGACATTGGTATTTTCTAAGATTTTGGATTACAAGAGCAAAATAAGCAAATCCGTCTATATATAGCAGAGTTTTGCCTGAAGAATAAACATTGGAATAGAGAACCTAACCTTCTCTTTTTTCGAAGTCGATTAAAAAGTGCAAACTTCGTGATTTTTTTTAGTGAACTTCTTAAATTATCTTAAGACATTAATCATAATGGTTGTTTACGATTTATTCCGGCTTTTATCTGAATTAAAATTTTGAAATATCTTCCTATAAAGCCTAATTTATGTACCTACAATTTACAAGTAGATAGCTACTATACCTACGGCACGATATGATGGCCGGTTTGACGTTTGTCCGCTCATGAAGTTTCGTATTAATTATTGTGACATTTTGAAAGAGCAAATTGCTGTTCTTTATTGTCAATAGTGACGTACAGTAAGTCATAAAATTTTATCGAATGTAGGTATAATTTTAGGACACAATATTTATTTATTACATTGATTTCTGAATTATATAATGTATATTAGTGTCCCACGATCATTTTTTTTTTTTATAAGATTATAATTACCTATTGGTGTACTTATTTCACACAACTCGGTATTTGTTTTTCGAAATTCAATTTCTTTAAATAAAATCTATATAATCGACACTAGGATCACTGGCAAGCCCAATAATACCTCCGGCAAACTTACGTCAAAACAAAGCATTTTCGACTTGACGTTGCTTCGAAAAGTACAAACTAGGAGTGCAGTGCGATTGCGATATAGTTTAGACCTCCTCGCCTGATGGTAAGCTAAATGGTAAATCTCGCCTGATGGTAAAGTCTCAGGAAGGGGTCCCCATTACATACACTAACAGTGATAATTATAATGGTAGCCCTCAACTTACTCTGTTTACGCCTTTTGTTGTGGATTTCGTCGATATGGCCGAACATACGCAGAGCTGAGTTCTAAACAGTCAGGCACGTGTGTTCGTTATAGGTACGCCTTCGTAACATTTCGATCGTGAATCTCAAAATGGAAGGTCAATTTTACCTATAACTGTTAGACGAATAGATAACTAAAGAAAAATCTGGCGAGACTGGCACAGAAGAAAATAAACTTCACACACACAGAAAAAAACGAGCAAAACCAGTCGAAGACATGTGTGTAGCTACTATTTACGGAAGGAGTATCCAACAAGAAAAAAGTTAGTGCAATCACTGAAGGAAGCTGGATTAATATATACTCATTTTCATTCCTAATTCCAATATTCAGTTCGTTCAAATGTATTAAGTAGGTAAAAATTTATATTTTTTTACTAAAGTTTTTGAATCAGGTACCTAGGTAAGTACTGCTTGCAATAAAAACTTATTTGATTTGATTATATTTTTATCGAGAGTAAATTGACATTTCCATCACTATTGTAATAAACTTAAAGTCAAACCGGCCATCATATCGTGCTGCTACTGTAGTTTTAATATATTTCAGCTTCCTTCCTGAACTCGATCTATCTGTTTTAATTGTTACCTACGTATAAAATGAATTTTATTAGATGTTGCGATTTATGAGGACTTTTACCACTTTTTTCCTGCGGAAATCCACCCCCACCCCTCCCCTCTAATAAATGGATGTCTCGGTTCTTCAAACACCACTGATAGCGCGGTTAAGATGGCAGAATTTTATGCCCAAATAATTTGAAGAAACCCCTTCCTAGCCCCCCACCCCTCCCAAGTCCCTTCAGGGTAGGCAACGCGTTTGTGATACCCTTAGTGTTGCCCACGTCCATAGGCCACGGTGACTGCTTCCCATCAGGTAGGCCATGTGCTTGTCTGCTACCTACGTAGTATAAAAAAAATTAATCACTGACACGAAAGAAGAAGAATAAGAACACCAGGGTATGATAGCAACCCATTTTATCCCACTACTGGGCACAGGTCTCCTCCACACACGCTGGCCTAATGCGGGTTGATGGACCGGACATGTCCTAAGAATTTCTTCTAGGATATGTGGGCTACCTCACGATATTTTTCCGCCAGTAAGAAAATACCCAATTCTAACAAATTCCTAAATAATTTCCAAGCTTAGGAATTGAAAGAAAATTTTTTGTTACTTCATGTCCTAGTTAGTTTATGATGCGTTAAAAAATAAGTTAAATTATCTACATTGGCAACACTGTTACATGACTTTTAAATATGGAAAACGGTTATGTTATTCTTAATATCTGTCTTGCAGTGGCGGCTTTTGCGCAAATATCAAAGCGTTGGCTCATTGTGTTATTTTCTTCATAGTAGCAATAGTACCCTTACTTGCGTAGTAATTATTGTTTCATCGAATTGTGCAGCAATTATTGTGCTAACTTTTCCTAAATTTAAATCGGAAGAGTGGTGCCGAACCGATCAGTCTAAATGGCATTGGTACTATGGCATTTGGATATGAGGGTGACATCACAGCACTGCACAGCACATGATGGATAGAGAAGGAAAGGGTGGAACCAGTGACGGGCTGATGCCCTGACACTTTAAGTATTTATTATTTATGCCCAAAATATTTTTAACATGAGAACACTTATCTATTACTAAAATTATATCATAATAATTATATTGGGTTAGAATATAGAGGATATCCTAATTCATCTAAATTATTTTCATTAAAACATTGAGTTTTTTAAACATCATTCATTATAATTAACTTAATCCGTCCGTCCATTTTCAGTTTTTCAATTTTTTCATCGGGTTGTAATGAACGCGAACGCACCAAAAATAGTAAAAACAAATTAAAAAAACTTTTCATTTCCTCGTACTCGTCAGTACTCGTATGGTTTGTTACCCTTGCCATTTTATTGAGTTCAACTGAATGAAACCTACATTCGTTTTTTTTTTCTTCTTTTCTGTTTTCAAAAATAGAATTCAGTTGAAGGCATCGAGCAATAAACGAAGGTCACTGAACCTTTATTATTATAGTCTGTGGGAATATTTCTTAGCATTAATAATTAACATTTTTTATGACATTATTCTATGGTGAACTATTTGTACCAAGGATTTGCTTAATATTTAGTGTTTTGAACTGTTTGGCATAAAGCAATTGTAGCCAGTTAGATTATCTTTTACCCTACTGCAAAGAACGGAACCTTTTAAAAATCTCTGTTGAGTCAATTCTCTCTAGCGTCTCTATCCATTCAGTTGCCTTGGATTTTACCGAGTTTCGAGGTGAATCTCCGACTTCGAGTTTCGAGTTCGGTGCCCCGTTTTGCCCTCGGAAAAAGGGGGGCCGGTCGCCCTTCGCGATGGCCCCATTTTTCCGGGGACAAGCACCGCGCCGCTGCACGGGATTTGGCAGTATAGTGACAAGTAGCCGTCCTGTCATAAATCCTTCCCTGGCGCTCGGAGAACCAGCCCGCCCCTTGCCTACTCGCCACTGTGCCCTCTGCTCGAGGGACACGCGGAGAGCCTTCGGAATAGCCCAATTCGTAGTAAGCCGCAGGCCGCAGCGTCTCCCCTGTGAGTGGTGCATCTCGAGGATGTGCCTACTCACGCAGTCAGGGTAGGCCTGAAACTATACAAGAATTCTCCCGTACCACGTGCCCACAATGTGTCGCGACAATTAGGTCTATGAATCTACGCTGTATAACATACATAACATAAACTCACGCCTATATCCCCGAAGGGGTAGGCAGAGGTGCTAGCACCCACATTTCGCCAGTTTATTTTTAGGTCCCAATGTAATAGGTGGCGAGCCTATTGCCATTAACCGGGCACTTATAAACCTGCGATAAATACACACATAACTTCGAAAAGCATCGAAAAGTCATCGATGTGTGCCATGGTAACTTGGGATCGACCCCAGACCTCGTCTCAGCAGTCCATTACCCAGACCACTAGGCTACCGCGGTATACCCTATCATAAGTCTCATAGTAACAGGTAAAGCTGAATGACGTCATTAATATCTGCCAGACCGGCCAGCCTCGGTGCGGGCGGTTCGCATTCTTTTGTCTAAGGTCGTTTACAAACCTGCGTTGCATAAACTATTTCAATTACTTATATTCAAAACTATTTAGCTTATTTAGGGTTGGTTCACATATAACGGAGGATCCGTTACGATAGATGCAGTAAGCTCGACGCACTAACGGATCATCGGTTGAGTGTTAACGGTCGAGTGTTTTTCTATACATTTAATTTTGTCTGTTCTGGCCAGTTCTGGCGTTACGTGGATAACACGCGACGGATCCGACCCATAAACTAGATTCTATTATGTTAACTACCAGTTTTTTTTTTCAGAGGAGCTAAGACGTGTCCAGATAACTTAGTTTGTCAGAGTATTCCTCCTATAAGGAACTGGTCAAAGGTTCAGGTTTTTCACTTTTTCCGATTATCATTACTACCGTAGTTCCACCCACTAAGATTCTAATATTTGTTGGATTTGTTGGTTTTTTTAAATTGTGTAGTGGATTAAACAAAAATTTTTCCGGAATTGTAATGTATGAAGAAGTGGTAATGGGCTGGTCACATCTGCCGAAAGACCGAGGGCCAGTGAAGCAAACGAGTCCTAGAGCGGAGACCGCGAATTGGTAAACGGAGAGTAGGACGCCCCCCAGCACGACAGACCGACGCTACGACCTGAAAAGGGTGGCTGGGATATAGTGGGATAATTATAGATAGACTGGATGGCTCAGTCGCATAATGTACCTTTCGCAAAATGCACCCCATGCGCAAAACGTACCTTTCTCATAATGCACCTTTCTCAAAAATGCGCAAGGTGGAGAATCAGGTGCTAAGACGTTTATTGGGAGAGGCCTATGTCCAGCAGTGGACTATAATAGGATAATTTTTTGATTGATTTATAGTCCGTTCGCTTTTCGGGTGTTTCAAGTCTATTTTTAAAGACTTGACTTGACTTTGACTTTGACTTTGACTTTGACTTTGACTTTGACTTTGACTTTGACTTTGACTTTGACTTTGACTAATAAGGCTTGTGTACAATTATCTAAAATTCGTCCAGATATAGGGACAATTTTTAATATATTTTATATATAATATTATTTATCTATCTTAAGTAGGTGCCTAATAATAAAGAAATAAATTATTTACGTTAAAAGAAAAAATAAAAGGTTAGGTGTCGAAAAATTCCTACCCATATATTTTTGGAACAAAATAAAGGTACCATAGATCAAAAACCTTCACATGCAAAGCAAACTACATGCACTACGAAGTTCCAACCACACAAACTAGATGTCGCTACTAGTACCTTTCCACTTGCTAACCGCATTGCAGTTGACCGCGTAACTTGGGTTTTTAAAAACATGTTTTATGCAAGCCGTATGCAAGCCGAGCAGGAAGTGAAGCCGGCCTTGACTACTTTCATGTTCTTCGAAGTGTAGTAATATGATATTGTCTTCCATAACTCAATGCAACGAAAGTAAAAAAATAAAGTAATTTTATGTAAATGAAATCGGAAGTAAATGTTTATCCGTATTCTAGAACCCATAATACAAGCTGGTTAAGCTATGCTTACTTTGGGTGCTTTGGGTCTAGATAGCGCTAAGTAGACTGTTGTACAATACTTATTTATTAATATTATTTTACATAGCAACACCCAGACCAATGCAAATATATTCATACCTACATACCTACAAACATTTGCATCGAGCGGGAATCGAACCTGCGGCCTCTAACTTATTAGGCAGTTAAATGCATGCATATAAACTAATAACACATACATGCATACCTACATGCATGTACCGTGATCGCGTTTATACCTAACTACTTCTCATCAGAAAAATCAAAACACCAGTTTTGATATCTGAAAACATACACAAATTATTTATTTCGTGATATTTGAATTTAGAACATTAACATTAGAATTTGTAAACCTCATATTATTCACTATTAAATATACGACATAACACACATTTTACAAGCTTTTATTTAGTTTCACCTGTCCCGTTGTCTGTAATCAAATCTTGCTAGCCATTTTCGACCACTATTGGTTATCCGATTGAGCTGAAATTTGGCATACTTATCATATTTATATTCTTATTATTATAAAAAAATCGCAACACCTTGTAAGTATATTTGTCATGGGACTTATCCCATGACAAATATACTTACAAGGTGTTGCGATTTTTTTGATGAGAAGTGTACCTACCTCTTATAACCTCTACAAAACATCCCGCGAGCATTTTTCATCCGCCTTCTAGAAACAGATTCGTAATTTGTTTCTAGAAGGCGGATACGATAAAAAAGTAAGTACCTACCTAATGTAGATAATATACGTATGCGAATGGAATTACTTTGTGAAGTTTTAGATAGTCAGACGGATGTAGACTGCAGAGGTCAGGCTTCAGAAGTTAAAATTTAAGACCTAAGTATTTTACGGTATCCTATATACTTAGTTTTTTATTACCCGACTGCGGCGAAGCCAAAAAAGAGTATTCGACTTGTGTGCATACGTCGTCGGCGCGTAGCAAGTATTTTAAGTGGACCGTGAAAAAAAATCGGATGAGGCTTTTTTATATCAGTCACGTTAAATGACTTCACCTCGCCTGATGGTAAGCTAACAGTTTTAAGTAAATCCGGAAGCTGTTCAATAAAAGTCAAAAGTCAAAAATCATTTATTCTGTATAGACCATAACGTGCGGCACTTACAAAACGTCAAAGTAATAAAAAATATAAGTATGTGTATTTCTGAACGATATAAGTCAATCACACTGTGCCCGGAAATGCAAGTGCGTAACTTTATGGGGACGTGCCCTCGCGAGGATAGCGATGCCGATGGTATAATGACCCTGTTCACATCCAGACGCCGCTCCACATAAGGAAGTGACATTTTGAAACTGGTGCAAGTCTGCATAGAGTAGGCAACAAACAGAGAATTGACGATTCTTATTTTTCTTACTACATAATCGAATAAGCCATGATGGTAAGAGGTACGATGGATGTGTAAAGACCGTGTAAGGAACTTCCAAGCAGCCCCCACGTTCGTGACATCCGTAAACCATTACTTAAGGGTCAATTCCCGAAAAAATAATGTTCAAAAGTCAGTCTCAGTCTTCATCCGGGAGGTAGGACACGACGGTATCATCCGTCCAAAGGGGGGGTAGTACCTCCGCCCTACAGGAGGCCGTCAAGCTGAGAGCCACCATTTTGGCACTATCGGTGTTTGCAATGGTGACTCCCATTCTAGAGACTTTGCCTCAGCTTACCATCAGGCGAGGTGAAGTCATGTTGACGTGACCGACATAAAAAAAAAAAAACAGAAGACCGCGGCCATAATAACCATCATGTTATTCCCACCGGTAAGTAGGGTAGCCAGAGCTCACTGGAGAGATTCTGTGCTGTCAGCGGGGAGACCAAAGTCTCCTGCTTTATCAACACAGAAAATCTTTCTCCTCCCAACCCCTCTCCCCAATCCTCCTCAGCCTCTTCCCTCCAGGGTCGGCAGTGCGAGTGTAACACCCCTGGTGTTGCATACGTCCATATGCCACGGTGCCCACTTCCCATCAGGTGGACCGTGTGCTTGTCTGCTACCTTAGTGGTATAAAAGTAATAAAAAAATCATTTGGTTAAAAGAATACCATTTTTTAAACATTTGGGAAATCAATATGCGATCGAGACTAGGCTGAGACTGCATTTAGAACATCTTTTTTACAAGAATTGAACCTTTGTTAGTAGATTTTTTTTATTTCAACCTCTAGATGCGTTGACTACTCTGTGTAATACATACAGGGTGTGGTCGATTAAGTTCGGCGACTCAATTGAATCGGGTCTATGTGTTTTGGAGGTCTGTGTGACCTTAACAGTGCGATTAGTTATATTACTTACGAGATGTGATTGCTTATACAGACCTTTTACTGAGGTCGGACATGTTATATTAGAATGAGAGATTAATTTCATTCATGTTTTTTTTTATTATTAATTGCGGCACGGGTCTCCTCTCCTCTAACGAGAGAGCTGATAGGGTTTAGGCCTTAATCCACACACGCTGGCCTAATGCGGGTTGGTGGTACGGACATGTCCTTAGAATTTCTTCTAGGACATGTGGGTTTCCTCACGATGTTTTTCCTTCACCGTCAGCAGATGGTAAATCATGTGATTAGCACATATAAAGTCCACAAAATGAAACTCACATTAGTACTGTCTGACCGGAATCGAACTGGATACCTCTGAGTAGAACAAATCGTTGCACATTCTTATGGCTGCTAGCTGACTAACCGGATGCAGACGCCAGCCTACGATATTGCCTCTCAGTACTGGATATACCAGTTTTTGAACCTTATACTTCCGAATTTATCGTCATACTAGCTTCCGCCCGCGGCTTCGCCCGCGTGGAGGTCAGTATCGCCACCAAGTTTAGCTTAGTGTGAAGCTAGCATGGTTTTAACATAATACCTAACAACATTCAAATATGAGTCGTTAGGTTACACGTTGTTATAGAATGCGTTGCAGAAATAAAGGTTCACTGCTCGTTCCCCGTAGGTGATAGCGTGATAATATGTAGCCTATGTGTTGACCCGACAAATTTGAAGTAAATCCATGCAGTACTTTTTGAGTTTATCACGAACATACAGACAAAAAGACAAACAGACAAAAATTCTAAAAACTATATTTTTGGCTTCGGTATCGATTATACATCACACTCCAAGTATTCTTTCCAAAAAATATTCAATGTACAGTCTTAACTTTCCTATCATTTTTTATATGTAGGTATAGATGTTCACCTTGATATTGGCTACTCGATTTAAAGGTTTTCTGTCAAAAATTTACGACGAATCGTGGGAAAATGACATTCACTACACATTACTGGCTGTGTCCTCGATATAATATATAATTTGTGGCACGGAGTCCTATATGTTTCCAAAAATTAAAGTAGCTTAAGTTACACCTTATAACATCAACTAACCGCCAGTCCAGTCAAAATCCCATGAAAATTGACCCAGCCGTTTCCAAGATTAGTCAAGTCAAACCGTTTTATTTTTGTTGTGTCGAGTATTAATGTTTATTCATTAATATATTTTTTAAATTATATTAATTGAAGCTTTTAATGAATAAATATAATATATAATAATTATTAATTAAAAAGCTGTTATTTTCACAGTACAAACAGATAATTATATTTGTATTTCGCTATTTCATCCGAGTGCCATTCCAGATGGGATCAAAGACTGCATTTTGGAACCCGGAGTCAGCTGTCCTGTCCTACTCCTCTTTAATTTGGTTTAGTTGACTTTTCCGCGAGCGACTACTGTCTACCACGATTAAGCGGACGTTGATTAATTAGTAGATCTCATAAAAGCAGTAGGTATAACCCAAACCTTAAAGAGTAGAAGTAGAAAGTTGTACTTGCACAGGCCTCGGATGCGAGCGGGAATAACGCTAAGAAAATGAAAATATTTTAGACATTCATTTTTTTTAAGAATATAACCCCTCCAGCTATGCTAAATTGCTTGAGTTTACGTCGGTAGTTTAATGGTCAGGATTCGAACTCAGGAACTCTCGATCGTAACACCGACTTCTTAACAAATGAGCCACCGACGACGACGACACTTGGTTTATTTATTAAGCTCATTGCTAATGTTGTAAGAATTTAAATGTGAATTACTTAACACAAATAAAAGACAACAACATCATTTAAATAGCACTTCGATAGGTAACAAGTGCGAACTTTCTCTAAGAACAATAAAATGAAACAATAACATTAGGTAACAGTTTATTTAATCATATATTTACAATCGGTACACGTATTATTTCGAAGGCGGCGGCCATGATGCGGCAATCGAACGAAACACTTTGAATACACATTATTTTATCGTTATATAATAATCATTTTGTATAATATTGACAATACAGTGACAAAAATACATTTTATTATACGTATTTTTGTACATTTAATATTCAAAAAGTTGTGTTTTTTTTTCTATATTTGCAATTTGGGTATAATGATCGGGATAATCTGAATTGGTGTTGATAAAGTATAATATTTTGTATTCCCGAAGTTTTCAATTAAACAGGAATTCCATTAAAAAGTCGGGAAAATATAAAGTATTAATCTTTTGTATTATTATTAATACAACTGAGTGTTATAGAAATACATTTTTCGGACAGATAGGAAATTACGGATAAGATTAGATGAGATGAACTAATATTGATAATTAATTAATAACATGTTTGTAAGCACCCAAGATCATGTTATTCTATACACATGTATACACTCAATGAAAAAGTAACCAAAGCACCCCAAGTCATGTTATTCGATATGAATAACATGACTTTAGGTGCATTCTTTGCTCGAAGTATTTACATTTTTGGTGCTTTGTTTGCTTCAAGTATTTACATTTGGGCCGGGTGCTTTGCCTGCATTTTAAAATCGAGAACAAACTTATAGAAGCGAAGCCGAAGCAAGATTATTAACTTTTTTTGTTATTGTATTGCCAATATTAAATAATTGAAGAACATTTTCTCGTAATTTTAATGTAGAAATAAAATTAATATAAAAATAAATTTCATGACCACAAGTCTACAATTAAATTATAAGGTTACTTTTTATTACGGAAACTTTCAATGGACTAGTATATAATTATACATAAATAATAATTAATAAGATATATATTAAATATGTTTAAAGGTAATTATTAAGGTAGAATTTTCATTGTATTTTTATTTTTGTAAAGTAATTATACCTAATAAAAAATGTTATCAAAAATATTTTGTTTGCAAATGTTTTTACGTAATAAGTGATTGTTTTTTGCGTAGCCGTAATTAAAATGTAAGTAATCATTTCATCTATTAGTACCTATTTAATAGAAATTATTGATTTTACCAATCTATTACGGAATATAATTGCTAAGTTTTTTAAATAATACAATTTATTTAATACTGGTGTTGAAATACATTATTATTTTAATTAAATTAATAATGTAAGGTCGACAACCTTGTAATATTATTTCGAAATTTTATTTGTTCTGGGTATTAGGTAATTGGATTTTGTTTAATTAAATTACTTTTTTTTTTTTATGAATACACAAGGTCATTACAAGTTTAAAATGATAACTTCTAGACAAATTAATCTTTTTAATGAAATTTTGAAATAATTAGTATAGCAAGTTCTCTTATAAATGTATATTGAAAATTTTACATCCAGGCGCCAGATTCAGTAAAGTTATGTTTTTAAAATGTGTAACTTCAAAACTTACAAAAACTTATTAAAACATTAAAATGTGATTAAAAAGGAAATAGAAATAAACTACGAGTAATTCTGAAACTCAAAATGTTATTTTTTTTACAGATTCGCAATACTGGACAGAACTTGAACCCGTGACAGTTTGTTTCTAGGGAGAATATTGGCCGGTCTTGGATAGCCGAATTTTTTTGTATCTAATTAATACTTTAATTTGCATCTGTTTAGCTTTTCATCAGCATATCGCCTCGTTTGAAGAAATATTATAGTCTGAATCATTCGGTAGTTGATATTTTGCAACGACATAAAATAGAGTAAACTATTATTAATTTCTACCAGTAATGATTTACTATAATTTTGAAAATATCATGAATAGGTACATAAAAAAGTGTATCATAATAGTCAATTTATAAAATAAATGAAATAAATAATAAGATATTGCTATTTAACTAAACAGTAGGTAGTGGTTCAATTAGAAAAATATATATTTGCAATAAAGAAGACTAAGAATATAAAATAATTATTCTGGAAATATGTAAATGGAAACGCCTCTTCGAATGTTAAATTACAAAATATATAAATATAATTTCTTTTTAACCTAAATACATAATCAATAAAAATACATCAATAAGATATATATTTACCTGATCAAATGTAAATATATATATATCATAACATCTTTGATCAAGTAAATAATAAAATAAGGTAAGTACTTAACTATATCGACATGTATTTAAAACTAAACAGCAGTGATATGTATGTAAAATATGTTATAATTATTATATTTATTCATAAAAAACTATTGTATCTAAAATAATCGAAATGAGAATTTCCATAGCGCGATGCAGGAGTTTCGGAATAATTCGCTAGAGGGAGGCCATGTATGCTTATCCTGTCGTTATAGGTAATTATTTATTCTATTTTATCGTCGTGATTATATTATTTCGCTAAAATATACATCTAATAAACTGAAATATATCATAAGTAGAATGTATTATATGTACATGATTATGTTCTATACTACTTGTTGCCCGCAGTTTCGCCTACGTGGCATACCTACTTAAATAGTCGTTAAGTTTTCTAAAATTTTCCAATTTTCAGCTCATTTTTATTATTTTTTCTTCCTGTCAAACCTTCTATAGAGTATTAAACGATTTAAAAAAGATGAATGATATTGATAAATTCATTTTCAAAAGTTATGGCGTACTTTATATAACAAGAGAAACATGATTCTATTTTTTTAAATAAGTACATCCCCAAATATAGGTAAATTTAAATATATTTATATGAAAGTTATATAAGTATTGCTTAGCATTACTTAGATAAATATATTATGACATTATATACACTTATTATGAAAATGTAATATTATGCTTATAGTACGATTACTATTTCTACATTTGAAATACTAGAATATAATACAAAAAATACTAAATATACTCATAATGATTGAAAACTTAAGCATATTTTTCACATACTATTAATAATGTAAATAGAAATTATGAAATAAATAATTATCATACCTACTTAATTAAATATAAGTTGTTAGTAGGTATCAAACATCTTATAATCGCAAAATTTACTTTCCAACACACGCTTCGATAATCATGACTAGCACTAATATTAAATTATATAAAATCGTAAAAAAAGGTGTCGATCGTCACTTTGGGGTATATACCTACCTTAATATTAAATATTTTATATAAAATTTGTTATAAGTGCCAACATAGACAAACCATTTTGTATTATATACAACGGCAGCAGAATTTAGTAGAATGTCGCACATCATAGGAAATACATAAATAAAATAATTTTGATGTCTTGTTGATATAAAATTTATTGGTTTTTATAATTGTTGTTTTTCGAGCAAATAAATGTATTTGACATTTATGTAATGTGTCATTAATTTTGTTTGTTTGTTTAATTTGATGACAAATCAAGTAATAGATAGGTATTAATAGCATTTATATGCTCAAATATATCATTTTATACGGTTGATAGTCTCAGGAGTTCATAGGAGGATTGTAATTTTAATTTAAATAAAATCGTTTATGGATTAAAATTTATTAATAATTATAATATTCTCGGACCATATATTCAATCTCGATCCAAACTAAGCAACAATTATACATATATACTAATCAGTTCTAGAACACGAATAATCATGTTTATACCTAAACTTTTTGTAAATACATACTTATGTAAAATTACAAAGTATAGATACAAATATAATAACGTCTAACCGCCACGCCAAAAAATATATTTTAGAAATGCAACCGCAATGCAATTCTGCTTTTCATGGTTCGTCTACACCACCACTTATTTACAAATAACACCACCAAATGCCAATACTATCATCCCTTAACCAGTAAAATTAATGGTATAAGATCCCGTGCTGGGGTCGAAATTCTGCGCAGGATGACCAAAGAAAGGATTTAAGTTTTGATTCTGGTATGCCGCGGTTTGTGGCTGATAGACTTGCCTGGCTTGATAAGCTGGCTGGGATTGATAAGTTGGCTGGGATTGATACTGGGATTGATAACTTGGCTGGGATTGATACTGAGACTGATAAGCTGGCTGGGATTGATAATTTTGGTTTGGCTGTGAAGTGTAACCTTGGTAGGAGAACTCTGGCTGTTGGTGATAAACCTGGCTTTGAGGGCGGTAGTCATCATTTGGGAATTGCTGTGGGGATTGTTTGAATAGGTTAGTCTGCTGGGAGTATGAGGGGTTAGATCTGAACTGGCTAGGAGATGGTTTCTGTTGGTATTGAGACTGGTATTGAGGCTCGTACTGAGGAGCTTCAGTCGCTTGAACCGAATATTGGTGATATTGGCGATTCGGTTTCGATGCGGAACGGCCGTTGTATTTGGGGTCTTCATAGATGCTGGGGTCTTCTCGGTACTGGCCATCATCTTCTTGGCCGTCGGCTAGAGCGTTGGCTGGTGAGTTGTTGTTCAGAGTTGGAGGTGGAACTTGGATGCCAGTACCTGGAAGTTGAAGGATTTTGTTAATCACATGGTTATGAGTTGCTTCGAAGAATTTCATACTGTAAGATTTTGTGACTGAAGAAGAGGCTTTAGAGGACCAACGTTTTTTTATATAGGACACGCCAATTTGACTTCACCTCACCTGATGGTAAGCTGAAGGTAAAGTCTCAGGAAAGAGGGTCACCATTACATACACGTACCATGATTCCGAATGCCATACAAATATTTGCGGCATTCGTTAGGTGTATTTAGAACCCTAAAAAGTCCAACAACTTAGTCTAACTACAGAACTTCGCCGTACAGAATATCGCCAGTGGATTGTGGAGATCAGATGTCAGGCGCTTCATGGAAAATATCGAAGTTTCATAGTAAAACTGTACCCCAATTGTATTGGAAAAAGACTTGGGGTATAATGGTAGTCGCTCTTGTAAAAGGCAATCGAACCAAATTATGGATATCACTTACCATCAGGTGAGATTGAGGTCAAACGTAAGCCTATCATGAATAAAAAAAAATGGATAGGAGAATAGGAGAACGCACCTTGGACTTCAAAGTCCAATACCTTCTGGGCCACCTAAACCCTGGCGCTAGAAGACCCGAGACGGCGGCGTGCAGTTTTAGTTGGTTTTATTCCGATATAACCCAATGGCCGCAGAGCTGGTATCCGTGAGGATTTCCGCTCGATAAAAAGGGGCTCCAAAGTGTTAACATCCAAACAAGATTAAAAAGAAAATCGTGTAAAGAAAACTCAACGATTATAATCTAATCTACATATTTAGGTGTTGTAAGTTTCTGCCTAATGGCAGCAACCTTCACGCACTGATAACTTATCTAACGAGATAAGTTAGGTCGCTAGATTACTTAAGAACAGCTTACGATGTAAACGGTACTGCTTCATGTACTATAACTGTCGTAAAAAGGCATCTGTCTAGACCGTCAAGGTAGGGACCGCCGTTTTGGGACGAATGGTGTCTAATGAAAATAACGCGCCGGACTCGTGGTCCCCCTGTGATTTTCCCCTGGGGGGACCACGAGTAAATCGCATTCGCTCGTGGTCCCTCCGACTCACTCTTGACCATAAACACTTGAAAAGCATATGGTATGTAACTGGATGAACAGGACTCGTATAATGGGGTACAGTGAGCTCTGGCTACCCTACTTACCGGCGGGAACACAACACGATGGTTATTATGGCCGCGGTCTTCTGTAGGGCGGGGGACTACACCTAGTCGGACAGCTCATTTCGGACGGAAGATACCGTCGTGTCCTACCTCCTATTAAAACCCTATCTTAATAGTATAAAGATATATCTAGGCAGCAAAAACCAAGTAGGTATGATACCTACTTCAATTTCCTGACTCAATACAGGAAAATTGAGTTAAAACAATAGTAAATTAGTATGATTCTCACAAATTAACTAAAACAGCACTTCTGATTAGATCCTAAGCTTAGCAACAACAGAAAAAGTGGGCCGATTGTGTCATTACACGACTCTCTCCGCTACCACGCCAGTTGAGAAACTGATACATCGTGTAATATTGTGATTATTATAGTGTAATAATGGTATCTAATGATCAAGTACTAAGTGTTACAACAATATAATAATGTATTAAGTTGATCAAAAGATCCGTGTGGTATAAGTTTAATTTAAAGTACCATGTTGATGTAGGTTGATCAACATACATACATACATACATACATACATACATACATACAAATCACGCCTTTCTCCCATTGGGGTAGGCAGAGACAACATCTTTCCACTTGCTACGATCTTGGCATACTCCTTTCGCTTCTTCAACTTTCATATTGTTTTCATACATGCACGCCGGTTCCGGGTACTCTTGACCTGGCCTCTCTCCAAAACGTCCCGGATCTGATTAGAATGACTTTACCCTAGCTTCTTACCATCCAGCAGGGTACGCCTAGGTCGGCCTTTACCGAGTTGCCCATATTTGATTGATTGATTGAGAGATTGATCAACAATCTGTCTTAAATCGGGGCAAATGATAAGTAAAGGTGATTAAACTACTACGGTTTTACTAGCTGTCACCCTTGTATTCGCCCGCGTGAAATACTTTTCCCATTGCTGCTTCTGCTTCCCATGGGAAGCTATTCCAGGGATAAAAAGTAACCTATGTGTTATTCTAGATTATAATCGATCCCTGTATCACAGCTAAATCCGTTCAACCGTTAAGAGCATGATTGAGTAATATCCATCCACGTAGGTTGCAGACAAGCACACGGCCCACCTGATGGGAAGCGGTCACCGTGGCCTATGGACGTGTGCAACACCAGGGGTGTCACACTCGCCCTGCCGACCCAGTAAAAAACCTTCTCACTTCCTTCTTGAAGAACCCCATATTGGAGACGCTAGGGAGAGCCACAAGTCAAACAAATTACTTAAGTGAGTTTTGACTTTTGACCGAAAGTCAACCCCAATTGAGTTGGGATAAGGCTCGGAAGATGAAAGGGTCTTACCTTGAGGGGTCCATCTCGAATCCAGAGATGGTCCGGGTCAAGCCGGTGTGCGAGGGAAATGCTCTTTGGGCCACCTTACACCCTGGCGTCAGAAGAACCTAGACGACGTGCTGTTTTAATTGGTAAGAGTCCGACATAACCTGCTTCGCTGGCCGCGGGGTGGGTATCCATGAGGATTTCCACACGGAAAAAAAAGAAAGAAAAAGGGTCTTACCTTGAGGTTCAAATCCTCTCTTACTGCTGGCTCCGTACGAAATCTCCCTCGTCTTGCCGTTCGCATCAACATATCCGTACTTCCCAGCTACGTCTCCGTTAGGGTACTTTGTCTCGATCTTGAAGGATCCATCGGCTGCCTCGTACCCGAAGCTATAAGAGCCGTCGTCATTTTGTTTGTTGATCTGTTTGAGAATGGGCACTGGAGTTGTTGTTGGGCCCTGGTGCTGGCAATTGACCGCCAGGTAGGCTGCGAACAGGATCAAAGTCTGAAAAGAAATTAATAAGATTTAGATTTTATTTTTTTTTATATTGGACACGTCAACATGACTTTACCTCGCCTGATGGAAAGCTAAAGGCAAAGTCTCAGGATCGGGGGTCACCACTACATACACCAATAGTGCTACAGTGCTGGCTTGACGGCCTCATGAAATTAGGAGGAAGAAATCACATGTGCTGGTAAAGAATTCCAAGTCTTTATGATGCGGCACCGAACCGCTTGGTTCTTGATGGAATCACTAAGAGCTACCATTGTAGAATTATTTATATCTGCAATGGTAACCCTCATCCCTGAGACTTTCTCTAAAGTTTATAATCAGGCGGGGTGATTATATTCTAGTCATACTATAAACAAAAATAATCCTTCGGAAGTGAAACAGATTATAATTCTGGAAGTCCCCGCGTGGAACGGAGCGTATAACTCACTTAGAAGTTACCCAACAGTCATACAAAAAGTATAGTACGATAACTCAGCGTCAAGTTATTTCGCGGTTTTTTTTATTAAAAAGTAAACCACGGCCTTGATCTTGCGCTTGCATAATCTGTGGCCTCTTGTCTCTTGTTCTTTTTACTTTTAAAGTGAAAATGAGCGCGTTTTGTGGTAGATAATTATTTTAATTTGTTTCTGTGTAAGACATAATTATGATTTCGTTACACTTGTAGATGCCCTGTAACAGATATACACTACAAACTCATAATTACTTATGTCTAGTAATGTTCGCTCATTAGACGAACCATATTTTATTGTTAACAAATTTGAAGAAAATTTGTAAGAGCAATGGAAAATTATTCAAATTTTCTTCCATTAAAAAACTGCTGAAGGTCTTCTAAAGCTACAAAAAGGTAAAGACAGTGATTTGACTTGACATGTTACGGCGAACAATTAGCTATACAATGGGAATAATCTATATTAATTTTATAAGTGCGAAAGTAACTCTGTCTGTCTGTCTATTATGCTTTCACACCTAACCTAACCTAACCACGCTGAACCGATTTTGAAGAAATTTGGTACAGAGATGGACTAGAGCTTAAGCAACGCCATAGGCTACTAGGCGGCGACGCACCGAAACCCCCCCCCCCCCCCTCCCTATTCCGGGGTCATGAAGGGAACCCCGCGGTTCGAGGGGCCATCTCGAATCCGGAGATTACCCGGGTCAAGCCGGGGTGCTAGGGAAATGCTCTTTGGGCCACCTTACACCCTGGCGTCAGAAGACCATAGATGGCGTGCGGTTTTAGTCAGTTAGAGTCCGACATAACCTGCCCCGCTGACCGCGGGGTGGGTATCCACGAGGATTTCCGCACGGAAAAAAAAAAGCCATAGGCTACTTTTTATCACGAAAAAAACCTGACAACTATCATAGATATACTGCGTTTTTTTGCAATGTCATCTATATGAAATCAACATAAAGTTACGTATTAGTGATCAATTAGTCATCTTTCACGATACCAATAAATCTTTTAGGTCGTACTAGATTTTTTCTTTAAAATTCCTCTGTTATAAGTAACAATGAGACAAGAAACCCGACACCGATAAGTGAATGTCCGGACTTAGCCTTGTACCGCCTTGTGGTCAAACACGGACATGTTACACTACGTAGGTATTAATATAATTGCTTATTATAATTGGATTTTAACTGCTTGCACTGAAAATAATGAAAACTTCCTCTATTTTAGAGGTGCACTAAGGAAGTTTTTAAAAAGAGGTCGGTAGAGCAATGTTTTTTTACCAAACGCATTGCTGGTGATGTATCATTTTTTCGTTTAATATTTTTTGCTGCCTTAGTATGCAAAAGATAAAAACTACACACTTATTATAATAACTGACTGATAATTGACGGCCTCTGTGGCGTAGCGGTAGTGTATTCGACTACTACGACAAACGCGGGTTCGATTCCCGCTCAGAGCAAATATTTGTACGAGTAGGTATGCATGGTATGTATCTACAAAAAAATATTAAAAGTATGTTTATCCGCATTCTAGAACCCATAACACAAGCTAGTTTGGTTCTAGAGAGCGCTGTGTAGATTGTCGTAAAATATTTATATTTATATTCGGTTACTATAGTGCATTGAATGAAGCTTGTGTTGTGGCTTGCAATAGGCTAATAGATTGTACCTACTCAAAATTTACTGTGAACTCAAACTGCCCAGCAATCCGAAATTGAGTATTAACTTCGAATTTACATTGATATAAAAAATACTACTTAGTAACCTCAATTTTATTAGTAACCTCCAAAGATTCTTGAAATCTAGTAATAAAGTTTGATTATTACTAAAATAAAATTGAACTAAATTCATAGCAATGATCTATTTGCCTAATTAAATATCGGACGTATTACATAATAACAGAATTGAAGTATGCGGTCTCGCCTTTTTACAACAAGTTTAAATGACATTGAGTTAGTTTAATGTTAATTAACTATGAGTAAAAAGCGTATTGGTTTATAAATTATAACTACGTTTAAAAAACCGACTTCACAAACTAATATTTTTTACTTTTTAGTGTACAGAAATAGAAAAATACCTATTTATGAGGTTTATTATGTACAAAGGCATCAAAAACAGAATTTCTGCCGTAAATTTGATGATTTCCCCTCTGGTGCTGAAGAGCAACGAGGCTGTGCTCTTAAGCCAGTAGGTGTATTTATTTGCCGCACCATTAAGACTTGGAATTCTTTACCAGCGCATGTGTTTCCTTCCTCCTATAGTCCCGGGGCCTTTAAGCGGGGCGTGAAAAAGCATTTGATGAGGCCGTCAACCTAAGGGCCGCCACTGTAGCACTACCGGTGTATGTAATGGTGACCCCAGTCCTGAGACTCTGCCTATAGCTTACCAACAGGCGAGGTAAAGTCATTTGACGTGTGGTATATATAAATAAAATCGAAAAAACCACATTTGTACTAGAACCGAAAAGCACTAATTCTCAAAACATTTCTTGACTAATCAAATTGTTATGGCTACCGATTTGCTGCCGAGCGAGTTGACGTATAATCGACTTTAACGTAACTAAATTGATCGAGTTACGTAAGTTACAGGATATACAACCTTCTTACGGCTTCCTGCACAGAAAGTGGCACCTGCAATTAAGAAGGGTTTGTCCGAAGCAAAGATAAATCGATCTAGGTAGGGTTTCTTGATTGAACAGGCCTGCGATGTGAATCTGGAGTTTTTTTTTCTACGGAAATCCCCATAGATACTACTGCCCTCGGCCAGTGAGGGTGGGTATTTGTACTATGTATAGCAGGTCTACAGATGCCGAGGTGTAAGGTGGCTCATTTTTTTTATCATTACGATGTAACTGAATAGTTACTTCATAACAGTCACAATCTAGCTTTGAGGCTAATAAGTAACTTAAATTTAACCTAATTTGCTAATAATTATACGGTAAAGAATGTGTCCATTGGCACTTTTCTTATTGTCTCTATTATGATTGGAAGACACTTAGTTCTTGTGTTCTTAAAAGGTAGCACTCACTGAACTCCGTAACACTAACTTCACTCTAAACTAACTCAAAAGGCTTAGTCCTTTTCAGTCTCCTTATTATGTCCGTGGTGTCAAGGAGCTGGATAGCCTCGACATTCACATGTTTATGAAGGTGGCTCATAAGGCATTTTCTTCGTACACCTGACGGCTGACCTGGGCTATCTCTGGATTCGAAATGCTCCTAAGAGTTTGGGAACAAGGGTGTCCTTGTCTTGCACTCTGAAAAATGGGTTCGCCACCGTCGCGTACTGCGGCTGCTAGGATGATAGGCGACTTCATCTGTCACCCCTCTAGGCTTGCGGCTCACGGCCTCGGGGACACTGCGGATCGGCTGAGACCTGAGTTTCTCTCGGACCCGCTTTACCGCCTCCTTCTCGAGCATTTCCACAGTCTATAGCCTACCTACTAACCTCTGCTGTATATCCATTACTGACTCGATGCCAGCTCAGTCCAAATATACATACACACATACACATCACGCCTTTTTCCCATTAGGGTAGGTAGACAGAGACAACATCTTTCCACTTGCTACGATCTTGGCATACTCCTTTCGCTTCTTCAACTTTCATTTAATTGTTTTTCAAATATTTACATCGTTAAATAGTTTAAACCAAAAAAAAACCTATTTAAGTATGTTTACATACAGTCAAGGACCCATAATACAAGCTAAAGGTCTACACAGTACTATGTAGTATGTCCTAGAATCAATCTTCTGTCTTTATCAGATATTTTATTTGTCACCCACAACAAAAAGCCACGACATTTTTTATGGGGTGCGAGGAACTGTGAGGGTCGGCCACTGTTTATGTGCCTACACAGGTTTAATTATAGCACGCTGCATACTTGTCCAAGAATGTGGTTAGGTACCAGTGTAAATGAGATGTAAGGCCGCGATCTAACGACGTGATCTGTTATGAGTTATGACATGAGGTATGTTGAAATATTTACATATTTGGGCACATTATGTATTACTATTATGATAACTATTAACGACAAGATTGTATATCGATCATTTTTTTATTACTTAGCGCGTGTTAAATAATATTGACCGTGTGCAAAGTGCAAGTGGTCAGTATAGATGGCATCGATATTGTAGCTTGACGCATGCCATATTATCAACTGCCTTAGCTTTAAAGCAGTAAACTAGTCAGTGCAGCGGCAGATGCCAGGGAGCGCACCAAAATTGCCAAATATGGTAGTCTCGGCACCCAGTACGAATTTGTTGCATTTGGCGTCGAGACTCTCGTCTCGGTCCTTGAGGATGAGGTGCGCACGGGCTTTTTGTGGAACTCAGCAAGCGTCTTAGGGAGGAAATTGGTGATCCCTGTGCTGGCAGTTTTCTCGCGCATAGGCTTTTCATCGCCATCCAGCGTGGGAATGCTGCCTCCTTGGCACCCTGCCGAGGGCACCCAGTTTTTAAATCATTTTTGATTACTTTTAGTTTTATTTGGTTTCATTTAAATATAAGTACTGTAATTTTTCGACTAATAAATATTTTAAATTTTGCATCTGTACTTTAAAATTCCCATTGGGGTAAGCAGAGACAACATTTTGCCGCTTGCTACAATCTTAGCATACGCCTCTCGAATACCTACGCCCCGGATTAAGTTGAGAGCTTGGAATGAGAACAGGACTATCTCAAAAATGATGATAATGACCCATGTTACAACTGACCTAGCTTGTATTTTATATCACTTAAATAGCAGACAAGCACACAGCCCACCTGACCGGAAGCGGCTGTATTATCTAACTACTTAACCTCAATTGACTACTTCGTCAATCGAATACCACAACTACAGTGAGGCCACGCCCTATTAATGCGTACTTCAAATTTGCTATAAGGTCGTTTTTTACATCACAAAGTAAGATTTGGGCCTTTCAAACCTTGCTATTTAATCATTGGTTATATTGAACATATGATATAAATGTACCACATTTTAGAATGACACCTTCATTAACACAAGTCGGTCGGAGCAATGCTTTTAAAACTACAATGATGAAATTGAGTTAAGATCGGTATCTATTTACTAAAGCGATTTCTACATACAGATTTTTCTCATATTTTGGTTGAATAAGTAATTAAAGTCAGGTTTTTTTAAATAAGGACAACAGTATCTAGGTTTCTTATTAATTTGTTCGCTGTTGAATAATGTGGGTATTTTAACCGACTTCAGAAAAATAGGAGGTTCTCAATTCAACTGTATTTTTTTATGTTTGTTACCTCTGAGCTTTCGACTGGGTGAACCGATTTTCATGATTCTTTTTTATTTGATAGCTGGCGCTTCCACCATTTGGTCCGTTGAAGTCGGTTTTTTTCTTTGAAAAGTTTTTTTCATTTTTATAATACTTGACTAGCAATCCCCTTCCCCTATTTTATCACGCAGAAATTCCCAACGCCATCTTGGGTCTTCAGATGTAAGGTGACTAAGCATTTTGGATTGGTAAACCCTGCCCATTTAATGTTATAGCCTATGTTCATCAAAGATAATTTACCTTTCAATATGTAAATGAATTTTTCCAATAAGTGCAGTGGTTCCGAAGCTTACCCTTAACATATAAACAAACTCACAAAATTCACCCTCTCTCTTTATAATATTACTATATATTTGATTTGTTTCGATGCAGGGGGAGCAGCATGCAACGGTTAGTTAAGTTAACGAAGCAATTACGTTCCATTACACGGTAATATCGGTACAAGCAATTATACAATTCGTAAGCACAGTAGGTACGTTTATTGTTAATTGTTATAACATTCACTGCGAACTGAGGTTAATTGATAAAACCACAATAACATTGTATCTATCTAGGTATCTATCGCATGACACTTTTATGAGATACACACTTCTCATTAGAAAAATGCTGCTGAGACGAGGTCTCGGGTTCGATCCCAGGTTCACCATGACACACACTAATGACTTTTCGATGCTTTTCGAAATTATGTGTGTATTTATCGCAGGTTTATAAGTGCCCGGTTAATGGCAATAGGCTCGCTACCTATTACATTGGGACCTAAACATAAACTGGCGAAATGTGGGTGCTAGCACCTCTGCCTACCCCTTCGAGGATATAGGCGTGAGTTTATGTTATGTTATGTTGTGTTATTAGAAAAATCGAAACACTTTGCAAGTTTATGTTTTCAAGGATTATCCGAAAAATGTGTAGATTCAGGAATATATTATGTCAAATGTCGTTTAATAGTGAATAATAATAATTATGAGGTTTTCAAATTTTAATGTTAATGTTCTAAATTCAAATATCATAAAGTAAATAATAGTTTAGCTATTGTTTTCGTTATGAAGGTTTTAATTGTGGGGGTTTAAATAGGAGAGGCAGTCGCTTCACGAAAAATATCGAACCGATTTTAGTTAGACAGAAAGTTGACCCCAACTCAATTGGGTAAGGGCTCGAAGGATGATGTATTCTGTGATTTGACAAGCTCCAAACATAGTTTATTCTTTAGTTATTCAGTTATTATACATTTTAACAGCCGTAAAATGTCACGGCACAGTCTTAAATACCATGAAATTATAGTCTTCAGTGTCCCACGACAATAGTTCTCCAAACATTGTCATGTTAAATCATAATTGAGCTTAGTTTTTAACAAGGCGAGGCTAAATATCATTGTTTTAAACATAAACAAGATTGCGTAAACAAAACTGGGTTACAACAAACTATCAACAACTTCACTGGCATATAAATAGTTAACTGTGGGCTAGAAGTGGTATAGAATATTAATGAAATTTGTCTATGCTTTTATAGTGACTCGCCCCGGCTTACACAAATGCATTTTTCCTGTTCATCAAGAAGTATTAATTCTACATCTACAAACACAAAAAAATATAAGTAATAAAAAAATAAAAAGAAAAGAAAAAAATACAGTCGAATTGAGAACCTCCTCCTTTTTTGAAGTCGGTTAAAAAGAAGAAGTAATAGAACTGAAGAGCCAGGAGGAGTCTCTACAAGAGAAAATTTCGGGAAAAGTATTTTACGACAATTGGAGAAATCTGTCAGAGAAAGGCCCATCAAAATCGCCCAACCGTTTCAGAGATTAATCAAATCAAACAAGACGGACATAATTATTATGATAAATTTATTAATTAATAACATTTATATGACACTACAGACCGTTTCAAAGTATGTTATCTGGTTTAAGAGAAGTAAACGGACAAAGAAACAGACACGTAAAGATAACTTCATTATAAACTTTGTAATTATGTCAATTTATTACAAACTTATATAACGATGTCGACAAATTCGTTACAAATATTAAATGGATACAGTTGCGTTGATAACAATGTTTTAATAGTTACTAAACAAAACGCAAGTACGCCTTGACCCTAGGAGTATCGCTCAACGAACAGACCATCAACGCAATTACTGAAAGTTTCAACACCGATTCTATACTTTATATGTCGATACGATAAAAAAAATTCATAAAGTCCCTAACATTTATAATCATTATCATCATCTACCAAGAAAGAATCTAAGAATAAAAGAAAAAAAAAACATCAAAAGGTAATGAAACATCCTGTACGCAGAGCGGTAGGACTCAGCGGCAAACTTGATCATACATTGTGAGCCATTGATGCATCGCGCCGTTGTAAATTCACCAACCTACCCGCACATTTTTGTTTTATTGTAAATTTGTTATTGTTCTGCAAATTGAAATCTATTATTGTAATGTATATAGTATTAAGTTATCCAGTTCGAGTCCAACGACTCGACGGCGACCGTAGTGTACGGATAAACCTTTCTGGTTTTTGATACACTACCAAGGAACTGTAATCCTATGTATATTTTTCTGTTTAATAAATAAATTTTAAAAAAAAAAACCTGGCCTAGTTCCAATTATTCGGGGTCGGCGCAACATGTATTTTTCCTCCATACATTCCTATCAGATGTCATCTCCTCAGTCACTTCCTTCCTTGCCATATCCTCATTCACGCACTCCATCCTTCTTTTCGTAGGCCTACCTCTGCCTCTAAAGCCCTCCACATTATATTTAGAACCTTTTTAACAACATTACTTTCATCTTTTCTTACAACATGTCCATACCACGACAGTCACTCGCTTCTCAATTTTTGATTCATTGGTGCAAGTTTCAGGGTTATCTATAATGATGGAGACAATACTAGACTTTAGAGTCTGAAACATCGACCGCGGTAGCCTAGTGGTTTGGGTAATGGACTGCTGAGACGAGTTCTCGGGTTCGATCCCAGGTTCACCATGGCACACACCAATGACTTTACGATGCTTTTCGAAGTTATGTGTGTATTTATCGCAGGTTTATTAGTGCCTAGGAGAGCACGTTAAGCCGTCGGTCCCGGTTGCCATACAAACATCTATGGCAGTCGTTACGGGTAGTTGGAGCCCACAAAAGTCCAACCAGTCTAACTTGGAACTTCGATATAGCCATTGGTCATAATGACCATTGGTTGTGGAGGTCAGATGGCAGTCGCTCCATCACAGTTAGACTGGAAAGCCGACCCCAACTGAGTTGGGAAAAAGGTTCAGAGAATGATGAGAGTCTGAAGCATCGACGCAGAGTAGCTAGCCTTTCGGTGTTATTGAGAGCACTTCAGGTAGTGTGCACTTGGGGTTGCATAACCTAATTTCTCCAATTACATAATTCAAGACTCTGGCACAGGCTTTCCTATCAGGATTGGAAGGTCAGTCGGCAGTCACTCTCGTAAAAGTTAACAAAGCCAATTAAAAATAATAAGCCAAACTTCGCATGCAATCGAGAAAATGTTAGAAGAATGATCAGGTTGGAACTTGATGGGGGCCAAAAAGTCCATTTCCACTTTATTTTGACTTGTGACAGAAGATTGCGATATTTTAACAAGCTTTCGTGAGAATTCTCTTTCCTAATAAGCATTCCTAATGGTACTTAAAATCAATAATAAATGGTGATTCTATCATCTACTAATCATATCCTTCCTGGACCTATGGCCTAGTTAGGTATTGCTACACCAACCTTGCGATGGCGCGGCCTCTACTCAGAGGTGTCGAATTCGAATCCGGCCACAGTCAGTACCAATGTAAATTTCACTTTGTGGAATTTATATACGCTAATCACATGATTTACCATCTGCTGACGGTGAAAGAAAAACATCGTGAGGAAACCCACATGTCCTAGAAGAAATTCTAAGGACATGTCCGATCCACCAACCCGCATTAAGCCAGCGTGTGTGAATTAAGGTCTAAACCCTCTCAGCTCTCTCGTTAGAGGAGAGGAGACCGTGCCCAGCAGTGGGACATGAATGGGTTGCTATCAACACCAACTTTAGACCTATAGTATTTATAAACAGGATCCATAAATGTAAGATTAGCCTTCGACGGTCGGTTAACCCAAAAACCTTGACGATTCGACAGAAAGGATACTGACTCACAAACGGAGTCTAACTGACTAAGAATGTGTTATTATCGTACTAGGAAATATAATAAGATATAAATGTAATAATCTGATATTGTAAATTATAAATAAACACGCAATAAGTTTAATAAAAGTTAGCTAGGAAGAAGAACTTGAAGAAAGACTGTCATCTGACCTTCACAACCCAATGGTGACATTAGGCGATATTAATGCATTGCAGCTAGACCGTTGTTGTTGGAATTTTTAGGGCTCCAACTACCCGTAACGACTGCCATAGATATTTGTAAGGTAACCGGGACCGACGGCTTAACATGGTCTCCATCTCACAAAGTGAAATTCACAATTCACCACCTATGCCCAGCAGTGGGACATAAATGGTTGCTATTATTACTATTAAGGGATACACTTTTACAAAAAAAAATACCAATATTTCTGATAAACACCCTGTTATTAAAACAGTTATTAATTTATGCAAAAACAAACTTATACTTAAGTACGGGTATTCAGTTTAATTTAAACCATATCTGGGGACTCATCAATCAATTTGACATTTCCTATAATCACCAGATCCATCAGTGATTATAGCTTGAGAGTTGAGAGTATATTGAAGCAAGATTTAATACTAACCGGTACCATTTTGCTTTTTTTGAGGTGTATAATGTGTTTTACCTAATTAATTATAGATGCACGTAACTTGGCCAGGTTTTGGAGTAGGTAGTAAGGTTAAGTTCGCGCATTGTGCACTTTGAGCCATTCAAAGTACGAACGAACGGAACGTTGATTCGGTACAAGACGTCTCTCGGAGACCAATCATATGTCCGCGAAGACGCAACTGCATCTCCTGCGACCCGCTCATACCTCAAATTGGACCTAAAAAATCTAAAAATCGACCTTTGCGCATGACGCGTCTGGCCAATTTACGTGCCGGCATCAGTAGTCCATCTCGATAGCTGTTACTCGTATAGGTACATTCATCATCCCAGTTTTTTTTTTACATAGGACTCGTCAAAATGAGTTCACTTCGCCTGATTGTAAGCTAAAGTAAAGTCTCAGGACCGGGGTCACCACTACATACACCGGTAGTTCTACAGTGGCGGCCCTCTCATTAAATGCTTTTTCACGCCCCGCTCGTTTGAGGTAATTTTTTTTCTAGCATGAACAAAAAAAAAGGTCCTAATAATCTCTAAAGGGTCTTATCAGGGTTCAGGGCTCAATATTCTCGCAGTGCAATGCAAATAACTAAACGTTTATTAAAAATAAATTGTGAAAAAATCTTTTTCAAGTTAAACGGTTTTAAATTGTATTGTCATTAGAACTAAAGACTTCTGCCAAATATCAGACCAATCAGACAACTGAAAGGGGGTCAAACAGGTCAAGTTAAATAAAACCGTTTAATAAACTTTTTGTTTTACTTATCAGTATCAGTGTCTTACTTGTCAACCAAAAACGCCCAAAAATCTATACGACATCTTAGTACAAGTCTATCAGAATCTACTTTAACAAGGTAAGTAGTGAATACCTTTTATATAATGTATATCAACTGTAGGACTCAATAATAATCTGTTGCACCAACCACCGCGCCCACCATTTTATGTTCCACATTCCAGCTTGTGAAACAGTTTTAAGCTTGTGCGGAATTATTACTGTTGGATTATTATGAATTGGAATTATGGAGTAATAGTGTGATTGAGATTGACCACAGAAGTAATAATAATATGAGGTAGTTATTATAAGTTCTGTGTGTGACACTTTTTTTGCTATTTTAACTGCCTATGTGGACGTAAAATTTCAGTCAAAAAAAAACAACAAAGAAACTCCTTTTTGCACATTTATCAATATTGACTTTCGATGAATTAGTTGATTCACTAAAAATGGGAAAATAAATAAAATTTTAATAACAATTTTTTTTGTCGAGTTTGACTGTTGGCCACGATAACTTGATAAGTGCTATTTGGGAAAAATTACTTATTAGTTGGTTTTTGTAAAAATAAAATAAAAAAATTAAACCTACTTTATGAAAGTGACACAGATAAACTGAAAAATGACTACAGAAGTCGATTTATTTTATTTGTTGAATTTTCAAAAGTCAATTCTACTAAAAAGAATTAGCGATAGAAAACTCAAATAGTACTTTGTCCAACCGACCTTAGGAATCTTGTCCAACCGTCAAATTCGCTATTTCCTCGTATTTGAATATTAATGACGGTATTTGTCAACATTTGCACTATGGAGCCGGAGGTCCGCTTATCATTTTTGATAAGTACCTATGTGAGAGCCTGCGCCAGAGTCTTATCCATTGTTTAGCACGTCCATTTACTAGCAGGTGAGGTTGGTTGGGCCTCAAGGAAGTTGATAAGACCCTCTACCTCTACACCACACTTTAGGCATGAACGTTTAAAATTTACGGACAGAAGGCGCTGAAGACGTGACTGTGTCACAAAAATGCCGGTGTATTATTATATAGAATAGTTTAAAAAAAGATTAAAAATCAAAATACTGACTGCGTAAAAAACTAAAAAGATAAAACAAACACGAGATGTAGAAACATAACAACTGAACATTCGGGATCCATTATGCGAAAGACAATCTAATTTTTCAATGGATCCCGACTGTTAAGTTGTTATGTTTCTAGACAAGAGCTTGTTTTTATTACAAGCACACCGATAGTGCTTTATTTGTGGCCCTTAGCTTGACAGCCTCATCAAATGCTTTTTCACGCCCCGCTTAAATGACCCGGGACTGTAGGAGGAAGGAATCACATACACTGGCAAAGATAAAGAATTCCAGGTTTTGATGGTGCGGCAAAGAAAAGAGGCACCGAACTGTTTAATTAAAAGTGATTCCTGTATATTTTTTCTCTTTGCACTTCGGTTTTTTCACCATTTCACTACACAAGATACATGCTGTATTTGTTTTCGCTACTTAAACTGAGTCGTATGACATTTGCCGCGTAGTGGCTGACGAATGTGTGAGAATATACCGATTTGTACATATAAAAAAGTGAGCATACTCTAGTATCGTCAGTTCTTCGACACATTCCATCCATAGATTTTATACGATCATGACTGTAAGTAGGTAAGTAACAGATTTCGTCACACCTACCGTTGATGTAATCAAAGCTCATTATTACACGTGTAGATTAATAGTTTTATTATCAGATCAGAGAATAATTTACGAGGATCTAACCATTCATATGTGCATTGTAAAGATTATACTGCTGAACATCTTTGCAGAAAATTCTCACGAGACTGCGGTCAAGTATTGCGTTGCTAAGTGCTAAAGCTTTGTTTTATATCTAAATTGGGTTGCATAAAATTTCTTCATATTTTAATTGTTAATAGGCATCTTTAAAAAAAGTAAAGTATAATAAGATCATTTTTAGTTATATAAATCTCCAATGAATATCAATGAGCTTAAACCGAATCAAATAAGGTAGGACATGACAGTATCTTCCGTCTTTGTAACCTGAGCAGTCCGATGCGGTAGTACCGCCGCACTACAGAACACCGCGGCCATAATAACCATCGTGTTGTGTTCACGCCAGTAAGTAGGGTAGCCAGAGCTTATCCCTCCTCCCCCACCCCACCTCTTCCTAGTTCCTTACCCCACCCCTTCCTAGCCTTCTTCCCCCTTTCGGGGTCGGCAGAGCGAGTGTGATGCCCCTGGTATTGTACACGTCCATAGGCGACGATAGCCCCTTTACTCTCAGTAGTATACAAAAAGCGATAGGGCTATAGAATTTGAAATCTCAGGGTTCTCAGTCTAAGGGAGGGTGCAGGCCGACACCTCCACGCGGTGCGCCCGGACAACGGAGGCCGGGAGACGCTGCTGCCTGCGGCCAACCCGGCCGGGGTGGGAGTCACCCTCTAGAGGGCTGCTCCGAGACTCTCCACGTGTTCCTCTGACTAGCAGAGGGCACAGTAGGTAACGGGTGGTAGGTCGAGGGGGCCATCTTAAAACTTTAGATGGCCCGGAGTCAGCTGTAGTACGAGGGAGATGCCTACTTGGTAACCTTACACCCCGGTAATTAAGACCCGAGACGGCGTGTGGCTCTGCCTACGTCATTGAGTAACTACTTAGTTATTGGAAGTTCGCATTTATGTTAAACAGATATAGTTACTGTCATTTTCTTTTGATTATATGCTATCACTACAATCGTTTCACCGTAAAAAGTTTACCAATACACATACAGAGGTATTTTCGCATAAATACTTATTACGAAACTATAGACTCTAGTACAGACTACAGAATTTCATAACTAAGTAGGTAGTAATTGTTAATGTAACCATATATTAAAAAGTAGGTGAATATTTCTTAAGCCTACATATAAGGGACCTGTACTCACTTGTCAAGGTCATAGCGGATAAAACAAGTGCTTTCCGCAATTTTGTATCTATATCCTATATGGCGGGATTATGTAAGGCAGATTGGAGGCTGTGCGGCCAATCTGGCCAGAGTGGGAATGGCCCTCTAGAGGGCTGCTCCGAGGCTGTCCACGAGTCCCTCTGACTAGCAGAGGGTACAGTGGGGAGCGAGCGGTTGAATTGAATTTGAATTAGGGGTTGAAAGTTTATATGAAAAGTTAGTTATATGTTTGAAAAAAGATGCATACTTAAGTTAAATTTTAAAGCTCTTCTTTCGTGTGTGTTTAAGTAGGTCACTGCAATTGGTTTTATAGATATTTTTACAACATTTTATGTGTAACGAAGTGGAAGATTAGTTACTTATATTCTTCATTTATTTCACATATTTTTCATATAAGCAAAGGGTATAAAAACAGTATTCCAACATAATTATTATATTAAGTTTGTAAACGAAATAATTGTAAAAATTAAAAAAAGAAATCCTTTCTGGAATGTAACTGGTAATTTAAATATAGTATAGTACTCGTGACAAGAAAAGATTAGAATACAACAATTTGCATAAATATAATATCTCGATGTTAGTTACTGAAGGAAATCAAGTCTAAGAATGTTGAACGAACAATAAGTTATTTTTACATTGCATTGTTTAACACAAAAGACTATTTAAACAAACTATTAGCCAAGAAGAATCACTTTTCTTTTTTATTACTTGGAAAAAGAATACGGTAAAGTAAAACGGGGTGAATAGGGATCGAGGGCTGAATAGGCATAAAATGGTCCGACAAATTTTGCAGTTATTTTCTTTTAAGTGAATCTAGAGACTCATTCTCTGAACCTTTTTCCCAACTCAGTTGGGGTTTGTGGTCGGCTTTCTAGAGACTATTGCAATGAAAAGAACCATCAAATATCTGGTTATATACTTAAAATTATAGTAGAAGTAATTATTAAACAATATCTAATGACCATTTTATCTCTATTTACCCATTGATCCCTATTCACCCAGAGTATACTCATCAATTGTAAAATTCCCACTAAATAAAACCTTAAAAAACCTCATTAAGGACTTTAATTACCTACTTAAGAAAAGAATACTCATAATTTTTTAAATATCCCGCCCAAATATAACCTTAAAATTATTAAAATCACGTCAAGGACCTTACCTTCAAAATAAACATGGCTGCTTGTCAAAATTTCCCGCGTTTTCACGTCGGCACAGAACGATCACTACACACGTCTGAGGCTTGCTACACCGCCACTTGTATTTATAATGTCGCTAGGTTACAACAGTGGTTGTTTAATATTGTTATTCGTAGCAGAGCCCTCGTAACGTAACACCCCCGTTGATACGCTGACATATTTAATAATGATTCATTGAGAAAATATATGCACTTATTATTCAATGAGTTTTACTGTATCGAATACATATTAAACTAGATTATCTCACCTATTTCTAAGCTTTAACAATCAATTATGTAAAAAGTTTTTTATGTATACCTACTACAAGACCGGCTGTACAGAAAAAAAATGAAATTTTATCTGTCATCCTGCTAAAACCGCGGGAATCAATGATGAATTCACGCTCTGACCAAGAATATTATAAGTATCCTTGTATGGTTACAAGATCCTTGGCTCTGAGACTTCGGGCATTTATAGGGCTTTTATTATCTAAGCCCTGATATTTATGACGGATTTAATAAACGTTCGATTAAATGCCCAACATGCTCGGAAATAACTTCATCATAAACCCATCACTGCACTGGCGGGTATCATTATTTTTAGATAGATGTATTTTATAGATAGTTTTTTAGGTTACCAAAACCAAACATTAAAAATTGGGACTCCATCCCGTTGCAGTCGGTCCCGTTTCGCGTCTGTCTGTCTGTCACCAGGCTGTAACAGATGAACTGGTGCTAATTAGACAGTTGAATTATTCACAGACAATACATACTAAAATTAGACTAAAATAAGTAGGTATTTAAGAGGGACTCCCATATAACAAACGGGAGCTTTTTGCCGTTTTTTCCTAGTTAGTAATAACAGTAATTAATATTTGAACGCAAAACAAAATTAACGCCTAATCGGTCTAATATTATATAGTTACATAATGGTACAGAACCTTTTATGGACGAGTCCGATTCGCACTTGGCTGGTTTTATTTTCTGTAATTTTTTATCATTATAGGTTATAGGTAGGTAGGTATGTATTTTCTTTTTAGAGCATGGTCAAAGGAGATAGTTTATGTGTGTGCTGCATTTCAATGTCCATTATTATTCGGCCTTCCATTTATTTTCTATAAGTTTTCCTTAAAACGCGAATATCATTTATTGCAAACTTTTATTCAACTTGCAACAATTTTTTTTAAAGAATATTAGTAACGGAATCTCCGTTGTATATAAATACTTTTTACGTGTATGATTTTTTTGTTTATATCGGTCACCTCAATATGACTTCACCTCGCCTGATGGTAAGCTAAAGGCAAAGTCTCTGGAATGGGAGTCACCATTACAATTCGATTCGGATCGAACCCGGGACCTCGAGATCGTAAGGCCGACTTCTTAACCACTAAGCTACCGACGCTTGGATTAGTAGAACTAGAGATATGACCAAAAAACTATAACCAATGTGTTCCATTTTACCCCTCCTCCCCCCATCCCTTCCTAGCCCCCTTACCTTCCCGGGTAGGCAGCGCATGTGTGACAACCTTAATATTGCACACGTCCATAGGCCACGGTGACCGCTTCCCATCAGGTGGGCCGTGTGCTTGTCTGCCACCTACGTAGTATATAAATAACAACCTCCATACAGACGGAGCCGCGGGCGTAAGCTAGTCGAAAAAAAGTAAAGTTAATTTATTATACACTAATTACTGTTGCCCTCGGTTTCGCTCGCGTGAAATTCTGTTCCCGCTACGTAACCCATGGGAACCTTTTCCCGGGATAAAAAGTAGTCTCTGTGTTATTCCAGACTATAATCTATCTCTTTACCAAATTTCAGCTAGATCCATTCAGCCGTTTTTGCGTGAAGTGTAACAAACATATATTCTTACAAACTTTCGCATATTTTATGAAGCTTTTGCCCGCGGTTTCGCCCGCGTGGATGTCGGTTATCGCGACCAAACAGCCTGTGTCTCGAGGTCTAATCTAATCTACCCCTATACCAAATTTCATCAAAATCGGCTCAGCGGTTCAGGCGTGAAAGCGTAACAGACAGACAAACAGACAGAGTTACTTTCGCACTTATAATATTACTATGGATATCAGTAGGAAGGATAGGATAGGTACATCATAACAAGAAATGATAAATTACATTGAAGATTTATTTACATTTTATTATAAAGATATAAATTGTTTTAAATAAATATGTACTCGTATAAGATAATTAATTTCCTACTGCTTCTTATTTCCTGGCAATTATTCGAATGCTTTATCGGATGTTGCGGGTTCAATTCCCGCTCACTGTATACATTTATATACACGAATGTCTCTACACTCGTTTGGATGTTTATTCTATAATATACAAATGTTCTTGTTCTAGAACCCATATCCATTACAACTAACGAACAAATAACTAATATTGACTCAATAGGTGCCCTAATAACTATCAAAAGTGTTTTTTTATGTTTAGTCCGCCGGATAGACTGCACCCCGCCTGATGGTATGCTGAGGTGGAGTCCAAAAAGTAGTGGTCACCATTCCAAAGTGACTTAAGTAAATATAATGACTTTTTTTTAATAATATTATAAAATTGTAAAGTAGTCGTGTCTGTACATTTTTTTATACTACTTAGGTGGAAGACAAGCACACAGCCCACCCTATGGAAAGCGGTCACCGTGGCCTATGGACGTGTGCAACACCAGGAGCGTCACACTCGCGCTGCCGACCCTGTAAAAACCTTCTAATGCCCTTCTTGAAGAACCCCATATTGTAGACGCTAGGGTAAACCACAGCTAGGAGATCATTTCACAGCCTAGCGTACCATAGACTAGTGAATTAACAAATATGTTTAGATAATCATTTTAAACTTTCGCAATTATATTATTGTCGTTTAATAGATTTTTAAAGTACCTACTAAAACAGCAATCAAGACAACCTATTACACGCTTATGAAAATATGATTTCGTCCTGCCTGATGGTAAATTGTGACTTGTGAGTGAATCTAGCACGAAGGTCACTATTATTTATTAATTAATATTGATAAATTATGAACTGAACCAGAAATAATTCATTTAAATTATTATATTATTATCAGGTAGGTACTGAACAATAATTCATTCTTTCGAAACTCAAAGTAATGTGTACGTTTTAATAATGCAACTTAAGATTTAAAACATTATTAATTTTTAATTGCATTATTAACTTAAGTAAGTTTTTACAAATTTTATTATTAAATCTGAAGCCTTCTAGAAATAAATGAAACGTGTGTACAGTACGTGGCTATCAATTTGGTACTCCGGAAAGAAGTTTAAGAGTCCGGTTAAAAACAGCTTGATTCTGTTTTGTAGAGCATTCCATCACATATCGGACTGACAGCTTGATACCTTAATAGAGTAGTTGAAACTGTTTCTGGAAAGAAAGAAAGAAAAGGATTTTATTAAAAAACAAGGACATAACAACTTACAATTAAAACTTATTAAAAAATATATTAATTTCTGTCTGTGTCATATCAAAACTATTTATACTTTTACTTGATGGCACTTGGTGGAACTTGCTACACATATTGTGGAAAAGGACAAAATATTTGATTCATATTGATATTGTCGGAAATTTACCCGAATGGTAGACATTGAAATTACTGTTTTCTGAGTCTATAGTATAGCGGAGTGTGCCCGTGAACATACCTCCTGAAAAGCAATCGAAACTTTGGTATCATGTGCAAAAAAAACATCAAATATAGCGATCAAATTAAAAAGTTCTCAAGTCGTTGACATGCGTTGTACGAATAGAGAGAACGCTTTACAAAATCGAAGCAGTATGATCTTGCCGGACTTTCGTTTTTTCCGGATGTTCCAAATTAAAAGTTGGGGACTGTACAAAGTTTTTACTATTTCAGACAAAGGATTACTAGAGTTAGTATAATAATGTAATACCTACTTCATAAAATATGTAAGGTATTGTGTAAACAAACATTATGTGACTGTTTTTAATGTTTATTTCGAATGTAATTTCAATGGCAGGTATTAATGTAACAAGACTATAGGTACAAGATATTAGTATATTTTTGTTTTTTTTTTATTTAGGAGTTAGACAGTCACATACTAACCTACGGTTTTTAAGACGGTATTAAAGGAGTACCTACCAATGACTCCCCTCTTTTTCGTGCGGAAATCCTCTCGGATAATTTACTGTTGCCAATACATAATCATTAACAAAAATATTATTTTATTTTATTTTACCGTTTAGAAAACTTACAGTGACAAAATGTTCCAAATGCGTGCAAATTTGATGGCTAATTACAAGTTTTCACTTATAAAATTAAAGAAGAAGAATTATCAAGTAGACAACACACATTATGATAATAATAAATTTCAAAAAATAATTATTATAAATAATATATATTTGAAAAAATTATAGTTATAGCTAAACTGTATGAAACTTTTTTACCACCTTAATGAAACACACAAAAAAGCTTACATCTATCAAATTAGTCCATTGCAGGCCATTACTGGACATGGGCCTCTCCCAATGTACGCCATAGCACCCGATGCTCTGCATTGCGCATCCAGTCCATCCCAGCTACCTTTTTCATGCTATCCATTCATCTTGCTGTTTAAAAACAAACCCAATAAACAAAAAAACTCATGAAATAAATAGCGCATGACAGAATGCCGGGTCCTTTAAGCGGGGCGTGAAAAACCATTTGATGAGGCCGTCAAGCTGTGGGCTACCACTGTACCGTAGCACTATCGGTGTATGCCCAAACCTTGGGACACGTGGAGAGCCTCGGAGCAGCCCGGCCGGATAGGCCGCAGGCAGCAGCGGCAGTTTCTGCCGTGGCGAGTGCGCCATACATACCTCGCAATCCTCCGCCTTCCGCATCCAGTCTATCCCAAGCTACCTTTTTCATGTCATCCATCCATATTGCTGTTTAAAAATATACCTACCCAATAAACAAAAAATCATGCAATATATACCACACACAGAACAAAGTAATGTTCTGTGATACCACACGATCGACTGACGACCGTAAAGCTATTTGAGTTAATTTTAATCCCAATAAATGTTACACATCAAAAAAAATTAGTAAGTAGCAAAGTTAATGAGAGATACATAAATACCAGCTAGTCCCTTGAAGCACCTACAACCTGATCTAGATGCCTCGAGCAAGGCCGAATAGAACCAGTTCCTCGTACGGTGTATAGTCTAAGAGCTAGAGTGTCTTCAACCTAGCGTTAATCCCAGTCGCATCCAAAGCTTTCACCTCGGAGTCTGGGGTCCGCTTTACCAGTCTTAACTGCGGATTTGACTTGACCTCGATATTTTCCGGGAAGCGACTGCCATCGCTTATAAATCAAATGAATCATTGACAAGCTCCTATACTAACAAATCGTCTTAGACCGCTACAAGTCAATATTAAGAGCACACGCACAAAGGACACGAACTGCGCATACGCATACCTATGGATATGCGTAGGTATACAAGAAGCGTGTTCTTTGGGATTTTTTAAATTTAATGTTTCATATCGTTACTTTTCAATAAGCATGTAGGTACAATTAAGTACCCTATAGAGATAGACCCTCGTAGATACATTATACAGAGTTTTTCACCCCTAAGTTTTGATAAGTTCGGTAGCGGTTGTTAAGTTCGGTAGCCTAGTGGTCTGGGTAATGGACTGCTGAGACGAGGTCTCGGGTTCGATCCCAGGTTCACCATGGCACACACCAATGACTTTTCGATGCCTTTCGAAGTTATGTGTGTATTTATCGCAGGTTTATAAGTGCCCGGTTAATGGCAATAGGCTCGCCACCTATTACATTGGGACCTAAACATAAACTGGTGAAATGTGGGTGCTAGCACCTCTGCCTACCCCTTCGGGGATATAGGCGTGAGTTTATGTTATGTTAAGTTTTGATGAACTAAGAAGAAAATACCAACACACTTGATTAGGTACCTGTTCCAAAAAATATACTACAAAGGTAGCAAATAAGCACATTTACGCATGCTAAGCATGGTAAAGAAAGAGTTGAACAGATTTATAAGCTTATTGGTATGTTGATTGCCCTGCCCAACTACGTAGGTACTTGAACAACGATGAATGAAACAAGGTAATTTGTATAGGTACCTTTTACTTACTTACTCAATCACATAAAACGACTGAAACAATTCGGATGAAGCACATAGATACTCGTAGTTTTTATTATAACCTATTATGGACACTTAGAATCCTTTTAAGCCCGATAGTGCTACTTTTCATTACTCTCTGGACTCCAATCTGAATTCTCCCCGCTGCCGAAGTCTGTCTGATTGCTAAAAATAAAAATTACACAAGGTATAAGAGAAAATATTTGTTGATTGCCCAAACAAAGAAATTGCACTATTTCCTTAATTACGGTACGGAGTTAACTAAGTACATTAGGAAATATTAAATAATAAGTATATGGTTGGATAATAGTTGGAAATAGTTATTACGTTTGCTGTAATGTCCAATGTTCCAGTCTATATAGTATAGCAACCTTCAGATTTCTAGTCCTGTATAGCTCTATTGTAATCTTAATTTTTCTTATGATTAGTGCAGGGTGATGCTTTTCGAAGTTATGTATGTATTTATCGCAGGTTTATTAGTGCCTCGGAGAGCACGTTAAGCCGTCGGTCCCGGTTGCCATACAAACATCTATGGCAGTCGTTACGGGTAGTTGGAGCCCACAAAAGTCCAACCAGTCTAACTTGGAACTTCGATATCGCCATTGGTCATAATGACCATTGGTTGTGGAGGTCAGATGGCAGTCGCTCCACGGAAAATATCGAAGTTCAGCCGCATCACATGGAAAGCCGACCCCAACTGAGTTGGGAAAAAGGTTCAGAGAATGATGATGAGTGCAGGGTCGGACAGGGCTGGAAAGGCCCGGGGAGCTTGTGGTCAACCACCCAGATTAAGGCACCGAAACCTAGTGCAATTTTGAAAACCCAGGCTATGGGGTTTAAACTTAATCACTACTCACTGTACCACTCCTCCCCCATCTCTTCCTAGCTTCCACACCATTTCCTAGCCCTCTCCTTTTCCCTTCAGGGTAGGCAGCGCGTGTGTGACACCTTTAGTGTTGCACACGTCCATAGGCCACGGTGACCGCTTCCCATCAGGTGGGCCGTGTGCTTGTCTGCCACCTACGTAGTGTAGGTAGATACTCTACTAAACTACGAAGCTATTCAATAGTCATTGGCGATATGTTAATAGCGCTAAAGTATGCCAAGTAGAATGTGGAAATCAATTTTGAATGCATTGCTAAAATAAGGTAATGATATACCTAAGTGTAAGATTTGGAGGGCATAAATAATACTTACGGACTATTTCATATATGTTCAGTGCCTCTGTTCTTTGCCGCACCACAAAGACCTGATATTCTTCACGAGCTCACGTGTTTCCTTCCTCCTACAGTCCCGGGTCCTTTAAGCGGGGTGTGAAAAAGCATTTGATGATGCCGTCAAGTTGAGGGTACTATCGGTGTATGTAATGGGACCACCTTCCTATGATTTTACCTTTAGCTTACCATCAGGCGAGGTGAAGTCATATTAAATTGAATATAATAGGTACTTAATGACATAACGTAAATTACCACATTTCTAATAATAAATGAATTTGAATTTGTCAATTATTAGTCCATTGAAAGTTACATTTAGGGTTGCAAAAGTAAGAGAATGTTATTTATTTTTTTAGATATCAAGAGGGGGTCAGTTTAAAGTCAGACTGAACCGGCAACCGGCTAAAACCACACGCCATCTCGAGTCTTTGAGCGCCGGCTTGTTGACCTGCCACCCCCGTTGGTCATCGGGGGTGGTTATGACTGAAACCGACTAAAACTGCACGACATGTCGGGTCTTTGAGCGCGGCGTTGTAAGGTGACCTGCCACCCCCGTTGGTCATCGGGGATGATTATGACTGAAACCGACTAAAACTGCACGACATGTCGGGTCTTAGAGCGCTGAGTTGTAAGGTGACCTGCCACCCCCGTTGGTCATCGGGGATGATTATGACTGAAACCGACTAAAACTGCACGACATGTCGGGTCTTAGAGCGCTGAGTTGTAAGGTGACCTGCCACCCCCGTTGGTCATTGGGGATTATTATGGCAGCCGGACGGACGACCCACCCGTGACGCTTGTGGGCCACTTCGTCCATTTCCCCAGAAGGTGACCCAAAGACACTTCTCCAGCACGCGGCTGCGTTAATAGTCTAGCAGCTGGCAGGGGATGTTTTTTGGACGCATAATAATGGTCGGACAAACCGACGCGACGGCAACGTCAGTGAACACGAGTTGCTTAAAGTATATACTATTTTTATTTTTTTTAGTTAGACACGTCAACATGACTTTACCTCGCCTGATGGTAAGCTAAAGGAAAAGTCTCAGTACCACTACATACACCGATAGTGCTGCAGTGGCGGCCCTCAGCTTGACGGCCTCATCAAATGCTTTTAGGAGGAAGGAAACACATGCGCTGGTAAGGAGTGACTTGGAGATACTGACTGCAAAAAAGTTATTACTATTCATAATCCTCTCAGAAGAAATACAAACAAATGAATAAATAAAAAAAGTTAATAGTTCCAAGGTTCGTGAATGCGTTTCCGTGTACGCGGTAGGCGTATGACTCATTATCATTACCATGTAGTCTGGAGGTATAGGTGTTTTTTATCGTATAGAAACCCCCACGGATGCCATCCCCGGCCCCCTCGGATGTAGGAACCACGACGTCCCCATCTTGGCCTGGAAAAATCGGAGGGAAAGCTCCCCATTCCACCGCCCCAGTCAGCTTCTACTGGAATGTCAGGCGGCCTCACCTGTCACACCTTTTTTTTCGTGCGGAAATCCCCATGGATACCACCCCCGTCGGCCATTGGTGGTGGTTATGTCGGGATCGAACAGACTAAAACCGCACGCCGCACGTACGGCAAAATCATGCATTTACGACGACAAAAGTCCAAAAATCAAAGTTATATAAATGCATCTATTTCATATGTCAGATGTTCCTAAAGCTTCAATACACATAGTACAACAAAAAATATTTATGAGTGAATAAGAATCTGTGTGTAGTACACACGTTTTGGCAGGGGTGTCGCTTGTTGTCAGCTGCGTTTCCAGTATTGTGTTAAACTCAGTGCGAATACATTATTTTTTAATTTGATAAGTGAAAGTGTTGGTTTATTTTTTTATTATGGAGGTGTTACCGTGTTGTAAGTACTTTATTGTAACCCTATTAATACCGCATAAAAACGCATTTTACTCAATAAATTCTTAATTATGTTTATACAGTGAAATACTCCATTTTTTTTGTAATTATGGAATTTGTTTGAGACTTTCAAAAAAAGTTTCATCGAGTTTCGCGTCAAATTATGAATTAATCAAAAGATCATAATGCTGCTTGTACTGTGTACTGTTTTCAGTGGCCCTTTTTGGCCCCTTTTTGAGTATTGCTTGTTTATGTTTCAGGTAGTCGAAACGATTCCATTATGGACGTGCAAATTACAAGATTACAATACAATTATTCGGTGTTAAATGACAGTTTATTTAAATTTTCTTCAGTAGCTTTTATTGATCGATTATATTATCTATATTTTGCATAAAGTAAATACCGAAAAATGTACTGAAGATGAAGAAAATTCGATCAAAACGAAGTGATTTTAACTAAGTTATCTCCTAAATGGAGACAATGGTAGCTGAGCTATTTACTACAATTAGCTCTACTAACTTGATATGAACCACCTTCTGTCGTGTTCGCCGTGCCCCAATACATACACGGTCGAAGACCCTGAACAGAGCAAGTAAGATGGCAGTCAATGTCACCGAGTTTTGGGCTGGGCACATCTAATACAAAATAAATTATTTCCATCGATACGACCAAGAAGAAGCATCGATTATTATCGGTTTAAATATTGATTCAAGTTAGGCCAGTATTTTTCTGTAGCTAAGTGGAGAGAGAGTGGAGTGGGGAGGTGAGTAGAGAGCGAAGAAGTGGAGAGCAGTGTAGAGAGCGAAGTGGATAGCTGACTGGAGAGAAGTGGAGAGCTGAGTGGAGTGAAGAGCTCAGTGGAGACCTAAGTAGAGAGCTGAGCGGAGACTTAAGTAGATAGCTGAATGGAGAGTCGAGTGGAGAGCGAAGTGGAGAGTGGATTGGAGAGTGCAGTGAAGAGCGGAGTGGACAGCTGATTGGAGAACTGAGTGAAGAGCTGAATGGAGAACTGAGTGGAGAGCGGAGTGGTCAGTCAAATTGACCTTAATAAGCAAAAAGGATCTGAAAGATGTAAAATAACTCAATTACAGATTTAATTTTAAAAATAAAACAACCCTTTAGATTTTTCTGTTCAAGTCGGTTCTAAGTCATATATTAAAGTCCGTTAAATTAAATAAAGACCACTAATAGCGATAACCGACATCCAGGCGAACCCGCTGGCGGAAAGCTAGTTATAAATATATTGCTTTAAAATTCCTTGTTTCATTTGATCAAATTAGTCAAAATTCAAAATTCAAAATTCATTTATTTGCAGAAATAGTCGTGTAAAGTACCTACTAATTTTAGGTAGGTACCTAAGTACCTACCTAGGAGTATTAAGAATACTCCGGTAAGGTAATCACTACATAAAACATACGTAAATAGCATATTCAAGGTAAATTTTTATCATTTATAGTTTTGTCGTCGTAAATGTGGCATTTTGCCGTACGTGCGCCGTATCGGGTCTTAATTATCGGGCTGTAAGGTTACCCAATAGGCAATCCCTCGCACCACAGCTGACCCCGGGCCATCTATGGTTTTAAGATGGCCCCCTCGACCCCTAAAAGGGGAGTGAGGCGAGCATCTTACCACTTCGCCGACGGTGAGGTGTAGGGTGACAGGCGGGCGTCCTGTCACCCAACCGTCGGCGCGCGGACAATCAGCTCGCCCCCCGCTCGCTCCCCACTGTGCCCTCTGCTAGTCAGAGGGTAACGTGGAGAGCCTCGGAGCAGCGCTCTAGAGGGCCACTCCCACCCCGGCCGGTTCAGCTGCAGGCGTCTCCCTCACCTGTCACCCCTAGGCTTGCGCTCATGGAGAACGGAGGCCGTTAAACAACCTCCGACGTCCGAGTTCTGCGTTCTTCAATCACTCATATCTAGGTGTATCTATCTACATTTCGTTGTAAATTCCGTGAATAAGAACTCACAAAAATGATATAACATAACATAACATAAACTCACGCCTATATCCCCGAAGGGGTAGGCAGAGGTGCTAGCACCCACATTTCGCCAGTATAATAGGTGGCGAGCCTATTGCCATTAACCGGGCACTTATAAACCTGCGATAAATACACACATAACTTCGAAAATACAAGAATGAATGAAATTAAAAAATCAGGTGTGCCGTGTGGTATGCGAACTGTGAAACGAAATGCAAATCTGTGTAGAGGATAAGCACAAGGGAACTACACTCAATCAGTATTCATTGTAAGTATTCAACGCACAATACGTCCTTTAACGGAAATCTTGTGAATTGAGAATAAGTACCTACTTACTACGTTTTACCTCTGTGCTAGATACTTATCGCCCGACTGCGGTGATGGCGGAACCACACTTCGCTTTTTGCTATTTGCCTATATTGTAGTCTTGTACCTAGATGACGACTAAACCCTCCTCAATTCGTCATAGAAGAGTGACAAAGGCGAATATTCGTGCGAATAAAGCAAATATACACGAATAAGCCCTCCGCACTTCGATTTACACATGTGAATAAAGACGAATAACGAATAGTGAAGTGTGGTTCCACCGTGAGGTTTTTTTTATTCATAAGTTTCATGACTAGCTGTGCTGTGTGTGCACGTGATTTTGAACCCAAATTATTTTTCCAAAATAAAAATAGCCTATGTTACATCAGCTATCTGCCAGTGAAGGTCCTGCCAAAATTCTACGGAAAAATTTCAGATATTAGGCGGAACAAACAGACAAAAAAAAATTTAGAATCCAAATAGGTACACTTATGTAGTAAAAAGCGAGCGCTGGGGTGTAAGGTACCCAAATGCATTTTCTTGGCACCCTGGCTGACCGTGCCATTTCCGGTTTCGGGATTCGTGATGTCCCCAACTTACCCCTGGAAAAGGTGAGAGGGGACACCACCTTGACCTGCTTCTACTAGGGTGACGGTCGAATGCCTTATCCCTTCCTTCTACGACACTACACACGACTCTTAAATGATGATGATGACATAATATATACCTACCTACCTGTCTACAGGTAAATTAACAATAGGTATTAGTTAAAAAAACGTTTTATCCTATTCGCGCGCCAAATTTTCACCACATTGAAGAGCACCGCGCGTGCGCGAGCGGCCATGACACACCAACTCCATTTTGTATTCGAGACACACGTGAAACGGTAACCGATAATTGCATATTATTTCACTTGTTACACGTTTCGTTGCTACCTATATGATTTAATGACACGATTTGCTTTTCCGAACTGTTGTAATGCTGTGACAATATTTTGGATTTGACTGCAGTTGCAAAAGCACTAAGTAGATGACCGCGACTTCGTCTGCGTGGATCTAAATCTGAGTTTAATGACACCCAAGATGGCGTGCGGTTTTAGTCAGTTCGAATCCGATATAATCAGACCCGCTGGCCAGAAGGGGGTATCTGTGGGGATTGCCGCACGAAAAAAAGATACCGTGTACGCGGTAGGTACCTACGTTGCGCATATCAGTTGTGCATTCATTAACTCTGTGCTTTTATTATAGGTACCTAAGCAAAATTTTGTCAATAAAATGGTTTCTCATAAAACCGGTCGATGTAAATCCGAAACCATGGGATATAGGACTTTGAAAAATCAAATAACTTTAATACAGACTATAAGATAGTATCGATATAAACTTAAAAAAAGCAAATGCAAAAAGTAGATAATGCGTGTCTATTTTTGCTGCTCGATTTTCTAAGGCGGTTAAAAAGGGTAAATGAAAAAAAAATACTTAGAGGTATCAATAAAAGAAACTTTATTAATTGCTAAACAGAGGAAAATATACTAAAAATTACATGAACAATGGCTTCTATGCGCTTATACCTATCTTATTGTAAACAGAGCGAAAGGAGATGTTCACAATTTTGTACACCGCACTCTTCACACACTGTGACGTCATTTGGCAGTATATTAAACTAATTTCTCATTCTCATTGTAGTGTTTTACAGTAGGGTTGAATGGTTTAAATTATTATTATGTTTAAAATTGGGAAGAGATTCAGAAATCATCGCCAATATTACTACTTATTATCGAGAGCTTTCTCAGAATAAATTAGGTTAAAAGACCTCAGGGAGACTAACATAGGTTCAACCCTTACACACTTTAAAAAGCTCATTATACAAGTAATTAGGTATATTTTCAAAGTATCGTCTGCGTGCTCACAATAATGGTAGCGTCTTAACTAACTTTTGTTATATCAAAATATAACTATTTTAGTACGACTTTTTTCACTATAAATTTACTCATGGTTAAAATTACCCTAACTCACTTTACAATAATTATTTTAAATTCTATAATTATGACATTTTCTACAAACCTGCCTAGAATACAATCGTTTGAAGTCACAGTGAATGAAGAGTCTAAAGCCAATATATAGTCAATATAACTCCAAAAATACCAACACGACATTTATAACTTCGCAGAAATCAACAATCATTTTGGATTTGACACCATTTTACTGTCCTTATCTATTATAAAATTGGAAATTAGTTGTGTCTGTACAAAGGTTATTAATGAAATATACTTGGGTTGTGTTATATGAACCTAAGTAATTTTTACATTTCATTTCACTTTCATTTCCATTTCACATCAAAATATCAGTCGCCGTCAACTTGAAAAGTTGGTCTACTTAGAAAAGAAATACTTAAGACTAAATAATAAATATTCTTTCCAATCCTTGTAACGTAATTTTATCACGACTGCACAAATATTTCTTTTGGAGTAGTAACAATATTTTTGTGTAAATGACATTCATACTATATACAGTGCTCCTAGTTTGCCCAATGTCCTCTTCGTAACTAATGAAACAACTACAGTATAAAATGGTGTCGAATCCAAAATAAGCTAACAAAACTATAACAAACATGGCCACACGAACATTATGTACAATTTCACTCTTAGACAAAGATAATATATAATTATGTCTTATTTAGATGTAGGTACATGTAACTACTAAGGTTAATTTTGGGCTGGATTGTACTAAATAAACATATTGGACCGTAAACTTGTTGATGACTATAATTTTCAAAAATAAAATTTATTTTGTTTACGCATTATTATCACATATTTTGACGTAACCACAAAAGTAACCTTTACCACATTAATAGGTAGGTTTAGTAAATCTTTATTCTTTATCTTGCTGACACGTTCATCGTGCGTACAGCTAAGGAGTGGAATTCCTTGCCTGAGTCTGTGTTTCCGGAAAGCTATAACCTGGGAGTTTTCAAGTCACGAGTGAATAGGTTCCTTCTAGGCAAGCGTGATTCATCGTAGACCACATCGTCACTTACCATCAGGTGAGATTGAGGTCAAACGTAAGCCTATCATGAATAAAAAAATAAAAAAAATTTTGACTGATACGGAACCCACGTTGGGCGCCATGTAATCCTAAAAATATTATTTTCAAACTTCACAGGCCCCATGATGGGCGCCATATAACGTTTAAAAATAATGTAATTTTATCATAGTACATGCCTCTCAAATAAAATAGATAATCCTCAAATTGCGTGGCATATAAAATTATTTTATGACCAATATTCAGTACAATCCCGTCAAAAATTAAGATAAGTATAAATACAATTTAATATCGTTTATTAATATTTCACACAGTACCTAGTGCAAGTTTAACACATAATATTATCTAACGACAACAGAAATAAATAGATGAAATGAAAAGGTCCTAACTTCGTCGTTAGATGGCGTATATCAAAATATCACAGAATAGAAAATCAAGAGAAAGTGTTATATAGCTATCGCCTGTGTGCCATAATACTGTAGGGTACAGATGTTCAGCTCGCATTTTCTTTTACTTTATTTTGTTGTCTGTTGAAAATTATAATCAAACCTATCACTGTTTTGTGTGCCATAATATGACATTATTATGTTTCAAGGCACTTACTCTGAATTTTATATTCTATGGAATAAATTATAGTGTTTACCTTAACACGATAGAATTTGTGGAAAGTCGCACTAGGTACTTAGATTTCTACCATTTTTAATAGACAAATACATCGGTTGTGTAAAAGGTAACAGATATCTTCTTATTATTACACCTCGATGGCACAGTAGCAGCGAATGAAGTCTCAGATTTGATTCCAGTGCATTTGATCAATTTTAATAGCAGCTGAATTTGCAACTGTTGCGTAGACTGCAATATGGAGGTCAGTTGGTAAAATCATACCCCGTTCGGGTACTTACAGACTATTTTTATGAATGAAGAGCTGGTATTTTTAGACATCGAATTAATTGGGGTTAGTCTTGTTTTAGGCAAGTTGAAGAAGCGAAAGGCGTATGCCAAGATCGTAGCAAGTGGAAAGATGTTGTCTCTGCTTATCCCAGTGGGAAAAAGGAGTGATTTTTATGTATGAAGTTTTGTTTTAACGAGAATTACATAGGGTATTCTAAGGTGAGAGGCGCTACTTTTTGTTAATGGCAAATTCTTTCTTCCTTTCGGCAGTAAAATTTATGTATAACAGTATGTATTAAGATATTAGAGTTACAGATCGGTGCATAGGTCGTTATGGGGCCTCATCAAGATTTCAAGTGCACGATTTGACAAGGATCTGGTGCAGGATTTCCTATCGAGGTCAGAGAGTCAAACGGCAGTAGCTCTCATAAAAGGCAAGATTAGTCAGATGGCAGAGACGAGTGAGAAGCAGATGGCAGAATGTTGTCTCTGCCTGCATTGGAGGGAAAGACGTGAGTATTGCCAGATTCTTCTCGTAAAGGCTTTACTTATTGCCTTGCGAATCTGGCTGTAAGATTACCAGTAATAATCTTGCAGTTCATAAGCGTTACTGTGTGGTCTAAATAAATAAAGATTTTTATGGTTTTTGTACGGTGCAGCAAAAATCTAATAAACACATAAAAAGCAGTGAATAGCAACCTTTATTACTGTTTACACAACTTACATACCTACACATACGATCTCGAAAAATTAAGGCATATAAACGGTATTTCTACTAAATTACAAGTAGACATTTAAATGTTTATGGTCAATTAATAATAAAGAATTAATCCAAAAATGCAACATCATATTTCCAAATAGGTATATGAATATTATTTCATAAAAACTAAAACAATAAGGCAATCTTCATAATTCAAGTTTGAAAAGGCACTATATAATTATAATAATTATATAACTGCGTATATTTTGTAACAAGCTATACATCGTCTATATGAGATAACAATGTAAATGAAAATATGAAATTGTTTACATATTATTTATGTATACTGAATAAGAACAGCTGAAATTTCGAATGGTATACTTTTACGCCAGTTTTAAAACTTGGCAACACTTTAACGTTGCGTAAAAAGTACGTTTTAGTCTATGGTAATTTAAAAAAAATAACTTTAGCGCGCTTTTTAATAACATACGCCATTTTTTTCGGTACTAGTGATTCCAAGTGTATAAAATATTGCAACATAATAATGTCTACAATATTGTATAGGTTCGTTTATGTTAAAAATTATAACCAATTAGGTATTTGTTTTGTGTGACGATATTTGTCATAATAAGTGATGGTTTTATGCCCAAGAAGTCACTCTGGGCGTTAATCGGACATTATCCAATCTGCCCAATTTTGACCCGGGCGGGCCCTGGCATAAATAATAAATACCCAATAAATGCTGGCAGTGTCAGGCCATAACCCATTACTGGTCATAAATATATACTTATGTGACATTTTGTGACACTAGCACTCCATAATAAAGACTTTCCACTTCTTCCCATATACACCTGTGCTATCAGATTTAAATTAAATTATATCCATGCGAAATTTCAGCTGTCTATATGGACGGTTATAAGTATAGGCACACACATCAGGCCATAAGGTTTCTATAAACTTGTAATGAAAACAGTGATGTACCACATAACCCGATCTTATTGTTCAATTTATCATAATACTATTACGTTCTTCTAAAAATACTAGTGTACATTTTTCTTATGGAGAAAGAAATCGAAAATCGATTTCTTTCAATATAGCACGAGTGTTGTAAGGGGAGGCCAAATGAGCGAGTTTTTGAGGTTTTATTCATTAGTTATATTAAGTTTCCGAAAGCCCTATAAGATTTATGACAGCATGTGCAGACTACGTTATATTATGTAGCATGTATTGACTAACCCCCCCCCCATCCCTCACCCTTCCTAGCCCCCATCCTTCAAGGTCGGCAGCATAGTATGACGCCTCTGGTGTTACCCATGTCCATAGGCTACGGTGACTGCTTCCCATCAAGTGGGCCGTGTGCTTGCCTGCCACCAAAGTGGTATAAAAAATGGTCACTTCATACATTTATGGTAGCTTCATACATTTATGGTCGCTTCATACATTTATGGTAGCTTCAAATGTATTATAGCATTTAATGTAGAGTTTAAGTAAGTCAGCAGCAGCAAGCAGGGAAAAGTATTATATAATACCAAATTTTGTTCAGTCTCAATATCATTGAAGCAATTAAATGTTCAATAAATATAAGATTCATATAAAAGAGGAGGATAATAATTTAATATATAAGTGCTATAGAGTCCCAACTATAGTTTATAACTCTAGATTCACAACCTGTAACTGTGGTGTATTGTGCACCACCCCAATTGTATTACAAGATAGTGATTTTATGGTGTATATATTCATACTTGGTAACATCAAAGTTGAACAAGAAGCATTAGTTATTGAGGGTATTTTAAACTCTCAAGAGTCTTCTCTATTAAATAAACTACTAACAGACCATAACATTAACCCAGAAATAATATATCATATTATTGGACATATAATCTTAAGTCTTAAAAATGACTACGGCAGAGAACTTAACTTCAATGGATGTCCTAGGCAAGCTGAACTTGGCACCTACTGATCAAACTCAGAAAGAGTATGAAGCAGCTGGATTAATACCAGAAAGCTTAGCTGGTATAGATGTCAAGAAAACAGTTACTATACTAGGTATAACACCAGAAGATTTTTCAAACTCTTATGCATCAGCTGAGTTTAATTTTGAAGAACTCAAAGATGAGTTTAACAAATATTGCAAAGATTATGAGCAAACATTGCAAGATGGTGAGAGTAGCAAAGCCTTAGAATTCTGTTCTAAAATACTATTTGAGTATGGACCATATATGAGAATCGAAAGGAAGGGTAAAGGAGATAAGGCTATTAGATTTAGATTCCCATATATTGCAAATACAAAAGAACTTAGGATTAAAACAGTTATTGTAACAACCTTTAAAGATATTAAATACACTAGTTCTATTATTGATAATAAAATGGTTTTAACATTTCGTCAAGCTGCACTTCTAGCTATGGTAACATTTAGTAAGGCTATAGAGTATTGTTACATCAAGAATGAAGGTACAATATTATTGACTCCATTATGTGGAGCAATATTCTCTAGAGATTCTATTAAAGAGATGTCTATAGAACTCAATATTGAAGAGCTTTTAGTTATTAAAATCATAAATGAGAGTTCTGCATCAGGCGGTCAGTACCTTGATAACTCTAGTCTTGCTTGTGCTATAGTATGTATGATAACTTCAACAAAGAAAGTCACTGATGAGAATATAAGAAACTCTATGATTAGTAAAGTTGTTAAACAATATATACATAAAGGTAAAACCTATAACTCAACACATTTGGTATATATGCCAAACATGCTTTAGGTGGTGTACCTCCTGGATTGGATGCTGAAACACTAATAACAGCTTACAAAGATCTCCAAGCATCACAGATATCAGCTAGGGCACAAGCAATGGCCATCAAGCAATCTGAAAAGATTGTGCATCCTACCTACAAATTTGAAACAGTGTATGAAACTAAACAACCCACTACATCTACTGATGCATCCACAGATCCAAAAAAACCTATGTAAAAAAGATGTAATTACGTTACACTATTTTGAAAAATAAAGAAATTGAAAATTGAAATTGATACATTTATGGTAGTTTCATACATTTATGGTAGCTTCATACAGTTTGACTAGAGCGTCCCAGACGTATTAAAAAGCTCCCAGCATGTCTTTTCAGTATGGGGTCGCGTTGTGAACTCGTGGTAAACTTAATAACCATAAATTACATAGTTTATTTCTTTTTGTTTCATTTCTTCTTTGGCGGTTTTTTTGTGTGATCTATGGCCGCCGTGTGTGTAGTCTACTATTTTTGACTTAATGGTGTACACAATTTTCGGAAAACATCACATATAACTCAAACATACGCTCGTTCGGCCTTACCTTTTGTTATATATAATTAAAATATATTTATCACTGTTTATCAATTTTATATGTCACAATATTAATAATGTTTGCTCTATGTACCTACTATGGCACAAAATATTGGTGACTTTTACGTTTTTTTTTTAATAGCAGTTTAGTTTAGACCGAGTTAATTGAAGAATGGGGCATTTTTGGTGTTATAGATATTTGTAACCCTTTAAATGCTGACGTGATTTTTGTTACATTTTTAGATTGTTTAGGCGATATCGATCGCTCATTCAATAAGTGTAGAGTTTAGTAACTGTTGCATATGCCCAGAAATAGATTTTCTAAAGTTTAGTCAATCATTATGTACATTTATTTACTTCTAGGCTTCTAGTTTTGATATTATATTGGTTTACATCCAATATTAGGTATGTACAGCGATCTATTGGAATAAACTTATATTTTATTTGGGATAAAAATAATTAACAAGAAAATCTTTGCTGCGATCATTTCTTGGACGTACGTTTGGACGTTTGATTCTTTTGGTCCCATGAAACAATAATTCAATACATGCAAAGTCATAAAAGTTTTAAACTATGCAAACCCAAATAATAATAATAATCAATCGTTATAAAAACCGTTAAAATTAGTTTTACTTCAATGAGTAATTCGCGTAAACCCTCGTAATTTTTAGAGGAATTTGTATGAGGAATCGTATTATTTTAATACACAACTAAGATAGCATAAACAACCCGCCTGAGAAGTAAGCGATTTCCTTCCTTCTGAACCTTCCGTCTGAGATGTAACTCCCAGAATCGACAATAACCAGTTACCGTTATCAGTTTTTTCGAATATTTTTGTTAGATACGATCTCAAGACGTCGGCATTGAAAGGGTTAATAAAAGTTTGAGACAAGTCTAGTCTAGATATTTCAAGTCAAAGCAGGGTCATTAATCGATGCAATAGTTCAATAAAAATATATATAAGTTTAATTAATTGCACTACTAAGGCTGGGACATTTAACAATCGCTCTTTTTGAGGAACTAAATATTTTTCTTATTAATATTTTGAGATCAATCACATCTTTACTCTGTACAATGTCCCCTGATTTGGTTTTTTAGAAACTGTTACTCTTAAACTACTCTTTAAAAAGTTGCATTCATATTCGCATCTGATTTACGGGTTCGAGTTCCTAATAAAAAATATACTTAAAGTATAAAAAAAAATACAATCAAATAAAATTGCAAAATTCAGATTTTATAATTTACATGACAAAATAAACTCCGTCAACGTTAGATGGCACGTTTTAAAATTATTACCAAATGAATAATATTTTTAACACTTGCAACACTGACTTCATTTCCGTTTTTAGACTTGTTAATAACATAAATTAAGTATGATTAATTACAATGTGCAAATAAATATTACATGTCTTTATCCTTATCTAGGTGTATTCTAATTCAAATGTTCATACTACTACGTATCTCTGAACACATTAAAATATCTGTCAAGGTATCTACTTTTATACCAGTGTTGCAAAATCAAAAAATATAATTCAATTGGTATAAATGTAATAATATATTATGTAGAATACATATCCATCGCTACCTTATGTTATGTAGCTCAAATTGTATAAGCGTTCAACGAAATACACAAATACATGAAATATTTAATCATAAACTGGGTAGATATACAACATATACAATGAGCTACAAATATAAAATCATAATTAATAATAAAAACTGCATCACACTAAATCTAAGCCATGTAAAATATATGAAACTTACTAATATGTCTTATCTTAAACAATAATATATTTTTATGCTTAATTACATAATATCATCAATATCGTACGAATTTATGGCGAAACTTACACTTTTGTGCTTCACATTACCAAAAAAAAAATAGCATTATTTACACCAATAATATCTCATTACCTTGTCATAAATAATATTGACGAGTATGTATATAACCTTAATGTCTTTATTTTTACATTACGTTTAAATTACGTTTCAATAAATTGGACACGTGGTTTGAGCTGCATAATTGTAAAATGCCAATTGGGGCTTCACAATACATTAAAATAAGACTATTAAAAGTAATCTGTCATATAAAATAGAAAATGCAACGGTTTAAATGATTTTGAGAAGAATTTTAATACCGGATAACCAAAGAACGGTGGGGCTCGTCGGATGCTTGGAGTGCGGCTAAGACACGGAGGAAATAGCATTGTGAGGAGACCCCATCTGCGTGAGGACCTTGTCAAGCCACTGGAGAGGACCGTGAAGGTGGATTTCGATCCAGCAAGGTGTTGACGTCACATCCTGTCGATGGTATTCTGCGCCCCAACCCTTGACGAAGGACATGCGGATCGTACACATCTTTGTGAGCTCGTAAACAGCTTCAAATCCATGATTCACGCTCTGAGACAGCAATTGGGCAAACTCTCTATTATTGAAGATCTTTAAGGAGCATCCAGGGGGAATTTTGCAGACAGTAGATGGATGAAACCCGTGATGATGGTTACAGTTGCGACTCTGGACAAATATCGCTGCATCAGACAAGCATTCAGCATACACCTCCCCTCCTACATAATACAAATGCACTCCTTTTCCTATATGACGCCTGGTATTTTCAATTGTGGAATTTCTGTTCACGTTACTGAGCTGGCCAAGGCAAAACCTGTCGCTATTATTTGAAGGATCTGTGAAGCCGTCGACAACGACGGAGTGGGAGTTGCAGTGGAAAACTTCTCCCACACGGCAATTCAACTCGTAATAAGCTACTGAAGCCCAGTATAAAGGCTCCTGGTACGACACAGGAGCGACCTCTCCCGGAGGTTCTGTGTCATCTGAGGGTGGGGAATAAGCTGGTGGTGGCGTATCAGGCAGCTCTGAGCTAGCTGAAGGTGGAAACCCTGATCCTGAATACGAAACATTATGAGGCATTGAAGGTTCTGCAGTTCTTTGGAACGGTAGTAGAGAATGTCCTGGAGCAAATTCTGAATGTCTAGGTACTAGGACTGGTGGCAAAACAGGGCTCTCGACACGTTTATAGTGGTAAGGGTTGATACACACTTCCTTTTGCTTAGCGCTGAAGGGGTACTGGCAGATCTCCAAGGGTTTGAGCTCGTGGTGGCTCTGAAGGTCAGGCCAGCGCCAAACTCGGCAGTAAATCACGTGTGGAAGGCCTTTACGGTGTGAAACCTGAAAATTTAACCAAAATTCATTCCAATAGGATATATATACAGAAGTTCTGGTACAGTGCAGCATCTTTAAAAACAATTTGGAAAAGAACTTGAAAGTGATGTATTTTTTTTCTTTTTTTATACTACGTAGGTGGCAGACAAGCACATGGCCCACCTGATGGGAAGCGGTCACCGTGGCCTATGGACGTGTGCAACACTAAGGGTGTCACACACGCGCTGCCTACCCTGAAGGGAAGGGGGGAAATTTTTACTTTATTACTATGGTAGCAAATGGCCGACCTGATGTATAGCCACCATAGTAACAACAGGTGTCACATTAGAGAGTAGTTCATCATAATCATAGCAATTAATTAATCTAGGTCTTATACTAAACAATGTATACCTATCGATATGATTGATGCTACTTATATGGAGAAATGGGTGAAATGGCCCCCTTTTTTATACTACGTAGGTGGCAGATAAGCACACGGCCCACCTGATGGGAAGCGGTCACCGTGGCTTATGGACGTGTGCAACACTAGGGGTGTCAAACACACGCTGCCTACCCTGAATGGAAGGGGTGGGGGGAGGCCAGGAAGAGGTAGGAGGACGAGGGGTACACTTAGGTATGGCTGATCACCCGCCATTTTATTCTTCTCATCATTATTATCATCAGCATGTATTAAGGGGATGCAGTAAGCCTTCTCGAAGAGCGATACCTATGCTCGGGCTCTCTCCGTAAGTAGCGGCATTGCCGTGAAATCATTTACTACACCACGATGACAACATCGACACGAGAGAAGATTATTAGCATCTCCTATTACTCCACTACGTCACTTCAGCACGGTACAAAAGCTGCAGTTTAGTCAAACTGCGTGGGAACATGCGACGGAGGCGTGCGTCTGCGCTCGATTCCGGCGGACGCGGCTGACAAGCGGAGCATGCGCACGCATCCGCTTAGACGCGACCCGTCGTGATGCGCACCCAACGGTGTAAATCTTACCTTATTCTTAAAGGAAAGAACTATTTGCATTTAGCTCGTTTTTCTTTTTTAGTATATTTAGCCACGTGAATTCTTCACTCCGCCTGATGGTGAGCTTAGTTTTTCTTTTTCCCACGCACGCTTTGGCTGTGGAATGATCGCCTTGCTGTGGTTTTACTAAGCGTCTACATCATTCTCTGAACCTTTTTCCCAACTCAGTTAGGGTCGGCTTTCCAGTCTAACTGTGATGCGGCTGAACTTCGATATTTTCCGTGGAGCGACTGCCATCTGCCCACCACGACCAAAGGTCATTATGACCAATGGCGATATCGAAGTTCCAAGTTAGACTGGTTGGACTTTTATGGGCTCCAACTACGCGTAACGACTGCCATTATGGCAACCGGAACCGACGGCTTAACGTGCTCTACGAGGCACTAATAAACCTGCGATAAATACACACATAACTTCGAAAAGCATCGAAAAGTCATTGGTGTGTGCCATGGTGAACCTGGGATCGAACCCGAAACCTCGTCTCAGCAGTCCATTACCCAAACCACTAGGTTACCGCGGCTATAAAAAAAAGAGGATTGTGAGATGTACTGACCTGCAACCTTCCATCAAGCGACCGGGGTATAGTAACACACTTGGACGGTGTGCCAGGACACGACAGCGCCCTCTCCAACTCCTCGATCGCTCCTTTCCGCTTCTTCAGCTTCTTCACCAGACTGTCTACCGCTTTTTCAGCCCATTTTTCTTCTTCATCACCCTGTAATTAAAAAAAAGTTAATTTATTGAACTTTCCTTGTACATCATCATAATCACAGCGTAAATCCTGGCTGCATTATGCACTTTGGGCGGTCCGCTCTCCTGTTCTTTTTAACCGACTTTATAAAAGGAGGAGGTACCTACTCAATTCGACTTTTTTATGTTTGTTACCGCATAACGTTCGACTGGGTGAACCGATTTTAATGATTCTTTTTTTTATTTGAAAGTTCGTGCTTTCTGTGTCATCCCATTTTAATTTATTAATAGATGAAAGTCGATTTTACAAAAATCGAGAGGGGAAGGGAAGAATAATAGAATTATTCACGATGCCTCTTCCCTTCCCCTCTTCCCCAATTCCGATAGTAGACCGCTCTCCCGGATCCGCTCTCCGATTTACCACTTTTCTTCCCGACTCGTGCTAAAGGAAAGCCGTGTACAATGTTCACAGGTAGGTAGGTACTGCCAGCGTCTGTTTCCGGAAAGCTATAACCTGGGTCTTTAAGTCAAAAGTAAATAGGTTGCTTCTAGGCAAGCGTGCTCCATCGTCGACCACATCATCACTCACCATCAGGTAAGATAGTGGTCAAACGCCAGCCTATAAAAAAGGTAAGTAGTTCTGATAATTTCTCCTCATCATGCGTGCATGACGCATTGCAAGTGCACCATCATCTTCCTGCCCTTGTCCCAATTATTTGTGGTCGGCGCAACATGTTTTTTTTTTATACTACGTAGGTGGCAGACAAGCACACGGCCCACCTGATGGAAAGCGGTCACCGTGGCCTATGAACGTGTGTGACACTTTAGTGTTGCACACGTTCATAAGCCACGGTGCCTACCCTGAAGGAAAAGGAGAAGAGCTGGGAAGGGGTGGGGAGGCTAGGAACATGTCATTCTCCTCCATACATTCCTGTCAGATGTCATCTCCTCAGTCACTCCCTTCCTTTCCATATCGTCTTTCACGCATTTCATCCATCTTTTCTTAGGCCTACCTCTGTCCCTGAAGCCCTCCTTTCTTTGAAACTATTTAACAACATTACTTTCATCTCTTCTCATAACATGTCCTTACCACGACAGTCGCTCGCTTCTCAATTTTTCATTTACTGGTGCAACTTTCAAACTGCCTCTAATTAATTCCTTATTCTGTCCATTCTTGTCACACCACAATTTCAATTTCAATTTCTTTGATGATGATTCTCTGAACCTTTTTCCCAACTCAGTTGGGGTCGGCTTTCCAGTCTAACTGTGATGCGGTTGAACTTCGATATTTTCCGTGGAGCGACTGCCATCTGACCTCCACAACCAATGGTCATTACGACCAATGGCGATATCGAAGTTCCAAGTTAGACTGGTTGGACTTTTGTGGGCTCCAACTACCCGTAACGACTGCCATAGATATTTGTATGGCAACCGGGACCGACGGCTTAACGTGCTCTCCGAGGCACTAATAAACCTGCGATAAATACACACATAACTTCGAAAAGCATCGAAATGTCATTGGTGTGTGCCATGGTGAACCTGGGATCGAACTCGAGACCTCGCCTCAGCAGTCCATTACCCAGACCACTAGGCTACCGCGGCGTATTTTCAATTCAATTTCAATTTCTTTATTTCTCAAAATAGTGCAACGTAATTACATCTTTTTGACGTCAAAAACTACTTAATACTAAGTTTACCACCGCTTCCTAGGCGCTAGTGGAGAAGAAACGGCGCAACAAACTCCACTGCTGCATTTTGAGACGTCAGGTTATACATATGATACATAGATATCTTAAGACTAAATATGGACGGATGTACATTTTTGTCTCGTGTCAATATAAATAAAGGTATATAAAAAAAAGATATAATAAATTTTAACCGAAGTTAAACAATAAAATAATTGAAAATCCACACATCCATCTTAACATTCGCATCTCCGCTACATGCATGTAAGCTCTAATTAAGGAAGGAAACGGTAATGTCTATCTGCAATCATAGATTCTAATCACGCAAGGGGCCTCGGCGTGTGCAAGTAAAACCAGTTCCAATACGTCAATTTCCAAGATTCGCAATCGATTTTTCAACATAGGACTTTTATCTGATTCATATTATGTATGTAAACAAATCTAAGAAATCGAATTTAAAAAGGTTAACTGTATTTCGTGCTAATTTGATACTTTGTGAGAATATGACATCCAATTTTTTTTATATCACTTAGATGGCAGACAAGCATACCGCCCATCTGATGAAACGCGGTCACCGTGGCCTAATGGAGGTGTGCAAGACTGTCAGGGCGTCACACTCGCGCTGTCGATCCTAGAGAGGAGGGGGGAGGAGATAGGGTGAGGAAAAGGGGGTGTGAGTTGGTGTGCTAGTAACGGAGGAGACTGGTCTCCCCGCTGACAGCACAGACAGGGAGTCTGTCTGTCCAGTGAGCTCTATCCTACTTAAGTACCACTGGGAACACAACCGATGCTCGCGATCTTCTGAGACAGCGCGCCAGAGCTCAAGGGTGGGAGATTCCGTGCTGTGGGCACAGAAACTCTCTCAGCCCAACCTCTCTCCCATTCCCCCCCTCTCAACCCCTCCTCCACGGTCGACAGCGCGAGTGTGACGCCCCTGGTGTTGCACACGTCCATAGGCCACAATGACCGCGTCCCATCAGGTGGGCCGTGTGCTTGTCTGTTGTATAAAAAAAATTGCTGCATACCTTACATACTCAATACTCTAAGCATTACCAGGCAAGCATAAGTTTATTGTAGTTGAACCAATTTCAATTCACTATATGGATTGCTTCCCTTGGCACGAGTAAGAAAATTTGTTTGCCAGTGTGATGTCATAACAAATAGAAGCAGGTGATACCTTCAACATATTCCTGTAACCCTGGTATCAGTGTGGGAGTTAAATAACAGCATTGAAAGAATCAATATATGTAATGTAATAGTAAACAACGGTTATGAGTCACTATTTCTAAGAAGCCGATGACTGTAAGTTGTGAGTCATCATAATCCATAATAACTATTATATTTGAATGTGTAAAAATAAACTTTTTATCATAAACAGGATAAGGGATCACGAAAATGTCAACATGAGTTGGCATTGTGACTAAAAATAATAAATAGTTGGTTAAAGTAAAAGGGCTACAAATTAGAAGGTCCATAAGGGAAAAATGACATTGTTTGCAGAAGGCCCACTTTTTTTTTTTTTATACCACTTAGCACTTGGCAGACAAGCACACGGCCCACCTGATGGGAAGCGGTCACCGTGGCCTAGGGACGCGTGCAACACCAGGGGCATCACACTCGCGCTGCCGACCCCATATGTTCCACATGTTTAAACGTCTATCAAATGTGTGTGTAATGTGTGTGTTTTCTTGATTGTACCTGACCTTTTACATTATAGACATTTTCACATTTTGGACATTTTACTAGTAAGTCGATATCACTCCAGACATTCTCATTTAATAGACGTTTAAACATGTAGACCTGCAAAAACTTCATGACATTTTTCCCTTATGAACCTTCTGATTCGGAGGCAGTAAAAGTAGGTAAACCATCATGTCAGCCGAAAGACGTCCACTGCTGGACAAAGGCCACTCCCAAGGATCTCCACAACAACTGGTACTGCGCCTCTCGCATCCATAGGTTCCTGCAACCTTCACCAGATCGTCAGTCCACCTTGTCGGAGGCCTGCCCACCCAAAGTCTTCCGGTTCGTTGTTGCCATTCGAAACCCTTTTTTTCCCATCGGCCGTCGCTATGTATAGTCAGTGTCAAAATAAGAAGAACATTTTCAGATATTAAAAAAATTGTGTTTGAGAAATTTTAAATTATTATAATTTCTACACGAATTATGTTTGTTAAGAAATAAATATTGAATTGAATGTAACTTAATATATCTTGGTAAAAACACTGTTGATATATAATTATTGTATCATAACAATATAGTGAACAATTTTCATTCAGATTTCTAAGTTTGAAATATGTCATCAACTTTTGCACCTGCAAAATCACGACTTTACAAAAAAGTGATTTGAACAGTGTTTTAAACTTTTTTCTTTATCTTCTCAAAAAATTAATCTGTTATTTTTTTCATTTATTTATTTATTTAAAATTTATCAAGTATGGTATTTGGGTGTAATGGCACACTCGTATAATACTGGCGTTCCCATTGGAAATAATAAATATGGAAATATTTGCAAAAAAAAATATTTCCTAAAAGAACTATAGAACTCGTTCACTAACAGAAAATGCCTATGGCATTAAGTCTGCCTTTGTACAATATTATTTATGCAGAAAGTTTTCCAACCAGGATAAGGTCTATAGTATGAAGTTGCAAGCTCAACTAGTAATAAAAGAAATAGAATAGGACAATATTATATAGAAGAAGAAATTATTCCAAAGGATATGACATGAGAGGGAAAATGGCCAATTTTTTTTATATACCACTTAGGTGGCAGACAAGTGCATGGCCCACCTGATGGGAAGCCGTCACCGTGGCCTATGGATGTGTACAACACCAGGGGTGTCACACTCGCACTGCCGACCCTAATCTCTATATTTTGGTAATAATATAGGTACATGTCTTAATTCGATTGTGAAGCCACCTTACTATAAATAAGGGCTAACTAACTTAACGCAGGCTCAAAGGGCTTGCGTCATTGGTTGATCATCCCCTTCATTGGCCAGTTAGTGCACATGTGTGAAGTTGTTAAGATTTTCACCCCTACATAATTATACTAACAGAGCAACAAGTTTTGAGGATTTGATAGGTACCAAGACACTAAGGATTGTGGGATGTGCAGATGGCCATACAAGTTTGGGTGTACTTAGTGACTATTTCTTTTTAAATTATTTTAAAGTCAGTAATTTTTTTATATCCAGTCCATCAATTAACTGCAGCCCACTGGATAATGAGAATTTTTCCCTCTGGGGTAGGCAGAGACAACATTCCGCCACTTGCTTCTCTACTATCATTAAACCTTCCATACAAGCCCGCCAGTTTCAAGTGCTTTTGACCTGCCCTTCCTTCAATAACTCAGCTATTTCCAGTAGGTATGAATAGTCCAGACTATAATCTATCACTGTGTTTTTTTATACAACTTAGGTGGAAGACAAGTAGGTGGAAAGGTTGAAATTCATCTAGATTTTTGTTTAGCTGTTTGTGCATTAATGAGTAACAAACTTTGATATTATTAATATTATAGTCAAAATGCTGTATTTCAACCTGTATTGTGAGTGTTGGAACCCATAAACCAGTTACTTTTCTTTTTCTCATTTTTTTTTCTTAGCCTTTCAGGTATCAATGCCGAAATCATACACTATACATCTGATATTTGAAATAGGTAGTACTCAATATTACAGAAGATTTTATATCTCTAGATCTTAGAGATCAAATAAATTACTTACCATAAAGAAATATAAAATTACTGTAAAATTACTAAAAATATAGTCAAACTTCTTCACAGAAGGAAACAATGTGAAAATTTACTTCCCTAAGTTTGTAATATTATAATCTTACCTGTTTCCATCCTAAGAGTTTCTTCACAGCAGGACTAGTGAAAGAGAACAGGCTGTTTAAGCTGGACATAGGCCCACTGCTGGACGATTCCCCATCGTCTGTGTCCATGGTTACGGGCGCACTCGTTCCGTTTATGAGTCACCGATAACGGGAGCGCGCTCCTCCCGCCAATAATCACTCCGCGGTACCACTTAAAGCGCCATCGATCACAACCACCACTTGGTATTCCCCACGACGTCTAGGAACCAATTACGAACACCACAAAATAGCGTGACAGGCGTCGTTTCAACACAAGATATACGGCGCACAGTTATACGTATATCATGACCCCATTAGTAACGCTCACGAATTGTACGATCCTGTGAAATTCACCGAAACGACTTTGTAAAAGTAATGGGCAGGAAAATGGAGCAAAATAATATATACCACTCGTCAAAAGACACAGGACAGCTCAGAAGACATTTTGCAACGCACAGATAAAATATATAACAAGTTTTTTTTCCTTGCTTTTTTTTAAGTTTTTTTAGCTTGGGTACAAGAGTTTTTAAGCCATTCCTTGTACAGGGTTACCATCTTCTTTGAACCAACGCAACGCCAATAACAATCTTTTTCCTCGATGTATTTAGATTTTAATTCAATACTTTCTGAATGTATCATTGCATTACAAATGTTACAATTTAATTATTTTGATACTTATAGATATTGGCACGGCTAGGCTAATGTTTTGCTAATGAATGAATAACTTGGTTCATCACCTGCCATCTGACTTGATTCCTAGCCCTGAGCTTCATGGCCCTGAGAGCCACGGGAGCGTGCGCCAAAGCTTCATCAATCCGTCATTCAGCAAGTAGGGTAGTTGGTGCCGAAGGATTGGGCATATTTTTTTTTAATTATTATAAATACCTGCACATATAAAATAGTTTAAATATTAAAATGAAAACCCTATGATATGAAGACAGACACAGGATATGAAAGACGTCCTCGGAAGAATTCTTGGACGATTGAGTAACGCCCGACTAATGCCCAAAAAGTCAGGGTCAGGCGTAGGCCTGCCCGAAAAGTACATCCATCACTGATGATACTCAAAAGTGTACTGGTACGGTGTACTATTCAGAAATAAATACGACTACACAACGACATACGACATGAGTGTATTCTTGAAAAAATCTATTAAGTTTTTATTAGACACTTGCATCGATATTCAATATAAAATAAAATATTTAGAATAACGTTAAAAATATCCAGCTTTTACATAAATTACAGTTTTACATGAATTAAATTATGATTGTACTTGGTTTATGCTTTCAAAGATAATTTTTAGATTTTGTTTCTTGCGAGACTGAGATAAATATTGATGAATTTTACAAGTGGAAGCGAGAGATAAAAAGTTCATCGTCTTCATCGTAGTTCATTCACGTCATAATCTATATAAATTCAACTTTTTATAGTACACATAACTAATGCTACAAATTCAACAATAGAACTCCATCCAGCAGTTTCTGGAACGCCCTGCTGCCTATCGCATTTTGTCAAGAAATTTCTCGAATTTGAAGTGTCATTTGTTGAGTTCGTTCGTGAGTCTTCATAAAATTCATTCATATTTTATTGTTGAGTTCTGCAAGCAAGCAAGAACAAAATTGTGAAAAAAAGAGCATTGTGAAAGAATAACGTTTAGTTAATATTATCAGCTCTTTAATCCTATCCTAAGTGTGTCGTTGATAAGTTAATAACAGAAAACAATCATGGAACAGGTGAGGTTATACCGATGCTTTGTGATAAGATTTCTGAATGGAGTAGCATAATTCGAACGTTGGTGTAATTTTTAGGTGAATCAGTTGAAGGAAAAGGGTAACGCGGCGTTGTCCATAGGCCAGTACGACACAGCTGTCACGCATTACTCGCAGGCGATTCTTTTGGACCCTAACAACCACGTTCTTTATAGCAACCGCTCTGCAGCTTACGCAAAGGGAGAAAATTACGCTGCGGCACTTGAAGATGCCAATAAAACTATTGAACTGAACCCTACGTGGAGTAAAGGTTATTCACGTAAAGGGTCCGCACTTGCGTACTTGGGGAAATTAGACGAAGCTATTGCGGCTTACGAGAAAGGTCTACAACTCGAGCCTGGGAACGTACAACTGGCTGCTGGCTTAGCAGAGGTTCAAAAACAGGTTGAAGAACTCAAAGTGAAGACAGAGCAACTATTCCAGAAGCTGAGAGCTAACCCTGTTACCAAAGAATGGTTAAAAGATCCCGAATATGTTAAAATTGTAGAGGTGAGTCATGTTTTTTACTCTATGTGAAAAAAAGTTACAAAAACATTTTTTTTTTCTTAATTCTTATTGGCTTAACATAAAATTTTATATTTGAGAGAGCAATTCATACTTGAAGCATACCTATCTGAAAAGTAGAGCGAAAATTGCACATATCAATAGTTTGAATCAGAATTCATTCAACTATTTCCTGTAGGGAAGGGCATTGGAGAACTACCTTACATAAGCGGATCAATGGACATAATATTAATTCTTATAATCACTTTTAGTTTCATAAAATTAATTGCTGATCCTGTTCTGTGTCTGATTTTAATATTTACATGCACTTAACTGGCTTGATCCCAGATCAGAGAGAAGCACTTGGGTTTCTTGTTAGAAAATCCTTAACAACACATAATCTGATTTGCATTTACATGTGAATAGCTTCATTATCCAACATTATGAAGTGCTATTCACATGAAAAAAATATAAGATACCTTGGCCTATACTGTCAGGGGTATTTTAAAAATAAAATGAGTATCACAATATATGTCATTATCTCTTATCTATTATATCATTGTCTATTATCTCTTTTTTTTATTTAATTGCAATTATTAGTTTGAGTTCACTTTTTACTTGATGTGTGGAGTAAAATTAACATAACAAAATAACATAAACTCACACCTATATCCCCGAAGGGGTAGGCAGAGGTGCTAGCACCCACATTTTAATGTAAATGGGTTTAATGTAACTTTAACTATAATTATAGAACTATTATTACTGTTTTATCACAAAATGTAGAACAACATAACTAGAGTTACCATCTTTACTCGTTGTTTGATAAATTTATTCATAGTATTTTTTTTGTTACTTGCTCATGCTTTTATGGTAATCCATGTTTCGTAAAAAAATGGCTGATGTCGGTTAAGCATCAAATAACAACTACGTAACTGATTTTAATGAAGTTTTTTCCTCAAGTTTGTGAATTTTGATGTTGTAATTTACGATGAGATTACGAATGAAGCAGTTTTATTCAAGAGTTACTTCTTTCCACCTCCACAGAGACTAGCCCAGAACCCGTTTGACGCTGAAAACCTCGGCAAAGAAGATAAACGCATCCTAACCACAATTAGCATCATGTTTGATCTCAATATTCACATGCCAATGGACGTAGACCCACCTACCCCGGACCGAAAGCCAGCTGAACCCCCAAAGCCAGCAGAAGAGCCTCCAAAACCAAAATATGACGACCTACCAGAACACCGAAGACTGGCTTTACAAGAAAAAGACCTAGGAAACGACAGCTATAAGAAAAAAGATTTTGAAAATGCACTGAAGCATTATCAGAAAGCCATAGACAATGATCCAACCGATATAACTTTTTATACAAACATGGCTGCCGTACACTTTGAACAGAAGGAATATGAGAAATGCATCAAGGAGTGTGAGAGGGCGATTGAAGTTGGCAGAGAAAATAGGGCGGACTTCAAATTAATAGCTAAGGCTTTCACTAGGATTGGTAAGTGACATTTTTGGTATATTTTGTTTACTTTAATGTAGTTTCGGAGTTTGGTCAGTTTGGTGACTGTACTTTATTATTATTATTATTGACTGTACAAAGTAATTAACCTTGATTATAAAATTTGTTGGATAATGATTCATATCATGATGTTTCTTTCAATTTTGCATGTGTTTTGATTAATTTACATACATACATCACGCCTGTTTCTCTTAATTTGACTCATTCATTCATCATCTGTCCTTTTCTATCTGATAATGAAAGAAACATTTAGAGAATTTTAAGTTTAGAGATGTAACAACAGAATTAGCTGCAATATCTTTCCATTTGCTATCAACATTGCTCTTAAATGTTCTACTCGGCGGTTATTTTTCCTGAAATTGTGTGTTGTTGCTGCGGTTTGTTTATCATTATGTTTCTAAGATTACATCCATCCTGGTATTGTGGTTTCCTGTACCACTCAGTAAAAAAAAATGTTTTTTTTTTCATAGACCAATCCTTGTGACAAAACCGCCATTTTGGGGACGAATGATGTCTAGAATGGCGGCCTATATCTTCTGGACTGTACCCAAGCTTTTTATCATCTAGCGGGATAAAGTCAACTGATGGACTTTGAATAAAAAGAAATATGATTGCACAGTTTTCAAACTTAAATAAAAAACTGAATGAAAATTGTAATCTAACCTTTAAACTAAACAGTACTCTCATTAAGGAATATAAATTATTTTGCTCATAAACTAATTTTTAAAATAGAAAAGTGATCATCTACTTTTGACGATAGTTTGGTCATAAAGTATTAAACTTGCAATCAAAGGTATTGAATACGATTAATTGGGACGTAGTAACTAGCTACATTGTCTTGTGAATATTCAATTTTTTTTATTCATTACGTAGGTTTGGTTGCACTCATTTTGTAACCGGGTTACATATACCCGGGTTTTTTGAATAAAGAGTGTTTTTAATTTCGTTTTGTAATCAAATTATTTTTCGGATTTTGAAAATTTGTATTTTGTGTTGCCAGTATAAAAATGGTAACAAGTTAACTACCAAGAATCCAATTTTTAAGGTACTTAATATAATTTGTGCTGCAAACGAAAGCGGACTATGGCTCTATATTTTTTTGGGTAATTTTTTTTTTCAATGCCCACTATAGCGTACATCAGAATCTCCTACACCAGGGGTCGGCAAGTAGTTTTAAGTGGGAGCCGGATACTGAGTAAAAATTTCTCGAAAAGGTATTTTATTTTTTTTAAGTCAATAGGCCCGCGTTTGACCTATTCACTCTAGACTTAAAGACTCCCAGGTTATAGCTTTCCGGAAACACAGACTCAGGTAGGGCACCCATAATTTTTTTTTTCATTAAGTTAATAAAACAAATTGTATTGATCATTATGTAAATTTTTGAGAAAGATTATTCGCATGTGGTCGGATTCATAGCTAATTTCTAGTTTCTTTCATTATTCTGAAAAAGCGCGCATATTTTTTATTATAATATTGGACCATAATATTCTTCAACGCATTCCATCCACATATTTGACTGAGAGCCACCATTTTGTCACTATCGGTGTTTGCAATGGTGACTCCCATTCTAGAGACTTTGCCTCAGCTTACCATCAGGCGAGGTGAAGTCATGTTGACGTGACCGACATAAAAAAAAAAATATTTCTTAGGTTGATAATAGTAATACATACTGTTTTTATTTAGGTAACGCGTATAAGAAAATGGAACAGTATAAGCTAGCGAAAACCTATTATGAGAAGTCCATGTCAGAACACCGGACACCGGAGATCAAAACTCTGCTCAGTGAGGTGGAGAAGAAAATCGTTGAAGAGGAGAAGAAAGCTTACATTGATCCCGTTAAAGCTGAGCAGGAGAAGGAACTTGGCAATGACTACTTTAAGAAAGGTAAATTACTTTTTTTTACACATCTTAGGTGGCAGACAAGCACACGGCCCACCTGATGGTAAGCAGTCACCGTGGCATATGGACGTGGAGGAGGGGTGGGGGAAATGGGATAGACATTTACTTTATTTTTCTTATTGGAGGTTTGAAAAACCAGTACCACTTAGGTGACAAACAAGTGCCACCTGATGAGAAGTCACTGTGGCCTAATGGACGTGTGCAACACCGGCAGGATCGTATGGAAGGTTTAATGAACGGAACTTACAAAACGTGTCAACGGCACTTACAAAACGTCGAAATAAGACATGTCTGTGCTATAGGAATGGGTTGTCTTGTTCCTCATTCCTCACTTTTCCTCAAGTAAGCATAGCTTTTTTTTATACGACTTAGGTGGCAGACACGCACTCGGCCCACCTGATGGGAAGCGGTCACCGTGGCCTATAGATTGTGCTTAACTAGATTGGGTTCTAGAGTGAAATTTGAAATTTTGCGTATTCAATTGATTTTGGCGCCTAGTAAACACATAGACACATGAATTCCCGACCACAGATAATTTTTTTTTTTTATTTCAGGTGATTACAGTTTAGCAGTGAAACATTACACCGAGGCAATAAAACGCAACCCGGACGACCCCAAACTGTACTCGAACCGTGCCGCGTGTTACACCAAGCTAGCGGCCTTCGACCTGGGCCTCAAGGACTGCGATCAGTGCTGCAAGCTAGACCCCAAGTTCATCAAGGGCTGGATCAGGAAGGGGAAGATATTACAGGTGTGTACGATAGGCCTTATATCGCAGGTTTATTAGTGCCTCGGAGAGCACGTTAAGCCGTCGGTCCTGTTGCCATACAAACATCTATGGCAGTCGTTACGGGTAGTGGAGCCCACAAAAGTCCAACCAGTCTAATTTGGAACTTTGATATCGCCATTGGTCATAATGACCATTGGTTGTGGAGGTCAGATGGCAGTCGCTCCACGGAAAATATCGAAGTTCAGCCGCATCACAGTTAGACTGGAAAGCCGACCCCAACTGAGTTGGGAAAAAGGTTCAGTTCAGAGAATGATGATGTAGGTCTGTAAACTGACTTGGATGTTTTTTTATTCGTACATAGGCTTACGTTTGACCTCTATCTCACCTGATCCGGGCTGAAACTACCCGTAGCGACTGCCATAGATGTTTGTATGACAACCGGGATCGACGGCTTAACGTGCTCTCCGAGGCACTAATAAATCTGCGATAAATACACACAACTTCGAAAAGTCATTGGTGTGTGCCATGGTGAACCTGGGATCGAACCCGAGACCTCGTCTTAGCAGTCCATTACCCAAACTACTAGGCTACCGCGGTAGTAGTGGTTACTCTACTCTACTACTTACCACTTCAGTTTACAGGCCTACAGCATGTTATATTCAAAAGTATTCTGACTGCCATTCCAAACTAATAATATTTTCGCTTGTTCGCAGGGTATGCAGCAGCACTCCAAAGCTCTCACTGCATACCAGAAGGCTCTAGAGCTGGACCCCAGCAACGCTGAAGCGCTTGATGGATACCGCGCATGCTCCACTCAACTGAACTCCAATCCTGAAGAGGTAGGTCATTGAATAAGTAGTTTTTTTTATATAGGACACGTCAAAATGACTTACCTCGCCTGATGGTAAGCTAAGGTAAGCTGAAGGTAAGGTTTCGCAGTTTTGAAGCCTGGTCAGTGTATTTTGTAAGCATGAATGTCTCTTTATGTATTACTAGCTGTACTCCCGACTTCGCCCGCGTGGATCATGAATTTTTTAATGTAAATACGTCGGAAACCGCCCAGCCATTTCAGAGATTGACCCTATCAAACCGACTAAGACAGAAAAAATAATTAAAAACTGCTTATGTTATATAGGTTGTAAATACACTAATATGCATTGATTTAAAACCTGTATTACTATTATTATAATGGCATTATAAAATTTTGTACAAATTTAAATTGTTACTAAGTTATTACAAAATTAACCCCTTAAATTAACATTATAATTTTATTGTAAAATTATGTACAGGTGCGCAAACGCGCTATGGCTGATCCTGAAGTACAACAAATCCTTCGGGACCCAGCAATGCGATGCATCCTGGAACAGATGCAGCAAGATCCTCAGGCTCTACAGGATCACCTGAAGAATCCAGACATCGCCGCTAAGATCCAGAAACTGCTAGAATCTGGCCTCATCGCTATTCACTAATCAATTGACGCCTTTAGCGGTTAGGAATATATCAATTAGTACCCGGTTCGATTAGAAAAACTACTACTTTAGTAGATTTATTATGGTGCTGGCGACCATTAGAACTGTACTGTTCAAAAGCAACTTTAAACTTCTCATATAATTATTATTAAGCAACACGATAAGGCATTTATTGCTCAACGGCAATTTAAAGTTTTAATTTTTATATTAAGCTGTAACTGTACAACAATTCCATGACCAGTGATTGCAGTTTTTCTAATCGATTCAGTTACGAATTTACGAGACTCGCCACCTTGGATATGTTGAAATATCGAGTAACTGTATTGAAAACGATGTCTACCAAACGTTTAACTTAATTAAGTATTTAAAGTCGCTTTTTTACCGTGATTTTACTCAGTTAACGTTTATGCTTGTCTCGAATTGGCTTCTGGACCATTCCAAGTATGCTTTTCATTAATATGATGCAATTTGGATTTTTTGGTTTTAGGTTTTAACATAGCATACCTACTTCATTTGAAGAATTAGTTTATGCAGATATACTGCCCGAAAGATGGAATTTACATTAATAGCACTTTTTGTAATTTATTCAATAAAGAAGTATGTAGGCAATGATGTGTTTTATTTTACTCGCCCCATCTCCTTCGGTAGGTGTCGTACCTAGAAAGTGCATAAAATATTGAAAGAAGACAGACGGTGCGTAGGGTCAATTCTAAGAGTGCACCAAGCGGCGCCAAGAGATTTTTTCCAAGTGCAGCTTATACAGCCTGATACATCTTTTGTCACAGAGTACAGTTAGAGTCAAATACGAATAGGTATGTTAAAAACGAAACAATTAAATACAATAAGAACAAAAAACCATTGATATACAAAAAATCCAAAAAACTCGAACAATAACAAAACAAATGCTAACTTTATTATCTCGTTAGTAAAATCTTATTGTAATTGAATGTTTCGTTTTTAACATATTCGTATGCGACTCTTAACACTGTACATTTAGACTAAGATCCCACTGGAAAATCATGCGCACTTCGCCGTACCAGGTGTAAACAGGTACGAAGACGTACGGCGAAGTGCACAACGGCAACCGTGATCAGAGTCCTTATGTGTATTGCCGTGACGTGGATGATATTTTATTTAAAAACCATGTGAAGGATTTTTTTTACGAAAAATGAATTAGAAATAATTGAATTAAACATATTAGCGGCCATATTTTGATAGGCAACCTAGTAAATATATGTTCTCCTAATCATAAATATGCGTAAAATTTGGTTTTTAGCAAATATTCGATGCATGCATGATTTTGCAGTGGGATCTCGAACTATCTGTACTCTGAATAACAGATTCCGAAGAATAACTGCCAAGATGTTTTGATTTGACCATTAGATGCCTCCATCACCGGGACTTCTCAAGGCCGACTTCTTAACCACTGAACTACCAAGGCGTCATTTATTGTCAGTACAATAAGTATTGATGGTAAGACTACCATCACATTTTAAAAGTTTAATAAAAGCAATTTTATTTATTTGTAGAAATCATCGAGATTAGAATTTTTTAGATTAGAATTATAAAATAATTCATTGGTAGAAACGTGGTAGAAATATAAAATATTGTGGTGTTCACACTTCTTACGTCACATGCAATAATTACAAATGTCATTTGCATTTGACAGCAGTTTGTCATTATTTTTGTATTGTTTTCATTTTAATTTAATTAATCGTAAAACGTCCTCTGTGGACGTATGACTTGTATTTTGTGTGATTGTGTTTTTCAAACATAAACCGTGCATAAAATGAACTTAATTTAGTAGTGATTTTATAATGGTTTCTTACGAAACTTAGCTAATAGTGAAATGTGATTATTATCAAACTATAAATAGTGAATCATTTGAAAAAGGAATCTATGATTGATTAGACCGTGAAAAAGTGTTTTGTTTAGTTATCATCTTTTAACAGACGTAAGTAAATTAATTATACCATAATGATTTATCACTGTGTATTTAGCTCACGGTCATAATATTTCTTTACGAGATTTTGCTTTTTTTTAAAATAAAGATTACGTAGCTTTATAGATTATGTATTGGTTCTTAAATTGAATTAATTTGCCTTTATCGTAAATAGAATTTCTACATTTTAAAACTTTATCTCTGAATAGTTTGAAAAAAGTCGCTTCCCGCTATCGCTTCCTATGTACAGTCAACAACAAAATAGCTTTACAAATCCTAATTTATTGAACATTTACTGAACACCTTTTGTGTATATATTAACTTCTGTCGTTGATTGTGCATTTATCTCCTCTAAACTATGCAATGGATTGAGCTGCGATTTTCACTGTCATTCAGATCATTTCTTCTAATGGTTTATAGATATAGTACATGCATGTTATTTACATCAATTCGCCAGTTATGTAGTCTTTCAGAGTAGGTAATGAGTTCCAGACAAATATTTTTTTATGGAACTAATCCTAGCAATACACTCCTGTACAAACAGGCAAACAGTAGGTACCTAGTGACCTACAGAACACCCAATCCCCCTAACCCACCCTCCAGGGTTGACAGCACGAGTATGACGTCCCTGATGCACATGCCCATAGACCACGGTAAACACTTCCCATCAGGTTGGCAGTGTGCTTATCTGCTAAGTTTAATATAAGAAAATGACACTCGGGCAGTCCCAGAGAAAGTTGAACTGTCCTGGAACCTGGGTTATAAAGTAAAAAATCATTCAGATAATAAACTTAAATTGTAGTGTTTAACACACACGCTGTTACAAAAGAATTATTTGGTAAACGAGTTTCCTTATCTTGCGACCCAATTTACATCTGACTGCAAAGATAAAATAAATGTCATCCTAAGGAAAAATAACAGTTTATGTTATTGTTTGCTATCGGATATTGAACTAGTGGTTACGTAAATAGTGTTACATTTACATACATCTATAGTCTTAATATATATATATAAATCTCGTGTCACAATGTTTGTCCTCAATGGACTCCTAAACCACTTAACCGATTATAATAAAATTCGCACACCATGTGCAGTTCGATCCAACTTAAGAGATAGGATAGTTTTTGAAACGGATTTCGACATCCACGCGGGCGGAGCCGCGGGCAACAGCTAGTAATATTATAAAGAAGTAAAGTTTGTGTGTTTGTATATTTGTTAAATTGTAAGGGGTAATCTCGGGATCTACTGAACTTTTTTAAAAATTCTTTCACCAATAGAAAGCCACATTATCCGTGAATGTCATAGGCTGAATATCATCACGCTATTGCCCAAGGGAGCGGAGCAATAATCATAAATGTGAACATTGCACCTCAGCGAAGCCAAGCAATACGCCGCTAGTTATTATAACCATAAATCCACGAAAATATTAAGTGAAACCAAATGTAAAACAACTTGTTCTGAACAATAAAAAAAAAATATTTATTCCCGTTTGATCGTTAACCATTGTTTGCACGATGTGTACCCGGCATTAGTGATTATTTGGACGCGAGCCATAATTTTCCTTGTCAATGATCGACTAAAATCAGTTTGATGATACAGGATAAAGGCGTACGAACTTAATTAGTGAACAATACGTTCAACATTTACATAACAATTATTATAATTAATTGAAATGCAAACCTAATTACTTCATAATATGAGTTGGTGCCGGCGCCGGCGCTGTTATCGTGATCGTACATAATTATATTATTTACTTCTCTTTGGCCGTCTCGTCGAGCAAGGACGAGTTGAAAATATTTGATAATCGTCTGAGCGCAAATTGCATTTTTTATATTACTTAGGTGGCAGACAAGCACATGGCCCACCTAATGGGAAGCGGTCACCGTGGCCTATACGCGTGTAACACCAGGGGCGAATGGATTATAGACTGAAATTTGCATTTTGAAATTTCCTAGAACAGATTTCCAAGGGTTGTGGGAACTGGATAAGAATATTCAAAATTCCTGGATCAGACATATCAAAAGAACTGATTGAAATAGGTATTCATGGTCTGTTTTGTCTTCACAGGTACCTACTTGATCTTCAAAATGGGGTGCTGTTCACCGAATGTAAAAACTGGGCTGTTAATGGGCTTCGGTGCCGTGGCAGTGGTGGTTGGAGCCGTCGTGGTGGTATTTTGGCCCGCAATATTCACAACACAGCTACAGAAGGTTTGTATTATTACATTTTATTTATGCTAGACACGTCAAAATGACATGGAAAAGTGTCTGGCCAATCAGAAATCCAATATAAGGACTCAGCCACCGAAATGAGCCCGCCACAATTATAGGCATTAAGGCAAATTTGTCGCACCAAAAGGACCCAGTTCAAGATAATGCCCAGGCACAAGATCCTTTTCTTTCGTGCGGACATCCCAACGTATACTCCGCGTTTGCCAGCGGGGATGGTTATGTCGAACTCGAACCGACTAGAACCGCACGCCGTTTCATGTCTCTAATGCGGGGGTGTAACGTATTTCCCTCGCACCCCGAGTGACCTTGAGTCATCTGCGGCTTGTACATGGTCCTCTCGGGCGTGCGATCTATGGTGTCCCAATCTTGCCCTGGAAAAGGGGGTGGGGCGCACCACCACTGCTTCTGCTGGGGTGACAGGCGGTTCACCTGTCACCCTCATTAGGCTCAAGAAGCTGACGCTAGTTTGCTACTGGCAAATTGGAAGGTTACCCGTATTACTGCGCAATAGATGATGGAACCTCACCAGAACATATTTTCTTTTTTTACAGATGATGATCCTAACAAATGAATCCGAGTCTTTTGGGATCTGGAAAGAGACTCCCATCCCCATGTACCTGGAGATCTATTTGTTCAACATCAGCAATGTGGATGACATCCTCGCTAGGAAACCAGATGTCCGGCTAAAGGTTCAGGAGATTGGGCCTTACGTGTTCAGGGAACTGCATATAAAGGTGAGTTCAGATATTATAACCATCGTGTTGTGTTCCCGCTAGTAAGTAGGGTAACCAGAGCTCACAGTACCCCTCCTTCTCCCACCTCCCACCCCTTCCTAGCCCCCCCCCCTTCCCATCAGGGTAGGCAGTGCAAATTTAAATTTCAACCTTCACCTATACTGATATATTTTTGGATTACACAAGATCGCTAGAGTTCTTCAGAAAGTACGGTAGAGTATAGTAGAGCTGCGCATGCGACGCTTCCAATGAAATCATGAACTTATATACTTAGCTAACTCACTCAATTAGGTACTATTATTGTATGAGTGAGTGAGTTAGCTTAGATTAAGTACTTATTTATGCATTCATATTTATAATAATGACCTAAATGCCCTGAACAGCTGGTATTTAACCAGATAAAATATCAAATAAGTACATGATTATCAACTGATTTGTCGTCATCAACCAGACATACCTACCGGCGGTCATCACATATCATATCCCCTCCACCCCCCCTTCAAGGTCGGCAACGCGAGTGTTACGCCCCTGGTGTTGCACACGTCCATAGGCCACGGTGACCTAAAATTATATAAATCACTAGCGACCCGGGACCCGGCTTCACCCGGGTAATTTTCTTTGCTATAAACCTCACGGAGCCCGAGACCTTTCCAACGAATGCAAAACCGTGGAAATCGGTTCGTGCGTTCTGGATTTATAGCGTCAGGGAGGAAAACCCGACTTATTTTTATATATAGTAGAATATGCGAAAACTGAAAAATGGTTTGCAGTTATTTACTGGATAGCGTAAATTAGGTTTGAATGTAAAATAAAAATAAAATAAAATAAAAGCCATAGGTACTTACTAACAAAATCTAACAAAATCAATAGGAAGAAAAAGAATTTTATTAAGAGAATTCCCAGATGAAAATTTTGGACGCAGTTGGAAAAATGATAACTACAATACGAGTATAAGAGAGATTTTGTAAAAACGTCACATAAGGTTTTGACGCTTTTTCGTGAAGCTGTGTTTAAATGACTTGGCCAAAATACCTACGTGAAAAAAGTTTTTCTAAAGTGGCTTGATCTGTTTGGAGAGATCCATAAATGTAAATAAAAAAAAACTAGAAGCACCGGTTTAGAAGTTCAAGTCGTCTAGAAACCGGTATTACCGCTTAATCGAAATATTATAATGTTTATTTGAAGCAATAAATGCATAATTACATCGCTATTCAAGATTAAAATAGTTGAGCATAGATTTAGATTGCAATTTTATTTTGTTTCAAGTGTAGTTTTAGTTCGAAATTGGATTTAATCGAAGCACTTTTTAACCAACTACAAAAACTGAGGAGGTTCGCTATTCGAATATCTTATTAATGTTTGTTACCTCAGAAGTTTGAACTGAGTGAACCGATTTTGATGATTCGTTTTTGATTTCTAAGTTAGTGGTTCCCGTATGGTCCATTACAATTTGGTCCAGTTGAAGTCGGGTTTTTTAAGAATGATTTTAGATTCAGATCAATATTTACGTTACAAACTTACACTTGATTTGATTTTTGTTTACAATTTTTTTTGCTGTTTTGTTTCCTTTTTTTTATTGATTCGATAGACTTTTTATCATCGTTCAATGGTTTGAACATTGATTATGAATTTAATTGACTTCTCCTATAATAGAATTTGGAAGTTCACTTTTTTTTTCGTTTAAGTTTTTCATTCGTTTGAAGGTTTTTATTGTTTTTCAATGATTTATGGTCAATACCCTAAACTTGATTTGACTTTCCTAGCGTGAGGCCCGCCGCTGATTGCAATTTTTTGTCACCGTGACTTAATATTACTGTCACCTGTTGTCACCCACTATGCGCTCACTGAATCTGTTCTTGGGTAACAAATCGCGTTCATTTTTGTAATGGACTTCAACGAGGTTGCCGTGATTTGTACTCTTGAAATACATGACCGAGTGACAAAAAGACTCCTGTAGTAATGACAGGTCGAGTGACAGTCACGTCACTCCGGTGTTGCCTGCCGCTGCAACTATTTGTCGCCGTATTATCACGGCACCATAATGAGCGTACTCAGTATAGTTTTCATTGCACTTGACTAAGTGACAAAAAGCTTAATAGTGACATAAAATGACGTTTGTGTGAATGTCAACCAGTGCATGCACATTTAATTAGAATGGAATGTTGTAAGATCCGTTAGCTTATAATAAAACTAGTGACGTCACCGTACGTCGATGCCCTCTGTGGCGCGTGGCGTAGCGGTAGAACGTTGGACTGCTCAGCCAAAGGTCAAAGGTTCGATTCAATCAATCATGGTAGTCATATCACCACCTGGTTTCCTTTTTTTATTGTGAGGCAATCTCCACCTATACAGGAGGCAGTTATGCCGGAGTCGAACTGACTAAAAGCGTACAGTAACTCGTCACATCGACCTGGGTGGCCGGGGAATCTGGTGCGTCCTAGAAGTGAGTGCGAGTTGGAGGCGCTGTTTGCCTCCGTTGCCCGGGTGCACCACGCACAGGTTCCAGCCCGCACCCATATTCCAGAGACCCTGACCTTCATTTAGGAGCTAGAAAAGTTATATAGTTTGTATGGCTTCAACGTTCGTAGTCAAGTTACGTAAATAGAGAAGCCATGCAACGGTGTGGTGATTATCTTTTTTATTATACATCGTGTTAGTAATGTGTGGTGTATTATATAATATAGGTTGCTTAAGGTGTATGAATGTACTTAATGTGTATGGCTTTGCACTAAAATACTTATTTACAAGTAGGTAGGTACTATAGCTCAAGGCATCTAACTTGGCAAGATTTTGGAGTAGTATGGGCCCCACTACTCCAAAACCTTGCCAAGTTAGATGCCGTATACTATACCTGTTTATATGCGACGCATTTTGCCACAAACAAGTATATTGTACAGCATTTAACTTGGCAAGGTTTTGGAGTAGTGGGGCCCACACTACTCCAAAATCTTGCCAAATTAGATGCCGTGAGCTATACAAGCGATGGTAGCTGAATGGATCAGGACACGGCCTTCTCAGAGGTATCGTGTTCGAATCCGGCCGGACAGTACCAATGTGAATTTCTCTTTGTGGAATTTCTATGTGCTAATCATACCTATGATTTACCATCTGCTAACGGTGAAGGAAAAACATCGCGATTAAACCCTCATGTCCTAGAACAAATTCTAACGCCATGTCCGATCCACCAACCCGCATTAGGCCAGCGTGTGTGGATTAAGCTCTAAACTCTGTCAGCTCTCTCGTTATAGAAGAGGAGACCCGTGTATTTTTAGAGTGTCAGTGGCATGACAGTGGTCTGCCTTTAGCAGAATCGAGGTCCAGGTTGGTGACGTCAGTGGCCGTCATCTTCTTTGCAAAAAGCAAAAGTTAATATAAAACTTTGTATTTTTATCATTATGTTAAATAGTGTCTTGATATTCATTTCCGTTATAAAGTTTTTGAGTATAAGATGTATCAATAATTTTTGTAGGCGCCCTAGCCTGGTTAAATTTTATAAAAGTGCTTATGTTTGTTGCATGTAAGTAACCTATGTATGTTCTTATGTTAATAAAGACCTTTTAAAAACAAACAAAACAAAGTGGCCATCATCTTATCGGTCACGTAATAATAAAGTTGAGTATTATGTTAGCCAATCTGTAGAACTAAATGACAAACATCTGAATATAGGTGTTTACTATCATGATGGATCGATACGGATTCAATATAAAAATAACAACGGCCCCTGTGGCGTGGCGGTAGTGCACTCGACTGCTGCGACAGGGAGTTCTATTCCCGCTCAGTGCAAATATTTTTATGTATGAATATGTTTTGTATTGGTCTGGGTGTTCCTGTGTATAATAAATGTACGAGTATAATGTATACATTATATCTCATCAGAAAAATCGAAACACTTTAGTTTTTGTGATATCTGAAAACAAAACACAAATTATTTATTTTATGATATTTGAATTTAGAACATTAACATTAAAATTTGAAAACTTTATTCACTATTAAACGACATTTAATTTTGACATTTAATATTCCTACACATTTTTCTGAGAAGCCTTAGAAAATAGTATAAACTGCAATGTGTTTCGATTTTTCTGATGAAAACTATATTGACAAAAAGGTATATTTATAAGTTCCTACCTATGTTTATCCGTATTCTAGAACCCATACTTAACATGCTAATAGGTCTAGAAAGCGCTGTGTAGAATGTCGTAAAATATTTATTTATTTGTATTTGGTAGTATAAACTTGTTTTTTTTAGTTTCTAAAATATAGATAATGTAGGCCTTTGTTTACTTTTATCGTTCAATCACATTTGACTTTTAGATGACTTCAGATGGCGTGTCTGTCTGTTACGTTGACTTCCGTGGATTTTCCACTGGTTTTTTGCATAGACTTCCGATTGTGAACGATTTGTGAATTTAATTATTGTAATTTAATTAATTGAATTTACTTACATTTATGTAACAACTAGCCATACCCGCGGCTTCGCCCGCGTGGACGTCGGTTTTTTGTTGTTTTTTGTGTATATCTCCGGTTCTACTCAACCGATTGTGATCAAACATGCTCAAGATTTTAAGTCTGACCTTTCAAACAAAAAAAAAACTGCATCAAAATTCAGTTCAGTAGTTTTTGCGCCCATCGCGAATAAATAGATAAACAGATAAAATTCCGAAAAACTTGATTACCCTAATTAGTCTGAATTGCATTCTCATAATGAATATTATTATTTTATAATACCCTATAATCCAATCCAGGGTTCTTTAAGCGGGGCCTGAAAAGACATCTGCGTAATAGAGCAAGAGCCCATGAACCCCAGACCTTCGTTATTTTATAAAAGCTGAAAGTTTGTCAGCGCATGCTCCCAATACAGATAAGAACGATGGCCCATTATGAAGTTCGGGTCATAGTGGCTTTGGCAGATACACGGTATTAAAGGGTAGCTGTTGGAGCGAGCGCAGGGCAGTGGGTGTGAGTGACATGGCGAATCAGGTCTATTGCGATCCTTCACAGCCCATGTATTGGAATTACTATTAAACTTTCTAAAAAAGCTTTTATAAAATAACGAAAGTCTGGGGTTCACGGGCTCTTAGTCCATAAGGCCGTCAAGATAGGGACCGCCATTTTGGGACGAATGATGTCCTCATATCACTGGACTTTACCCTAGCTTCGTACCATCGAGCGGAGTAAAGTCATTTCGCGGACTGAATATAAAAAAATCCATCATTTTGTTATTTGAAAACCAAACAAAGAAAAAAGTGAAGCATGAAAATAACAAAGGAAAAAAAAAAAACTATTTACTTAACAATTTTTATTTATTAGTTTGCCTCATTCGACTTAGTCACGTTAGTGTAACGTATTGCATGATTCAAGAAAAATCAATCAAACAAATCTACAATAAATGACGCTAATATATAATGTTACAAGCTTGTGTGCGAATTGCAGTGCTATTCTCTAAGGACACAGCCTTACGTTACGTTAAGTAAGGCGTAAAGAAAAACATTTAGTAAAAAAGTTCGGGGTATCGATAATACCTCCAATAATCTTTAATTTTGCCGTAAATTCTTCATTAATTGCCAGAATTCGTTACCTAGGTACTAGCGCTGAACGCTCGTACTTCGGACGCAGCGAGACCGTATCAGCACTATCAGCTGAGCTTGCACTCAAGATCGCTGAGAACAAATTATTATTAATACAGGCCTAGGCCCTTGAAATTGCACAGCAAGATCTGGGTATAGACTGTATGTGAACATTTTGTTCTTTAAAACCCAGCAAAAAGATTAACGTATTACTTACCGAACCTAATCTTAGTGAGTAATTAAACAAAACGTGTGTAGATAATCGAATTTATGTCAGCAATTTGTTACGATAAGACAATTAAAACAATGACATGACATTGAATTTAATTTGCAATCACATAAATGATGACAAAGCACAAAATATAATAACCACCAAGTGTTTAATAACCAAAAACACTTAGAACAAAACAAAGCTGTCTACGAGTATAATTAGACAGGTTTGCTTTGTTCTAAGTGTTCTTGGTTATTATATTCTGTGGTTTTATCATTATATGTAATAGCAAACCATTTATGTCCTACAGCTGGTCACGGGTCTCCTCTTCTTTAACGTGAGAGCTAGAGAGTTTAGACCTTCCAGACACGCTGGCCTAATGCGGGTTGGTGGATCAGACATGTTCTTAGAATTTCTTCTAGGACATGTGGGTTTCCTCGCTATGTTTTCCTTCACCGTCAGCAGATGGTAAATCATGTGATTAGCACATATAAGTTTTACAAAGTGAAATTCACATGGTGCTGTCCGGCCGGATTCGAACTCGATACCTCTGAGTAGAGGCTGCGTCCTTCAGCTACCATCGCTTTCTTTATAAAATAAATAATTTATCGCTTTCTTTAACGATTGTAAATTATTTCAATGTCAGTCTTTTAATTATTTTTATCTTATCTACTACTGTCTCGATGTGGCTTGCAAGTAATCTTCCTAGTCACAACTGTCTATAGAAATTAACGCTGTCATGGTATAGGTATATACGAGTGCATACCTTTGGATTGCCTGACGTTTCGACCTTTTAGGACTTTATTGTTATCAAGTTAAAGTCTAAAATTAAATGATATTTTGTAGAGAGAATGAAAAAGTGAAATGAATTCTTTTCATTTAATTTTAGACTAAAACTACGTTACGTTAAAGTCTATAATTAAATATCATTTTTTTAGAGTGTCAGTGTCATGACAGTGATTTGCCTTTAGCAGAATCGAGGGTCAGGTTACACCGGCCGTGGTAACAGACTGACTGGAACATGGATCCTGGAACACGAATGGTTATAGACTGTCTTTATTGTGCGGCAGCCATGAAACTTTACTTTGAATAATTATTTTGACATTATTATTTGAATCATTATTAATGAAATTTAAGAAATTTTATTTTGACATTGTTAATGAAATTTTATTTTGACATTATTAATTGAATTATTATTTTGACATTATTAATGGAATATTATTTTGACATTATTGAATACCTTATTATTATTTCTTACCTCATGAGAGCATGATGATTTGTAAATGAAATTATTATAATTATGTTGCTAGTCTGTCGCATTTGGTTTGCCTGTAATGGCATAGTATGTATGAAACAAATAAATAAATCTATTTTCTATTTCCCACAGACAAACCTGACATGGAACGATCACAACCATACCATCACGTTCTACAACCAGAGGTGGTGGCACTTCCAGCCCGACAGGTCGGTCGGCTTGCTGTCCGACAAAATAACCAACATCAACCCAGTCATCGCTGTAAGTACTCACTTTCGTGGCTATAATGACGTATACAGGGTGAATTTTTCAAAAGGGATTGGATGGCCAAATCCGAAACTACAAGGAATATCGAAAAATAGTCAAAGGAGTCACGAGCCCGATTTTGATGAAACTTAAAACCTCATCATTAGATTTTTGAAAAACTAATAAACCTAGCTGAGAATCGAACCCGTTGATTTTGAAAAAAAAAAACGATAGTGTCGCAGTTAAGGATCAAATTCTGCGACGTAAAGTAATCCTAGCTAGGATTATTGGTTTTTCAAAAATCTAATGATGAGGTTTTAAGTTTAATCAAAATCGGGCTCGTGACTCCTTTGAGCATTTTTCGCTACCTATTCCTTATAGTTTCGGATTTGCCCATCCAAGCCCTTTTTAAAAATTCACTCTGTATATGCGTCATTTGAACGAGTGTTTTTTCGTTATAGATTCTGTACTGTTTTTTTTATCGGTCAATATGACTTAACCTGGCCTGATGGTAAGCTAAAGGTAAAGTCTCAGGATCGGGGATCACCACTACATACACCGATACTGCTGCAGTGGCGGCCTTCAGCTTGACGGCCTCATCAGATGCTTTTTCACGCCCCGCTTAAAGGACCCGGGACTGTAGGTACGAATTGTAATAATTATTTTTCTATCCACAGACAGTAGCATACATAATGCGACACTCGTCTTTGCCCGTGAAGATTGGGGTCGAAGCGTTCATGAGACTGTACCATAGGAACATGTTCTTATCGGCCAACGTGTCTTCGTGGGTATTTGATGGCATAGCGGACCCAATACTGGACTTTGCCGAGAGAATACCGGATCTGCCGTTTGTAATACCATACGATAGATTTGGTTGGTTTTATGAAGTAAGTGATGCTTAAATATATATTTTTTGTTGTTACTCTATAAAATACAGGTATTTAAGGAGAGGTTGGGTAACGGTCCCATCCCTTTTTCGGGGTAGAATGGGGAGACTATGGTTGCCATGCCCGAGGGGGCCATCTAACCATCCATCCAACTGTAGATGACCAAGGATCAGTCGGGGCGCGAGGGAAATGCTTTATTTCTTAAAGGTACGCTTACAGATTACTGTCATTACGTGACTAAGCATATTTAGACATACAATCATATATTAAATCTAGACAGCATTCCAAATATAATATGCTTTGGAGGATGTCTTAGACCCAAGATGGTGTGCGGTTTTAGTAGGTTTAAGTCTTACATAACCACTCCCGTTGGAAGCGGGAGGTATATATGGATTTCCGCACGAAGAAAAAGGTACTTATGGAAAGGTTTCATTCGACCCCGCGGCGTTGATTTTTATTCAAAGGAGGTATGACACGACGGTATCTCCCGACCGAACTGAGCAGTCCGTCTGGGCCTCGATTCTGCTATAGACAAACCACTGATATACCACTGACACTCTAAAAAATGCCATTTAATTGTAGTATTTATTCTTATCAAGTTAAAGTCTAAAGTCAAATGATATTTTGTAGAGCGAATGAAAAAGTGAAATGAATTCCTTTCATTTGATTTTAGGCTTTAACTGTTTAACGGTAAAGTCTACAATTTAAATAGCATTTTTAGAGTGTCAGTGGTATTACAATCATTTGCCTTTAGCAGAATCGAGACCCTGGGGTAGCACCATTGCTGGGTTGCTATTAAGATTGTTTCGTTGGATGACCGTAGATATTTACAAAATGTTTTCACAATAAAATTAAATAGTCTAGAAGTTTCTTACAAAATTAGCTTACATAAGCGGTTTAGTTTATTTTTTTATCGTTTTAATCGTCGATTTGGTAACGACCTCGCGTTTACGCTGTGTGACCGCGAATTCACAGTGTTTCAACTAAAAAAATAACTATTTGCATAATTTCGCGATGCAATTATGAATTTTTGCGGAGTATTCAATCGAAACTCGTACGCAATGACGTATTCAATGACCGTCTCGCTCTGATAGTTGCTTATTCGCGTAACAAGTAGGTACAATGCCAGTTATTTTCGAGAACGATGCACCTAACGCATTTGAAAGAGAGAATAATCAGCAGCGTGGGTGTGACGCCACGGTGACCGCTTCCCATCAGGTGGGCCGTGTTTTCGTCTGCCACATGAGTGAAAAAGGAAAGAAGGAAAGAATTTATTTATTTCAAACGTTTAAAATCGAGTGTGTGAGTATCATCATGCATCCAAAACTTTGGGAACCAGGGTTCGTTATTCTATGCATTCCCCCCCTGTCCTGGATAGGTAAGATATAAGAAGTCGATATTATGTTGGACAGGTCATGGGTTCAAATCCTGGCTATTACACTACCGACGTGAAAATGGGTTCACTTCGGTGAGTGTTAGAAGTTGTCCTAACACAAGCAATTTAGTTGGGTTATGGGGAATTTCCTTCCTCCTACAGTCCCGGGTCGTTTAAGCGGGGCGTGAAAAACCATTTAATGAGGCCCTCAAGCTGAGGGCCACCACTGTAGCACTATCGGTGTATGTAGTGGTGACCCCGGTCCTTTACCTTTAGCTTACTATCAGGCGAGGTGAAGTCATTTTGACATATCCTATATAAAAAAACATAGAATTGACTTTTTTTTTTATTCATAACTTACATACATTTGACTCAATCTCACCTGATGGTAGATAAGTGACGATATGGTCTACGGTGAATCACGCTTGCCTAGAAGGAACCTATTCACTCGTGAGTTAAAAATACACAGTGTTCTGCCAAGGCACTTAAGAAAAGAATTCCCCAGGAATGAAAAGAGAACCTGCGCTAGAGCCCCTTCCGTCAATTGTACCGGCTTGCAGCTGACGTCCTCTTGAGCCCACATTAACAGATGTACTGGCTTGCTAGTGAGGTTGTCATGGGCCCCCCGGAGATCCTAGTGGGGCCCCAAAAACACGCAATATTATAATATCGCACGAGCGATCTACCTTCATTATACGCTTCGCCGCCTTTTCAGTAATAAACTGAAGTGAACGGACTTAAGCCTTATCTACTTACTGGTGAAGTACCTACTTATGTATTTTTACAAGCTTATAATTAACTTGCTATAATAATAAAGTATAAAAAAGCGATGGTAGCTGAATGGATAAGGACGCGGCCTCTACTCAGAGGTATCGAGTTCGAATCCGGCCGGATAGTATCAATGTGAATTTCACTGTGTGGAACTGCTAATCACACGATTTACCATTTGCTAACGGTGAAGGAAAAACATCGTGAGGAAACTCACATGTCCTAGAAGAAACTCTAAGGACATGTCCGATCCACCAACCCGCATTAAGCCAGCGTGTGTGGATTAAGGTCTAACTAAACCCTCTCAGCTCTCTCGTTATAGGAGAGGAGACCCGTGCCCAGCAGTGGGACATAAATGGCTATTATTTATTTTTTCTATGAGTTTATATAGTTTATAGTTCTATTAGTATTGTTGGAAGCAACATTGTATGTGACATGTCACGCCTATATCCCTGAAGGGGTAGGCAGAGGTGCTAGCACCCACATTTCGCCAGTTTATGTTTTAGGTCCCAATGTAATAGGTGGCGAGCCTATTGGCATTAACCGGGCACTTATAAACCTGCGATAAATACACACATATCTTCGAAAAGCATCGAAAAGTCATTGGTGTGTGCCATGGTGAACCTGGGATGGAACCCGAGACCTCGTCTCAGCAGTCCATTACCACTAGGCTACCGCGGTTATTGTACATGTATTGTATGTACATAATAAAGACTTATCAACACTTATTAGAGTAATATTGTACATGCATGACATGACTATAAATAACTTGGCTAATGTTTTTCTACATGAGGTTGTCGTTCTAAATGAGTCATGCAAACTTTGAACTTTGCATAGGTACTTGTATGTAGTTTGTTACAATGATGATAAGTATATAATATAAGGTTTAATGAATTTATTTCTCCAAAGACTTACATGCAGTGGCGGATTTACCAGTAGGCTGAGTAGGCTGGAGCCTAGGGCGGCAGATTTTAGGGGGCGGCAATTTTGAGCTAAATTTTTTTTTCTTTCATAAAAAAAATAATATATTATAATAATAGGTAACCTTACACCCCGGTAATTAAGACCCGAGACTTGTGGCCGACGGCGGGGGGGGGGGGGGGGGTGGAAGTTATATTGTATAGCCTACTGGCGGCAAATTTGTAAATCCGCCACTGCTTACATGTCACTTATTGAGAAACAATAATAATTTAATACACAATGTAAGTTTCCAGTTACCGACACCGAACACTTTTTGATCGTCCTGAATATAGTGTTAAGTGGAAGCAACTGGACTCACGTATGCGCAGTGAGTTGAATGATTTCATACTTGTTCTATAGAATTCAAATATTCATCGGTAGCTTGTGTCGGACACAAGAAACAAAAGTGTCTACGTTTGCGCAGCGCCTAATAGTTCGTTCGTTTTGATGACAAAAATATTAACTTGCATTAATATGTCGAGTTAATAATGTCTCGATGACGTGCTGTGCTAAGTGGGAAGTGGTAAGTTGAGCTATTTATGGGATCCTGAATATATATAAATTAAGTTAACCGACATAACCGAGGGGGGGACCTCCGTCGGACTTGAACCGACTAAAACTGCACGCTATCTCGGGTTTCTATTACTGGGGGTGGGGGTGTAAGGCTATCAAGGAAAGGCTATGAAGGAGGTAGGACACGACGGTATCTCCCGTCCGAAATGAGCAGTCCGACTGGGGTAGTACCTCCGCCCTACAGGATACCGTGGCCATAATAACCATCGTGTTGTGTTCCTGCCGGTAATTAGGGTAGCCAGAGCTCACTGTACACCCTCTCCCCCCACCCCTTCCTAGCCTCCCAGCCCTACCTTCCCTTCAGTGTAAGCAGCGCGTGTGTGACACCCTTAGTGTTGCACACGTTCATAGGCCACGGTGACCGCTTCCCATCAGGTAGGCCGTGTGCTTGTTGTCTGCCACCTAAGTAGTATAAAAAAAAGAAAACGTGGAGTGCCACGCACTCCGTACTGTAGTTTTGTACCAATAGGTTAAATAGTTTTTTAATTTGTCCTCTAAAGTAAAAAACTTAGATTTTTTTTTGGTTTCTTTTCATCGTTTGCAAAGTTCTCAGTAAAGAGTGAATTCTATAAATAACCGCTCATCCGTTGTTTCATTGTTTATATGACTTTAGGTCATTTGAAAACATTGCAACCTTGAAATGTGCGCATGAACATAATCTCATTCTATTTCCTTATCTCATAAAAATTTGCATTATCTACTAAATCATTGTTAAATAGCAAAATTTATAATTTAGTTTATAATGCAAGAGTTTAAATACAGGCTATAAGCTCTTTTTGCCTTGAGTACCTAAATAACAAATAAGAACAATTAATATTCAAAATTTCGGGCGAAATAATAATGATTAAAAACATTCTTAGGGTTCCGTATTCAATCTGGCCGTGGTGGGAGTGGCCCTCTAGAGGGTGATAGCTAAACACGTGCTAAACAGTTGAAATTACCACAGATGATGTATTTCTGTTATACAGAATAAAATAATTATAAATTGGACTCCATACAAAAAGAGTGATTTTTTGCCGTAAATGATATGGAACCCTTCGTGCGCGAGTCCGACTCACACTTGAGTTCACGTCACTATAAATTTACCTTTCCTGATGTTCAGCTAAAGGTAAAGTCTCGAGAATGAGGGTTACCATTAAAACACCGATATTACGAGTACCTATCATAGAAAATAAACATACACAATCAAAAACTTGCAATATTCTTAGAAATAGTTGTATCGGAGGTGTCGCTGACGCAATTTCATTACACCTAGCGTTACGTAACCGCGTTCAACTGCTCCTCTGACCGACTTGGTCAATGTCACGGCACAGTTAACTCAGGTCAGCATTGCTGCAAATTTCTAACAAACGCTCAAAGGAGATGTTTCACAAATGTATGGACCCTGGGCCCGATAATTGTACACTACTTAGAAAAATAGCTAGCCAATGTAGTTTTCACTTTTCTCTATTCAATTCTTATAATATTGCTTCGTATTATGGGCGTAATCTAAATAAATAAACACTTTTTTGCAACACAACAAACATGGCGGACTATAACTATAAAAATGTAATCATATTTTATTAATTTACGCCCTTGAATTTTGGAGGCGAATAAATATAATTGTATTTTTGCCAATAACCGGTACTATTTCTCTTTTTTTCTGTATTGTGTACAATTAGGGGGCCCAAAATGAAACATATAGCTATCTCCTTTTCGAGGATTTACTACTCAATTCGTGCGCCCTCCACTTTCCTATACAGAACAACACGTGCAAGGCGGAGATATCACCCTCATACCGTGCAAACAATTCCATCAAGAACTAAGCGGTTCGGTTCGCTTCTTTTTTTACCGCACCATAAAGACCTGGAATTCTTTACCAGCTCACGTGTTTCCTTCCTCCTACGATCCTGTGTCCTTTAGGCCGTCAAGTTGAGGGCCACCATTATGGCACTGTCGGTGTATGTAATGGGGACCCCTGAGACTTTACCTTTAGCTCACCATGACGAGTGAAAAGTCCGGGTATGGTGCTATGATTGTATCTGTGCAAAGCCAGGGTGCGCAGCTAGTGAGAAATAAAAGACGCCAGTGAAAACTCACGCTAATTTATCTATCTACAGTTTTAATACCGGTCACATAGATTGCTATACACATAGCGATCGTTACTGAATTGCGTCACGCACTCGCGATCAGCAGAATTCCTTTGGATCACACGTAGTAACTTTCCCTCTTGTATAACGACACGAACTGTTAGCTATTGTAGATTTTTACTGTCGATTCTATGTACCTACATACCAATCGGGTACTATGACGTACATTGGGAGAGGGTTATGTCTAGCGGTGAACTGCAATAGGCTAATTGAAGAGCACCTGCCAAAAATGTTGACAGGTGTTCTAAGATAACACTCGCCAGGGAGACGCAGCTGCAGGCCCTCTAGAGGGCTGCTCCGAAGCTCTTCATGGGTCCCTGGGTGCCTAGCAGAGGGCACAGTGGGAAGCGAGCGGGGACGGGGGTGATTGTCCCCGCGCCGACGCACGGTTGGGTGACCGGACGACCGCCTGTCACTCTAAACCCCACCGTCGGCGAAGTGGCGCGATGCTTTACTTTACCCCCACCTTTCGGGGGGTCAAGGGGGCCATCTTAAAACCGTAGATGGCCCGGGGTCAGCTGTGGTGCGAGGGATATGCCTATTGGGTAACCTTACACCCCGGTAATTACGACTCGAGACGGCGTGTTGGTTCGATCCCGACATAGCCACCCTCAATGGCCTACAGGGGTGGTATCCATGGGGATATCCGCACATTAAAAATAAAAAAGATGTTCTAAGGTAAGGTAAAGTCTCTGGAATGAGAGTCACCATTACAAACACCGATAGTGCTATAATGGTAGCCCTCAGCTTGACGGCCTCATCAAATGCTTTTTCACGCCCCGGGACTGTAGGAGGATGGAAACACGTGAGCTGGTAAAGAATGCCAGGTTTTGATGGTGCGAAAACAAAGCGTTCTAAATAAATAACAGACTAATGAATAGTTCCCTGATGTTTCTCAATTTCAAAGTCATTAGATCTTTGGTCATTTGTTAAACCAATGTGTGTCACTTAAGTGATGAAATTCAACTAAGATACGGATATATACTTTATTTACACAACCATTATTATTAATATTGGTAATAATCTTATCTTATTTTGTATACTTAAATGATAATGACATGGATTTTTATCTCCTATGTTTAATCTAATTATGACGGTACAAGAGTTTATCGTATCCGTAAACGAATGTAACTTCTTGGGTAGTGACCATTGGCACGCATATCGGCCCTTACGACGTCCAACTAGGAGCAAGTCAACCCCTCCTACCATGGCCAGATTGTTACCCATGTAATCTGGTCTCGCCTGATGTCACCATTGGGTTGTGAAGGTCAGATGGCTGTCGCTTCACGGAAAATATCGAGGTCCGGCCGAACCCGCAGTTAAGACTGGTAAAGCAGACCCTTCTGGCAACATAGTTCGATCGCACAATTCGATTGGTCGAGGTGAAAGCCGCAAAAAACCTTTCTAATAAAAAAACCGCATCAAAATCCGTTTAGTAGTTTTTACGCTACATATTCAATGTACAGAATTGATCTCTCTACAGTTTTATTATAAGTAGGTAGGTATAGAAAAGCGCTATGCTTTTTTCAGCACGAATAAGCCGACTGGACTGTTTAGTTCGATTTATCAGCTCAAAACTAGGTTTCTCCTTTAAATCACACACCGAGAAATTAAAAATTGTTATTTTATTTTATTTTTTTATTTTATTTTAATGTTTTCGGAAAACTTACAGCTAACAATTAACAATGAGATTATGGCTAACATATTGAAGGCCAATTATGAGTTTTCACACTTAAAACTCTCTTTACCATAGAGAAAAAGCAGACTTATCCCTATACACCCACAACAACACAGTGTTTTCATTGCTCAAAGTAGTGATCACATAATACTTTCTTTACTTTGGCGATACTTGTGACAAATATATCTATATCAACATCCCGACATGTTACATTGTACGTACGGCAAGCTCGTAGCAGATAAGAATTTTGTCTGTAGGTAGTTCTTGCCATCGGAAGGTGAAGCAGGTTAGGTCTACGCAGAAACAAGGGTGGTGCATACAGGCCCACCTTTTCTACCAATTCTGGTTTTTTTTTTTTTTTTTTTTTTTTTTATTCATGATAGGCTAACGTTTGACCTCAATCTCACCTGATGGTAAGTGACGATGTGGTCTACGATGAATCACGCTTGCCTAGAAGGAACCTATTCACTCGTGACTTGAAAACTCCCAGGTTATAGCCTTCCGGAAACACAGACTCAGGCAAGGAATTCCACTCCTTAGCTGTACGCACGATGAACGTGTCTGTCTGTTAAACGTCTGGTAAATCTGTTCTGTGTATCACAAAACTTTGGTCTTTGAATCAATACGTTTGTTCCTCAGCGCAACGGCTCCACGGAATTCGACGGGTCTTTCAACATGAACACTGGAGCTGGTGACTTCTCAGAACTTGGCAACGTGCACAATTGGCAGTACAGCAACAGAACCCACTTCAGGGATGAGTGTGGAGTCGTGAAGGGTTCTACTGGGGAGCTGTGGGCGCCAGAATATGGACAAGAAGAGGTCTTCATCTTCTCGTCAGATCTTTGCTCGTAAGTATACAAGGTTTAAATTATTAGCTGTAGGGCTTTAAGAAGCCTCTGTAACGTAGCGGTAGTGAATATGGCCGCTGCGCGGCGCGGGTTCGATCCCCGCTCAGTGCAAATATTTGTATTAGAGTTGTAAAAAACTCAAGTTTTTTAGTCTTTATTTCGAGACTTGAGTCTTTTTTCAAGACTAGGACTCGTTAGTCACATGAGTCTTTTGAGTCTTCAGAGTCTTTTCGAGTCTTAAGTTCTTTGAACTACACTAAGTCATGAACTTGAGTTGGTGTATAACATTATCCAATAGATAAGTACATAATAGGTATCGATAGTGTTTCGCTTAATGTCACCATTTGGTTGTGAAGGTCAGACAGCAGTCGCTTCACGGAAAATATCGAGGTCCAGCCAAATCCGCAGTTAAGACTGGTAAAGCGGACCCTAGACTCCGAGGTGAAACACTAGGATGAAGAAGATATGATTTAGGTATTAACCTAGTGGTTTCTTTTTCAGATACCTTCTCCTGGGTAAGCACAGCGACGTAAACATCCTTGGCGTCGATGGGGTACAGTACGCGGCCAATAATGAGACTTTCGACAATGGTCACCGTTACCCCCGTATGGTATGTACTACACGTGCGCTATAAGTTGAGACCTGAGCGCTAAACGTCACCGGCGCGTGTTTGTACAGCGCACAAAAAAATATCGTAAACAAGCTTCTGCTCGAGACGTTACCTACCTGTCTACCAATTTTTTTGCGAACGGTACGTCACGGAAGACTGAGGGGCAGTGCAGGGTGTAGTAGGCGGTGAGCCCAAGTCTCAACTTATAGCGCACGCGTTATACAATGAGTCATCCCAGCACCAATATTGGTTGAAGTCAAAGTCAAACTCAAAGTCAAAAATCATTTATTCTGTATAGACCATTTTAAGCGGCATTTACAAAACGTCAAAATTATAAATATTTAAAACTAGAAGCAAATGGACCACCGGTTCGAAACGCGGCCCAGACCTGAGAAGACTCCGTCAAGAAACTCAGCGGGCTGTTTTTTTTGGTCTGTGTCCCTCTGACTAGCAGAGGGCACAGTGGTGGGTTGGCAGGAAGTAGGCTGGTTGGAGAGTGACAGATGGCTGACTGTCACCCTACATCTTATAGTCGGCGAAGTGGGGTGATGTTTGCCCCACCCCCGAGGGTTCCATCGAGGGGGCTATGTTAAAACCGTAGATGGCTTTGGGTCAACTGGGGTGCTAGGGACAGGCTTATCCATCGCAAGCCACCTGGAGGTTCATAAGATAAAAAAACGATAAAAAGCCCTGCCAGACTAATTAATCAATCCTTATGAATAATAATTTATCTTATCAAGAGTTTGCGAACATGGATTACAATAATTATATAGTTTAAATTCCAATGGGTATGATACAGTTCAGCTTGACATGGCCCATGGCAACAGCGTGCTGGCCCCATACTACGAGCTCTGATAGCAAATGCGATGCAGCTCAACTCAGGGAGAGGGATATATAGCTCCATCTCTCTTCCTGAGTTGAGTAGCACTTTTTTTTATATATAGGACACGTCAAAATTACTACCTCGCTTGGTGGTAAGCTAAAGGTAAAGTCTCAGGACTGGGGTCACCACCACATACACCGGTAGTGCTACAGTGGCGGCCCTCAGCTTGACGGCCTCATCAAATTGCAAAATGCATCGCATTTGATTGCTATAAGAGCTAGTAAGACCCTGACCTTGACACTTGTCGTCTTTATCTGTAATGGAGGTAGGACACGACGGTATCTCCCGTCCGAACTGAGCAGTCCGACTGGGGTAGTACCTCCGCCCTACAGAACACCGCGCACATAATAACTATCGTGTTGTATTCCCGGCAGTAAGTACGGTAGCCAGTTCTCATAATCCCCCCCCTTCTCATTCCCAATCCCCACCTTCTACCCCCCCCTCCCCCAAACTTCCTAACTCTCCCTCCTCCAAGGTCGGCAGCGCGAGTGTGTCGCCCCGTTGTTGCACACGTCCATAGGCCACGGTGACCGCTTCCCATCAGGTAGGCCGCGTGCTTGTCTGCCACCTACGTGGTATAAAAAAAAAAAAATATTTATCTCATCTTTTATAAGTCGTTTTAAAATTCGTTTTCGATTCCAGGCTTGCTTCTGCGACGAGCCGACGTCATCGCCGGACTGCGTGCCCCCTGGAGCCCTAAACATGTCGGCCTGCCGCTTCGGCGCGCCGGCCTTCGTGTCATTACCACACTTCCTGTTATCCGACCCCCACTACCCAAGCAAAGTGGATGGACTCAACGCTACTGAGTAAGTCTAAGGCCTTTATCACCATCATAATATTCTATCGAATCACTGTAGTACAGACTTCATATAGAGTCAAGTCAAAAAATGCTCTCACACAGACTTCTAGTACGTCTCATTGGATGCATATATTTTCCCTAAAATATGGGAAAAGTAAAAGGATACTTACACACCTTATTTAACTGAAATAAACTTAATTTTTGAACAGTATCAATTCAAATGCGTTAGTCCTTCAGTTAAGTATATCTACACTTAACTTTTCTACTTGTAGAAGTTTTTTTGTTCTGTGGTACGGCTGGTAGAGCTAGTTTATAATATACTCGTATAATATTGTTTCAGGGACATGAGATTCAGACTTGTATTGGAGATGTTCACGGGGATGCCTCTGGCCGTGACCGCTCAGCTGCAGATCAATTTGCTCGTTAGACATATCACCGGTATTCCGTAAGTGCTTTTTACTAGTTTAAAACCGGCGCTCGCAACAAAATATAACTTTGCTCACTTGTTGAACAAATAGATAAATCATTTGCCATTCCACTATGAAAACCATGGTTAACTTCAGCAACTTTGCTCACTTGTTCAACAAATAACTATTTAATTAATTTAATTGTATTTAATTTAATTTATTTAATTGTTCAAAAACTAAAAAATATAAATAACTCAATAGTAAATATTTTTTGTTGTTTAACAATCACATGTTGAAAAGGTATTTTGAAATTGTTTAAAATACCTTTTACCTTTGATTCCTTGTACCCTGGTACCTGTTCAAAAAGTGATCGTTGTTCAAAAATAGTCAAAAATTTTCAAAAACCAAAAAAGTATAAATAATTGTTGTTGATAACATAAAAGCTTTTTATTAAACGAATAATTACTAACAATATTATCATAAGTAATAAAAAAATAAATTATTTACATTAAAAAGAGTAGGTATGTACCTATGTACAAAAAAACATTAATACTATTGTTTTAAACACTTTTGCTCACTTGTTGAGCAAATAGCCATTGTTCAAAAAGTGGGCAAAGTAATATTTTGCTGACGTGGTGCAAATGTGTTGTGTTACAGTATCAACAACGCGCTGCCGGACGGCGACACGATGGTGCCCATGATGTGGTTCCGCCAGGAGATGGAGACCACGCCCGAGTACGCCGCGCTCGCGCAGTTCGCGCTGCGCATGCGCTACTGGTTCCCCTACGGACTGTACGCGCTCACTGTACGTATACCTGCTAACAGTACATCAGTACGCCTGAAATTCAGTACCCCAGGGCACTAGTTACACCACTATACCACTATACCACTATACCACTACACCACTACACCACTATACCACTACACCACTATACCACTACACCACTATGCCACTACACCACTACACCACTACACCACTACACCACTATACCACTACACCACTATACCACTATACTACTACATTACACCACTATACCACTACACCACTATACCAGTATACCACTACAACACTATACCACTACACCACTATACCACTACACCACTATACCACTATACCACTACACCACTACACCACTATACCACTACACCACTATACCACTACACCACTACACCACTATACCACTATACCACTACACCACTATACCACTACACCACTATACCACTACACCACTATACCACTATACCACTATACCACTACACCACTACACCACTATACCACTACACCACTATACCACTACACCACTACACCACTATACCACTACACCACTATACCACTACACCACTATACCACTATACCACTATACCACTACACCACTACACCACTACACCACTACTCCACTACACCTCTACCACTACTAGAGTTTTTTCTTTTAGCAAAACTACAATTGCAAAATTCTTTACCTCTCTATTTAGAAACTGTTTTTGCCATAAGTTACACCAGTCATTATTTGTATTTATTTAATTTCCTTATCGTACACAAACTTATACAAATACATTTAATTTAATATTATGTACAAAGACTGTAGCACTACCGGTGTATATAGTGGTGACCCCAGTCCTGAGACTTTACCTTTAGCTTACCATCAGGCGAGGTGAAGTCATCTTAACGTGTCCTATATAAAAAAGGCGTTCTTAACTCAAAATTAAGTTCTCTCCCAGCAATTTTATTAATATTTTTTAATTTTTCAATTCGCAGGGAATCGGCGCAGTCCTCATATTAGCAGGTATCGCACTACTATTGCGAAGGTTATTAAAATCTCCAGAAACTACCCCCATATTGGCGGAGGAGGAAGAAACCGCACATACATAGCGGTCTAAGTGACGGACAAAATAAGTTTATGTATATATAAATTAAGTTTTTTTTTTCTGATTCTATTTTCTGACGATTTTGTGCACTAAATGCGATTAAATAGTATTGTCATCAGAACTAAAGATTTCTACCAAATATTAGACCAGCATCTGGAAAGGGGTCAAATTTCAATTACCAGATTTGACCCAAACAAACAGGTCAAGTTAAATAAAACCGTTTAATAATAATAAATGTTTAGATTAGACGTTACGATGATATAAATCTAATCTAATCTAATCTAAAAAATATATGAATTTTTACGTAAATATTATAAAGTACAGTATCAATATACTGTACTTTATAATATTTACGTAAAAATTCTCAAAGTTTGACAGTCAATTCTCATAATACAATATATTCAAAATTCAGTTCCAATCTCACCTCGATCTCACAGATATCAAATTGGAAAAACATCTGTCAAGGCCGTGTGGTAAAGGTCACCAATCTAGAGATTTCGCAGGCGGGTTTTATGACGCCACGTCAGCTTACCATCAGGCGGGGTGCAGTCAATCCGGCGGGCTAAATATAAAAAAAAACTTGGCAAATTTTCGTCACTTAGTATTTATCTTATGACATCGATATTATTTGACTATAAGTAAAATCTTTTGACAATCTTCAAAATATTAATACGTTTGTCAATCTTGTAAAATAGTGGAGACTTTACTATACTCCGATTTTTAATTCTAGGCAAGAAAATGACATTTGCAGTGTTGCAGGTTTTTTGTATCAAATAAATAGTGATGTGGTTGAATTGAGTTTTCCAATTATAAGTTAGTCGTGAGTCGAGATTATAATTTATTTTATTAAATATATAAATAAATTTTTTATATAGATAAAAATATGTAATTTACGGTAATTAAACAGAAAACATACACAGTAAGTAATTAAATCTATATATTATATAAAATCAATTGCTGTTCGTTAGTCTCGCTAAAACTAGAGAACGGCTGGACCGATTTGGCTGAAAATTGATGGGGAGGTAGCTTAGAACTAGAAGAAGGACATAGGATACTTTTTATCCTGCCACGGGGACAAAGTATGCCACGGGCGAAACCGCGGGACACAGCTAGTATTCTATAAAAAATATTTCCGTCGTGTAATGTACTAGGCGAGCATAAACTGCAAAGAGGTTCATTCACTGATAAAAATAAAGAATGACTAAATTATCTAGTCTATTGATTGCCGAACATCACTATTGTAGCGGGTCACCCTTTTTTGTATCAGTGACAGTTGCAGTTGTCATTTTCTTGCCTAGAATTAAAAATCGGAGTATAGAGGCTTCTATGGAGTTTTGGGATCAACGTTGAAAAGCACAATTCACGGTAATATACCACTTTCCCGAACTTGTGCACGTTATCGAAGATGTTATGTTTAAAAATCCACCGTTTTTACACATAATAACTACATTTTACACCAATTTTAGAAAATGATAAAATGCCCCGATGTGACTTTTTCCGCGTTGGCGCCAAAAAACCGGTACAGTATTTAGGGACTTAGATGAATGAGTCTGACAAACGTATGAGTACCACGATGGCAGAATAACTATCCCAAATTAATAATATTAATAGTATAAAAGATACTAGAACATACATATAATGTTGTATAAGTTTTATATTTATATTATGGATTGAGAACATAATTGATTATAATACTTATATAATAAAATCAGCGGTGCCTTTCAAAAGATTAAGTATCTATTCATGTATATAATATAAATGGGTGTACGTTGTTTTATAGCTAATTGCTTTACAGAATTTCGTTTCACATAATTTTTCTCATATTTTCGTTTCATAGAATAATCAATATACAGAATACTGAAGATTTTTAAATCATTGATTTTGGTTTAACATAAAGTTTAGTGTTAGAACCAAATATTATAACCAAATATTTTCTAAGATAGTTTAATAATAATTCTGTATAAATAAAAGACAATTATCAGCAAAAAAAAAAAAAAAAATATTATATGAAACATTTTCTGGGAAACGAATTTCTATGAAATTTCTGTCTGCGAAACAAGGGGCTCCTAATATAAATATTATGTATCAGCGTCAAAAATAGATGATCATTTTCAGTTTCAAAACAAATAGTTTTTATGCACAGTAGTTTAATTTCTAAATGAAAATTTTGAATAAGTACTAGTGTCCTTTTTTTTTATGTCGGTCACGTCAACATGACTTCACCTCGCCTGATGGTAAGCTGAGGCAAAGTCTCTAGAGTGGGAGTCACCATTGCAAACACCGATAGTGCCAAAATGGTGGCTCTCAGCTTGACGGCCTCATCAAATGCTTTTTCACGCCTCGCTTAAAGGACCTCTATTAAAATGTAAAATAACTATGTAATATTTCTTGTTTTGACGCTAATTGTACCTTAACGATAGAAATTATGTACTAATTATAGTTATTATAAATCGAGTTTCTCATATGTGTAATTCCAATTATTCCAAGTCTATCATTAATTTAATTCAATTATTTCACGAAAATCACCCTTTATGTATAAAAATAAAGGTTTATTTTAGACCGCATGAAGACCTCAAACTATTCAACTACATAAGGTCCATCTATATTGAAAATTACAAATGATTCAGACCACACAAAAATATAAACCATGCACCTCTTTCTAAATAACTGTTAAAATGACAAAAAAAAACATTTAAGTTATGATATGAAATTATATAATATTAAGTTATAATATAAAATTTATGAAATACCCAATGGACGCCGAATACCATGTAATTTGGAATATACAAAGCTGGCGAAAGACCACAGGGTCCAAAAGAAAACCTCGGGATCCATCATTAAAATTCACCATGTATGTCAAATATCGTGTTTAAATTATGTATATTGTACATAAATTATACCGTAAACTGAGGTTACTTTAGCCCTACAGAGCAAAAATGACCCAAATCGAAAAAAGCAATATTTTCTATAAAATGATTCTATAACTCTTATGAATTAAAAACGTAGGCTACAATTATCCACGACATTAAATCTTAACGTTTTTTTAGCAGATGCCACGGGTAATGTAACCATCCTCAAGTACAACATTAATTAAAAAAAAATACCTACACATAACTTTTGTTTATTTTTCATAATAATAATTCGTATAAAAGCCCTACTACCTACATAAGCCAGAAATAAAGGTATTTTATTAATCAAATGGGAAGAAACGTCAAAAATTACAATATTTTGGGTCAAGTACCCTCAGTTTACCCGGTATATAAATTATACATATTGTATATAAATTATACATACTGTATATAATTAAAATGTATATGAGTTATACCCGCATTGCTCAATTTTTATGCTTATGTGCCTTATATGGGCTAAGCAATAAAATAATGTGAAGATTTAGTAGAGAACAACTTATGACTATCTCACGAATGTATGTCTTTCTTCATTAGCTAAATAAATTAATTGTGAAAAAATATTTTTTAAGTTAAACGGTTTCAAATTGTATTGTCATCAGAACTAAAGACTTCTGCCAAATATCAGACCAATCAGACAACTGAAACTGGCTCAATTTTCAATTACTAGATTTGACCCAAACAAACAGGCCAAGTTAAATAAAACCGTTTAATTAAACAAAATTGGCAGCTTCTGAAATTAAAAAATAATGTTGGAGATTAAAAATAATCCATGTATTACTTCACAATGTTTGTTATTGTATTATGTTTAATCACTCGGCAAGATTAAACGAATCAATTTTATTATGCACCTGTTGAATGTTTTTTCTAGTTCTCTTTTATATTGAACACGTCAACATGACTTCACCTCGCCTGATGGTAAGCTAAAGGTAAAGTCCCAGGAGCGGGGGTCACCATTACATACACCGCACCGATAGTAGTAAAAAGTTTACATAAAAGCTATTAATGGGGTGATAAATTAGCGTTATAAACATTGAAAATAAATTCTTTGAGCTTTCATAATAATATTGCCTAAAGTAAAATAGATAACGATAATTCATAGTATAATGTTTTCAATAAAGAGAAAAGTAATGAACTAAAAATTAAAAATGTATAAAATTCTTATAATAAATTTATAAAATCATTATAATATTTAATTATATAAGCAACTAAAATACAGGCAACATTATAAATCATCATCATCATCATCATCATCATCATCATCTCAGCCGAAGGACGTCCACTGCTGGACAAAGGCATCCCCCAATGATCTCCACGACGACCGGTTCTGCGCTTTTCGCATCCAGCGGTTTCCCGCGACCTTTACCAGGTCGTCGGTCCACCTTGTCGGAGGCCTGCCCACACCACGTCTTCCGGTTCGTGGTCGCCACTCGAGAACCTTATAAATAGGATGGCTTTATGAAATTATAAGTTCTATTTATTCCAACAGTCTGTCAAGCTGGCAATATCAAACTACCCTTTTCAGGTTTGATTGCTTTTCGTTTGACTGAATTACGTTTTTGTTTGTTTACAAATTTTTTTTATAATATTTTTATAAAAAAGTTACCAATTTTTACAAAAACTTAATAATTAATTGTTTTTTTATTCTTTATGTTCTAATTCATATGTTTTAATTTTTAATTCATCAATAATAGTATAAACATAGTTTTCTGGAGCTAAATAAATAATAATATGAAGTAATTTATATAAAAATGTGTAAATAGTATGAATCATTTTCATACAATATGTTTGACTGAAAAAGTGTCAATTGCTAATTATTAAGTTTTTTTATATAAAAATTATTAATAAATTATATGATTTATATTTAGAACATATTCCGTATTTTCATTATTAAACTGACGCTAATGTGCCGAGTACACAGCTAAATTTATTTTTCTTTATCAGATATGCTTTGCTGGTTTTATTTTCATACAACCAAAGATATAATAGTATTTTTATAGTACACGTTTAAATGTGCCAACTGTTTTATTAATGTACAGTCAGTGAGAAAAGTAGCTGAACACATACTAAATTATAGATCACCTTAGCTCTAAAACTTATGCAATTTTTTTATTGGTTTATATGGTATAAAGATTGGTTTTTAAATTTTTTAATGTTTAGCAACTTTTGATGCTGACTGTACATACAACTATGTTCTTTTAATATACTAGATATTTGATAAGCAAAATATGGACTGATGGTTTCCATAAAGTACATAATATTATTTCTTGCCTTAATGAAAAGAGCTAAATATTATATTTTTATTATACTGTTTAAAAGTAAAACCTTCCTAATACCACCATTCCAAAAAACAGTTCTGTTAAGTTTTTTTTAACTAATTATAAATAATTAACTTTAGTTGCCATTATTTTTTAATAACAGCTGTTGTTAATTTTTTCTTATGGTTACCCTGTATAATCGTTATATAATTATATCATTAACTAATGAGTTGCAAATGAAGGAAGCAATCAATAATTATAATTGTATCATTATCCAATGAGTCTAAAATAAACCCATAGCGCTGTATTGTCATATTAATAATAAATTGCGAAAAAATCTTTTTCAAGTTAAACGGTTTTAAATTTGTATTGTCATCAGAACTAAAGACTTCTGCCAAAAATCAGACAACTGAAAGGGGGTCAAATTTCAATTACTAGATTTGACCCAAACAGGTTGAGTTAAATAAAACCGTTTAAAAATAAATCTTTAAAATGTTTGCATAAAGCAACCATAAGTACATAATAGGTATATGCGCTGTAAACTGCAAGGGAAGGGATTACTATAATGGCAGAAGGGCACTAGCAGTAAAGAAAATATGTACCTAGTAAAACGGGGTGAATAGAGATCAAGGGGCGAATAGAAATAAAATGATCAGTTAAATTTTGCAGTAATTTTTTTATCTTTTTTATACTTACCACTTACTTCGACACAGACAATTTTTATCTTTTTTGTAACTGGTAAGGTACAACTTTGACATTGAGATCTAGATCTATGATATAAAAATTCTAATAAGTTTTATGATGCCATTTTGCATACTCTAACTATTAAGTATATTTAAATACTTTGTACTTATAAGGTATAATATCTTGTTAATGTGAAAAACTGTTTTTGTTAAGACATTTTATAAATTTAATAAAAAAATGGAAGATCTTTGATTGTTTTATTCTATTATATATATAGAATATCTAATAGGTCAGAAATGGAGTATGTTTGCGTGATCTAAGGCGGGCGCTATAGTATAGGCCACGGTGACCGCTTCCCATCAAGTGAACTGATTGTTGTCTGCCACATAAGTGGTATTAAAAAAAGATAGAGGGGGAATACTATTGACGGTGGAGGTGAGCGCTGACGCGTCGCAAGGTGGCTACCTTAACCTACTTCTGGGTCGCATGTCCCAGGCACCGTCATGGTCCTCTCTGTACCACGCCATGGACCCGGCGACCGCACGGTGAATCCATGGAACGCTGAGAATTGGATCCACTACCTGCTTAATAACTTTTTTACAAAACCAAAATTACAACGGTACTTTAAAACCTGTTTACTCAGGTATTATTAGGTAGGTACTAACTATTATAAATTTGATTCTTGACTCGAAAAACTGAAAATCCAGGACGGGTCTTGAATCCGCTACCAGTCCCTTACAGGGGGAATGCTCACCAACTGAGCTACCCGTTCTAGATGTCCGAATTTCTCCGATATATTTTACGGCTTAGGGCCGAAATAGAAAATAAAAAATAAAAATAATGTTTAAAAACCATTTGTACTCGTAATAATTGTTCATTGTTTCCGTAGTTCGAATGAATTAGGTTAGATGGCTCCACCGTATCAGAGAAATTCGAACATCTAGAACGAGTTTGAGTGTGTTCGTGCTAGTGGGCCGACTCTAGTGAGTTTAGCTATAATTTTCAACGCGTTTTAGGCGATAAGCAAACGGCGGGGCGGGTAAGTCTTTTTGACCGCGAAGTAATAACGACCGCGTCTGCCCGTCGATGCCCGCGACTGCCCTTACCACGAAAACAAAGCGCCGCTAGTGACCGCCGGGTACCCGCGGCGCAGTCTTTTTGCCCTTCGTGTGCGTTGGTAGTAAGTATAGGATTCCTTTTGCGCTATCGTTCGCAGTGAAATTGACCGCCCTGCCTGCGCATCTGCTCGATGTCTTATCCACAGATTTTATACGTTCATGGTGAGAACTTATGAAAAACACATCAAATTTTAAGTACGATAATATCTGAAACACTAGTATCTGTTCTATGATAAGATATCGAAATAGAACGACGTTGTCTAGTCTATATCTAAAAGGTGAGCACAGATAAAATATTACGCATATTAAGTATCACGCAGACTTGTGAGCGATGTGGGTGGTCTGTAGAGGGCGCATGTGGACAGTCAACACAAACGAACCCTGTTATTATGCATTGATAATGACGATTGTGGAGAAGTTAAGTACCTATAGTTCGTTTAAATGTTCTCTCAGGGTTCGTAGAATAAAAGGTCCGGTGCACGATCAAACAATATATTACGTGGTAAAACAAGTACAGACAAACGGGAAACACACAGAATAGATTTTATATACACACAGTTTTTGGTTGGCAACCTGACTCGCGGTGACTCGCGAGTTAGTACTTGACTTGGCCGCTTGAGGCGTGGCGGAGGGCGCGTTGGTTACCTAACTCTACTCGCTACACGGTGTAAATTGATTTATAAAAACGATTATATTGATGTGTAAACTTGTAAAAAGTAACGAATTGTTGAAAAATACAACTACAGCGGCACGCCACCACCGCTATACGGTCGATATTCAACTCTTACGCACGAAGCGCTTTGCCGACACGTTTTACCTTACTGCTAAGGAGTGAAATTCCCTGCCGGAGTCGGTTTTTTTTTTATACCACTTAGGTGGCAGACAAGCACACGGCCCACACTGATGCAAAGCGGTTACCGTGGCCTATGGACGCGTGCAACACCAGGGGCGTCACACTCGCGCTGCCGACCCTGCAAAAACCTTCTAATGCCCTTCTTGAAGAACCCCATATTGTAGCCGCCAGGGAAAACCACTGCAGGGAGATCGTTCCACAGCCTAAGCGTGCGCGGAATGAAATTTCTTTCATACCTTACAGTACGCACTGGGTCTGAAGCAGGTCGTCCCATTCGCAACTCGTCCAAACAGCTACTTGTCCCATTCGTAACTTGTCCCATTCTCAAATCGTCCCGTTCGCGTCTCGTCCCATTCACAACTCGTCCTATCCTCTATTTATTTTCGCAACTCGTCCCATTCGCTACTTGTAGCGTTTTTGGGGGTTTGACGCGCCGTCCCATTCGCATTTCGTCACACATTCTTAACACGTCCCATTCTCAACTAGTCCCGTTAGCATCTCGTCCCGTTCGCAACTGGTCCTATTAGCAACTCGTCCTAATGCGCAACTCGTCCCTTTAATATCACATCGATAAAGATTACGAGGATAATGCAAAAAACAAACGCCTGGAAACACATAAGAGCAACCTTTATTATTTTAACACACGCCTGGCCAAAACATGAGAACAAATCTTGATTATTAATAACATAAACCAGAGAAGGCCGCAATATCACTAGAATATGTGCAATGGTGCCGTTAGTGCCAGCCTCTCAGATTCCAGATACGTGGCGTCTCATCCTTAACAGAGCACCAAATACACCGGAAATGCAACAATTTCTCGATTATTACCAAAAAACATGGTATCCCAAGCTGTCAGCTTCAATCCTTAGTTGTGCTGGTCAGAGATACAGAACGACCAACGCTCTCGAGAGTTGGCACCACCGAATTAATAGCCGTATACCTAAAGACCCAAATCTGTATTTATTTCTCTACGAGTTACGTAAAGAAGCTACATACTGGGACAAGCGATACAATATGAGCCTATTTGATTTGCAAAAAAAGAATAGAAAAATTAAAGATATAGTTTTTGACCAAAAATATAACAGACTACTCGAAAAATTACAGCATAACACATTAAGATTAAGTGACTTTTTAAGAAAATTAATTTATTTGCAACTAGTTAAATAGGTGTCAATTGATGTTGTTTAATGTAGGTACCTATTTATGATAATTATAATACCTATATTGTAATTCATATATTATTTAAGACATATTCACATTTTTAGGTGAATAGTGTGGATATTACTTTTTTTTTAAATGTTAGATATTAAATTTATTTGATTCGACATAAATATGTTATACTGTATGATATCAACCAAAACCGCTTAATACATTTTTTATGAATAAAGGAATTTGAATATTCTTTTTTTGTAAAATCTTGTGTAAGCAAGGTGTTCTATTGAGAATTATGTTGTATTTTTTAAATAATTTTATTTGCCTTTTAATTGCATAATTTTAGAAATTTAATTTACTTAATTTCTTTATTGTATACGTTAGAGACAAAAGTGAGACTGCCTAAGCAATAAAATGTCCATGTACAAAGGCAAGCTTAACTCAATAAGCTTACCTATACCTAATTAATTTAATTCTATATAATTTTACATTTAAATCACAGGCATTTCACTTCAATTATTTATTCAGAAAATAGATGATTTGCAGTGATTTTTAGTATAATTCAGTTAAGTATATAACCCAATGCAAGCCAAAGGGTACCCAAGCCAAAAACGCTACAAGTAGCGAATGGGACTAGTTGCGAAAAAAAATTGTGGTTAGGACCAGTTGCGAATGGGACGAGATGCGAACGGGACTAGCTGCGAATGGGACCAGTTACGAATGGGGCAAGTTGCTATTTGGACGAGTTGCGAATGGGACGACCTGCTTCAGACCCGTTTTTGGTTCGCATTGGGTAATACTTGTATACCACTCGGGGTTTAGTCGTGTTTGGTCCAATACGCGTTTGGTCCAATCCACCTAATTCGCGGTTAGTCCAATACGCAATTGGTTATTATTGTAATTATGGCTGAAAACTGTCTAGGGTTAGGTTAGGTTATGTTAAAACAGTGACCTGTATTGCGCGAAGGCGAGCGAGCGAAGCGAACGTGCCGCGGTAGCGGCCGCCGAGCGATAGATCCCTCTATTTTCATGTTACACAATCCAAATGAAATAATGTACCTATACCTATATATGATTTACCCATGACACATAATTCACCAACAATAGAGGGGATCTGGAATAAAACCTCAAATTGGACCTGTGGTGATACCACATATACCCAGCGCCATCTAGTGACAGCACGACGAACAACTTCGATACTACAAACTACGTCACTACGATCCTGAATCGCGAAAGTGAAGTTCGCGCGCTGGTATAGCATATATACAAGATCCCAACGATAACCGTTGGGCCGCGGCCCGCCAGGCGTGATCACCTTGCCTGGTCGGAGGATCCTCCCTTTGTGTTGGAGGGACGTCACATCCCGTTCCTCCACAGACCAATAGCGTATTGGACTAATCGCGAATTGGACCAATCGTGAACTGGACCAATCACGAATTGGACCAACCGTGATTTTATCCTGTTTTTGAGAATTGGACCAAACGCGTATTGGACCAAACACGACTAAATGGGTTTACTGACCCCCTAGGTTATGGCTTTCGTTCAAAATTAATGGGTCATTATCCTGGTAATCTTTATCGATGTGTAATAATTGGGATGAGTTAAGAAAAGGACGAGTTGCGAACGGGACGAGTTGCGAACGGGACAAGTTGCGAACGGGACGAGTTGAGAATGGGACAAGCTGCGAATGGAACGTGTTGAGAATGTATGACGAGTTGCGAATGGGACGACCTGCTTCAGACCCAAACCAGAGAAGGCCGCAATATCACTAGAATATGTGCAATGGTGCCGTTAGTGCCAGCCTCTCAGATTCCAGATACGTGGTGTCTCATCCTTAACAGAGCACCAAATACACCGGAAATGCAACAATTTCTCGATTATTACCAAAAAACATGGTATCCCAAGCTGTCAGCTTCAATCCTTAGTTGTGCTGGTCAGAGATACAGAACGACCAACGCTCTCGAGAGTTGGCACCACCGAATTAATAGCTGTATACCTAAAGACCCAAATCTGTATTTATTTCTCTACGAGTTACGTAAAGAAGCTACATACTGGGACAAGCGATACAATATGAGCCTATTTGATTTGCAAAAAAAGAATAGAAAAATTAAAGATATAGTTTTTGACCAAAAATATAACAGACTACTCGAAAAATTACAGCATAACACATTAAGATTAAGTGACTTTTTAAGAAAATTAATTTATTTGCAACTAGTTAAATAGGTGTCAATTGATGTTGTTTAATGTAGGTACCTATTTATGATAATTATAATACCTATATTGTAATTCATATATTATTTAAGACATATTCACATTTTTAGGTGAATAGTGTGGATATTACTTTTTTTTAAATGTTAGATATTTATTTGATTCGACATATATAAAATATGTTATACTGTATGATATCAACCAAAACCGCTTAATACATTTTTTATGAATAAAGGAATTTGAATATTCTTTTTTTGTAAAATCTTGTGTAAGCACGGTGTTCTATTGAGAATTATGTTGTATTTTTTAAATAATTTTATTTGCCTTTTAATTGCATAATTTTAAAAATTTAATTTACTTAATTTCTTTATTGTATACGTTAGAGACAAAAGTGAGACTGCCTAAGCAATAAAATGTCAATGTACAAAGGCAAGCTTAACTCAATAAGCTTACCTATAATTAATTTAATTCTATATAATTTTACATTTAAATCACAGGCATTTCACTTCAATTATTTATTCAGAAAATAGATGATTTGCAGTGATTTTTAGTATAATTCAGTTAAGTATATAACCCAATGCAAGCCAAAGGGTACCCAAGCCAAAAACGCTACAAGTAGCGAATGGGACTAGTTGCGAAAAAAAATTGTGGTTAGGACCAGTTGCGAATGGGACGAGATGCGAACTGGACTAGCTGCGAATGGGACCAGTTACGAATGGGGCAAGTTGCTATTTGGACGAGTTGCGAATGGGACGACCTGCTTCAGACCCCTCTGGTTTATGTTATTAATAATCAAGATTTGTTCTCATGTTTTGGCCAGGCGTGTGTTAAAATAATAAAGGTTGCTCTTATGTGTTTCCAGGCGTTTGTTTTTTGCATTATCCTCATAATCTTTATCGATGTGATATTAAAGGGACGAGTTGCGCATTAGGACGAGTTGCTAATAGGACCAGTTGCGAACGGGACGAGATGCTAACGGGACTAGTTGAGAATGGGACGTGTTAAGAATGTGTGACGAAATGCGAATGGGACGGTATGCGTCAAACCCTTACGGTGGCCCGTGTGCGGGCACCCTTAAGTTTAAAAATACCTACGTATATAAACCGAAGCAAAGTGAGGGCGGTTTGCTATCGAGTAATAGAGGTACCATGTTGCAACAAGTTTGCTCTTTGACTTACCATAAAGGGTGGAAGGAGACGGCACGTTTTTCTGCACCCCACGTGACTGTTGGAGTGGGATGGGGGCACTGCTAGTGATGTCAAACTATCGATAATTTTACTATCGATTGTTGACCTTCATAATCTTTTAATCCTAATAATATTTTTATTTTACATTACATTACTTAATCCAATTTGTTAGTAAGAATCTAATTCTTAACATATCTTGGTATAATTAAATTACCTACATTTAGAAATTATTTTATTATCAGTATGAAACAGTATACTTTGGCAACAATTGCCTTGAATCACTGGTATTATTAACGGGATATTTTAACATGTTTCTTTGTTTTATTAAGTATCCGATGAGCAGCTGAGAGGGTTAGACTTTAATCCACACACGCTGGCCTAATGCGGGTTGATGGATCGGACGTGTCCTTAGAATTTCTTCTAGGATAATGTTTTTCCTTCACCGTCAGCAGATGATAAATCATGTGATTAGCACATACAAAGTGAAATTCACATTGCAGCATTGGTACTGTCCGGTCGAATTCGAACTCCTTCCTCTGAGTAGACGCCGCCGCGTCCTTATTTATTCAGCTACCATCGCATTTTTCATGATTAAACATTATTTCAAAACAAAGAAGTGTACCTACTTTGTACCTATATCTTATATCACTTTACTTATAAAACTAGTCTGAACTAGATTACATTTATGGCAGTTTATCGACAGCAATAAATAATGATCAGCTGAGAGACGTATCACGTTGTCACCCGCGCGGTGGGGCTCAACGTGACAGCTTTATCGATATTACCATTGTAAAGATAAAATATTGGACGGCTCTGTTGTTGTACAGTTGATTATCACTCAACTAGTAAACACTTTAGTCTAGGATAATCTTACGTAAGTTATTAATTTTTAAAAACAAACTTTCTGGGAACGTTAGGCCCTACCAAGACCTTGTATTACTTCCCCAATAGGGTGGAGGGGGGGGGGAGGTTAGAGATGGGACCTCTAACCCACTTTCAAATTCCTCAACAGCACTCACTTCCAGAGTCGGTAGCGCGAGTGTGACACCTTTTTTAAAATCCCCATGGATACCACCCCCGTCGGCCGTGGCCAACTAAAACCCTTTGGAATGGGCCCATTCCTTCAGAACATTAACGAAATCGCCTTTGACTTCTATGAATCTAGCAACTTCTTAGACACGAGTTTCTACATATCTGTCATCATTATTCTTTTTCAAAATACTTTTTATTTCATCATTTAATAACCATATATCTCAGACTCCGAGGTACTACTTACAGTACTTTACTTACAGTAATTTTATTCCGCGCACGCTTAGGCTGTGGAATGATCTCCCTACCGTGGTTTTCCCTAGCGACTACAATATGGGGTTCTTCAAGAAGGGCATTAGAAGGTTTTTGCGGGGTCGGCAGCGCGAGTGTGATGCCCCTGGTGTTGCACGCGTCCCTAGGCCACGGTGACCGCTTCCCATCAGGTGGGCCGTGTGCTTGTCTGCCACCTAAGTGGTATAAAAAAAAATCCGTAGCACCGCGTAGCACACATTCTTTTGCTTTTACTAGCCATTATTTTGTTTCTATTGCACTCCGTTTGCTAAGGAAATAAACCCACTTCCACATACATACATACATACATTAAGCTCACGCCATTTCCCTCCGAGGTAGGCAGAGACAACTTCCCGAGTTTGTCATTACACAGTGTGTATAATTTGATTAATTAATTTGTGTTTTTTTTATACACTTTACGTATGGGCACCCCTAAACCTATTTATACTTAATAAGAAATTATGTATTTACATACCTACCTTTGTATATTGTAACATCGATTAATTTTATTAATTTACATAAATCACATCCTACTTACTCAATATTGTAAATGTGAAAGTTAGTGAACCAGTTTAGATGTCTCAAGGTGGAAGGATAATACCGTAGATGGACCGGGGTCAGCTGGGGTGCGAGGGATATGCCCATTGGGTAACCTTACACCCCGGTTACTAAGGCCCGTGACGGCGTGCGGTATTAGTCGGTTTGATCCCGACATAACCACCCCCGATGGCCGACGGGGGTGGTATCCATGGGGATTTCCGCACGATAAAAAAAAAAAGGTGGAAGGATAATATAAATTTGTTAACGTTTATCATATTATTTAAATAATTATACACAATACGCACTTCTTCAACTTAGCGTTAATCCCAGTCGCATCCAAAGCTTTCACCTCGTAGTCTGGGGTCCGCTTTACCAGTCTGCTCGGATGTCTCTGTCTGTCAGCTGCGGATTTGGCTGGACCGCGATATTTTCCGTGAAGCGACTGCCATCTGACCTTCCTTATTTAACCTTTTTACTTACTTACCTATCTAATATTTTTCATTTTATTTTCGTGTTATTTACCTACGGAGCGTAGGTTATACCAAAGACGATATGATAACTATTAACTAGTTATCATATCGTCTTTGGTAATACCTACTCAACATTATTGTGTTGTAGCATATGAAAAATCCTACTGAAAGTTTGTGAGAATGTATGTCTGGATGTATGGATGTATGTTTGTTACTCTGCCACACAAAAACGGCTGAATGGATCTGGCTAAAATTTGGTACAGAGATAGATTATAGTCTGGAATAACATATAGGCTACTTTTTATACAAGCTTATACCGCGACTCCGCTCGCAAAGTCGATCGGTCGGGATTTCTAGATATATCTTTGTTACTCTTTCACGTAAAAACGGCTGAATAGATCTGGCTGAAATTTGGTAACGAGATAGATTAAAGTGTGGAATAACACATAGGCTACTTTTTATACAAGCTAATACCCGTGACTCCGCTCACGGAGTCGATTAGTCGACCCACGGAGTCGATCAGTCGGGATGTCTAGATGTATGTTTGTTACTCTTTCACGCAAAAACGGCTGAAAAGATCGGGTTGCAATTTGGTAACAAGATAGATTAAAATGTGGAATAACATATAGGCTACTTTTTATACAAGCTAATACCCGCGACTCCGCCCATGGAGTCGATCAGTCGGGATATCTGGATGCATGTTTGTTACTCTTTCACGCAAAAACGGCTGAATAGATCGGGTTGAAATTTGGTACAGAGATAGATTATGGTCTGAAATAACATATGGGCTACTATTTATACAAGCTAATACTCGCGGCTTCGCTCGCGAAGTCGATCGGTCGGGATGTCCAGATATTATGTTTGTTGCTATTTCACGTAAAAACGGCTGAAATTTGGTACAGAGATAGAGTATAGTCTGGAGTAATATATAGGCTACTTTTTATACAAGCTAATACCCGCGACTCTGTCCGTGGGAGTCGATTGTTTGGTAATCGTTTTTTGGTCATATCTCCAGTTCTACTTAACCAAATGCAATCAAACCTAAGGCAGATTTTATGTAAAATCAAGGCCTTTCTAATGAAAAGACGGCTTCAAAATTTGTTCAGCAGTTTTTGCCTCCATCACGAACAAACAGAAGTGTGGAGTGGAGAGTGGAGTGAACAGCGGAGTGGAAAGTCGAGTGGAGAGTCGTTTCATTAAAATAGACTTTGTGGCGATACCGAATTCCACGCGGGCGAAGCCGCGGGCGGAAGCTAGTGAAGACATAAAATGGCTTAGTTATTATAAGTTGTATAATGTACACAAAATAAAATAAAACCAGTTATTTTATAATTAGACATATTTATTCTAGGTTAATTTAATAATATTCAATATACCTTTTACTCTACTAGTGATTAAATTAGATATACTTATAGTAAGCTCTGTTAGTAATATACAAATGAAATTCCTAATGCGGGTTGGTGGATCGGACATATCCTTAAAATTTCATCTAGTACATGTGGGTTTCCTCACGATGTTTTTCCTTCACCGTCAGCAGATGGTAAGTTATGGTGATTAGCACAATGAATTCTACAAAGTGAAATTCACATTGGTACTGTCCGGCCGGATTCGAATTCGATAACTTTGAGAAGAGACCGCGTCCTTATCCATTCAGCTACCATCGCTAATTGATGGTAGGTACCTACATAATACTTATATTTATTATGTAAAAGTAGGAGCAAACTTTTTGGCAATTTTCTCTCGCACTAATCAACTAATTTTAGTATGGTTATACCTTTTTTTTTTTTTTATCGTGCGGAAATCCCCATGGATACCACCCCCGTCGGCCATCGGGGGTGGTTATGTCGGGATCGAACCGACTAAAACCGCACGCCGTCTCGGGCCTTAGTAACCGGGGTGTGAGGTTACCCAATGGGCATATCCCTCGCACCCCAGCTGACCCCGGGCCATCTACGGTTTTAAGATGGCCCCCTCGACCCCCCGAAAGGGGGGGTGGGGCGAGCATCGCGCCACTTCGCTGACGGTGGGGTGTAGGGTGACAGGAGGCCGTCCTGTCACCCAACCGTCGGCGCGCAGACAATCAGCTCGCCCCCCGCTCGCTCCCCTCTGTGCCATCTGCTAGTCAGAGGGACACGTGGAGAGCCTCGGAGCAGCCCTCTAGAGGGCCACTCCCACCCCGGCCGGATTGGCCGCAGGCAGCAGCGTCTCCCGTGGCGAGTGGGAGGCGCTGCTCGCCTCCGTTGCCCAGGTGCACCACGTGGAGGTTCCGGCCCGCACCCAGTATGGTTATACCTTTGATTAATCAAAGGGTTATACCTAATAATCACGTGATTAGCGTTACACCCTACATAGTGTTAGAAACTAATCATTAGTCGATCAGTCCTTCCATTAGCTTTTTAATTTGCCAATTATTATTTAAATACATTTATTTTTATTTATTCATTTTATTAGTGTCCATTGTTTTAACTAAATTATCCTATATCTACAGATATGCCATAGAGGTAACCCGCTGTATTGAAAAAAATAATAATAAGACAGTATTTAAATGTCTGTGGCGAGCAGACGGCTTCTGTTCTTGACTTAAAAAGTATAAAACCTACGAATAAAACGCGCAAAAGACGACACTGTGTCATGATGGCGGTCGGTAACGATATGTGAGTAAATTTTTAATTGCAATTTTTTAATCAGACTAAAATTTGATTCCTCAATATTTTTCTTAGTGTCATTACTGTTTTTCCATAATTTCACTACACAAGACATTTTTTTTAAATTTAAATTTGACGAACACTTTTATGTTCTTTTTTTAAATAGTGCGGCGCTCGTGCGCCCAAAAATGGCGTAGGTATATAGCCAATCTTTGACGTAAATCTACATTAACATTATGAATAAAAACCGTAAGTACATCAATTTGGACGGTGGAGACAGTAGCATTTGTTAGGGTACTGAATACTTTTTAGCTACTTAAACTATAAACAAGTGGGTCAACTCTGTTGTATTTTTGAACGCGTTCCATTCAAAACTTTTATAGGTTCATGCTCTATGATAAAAAAAAAATAATGTGGAGGTTTCTTATCTATGTACTTATGTAGATTAATCGCCCTTCAGTACCGTTCTATGATTCATAGCGGACGCACGCATGCTCGTTTTTTCCGTATCGGAAACTATCGGAAAAATAAACGCGCCAATCGCGAAGTGTCGTATATAAAATAAATGTGTTATTTTTTAAATTAGTGCTGAGAATAAACAGTGTGAGAGATAACTAAGATTTTAATAATTGATATTTGAGTTCTTAGGCGAATTATAAGGTAAGTTATTTATATCTTGTTTTGACGTAAATTATCTTTAAATTTAGTAATTAACCTACTTATTTGTTATGTATAATCATTTTAGTTAGGTTACTTTTATCTTTTTAAGGTAGTAAACAGTTAAATATTATGAAATTCAATACAATATCTATATTAGTATAAAATTGTAAAATTAGCTGTGTCTATACATGGGAGATATTTAAATAAGTACTTTTTTTTTTGTGTCGGTCACGTCAACATGACTTCACCTCGCCTGATGGTAAGCTGAGGCAAAGTCTCTAGAATGGGAGTCACCATTGCAAACACCGATAGTGCCAAAATGGTGGCTCTCAGCTTGTACTTGCTTTGGTTATGTTATATGAACGCTTCTGAACACAAAATAACATTTTTTGGAATTTTTATCTGTTTGTTTTTTGTTCGCGATGTATGCAAAAACTACTAAACAGATTTTGATGTGTTTTTTTTTGTTTGAAAGGTCTTGGTCAGACTTAAAATGCTACGCATGTTTGATCACAATCGGTTAAGTAGAACCGGAGATATAGTCAAAAAACGCAAAAACCGTTCTCTCGGGTGGTACCCAATAAAATTGTTTTCATATTGAATTGTTTCGTGTTTCGTAGGTAAGTACATTATCTACACACAGGGATTTTTCAGTTACAGTGTTAATTATTTTGTTGGTATAGTTCTTTTTTTTTAATTATTGTATTTGTCAACGGTCCCAGATTAGTGCGCAATATTGCTAATTAGGCAGACATTCTTTACATATAAATATTCAATACCACCATTTTTACATATAATACCTATCAAAAGCATATTATGGTCATTATTTTAATGTCATAGATTTTGTTTTGTTCACGCTAAAATCAAAAACTACTGAAGGGATTTTGATCAAACTTGGTACGATTTACGATTATAGTTCATAGTTCAACATATAGGCTACTTTTTATACAAGCTGATACCCGTGGTTTCGCCCGCGCTTTAATATATAGGTACTTCATTGTGGAAATGCTATTTGACTTGGTAATAGCATAACAAATATCAAAGTATAGCTACCAACCCTCTTAGCGTTGAAACTTTTCATCTATATACTTACTATACTCGACTACATCACACTCCAAGTATTCTTCTTCAACCTAGCGTTAATCCCAGTCGCATCCAAAGCTTTCACCTCGGAGTCTGGGGTCCGCTTTACCAGTCTTAACTGCGGATTTGGCTGTACTTCGATATTTTTTCGTGAAACGACTAAGTACAAGTATTATTTTCAAAAAATATTTAATGTATAATTTTGACTTTCCTATCATTTTATTATATTTATAGATGAACGATTCTGAATACAAAAATATTGAAAATATGCAAAAACCACTGAATGGATTTTGATAGAATTTTTCTTGTTTGAAAGATCTTGATCAGAATTAAAATCTTTCGTATGTTTGATCACAATAGGTTGAGTAAAACCGGAGACACAGTCAAAAATCGCGAACACCGAGTAGGTACCACCTAGGCGGAGCCGAAATATTTTAATATTTTAATATAATGCAATATTTTAATATAATGATGTTTTTTTAAATTATTTGTGATTGTTCAGATACTTCTGTGCGCGACTGTACATAGCCGAACACGTGGCGATAGAGCAAGGTTACAAGTTGTTCAACTTCGAGACTGTACTCAATAAACAGGCTATCTAACGCAAATAGAATTCTTAAAATTGTACTAGTCGTTTCTGAGATAAGAAAATGTGTGAACGTAAACGTACAAAGTCTTTAGTTATTAGATACTAGCTGTTACCCGTGGCTCCGTTTGCCTGAAATTTTGGTCCCGCTACCGTTGATATAAAGTAGTCTGTATGTTATTCCAGACTATAATAATCTATCTCTGAACCAAAATTCAGCTAGGTCGGCAGCGCGAGTGTGGTGTTGCACACGTCCATAGGCCACGGTGACCGCTTCCCATCAGGCGGGCCGTGCGCTTGTCTGCCACCCAAGTGGTAAAAAAAGATCCATTCAGCCGTTATACGGTAAATTTTTAGTTTGAGCTGAAGGTTAGAAAGGTCTTGGTTAGAAAATCTTATGCATATTATTGATCACAATCGGCTGATTAGAACCGGCGATATAGTAAAAAAACGCGAAAATCGACGTTCATGCGGGCGGAGCCGCGGGCGATAGCTAGTAAGGTTAATAATATTATTATAATACATATGGCAAACTTAAGGAAGGACCTAATTTTAAAAAACCTTATTTTGAAAAATTTATGTACGCTCACATTTGATATACCTACTTATTATAATGCTTCCTCAAAAAGTAACCTCAATAACTTATAATGAAAATTAAAATTTTATTTTTCTTTTCATATATTTTTACTAGCCTTAGCGGTAGCCTAGTGGTTTGGGTAATGGACTGTTGAGACGAGGTCTCGGGTTCGATCCCAGGTTCACTATGGCACACACCAATGACTTTTCGATGCTTTTCGAAGTTATGTGTGTATTTATCGCAGGTTTATTAGTGCCTCGGAGAGCACGTTAAGCCGTCGGTCCCGGTTGCCATACAAACATCTATGGCAGTCGTTACGGGTAGTTGGAGCCCTCAAAAGTCCAACCAGTCTAACTTGGAACTTCGATATCGCCATTGGTTGTGGAGGTCAGATGGCAGTCGCTCCACGTAAAATATCGAAGTTCAGCCGCATCACAGTTAGACTGGAAAGCCGACCCCAACTGAGTTGGGAAAAGGTTCAGAGAATGATGATATTTTTACTAGCCTTCGCCCGCGGCTCCGCCTGCGCGGACGTCGTTTTTCGCGTTTTTTACTATATCCGGGTCGGCAGGGTAGGCAGCGCGTGTATTCATAGGCCACGGTGACCGCTTCTCATCAGGTGGGCCGTGTGCTTGTCTGCCACCTACGTAGTATAAAAAAAATTCGGGATGGGACTTGAACCCGTGACCTGTCCCTTACAGGAGGAAGACCAATTGAGCTGGACACATCCTAGATATTCTAAACTCTCCGATACAAAATTTTCAGTGAATGAAAAATAGGTAATACTCTACCTACCTCTTTGATAAACATCTATACCTATAATAAATCTGTAACTGATCGGTGTCTGTACGTGGAAGATATATGAAAAAAAAAAATTATTTGGGGACTTTATGAATGTCATAGATGCCAAAATAATGATTTTTAGAATTTTTGTCCGTTTGTCTGTGTCTCTGTGTCTCTGTTTGTCCGCACCAAATTTTTGTTCACTGTGGGATCAAAAACTACTGTAGGGTTTTTGATCAAACTTGGTACGATTATAGTTCATAGTTCTGGGCAACATATAGGATACTTTTTATACAATCTGATACCCGTGGCTTCACCCGCGCTTCGTTTTTGGTCATATCTCCGATAACCAAACATACGGTAAATTTTTATTTGTAAAAGTCTTGGTTAAACTCAAAATCTTACACATATTTGATCACAATCGGCTGATTAGAACCGGCGATATAGTAAAAAAAAACGCGAAAATCGACGTCCACGCGGGCGGAGACGCGGGTAACAGCTAGTCGTTAATATATGTAATTTAGAGACAACCATTTTTAATATGAGATAGGTACTTTGTTCTATTGATTGCTTGATTGACAAATTGGTATCATAACAGTCGTGATGTCGGCCCGTCTGGGCTATGGACCCTGGCGGAATATAGCTCAATTATGTAGCAAGTTGCCGCGTCGTGCGGCGGCCGCCGGCCGGCCCAGTAAATAATTGAATTACCGTTAAGATTTATTGAAATATCCGGGAGTTTACCCGAGTGGCTTGAGATATGTATGGTTCACATTTTCCCAGATGTATGTGTCATGTATCAGGCGAGGTGAAGTCATATTGACGTGACCGACACGAAATTACACGACACCACTATATGGTCGATATTCCACTCATACGCACGAAACGCTTTGCGGATACATTCATCATGCGTACAGCTAAGGAGTGGAATTCCTTGCCTGAGTCTGTGTTTCTGGAAAGCTATAACCTGGGAATATTCAAGTCATGAGTGTATAGGTTCCTTCTAGGCAAGCGTGATTCATCGTAGACCACATCGTCACTTATCATCAGGTGAGATAGTGGTCAAACGTAAGCCTATCCTGCCTGAATAAAACAAAAAAGAAAAAGGAAATAAAATCGCTTGAGTTTAGGTTTTTTTTTATATCGGTCACGTTAATATGACTTCACCTCGCCTGATAGTAAACTATAGTCTCAGGAAGGGGGTCCTCATTACACTACACTCCCGTCCCAATGAGGCCATAATAACCATCGTGTTGTGTTCCCGGCGGTCAGTAGGGTAGCCAGAGCTGACTGGAGGGATTCTGTGGTGTGATTCTACCTAGCACGACCCCGGATGATTATCATAATTTTCATGTAGTACAAATTCATGAAAAAAAATGTACTATTTTGTACCATAAAATAAAATAAATGTACTCTGATATTTTCGCTGATAAAAAGTAGGTGCCCTGTAGTACCTTTCTGGCACGACCCCTACACATTTTAGGTTTTATATCAATTTTATGGTGGAAAATACTATAAATATAATTGTACCTAATTGTACTCTATTTTACAGATATTTTTGAACGGTGGTTTACCTGTTTCAAAGCGTTTTACTTTTTAAGTAACATCAATGTCACAACGTTACGCCATTACTGTTAATTCTAAGTATTTAGGCAAAAGTAAATAAAATAATTTTGTGGCTTTGAACCGTTCAAAAATATCTGTAAAATAGAGTACAATTAAGTACAATTATATTTATAGTATTTTCCACCATAAAGTTGATATAAAACCTAAAATGTGTAGGGGTCGTGCCAGAAAGGTACTACAGGGCACCTACGTTTTATCAGCGAAATTATCAGAGTACATTTATTTTATTCTATGGTACAAAAAAGTACATTTTTTTTCTTGAATTTGTACTACATGAAAATTATGATAATCATCCGGGGTCGTGCTAGGTAGAATCACACATTCTGTGATATCAGCGGGGAGGCTTAAGTCTCCTGCGTTGTCAGGACAGAAACTCTCTCAACCGTCTTCCTCAATCCCCAATCCAATCCCTTCCAACCCTCTACGGTCGGTAGCGCTAGTGTGAGGTTTTTTCCGTGCGGAAAACCTCATGGATATGGATGGTTCACCCCGCGGCCAGCGGGGCAGGTTATGTCGGACTCTTACCGACTAAAACCACACGCCGTCTGGGGTCTTTTGACGCCAGGGTGTAAGGTGGCCCATGAAACACTTTCCTCACACCCCGACTTAGCGTGACGCCCCTGGTGTTGCACATGTCCTTATGCCACGGTGACTGTTTCCCATCAGGTATATATATAGGTACAGGCTAACTAGTATAAAAAAAAAAAAAAAAAAAAAGGTGGGCCGTGTGCTTGTCTGCCATCTAAGTGGTTTATAAAAGTATGTATACGTTAGTAAAGTCACAGGTCAATAGGTTCACAGTACAAGAATGACTCGTTAGAATGTATTACAAAATGTTTTATCAACATGTTTATTTAGTTTACGACAGTAACTTTTAACGTTAGTTTTATCAATGTCATTGCCATTGTGAACGCTAGTTCTTTTCATTAATATAGTAAAGTTTTTTATTTACTAACCAAGCTTGTGGCTCCGTCCTCCGTAAGTCGGCTTTCGCATTTTTTTAATCGTTTCCAAAAAGTAGGACGTTACTTTTAGCTTACCATCAGTCGAGGTGAAGTCATATTGAGATGACCGATATAAGAAAAAAATTACATGTGTATATTTTAACTATATCTCCGGTTTTACTTAACCGATTGTGATCAAACCTCCGTAAGATTTTAAGTCTGACCAAGTACTTTGAATCAAAAAAACCGCATTAAAATCCGTTCAGTTGTTTTTGCATCCATCGCGAACAAACAGACGAACAGATAAGAATTCGAACCCAAGTATTTTTTTGAAGTGTAGACACAGCTAATTTAAAATTTTATAATAACTAGTCTACATAGAAACACCCAGACCAATGCAAATAGACTTTATATATAATTCATGCATATAATTTTTTGCACTGAACGGAAATCGAACCTGCGTTCCCCACAGAGTCCCCCGTCGTTATACTAATGACTACTAATTAGTTGACTAATCAATACTATGTAACGATATTAGTATAATAACACTTCTAAAGACCCAGATTATTAGCAGAAATACCATTATGACTGTGTTAACGATAAACATTATTGTTATGTATTATTGATAAACATTATTGTTATATACCTACATAACAATAATGCTTATCATTGAAGGGATTCTGTGCTGTGATAAAAAAAAAATTAAAATTATAGAATAATATGTGATTAAATCAGAAAATTATAAATATGTCATTAAAATGTGATACGTTATCTATGGTGCTAATACTGAACGGTTATTGGCTGAATAGCCGCGGTCTGGGTAAAGGACTGCAGAGACGAGGTTTCGGGTTCGATCCTAGGTTCACCATAGCACACACCAATAACTTTTCGATGCTTTTCGAAATTATGTGTGTATTTATCACAGGTTTATAAGTGCCCGGTTAATGGCAATAGGCTCGCCACCTATTACATTGGGACCTAAACATAAACTGGCGAAATGTGGGTGTTAGCACCTCTGCCTAACCCTTCGGGGATATTGGCGTGAGTTTATGTTATGTTATGTTTATTGGCTGAAACTGATCGATGATTTACAACAAATAAATGACAATAGAAAGATTTTTTTTTATACTACGTAGGTGGCAGACTATTTAGCACACGACCCACCTGATGGGAAGCGGTCACCGTGGCCTATAGACGTGTGCAACACTTAGGGTGTCACACACGCGCTGCCTACCCTAGGGGGAAGGGGGGAGGGCTAAGAAGGGGTGGGGAGGCTAGGAAGGGGTGGGGAAGAAGGGGTACAGTGAGCTCTGGCTACCCTACTTATCTTGAGGAACACTACACGATGGTTATTATGACCGCGGTGTTCTGTAGGGCGGAGGTACTTTACGACATTCTACACAGCGCTCCCTAGACCCAAAGTAAGCATAGTTTAACTAGCTTGTGCCATGGGTTCTAGACTGCTGATAAACATACTTATATACTTTTTCGGAAATACATACTTATTATACATAGAAACACGGCCAGACCAGTGCAAATAGACATATTCAAGCATACAAATACGAGTAGAACCGGAGATATAACTAAAAACGTTAACCGACCTCCGCGCGGGCATTACTTTATTTTATTTATTTTTATAAAAATAAAAATATTAAAATGTTATACTTTTTGTTTAACAAACTGATGTACAAATAATAACAGGTAATCTGCTGGTATTTATAAAAGGAAATCCTGCGCTATTAAAATAATAATTACAGTAATTAATTAAACTATTAAGTATAATAAAGTCGTAACTAGGTGAAAATTAAATATTTTTCAGAAACAAAAAATACTCGTAGAAGAAGTTAGAAGCGATAACAATGTCGAAAAATGTGAATTTTAGAATTTTGTTATCGGTTTATATTATTACAAAGTGTAGTTAATAAGAATTCTAAGGCCATGTCCAATCCACCAACCCGCATTAGGCCAGCGTGTGTGGATTAAGGTCTAAACCCTCTCAGCTGTCTCGTTAGAGGAGAGGAGACCCGTGCCCAGCAGTGGGACATAAATTGGTTGCTATTGTTATCTTACAATATTATCTTATAACAATAGCAAGCCATTTATGTCCCTTTGCTGGGCACGGGTCTCCTCTCCTCTAATGAGAGAGCTGAGAGGGTTTAGACCTTAATCCACACACGCTGGCCTAATGCGGGTTGGTGGATCGGACATGTCCTTAGAATTTCTTCTAGGACATGTAGGTTTCCTCGCGATGTTTTTCCTTCACCGTCAGCAGATGGTAGGTAATGTTAGCACATTATAACCACAAAGTGAAATTCAAATTGGTACTTTCCGGCCGGATTTGAACTCGATACGCGTCCTTATCAATTCGCATCGCTAATTATTACTAATCGAATTGAAATTACGCGTTTTGTAATCATGGTATTAATTAATCGGATGCCTGTATAGGTAGGATGGGTATACTCGTACCTACAGATGCCGGCACGTAAATTGGCCAGACGCGTCGTATGCGCAAAGGTCGATTTTTAGGTCCCCTTTGAGGTATAAGCGGGTCGCGGGCACTCGCGGGAGACGCGGTTGCGCCGTCGCGGACATATGATTGGTCCGTCACTTGACGGACCAATCATATGTCTCCGAGAGACGTATTGTACCGAATCAACGTTCCGTTCGTTCGTACTTTGAATCATTTGATTGGCTCAAAGTGCACGATGCGGGAACTTACCCCCACTACTCCAAAACCTGGCCAAGTTACGTGCCGGCATCTGTACTAATTTTTTTTTATACAACGTAGGTGGCAGACAAGCACAAGGCCCACCTGATGGGAACCGGTCACCGTGGCCTATGAACGTGTGCAACACTAAAATGTCACACACGCGCTGCCTACCCTGAAGGGAAAGCAGGAGAGCTGGGAAGAGGTGGGGAGGCTAGGAATTGGAGGGGGAGGAGGGGTACAGTGAGCTCTGGCTACCCTACTTACCGGCGGGAACACAACACGATGGTTATTATGGCCGCGGTGTTCTGTAGGGCGGAGGTACTACCCCAGTCGGACTGCTCGTTTCGGACGGGAGATACCGTCGTGTCCTACCTCCTTGATACTAACTGTTTAGAATAAGATGACCGCAAACTGTGTCACGCATACACTCCCTCTTGATTATATTACAAATGGCGTCGTCAATGCCAAGCGATCATTGATGTAATTGCAATACATTTAGTTATTGATATCACTCACAGTTGACCACTTAGTGAGATTAAAAGTTCGCCTTCTCAAGGGGATAAATTGTCTTTTCTATTAACCTGTACACGCATGACATGTCTACAAACAACATTTATTGTTACTTGTTATGTAGTTATTAAAAATCGTTTGATTACAAGTATATACTTATACAGTCCCGGGTCCTTTAAGCGGGGCGTGAAAAAGCATTTGATGAGGCCGTCAAGCTGAGGGCCGCCACTGTAGCACTACTGTATGTAGTGGTGACCCCAGTCCTGAGACTTTACCTTTAGCTTACCTTCAGGCGAGGTAAAGTCATTTTGACGTGTCCTATATAAAATAAAACATAGTTTTTCTGTCATATGTATTGTCCCATACACTCTATGCATTTATCTAAAACCCATTTTAGTAATTACAAACAAACGCTTCAATTTTATTCATTTGTAGTATGTAGTGTAAATAGATGAACACGGTATGATGATTTCTTTACAATGTATAGACAATTATCAAGATTAAAACATGCATAGACTTAACAAACGTTAATTAGCTATGATTTGCATCGTGAGTCATAGTGCATAAATAAATCATTGCGGTTCGTAAACATAAGTACTAGGTACAATTCTAGAATAACTGCGTAAAAAACGTGTCGTTTTTACACTACTAAGGAGGCAAACAATGATATGAAGTATCAATTTTTATCATGCGGAAATTCCCACGGGTACCATCCTCGTCGGCCATTGGGGGTGGTTATGTCGCAATCGAACCGACTAAAACCGCACGCCGTTTCGGGTCTCAATTATCGGGGTGTAAGGTTACACAATAGGCATGTCCCTAGCATACCAGCTAACCTCGGGCCTTCTACGATTTTAAGATGGCTCCTCGACCCTAGGCGATGTGTGCGGTTTTAGTCTGTAAGACTCCGACATAACCTGCCCCGCTGGCCGCGGTATCCATGAGGAGTTCCGCACGGAAAAAAGAAAAAAAAAGGGGCCCATAGTTAAGGGTTTGGAAGCAATAGGAGTCCCTATTAATGATCTGATGATAATGATTTTTGATACTAAACCGTCGATATAAAGTCATTTATTGTTTATCACCAAATGTTGACCTTAATGTGAGTATTACGCATTTGTTATCAATGACATATATTGTTTAAATGAATGAACACAGTTTATATAACAATAGCGACTTCGACCGCATGGTTATAGACTTTACAGGTCTGACAGTGAAAATTCCGTCAAAATCAGTCCAGCCGTTTTAGAGATTAAGAAACAGACAGACAGATTGATAGACAGACAGAGAGACAGATAGACAGACGAAAATGGTAAAAAAATGTATATGTACCGTGTATACATTCAAATGTTAAGGGTAGTTGGAGCCCACAAAAGTCCAACCAGTCTAGCTTGGAACTTCGATATCACCATTGGTCATAATGACCATTGGTTGTGGAGGTCAGATAGCAGACGCTCCACGGAAAATATCGAAGTTCAGCCGCATCACAGTTAGACTAGAAAGCCGACCCCAACTGAGTTGGGAAAAAGGTTCAGAAAATGATGATGATGATGATATACTGAATGTATGTATGTATGTACTTAACAAAAAGCGGTTATTTTAATGCTACAAACATACTGTAATCTCTAATATTATTTATTTGTATATATGGATAGATGAATAGATGAATAGTATTACGATAAGTTTGTGTTTACTCGGTGAATATGAAAATTTAACCAAATTTAATCCATTTGTATGCGTCTTGGTAGAATAACGAAACATACCTCTGGTATCGCTCTACGTAGAGGCACTGGAGGGAGGCCAGGAGGGGGGGAGGTTCAGCACCGGTTGTCAAGGGACCAGACATATAGGGAAGTAGAGATCTTACAAGGCGATGTAGAGTTGGATGTTGTATATCTATATGATACTTCTTGTTTGTTTGTTTAGTTTAACGCGCTAATCTCAGAAACTACTGGTTCGAATAAAAAAATATTTTTGTCTTGGATAACCTGATTAACGAGGAAGGCTATAAGTTATATATCATTACACTACTATCTTTTATTTGCCACACTATAAAGACTTGGAATTCTTTACCAGCGCACGTGTTTCCTTCCTCCTACAGTCCCGGGTCCTTTAAGCGGGGCGTGAAAAAGCATTTGATGAGGCCGTTAAGCTGAGGGCCACCATTATGGAAAGTGTATAGTTATAATGGTGACCACCATTCCTCAGTCAGTCACCCCATTGGGGTCGGCAGCGCGAGTGTGATGCCCCTGGTGTTGCACGCGTCCCTAGGCCACGGTGACCGCTTCCCATCAGGTGGGCCGTGTGCTTGTCTGCCACCTAAGTGGTATAAAAAAAAACCCTGTGACTTTACCTTTGCTTCCATTTTTTCCAAACTGTCCGGTGATCGAACTGTTAGTAGGACTAGTTAGAATAAACCTTTAACTTACCATCAGGCGAAGTGAAGTTCACGTGTTCAATATAAAAAAAATTGAAGGTGTATGAAGATATTACATCACAAGTGTAGACGTGCCGCTATTGTCAAAAATCTTCGAAACATGATAATTCTATGGCGGTACGTTTTTTTCTAAACACAGCGGATATCTACCTACCTATTAAAATGCGGCGATGAGGTTGCCCTTGGCCCTTGGTATTTTGTATATGTGTTCAGGAGTGAACAGCTGAGTTTTTTTTTTATATAGGACACGTCAAAATGACTCCACCTCGCCTGATGGTAAGCGAAAGGCAAAGTCTCAGGACCACCCCATACACCTCAGCTTGACGCCCTCATCAAATGCTTTTTCACGCCCCGCTTAAAGGCCCCGGGACTATAATAGGAGGAAGGAAACACATGCGCTGGTAAAGAATTCCAAATTTCCATGTTTTTTTCTAAACACAGCGGATGTCTACCTACCTATTAAAATGCGGCGATGAGGTCGCCCTTGACCCTTAATATTTGTATATGTGTACAGGTGTGAACAGCTGAGTATTTTAACCTCATCCAAATTCGTCTAATACGTAACTTTTCGTCATATTTCTTCACCGTCCCTACCTCTATATGCCGAATTTTTTATCAACGATGACTTGGTACAAATACGTTAAAATTTCTGAATCCGTCTGAGGCCGTCAAGCTGAGGGCCGCCACTGTAGCACTACCGGTGTATGTGGTGGTGGCCCCAGTCCTGAGACTTTGCCTTTCGCTTACCATCAGGCGAGGTGGAGTCATTTTGACGTGTCCTATATAAAAAAAAAAAAAAAAAAATCACTATTTGGACTTTTCTGGTATCCTGGTACTTACGTAGGTATTTCCTTTATGGCAACATATTTCTATACTATTATTAAATTGGAAAGTAGCTATGTCTGTACATTGATATTAAAAAAATACTTAGGTTATTTATATGAACGATACAGAATACAAAATTTTTTTTTTGGATTCTTGTCTGTTTGTCTGTTTGTGCCCGATGGACGCAAAAACTACAGAACGGATTTTGATGAGTTTTTTTTTGTTTGAAAGTTCTTGTTCAGACTTAGACTTTTAGGCATGTTTGATCAAAATCGGCTCAGTAGAACCGGAGACATAGTCAAAAAACATGAAATCCGACTATTACCCGCGGTTTCATCCGGGAAAAATTCTGTTCCCATTCTGGCTTCGCAGGATTAAAATTTAAAACCTATTCCAGAGATAAAATGTAGCCTAGGTATGTGTTATTATGTGTAGCATAACGTCGGACTGGCCATATAGACAGGGTGGTATTTGCCAGCCGGGCCCCCTACGGGCATGGCTTGCGGCAACCCTAAGAAAAATACCAATAAGTTCAAAAACTAGGTTGATCAGGTTTTGATTAAGTTTAAACCCAATAACCCAGGTTTGCAAAATTGCATCGGGTTTCGATGTCCTAATTCGGGCGGCTGACCACAAGCTCGGGCCCCGGGCTTTTGGCCAGCCACCCGTGCCCTTCCGGCCAATCCGACCCTGAGCATATAATGTATACGAAGGCAGGCGATAGTACTGAAGATAAATGAAAAAGTGTTTTTTTGGTCACTTTTAAAAGAATTTAAAAAGTATTTTTTATCTTTAGTAGGTACTATCGCCTGCTTTCAGTTTCGATATCGTTATTTACAAATTATACATTCTCAATTCGAACCATAATTCTTGAGATTAGCGCGTTCAACGAAACAAACAATTTTTTTTTTCAATTTTATATCTAGTTGTGGAGAAGCACACGGCCCACCTGATGGGAAGCGGTCACCGTGGCCTATGAACGTGTGCAACACTAAGGGTGTCACACACGCGCTGCCTACCCTGAAGGGAATAGGGGAGGGCTGGGAAGGAGTGGGGAGGCTAGGAAGGGATGGGAGGAGGAGGGGTAAATTGAGCTCTGGCTACCCTACTTACCGGCGGTAACACAACTCGATGGTTATTATGGGGTGGTGTTCTGTAGGGCGGAGGTACTACCCCAGTCGGACAGCTCATTTCGGACGGGAGATACCGTCGTGTCCTACCTCCTGTAAAAGCAGGTGTATTTCCACAGCTTTTTTACTGTGCAATGCGCCTGTCTTTATGTTTAGTAACGCGCAGGTACCAGATGTGCCGCACTTATTGATCTATTTATAGATATATCTATAAGGCCTTGAAGTTACCTAAGAATTTCGATAATTAGGACGAACAGAGTAAGAAATATATAGGACAACAGATTACCGCGGTTTCATAACGTTTCGAAGTTATGTTGTGTGTATTTATCGCAGGTTTATTAGTGCCTCGGAGAGCACGTTAAGCCGTCGGTCCCGGTTGCGATACAAACATCTATGGCAGTCGTTACGGGTAGTTGGAGCCCACAAAAGTCCAACCAGTCTAACTTGGAACTTCGATATCGCCATTGGTCATAATGACCATTGGTTGTGGAGGTCAGAATGGCAATCGCTCCACGGAAAATATCGAAGTTCAGCCGCATCACAGTTAGACTGGAAAGCCGACCCCAACTGAGTTGTGAAAAAGGTTCAGAGAATGATGATATGAGTGTGGCGTGGCAGTTATGAGTCGAGAATTGTCTTAGCAGTAGATTGCTTTGTTCGCGATGGACTTAAAAACTACAAAACGGCGAAGCTGCCTTCAGCGTGTTCTGCCCGTAGGTTTTTTTTATACTACGTAGGTGACAGACAAGCTCATGACTCACCTGATGGGAAGCGGTCACCGTGGCCTATGGACGTGTGCAACACCAAAAAGAAAGGCGTGGGGAGGCCGCGGTGTTCTGTAGGGCGGAGGTACTACCCCAGTCGGACGGAAAATACCGTTGTGTCCTACCTCAATATAAATGGTTTTATATGTTCATAGTTGTTGTCATAATAAATGATGGCATTCACTAACATCACCATGTCCTATATTAAAAAAAAAACAATCGAAACTTTGGTTGGTTGTAATTATTTCAAGGTCTGTGTTTTAATAACAATCTGTTGTTCTTCTTGCTATTAATTTTTTGTTCATTTTTGTCTGCTTTTGCCAAATTTTGTGTATTATGAAACTGGTTTATTAAAAGTAACTATTTTAATAATAAGTGCTAACAATTAACATACAAATATCTACTAAGTAACATACATAATTCTTCAACTTTACGAGCCATGACTGCACAAGGCGATTGCGATTAACAGGCTTAGATTGAAACAGACGTGGCACGGATCCGGCACGGATCCGGCGCAGATGCGATTTTTCTTTGATAATGCCTTACGCCTTATGCCGTGTGCCTTTTTATATAAGCTCCCCTACCCCACTTCCTTCCCCACTTCAGGGTCGGCTGCGCGCCTAGAAGGAACCTATTCACTTGCAACTTGAAGACTCCCAGGTTATAGTTTTCGCGCTGGCCTGGAGCTGGCCTGGCTGGACGGGTGGAGCCGCCTGTCACCCTAGCAGAAGCAGAAACCTAGCGGCACCGCGAAAGCGCGCCCTCCCCTATTCCGGGGGCATGACGGGAACACCGTGGTTCCCAAACCCGATGGGGCCATCTCGAATCCGGAGATGGCCCGGGTCAAACCGGGGTGCGAGGGAAATGCTTTTTGGGCCACCTTACACCCTGGCGTCAGAAGACCCTAGACGCCGTGCAATTTTAGTCGGTAAGAGTCCGACATAACCTGCCCCGCTGGCCGCGGGGTGGGTATCCATGAGGATTTCCGCACGAAAAAAAAGGTTATAGTTTTCTGGAAACACTTTTAACTGTACGCATAATAGGTAATATGGTAGTAAATTTTAGGTGTGTTAGATGAAGGAGGGTTTGATTTGTATAATCAAAGGAAGGAGGTTGAGAAAGTTTCTGTGCTGACAATGCGGGAGACTCTGGTCTCCCCGCTGACAGCACAGAATCCCTCCAGTGAGCTCTGGCTACCCTACTTACCGGCGGGAACACAACACGACGGTTATTATGGCCGCGGTCTTCCATAGGGCGGAGGTATTACTTATTCTGCGATAATTAAAATTAAAGAATTATTACAAAAAGGGCAGGTCAAAAGCACACGAAACTGGCGGGCTTGCATGAAAGGCTTAATGATAGTTGAGGAAGCGCGTGAGGTATGTCAGGACAGAGGCAGGGGGCGGTCTGTTGTCTCTGCCTACTCCGGAGGGTAAAAGTATGTATAAAATATGTATGTATGTATGTAGGCAATGATATTTTTACTTATATAATATCATACAGTGGTATTACATACAGCGTAGGTAGATAGATAGATAGATAGATAACTCTTTATTGTAGGTACACCAGAAGTTTACAGGGAAAACAAACAGGTAGTATGTAACAGTAGATTGTACAATGGGCGGCCTTATCGCTAAATGCGATTTCTTCCAGGCAACCTTAGGATGGACAGTAATGTGACGAAAGCAGTATTTTGGTGTATTTAGTAAATATAAGTTGATAAAAAAAAAGATAGGAAGAAAGTTAAAGACGTGAAAAATAAGTAAATGAATAATACAAATTAAGTTAGATTATTAAACTTTTACCTAAAATTGTGCTAAGTTGTTTTGCCGGCCGTGTCTAGATATTACTACCACTACTGCGTGCAAATAATATTAACACGCAATTGATATAACATTGATAGCTTATCAATGATTGCATTATCAAGCTACTTTGGCAGTCCATGCTGCAGGTTAGATAACCTTTCTCATAATAGGACTACGCTTCACTCGTGTATGTCGTTGGACAAAGGTAGGTCTATAGGGTAAAGAATCGTATCATTGGCACCTGTCAATTTGTTGGCAATTTTTGACGGATTGACGGCCTCGGTAGTGCATTTGACTGTTACGACGGCAGCGCGGGTCCGATACCAGCTCAGTGCAAATATTTGCATTCACGAATATATCTATTCGCATTAGTTTGGGTGCCTCTATGTATAATATAGAGTGAAGAAAGTTAAGAAGAAAGAGTCCTGAGGGCCAATTTTAATTCTCTTAATAAAAATCCCACCAAAAACATACCTGTTAAAAAGGGGGCCAAGTTCCTATCGACTAAAGGTTCGCCAAAAAAGGATTGAAATCCAATCCAATGCCAAGTTTAGATGCACTTTAAAATCGACCATAATCATCTAAATTGATCAAATAAATCAAAACCTGGAATTCTTTACCAGCTCACCTGTTTGCTTCACATAATCCAACTGTTTTTTTGTTATCTCCAATGTGCTGACATGCTTATTTACAATTTTATATTAGTATACGTAGATAATTAGGTAAGTACACTATATTATGCAGTTTTGACTTAAGTTGTTAACGAACCGTATACTTTTATTACTTTTAAAGTTATTATTATTCAGGTATTATTAGTATTTCAAGACGTCTGGTACATAAACGTGATAGGTAGGTACGGTATCTTATTTCCTTTTTTACATAAAATATTTAATGAGTGTGTATTAAGATAAGATGGTACAGCGATAAGAATTATCAGATAATTATTTTATTAAACTCGTTTTGTTTTTGGCTAATTTGTATCACAGGAAAAAAAAATGATTAGATGTTAATCGAGCATGCCAATAAATGTCTAGCAGCTAGATCTTAATGATGATTATTTATTGACGTTTAGTAATACTTATCTTATCTTTTTAAAATTTAATATACTTATCACAAATAGGTAGTACTAACATAGGTCAGGTTAAACAACATGTTGATTTGATCATGCTTCTCAGGGGGGCTTGAGTCACCTGGGCAACGGAGGCGAGCAGCGCCTCCCACTCGCCACGGGAGACGCTGCTGCCTGCGGCCAATCCGGCTGGGGTAGGAGTGGCCCTCTAGAGGGCTGCTCCGAGGCTCTCCACGTGTCCCTCTGACTAGCAGATGGCACAGTGGGGAGCGAGCGGGGGGCGAGCTGATTGTCTGCGCGCCGACGACGGTTGGGTGACAGGACGGCCTCCTGTCACCCCCCACCGTCGGCGAAGTGGCGCGATGCTCGCCCCACCCCCCCTTTCGGGGGGTCGAGGGGGCCATCTTAAAACCGTAGATGGCCCGGGGTCAGCTGGGGTGCGAGGGATATGCCCATTGGGTAACCTTACACCCCGGTTACTAAGGCCCGAGACAGCGTGCGGTTTTAGTCGGTTCGATCCCGACATAACCACCCCCGATGGCCGACGGGGGTGGTATCCATGGGGATTTCCGCACGATAAAAAAAAGGGGGGGCATGAGTTAAAAAATAGAGTTTTTTTTGTCTTTCTGTAAAAAAGCTGATTTAAAAAAAAATACAACTTACAGGCGATATTTGCGTTATCAGTTGACTTTACTGACTAGTATACCCTGTATAACCTACTAATCTACTAGTTAATAAGGTATTCTGCCGATCCTAAGTCCAGAAAAGTAGGTAGTGTGCGCGTCAACTGATCAATGTTATCGCCCTTGAATTACGCGAACGAAGTCTTAATATTCAATGCACTGGTGAATTTGTGATGACTATAAGTAGCTCAATCCCCTCTGTGAAGGATGCTCAAACGCAAATCAACAGGTTGTATATAATATAGCACATAAAAACCACTAAGGTTTACCTAATGCTACCCAATCCGTCAGTACCATGTCAGTACATTGTGTAGGTAGAATAAAGTAGGTAGGTACTTAAATAATTCTAGCAATTGCATGCGCATGCATACAAAAGTTTAACTAACCGATGACTTATTAATTATTATTATACTCTTTATTTTAAATATACACATATAAATTACATTTTTAAATATATCTAAAAAAAATACATTTAAAAATATAAAAAATAGTACTCCACCGGCATCGGGTACAGGGACCAAGCTACCGGTGGTTAGGGCTCCAGAGAAAGGAATCTCCTCAAAATACGTGCCGTGTCGAGGAGTACCGCCTTCTGCATCTAGCCCTTGATCCAACTGCCTAACGCGAGCCTCTTTATTATTATTATTATTTTTATTAATTAATTAATTAATTAGTAGGTATTATTAAATGTAGATGTGCTGGAAAAAAATAATCTAACATTATATTATTACCGCATTTCTGCAAATAAATGAATGTGAACCAGATAATAATTCCTAATATTTCTTTATTCAGAACCGTTGATTGAACAAAACTCTTTTTTTTTAAGTATGTCATGCACAGATATAACATAATTCAGTATTCTGATAGTATAGATTGTATTCTATTTATTATAATTACATAATTCATAATCAACATTGTAAATAATGTCTGCCATAGGACGTTGCCTTCCATTCGATACTTTTATCGAGTGATAAGCTTAATTTCGTTTGCCCACTCACTATGGAGTGGACCTTTCTATCTTATCAGCCAGTCAATGTGCGTTGTTGTTGTAGTTGATTTCAAACGAAATATTAATATTTAGGGTGCTTTTCCACCAGAGATGTGCTATGCTACGATGCTATAGATGCGTTTGATATCCACCAATCATATTCATTGGTGCACATAGCTTAGCACTGGTGGAAACGGATTCAACTAAGATAATGTTTTTATATGGAAGGATACGTGATGCGTACTATGGATTCGAGCTATAGATACCAGGACCCCACCGTTGCCCTACTATCGATACATAGCATATCTTGAGATGCGCATCTTTCTCGCACAGCTAGGTACTTTGCGGCGGCGCATCTTCGTAGCGCATATTCCTCGCACAGCTACCTAACGTAGTATTTCACATCTTCGCAGCATAGCTGCATAGCATAATCTCTGATGGATGTAGAGATTACTTAACACTCACTGACGTACCGATCTCTTGGGGAACAGTCCATGGGCCAATTGTTCTTTGGGTGACAAGTTATTGGTCAAAATATTCTGTTGGTTAAGCATTCACTGTCGTAGATTAATGCTGGCGAAACGTTCGTGGATGAAAAGTTTATTGGACGAAAATTTTATGGTTTAAAGATAATGTTGACCAACGGTTCATGGACCAATCGACTGTCGGTAAACCGTTTCTCCTTACTCCTTACTCCTTACTCCGAAAAACGAAAATATTCGTATCCGTTGACGTTTTGACCATTTAGCTACCCCGAAAGTGTTTCGTTTCGGATTTCGGATCCGTCTTCGATCGTTTGACATTGAGGTTGTCGATCGTTATCAGTACACCTCCTACTCCCAAAATACATTTGACGTTTTCGCTGTGGTTGTTCGATCCGAAACGTTCATGTTCGTTTTTCAGAGTAAGGCCCCAGACTCGGCTTGCCTGCCCACTCACACGTGCCTTACATATTTGGTGTGTCATTTCACTCAGTATTCAATACACTTTTCAATTTTATTCTCGTTACAAAATTATCTTTCTCAATACATACACACTCTCTCTCACACTGTCATTATAATTCTAACAGAAATAGTGACGAGCCTTATCTGTTCCCTTCTTAACTTAACATCATTTACCAAGTACCCTCAATTATGACGTCATTACTATGACGCGTGCAATTGTTACATCTAGTTTCTTAATCCAGTTTCACAGTACGTGCCGGATAACAGTGAACTTGGCTCTTGTTGGTTCCCGGCTCGTTTCATTTCTACGTGACAGTACTGTTAAGAAGGAATTCTTCAAGGGAGTTACATCAAAAGGATACATAGTCATACATACCCTTGACTTTCGTTTCAGGCACGTGGAACATTTGTATGGAAATTGGATCCTTAGGGACTTATAATAGGTTAGTGGGACAGCCAGTCGTGGAATAATTTTACTATTCTCGTGTGATATTACGACCATTTTTAAACAGTTTTATTTAACTCGACCTGTTTGTTTGGGTCAAATCTAGTAATTGAAATGTGAACCCCTTTCAGTTGTCTGATTTGTCTGATATTTGGCAGAAGTCTTTAGTTCTGATGACAATACAATTTAAAACTGTTTAACTTAAAAAGATTTTTTCATAATTTATTTTGTTTTAACAAAGTGATGCCAAAATTATCGCTGTAGAACTTTATTTTTTATATAGTCGATAGGCTCGCGTTTGACCACTATCTCACCTGATGGTAAGTGACGATGTGGTCGACGATGGAGCACGCCTGCCTAGAAGCAGCCTGTTCACTCTAGACTTAAAAACTCCCAGGTTATAGCTTTCCGGAAACAGACTCGGGCAGGGCATTCCACTCCTTAACTGTACGCATAATGAACGTATTGCTGAAGCGATTCGTGCGTATTAGCGGAATGTTCACCATATAACGATGGCGCATCGCCGTACGTCTGGTCGTTCGGTGATGCAAAGGGAAAAGGGAAAGAACTATCCTACTACCGTACTGTAATCCTACTGATTTTAGATCGGAAAAGTGATCATCCAGGACGGGACTTGAACCCGTGACCAGTCCCTTACAGGGGAATTGACGGGAGATACCGTCGTGTCCTACCTCCATAAAAAAGCGTGTGTGGATTGAGGTCTAAACCCTCTCAGCTCTCTCGTTATAGGAGAGGAGATCCGCGCCCAGTAGTGGGACATAAATGGGTTGCTATCACACGAAGTCGCGAGCAAGACATTATAATTATAATAGCAACCCATATAATATATCCCACTGCTGGGCACGGGTCTCCTCTCCTCTAACGAGATAGCAGAGAGGGTATAGGCCTTAATCCACACATGCTGGCCTAATGCGGGTTGGTGGATCGGACATGTCCTTAGAATTTCTTCTAGGACATGTGGGTTACCTCACGATGTTTTCCTTCACCATCGGCAGATGGTAAATCATGTGATTAGGACGTATAAATTCCACAAAGTGAAATTCACATTGGTCTAGCCGGATTCGAACTCGATACCTCTAACTGAGTAAAGGGCGCGTCCTTATCCATTCATCTACCATCGCATACATTTAGTTATTTATGTTTATTTAAACGTGATATTTATTTCTCCTCTGATGATTTATGAAATAATCACCGACTTGATAATTAGTCTCTGCAATTAGTGATGATTATTATAAATACTATGTTGTACATATCATAATTGTTATTGCCAATTATAAGATAATTATTCCTACAATAACATGATTATTGAGCAGTCCGACGTGGGATAATGCCTCCACTCTACTAAACACCGCGGCCATAATAACTATAATGTTATGCTCCCGACGGTAAGCAGGGTAGCTAGAGCTCACAATTCCCTTCCCAACCCACCTCCCAAAATCCCCAACCCCTCCCCTCCAGGGTCGGCAGTATGAGTGTGACACCCCTAGTGCTGCACACGTCCATAGGCCACGGTAGCCGCTTCCCATCAGGTGGGTCGTGTGCTTGTCTGCCACCTCAGTAGTATAAAAGAAATTGTGGAGGAACGGAATTTGATATTCCTCCAACAGTAAGGGAGGATCCTCCGACCAGGCAAGATGATCACACCTGGCGGGCTGCAGCCCAATGGTATTTGTTTGGATATTTTATTATAATGTAATACCAGCGCGCGAACTTCACTGTCGCGATTCAGGATCGTAGTGACGTAGTAGCAGTTACGAAGTAGTTCAACGTGTTTTCGCTAGATGGCGCTTGGTATAAGTGGTATCGCTATAGATATAGATTTTTTGTGCGGTACCATAAATCTTTGCCTAAAATAAAATTAGCCTATTTTACTCATTATAACATAAGCTGCCTGTCTACACGTGATTCCAGAGAGTAATTAATTAAAACAGATGGCCTAAAAAAATTAGTTGCTTTTTTATCATAAATGTTTTTATCGTATATTTAGTTTTAGGTACTTTTGCATTTTTTTAAACCTGTTATTATAATATTAATACTTAAATTTTATTATTTGTCTATCTAGATAAGTGATAAGCACATCCGCTTCACTACAGGCAAGTAAGAACTATTATTTATAATAATATTCTTTGCTATAGGCAGGCAAAAGAAAAAAAAATCGTTGGAAAATTCCTATTAATTTATTACAAATGCGTTTTTTTGTGAGAAAGCTATAGATGGATGGCTGAACGGATCTGGACGAAATTTAGCACAGAGATAGATTATACATACATACGAGTACATATATATCTCACGCTTTTTTCCTTACGGTGTAGGCAGAGACAACAGACCGCCATCTGCTTCTGTCCTTACATACTACACGCGCTTCCTCCACTGTCATTAAACCTTGTATGCGAGCCCGTCAGTTTAGAGTGCTTAGGTAGATTATGGTCTGGGATAACACATAGGTTACTTTTCATCTCGAACTAGGTTCCCATGGGAACCGGGAATGTGTGTGTAAGTGCGAATTACATGCAGACGGGAACTTATCGAAACTACGAAATACTCTATCTACCTACTATATAAGTACTTAGTACTAACTTTTTGTAGTACCTACTTGTACACCAAACCATAATATCAAGATGTTCAAAAAATATGTAATCAAACATTAAATAAATAAATAACAATTAAAATACTGTTCATTTTTCTAGAATAGTGTTCAATATTCTTCTCAGGCCTTACTTTTTCTTGGAAAAAAATTTGGCACCCCTAAACTTAGCGCAAGTTACGTAGCATAAATACCACAGAGCAGAAAATGTATCAGTTGTACAATTACTTTGAAATTCGAATTTTATTTGCACTTACAATTCAGTTGATTATTATTATCATATTTTTTTTTTTTGCGGAAATTACAATGCATGCCGGGCATAAGATTTGAATCGCTTCAGTGAGCATACCCACACACACCTTCGGAGGTAAATCTAGTCAATTCAGTCTCAAGCATAACGTGATTGAGGAAGGACATGCTAGATAGATTTGAGTGATAAGTTCACATAAAACAAATATTCTCGTAATATTTTAATTTAAAAACTAAGCAGAGGGGCGGAATGGGTTCTAAATTATATAGACGGAAATTATCATCATTAGCCCTGAAAAAGTTGAATAAAAATAAAAGGTAAGGAACCTGTGTGGGTATTAATAGTATTATTTTTATTATAGTGACAGTATAAAAAAAAATTCTTCCTCGCAAAGATCTTGTTGAAATTTTGGTCCAGGTCATAATCTGGAATAACATATAGGCCACTTTTTATCACTAGAATACGTTCCAAGTGGGAACGGGGGCAAAAATGGCTCAACAAACACGTCATGGGTTTATGTTCTTTTTTTATGGTCGATAGACCCACGTTTGACCACAATCTCAGCTGATGGTAAGTGATTGTGGTGGACGATGTAGCACGCTTGCCTAGAAGCTACCTATTCACTCTTGGCTTAAAGACTCTCTTAAAGACTTAAAGAGTCCTGTATGTTTACTTTTTCTTGCAGTAATTATGTAGTATTTTATCATAATACTAGCTTTTGCCCGCGGCTTCGCCCGTGTGCCAGTGATCGGTATCGCTACCAATCATTCCAATCAAACGACTCTCCACTTGACTCTCCACTCCACTCTCCACTCTACTCCACTTCACTCGCCACTCCACTCCACTCTCCACTCCAAAAATAAAGGATAAAAGTATCCTATGTCCGTCTTCTAGTTCTAAGCTACCTCCCTACCAATTTTTCAGTCAAATCGGTTCAGCCGTTCTTGAGTTATAAATTTAATAGTGTAACTAACACGACTTTCTTTTATATATTAATATAGATTACCAATGATCTGTCTATTAAGTTTGTTGAAACAACTTTACTAGACGGTGAGTCAGACATATCAATAATTTCTAATCAAAAATATGTTCAGTTTGTGTTAGACAATCTAAGATTAAGAATACGTTATCTTACCAAAGACCGCGGAAAAATTACATCAAATTCTTTTGCAACTGGATCATATATTCAATCTGAAAAAAAAAAGAGAAAGTAGAAACGTCGGAAACACTAAATGAATAAATCACGAAAAAATACGTTAATACCATTTTTTTATCTGTAAAATTCCACCCTGAGCATAGTCAATATAAACTAAAGCAGTACGGAAACCAGGCCTAATTTTATATAGGCGATCTATCGAAGCGTTAAGGTTAATAAAAACAATAAAAACGTAATATATATGTAAAATTGAAAAAAAAATTGTAAAGTGAGCTGAGTTAGCAAAGTAACGATATCAAATTTTGTAATAATACAAGGTGCGATCTATCATTTAGGTGATTGTACTTAGGGACCGTCGAAATAATCTCACTAGTGATGCAGGCTAGGTGTGTGTTGCGTTGCGCGAGCGCCGTCGGGCTGGTTTGTTTTTCGTTTAGTGTAGTCATTGCAACATCAGGGGCTTTACTTTACATTACTTTTTAGGGCTAAGTATTAACTTTGTTCCCCGCTGTCGCCTATGAAACTAAGTTTCTTTCCACGAAATGTAATACAAACCCTAGATTTTTATACCTTGTTAGATAGCTGATGAAACGTAGATGTTTTAAAACATATCTGCCGAGCAACTGCCATATTTATTTTTTTATATCCCTTAGAGAAATAAACCTACTAATTATTTCATTTAGTTTCATTAACTTTTACATGTCTACTATGGCCTATTCAATAAACTTATGCACTATTTTAATGATTGACGTCCTAAAGCATCTTATTACACATGTAAAAATGCAATAATAATAATAATAAGGCACATAAAATAAACAAAATTAAATTTAGTAGCTTAAAAATCGGCAATTTACAATAAAAAATTAAAAGGCGAAAATCTCGAAAAGGGTTAAATTTAGGGTAGGGTGAATATTTCATTTCATGCAGATTTGCAGTTTTGAAAAAAAATTAAAAATTTGCGCCAAAATATGTTCTTTATGTAGTTTTTGTAAAGTATTTAATAGTAGCTTCTGAATCATATTGAAGGGACAGCAATACCTCTTTTATCCTTTGAGATATGGACGTTTCTGTTTTTTGCGAAAACGGTAGTGAGACGTGCAAGTACGGTAATTAGAACTCAGGCTACGGTAGTGAGTTAAATTATAATGGTAATTAGAAACAAAACAAATGTTTGACAAATCAGCCTTTTATTGAGAAGTCATGACTGGTAGGACGCGCTGGTCGAAGACCTTCGTTTTGAGGAATTGCGGTAAGGGTGAGATGAAAGCCTGAAGTAGTTTGTCAAAATAATGCTACCCAACCTAACTGAATCCTTCGGGCGACTTCTTTCTCGAAGTTGTTTCTGCCAAACTGGATGAGCTGCCCAAGGTATACATATTCCTGAACAACTTCGAGGGTCTACCCTTCGACGTCAAATTGGTCTCAGTTCGACGTGTTCATTGAACATAATTTTGGTTTTGTCCAAGTTTTTGCCGAGACCGACACGTCGAGAGGCCCCAATTAGGCTTTGTAGCATCTCGCCAGCTGGCTGGCGAGATGCTGCAAAGCCGATCTGGCTCCAGTGACTCCGCAACGCGTCGTCAGCGAACCGACGGTGTATTCGCCGATTATGTTGAGTCCTCGTCCAGTCCAATCCAGCGTCTTAAAGACGTCCTCCAGTGCGTTAGTGAACAATTTAGGGGATATGACATCCCTTTGTCTCACTCCCGCTGTAGAGTTTTGGGGTTCGTCTTCTGGTCTTGTAGCTGGAGCTGGACGGACATGGCAGTGTCATATAAACATCTCATTACCTCGATATATCGCCAATCGACACGACACCGAAGCAGAGCATCCATAACTGCCCAGGTCTCGATGGAGTCGAAGGCTTTCTTGTAATCCACAAAAGCCATACACAGCAGCGGCTAATTGTACTCCTCGGTTTTCTGCACAATCTACCGAACAGTATGGATATGGTCTTCGTTGCTATAGCATTTTCGAAACCCGGCTTACTCTGGTGGCTGGAACTCATCGAGCTCACTAGCGAGGCGGTTTGTGATGACTCTCGAGAACAACTTGTAAATATGGCTCTGGAGTGAGATGGATCTGTAGTTCTTCAGTAAGGGCTTGTCGCCTTTTTTGAAGAATAGTACCACCACCGCACTTCCGCTCTATGCCTTAGGTGTTAAGCCCTGGATAACGGAATTAAAGAGACTCGCTAGCTCCTTCAGGATTTAGGTTCCGCCTGCTTTTAGGAGCTCCTTAGTTATTTCGTCATCGCCAGGGTACTTCGGCTTGACATCGGATATCTCCTCGGTGTAGTGGCGCATGAATGGGGCTCTGTGGTCTTCATCACTGTGTCTCGTTGGTTTAATCATGCGTGATGCATACAGCTGTCCGTAAAATTCCTCTACCTCTTCGAGAATCTTGAACTTTGAGGTAATGGTGTTGCCATCCAGTTTTAAGTTTCGTCAAATGGGGCCTCCCAAACTGCTGAGCGAAACATTCGACCCCCGATTGCTGCCTCTATTTGGCAAGTGTTGTAGTGTCGGAGGTCGCGTCGTATCAGTTTTTTAATAAGGTGGTTGAGGGATCTTCCATCTGACGAAGATGACTGAGTGGAGGGCTGATCACGCCTTCTCCTCATGAGTTCGAGAGTCTCGGGTGAGAGTTTGGATTCTAGCTGTTTGCATTTTCCAGGAAACAACTTCCGAGATACTTCCTACAGCGTTTTGACCACTGTATCGGTCTTCTCATCAACAGTGCCAGTGGTTTCCAATATTGCGAAACGATTTTGAAGTTCCAGTTGGAACTGTTCGGACCCCAGGGCTGCTTGGAGCGCCGTGCTGTAGGTCGGAGAGTTAACTTTATCATACGGAACATTTCAGCCTTCAAGTTGGGGTTTAGACAGCCTCGGACAAGTCTGTGATCGCTGCTGGTTTTAAACTTGTGGATCATCATCTCTAAATATGTACTTACTGCCAGTGATGAAGAAATCTATCTCTTAAAGCTGGTGATGAAGAAGGAAAAATCATTACCATTCGTTATTTCTAATTACCATTCGAGTTAAAAAGAATGGTAAATAATGGTAATTAGACGAACAGTAATTAGATTTGCAAGTATTTTTATTGAAATAGTCCAGTTTTTAATAGATAAAGACCTGATGATTTTACCAGCGTGTAGAAGATCTTATATTGGATACACCTGACAAATAATTATACAGAAGTAATAATTTAATTACCTTTGAAAATGCGAATGGTATATAGAAATATTTTGGACCACATCAGTTTTCGAACAGGAGAACTTAAATTACATAGCCATACTTGGTCTTTGACGCATGTCTTCGGCTCTGTAGTATAGTGTTGACTACCGCCGTTTAATCTATGGTCAGTCTAGAGCACAGTTACGCATAAATACGAAAATATCGGATCTGAAACATCGTCGAATGGTAATTATGGGTCAGGTCAGGGACATTTTTCAAAGTCGTATTAAACTACTTAAATTTGTTCTTTCGCACACAATATTTACTTACAATATAGATTAGTTATTCTATTAACCGAAGATGTATTTAATAAATCGTTCTTCCAAGAGATTTTTTACCAAGATGTACTAATGTATTAAAATCTGGAGAAAGGGACACCGATGGTAATTAGATTTTCGGGTTGGTTTTTGAAATTTGGAGCATTTCTAATAAAATACAAGGGGTTTTCACTGTTGCGCCTAATAGAATGCAACGTTAACTAAATGAAAACAATATCAGGTACAGAATTCTTTAACGTTTAAGGTATTCTTTATCGTCGGCCGTGTAATCTGCACGAAATGAAATATTCACCCGGTAGGGTGTTTCATAGAGAAATAAGTCAGAACTGATGGGTACTCCACGCCCTGAACGGATCTAGCACGACTTTTCCTGTAATCCTGTATATAACAATATTTTCATCCCTTCTTACTAGTTTAAGTTCGTCCCTGCAGTGTTGTACATGTCTTGTCGCTCCACTCCGGACACACAGTCATTAGCTACTTGTGGTGCTGTCTATATATATTCGTGATCATTGACCGCTCTGGCGACAGCCATTACTTACTCAACAATATATTTTTTACCGACCAATAAAATCTTAAGTCTGCTGTGTTTATCACTTTGCAAAAAGAATCAAAAATCGACCTATACAGTGAGAAAAATATGATACCCATTTCTCGTAACAATAGAGATCGAGTGTGAAAAATGTTTTTAAAAGTTTCTCTCGACCCCAAAAGCGTTCCCGAGACCCGAAGTAAGCATAGTTTATCTAGCTTGTGTTATGGTTTTTATAATGCGGTTAAACTTACTTATATACTTTTTTTTGTAAATGCATACATGTTATACATTACACCAATGCTATAGTAAATACATTCATCATTCTCTAAACCTTTTTCCCAACTCAGTTGGGGTCGGCTTTCCAGTCTAACTGTGATGCGGCTGAACTTCGATATTTTCTGTGGAGCGACTGCCATCTGACAGTCATTATGACCAATGGCGATATCGAAGTTACAAGTTAGACTGGTTGGACTTTTGTAGGCTCCAACTACCCGTAACGACTAGATGTTTGTATGGCAACCGGGACCGACGTCTTAACGTGCGCTCCGAGGCACTAATAAACCTGCGATAAATACACACATAACTTCGAAAAGCATCGAAAAGTCATTGGTGTGTGCCATGGTGAACCTGGGATCGAACCCGAAACCTCGTCTCAGCAGTCCATTACCCAAACCCGTGGTACATATTATACATAGACCAATGCTATAGTAAATACATTATGTATCATATAACACTTTCTTTTTTGTTCTAGCGCGACAGTTACGAAGGCAATGCCACAGATTGCGGCCTTGCCCAGTGGACTCAAGATTGGCCAGAGATTCAGGTAGATATTACTTCATTTACTTGTTTTTGTAAATACATACGTACATAATAATAGCAATCCATTTATGTCCGATTGCTGGGCACGGGTCTCCTCTAATGAGAGATCTGAGAGGGTATAGGCCTTAATCCACACACGCTGGCCTAATGCGGGTTGGTGGATCGGACATGTCCTTAGAATTTCTTCTAGGACATGTGGGTTTTCTCATGATGTTTTTCCTTCATCGTCAGCAGATGGTTATTTATGTGATATAATATAAATTCCACAAAGTGAAATTCACATTGGTACTGTCTGACCGGATTCAAACTAGAAACCTCTTAAGAAGAGGTCTACTTACATACATACATACATACATACAAATCACGCCTTTTTCCCATTGGGGTAGGCAGAGATAACATCTTTCTACTTGCTACGATCTTAGCATACGTCTCTCGCTTCTTCAATTTTGATAATTGTTTTCACACACGCCGTTTTGAACATTTTGTAATACTGAAATGTTTATTTCATTTACCTAGGTATAAATGATAAAATAAATAAATATTCTACGACATTCTACACAGCGCTATCTGGTCAGGTGCCAGACAAGCACACGGCCCACCTGATGGGCAGCGGTCACTGTGGCCTTGGACGTGTGCAACACTAAGGGTGTCACACACGCGCTGTCTATCTTGAGGGGAAGGGGGGAGGGCTATTAAGGGGTGGGGAGGTTAGGAAGAGGAGGGGGGAAGAGGGGTACAGCGAGCTTTGGCTACCCTAATTACCGGCGGGATCACAACAATGATTATTATGGCCGCGGTCTTCTGCAAATCCTTTGATTTACTCAAAAAAAATCTCAAAGAAATTCTTTTAGGATTTATGTGGGTTTCCTCACTATGTTTTTCCTTCACCGTCAGCAGTGTCAAATCATGTGATTAGGAACATAAAATAACATAAATTCACGCCTATATCCCCGAAGGAGTAGGCAGAGGTGCTAGCACCCACATTTCGCCAGTTTATGTTTAGGCCCCAATGTAATAGGTGGCGAGCCTATTGCCATTAACCGGGCATTTATAAACCTGCGATAAATACACACATAACTTCAAAAAGCATCGAAAAGTCATTGGTGTGTGTAATGGTGAACCTGGGATCAAACCCGAGACTTCGTCTCAGCAGTCCATTACCCAGACCACTAGGCTACCGCGGTTATATATTGTTATAACATTGGAGAGATGCTCTCTTTAAATCCTTAAAAGAAAGTCTGTCTGGGGTCTGAGGCGCCTACGCCATGAATAACGGAAGTGTTCATCAGGCCAATATGCTCAGTTTATTGGAAGATTGCTCCAATTGAGAGACACTCCCGTCTTGTCTCCGTCGAGACGCGGTGTACATGCTCGTCTGAATAAAAATGGGAAAATAATATGGATGTGCCAATTTCTTGACAACATACTGTGAAAATACCGTTTATATGTTTTTTTTATTGGACACGTCAACAATGGCTTTACCTCGCTTGGTGATAAGCTAAATATAAAGTCTCAGGACCGGGGATCACTATTACATGAACCGATAGTGCTACAGTGGCGGCCCTCAGCTTGACGGCCTCATCAAATGCTTTTTCACGCCCCGCTTAAAGGACCCGGGACTGTAGGAGGTAGGCAACATATGCGCTGGTTAAGAATTCCAGGTCTTTATGGTAACCTTTAGGGGCAAAAGTAGCTTAACACATGCTGAAGTCAAACTACGACTATCGAGATTTATTTCATGTTTTTTTTAATAATTTAGCTAAGTACACTGTTCTCGACATTTCAGTTGCTTTTAAACTGACTGTCAAAAAGTAAAACATACCTAAATAAATAAATGCTCTACATAGCACTATCTAGACCCGAAGTCAAGATAGTTTAGCAATGCTTACATAGCTAACAACAGAATATATGTATCCGCATTCTAGAACCCATAACACAAGCTAGTCTAATAATGCTTACTTTGGGTCTAGAGAGCACTGTGTAGAATATCGTAGAATATTTTATTTATTAATAAATATGATAATGTTTCATTCGTTTCTAGTTCACATAGTCTCTAGAGAAATAATTGTGATATACAACTTGATTTATGGTTTGTCACAGATTATGTAATAGGTTATGGTCCCAATGGGTAAAACGGGCCCATATCGTATGAATATGTTATTTTATCTGTGATTAGAATACACAAAACAGGCCATGGATGATACGTAACTCGGTCTAAGTCTCGTGGGATCTTTATACTTGTTTGCGCAATATGAATAGTAAGCGATGGTAGCTGAATGGATAAGGACGCGGCCTCTTCTTAGAGGAATCGAGTTCGGATCCGGCCGGACAGTACCAATGTGATTTTCACTTTGTGGAATTTATATGTGCTAATCACATGATTTACCATCTGCTGACGGTGAAGGAAAAACATCGTGAGGAAACCCACATGTCCTAGAAGGAATTCTGAGGACATGTCCGATCCACCAACCCGCTTACGCCAACGTGTGTGGATTAAGGTCTAAACCCTCTCAGCTCTCGTTAGAAGAAAGGAGACCCGTGCCCAGCAGTGGGTCATAAATGGGTTGCTATCATGAACAGTAAATAGGGGTAGTTTGAAATTTCGATGTATTCAGTCTATTACCCTTTTTTACCCTTAAATCCCCACAGATACCACCCCCTTCGGCCATAGGGAGTAGTGGAATCAAACCTAACTAGACTAAAACCGTGTGCCGTCCCGGGTCTCAATTACCGTGGTGTAAGGTTACCCATTGGACATACCCCTCGCACCCGCCTGTGGCCACGTGGTTCGACCGTATGGTTCGATCAATCGCACTACATGAACTTTTTTTTCCATTTGGTTCGATTTTACAATCTTGCCAGATGAACTACTAAATCTTAGGACCACGTAGTTCGACTCAACAGTCGAACCACGATTACCAGTTCACTTGGTTCGATTCATCGAAATATATAACCCTCTGGCCACGTGATTAAGCCGCATGGTTCGATCAATCGCACTACGTGAACTTTTTTTTCCAGCTGGTTCGAATCACAAGTTTTCATAATCGGACTACCGACCTCTATTCAATAGGTTATATGCAATAGATTCCGATTTTAATATCCTGAAAATGAAAGGGGGACTATTGGAAAAACGACGTAAAGAATCCATCATACGAGATGAGCTAATATTGAAGACAAGCATGATGCTTAGCAATAATGATATTGATGAAAGGTTATTTTTGGAACGATTAGCTTGGAAAGGGTCACTTTTTGTAGGTAAATAAGTTTTTAGTAAATATGTTTCAATGGCGCCTGTAGGGATAAATACTTGATTTTTCTAATTTTTGTCTCATTTCTCTTCTGCGTATCATCATTACTATTGCGTGCTTTAACTAATGTAATTATTTCTTTATTGCTTTTCTCATTATCGTTTTTCTCCGACTTTTTACATGACTGTAATTTCGTAATTATTCACAAAACTCAATAGTATCAATAAAAAAGTTAATTATTGCCAGAAACTTATGATAATTGAAATAAAAACTAAGTTATTTGACTAACTTTAATAGTCTTGTAAATTTACAAGATTCAACCAGGATCAATAATCGAAAAAATTTGAAAAAAATCGGGTACTCGTAGTCCGAATGACTATTAGGTATATTTTCTCAAAAACATAATGATCAATCGAACCAAGTGGAAAAAAAAGTTCATGTCGCACTACATAAACTTTTTTTTCCACTTGGTTCGATTGATCATATGTTTGATCGAACTATCAGGAATCTTAAAAACACATGGTTCGATCACTCGAACCAAGTGGAAAAAAAAGTTCATGTAGTGCGATTGATCGAACTATCAGGAATCTTAAAAACACATGGTTCGATCACTCGAACCAAGTGGAAAAAAAAGTTCATGTAGTGCGATTGATCGAACTATCAGGAATCTTAAAAACACATGGTTCGATCACTCGAACCAACTGGAAAAAAAAGTTCACGTAGTGCGATTGATCGAACCATACGGTCGAACCACGTGGCCAGAGGCTCGCACCCCAGCTGACTCCGGGCCATCTATGCTTTTAAATACTCCCCGCCTCCTGCCTTAACCCCACCGACTGTGCGCTCTGCTAGTCAGAGGAACACATGGAGAGGCTCGGAACAGCCCTCTAGAGGGCCACTTCCGCCTCGGCCGGCATTTGCCGCAGGCAGCAGGGTGCACCGGTGCATTTCTTTTTATGGAATTCTCGTTTTTTTCTGTAAATATTCCACATCATTCTACACATGGTTCCCTAGACCCAAAATAAGCTTAGTTTAACTAGCTTGTGTTATGGGTTCTAGAATGCTGATAAACATACCTACTTAAATACTTCTTTTTATAAATACATACTTATTATACATAGAAACATCCAGACCAATGCAATTAAATATATTCATGCATACAAATATTTGCACTGAATCGAACCCGTACCACCTGCGTGGCAGTCCCATCGCATACCGCCACGCCACAGAGGCCGTCATATATGTTGTCTGTTCGCGATGGACGCAAAAACCATTTTTTTTCATTAGAAAGGAGTTTTTCCTGAGTCAGACATAAAATCTGCCGTTTGTTTGATTGCAAATGGTATAGTAGAACCGGAGATAATGACCAAAAACGACAACCGATCTCCACGTAGATAGACGAAGCCACGAGCATTAACTAGTTAGTTAGTAAGTAATTGCAAATAAATTAATCGCAATTACTAGTAATCGATTAATAAAATGATTGATCGCCTGACTTTTGAACTATTAAATATAATAACTATAATAATGTGCTAGAGTTATTAGACTCGATCATAATAATTACTTGTTATGTGCTGCACCGCGGTAGCCTAGTGGTCTGGGTAATGCTGAGACGAGGTCTCGGGTTCGATCCCAGGTTCACCATGGCACACACCAATGACTTTTCGAAGATATGTGTGTATTTATCTCAGGTTTATAGTTGCCGGGTAATGGCAATAGGCTCGCCACCTATTACATTGGGACCTAAACATAAATTGGCGAAATGTGGGTGCTAGCACCTCTGCCTACCCCTTCAGGGATTTAGGCGTGAGTTTATGTTATGTTATGTTATGTGCTATTTATCTACACTTTAATACAGTACGGTACAGGTGGTAGAAATTGGATGGCAGTTGTTACAAAATTCGGCCGGGTAGGTACCAACGTGCACGATTGCGAAAAATCCTCCATAGTAATCCAATCTCGGTTGGATTGCGTTCAGGGGTCAGCAAGTGCATAGCCGGGCAGGGGGGGATTGTGGTCGCAGCACTAGTGGGACCGGTGGGTGTCACGCGGTCCTGCCACGACAATTCTCTTTTGATGAGGCCGTCAAGCTGAGTGCCACCATTGTTAACATGGTACGTGTATGTAATGGTGACCATCTTTCCTGAGACTTTATCTTCAGCTTACCATCAGGTGAAGTCAAATTGACGTGTCCTATATATAAAAAAATAGAAAGTCGGCAAAGTAAATTAATATAATATACAAAATTATACACAAATACAAATTACACTCGAATAGTGAGCGTATATTATTCGTAACGAGAGACTGGAGACAGTCAATACATGGTCAATACAATAATAGCGATTTGGTCAATAATGTTGATGAAAAAAAAAAGAACTTGGTCAGACTCAAATCCTCAAAACATTTGTTTGATCGTAATCGATCAAGTATATAATATGGGAATATTCAAGTCACGAGTAAATAGGATCCTTCTAGGCAAGCGTGATTCATCGTAGACCACATCGTCACTTACCATCAGTGGTCAAACGTAAGCCTATCCTGAAAAAAAAAAAAAACAAAAAACGCGAAAACCGAGCGTCCAAGCGGGTGGACCCGCTAGCATAGGCTAGTGTAAAACATATTTACTGTCTCCAGTCTCTCATTACGAATACGATACGCTCACAATTCGAATGTAACTTCGTGCTCGCCCTACCGGCACTGACACACGCTTGTCCACTCAAGGCCATGTCGAGATGAGACGCATATAGCGGCGCGTGTCATTATGTCTCACACATCGCAAATAGAATACAATATTAGCATAGTATACTACAAAGTAAACAAAGAAAAACTTCAATTAAAGAATTTGAAGCAATTAAGTATGATTACTTTTAGTAACGATTTAGATTTAAAAAAAAAATGGTCACGTCAATACGACTTCACCTCGCCCGATGGTAAGCTAAAGGTAAAGTCTCAGGAAGGGGGTTTTACATACAACGACAGTGCCATAATGGTGGCCCTTAAATTGACGGCCACATCAAATGCTTTCAAAAGGACCCGGGTCTGTAGGAAGGAAACACATAAATAAATAAAAAATGATAAAAAAGCCTTTTATTTCTTACAGAAATGCTATTTACAAAGATTTGTTATTGATAAAAAGAAAATGGTTTGGTTACATAGTTGGAAACACATGCGCTGGTAAAAAGTTCCTGGTCCTTATAGTGCGGCAAATATTTTTTTTGGTAGCCACGATGAACCGGTGACAGAGGACCCAAAGATCGCATGGATCATTTATCCCAAAGAACCGGGATGTGCACTTGAATACTGATAATAATTATATGAATAAAATCTGGGCACAGCCCGGGCCAGCCGGGATGCGAAGAAAGTGCCTTTTGGGTCATCTATCTTAAATCTTGTCTTCCGACAAAGAACTAAAGTTACCGACATAGCTCGCAGAATAAGCAACCTTAATTGGCAATGGGCTGGTCACATCTGCCAAAGGACCGATGACCGGTGGAGCAAACGCAGTTTATTAAAATCCATCAATGGATCTGAGTGTACTAAAAGTTCACTTGAATCCATCAATGGATTCTGATGAACATGACAGTTTATTAAAATCCATCAATGGATCTCAGTGTACTAAAAGTTCACTTGAATCCATCAATGGATTCTACCAATGGATCCTAGTGGACGGAGGGAACGAGTCCTAGAGTAGAACCGCGAATTGGCAAACGGAAAGTAGGACGTCCCCAGCACGATGGACGGACGACCTGAAAAAGGTAGCTGGGATAGACTGGATGCGCAAGGCGGAGGATCGGGTGCTATGGCGTACCTACCCTAAACCCTCTGTGGCCTAAACCCTCACAGCTGTCTCGTTAGAGGAGAGGAGAGGCCTATGTCCAGCAGTGGACTAATAGCAACCCATTTATGTCCCACTGCTGGGCACAGGTCTCCTCTCCTCTAACGAGACAGCTGTGAGGTTTTAGGCCTTAATTCATACACGCTGGCCTAATGCGGGTTGGTGGATCGGACATGTCCTTAGAATTTCTTTTCTAGGCCATGCGGGTTTCCTCACGATGTTTTTCCTTCACCGTCAGCAGATGGTAAATCATGTGATTAGCACATATAAAGTCCACAAAGTGATATTCACATTGGTACTGTCCGGTCGGATTCGAACTCGATACCTCTGAGTAAAGGCCGCGTTCTTATCCATTCAGCTATCATCGCTTCAGCAGTGGACTGCAATAGGCTAATTGATTGATTGACATCTTGGCGTTTGAAGATCCGATGGCGTGCGGTTTTAGTCGGTTCAAGTTATAACTGCCCTCGCTGGCTCAGCGGATTTCCGTACAAAAAAGGGATCCAAGTTAAACACATGAAAATTTATCAAAATTGATTTAACAATTTAGGCAAAGTTCAGTGGCATACACGTCATGTACAACCAGGTTCTACAAAAAAGGATATGACGAATCATTATTTACCATAGAGTACGGAATTATCTTGTCTATGTCTATAAATGTTGTGTAATAATTATTGCGAAATATGGTGAAACATCTTAGTATGAATATGTTAATGAAAAAACCTGTAGGCAATTAAAGTAGTTTTTATTTAATCACAAACAGTTAGATTATGTGGGTAGTAATACTAGTAATCGATAAATAAATTATATATTTTTTATAGAACTTAGATGGCCGACAAGCACACGGTCCACCTAATGGGAAGCGGTCACTGTAGCCTATAGACGTGGTCTTAAGTTTTTATCAGATTTTATTAAAAAAAAATTGATAGGTACTATAGATGAAGGTTGGAGGATTGATTACATACAAACATACATATGACTGTATATTATACATATTAGGCCTGGGTACAAAATATTGATTCGTAACACGATACTGCTACCGATCCCACATATCTACTTGCGGTTCGCTATATCAGCTTCAGACTGTGTCAGGGTTGAGGCAAGACAGGGTGATATTTTAATGGTCGTAAGCAATTGTTCAACGCGATTTATTACTGCTGTTAATTTTATTTCTCCGCATACAAATATTTTGACTGTGCGGCAATCAAACCCGCGCTTGGTGACAGGAGGCCGTCCTGTCACCCAACCGTCGGCGCGCAGACAATCAACTCGCCCCCCGCTCGCTCCCCATGTGCCGTCTGCTAGTCAGAGGGACATGTGGATAGCCTCGGAGCAGCCCTCTAGAGGGCCACTCCCACCCTGGCCGGATTGGCCGCAGGCAGCAGCGTCTCCCGTAGCAACCCGCGCCCCCTGTCGAAGCAGTCGAATGCACAACCGTTGCGCCACAGAGTCCGCCGTGAATGAGGACCTTTTTTTATGATCAACTTATTAATTTTTTCCGCAGAGGGTCGCCAGTGACGGAGAAGATGCGCGGGCGCACGCCGCACTGGGTGTGGGGATTCTCTGCGATTGCAGTAGTTCTGGCTATTGCTGCACTCGTAGGAGCAATCGCCTGGGCTTCCATCTTTGACGCTGTTCTAACTTCTGTGAGTATATGTTTTAAGATTCTGTAGGTACTTATTGAATATATTCAGTCCGTTAATTGACTCCACTCCGCTGGATGGTAAGAAGCTAGGGTAAAGTTTTTTTTTATACTACTTAGGTGGCAGACAAGCACACGGCCCAACTGATGGGAAGCGGTCACTGTGGCCTATGAACGTGTGCAACACTAAGGGGTCCAGAGGATATGCATTCTAGACACCATTCGTCCCAAAAAGGTGGTCCCTATCTTGATGGCCTAGATAGATGTCTTTTCACGCATCGCTTAAAGGACCCGGGATTGTAAAAAGTTTAAAGCCTAGCAGAAGCAGCCTACAGGGGAGGGGGGAGGGGGGAATTTAATCCCCCAACAACATGTCGATGTCACTTATGTTGGTGGCCAAGGCCGGTTGGGATCTCTGGGATATCCTTTCTAGGGCGCACCAGGTTCCCCGACCACGTAGTTTGTTGCGACGACACACGGAAATCCGCGGGGATTTCCGCACGAAAAAAAGGTTATGATAAAGGTACATCAGGGCTTCAAAATATGTCGCTGGCTTAGGTATGCTTACTTTGGGTTTAGAGAGCGCTGTGTAGAATGTCGTAGAATATTTATTTATTTAATTATTATTTATTTATTACTTAGATAGAAATATGTCAGCCTGTAGTACACATTTCACTTCTCCTTAACCCTCATACTGCATACGAAATATAATATTTTTGATCATTAAAATTTATAATTACTTAGGGACGAGTTTCAAATGCTTCGTTAATTTCCAAACAGTACCTTCGGATCCTGTGGCAAAGGAACGGATCATCATTTTGGCCTTGACCCTTTGGGACAACTTTATGTTCCAAAACGAAACTTAGATTGGATGTTTAATAAAAGATAGCCTTATTTAACTGAGTTCGGCTGTTACGACTCTATTTCGGTACGCTCCTGGCCGTAACGCACTCACAGTGAAAAAAACGTGACGCCCGCCCCCGGCAGTGATGCCCCTAGCCATGACCCCTTCATCCATATTCGTAACTGAAATCTCGTAACCAGTTACAAGAAAAGAATTATTTTTCGCGGTTTGGTAACTAGTTATGAGAGAAGAATTTATTATTCTACTTTGGTAGCTAAACTCACCTAAGCAGTGTAACAAGAGTACAAGAGCAGATTTCTCTATCGCTGTTTAGTAACTAGTCGCGAAAAACGAATTATTATTATAAGTAACTTTTTGTTAGTTACGAACGTAGAAACTAGTAAATTAGGTAAATTTAGTTACCAAAGCAGAATAATAATTCTTCTCTAATAACTAGTTACCAAACCGCGAAAAATAATTCTTTTCTTGTAACTGGTTACGAGATTTCAGTTACGAATATGGATGAAGGGGCCATGACGCCCCTGTTGTTTTTTTTTTACCATGATATGTTTGCAACTAACTGTTATTAGTACAGCTAACTAGAGAGTTTTTAAAAAAATGAAAAGAAATTAAGACCACAATCACAATTAATGTCTTAGCATCAATGAGGTCCCCTCGTAGTGTGAAAAATAGAAAAGTAAAAGTGGGACCCTGGCGCAGGTTTCCTCTTGGGGTTGCGAGGTCAGACGGCAGTTGCTCCCACAAAAGCCGTGTAAGTTTTCGAAAGGATGCGAAGTAGTAAGTACTGGATTTGATATACACGGCCATTAGGTGTCAATCACCAGTGATAATACTGTTTATGTTTACAATAATTTGTATCAGGATTTATCGTTATTGACCTACATTATTTATCACGATATTTTTCCTTAGCGGCCGTCCAAGTCAGCAGGTATCAAAGACCATCATCGTCTTTGCGGGTATATAAAGTGCAAGAAAATAATGTCTCTGAACTTAGTGAGGAACCTGAGGGGGCCATCTCGAATCCGGAGATCGCCCGGGTCAAGCCGGGGTGCAAGGGAAATGCTCTATAGGCCACCTTATACATCCCGGCTTCAGAAGACCCTAGACGGCGTGCAGTTTTAGTCGGTGAGTTCGACAAAACTTGCCCGCTGGTCACGCTGTCAATTCAAGCGACTCTCTTGCATTTTATCTACGATTGCTCGAACATAAAGGCCGCTACGAATGCGAGAGAGAGATCCTTACATGACTGTTTAACTTGGGTTAAAATTTATTATATCTTTTTTTTTATATATATACTAGCTGTCTCGGCGAACTTCGTACCGCCATATTTTCCACCCGCGTGCAATTCCGTTCCCATTCCTGTTCCCGTTCCCATTCCCATTACTATTCCCATTCCTATTCCTATTCTCATTCCCATTCCCATTCCTACTACTACCTACTACTACTAAATACTAATCCCGTAACGTAAACATAAACTTCTCTCACATAATAGAAAAAGTTTGTATGAGAAAAAGAAAAGTTACTTTCTGAAATTTTCTGTACAACTGTTTTATTATTTTTCGTAAGAACCTTCTCCCGATAATAACAAACACAACAAAAAAAGAATTAGTGAAATCGGTAGAGCCGTTGGTGAGTTATGCGCTTACCAACACATTTTGCGATTCATTTTTATATTATAGAAGATATATACCTTTATTTATATTGACACGAGACAAAAATGTACATTCGTCCATATTTAGTCTTAAGATATCTATGTAGGTATAACCTGACGTCTGAAAATGCAGCAGTGGAGTTTGTTGCGCCATTTCTTCTCCACTAGCGCCTAGGAAGCGGTGGTAAACTTAGTATTAAGTAGTTTTTGACGTTAAAAAGATGTAATTACGTTGCACTATTTTGAGAAATAAAGAATTTGAATTTGACTCCACACATCCACCATCCATCGCATCATTTTCATCCCCTGCAGCATTTTTATCCACAGTAGCATTTTTCTGATGTAGGAATTTCTTTAAACACATGGTGTACTCTGTTTTAATTATATTAATTTCAAATGCTAATTCACGATGTAGATATTAATTGACTTAACGAACCTCGTGACATTCCGGTGAATCCCCGCAAGTGCCATAATCTGTGCTCTTTACTTATTCGTTCTAATTTATTTCAAACTCCTTAAGGCTTCACTAAGTAATTTCTGTTAGTCTTGAGAACAACTAAATCCAATTTTTACAAGCTTTTATTTAGTTTCACCTGTCCCGTTGTCTGTAATCAAATCTTGCTAGCTATTTTTCGACCACTTCTGGCTCTCCGATTGAGCTGAAATTTGGCATAGGTACTTATATAAGTCCTATGACAATGAAATATTGTAAATAATAAAAGCTTGTTTTTGAAAAGTTTTCTTTTTATTTCTATTCTATTCTGTTCCTCTTAAGAGCACCTTACATGTCACGATAGAAGTGAATAGTGAATTATTATCTCTGCCTACCCCGGTGATTTAAAAGCGTAAATATTTGCTCTGATTTAAATTGAACGACTTGCGCAACTACGTCCACGTTTTCCAGAACAAAATGGCCTTTTGATCGACGGAATTCAATAATCCGTGTCCATTTTCCTGTTACCAATTAAAAATAATTTGGTAGGGTAACGAACCCTTTTGCAACACAAGGGTGAAGCCAAACCTGTGGCAACTCGTGTACAGTCAGGGGCAAAAGTCTATTATGATTGCACAGATTTCAAACCTAAAAATTCGAATGAAGCTGGTTCATTATATTGTAATCAAAGTTTAAAGGTAGTTCAATAGAGCCATCTTAGTAATTAAACATCATTTTCATTAAGAACCATAAGCTACTTTGCTCAAAACTACTGTTCAAAATCTGAAAATGATTCAGACGTCAGTCAGTCAGTTAGACAGTCACACTGCACAATTTAAGTTGTTATGGAACAGAAATAGCTTGACCTAATTGTATGAAACTTTATACCAAATTGTGATACGGTATTTATAAGTTTGTCACGTACAATCTAATAAATTTATTAAATTGACTGATATATTTCCATACAACCGAAATTGGACTTTATTACGTGGTTACAAGACTTACATAATATGCATACAAATCACGCCTTTTCCCCATTGGGGTAGGCAGAGACAACATCTTTCCACTTGCTACGATCTTGGCATACTCCTTTCGCTTCTTCAAGTTTCATAATTGCTTTCATATACGCGCGCCGGTTGCGGGTACTCTTGACCTGGCCTTTCTCCAAGACGTCCTGGATCTGATTAGAATATGTACGCCTAGGTCGGCCTTTACCGGGTTCCCCATTCACCCTCGCCTCATATATCTGTTTCGTCAATCTTCTTTCACCCATCCTCTCTACATGTCCGAACCATCTAAGCATCCCTTTCTCTATCTTGGTCACTACATCTTCAACGCAACGTTCCCTTATCACACTGTTCCTCACTCGGTCTATCAGCTTTACTTCAGCTATGCTTCTCAGACTTCTCATTTCTACTGGATTTAAATCTATTTTCATGCTTCTTCTGCCATACCCAATATTCAGTACCATACATAAGTGTGGGAACGAGAACTCCTCTATGTACAGCCAGACGTGCCTCTTTAGACACGTTCTGGGCCTCGATTCTGCTAAAGACAAACCACTGTAATACCACTGACACTCTAAAAATGCTATTTAATTGTAGACTTTACCGTTATACAGTTAAGTCTAAAACCAAATGAAAAGAATTCATTTAACTTTTTCATTCGCTCTACAAAATATCATTTGATTTTAGACTTTAAACTCATATCAATAAAGTCTACAAATAAATGGCATTTTTTAGAGTGTCAGTGGTATGTCAGTGGTTTGTCTTTAGCAGAATCGAGGCCCTGACTGCTCATAAAATTATGCAGCGCCTATTCACTTGATTACCTGCCAAAATTCTTCGCTCAATATTGCACTTCGACATCGACTTAGTTATAAAATATGTCAGTTATTATGGCCAATTGGCTTAGATCTGGACAAATTCCAAGTAATAAGTTTAGTTTCGTAATGAAAAAACTTCTAATCGTGTAATATCACGTCTCGCTGGCGCGTTGACACTAAAAGGTTTGCTTGAACAAAGTAGATTTGACGGCTACTTACCGCCATTTTGTTTTTGAAGACGCTAAATGCCCGATCAAATGAAATTAACTTTCGGAGCTTAAATAATTAAATCAATAATGACGAAAAATTCAGAGCACTTTTGAAATATTTTTTTTACAACTTAGGTAGCAGACAAGTACACGGCCCACCTGATGGGAAGCGGTCACCGTGGCCTATAAACGTGTGCAGCACCAGGGGCGTTACACTTGCGTTGCCTACCCTGGGTGAGGGGTTAGGAGGGTAATAGGAGAGAGGTTAGGGGGAGGTAGAAGGTTCCTGAGTTCCTGTCCTGACAGCAATGAATCCCTCCCGTGAGCTCTGGATACCCTACTTACCGGCGGGAACACAACACGATGGTTATTATGGACGCGGTGTTCTGTAGAGCGGAAGTACTACCCCAATCAGACTGCTCAGTTGGGACGGGAGATACCGTCGTGTCCTACCTCCATAACACATAACATCTGAAAATGGAAAAGTCCTATTTTCCATTTTCTGTTGACCGTGTGATTGCTCTTGCTTTTCACGAAGGCGCTTCCCACCGCTGCAGGGTGTAAAGTATATTTAAAAAACTAGGTGTTCCCCGCAGCTTCGCCTTTGACATACCTCGTCCTCGTGGCACTCATTTAACAACACATACATGCTCGTAATTTCTTAGTTTTGCAATAATGTATGGAAATATACCCAATTCGTTGACATTCAATTATAATTATTAAAGGTACTACAATTCAGCCGGACTCATATTTTCATTATTAATTTTCCAAAATTTTCACAATTGTAAAAATTCTATAATAATACCTAGATGAATCCTATCCTACTACCCAAGTAGGATATTCCCTCTTCATATCCTACAGTACTAATATTATAATGGTGAAAGTTTGTAAGAGTAGGTATGTCTGGATGTAAGTTCGTTGCTCTTTTACGCAAAAACGGCTGAATGGATCGGGCTGAAATTTGGTACATAGATAGATTATAGTCTGGAATATAAGCTACTTTTCATCCCGGGAACAGGTTCCCGTGGGCATATTGTATAACACTGAGTCAGTACTGAGTGAATTTTAAAGTCACTTTATATAGTAAATTTTCCTCCAATATAACATTTGACCTAAGGTCAACTCATATGCCATTGGAATTAAGGTTTATCCCACAATGATTGTCTCAATAAGGTCATCGATTTGCGGTACACGTAGTTAATCATCGATCAATAGAGATGATTGGTGAGGTCATTATTAAGAACAAAGCAATTGATCTTTTGATGATCTATTGAGCTAGAAGGGTTTGCAGCTGGTGTTGTATAGCGATTTACGTCATTTGATGACCTCTATAAATATATTTTGGTAGGAGGTAGAACACGACGACGGTATCTCCCGTCCAAAAGAGCTGTCCGACTGGGGTAGTGCCTCCGCCCTAGAGAAGACCGCAGCCATAATAACCTTGAGTTATGTTCCCGTCGGGAAGTAGGGTAGCCAGAGCTCACTGTAAGGTGTCCCACTACGACTTAGAATACTTAGGTATATTTTTTTTACTAATGGCTGCTCTTACAATTTGTTACAGCAATTGGCGCTCACACCTAACTCAAGGTCGTTCCAAGAATGGATTAGTCCGTCAGTGCCTCTGTATTTCGACATATACTTCTTCAACTGGACCAACGCTGACCAGTTCCCGGAGAAACCTGTGGTAGTTCAATTAGGTGAGTACACGACATTTTTTTTATAGCCAATCTTGTTGTCCCACTGCTGGGTAAAAACCTCTAAATTCCTTCACCTTTCTCTCTCGCTCTCTTTCTACATTCCAGGAAAAAAAAAGTATTTTATTTTACCTATCAGTATTTACGTTTTCATAATCTCCATGCCCTTGTCCCAATTATTTGTGGTCGGCGCAACACGTCATTCTCCTCCATACATTCCTGTCCGATGTCATCTCCTCAGTCACTCCCTTCCTTTCCATATCGTCTTCCACGCATTCCATCCATCTATTCTTAGACCTACCTACTTCTGCCCCTAAAATATGTATGTTTTATCTATCTAAAATGCCTGGGGGTCTTCAAGTCTACAGAATAAGTTGAAGTAAAAGCTTCAGATACGACCAGGAATAATACTGAGATGATGATGACAGATCTGGTGATCATGATGATAAGATTATTAAGATTAATCTTATCATCAGGCGGAGTGTAGTCAAATGAAGTTCAAATTAAAAAAACGACTTCAATGGACCAAATTGAAGTCCACACGGGAAACGTCAGATATCAAATAAAAAAAGAACCATCAAAATCGGTTCACCCGGTCGAAAGTTCTGAGTTAACAAATATAAAAATACAGTCAAATTGAGAACCTCCTCCATTTTTGAAGTCGGTTAAAAAATTTAATCTTACTACCAAGTGGGGTGAAGTCAATTCAGTGGCTAAAACATTTCTCTGGTTCTAAGCATACCGTCTTCCGCGTTCTGAGAAATTTATTTTTTCTTTTCAGGACCATACAGTTTCCGTGAGAACCGCCGCCGCGTCGATATAGTATTTAACGACCACAATGGTACCATCTCATACAAGACGCAGAGGAGATGGTTCTTCGACGAGGAGAGGTCTAACGGGAGCCTAGATGATGAGATCACGACTTTGAATGCCATTGCTGCGGTGAGTTGAGTTTTGCGGTGAGCCAGAGATCACGGGAGGGATTCTGTGCTATCAGTACAGAAACTCTCTCAACCCCACACCCATCCCCCCCTCAACCTCTCCTCCAGGATCAGCAGCGCGAGTTTGACGCCTCTGGTGTTGCACACGTCCATAGGCCACGGTAACCGCTTCCCATCAGGTGGGCTTACTACCAACGCACATGAGGGGCGTGAAAAAGCATTTGATGAGGCCGTCAAGCTGAGGGCGGCCACTGTACCGGTGTATGTAGTAGTGACCCCAGTCCTGAGACCACCTTTAGCTTACCATCAGGCGAGGTAAAGTCATATTGACGTGTCCTATATAAAAAAAACCGCGCTGCAGGTGTCCTTTTTTTTTGAAAACCTACGTTATATCCTCGTCCGTCAATCTTCAGGTGCACTGGCTTGCTGGCGAGAGTTGGCTAGGGCTCCGAAAATCTATTATTTTTTTCTGAGACCAATCAAACATTATTATTATTACTTTGGTTGGGTCCTAAAAACCCCTTATTAAGCCCCACCCCACCTACATAAGCCGTTTCACGGAAAATATCGAAGTTCGGTTTTGTAGTACTTAACACTAAAAGTTGATTCGAACTAAGTTGGAAAAAGCTCAAAGGATGAAGAATTACCATAATAAGTTCCTTTATCCAGAAAGAGCATAGGATTATGATCGTTACAGAGAATTTAAATCCGAGCTTAAAGTATCGTTAACTTTTGAGATTTAATTAACAAGCGCACGTTCATTTTGTTTCCAGTCCCATCTTTGTATAAAAGCTTGTCATGATCATTAAAACGTTCAGGTTCATTATAAGTTACGTAAAATGGGTTGAATAGGGATTAAGTAACAAACAAATTAAGGAGGTAGGACACGACGGTATCTCCCGTCCGAAATGAGCAGTCCGACTGGGGTAGTACCTCCGCTCTACAGAACACCGCGGCCATAACAACCATCGAGTTGTGTTCCCGCCGGTAAGTAGGGTAGCCAGAGCTCATACTCCTCATCCCTCTCCCCTTCCCAGCCCTCTCCCCTTCCCTTCAGGGTAGGCAGCGCGTGTGTGACACCCTTAGTGTTGCACATGTTAATAGACCACGGTGACCGCTTCCCATCAGGTGGGCCGTGTGCTTGTCTGCCACCTACGTAGTATAAAAAACAAAGATTTTTTAACATATAAATGTAAATTACATTTCAGTCAGCAGTGTACCGAGCCAAAGACTGGGGCTTCCTCCGACAAAAGGGACTCTCCATGGGTCTATCGATGTTCAACCAGCAGCTCTCAGTCACCAAGACGGCGAATGAACTGCTTTTCGAGGGTTACGCCGATCCCCTACTGGACCTCGCAAAGAGTTTACCTTCCAGCACTACAGGTGGAGCACCTCAAGTTGATAGATTTGGATGGTTCTTCGAGGTAAGTTGATTGGAAAGAAATCTCCCTACTGTGGTTTTCCCTACCCTCTACTATATAGGGTTCTCCAAGAAGGATATTAGAAGGTTTTTACAGAATAGGCAGTACGAGTGTGAAGATCCTGGTGTTGCATATGTTCAAAGGCCACGGTGCCTGTTTACCATCAGGTAGGCCGTGTGCTTATCTGCTATCTAGACCATCAAAGAACATCGGAAACCCGGGGTCCACTTACACTTTCTCCTCTTTTCTATTTTACCTTATCTCGAATTTAACGAGAGCGACTACAATCTTACCACCCTCCCCGTATTAGCTGTACACTTCAAGATGAGGTTAGCTTGGGTTCCCAAGATCTTGGTGGGGCTCTCTTAATACTTAAGAGAGGTCAATGTAGTTAAAGATGTTTTGAATGATTTCAGAGGAACAACTCCATGGAGATGGATGGCTATATGGAGGTGACTTCGGGAATGGAGTTTGGCACTCTTCCGGGGCAAGTCAAGAGGTGGAATTATGAAGATCACCTTCCATACTACGAGGGACAATGTTCAAAGGTATCAAGGTTTAACAAAAATAATCCAATCTTCAATTCTGGCTATCAATCTTTCCCTCCTGCTAGATTTTTCCAGCCCAATAATTGGCTACGGCCACAGCGTTGTCCGTTGCTTCACATAAGTGCCCGATAGAGTAGGTGGAAAGGCATCACAATGGCTTAGTCATCTCTTGATGGCTACCCTATAACAACGGCAATCCTATCTAGTATAAATGTTGTGAAGATGTTTCCAAAATATCATTGAAATAAAAATATCTTCCAGATCTCAGGAACTGCCGGAGAGTTCATGCCCAGAAACCTGACAGAAGACTCCGTCCTCACGATGTTCCTGTCTGATCTGTGCCGGACCGTGCACCTGGAGTATGTGGACAGCGGCGAGCTGAGCGGCCTGCCTTACCACAAGTACGCGCTGAGAGAGAGGGGATTCGATAATTGTAAGTATTCATCCTCCAAGACCCTTCCTAGGAGAAGCAGGGTCTCGCTGATCTCGGTCTGGGTTACCTAACTAAAGACTCAAGCACAACATGGCAGTATTAGGATCAGTTCCATAGCTCGCTGTGGACTTGTGGACGAATTTTTTTATACCACGTAGGTGGCAGACAAGCACATGGCCCACCTGATGGGAAGCGGCCAACGTGGACTATGGACGTGTGCAACACCAAGGGCGTCACCCATGCGCTGCCAACCCACAAGGGAAAGGGCAGGGGTAGGAAAGGGTGGGGAGGCTAGGAAGAGGTGGGGGTAGGAGAGAATGACCTGAAAAGGGCAGTTGGATAGACTAGATGCACAAACTAGAAACCAATGAACCACCGGTTCGAAACGCGGTCCAGACCTGAAAAGACTCCAGCAAGAAACTCAGCGGGCTGTTTTTTTTGGTCTATTTCAAAACGAATTAAACCACATGGTGTTCCGCCTACGTGAGTCTTTTACCAGGGAGGCTGGGTATAGCCTAAGAAGGAACTCCCTAGGACAGGCCTAAGTCTAACAGTGGACTACAATATAGTCTAAAACCTTACTTACCTTCTTGCAGCCTCATTGTCTTCTGCAAACACATGCTTCTGCAACGGCCCATGCGCATGGAGTGGCGTCATGAACGTGTCAGCATGCCGATTCGGTTCCCCCGCCTTTATCACGCTGCCACACTTCTTGTATGCAGACGAAGTGAGGAACTTCGTGGATGGGATGGAGCCAGATCCTGAACAACATGATTTCTACTTTGCTGTTGAACCGGTAAGTTTGTTCAAAAGAGACTTGTCTAGGTTTTTTTTAAATATAGGTCACGTCAATTTATCTTCACCTAGTCTGATGGTAAACTGAAGGTAAAATATCAGGCAAGAGGGTCACCATTACACGTACCATGTTAACAATGGAGTACTATTAGGTATTCTGTGACAATTGTAGCACTCAGCTTGACGGCCTCATCAGAAAAGGATTGTCGTCGCAGCACCGCGTGACACCCACTGGTCCCACTAGTGCTGCGACCACAATCCCCCCTGACTGGCTATGCACTTGCTGACCCCTGAACGCAATCCAACCGAGATTGCATTACTATGGAGGGATTTTCGCAATCGTGTACGGTGGTACCTACCAGGCCGAATTTTGTGGCATCAAATTTCTACCACCAGTAAAAAGGTGGCTCGGTTGGTTAAAGTATTTCCGATAGAAAGGGACAGGTTCAAGTCCCGAAATTTACTTACCTATTGAACAAACACAAATAACTGTTCATTATATGTGTTATTTTTTTTTCCAGAAACTGGGCGTGCCACTGGAAGTATCAGCGAGATTCCAGCTGAACATGTATATAGAGTCCAATGAAAATGTAGAGTAAGTACTAACTCCTTTCTATATATGTAGGTTATCACTAATCCCAACCAGTCCCACCCTCTCCTTTACCTACCGAACAACACATGCAAGGCGGAGATATCACCCTCATACCGTGCAAACAATTCCATCAAGAACTAAGCGGTTCGGTGCCTCTTTTCTTTAACGCACCATAAAGACCTGGAATTCCTTACCAGCTCACGTGTTTCCTTCATCCTACAGTCCCGGGACCTTTAAGCGGGGCGTGAAAAAGCATTTGATGAGGCCGTCAAGCTGAGGGCTACTGTCGGTGTATGTGATGGGACCTCCTTCCTGAGACTTTACCTTTAGCTCACCATCAGGCGAGGTGAAGTCATATTAACGTGACCGATATAAAAAAAAAAACATATCGACTTTTGGCGGTGACCTACGTGGAGGGTGCTCCACGTATATCTTTTCCATTTTTTATCGTGCGGAAATCCTCGTGGATACCAGTCCCGTCGACCATCGGCAGTGGTTTTGTCTGATCCGAACCGACTAAAATACAAAAGCGTCAGGTTACACAAAAGGCATTTCCGTCGCACCCCAACTGACCCCGAGTCATCTACGGTTTTAAGATGGCCCCCTCAAACCCCTTGAATGAGGAGTGAGGCGAGCATCGTACCGTCATGCTGACGATGGAGTGTAGGGTGACAGGCAGCCGTTCTGTCATCCCCCCTCTATACGCTTTTGGAGAACCAGCCTGCCTATCGCCTGCTCCCCATTATGCCCTCTGCTTGTCGGAGGGACACGTGGAGAGCCTCTGAGCAGCCCTCTAGAGGGCCACTCCCGCTTCGACTGGTAGTTACCACAGGTTAAATTTAGTTTTATGCAGATACTGGCTTTTGATATTACACAGCCGTAATCATTTTTTATTTCCACAGACTCTACAAAAACGTTCCAAGAATGCTGTTTCCCATATTCTGGCTTGAACAAAAAGTTCAAATGGGTGACGACATAGTCTCAGAATTACGATACGTTCGTATGATATGCGACTGGGGCGCCACTGTATGCGCTTGCGCAGCCCTAGTATTCGCAGTAATAGTCACCGTAGCATCGTGTTGGGGGCGAAAACCACAATATCTGAAGTCCGAACTCCGAACTCCTTTCGAGAAACCGAAAGATGAAGCAGAATTAAAACTAAATCCTATATGAACATTATTTTAATCTGTGGAAAATGGATTCATTTGACGCATTTGATAGTCTAAAGTACTAAGTGAAAAAAAAGTGCCATGACAGTGGTGACAGGTGTCAAGTGTGTTTTATAAAAACGTTTTTTGTTGAAATGTTTTTGTACAGTATAAACATTATGTTACATAGGATATTTTTAGTGTTTTTTTAAATGAATTTTATAATAAAAATCTTTATTGTGAATAATTGGAGTGCTTCAGTGTTCTGTCCTACAGACGTTCGTCCCATTATGGGGCGAATCACAGAATTTTGAGAGTAAAAATGTTTCGGTGCTTCGTCTCCTTGGTTTAAGTACTAACGGCAAAAAAATTGATTTGAATATTAAAATATCGAAATTAATATAATAAAAATATATTTCAGGCTTTTTTTTTGACTTGCTGACTTTTGATCTCTCATATCTATTAATCATAAATATAAAAAAGTATTTTTCTCAAATGTCTATGATTCGCCCCATTTTTGGGAAGAACGAGCGTAGAACGAAACACTGAAGTAGGTACTCAATAATTTTAAGATTTAGTTAAGGTCCCTTTCAATTATTTTCTTCGTATTCTTGCCGTTGAACCAAACAACACTCTTCCAATCTCAGTATTTTTGTAAGTTGGATCAATTTAAAGACAAAAATTAAAGTACTAAAACTATTTCTTATCGAAATCAAAAAGGTATGCAATAGACGGTTTTTGATTTGAAATTATTGGGAAGAAGAGAGAGTATGACTAAAGCCGCCCGTACAAATAATTTCGTTAAAAACACATGCAATTTACACACACAGCACTACGCGTTCGTGCAAACACTGTTATACATAAGGCAGCGGACGTGGTGAGCTGGAAAATTGGTTTGCTTCGGTTTTGTAAAGCGTTGTCTCTCTCTATCTCTTCGCAAAATCGTATCTCTATCTCTCATTTCACTGCGAGGTTCTACGCAGTAAAAGCATTCTTTTCGTACCAGAAAGGTAATAGATCATACTTATTTTTCTATATTCTCTCTCTATTATCTTTTTCTCGCTCTCTTTTTAAGTTCAATTTTAACATGAGGATAATGACTTTTTGTTTCTATAATATTGTAAAAAAATAATACGAGTATAAAAATACTCTGTGATATTACAAAAGCTGTGTATGTGAGCTAGTGTGTATAATACCGTACGTAAAATGTTGCCATAATAGAATAAAATGTATTTAGGTATATTTTTTTTATAAAGAATTTTCGTGCTTAAAAATGTTATCTAATCTAAGCTCGCTAATACTACGTATTTGTCGTTATATAATAGTAACTGTATCATAATAATTATATGGCAGCGTCTATATAATAGTGGCCAACATAATTTTATTAACACTAATTATGACAATTGAAATACTATTTTGTATATAATTTGACATAAAATATTCATGACACTCCTATTAATCACCTCAAAGCTGGTTTTTTTGATTGAAAATCAATTTAATTAAGCCAATTTTACTATATGAGATTCATTGAATAAAATACGAATTAAAATTAAATTAAACACGTTTATATTCATCATCGCAATTTAGCTTTAGTAAGCGTGAAATTCAATTTGTAATTTTTTTTGTATTTTTTATGCTGACTATACGTGCGAAGAACTTATTATACATGTATTATTAATTTTTAGACCAAAGAGATATTGTGTGTGTATTAGTATAACATTATGTATAAAATTTGTATGAAGTTTTATACATATATTGTGGTTAACTAGCATTCCAATTACTCATTAAATATAAAAAAAGTGAAAGCTTTATCAGTTAAACATTATTATTGAAATTTAATGCAACTGTTGTTATATTATTTGTGATCAATTTTGTGTATGAGTTGTCCAGAATTGTCATAGGTACCTAATAGTTGGAAGTTGAAAAAATAATATTTTTAATGTATTTTATCATAAAAAAAATTATGGAATATTTTGCAAAAAAAAATACACACATCAAGATAATATAAATTCCTTTTTCGTGTTTTCTTTTACCTTAATATTTTTACTTTTTTTTTAAGTGCAGAAACAAAGAAACGAACAGCGTCTCTTGCGCCAGTTATGTGGTATCGGGAATCTCGTCTGGCCTAGAGAGGCAATCCCCGAGACCCTGACCGGCTCCGGTCACCAACACTGGCAACCCAACGCATTGTTGGGACCTAATACCCCCTTTTTTATCGTGCGGAAATCCCCACGGATACCACCCCCGTCGGCGATGGCTGACGGGGGCGGTTATGTCGGGATCGAACCGACTAAAACCGCACGCCGTCTCGCGGCGTCTGTCGGCGCGCGGACAATCAGCTCGCCCCCCCGTTCGCTCCCCACTGTGCCCTCTGCCGGTCAGAGGGACACGTAGAGAGCCTCGGAGCAGTCCTCTAGAGGGCCACTCCCACCCCGGCCGGATTGGCAGTAAACAGCAGCGTCTCCCGAGGCGTGTGGGAGGTGCTGCTCGCCTTTGTTGCCCGGGTGCACCGCGTGGAGGTTCCGGCCCTCAACCAGGGATCTAATACCCCTCTCGTAAACAGGGACACGCCATAGGGCAGAAATAAGGAACAGACAATTAAAAAAACATTCTTTATTTCTTAAAAAATATAAATTATAAGTACCAGTACCTAGTAGTAGGTATAAGTACTAAAAATAATGAGTATCAAATTCTATTTTCTATTCATAAAAATATAATGAGAACATGTTATAATCATTAACATCAAACAATAATTTATTTTATACTAGCTTCCGCCCGCGGCTTCGCCCGCGTGGAGGTCGGTATCACCTCCAAGTCTATTTTAATAAAACGACTCTCCACTCCACTCACTACTCCACTCTTCACTCCACTATCCATGTGTGCACATACAGACAGACAGAAAGACAAAAAAAAAATCTACTGATTGCATTTTTAGCATCAGTATCGATCATTAATCATCCCCCAATAGTTATTTTGTAAATATATATTGTATTTAATTTACAGAATATTGATCTCTCTACAGTTTTATTATAAGTACATATATATAGATTATTTATTAGCTACATCTGAGGGTGTCTTTTACCAGCCACCTCATTCAGTAACGTCACGTTTTTTAAACGCGTGATTTTATTTCGATTAGGAAGCAAAACGAAATAAAAATTTGAATGATCTGTTGAAATAAAATCTACCTAAGATTTAGTTAGGTTATCAAACATTTAATGGTGGCACCACACTTCGCTATTCGTCTATATTTTATACGAGGAAATTCTTATAGACGACTAAACCCTCCACAATTCATCATAGAAGAGTGACTAAGGCGGATATTCGTGCGAATAAAGCATATATACACGAAAAGCCCTCCCCACTTCGAGTTATACACGTCAATAAAGGCGAATAGCGAAGTATGGTTCCACCATAACATCACTCATAGTTTGATTCGAATTTAATTAGATTTAGAAAAATTTAAGTCCGTAAGTTTTCACACATTAAACATTTTAAAAGTGTAATTTGAGGCGCGGGGCGGTCAAAATGTCCGCGACGCACTTATAATTACTAACATTAGATCGCGTTTAGCCCGCGTGTGTCTGACAAGCGACAGGAGCTATTGCGCGGACAAACGCAACCTTATCACCGTACAAATAAGAGTGCGTCGCGGTCACTTTGACTACCCCGCCCCGCCATCTGCTTTCGGCCTAAGAGTGCGACGCGGTCATTTTGACCGCCCCGCTCCGCCGTCGCTTGTCAACTTATCGCCTTACTGGCCAGGCTACAGTCTTGAGTCTCCTTGACTAGCAGTATGCCACCTTTCTCAGCGATATCTCTAAGTAACTAGCTACTTATCTTTATCAGTCTTTTGAAGTCTTTATATCTTAGAGCGACCGGAATGTTATTAGTTACTAGAAGTAATACGAGAAGGTTCGCGCAGGTTTGCGGCTCTCCTTTGCCCTTAAACGACTATGAACATTTAGACCAGGATCTCTGGTTCATTTTTGCATTTGATTACTAGGTAGTGAACGCGGCCGCTGCGCAGGAGGCGCGGGTTCGATCCCCGCTCAGTGCAAATATTTGTATGCATGAATATGGGAATTTGCATTGTTCTGGTCGTGCCTCGGAGAGCACGTTAAGCCGTCGGTCCCGGTTGCCATACAAACATCTATGGCAGTCGTTACGGGTAGTTGGAGGCCTTAAAAGTCCAACAACAACGGTCTAGCTGCAATGCTTCGACATCGCCTAATGTTACCATTGGGTTGTGAAGGTCAGATGGCAGCTTCACGGAAAATATCGAGGTCCAGCCAAATCTGCTGTTAAAACTGGTAAAGCAGACCCCAGACTCCGAGGTGAAAGCTTTGGATACGACTGGGATTAACGCTAGGTTGAAGAAGGAGGTACTGATACTGGTGGAGGGAGGTGACTTTTTGTTAAAGCCATAGATTTTGTAAGAGAAATATTTTTTCAAAGAATTTAGATAATTGCTTCAGATTTAACAAAAAAAAAACAGTTAGTTATTTTTTTAGAATCGTCAAATCGACATTATTCTTGCTACCTCTGTCAGCTACCACAATCTAGAGCCCCAACAATTTGTGTGGGCGTCAAATGAAGCTACTTACTGAAAATTAGCTTGATAGTACCTGATCAAGTGCAAAAATAAACCAGTTATCCTGGACTAACTAACTTTATAGATAAGACCTCGTTTTAGCTCTGCACCATCCAATGGTGAACTGGTAGAGAATGCCCAAAATGGCGTAAAGTCCGCCTATGTACAATTTACATGAAGTATGAATAAATACATAAATAAATTAGACCCAAAATGGTTTGTAGTATTTTGCATTAAATAAGTACTTTTTAACAAAAAAATAAATAGACTTTTACTGTGTTTCTCTTGAGTCATAGGGCAAGAAAATTAATATTATTTAGATTATCTTAAAGCTAAATAAAAAATAAAGCTAAAGCTAAAGTCTCAGGACTGGGGTCACCACTACATACACCGGTAGTTCACAGTGGCGGCCCTCAGCTTGACGGCCTCATCAAATGCTTTTTCACGACCCGCTTAATCGCCCCGAGACTATAGGAGGAAGCAAACACATGCACTGGTAAATAATTCCAAGTCTTTATGGTGCGGCAAATAAAAGAGGCACCGAACCGCCTGGTTCTTGGTGAAATTGATGGCACTGTGTGAGGGTGATACCTTAGCCTAGTACGTGTTCCATGAGATCTGGTGTTAAGAGATCGATTATAGCTAATCAATTAGTTTACATGGCCTGTCATATAAACTCATAAGTAGCTAAGATCGAGGACTCTAGGAAATCATCTAGGTCTGTTAACATAAATTCGGTGCTGTCTGTGTCCATATTACTAGAATTAGCCTGAAAAAAAAAAAAGAAACTTAAATTGTCATGTCCCTTGTCTGCCAACTAAGTACCGCGGTAGCCTAGTGGTCTGGGTAATGGACTGCTGAGACGAGGGCTCGGGTTCGATCCCAGGTTCACCAGGGCACACACCAATGACTTTTCGATGCTTTTCGAAGTTATGTGTGTATTTATCGCAGGTTTATAAATGCCTGGTTAATGGCAATAGGCTCGCCACCTATTACATTGGGACCTAAACATAAACTGGCGAAATGTGGGTGCTAGCACCTCTGCCTAACCCTTCGGGGATATAGGCGTGAGTTTATGTTATGTTATGTAATGGAGATAGGAATTGAGACACTGCGGTATCGAGCATTCCAATTGGGGTAGTACCTCCGCTCCACAGAAGACCGGGCACTCAACACGGTGGTTATTTTGCCCGGATAATTATAACCATCGTGTTGTATTCCATAGAGGTATATAATTTACTAACTCTAGGTTAAGACATATCAAGCCTAATATTCACCATTAGGTTGTGAAGGTCAGATGGCTGTCGCTTCAAGGAAAATATCGAGGTCCAGCCAAATCCGCAGTTAAGACTGGTAAAGCGGACCCCAGACTTCGAGGTGAAAGCTTTGGATACGACAGGGATTAATGCTAGGTTGAAGAAGAAGAAGAAGGATAAGAAATTCATTGTTACTAACAAAAAACTATGGATCTTGCAGATAGAAATAAATAATTTGAATTTGAATCGACTGAACCAAATTTCAAGATTCACCCATAATTAAATTTACCTGAACGATGTTATTTGGCCGCTCAGGTATCGTTTGCGGCATAGATGGCTCTGGCAGCATGGTATTAGGCAAATTGTTATTAAGTTGAACATTCGGATTATTAACAGAGTGCAATAATATTTGCGACATACTGTTACATGTGGCAGGCATTCCATTATCTGTCGGTGCCCACTGAAATGAAGAAATTATTTATTTATTTATTGGAAGGGATTTAGTAAGCCTTCTCGAAGAGCGGTCCCTATGCTCGGGCCCCCTCCGTAAGTAGCGGCATTGCCGTAAAACCAATTACTGCACCACGATGGCAACATCGACACGAGAGAAGAAAAATAATTTATTAAACTTTATGCTCAAGTAGGTACTTACATAGGCGGACCACAGAGAATGACTGTAGGGTGCATTAATGAGAGCGAAATGGAAAAAGGAATGAACAGCAATAAGATTTTTTTAAACTAATATACTTGGCTATATAAATTAACGTCAAAATGACTTCACCTCGCCTGAAGGTAAGCTAAAGGTAGTCTCAGGACTGGCACCACTACATACACCGATAGTGCTACAGTGGCGGCCCCCAGTTGGCGGTCTCATCAAATAAGACAAGAGGCACCTAACAGCTTGGTTCTTGATGGAATTGGTTGCCCCATAAGAGGGTGATATTTACCTGTTTATTCATAATTTGCTGTACATCTGTCGCTTCTTGCATCGACATCATTCCCTGCATATTTACTGCTTGTTGTCCAGGCATAACTTGATGAACAGGTGATGTGGACCGTTCATTAAATCCATCCACTTGTTCCACTTGTTGCATAAGTGTCATTCTCTGCATAGATACCTTTTGCTTCATACACCTATGAAGCAAATGGTATGGAAGCAATGTTGGCTGTTCAGCTGTTGCTGGTTGTAGGCCAAACATCGTTAGCTGCGTTAGAGCAACGCATTGTTGCCCGGGATTAGGAATGACAGGGCTTAAATCAGATTGCGTGATTGTATTGAAGTTTGTTGGGGGCATTTCGTTTTCTTGTAAAGGCCACTGAAAAGAGCAGTTGCTAGCATGAATTTTAAGTCACTTTCAAAATAGAAAGTTTATATGAAAGTTCGTCATTTTCAAAGATAGGTATTGCCATGAAAAGGCACTGTATAATAAATAAATATATGTTGTAGAGCGTTTTTGAACAAAATAAACACGGGGCAAAGCTACGGATATTATGTTATCTATCTATACGTCATAATAATACCTAAATCTGTCACCCTACAGAACACCGCGGCCATAATAACCATCGAGTTGTGTTCCCGCCGGTAAGTAGGGTAGCCAGAGCTCACAGTACCCCTCCTCCTCCCATCCCTTCCTAGCCTCCCCACCCCTTCCCAGCCCTCCCTCCTTCCCTTTAGAGTAGGCAGCGCGTGTGTGACACCCTTAGTGTTGCACACGTTCATAGGCCACGGTGACCGCTTCCTATCAGGTGGGCCGTGTGCTTGTCTGCCACCAAAGTAGTATAAAAAAATATCTAGGTACACTGTATATGTGTATAATAATGATAAATAAAAAAACCTGTGTATTCGTTGTTTGCTTGATGTGATGGGTTTGCTGCGGATACTGCTCAACTGGCGAGTACATATTTTGATCCTGGGCATACTGCTCTTGTTCCAAACCTTGTTCCACCTGCAAGTCTTGTGGAGGACCTGGCGGCTGTATGTCTATTATAAAATAAAAACATAATAATTAATTCACCTGGGCCTCAATTCTGCTAAAGGCAAACCACTGTAATACCACTGACACTCTAAAAATGCTGTTTAATTGTAGACTTTGCCGATATACAGTTAAAGTCTAAAATCAAATGAAAATAATTCATTAAACGTTTACATTCGTTCTATTAAATATCATTTAATTTTAGACTTTAACCTGATAACAATAAAGTCTACAATTAAATGGCATTTTTTAGAGTGTCAGTGGTATATCAGTGGTTTGTCTTTAGCAGAATCGAGGCCCTAGGCCCGTAGACAAATGTCAGTGTATTCCGTAGCGTAAATCGCAATCGAATAGAAACGGTTAGGTCGACCAATCACATCCAAGCTCGTCGCCGGCGCACAGACAGGTATTTGCCCCTAAAAGATGGTCAAAAATATTTTATGCTTTTTATAGTAGTATTTAAGTATTTTGATTTATTTTTAGGTATAAAAGAGTGAAAAAAAGGCATACATCCTTAACAAATTTTATTTCTAATTTTCGTCATCTTCAGAGTCATTTTCAATACTTTTTGTTGAAAGTTGATGCATTGGAGCGTTCCATGATAGGTAGTAAATCATTTTTAGTTAACACCCGCACCCCAGAAGAGCCTGGAAACAAAACAAACTAATTTACCCCAACGCACCCCTCTATTTTTGGTTTTTTTCAGTCCATGCATAAAAAAAATTGCCAAAAATAGAGAGGTGCGTTGGGGTGGCTATTTTACACATTTTGGAATACTATAGAGTCTAATCTGAAACAAACCATTTAAATTTTTACTTAGAAATGCTCAGAAATACTTCAAAACGCTTAATGATTTTTTTTAATGCTTATTTCATAGGACTTTTTAAGAGTTGGTTATTAATCGAATTAAAGGTTCGAAAAATCCCTCTTTTCATAACAAAACTAAATAAAATAATAAGTACATACCTGATTGTGTAAGATCCATAGTAGAAACTCACACGGAATTGACTTTTTCACCTTAAATTTAATATACGAAAGCAATGAAATTTGAGCGTATCGAATAATTACACGACCACGGCAAGCGAACGGTAACTTCCGACTAAGCGCATGGAGCGGGGCTAAGACTCTAGCGCGTCGGGTTCACGCTATTGTAAGGAGAAAATACTGTTATATTTCGAGGAATAACAAAAAGTGGCGTCTAACTACAACAAAAAAAATGCATTTTGACCAACTTTTAGGGCCAAATACCTGTCTGTGCGGCGTACGATGCGCGCGCCGCGGCGAAATCACGAGCAGTGCCCGTAGCCAAGTGCCAAAAGTCTAAATCGCTATCGTATCGTATCGAATAGAAACGTTTAGGTCGACCAATCACACTCCAGCTCGTGATTCCGCCGCGGCGCGCGCATCGTACGCCGGCGATGAGCTTGGATGTGATTGGTCGACCTAAACGTTTCTATTCGATTGCGATTTACGCTACGGAATACACTGACGTTTGTCTACGGGCACTGGAGTGTGATTGGTCGACCTAAACTATTCTATTCGATACGATTCGATCGAATAGAATAATTTTGCCACTTGGCTACGGGCACTGGTCTTGTCGCTAGTTAAAAAACGTAAGATAGGGGTGCGATCTTATGTTTGTTTTTATCAAATAAGAAGACTGTGTTAAATTATGTCTTAAGTGTTAAATTTAAAAAAAAGATGCTTGGAATGCTTGAAAGCGGATTTCGAAGGAAGTGACTGAGGAGATGGCATCTGACAGGAATGTATGGAGGAGAATGACTTGGTGGTGCCGAACCCTAATAATTGGGACAAGGGCAGGTAGATGATGATGATTATTCATAGCCTCGCGATATACATATGCATGCAAAATTTCATCTCAAACAGAAACCGGGAAATGTGTCAGATATAACTTGTAAGATTTAATGACAGACAATGGACAGGTGAATGATGTGAGGGTGAGGGCCGGAACCTCCACATGTCCCTCTGACTAGCAGATGGCACAGTGCGGAGCGAGCGAGGGGCGAGGGGGCGAGCTGATTGTCTGCACGCTGGGTGACACGACGGCCGCCTGTCACCCTACACCCAACCGTCGGTGAAGTGGCGCGATGCTCGCTCCACCCCCCTCTCGGCGAGTCGAGGGGCTATCTTAAAACCGTAGATAGCCGGGGGCTGAGGTGCGAGGGATCTACCCATTGGGTAACCTTACACCCCGGTAATTAAGGCCTGAGAAGGCGTGGTTTTAGTCGGTTCGATCCCGACAAAACCACCCCCGATGGCCGACGGGGGTGGTATCCATGGCGATTTCCGCAAGATAAAAAAAAAGTGAATGATGTGAATCATGAAATTTGGCGAATTGAGTTGATTCCCTTGGAGCCGACTACTTTGAAGAATTATAAAAATAAGTATGAATATGTTAAAGTAAATAATGTATAAGACATAAACACATGAATTAATAGAAGCTGGGGTTGACCTCGCAGAGTATACAATGACCAAATTAATGGATTGAAAAAAGGGCAGGCCAAAGCACTCGGAACCGGCGAGCTTGCATGAAAGGCTTAATGACAGTGAGGAAGCGAGTGAAGTATGTAAGGACAGAGGCAGATGGCGGTCTGTTGTCTCTACCTACCCCGGAGGGAAATAGGCGTGAGCATATTATGTATGTATGTAGAACTCTTCAGTATCCATCTCTTCAGAGTCTAAATTCGATGTGATGCCAAATAGAATGAATGAATTCATCACATATCATAGAAAGCAAACCTTGATAAGAAGAAATTTACCTGTGCAGTCGTGGATGTAGACGAAATCACATGAATCACTTGTATGTGAGGCATTTTCCAGCCGAAAATGAACCTAAAAATTATAGAAATTGGCACTAGTTTAGTATAAATCGATACCATTTTTGCGCGACTTTCGGTTGCATCCAAGCCTTTCAACCTCAGACCCCACTTGTCTCGAGGGTAAGACGGAGACACCATGGGTCCCAAATAGAGGGGTCCATCTCGAAACCAGAGATAGTCCTGGATCAGCTGGATTGCGAGGGAAATGCCTTATGCAAGGGAATATTCTCATGTAATAGATCGGTAGAAAGACATAGGAGGTATCACGTTGCGCAATTTCAGCACACACTATCATAAATGCTATTTTTAGGTGGCAGACAAGTACACGGCCCACCTGATAAGAAGCAGTCACCGTGGTAGCGACCATGACATATAGACGTATGCATCACCAGGGCGTCACACTTCCGCTGCCGACCCTGTAAAAACCTTCTAATGCCCTTCTTGAAGAACCCCATATTGTACACGCTAGGGAAACCACAGCACGGAGTACCTGATATATTTGATGTATCTGCGGCCTGCATCTTTGCGTCGATGAAGGCTCTTTTTTATACTACGTAGGTGGCAGACAAGCACACGGCCCACGTGATGGGAAGCGGTCACCGTGGTCTATTAACATGTGCAACACTAAGGGTGTCACACACGCGCTGCCTACCTTGAAGGGAAGGAAAGTGCTGGGAAGGGGTGGGGAGAAGGGGTACAGTGATCTCTGGCTACCCTACTTACCGGCGGGAACACAACACGATGGTTATTATGGCCGCGGTGTTCTGTAGGGTGGAGGTACTACCCCAGTCGGACAGCTCATTTCGGACGGGAGATACCGTCGTGTCCTACCTCCTCTTCTGCGTTTAAGCTTAGGTACTTTAGGTCAAGATAGCGCCGTGTAGAATGCCTTAGGATACTGTATCATTATATTGTGTAAGGAGAATAGAAGTAACTCACTGCGACGTCCTTCCGAATCATCAGATCCCTGAAGGCTGGTGTTTCGAAGACAACTGCGCAATTCTTGTGTACAAGGGTTATCTTCGCGGGGGCTTGCCAGGCCTCAGGTTCATTCTCTTTCCAATAGAACACCACTTTTGTGTCGTCGCCTACTAGCTGTATAGGAAAATTATGTAAAATTTTTATTTGACACACGTGACATATCGACAAATAATGTTATTACCTCATGTTTCGGACTTTTCCACTGGCGTTATAGCTACGAGTCAGATTTTTCTTTGTTCTTTGCTACGAGTATTATGAGTATGATTTTAATTTGATTTGATTTTTATTTTATTTTATTTAATTTTTTTAATGTTATGTAATTTCAATGTAATTATTATTTGTAATGATAGGTATGGGAATTTCAGGATATGACCTGAAATAAAAATATTCATTTCATTTCATACATAGACCAGTCCAGTCATTCGCCAGAGCGACAGACGTAAAATAGACTTAGATTAGTAGTATCTTAGATCCGGGCCACGGTACAAGCCCGACTGGGCCCAACTGATCGTTTCAGCCTCAACACACACGAAAGCATGTATATACTTATACGTTTAAGTACAATAAAAGCATAACCGCCTTTGTGAAATAGAATATCAGTACCTTATCACAGGCCAGCATAACTTCAGTACCACCGTTCACTGGCCCAGAGGACGGCACCGCCTTCTTTATGCTAAGACTGTTTACTGAAAAATTGTTGCGGACAACATCAGAGATCACTGGAGATAGGGGACGGTGGAAACTGCGACGTTCATCGGTGGTTATAACTTGGAAACAGAGTCGGACGCCGTTCCAGTCAATTCTGTCACAACTCTTGGGAGACATATTGTGGGCTGAAAAACGTACACATTCATTTTAAAAACATAGATCGTAGTATATAGACGGTGCATTTAAGACCTTTAGACCTTTTTTTTTATCGTGCGGAAATCCCCATGGATACCACCCCCTTCGGCCATCGGGGGCGGTTATGTCGGGATCGAACCGACTAAAACCGGACGCCGTCTCGGGCCTTAATTACCGGGGTGTAAGGTTACCCAATGGGCATATCCCTCGCATCCCAGCTGACACCGGGCCATCTACGGTTTTAAGATGGCCCCCTTGACCCCCCGATAGTGGGATAGATTAAAGTGCAGTAGTTTCCGGCAAAGCCCAGATACCAATTTTTACTACTACTTAGGTGGCAGACAAGCACACGGCCCACCTGATGGGAAGCGGTCACCGTGGCCTATGGACGTATGCAACACTAAGGGTGTCACACACGCGCTGCCTACCCTGAAGGGAGGAGGGGAAAGTGAGCTACTTACCGGTGGGAACACAACACGACAATTATTATGGCCGCGGTCTTCTGTAGGATGGAGGTACTACCCCAGTCAGACAGCTCATTTCAGATGGGAGATACTGTCGTGTCCTACCTCTTTAAAAACCGATCCAAAGCCAAATACCAATCAAAAGCATTAAGCGGACCTTGAGCTCAACTGGAACGAACTGGGATATCGCCATGAAGATGATGCCTCGCCATGAACTTACCTTCAATACCATATTCTTTCAATATTTTCTGCTTTTCTTCAAGAGCTTTGAGCCCGTCCGATTTTTTTGTACATTGGATACCGATGTGCGTTAAATGGTACTCTTTGGATGTTTCCGTGACGTAATGCTTGGTTATCCAGACTCCCTCTAAACATTGCCGTTTTTTGGTAATAACTCCTGCGAGGTAGTGCGGGTGTAGTCTATGGGAGAGACGAACTCAATGTCTTACGAGTATAATGTCTGTCAGTCTACGCAGGGTAGATCGGTCGCGCAATTTCCAAAATTTGGTGATAATGTTACAAATTTCATAGTAGGTATATGGTCGTAGCTAATCAAAGTTTGAAGGTCATCATCATTCTCGGAACCTTTTTCCCAACTCAGTTGGGGTCGGCTTTCCAGTCTAACTGTGATGCGGCTGAACTTCGATATTTTCCGTGGAGCGACTGCCATCTGACCTCCACAACCAATGGTCATTATGACCAATGGCGATATCGAAGTTCCAAGTTAGACTGGATGGACTTTTGTAGGCTCCAACTACCCGTAACGACTGCCATAGATATTTGTATGGCAACCGGGACCGACCGCTTAACGTGCTCTCCGAGGCACTAATAAACCTGCGATAAATACACACATAACTTCGAAAAGCATCGAAAAGTCATTGGTGTGTGCCATGGTGAACCTGGAATCGAACCCGAGACCTCGTCTCAGCAGTCCATTACCCAAACCACTAGGCTATCGCGGTCTATATAAAGTTTGAAGGTATATCTATAAATTAATTCTGTATGTATCTAATCTATATCTATCTTCTATCTATCTATCCTATATCTATCTATAATTGCTTGACCCGATGACTGATTGACTGATAGACTAATTCATCAACGCCGAGCCTAAACCATGGGACCTACAAACTTGAAATTTTGGCAGTAGGTGCTTTTTAAGTTGCAGGTATCCAATAAGAAAGGATTACAGAAATTTCACTTCTAAGTTGTAAAATATGCGATGAACTGAACACTTGTATGAAAGTCCGTCATTTTCAAAGTTAGACGCATGAAATTTCTTATGAATTTCTTATCTTATGTTCTTACCTATAGGGTTCATCTTTGGTAACACAATAGACAACGATGATGACATGTCCAGTGTAGTTCTGTATAGTGATTGTTGGGGACGTCTTTCTATCTCCACTGTTGACACTAGTGATGGGGCTCACTGATTTGTCGCTCGGGTACCGGAATCTGTCGAGTATTAAAAATTTTAAATAAAAGTTGTAGTCCACGAATCGGCACCACGGCACCTTGCAAAATTTTTGGCATGTGCTCTTCGTGGACCTAAATTTTGTTTCGCAATTTTGTCCACGAAGAGCACCTGCATTCTGCACCTGTGTATTGTGCTGTAATGATTTCAGTCTGCAATATGAATGGTCAGATTATTCAGTCATTGGTAATAGGCTCGCGTTTGACCACGATCTAACCTGTTGGTAAATTATGATTTGGTCGACGGTGGAGCACGCTTGCCTAGAAGAAACCTATTCACTCTAGACTTGAAGACTCCCAGGTTGTAGCTTTCCGGAAATACAGACTCAGGCAGGGCATTCCACTCTTTAACAGTACCTACGCATGATGAACGTACTGCCTATTATGGCATATTATTTCATTGGGATATGGATATGGATATGGTGGTGCAACACTTAGGGTGTCACACACGCGCTGCCTACCCTGAAGGGATTACCCGACTGGCTCTTTTTTGAATGCAAGCAATGTGAAAATAGTATTTTAAAGACTCACCGGCAGCTGATCGGTTGTTCGGTTATCTCCACGTAGGGTCCTTCAATACGTGCTTCTTCATCTGTAACAAAGATTAAGTAGTTTATTATAGGACAGAAAAAATTTGCATATTGATTTTTTAAAACTATTCGAATGCCGACTACATATTACTATTTTTTATCAAATCACACTATCCACCACTGGGGGACAGTGGGGCATAATTTCATAATTTGTCTCTCTGTCCAGCAGCGGTGGAAAAATTGGTAGTGAATGGATTAATCAGTAGCTACTCCAACAAAATGTATTTTATTTTTAAGCTTATATTGTAAATTTGCATGCCTTTTAGGTGGAATGCGGAATGATCAAACTTTTAAACCAATGTTCCAAAAATTTGTAACTGTGTTCGCAAATAAAGATTGAATTGGCACCGACTACAGTGAGCATACTATTGCTTATCCTGCGATCTGACTAAAGCGACCAGGTGAACATAGTGAGGTTTAGTGGGTAAGCTCTCTAGGGAGAGTCCCACATAGGTGACATTAGGTCTCCGGGTTTTCCCCAAACTCGGAGGCATTATCCATAAGCAGGCATTCCTCGCTTCAAAAAAAAAACGACGGATGTGGACGGCGGCGTGGATGACGAGACGCGCGGCGTCGTCCCAAAGTCGTTCCTCGGAGGAAGCACCAGGGACGTATCTACCGACAGCGTGGAGAGACAGTGTGTAGTGCAAAGGCGTTATTCCAGGATGCACCAGGAATGTTCGTCAAAGTCAAGTCAAAAATCATTTATTCTGTATAGACCATTGGCACTTACAAAACGTCAAAGCTACGCCACACTGTTGTCTACTGCTTCTCAATTTGTCGACGGCCATCGGGTTCGGGGCTGTGTAGTGGAGGGGCCGACTGGTACGAACGTGTCTCCGCTAGGGGATTCCGCGGTGCTGACGACGACGGGACGGGCGTGGAGCGTGGACGGCGTGGTGGGTGACGGGATCAGCGGCGTTATTCCCGAAGTTGTCCGTCGCGGATACCAGGGATGTACGCTGTTGATTCCTGCTGATTCTCTCGTCACCTTCTCACTTCAGCTCAATAAATCGACGGCAATCATAGGTAGTGATTACTTGCTGGAGAATCTCAATACCGTCGGTTATGAAGTGACGTCAGTCGATGAGTGCCATCTATTGGCATTGACAATAACTAAAGGTAGTCGTTACCTGCTCGAGAATCTTTATATCGACGGTCCTGAAGCGTCAATTAATGAGCGCCATCTAACGGTGAGTAAGGTAACGACTTTTTGGAATGGTGTAGGTATGCGTGTATGTCGAATATCAACATGTAGAGTAAGCATTGCATAGAATGTATGAAGGTATTTTTATTTAAGTATTTATGTTACAGAGATAAATTATTTTTAGTATAAATTAATAGAATAATGATTCATACTTAAGTTTTCAAAACAAATGCTTAATACAAGCTTAAATTAAATTATGTCAATATTTATTCATTAATGGATTAATAATATATAATAAGAAAAATAAAAGACAGTTAATAATTAAGCATTATTAGGATAATAGCGCCAATAAATACTTAAAAGTAAAAAATGTATCATTTAGAATCTTGAAAAGTAGAATACCATCAAAACCAAACCCAAAAAAAAAAATCCAAATCTCGCAACTCTCAGTTCTTTGACCGTAAAAAGTTGTGGGTTGATTTATTCAATTCCTACTTAAGGGACCTTCTGTTTTAAGTTATTACTTATTAGGTACTAATAAGTAATAACTTAAAACATTGTAAACAAACATTGTAAACATAGTAAACATGTAATGATTAGGTACCTAATTTAATAACATCTAATAGTGACCATATTAATATTTAAAATCTTTTATGAATAAATAAAATAGATTGACATGGCTATCGCAGGATTGTCAACCATACTGTTAAAAGCAGTATATTAGGTATACTGTTTTTCACTGATAAACAAAAAAACAGTATCTAAACTAAAATACTGTTTTCAGCATCAATATGCATGCACAATTTAAATGTCAGACTTAACGCCCAAAAGTTAATTTAATTAGACTGCAGTCAGTGCAGCGCTGCCACAAAAAAAATACGCTAATAGAGTTTTTTGATTTGTATTCGGAGTCAATTAATTTCAAAATGAAAAAAAAAATAGAATAGCATGAAAAAATCACGTCACGTAACGGTTAGTTGGAGCCCTAAAAAGTCTAACTGCAACGGTCTAGCTGCAATGCTCCGATATCGCCTAATGTCACCATTGGGCTGTAAAGGTCAGATGGCAGTCGAGGTCCAGCCAAATCCGCATTTAAGACTGGTAAAGCGGACCCCAGACTCCGAGGTGAAAGCTTTGAATGCGAATGGGATTAACGCTAGGTTGAAGAAGAAGATAGAATATGAAAAATAATCAGAAGATACCAAAATTATGGAAATTAATACTGGCTGGAAATGGAGCTATTTACTAGTTAACATAGAAGAATTAAATAATCACTACATAGTATAAAACAAAGTCGCCTTTTCTGTCCCTATATCCCTATGTGCGCTTAAATCTTTAAAACTACGCAACGGATTTTGATGCGGTTTTTTCCAATAGATAGAGTGATTCAAGAGGAAGGTTTATATGTATAATACATTTAATTTAGTATCAGCATTGCACCCGTGCGAAGCCGGGGCGGGTCGCTAGTTTATAAATAAAATGGTCTCATATTGACTGTCCCGCCACTTCTGCATTTACTGAAAGGGTGTTTTCAGTTACGAATGAGAAGTAGCTGGACGATACTTAACGCTAAAACAATAAAAAAAATGTTTCTTATTTATTTTAATGTGTTAAATTTCTGCGAGAAGTTCAAATAAATAAGTATTCAAACATTGAATAAATAAAAATAACAAATATAATACTGTTGATTTTTCTAAAATACTGTTCAAAATACTCAGCCTAAATATACATACTTTTTTTCTTGAAATAAATACTTAATTAGCACAACATAATTACCTATCATTATTTTTTTATATCACTTACCTCTATCAACACATCCATTATATTGTTCACTAGCTGTTGCCCGCGGCTCCGCTCGCGTGGAAGTCGCTTATTGCATCCACTACCTACCACTCCTGCTCCTACTCCTGCTCCAGTTCCTACTCCCACTCCCACTCCCACCCCCGCTCCCGCTCCCACTCACACTCCCACCCCCACTCCCACTCCCACTGCCACGCACACTCCCACTCCCACCCACACTCCCACTCCCACGCACACTCCCACTCCCACCCCCGGTCTCGCTTCCACTCACACTCCCACCTCACTCCCACTCACACTCCCACTCCCACACACACTCCCACTCCCAATCCCACGCATACTCCCACTCCCACGCACGCTCCTACTCCCACTTCTACCCCTGCTCCCGCTCCCACTCCCACCCCCATCCCCACCCCCACCCCCACTCCCACTCAAATCAAAATCCCTAAAAACTAATAACACCACTATCTACTCATAAAAAAACATAAGTTCATCTAAATAATTGATTTATTTATTCAATTATTTAATATTTATGCACACACAATGTTAATTAGTAAAGAAAATGGAAGGTGGAAAGAATAGTACAATTATTATATTATATTTTACAATTTAATTTGTAGGTACCTAGTGTGATGTGGTTCATATGATTATACTATTGTACGTCTTATCAGACATGCTACCACATGAATATCTATGGTACTGTCGATGCTACGGTGATACTTTTAATTGACAACATCTTCTATTTACCTGTGACCTTTAAATGAATTTTGAATTTTGAATTTTGAACTGTGGGTGACGTAACCTACGACAAACTTATTATTTGCGGTTGGTACAGTAATCGGGTCTAGGAATTGAACCGCAAAATTAAATTTGTCTTTTATTTTATATACTTTTCCGGGATAAAAAGTATCCAGTGTGCTGCCCAGGATATTGAAGAATAATTATACCAAGTTTCATCGTAATCGAACCGGTAGTTTTTGCGTGATGCCTGAACAAACAGACAGACAGACAGACAGACAGACAGACAGACAGACAGACAGACAGACAAAAATTTTTTTAATCACATATTTGGGTTCGGTGTCAGTCTAGTAACACCCCCTGCTATTTTTTATTTTTTTATTTTCAATGTACAGAATTTTCACTTCTACAGATTTATTATAAGTATAGATAACGTCCTGCTTCCATTTGTAATAAACTAAAAAAAAATAACACAATATAAATGCACTCTTGAACAATAATCAAAATATACTAAACTATAAGTTCTCATTAACTATCGAGCGAAGGCCAGCTGGGCCGGGCGTCTGGGATGCTACTCAATACAAAAATTACGGGAAGTAAATACTCTCGTGCACGTTATGTAGGTACAGTAACCATCAGAAGTATTGTAGCAGACAAAACATTTCCTTTATGAAAGTATGGTAGAAAAACAGCGTAATGTAGAGAATTATGCTTTTCATTTTAATGCAACTTTACGAGAATAAAAGGTTGGAAAAATGTTGTCCAAATAGTTCGATTGTCTAACACAATCTAACTACCTACTTGGAATATTTTTGTCCAAACTGTCCGATAATCAAACTGTTAGTAGGACTAGTTGGAATAAACCGAATAAAATGGTTATATGTCATTACTTAGTAGGTATAACATCTAAATATCAGTAAGTACCTACTTATTATATATTTTTTGTAATAACTACTTATAAAATTATACATTTTATATTATATTTCTTTCCATAGTCACTTATTAAGAAAACCTAAAAAAACTAATTAGGTACATAATATAATGTGTTTACTGCGAAGATTTACTCGACCTAAGTGTTCAGATATTTTTGGTTAGTTGTTTGTATGGAAATTATTTGCATGGATCTGCCCAAATATTAACGAGGTAGGTAATGAATGTTCAGATATTAATGGTAACTTGTAGTGTTATTATTGCCATTTCAAATTATTCAGAAGTATTTGTTCACCTTGTCTGCTAAAATATTATCTGATGGTGACTGTACATACCTAGGTACGATATTATTCTGTGACCCAATGATTTTATATACAAGATATGTTACGTTCATAGTAACTGACACCTCAGATCTGATCCACATTGACAATTGTTGACAATTAGCGTTAAAGTAGTATGAAAGATGGGAAAAGCACGTGAGTAAAAAAGATAGCTATAAACATTATCCGTCAAAAAACGTCCCAATTGGGACGTTTTCGAGTCTTCACCTGGCGCGCTCTAGTAACATATCTGCCTCTTTTTACATATATAATTTCGCATTTCTCTACGCTTGGAAATTCCAGTTATGAAGTCATCTAGATTTTGTTGGTAGGGGAGAGGGGGGGCGTAGTGAGGTAGCGGGACTTAGCGGCGTCATAGCGCCGATCATCTGTGGCCGCCATTTCGCGCACTTATGCAAGTCTGTGTCAGTCAACCGTCATTTGTTTCGCGCGGCAAGGGCGCATGCGATTTGAATGACAACACCTCTAAATTTTTGTATGGTAGCTTTATATAATACTTACTAGCTGTTGCCTGCGGCTCCGCCCGCGCGGATGTCGAAATCGTTTCAAAAACTATCCTATCTCTCAAGTTGGATCGAACTGCACATGGTGTGCGAATTTTATTATAATCGGTTAAGTGGTTTAGGAGTCCATTGAGGACAAACATTGTGACACGAGATTTATATATATTAAAGATATCACTGGAATCGCTATGAAACAAGCTAATAATTTGTTATTGGCACTTTTAGTACCTTGCCATTGCTTAGTAGTAGACCTTGCCATTGCCACACGTGCCAATGGTTCGCCATCCAAGGAATACATAATTACTACCTTTATTTACGTGCAGAAACCGGGAAATGAACGGTGTTTCTCGGGTCAGTTATGTGGTATGAGGATTCTGGTCTGCCCTAGAGAGGAAATTCCAGGCAACCCGACGCATTGTTAGGATCTAAACCTCCCGTAAACAGGAACACGCCAAAGGACAGAAATAAGGAAAATATCATTTAACAAAACATTCTTTATTTCTCAAAAAATTTAAACCTTATAAGTATAATACTAAAATAATGAGTATTAAATTCTATTTTGTATTCATAAAAATATGGTGAGAACATCAATTATTTATTTACATTATTAGCTACACATTTGTGGACAAGACACTTTCGGTCTTATTACAAAACACGGACTAACTTTAAACCCAGGTTTAAAACGTCTTTAGACCATGGTTTAACGAAAATGTTATTACAAAACGCGTTTTAGTACTAAACCTGGGACTATCTCTGGTCTAAAGATAAACCTGCGTGACACCTAGTTTAACGTTGGTCTAAGTGTCTAAACCACGAAAATAAAACGTCAAACTTGTCATTTTGATTTGATTTGTGGAAAATACCAAAATACATCATATTTTGGCTTACTTTTTCTTCGGCAGTCCAATTTTCGCCCCTCTTTTTCTTTTCTCCTTCCATTATTTAATTCAAATTTAAAACTTTAAACCACTGGAAACGTAAGTTAGTACGGGTATTGAAATGATTCAAAAGTGGGTATAAAAATTTAAAAAAAAAATTGAACAACGCGCGGGCTCCGAAAAACTACGCTTCATTTAACGTTCATCATAGATCTTCCAATATTATAACAATGATTGCTAAATAAAGGCATGATAATGATATTTTACTATAAAATAAAGTCCAACTATCGTTCATGACTTTAAATTTAATAATTATAATGTTGTAAATATTTTTTTCACCATTTTTTAGTAAATAATATTTATTAACGATTTCAGAAAATTTTTGCTTTCTGAGAAAACGGAACGTTGCGACCGAATGATATCACAATGAACGAACAAAAGTTTAGAGTAATCTGTGGTTGTTATTAGGCCAAGATTTAAACTATGGCCTAAGTAGTCCACGGATTATTCTGTTTTTGTAATAAGAAGAAGTTTAAACCTTGGTCTTAAAATTAAGCCTGGACTTCATAGTCTGGGTTTAAACCTGACTTTAGTCCGTGTTTTGTAATAAGACCGTTTGAGTCAAGTTTTGAGTCAAGTTTTGAGTCTACTAGACAAGCATGAGCAGTACCTATGGCACTCCGTTTCTACGACATCTCTATACAAATGATTTGCATTTTAACATCCTTCACAGGCGAGATTGAGCTATTTATACTCTTCAACATTTCATGAAAAAAAAATTAATAGTTCATAGTTAATTTTTTTCCCTTTCTTAAATAAGCTGATCTTACCCGCGCGGTAGCCTAGTGGTTTGGGTAATGGACTGCTGAGACGAGGTCTCGGGTTCGATCCCAGGTTCACCATGGCACACACCAATGACTTTTCGATGCCTTTCGAAGTTATGTGTGTATTGACCAACGTTATCACCCGTGGATTACGTAAACGAAGTCATAATATTCAATGCACTAGTGAATTTGTGATGACTATAACCTCCTTTATAGTCATCAAAAATTCTCTCTAGTCCTTCAGGTGCTCCTCCTACCTGTTCGCTAGAGTATCGATTGTTAGCTACCAATGAGTTTCACGTCCCTTCACTAGTCATGTGTGTCTCCTAGTACCCATCACTATACAGTGATGGGTACTAGGAGATCAGACAGTTCTTCTGGCGTCATCAGCTTAGATACAGATATACCGGAGCTGTCCGTGTCCATACTACTGAGATATGCCTGAAAAAAATAGTTACATTGTTATTTGCAATTATTTTTAGAGGAGTTACCACTACGGTATCTCCCGTTCGAATTGAGCAGTCCGACTGGGGTAGCACAACCGCCCTAGAAGACCGCGGCTATAATAACCATCGTGTTGTGTTCCCGGTAATAAATAGGGTAGCCAGAGCTCCCGGGAGGGATTCTCTGCTGTCAGCGGGAAGATCAAAGTCTCCTGTGTTCCTTTCCCCTCTGAATTTCCTCCCAAACCTCTCTCCAAGTACGGCAGTGCGAGTGTGACTGCCCTGGTGTTGTACACGTCTATTGCTCATCCATGGTGACCGCTTCCCATCAGGTAGGCTGTGTGCTTGTCTGCCACTTACATCATCATCACCATTCTCTGAACCTTTTTTATAAGCTGAGAGGGTTTAGGCCTTAATCCACACACGCTGGCCTAATGCGGGTTGGTGGATCGGACATGTCCTTAGAATTTCTTCTAGGACATGTGGGTTTCCTCACGATGTTTTCCTTCACCGTCAGCAGATGGTAAATCATGTGATTAGCACATATAAATTCCACAAAGTGACATTGGTGCTGTCCGGCCGGATTCGAACTCGATACCTCTGAGTAGAGGCTGCGTCCTTATCCATTCAGCTACCAACGCTGTCAAATCTACTAGGTTCGCCAAATTTCAAGATTCACCTATTTTACCTGTTCTGTGTTAGTTTGCTGTCCAGGTATCTTTTGCGGCATATTTGGCTCTGGTGGCATGGTGTTTGGTAAATTGTAATTAGGTTGATACCCAAGGTTTGGATCATTGCAAGAGTATGTTTGCCACATATTGTAACTTGTGGCAGGCATTCCATTTTCACTTGGTGCCCACTGAAAAGAGGAAATTATTTATTTATTAAACTTTATGCACAAGTACATAGACGGACTTAATGCCACAGGCATTCTCAAAGATGATGCAGAGAAAGATTCAATAGGTGCCTTAATAAGAGCAAAATGGAAAAACGAATGAATAACATTTAATCCGTGATAGATATCGCGGATAAAATGCAGGAGAGTGGCCTTTGCTAGTGCGGCCGATGACGGCTAGGCTACGTTGGTATCAAAAGCCTGGTCATACCGCCTCCGCCGGGCCCCTGTAGTAAGGGTAGCCCAAGAAGAGCTAGCTCGTAAAAGACGACATGGACAACAGATAACCAATATCATGCGAAGTGCACGATAGAAAGTACATTCTCCCCGACTAACAACTGTACGAGCAAAATATCTGAACCTGCTCGCGGCAGAATCGAGTTAAGAAGGCAGACTTTGCATAACGTTTTTTTAAATTTGGGACCCAATTTTTCTAATTGGGAGCTGTTTACTACAATTTAAATCAAATATTTACCTGTGTATTAATAATATGCTGTACATTTGACACTTCTTGCATAGATGTCATTCTCTGCACAGATGCTGCTGGCTGTCTAGACACTTGATGCATAGTTGATGTTGACTGTCCATCTACCACTTGTTGCATAGGTGCCATTCCCTGCATATTTGTCATTTGATGCATGGGTGATAACGGCTGTCCGGTTGTCACTTGATGGATAGGTGTCATTCTCTGCATAGATGTCATTTGATGCATGGGTGGAGACAGCTGTCCGGTTGTTACTTGCTGTATAGGTGTCGTACTCGGCATAGATGACATTTGATGCATGGGTGTCATTCCCTGCATAGATGTCATTTGATGCATGGGTGGAGACAGCTGTCCGGTTGTTACTTGCTGCATAGGTGTCGTACTCTGCATAGATGACATTTGATTCATGGGTGTTATTCTCTGCATAGATGTCATTTGATGCATGGGTGGAGACGGCTGTCCGATTGTTTCTTGCTGCTTAGGTGACATTCCCTGCATAGATGTCATTTGATGCATGGATGGAGACGGCTGTCCGACTGTTACTTGCTGTATAGGTGACATTCCCTGCATAGATCTCATTTGATGCATCAGTGGAGACGGCTGTCCAGTTGTTACTTGCTGCATAGGTGTCGTACACTGCATAGATGATATTTGATGCATGGGTGTCATTCTCTGCATAGATGTCATTTGATGCATGTGTGAAGACGGCTGTCCAACTGTTACTTGTTGCATAGGTGTCGTACTCTGCATAGATGACATTTGATTCATGGGTGTCATTCTCTGCATAGATGTCATTTGATGCATGGGTGGAGACGGCTGTCCGACTGTTACTTGCTGCTTAGGTGACATTCCCTGCATAGATCTCATTTGATGCATGGGTGGAGACGGCTGTCCGACTGTTACTTGCTGTATAGGTGACATTCCCTGCATAGATCCCATTTGATGCATGAGTGGAGACGGCTGTCCGGTTGTTACTTGTTGCATAGGTGTCGTACTCTGCATAGATGACATTTGATGCATGGGTGTCATTCCCTGCATAGATGCCATTTGCTGCATATGCGATGCTGGCTGGCCAGACAATGTTTGCTGCGTAGGTGTCCATTGTTGCCCGAGATTAGGAATAAAAAGTCTTAAATCAGATTGCGCGATTGCATTGTAGTTTGTGCGGGGCGTTTCATTTTCTTGTAATGGCCACTGAAAAGAAATGCATGAATTTTTAAGCCATTTTCAAAAGTTAAAGTGTATATGAAAATTCGTAATTTTCTAAGACATTGCCATGAAAATTCGTATTATTATAGGCAACTAGCGACCCGGGACAAGGCTTCGCCCGGGTGTAAATTCCAGTTTTCTTTGCTATAAACCTCACGGAGCCCGAGACCTTTCCAACGAATGCAAAACCGTGGAAATCGGTTCGTGCGTTCTGGAGTTATAGCGTCAGTAAGGAAAACCCGACTTATTTTTATATAGTAGATATGGTGTAGAGCGTTTTTGAATTATCGCCACATGTGGGTATAAAAAAGACATCCACACGGCCGAAGTCTCGGGCATCAGCTAATTTATAATTTTTTTATACTACTTGGGTGGCAGACAAGCACACGACCCACCTGATGGGAAGTGGTCGCCATGACCTATCGACGTTTGCAATACCAGGGTGTCACCTCGCGCTGGCGACCCTGGAGGGGGAGGGTTGGGAAGTTGGGTGAGTGGGGTAAATGGAGGGCTCTGGCTAGCCTACTTACCGCCGGGAATACAATGAGATGGTTGTTATGGCCACGGTGTTCTGTAGGGCGAAGGTACTACCCCAATCGGGCTGCTTAGTTCGGACGGGAGATACCTACGTGTCCTACCTCCGTCAACCGTTACCTGTGTATTATTTGTTTGCTGGATTTGATGGGCTCGCTGCGGAAACTGCTCAAATGGTGGTGAGGGCATGTTTTGTATTTCTTGCGGCTCTTGTTTCAAACCTTGTTCCACCGCCTGCACGTCTTCCACATATTCGTATGCGAACTGCAGATTCTGGTCTTGTTCTAACATTTCTTGCGTATTCGAACCGTTGTTTCCTCCCGCCACTTGTTCGTCTCGTTCGTTTTTTGATAATGGATACTGAAAATAAATAAATAAATTGTTGAAATAAAACTTTTATTATCTAACGCGATTAATAACACTTTTGGCAAAAATTGACAACATAATCAAAAACACCATAAGCAAAATTTCAAATGTGGCCTTGAACGACCGAGCCTGGCTCCAAGCGTCCCTACCGGTTCGCTTTGGTGGTCTCGGTGTTCGCAAAATTTCAGATGTTAGCCTACCAGCATTTCTGTCATCGGTCCATGGCACCGAAGAGTTAACCAGGAAAATTTTAATAAACACACAGGTTAACTCTGAGGTGTCGTGTAAGGCCGATGCCATAGATGCTTGGAGGGTGGCCTGTCCCAATACTGAATTGCCTGGTAACCTTTCCTCCCAGAGACAATGGGATGAGCCGCTCTGCAAGCTGTTAAAAAAACATTTACTTAATACAGCTTCAAATGTTACAGAGCGTGCACGCCTGTTGGCTGTGGGAGATTGGGAGTCAGGGCTCTGGATCCAGGCACTTCCATCGGCCAACACAGGTACCATGTTGGACGATACTACTTTCCGCCTTGCCACTTGCCTCCGTCTAGGTGCGCCATGTGTTTCTCCGCATCATTGCCACTGTGGTGAAGCCGTCGACAGCCTTGGACATCATGGCCTTTCATGCAGCAGAAGCGCAGGCCGAATATCGCGCCATGCCTGCATCAATGACATCATCCGCCGTGCTCTTGTCACCGCCGGCGTGCCAGCCGTTCGTGAACCTAATGGACTGGTACGTGACGATGGCAAGAGACCGGATGGTATGTCATTGCTGCCTTGGAAGATGGGTAGGCCCTTGGTGTGGTACGCAACGTGCGTCGACACCCTTGCGCCTTCACATCTTCCAAGCACAGCAAGCTGTGCCGGCGCTGCTGCTGCATCTGCAGAAAACCTCAAACGGCGTAAATACTCCAACTTAGTTGGTGATTACATTTTTGAGCCGTTTGGGGTTGAGACGCTGGGTCATGGGGTCCAAGTGCCCGCCTTGTCTACAAAGACTTGGCGAAGCGGCTGATCGACGCCACAGGTGACCAGAAGGTTGGACTCTATCTTGCACAGAGAATCAGCATTGCCATCCAGCGTGGCAATGCTGCCAGCCTTCTGGGCACATTACCAGTCAGCGATGATGCGGAGGAATTTTTTGACGCCATGTAAATATTTACTTTGTTTAGTTTTTAGTTTTTATTTTAATGTAAATATTATTTAATTGTCATTGTATTTTTATCATACTTAATAAAAAATAATATAATCATTAAAAATAACAACCTCTACGCGATTTATTTGGTGTTCTTATTTAGATTTTTTTGAAACTCAAATCACTTCCATACTTTAACGATTAGATGGAAACCTACATTAATAATAATAATTATCTAATTTCAATTTCAATTTCCTTATTTTCCAAAATCATCATTCTCTGAACCTTTTTCCCACTCAGTTGGGGTCGGCTTTCCAGTCTAACTGTGATGCGGCTGAACTTCGATATTTTCCGTGGAGCGACTGCCATCTGACCTCCACAACCAATGGTCATTATGACCAATGGCGATATCGAAGTTCCAAGTTAGACTGGTTGGACTTTTGTGGGCTCCAACTACCCGTAACGACTGCCATAGATGTTTGTATGGCAACCGGGACCGACGGGTTAACGTGCTCTCCGAGGCACTAATAAACCTGCGATAAATACACACAACTTCGAAAAGTCATTGGTGTGTGCCATATTATTTTCCAAAATAGTGCATCTTTTTGACGTCAAAAACTACTTAATACTAAGTTTACCACCGCTTCCTAGGCGCTAGTGGAGAAGAAACGGCGCAACAAACTCCACTGCTGCATTTTCAGAGTCAGATTAATAATGGGTTGATTATAATAATGTATTAATTTAATTAATTACCTGATTACTCTGCAGTGGAGGACCTGGCGGCTGTGTGTCTATTACAAAATAAAAATAAATTAAGTGAAAAAAAGTTAAGTTTATCGCTTTTATGAACTAAAAGATGCCATAAAGATTATCTTTTGTATCACAGTAAACTATATTCTACTATACTCTGTCTAATGTAGGATGATAAAAATGACAGTTCATGTCTATGAAGTATCGTATTTTTTATACAAAATTATACCCATAAAATTATTGTAATACATAGACAAGCTCTGCCCACTTGTCATAGTGAAGCGTCTTGCAAGAATATAGCACAATTGACTATACACAAATGAATCGAATGAATCGAATTTAAAATAATTTATTGTAATAATTATTAAGTACTTATACCTACTACTAAAATTTTTGTGATATAATTAGCTAAATATGATACGAAACATAAATACTATACCATAAAACTTCTCTTTTGTCATCCTGAAGTAAGTTACCTAAGATGAATAGATTTTGTTTTTGTAAATATCGATTCCATATTCTACGGTCCGAGAACGATAATCGAAAATCGAAAGATTCATTTTCGAATATACTATATGAGCTACCCTACTTAGAGCTGTCATTATTATCATCCTACATTAGACAAAGTATAGTCAAGCCCTTTCATTTGATTATCCATATTGCGGCACTTGTGGAAAAATATGAAAACCGCCATTTTGTCGAAGAATAAGAAGGTCGAAAGGCAGTCTCTTAAAACTTGGACGGAAGGCTTAAGGGCGAATCTAGAATTTTTTTAGGAGGTAAGACACGACGGTATCTCCCGTCCGAAATGAGCTGTCCGACTGGGGTAGTACCTCCGCCCTACAGAACACCGCGGCCATAATAACTATCGTGTTGTGTTCCCGCCGGTAAGTAGGGTAGTCAGAGCTCACTGTACCCCTCTTCCCCCCACCCCTTCCTAGCCTCCCCACCCCTTCCAAGCCATTCCCCCTTCCCTTCCGGGTGTGTGATACCCTTAGTGTTGCACACGACCATAGGCCACGGTGACCGCTTCCCATCAGGTGGGCCGTGTGCTTGTCTGCCAGCTAGGTAGTATAAAAAATATCTTACCATCTGAATATAGGGCCAGTAACTCGGAAATTGTTTTGCTTTCATTGACTGAAAAAATAAAACAGATTAGTTATTTTAGATTGACATGGTCATTTAATATTATAATAGTTGAAAATAACCCTACCATGTTTATTTGTTTTGTTTGAGTAGATATCTGATATTTTTGGCGCTGTTGCAGGGGCCTTACTCTGAAAATCGAACATGAACGTTTCGGATCGAAAGAAAACGGACAATTTGTCAAACAACGACAGCGAAAACGTCAAATGTATTTTGGGAGTAGGAGGTGTACTGATAACGATCGACAACCTCAATGTCAAACGATCGAAGACGGATCCGAAATCCGAAACGAAACACTTTCGGGGTAGCTAAATGGTCAAAACGTCAACGGATACGAATATTTTAGTTTTTCGGAGTAAGGCCCCAGGTGCTATGATCAAGGATGTAGGTAGGTCGGATTATTTGATACATTCCGACCCATACCAGTGCACAAAATAGGATCCTATATAGGTATATATCCTTCGTTTTAAACCGAAATATTTTGGACACAGTTTCGTTAACCGGATTGATTGGAGCCATTAATTTGAATATCCAAATTTTTTTGGAGGTAAAAATTTCGAACACTGACCAATCAGAAAACACCCCGGAAGACCACGACAGTGCCAGCACCCATGTCATGACATGACACGAAATATGGCGCACATTCGTTCATAAAAAATTGACAGTGAATTTTTATCGAAGTTCTAATAATGTTTTACTCGAACGAGTTAAAGCGATTATAGCAAGTTATTTTTTTTATTATAACTCGTACAGCAATTTGGACATGTCCAAATGGTATCATACATCATTCTGAGTAACCCCCTTTCGGGTCCAAATGGACTATAAAATCACGCTGTAGTGTAGAATGAATGAATTCAACACAATGCAAATCTTGAAAACTTACCTCTGTAGTCGTGGTTGTAGACGAAATCACATGAATTGCTTTGATCAGAAGCATTTTCCAGCCGAAAACGAACCTGAAAATCACAGAAATTGGCATTATTTCGGATAATAAATTATTTTCTTTACAAATATTCTTGATCACACTATTATTATAGCTCTTCAATATTATTGACATTCACTTTACATACATTATTTTGGAATCGATTACTAACAATACAATAATAAATAGTAGTTAAATAATATTAATTAATAATAATAGTTCTATTCCTCGACATTGGTAACATTATCCGCTTGCCCTTTGGCATAGGTCTCCCCTAAGGCTTTCCAAGAGTTTCTGTTCCTGGCTTGTCTTTGCCATGTTGCTCCAGCTACTTTTTTGACATCGTCTTCCAATCTAGTTTTTTGGCGACCTTTCTTTCTTTTTTTTTGGGAAAAGAAAGAAAGACAGAAATTGGCATTAGTTTAATTTAAATCGAAAGGTACCCTATTTCTTGGCTCCCGGTAGCATCTAAGACTTCGTGACCTAAGCCGGGGTGCGAGGGAAACTCTCTATGGGCCACCTTACACCCTGGCGTCAGAAGATCCTAGACGGCGTGCGGTTTTAATCGGTGAGAGTTCGACATATCCTCCGCGCTGGCCGCCGCGCTGGGTGGTTATCCATGAGGGCTTTTTTTCCGCACGGCAAAAAGGCCTTCACTGTGACCGGACAGAGGTTCCCAAACCCGAGGGGGCCATCTTGAAACCGGAGATAGCCCTAGGTCCGCTGGAGTGCGAGGAAAATGGCCAAAGGAATATTCCCATGTTATAGATTTCCAGAATGTGTTTCTGGAAATCTCTCACTCAAGCACCACTCCGTAGCTGGTCGTTCGTCGGTGGAAAGGGCTTGGAGGTATCAGGTTGTACAATTACAGCACACATTCTCATAAATAGTTTCTTATATCACTTAGATGGGTGGCAGACAAGCACACGGCCCACCTGGGCCTCGATACTGCTAAAGACAAACCACTGATTTACCACTGAAACTCCAAAAAATGCCATTCAATTGTAGACTATATTGTTATGAGGTTAAAGTCTAAAGTCAAATGATATTTTGTAGAGCGAATGAAAAAGTTAGACGAGTTCTTTTCATTTGATTTTAGACTTTAACTGTATAATGGTAAAGTCTACAATTAAATAGCATTTTTAGAGTGTCAGTGGTATATCAGTGGTTTGTATTTAGCAGAATCGAGGCCCTGATGAGTTGCTGTAGGGGTTACACACTCGCGCTGCCGACCCTGTAAAAACCTTCTAATGCATTTCTTGAAGAACCACATACTTATTGTAGACGTTAGGGAAAACCAGAGCAGGGAGTATCTAAATTGATGTCCTCGTATCTGCGGTCGATAATTAAGGCTCTTCTGCGTTTATGCTTAATTATTTAGGTCTAGATAGATTTATTATAAACATAAGGAAGCGATAGATAACGCACCTCCCAAAAAAAATGCCAGTGCCCAGACTTGAAATGTTCAGAAATAATTGTGTTTACATGGCACAACTTATTTTCAACTGCTTGCCCAAGTGAAATGACGGAATTACCATACTCTAAATTCTTTCCCGCATTAAAGGAGTGGTTAATAAGGGAACGTTTTTACTCCATTTCTGAATTTCGGAAGAACAGCACTTGCCGTTTCGGTGCCTATTAAATGTGTATCCGCTATATGACGAATTTTTATTAATACAATTAATAGAAATATTAATAATAAGTATACTAATTTGACAGCTTAAAAATTCACCATGACAATAATTATGTATTAACTTTGACATTTGTATTTATAATTTTGTAATGATGCACGTAATTGATATATTTTGTATGAATTTATTGTATAAGTACTCTTAACTTTTGTCTTAACTGTAACAAAATATAGACACTCACCCCTCACAATGTTGCATGCAGAGGTTCTGTGGGACATGCTGTACTGAACTGTTTTACTATGTCATCTTTTACCTACCATGTTTCATGCAATAAATGAATTTATTATTATTATTATTATATTGTTTTAGAGGAAAAGAAGTCACTCACTTTGACGTCCTTCCGAATCCTCAGGTCCCTGTAGGCTGGTGTTTCGAAGACAATTGCATAATGCTTGTGTACGAGGGTTATTTTCGCGGGAGCCTGCCAGCCCTCATGTTCATTCTCTTCTAAATAGAATACTACTCTCGTGTCGTCACCTACTATCTGTAAATGTTTTGTAAATAATATTAGTACCTATCTTATCTTAATATATATAATCTTCTTAATATATATAAATCTCGTGTCACAATGTTTGTCCTCAATGGACTCCTAAACCACTTAACCGATTATAATAAAATTCGCACACCATGTGCAGTTCGATCCAACTTGAGAGATAGGATAGTTTTTGAAACGGATTTCGACATCCACGCGGGCGGAGCCGCGGGCAACAGCTAGTATCATTCTAAAACTAAGTCACAATGGGGCGTTGTGGTCGCAGTGGGATTGTGGTCGCAGCACTATTGGGACTGGTGGGTATCACGCGGTGCTGCACGACAATCCGCTTTTGATTAGGCCGTCAGTGAGTGCCACCATTGTCAACATGGTACGTGTATGTAATGGTGACCCTCTTTCCTGAGACTTTACCTTCAGCTTACCATCAGGCGAGGTAAAGTCAAATTGACGTGTCCTATATAGGTATAATATATTATACTTGAGATATATACCTTATCACAGAGCAGAATAACTTCAGTACCACCTTCCACTGGCCCAGAAGATGGCATAGTCTTCTTTATCTTAAGACTGCTTATAGTTAAAGTGTTGTGTATAACATTGGAGATCACAGGCAATAGGGGGCGGCGGCAGTGGCCGTCCTTATCGGTGGTTATAACTTGGAAACAGAGTCGGACGCTGTTCAAGTCGATTTTCTCAAAACTATTCATAGGAGGGCAGTCAGCTGAAAAACGTACACATTCATTTTTCAAATATAGAAGTCGGCTATCGATAGTTTATCGATAGTTTATTGATAGCCAACAAATCACTCAAATATCGATAGGTCTATCGATAGTATTGTTATTGTTATTCGTGAAGAATAGACTATCGATACTATAGATAGTCTGGAACTACCTATTGATCCCCACCCCTTCCTAGTCCTCCCCGCTTCCCTTCAGGGTAGGCAGCGCGTGTGTAACACCCTTAGTGTTGCACACGTCCATAGGCCCCGGTGGCCGCTTCCCATCAGGTGGGCCGTGTGCTTGTCATAGGCGTAGTATAAAAAAAGGCACCGCTTGGTTCTAGATGGAATTGTTTGCACCATATATCCTCTCTGGGGTAGGAGATAAAACTGTAGTATTTCTTGGACTCAGTTGGGAAATTGCAATGAAGATGATAGCATACCATAGAGCAGGTAGGACACGGTGGTATCTCCCGTCCGAAATGAGCTGTCCGACTGTGGTAGTACCTCCGCCCTACAGAATACCGCGGCCATAATAACCATCGTGTTGTGTTCCCGCCGCCGCGCGCCGGTAAGTAGGGTAGCCAGAGCTTACTGTATCCCATCCTCTCCCCAGGGGCTAGCCTCCCCACCTCTTCCTAGCCCTCCCCCTTCCCTTCAAGGTAGGCAGCGCGTGTGTGTCACCCTTAGTGTTGCACACGTCCATAGGCCACAGTGACCGCTTCCCATCAGGTGGGCTGTGTGCTAGTCTGCCACCTACGTAGTATAAAAAAAATATTACATAGGTAGGTACTTACGTTCAATATCAATTTTATTTAATAGTTTTTGTTTATCTTTCAGGGCTGTAAGCACATCCAATCTTTTTGCACAATGGATGCCGATGTGCTTTAAATGGTACTCTTTGGATGTTTCCGTGATAACATGGCGGGTCACCCAGACTCCTTCCAAACATTTCCGATCTTTGCCAATAACTCCTGCGAGGTAGTGCGGGTGCAGTCTGTGAGAGAGACGAACTCAATGATCGGTCGCGCAATTTCAAAATTTAGTAAAGGATAAGATACAAATTTTGCAGCCTCTGTGGCGTAGCGGTAGTGAACGTGGCCGCTGCGCAGGAGGCGCGGGTTCGATCCCCACTCAGCGCAAATATTTGTATGCATGAATATGGGTATTTGGATTGGTCTGGTCGTGCTTCGGAGAGCACGTTAAGCCGTCGCTCCCAGTTGCCATACAAACATCTATGGCAGTCGTTACGGGTAGTTGGAGCTCTAAAAAGTTCAACAACAACGGTATAGCTACAATGCTTCGATATCGCTTATTGTCACCATTGGGTTGTGAAGGTCAGATGGCAGTCGCTTCACGGAAAATATCGAGGTCCAGCCAAAGCCACAGTTAAAACTGGTAAAGCGGACTCCGAGGTGAAAGCTTTGGATACGACTGGGATTAACGCTAGGTTGTACAAAATATTTTGGTTCCAAAACGAGTATAAAATCAACGTGTATATTGAGAATCCGGTTGCCTTGCAGAAGTGCATCTTATGTTCTTACCTATAGGGTTCATCTTTGGTAACACAATAGACAGCGATACGAACGTGCCCAGTGTAGTTGTGTATTCTGATTGTCGGGGACGTCTTCCTCTCTCCGCTGTAGACACCAGGGATTGGACTCACTGATTTGTCGCTGGGGTACCGGAATCTGTTGACATAACATAACATAAACTCACGCCTATATCCCCGAAGGGGTAGACAGAGGTGCTAGCACCCACATTTCGCCAGTTTATGTTTAGGTCCCAATGTAATAGGTGGCGAGCCTATTGCCATTAACCGGGCACTTATAAACCTGCGATAAATACACACATAACTTCGAAAAGTATCAAAAGGTGTGTGCCATGGTGAACCTGGGATCGAACCCGAGACCTCGTCTCAGCAGTCCATTACCCAGACCACTATGCTACCGCGGTATTTTCTCATCTGTCAGCATCAGAATTCTGTTGACAGTGTTTAAAAATTAAACGAAAAACTTATAAAAAAAACGCGTTGAGAAGTGAATATTATAAAAAAATTACATACTGAGTGCAAATAATTCTCAAGGAGGTAGGACACGACGGTATCTCCCATCCGAACTGAGCAGTCTGTCTGGGGTAATACCTCCGCCCTAAAGAAATTTATCTTTGCATGTGAAAACTATAAAAATGGTCTGTATATGTAAGCTGTCTTGTTATCTAGATAATAAAACTGTTTGTTTTCCGAATAAAATAAAAAAAAAATAGAAGACCACGGCCATAATAACCATAAAGTTCCCGCCGGTAAGTAGGGTAGCCAGAGCTCACTGAATCCCTCCTCCTTCCACACCTTCCTAGGCCTCCCTCCTTCCCTTCAGGTTAGGCAGCGCGTGTGTAACACCCTAAGTATTGCACACGTCCATTAGACCACGGTGACCGCTTTCCATCAGGTGGGCCATGTACTTGTCTGCTACCTACGTAGAATAAAAAAATGACTAACCGGCAGCTAACCGGTTGCTCGACTATCTCCACGTAGGGTCCTTTAATTCGTGCTTCATCTGAAACAAACATTAAATATTTTATTATTAAAGCAACCCATTTATGTCCCACTGCTGGGCACGGGACTCCTCTCCTCTAACGAGTGATCTGGGAAGGTTTAGACCTTAATCCACACACACACCGGCCAAATGCGGGTTGGTGGAAAGGACATATCCTTAGCATTTCTTTTAGGACATTATATGGGTTTCCTCACGACGTTTTTCCTTCACCGTCAGCAGATGGTAAATCATGTGATTGGCACATATAAAGTCCACAAACAAATTGAAATTCATATTGGATTCGAACTCGATACCTCTGATTAGAGGCCGCGTCCTTATCGATTCAGCTACCATCGCTTCCTATTTTATTATTATTACTAGCTATGTTCGCGTTTGGCTGGCTATATTTACCATCAGGTGAATTACCGGTTCATTTATAGGAGGACAGAAACAATATGCATATTGATAGTTTTGGGCCTATCCGAATGATGAATTTACCGTATGGTAGGTATATGAATGATTGAATGAATATTTATTACAATGAATATGGTAGGTACATAGATTTATTTCTATCTGATATTGAATTTTATTTGTATCCATGCAAGCTAGAATATCGAAACACTATATTTGTATGAGTCATACCGACGCCGACCTTCCATTTTTCTTCTTTGAGATAATTTTGCTACGATGGATGCAATGATTTTGATATATTACGAATTTTATTTGATACTAGCGACCCGGGACCCGGCTTCGCCCGGGTGTAAATTCCAGTTTTCCAATAAAATATATTATAGCCTATGACACTCACGAATGACGTGGCTTTCTATTGGTGAAAGAATTTTTAAAATCGGTTCAATAGATCCCGAGATTACCCCTTACAATCTATACTAATATACAAACACACAAACTTTACTTCTTTATAATACTAGTAGAGATAGATATCTAATATTGAAGTGTCTTCATAATTTTTTTATATCGGTCATGTCAATGTGAGTTCACCTCGCCTGATTACCATCAAGCGAGGTGAACTCAGAGATAAAGGTAACTTCAACTTTTTCTCAAATATCTCCAACCGTTCTGTAGAGATATTTGAAAAAAAGTTACAATTTGAGCTGCTTTACAATTTTATAATAGTAGGTAACTATATATGGATAAAAACACTAAAGACCTGTCCCTCCCAATAATAATAATCAATGATCGTATCTTCCCCTAGGGGTAGATGGTTGGGTGCGGGCAGGGATCTCCACGCGGTGCACCCGGGCAACGGAGGCGAGCAGCGCCTCCCACTCGCCACGGGAGACGCTGCTGCCTGCGGCCAATCCGGCCGGGGTGGGAGTGGCCCTCTAGAGGGTAGCTCCGGGTCTCTCCACGTCTCTCCTCGTGGACGGTTGGGTGACAGGACGGCCGCTTGTCACCTTTATACCTCGTCAGCGAGATGGAGCGATGTACACCCCAAGCGAGGTTTCGAGCGGTCGAGAGGGGCCATCTTAAAACCGTAAATGGCCCAGGGCAAGGGATATGCCTATTAGGAGTATTAGGTAACCTTACACCCCGGTAATTAAGACCCGAGATGGCGTTCGGTTTTAGTCAGTTCGATCCCGACGTAACCACCCCTATGGCCGACGGGGTATACTTACATATGGTTTTCCGCATGATAAAAAAGGGGATAGATGGTTACAAGATTACCTTGATAGTAAGTTAATCCAGTAATTACCTACATGATCAAACAATAAACAAAAAGGCCATGATCTCCTAATTTTTTTAACTGATTCTACGATAGAAATAAAAATAATTAGGTTTATATAATCGTCAGAATAGGTACGCAGATAACTACAATTTTCGAGACACGAGATAACCTTATAGTGACCGAAGCCAATGAACAGCAAATAGAACGAAATAACAAAAAAAAACATAAGTACATAAATCGTAGCACCAAGCGCGTAGCCAGGTCATAATAGCTAGTCTCGCGAATTGGGGAGCGGAGAGATTCTGTTTTACAAAACAAAAATGTGCACTTCAAACGTTGTCTCTTATTATTTTTTTATACCACTTAGGTGACAGACAAGCACACGGCCTGCCTGATGGGAAGCGGTCACCTTGGCCTACGGACGCGTGCAACACCATGGGCATCACACTCGCGCTGCCGACCCTTCAAAAACCTTCTAATGCCCTTCTTGATTAATTTTTTTGACGTGACCGATATATTTAACGACTTCACCTCGTGTAATGGTAAGCTAAAGATAAAGTCTCAGGAAGGGGGTCCCCATTATATACACCGACAGTGACATAATGGTGGCCATCAACTTGACGGCCTCATGAAAGAAGAGGTGATTGTCGTCGCAGCACTGCGTGACAAAGCGCATATAATATTGGTTTAGACTACGCCAATACCTACTGGTCCCACAACTGCTGAGACAACCACCACTTCAAGCTCCGGCTATGCACCTGCTGAACCCTGACCGCAATCCAACTAGGGTTGGATTACTATGGAGGGTTTTTTTTTGTATTATATAAGTGTTCTATGCTGAATGAAATAAATATATTATATATTTATTATTATAAATATATTAAATATATTATATATCTATGCTGAATGAAATAGATATATTTATCCACAACATGCCATAAAAGTAAGAGAATGTTACATTAATAACACTAGTATCCGTCGACATCGATGAACGGTAAAACAACGGTGTGTGTAGTATTGAGTATCTAAAAGAATAATATCAACCCATTTATGTCCCACTGCTGGGCACGGGTCTCCTCTCCTCTAACGAGAGAGCTGAGAGGGTTTAAAGCACGGAAGAAAGAATACCTTGGTTTAAAGCTTAATCCACACACGCCTAATATCAACGCCGTTTGTTGATATTAGATCAACAGTTATTAGTGAGATAGTGGTCAAACGCGGGCCTGTCGACTGTAAAAAATCTTAAATAATATTTTATAATAACGATACCGGAATGTTGATATAATTTGATGTAAACAGGTTTGTTATCTGGTTGTCCAAACAAGATTATTGCATGGAAACTAGATACTCCAGTAAAACCATTTACCTACTCGGGGTTTTGGGGGACAAAAATATTTGGGCCACGACGGTATCTCCCGTCCGAACTGAGCAGTCCGATGGGGTACTACCTCCGCCCTATAAGAACACTGCTCCATAATATTATAACCATGGTGTTGTGTTCTCGCCGCTTGAGCTCACTGTATAGTTCACGGCATCTAACTTGGCAAGATTTTGGAGTAGTGTGGGCCCCACTATTCAAAACCTTGCCAAGTTAGATGCTGTACACTATACTTGTTTGTGGCAAAATGCGTGGCATATAAACAAGTATAGTGTAGGTACGGCATCTAACTTAGCAAGGTTTTGGAGTAGTGGGGCCCACACTACTCCAAAATCTTGCCAAGTTAGATGCCGTGCACTATTAATACTCCTTCTTCCCCAACCCCTTCCTAGCTCCCTCCCCCTTCCCTTCAGTATAACCAGCGTGAGTGTGACGCCTTTGTGGTTGTACACGTCCATAGGCTACGGTGACCGCTTCCCATCAGGTGGGCCATGTGCTTGTTTGCAACCTATGTAGTATATAAAAAAATAGGGGAAACCAGGGAGTGATTAGGTACTAACGACCAGTGATAACAGGGGATATATTAAGTCTTTTCGTCTAGCGATGTTTATGCTCGGGTCTTCCCCGTAAGTACTAGCATTACCTTGAAACTAATTATTACACCACGATGGCAACATTGACACGAGAAAAGAAATGGGGGCATTAATTTTTTGAGGAGGTAAGACACGACGGTATCTCCCGTCCGAAATGAGCTGTCCGAATGGGGTAGTACCTCCGCCCTACAGAAGACCGCGGCCATAATAACCTTGAGTTGTGTTCCCGCCGGTAAGTAGGGTAGCCAGAGCTCACTGTGCCCCTCCTCCTCCCACCCCTTCCTAGCCTCCCCACCTGTTCCTAGCCCTCCCCCCTTCCCTTCAGGGTAGACACCTTTAGTGTTGCCCACGTCCATAGGCCAAGGTGAACGCTTCCCATCAGGTGGGCCGTGTGTTTGTCTGCCACCTACGTGGTATAAAAAAAAAACTTCTTCATCTCTCGTGTCACCCAAAAAACGGAGGGGAGAAATCGTGAACACAGCTAGTAAATAAACAAAACTCATTTTCACATCATAAATATTTCATAATACTCTTACTTCTTTCAACACGTCCATAACTTCGATCATGATGTCCTTCCTCCATTTGTAATAAACTAAGCATAAACAACACAACATAAACGCACTATCACATAAACAATAATAAAAACTAAAAGTTCTCTTATCAACTATCGAGCGAAGGCATAACCGTCTCCAACGCTATTGAATTCAAAAATGACGGAAAGCAACTTCTGTGAACATTTATAAACAGTAAACATACAAATTACGTCACTCTTCACTCATTCATCGCTAGGAAATTCCAAGTTTGTAAAAATACGTAAGTATATAATGTATTTTAATTTATAGTTGCCATCTCGCTCTGTTGTAAGGTCCAATATGAGAGCTCGTGTACCTACGTCGTATTTGTAACCGTAATAAAACAATATAAGGAAAATTGTTGCAGTAGAAACACATTCGGAACTGGATTTTAGATCCCCCCATCATGCCCCCGAAAATGTGGGGGGGGGGGGAGGAGAGCGGACCTTTTTTTTTCGTGCGGAAATCTTCATGGATACCCACCCCGTGGCCAGCGAAGCAGGTTATGTCGGACTCTTACAGATTAAACCTGCACGCCGTGTAGGGGTTTCTGACGCCAGGGTGTGAGGTGGCCCAAAGAGCATTTCCCTCGCAACCCGGCTTGACCAGGAGAGCGGATCCTGGGTTCCAAAGTACTTCAATCTTTGGATTTGACCAATACTAACGCTGTGATGATGATGATTGTGATGTCCTATTACATAACATTTTTTTGTAGTAAAATGATTACTACAAAAAAATGTATGACTTTGTTTCAACTATAACTAGTAATATGAGGAAAAATGTTTGAGGTAAAACGGTAGTTCGGTGTTAACATTTACTGTAGTAAGTATAAACAAACCATTATAATATAACTAGGTACCTTAGTTCTTTTTGGAAAATAAGTGAAAATAAAATAAAAGAAAGTCGTGTTAGTTACCTACACTATTTATAACTCAAGAACGGCTGAACCGATTTGACGGACATAGGACACTTTTTATCCTTTTTTGGAGTGGAGAGTGGAGGGTGAATTGGAAGGTGAAAGTGGAAAGTGGAGTGAAGAGTGAAAAGTCTTTTAATCGGTGGCCATACCGACTTCCACGCGGGTAAACCGCGGACGAAAGTGTTAAGTTAAACACTACATAAAAAGCGGCCATATTGGATTTTCTTTTGGATCACAGTTTATTTTATTCTACTAGTCGAGCCCTTTCATTTGATATCCATATTGCGGTAGTTGTGGAAAAATATATTTTGTAAGCCGCCGTTTTGTAGTGGCGGCCATCTTGGGTTTACAATTACCTATTTATTGTCATCAGAACTAAAGATATCAGAACAATTCGTCAACAACATATACTTAGACTACTTTTTATACAAAGCCGGGGTGAGAGGGAAATGCTCTAATAGGCCCCCTTACACGCTTTTTTTCCGTACCTACAAAATCCTCATGGATACCCTCCCCGCGGCCAGCGGGGTAGGTTATGTCGGACTCTTACCGAATAAAACTGCACGCCGTCTAGGGTCTTCTGACGCCAGGGTGTAAGATGGCCCATAGAGCATTTCCCTCGCACCCCGACTTGACCCAGGCCATCCGGATTTGAGATGACCCCCTCGGGTGTTCCCGTCATGCCCCCGGAATAGAGGAGGCGCGCTTTGGCGTACCGCCGCCTCGGCCTGCTGCTTCTGCTAGGGTGACAGGCGGCTCCAACGGAGGTCGTTAGACCTCCGACGCCTTCGTCGCCGCCGTCCAGGAGAGCTCTGTGCAACCTCTCCCGAACCCTTTCCGCCACCTGCTTCTCGAGAATCACTTGCTCGCAGAAGAAGGCGGCGGCCGACCACGCGTCCGCAATCTGCACCATCGCTGCGATCAACACCGGCAGTGTGAGGACCCACCCCGAGGGCTGCCAGGAGGGCCTGTCTCGGCACCTCCCACGCCGGACACTCGGCCAGCGTGTGCAGCCCTGAGTCCTCGCCTACATCGCAGTGATGACAGTCGGGCGTCAGCTCCTTCCGAATCAGACACAAGTGATCCCCGAAGCACCCCTTGCCAGAGATCACCTGCGTCAGCCGGTACGAGAAGCCCCCGTGAGGCCTCTCCAGTCAGTCGTCCATGACGGGTCTTACCGCCGCTATAATGGCGTGCCCCGCGCTTGGTTTTTTTGTTTTATAGTCGCTAGGCTCGCGTTTGCCCAAGTTGGTCCTTCCACTCCACCACGGTATCCCGGTGGAGCTGGGCGTAGACGGCCTCGATAACTCTAGGCTCCGGGTCCAGTCCCCGCTCCGACGCTTCCTTTCGCCACCAATATAGGCATAACGCGCTGTGGCCCTCCCAGAGTACATCTTTTACGGCTATTCAGGGCCTCCGCCCAGATCGGGCACCCGTGCAGGGCCATGGACCGCACGATCCCCGCGTAGAGCCTCCTGTAGGAGACATCCGGCCCCCTCATGTTGGGCAACAGCAGCGCCAGAGCGTTGGCCCCCTTACACCCAGGCGTCAGCAGCCCTAGACAGCGTGCAGTGTGCGACAGGTTTTAGTCAGTAAGAGTCCGACATAACCTGCCCCACTGGCCGCGGGGTAGATATCCATAAGGATTTCCGCACGGAAAAAAGGCTATTTTTTATAAAAGTGATACCCGCGACTCCACCCGCGCGTCGTTTTAAGGTAGGTCATCATTTTTTGTTTATTTGTTATGTAGTGTCATTTTTTGGTTATATCGCCAGTTCTACTTAGCATACAACCAAACATAGGGTAAATTTTAAGTCTAAGCAAGACCTTTCTAACAAAAAACCTCATCAAAATACGTTAAGTAGATTTTACGTCCATCGCGATTATCGGCTTTTGATGGTTTTTTTTTATTAGAAAGGTTTTGGTTAGATGAGTGGAGACCGGTGGAGTGAAGAGTAGAGTGGAGAGTGGAGAGTGGAGTAGTGAATGGGTGGAGAGTTGTTTTATTAAAATAGACTTGGTGGCGATACCGACCTTCAAGCGGGCGAAGCCGCGGGCGGAAGCTAGTATATAATATAGGAATATTTTTTAAAACTTTTTTTTCGTTCACAATCCCCGCAAACCAGCGGGAGCGGTACTTAATATTGAATTTGAAACGACTAAAACTGGACGCCGCCGCCTAGGGTTTCCTAGGCGTTAGACCTTACCCAAGTTTAGTAATCTTAGTACATGATATAAATAATAATAATAAATAAATATTCTACGACATTCTACACAACGCTCCCTAGACCTAAAGTAAGCTTAGTTTAACTAGCTTGTGTTATGGGTTCTAGAATGCTGATAAACATACTTATATACTTTTTTTTTGTAAATACATACTTATTATACATAGAAACACCCAGACCAATGCAAATACACATATTCATGCATACAAATATTTGCACTGAGTGGGAATCGAACCCACGCCATAGCCGAGATAGAGTTTAAAATAACTCTTTGCACGGGAATCGATCCTATCGCGTACAAACGCCACGGAACTATCAAGGCAGTCGGCCGGAACACCTAATGGTAGGTCAGATCATCCTGTCACCTAATTGTCATTCAAGATCGTCCAATCCGTCCGTGCGAATATTCCACATACTCTAATACATATAGTTCATGCTATTCTCAACTTTACCGATTAGAAAATAGAGGTGATAGCAACGGCATATGGAAACTTGGTATTCAGTCACGTTATCTACCAACAAGATAATAATCTCAATAAAGATCTAGATCTTATAAAATATCAGCTGACCCGTCGCGGCCTAGTACGGGAATATTGCCCGTTCCCGCGGGAATTATGGGATATAAAGTTTGAATGAACACGCTACAGGTAAGTACATACACTATAGAGCCCAGATCAATGAAAATACACATCGGGAATCGTACTCACGACCTCTCGTGTTGCAGTCGAAAGTTCCACCGCTACGCCATGGGTCCATGGAGGCAGTGTAGCCAACTCCTAGAAATTGAAGTCATCATTATTTATTCAGTAATCATGCTAATCTATCTATACTTCTATACTTTAACTCTATACTAATATTATAAAGAGGTAAAGTTTGTGTGTTTGTATATTTGTTAAATTGTAAGGGGTAATCTCGGGATCTACTGAACCGATTTTAAAAATTCTTTCACCAATAGAAAGCCACGTCATTCGTGAGTGTTATAGGCTATATATTTTATAGAAAAAATGGAATTTACACCCGGGCGAAGCCGGGTCCCGGGTCGCTAGTAATAATATTTATAAAGAAAGTCGTTTTAGTTACACTATTTATAACTCAAGAACGGCTGAACCGATTTGGCTGAAATTTAGGCAGGGAGGTAGCTTAGAACCAGGAGACGGACATAGAATACCTTTTATCCTTTATTTTTGGAGTGGAGAGTGGAGTGGAGTGGCGAGTGAAGTGTAGAATGGAGTACTCCATTGTACTCTACTGAGTGGAGAGTGAAGTGGATGCCGACTTCCACGCGGGCGAAGCCACGGGCAGAAGCTTAAAATTAATAATTACTGTTTTACATTGTTGTTGTTTTTAATAATACTTACATCAACATTTATTCATTAAAGCAACCGAAGTGTCGAGATCAGTGTAAATATTAAGATAATACAAATAAATTAGGTACGATACAACAGGTCATTTCAATTTGTCATATAAATATTCGCAGCAAAATTTGACAATATACCTAATTTATCTCTGTGCCAAATTTTATCTAGATCCGGTTCATCATTTTTCCGTGAAAAAGTAACAAACATTCTATCATCTTCAATGAAAATTTTAGACGGAGGTAGAACACGACGCGCGGTATCAGCTCCCGTCCGAACTGAGCAGTCCAACTGGGGTATTATCTCCGCCCACATTACACCACGGTGACTGCTTACCATCAAGTAGGCCGTGCGCTTGTCGGCCACCTTAGTGGTATAAACAAAGCCATGAACAGTTTTTGATAGGCAAGTCATTATAGGCATATTATTAGATGATAATAACATTTGACAAAATCGGGTTATCAGATGGGTGAAGGCCGTTCATCATATTCATCACCGATTCTAAAACCATTGGGTTTTATTTTTAGAAGATCAAACGCAGTTATGATACAGTTTTGATTTTCCAGTGGAATTATTGAAGTCATGTGATTAATTTTGATAATGACCTGCGCAGACGGGGATTTTTGTCCGCAGAGCATTTGTTGTTGTTTTTCGCGCGTATCTTGTATGTATGTAAGTTGTTTGTAAAATGTTTGTAAGATTCTTTATTACCTCATATCTTCAAAACTTCAAAACCACTGGATGGATTTCTTTAATTAATATATCGGTAGAATTGTCTCGGTAACCCGAGTGATGTTAGATAGGTAACGCGAAAAAAAACCCGCGCCTCCTGCGCAGCGGCCGCGTTCACTACCGCTACGCCACAGAGGCGGTCTTGTTAATACAGTTGCTATTTCAATATTTACTTAACTTTCATAATGTGAAGACCGCCGGACTTTTGAGGGTTCCAACTACCCGTAACATAGGTATTTATAGCGGTCGTTATGGGAGTTCTTATAACGTTTATAGGCATTCGTATGTCAACCGATACCGACGGCTTAACGTGCTCTTCGACAAATAAAAAGAAATAAAAAGAAGTTTGGAAGTTGCACCTGTGAATGAAAAATTGAGAAGCGAGTAACTGTCGTGGTATGGACATGTTATGAGAAGAGATGAAAGCAATGTTGTTAAAAAGGTTCTAAGTATGAATGTGGAGGGCTTTAAGAGTAGAGGTAGGCCTAAGAAAAAATGGATGGAATGCGTGAAAGAGGATATGGCAAGGAAGGATATAACTGAAGACATCTGACAATAATTTATGGAGGAGAAAGACATGTTGCGTCAACCCCAAATAGTTGGGACAAGGGCAGGTAGATGATGACCCATCTATAGGCTGTCCTGACTTGAATTACTACTACCGGTAGCACTACCGGTGTATGTGGTGGTGGCCCCAGTCCTGAGACTTTGCCTTTCGCTTGCATCAGGCGAGGTGGAGTCATTTTGACGTGTCCTATATAAAAAAAAAATCCTTAACTTTGAAGTGTGTCAACGTACCTACTTGGTAAGTCACGACCTTATCATAGGAGATAAAACAGTGAGACGTCATAATTAGTTAGCAACCAATTAGAAGGGCAAAATAATTCTAAAATATAATCAGCAAAACAATAGATAAGTACTTGACTTTTGATCTTCTTTTACCCAATGGATAATGAAAAAAAAAACGGTAACTCCTGCAGGAATTTCACTTTATTTGCCAACTAGCAACCCGGGTGTAAATTCCAGTTAGGGTTCGGGAGAGGCTGCACAGAGTTCTCCTGGACGGCGGCGGGCGCGGACGCCTAAGGCGTCGGAGGTCTGACGACCTCCGTCCTCCATGAGCGCTGGCCTGGGGGTGACGGGTAGAGCCGCCTGTCACTCTAGCAGAAGCAGGCCGAGGCGGCGGCGCGCGAAAGCCCCCCCCCCCCCCTATTCCCCCACTCGTTCATGCTCGCCCCACCCCCCCCTTTCGGGGGGTCGAGGGGGCCATCTTAAAACCGTAGATGGCCCGGGGTCAGCTGGGGTGCAGGGATATGCCCATTGGGTAACCTTACACCCCGGTTACTAAGGCCCGAGACGGCGTGCGGTTTTAGTCGGTTCGATCCCGACATAACCACCCCCGATGGCCGACGGGGGTGGTATCCATGGGGATTTCCGCACGATAAAAAAAAGGGGGTCACCATTCCCAAGCAATGCCCCTAGAATGGTAACCTCTACCCAGGCGGCCTTGACAGATGCTTTTTCACGCCCCGCTTACAGAACCCGGGATTATAAGATGAAAGGAACACGAGCGAGGGTAAAGCATTCCACTTCTATCGTACGACAAAGAAAGGAATTACCAAACCGCTTGGTTCACGATGGTATGGACTGCACCGTATGTGGATGGCACTTAAGTCCTGCACGTGTTGTTCAGACAAGAAGGGAGAGGGTGGAATCAGTTAGAATAGCTCATCGGAACACTCACCATGGTACAGATGATAAAACACTGCCAATGTTACCATGGTACGTGTATGTAATGGTGACCCTCTTTCCTGAGACTTTACCTTCAGCTTACCATCAGGCGAGGTGAAGTCAAAATGACGTGTCCTATATAAAAAAAAGTGGTTATATCTCTACGCAGCTGCAGTGGCTCTAGAAAATTGGTGATCTCGGGACTATCTTATCTATATATTTGTTACCAAATGTTTACAAAACTCCCAAGTGTTAAGGTCGTGTCGTGTCACTATCGCGATAAATATTTCGGAAATGAAGAAGTAGTAGGCAAAACAATAACTGGTAGTGTTTAATAATAACACTAGTATTTAACTTTTAACCTAAGTTCACGTAATAAGTAATTTATTTATACTGTCTACATATTCTTCGAAATGGTGTCAGTAATTAGCAAAAAGAATGGGACTTCTACTAAGCTCCGTGTAAGGTCTATTAAAAAAAACTCGTGGCCGCGCGGTTCGCTTTGTGCGGACTGCGCGGCCAAACTTCGAAGTGATGTAGGTCGTGAAGTCCAAACAGTAGGGCATTATTTTTATGATCTACATTTTCTTCGAAATCGTATTAGTGATTAGCAAAAAGAACTGGTGGCCGCGCAGTTGAATTCATGCGGACTGCGCGGCCACGGTTAAACCCACATAACTTTCTAAATATTGACTCTTCGAATTTGCGGTTTTCACTGTTCATCTTTTACAAATTCCTTCGAAATGGAGATATATTTTTTTTTTATACGACATAGTGGCCGAGCAGTCGAAACGACCAATAAAATGCCCTATGAAGGGTGAAATATATCCCTAGGTCTAGGTAGCGATATGTAGAGTGTTATAGAGTATTTTAGAAGATATTCAAAATATCAATATGTCGCATATATTTATAAGCATAGAAACTGATAAAACTATATCTATAAATGCCTACTCGTTTTATATTCAACTATCCGACAGAGCAAACTGGATGAGTCTAGCAGATATAATAGAGATAACTCGACTCACAATAAGATACGAATAGCAAATAAGACGGTCTTCATAACGATACGGTTTTTTTTTACTTTTTAACCAACTACAAAAAGGAGGAGGTTCTCAATTCGACTGTATTTTGTTTTTGCGTATTGGCGTAGTCTAAACCAATATCTGCGCTTTCTCACGCAGTGCTGCGACGACAATCACCTCTTCTTTAATGAGGCCGTCAAGTTGAGGGCCACCATTATGTCACTGTCAGTGTATGTAGGTACCGCGGTAGCCTAGTGGTTTGGGTAATGGACTGTTGAGACGAGGTCTCGGGTTCGATCCCAGGTTTACTATGGCACACACCAATGACTTTTCGATGCTTTTCGAAGTTATGTGTGTATTTATCGCAGGTTTATTAGTGCCTCGGAGAGCACGTTAAGCCGTCGGTCCCGGTTGCCATACAAACATCTATGGCAGTCGTTACGGGTAGTTGGAGCCCTCAAAAGTCCAACCAGTCTAACTTGGAACTTCGATATCGCCATTGGTTGTGGAGGTCAGATGGCAGTCGCTCCACGTAAAATATCGAAGTTCAGCCGCATCACAGTTAGACTGGAAAGCCGACCCCAACTGAGTTGGGAAAAGGTTCAGAGAATGATGAGTGTATGTAATGGGGATCCCCTTCCTGAACTTTACCTTTAGCTTACCATCAGGCGAGGTGAAATCAATTTGGCGTGACCGATATTATAAAAAAACCTACCTCAGACCTTGCGACTCGGTGAAACGATTTTAATGATTCTTTATTCATTTGATAGCTGGCGCTTTCTGTGTGGTCCGATTTTAATTTGGTCCAATTGAAGTCGGTTTTTTTCTTTAATAAGCTTTTTTATAATAAAGTGGCAAACAAGTAAGTATTAAGCTTAATTGTCACTCAAAGTTTATAACCCGTAGCGGGGTTATGACACGCTCGTAGGTGACTCTATAAATAACCGATTCTGAATACAAAAAAAATGTTTTTATTCTTGTGTGTTTGTCTGCTTGTCTGTTTGTTCACGAAGGACGCAAGAACTACTGAACTATTAAATTAAAAATTGCCGTAACAATTACGTATAAGTATAGCTCCTAGGGCAGTTTCTTACCGCCTCTACCATGGTGAGTGTTCCGATGAGCTTTTCCAAATTAATCCCAACCTTTCTTTTCCTATACAGTACTACGTGCCAGGTTGAGGCATCACCCTCACACAGTGCAAACAATGTCACCATGAACCAAGCGGTTCGGTGCCTCTTTTCTTTGCTGCATCATTTTGCTGCACCTTTCTTCACCAGCGCATGTGTTTCCTTCTTCGTACTACAGTCCTGGGTCTTATAAGCGGGGCGTGAAAAAGCATTTGATGAGGCCATCAAGCTGAGGGCCACCAATGTAGCACTATCGGTGTATGTAGTGGAGTCCCCGGTCCTGAGACTTTACCTTTAGCTTACCATCAGTAGAAGTTAAGTCACGTTGACGTGTCCAATATAAAAAAAATATAAGACCTTCTCATTGTGTACCCAGCCTAACATCTGCACGTCATTTTCTGTCCTTGAGATCATCTCCAAAGCACTTTACAGGCAATCAAATCGTCAGTATGATTGGCCAATTTAACAATAAGCAGGTGGCAGGGTGCTCCAGTGTACATCGCGACAGGGTCAGATCACACCGAGATATGAAAACTCCCTGAGTGTAAAAAAATAAGATTCATAATAAAAAACATGATTCGATTACTCGTATTGGCTGTCGCAGGTAAGATAAATTTGGCGATCATTCTGGCGTGAATTTCGCTAAACTTAACAAAAATCTCTAAAATTAAATTTCGATTTTATCTCGATTTAATTATTTCAGGACTTTTTTAAACCATTAAATATTACCACGGCTTGCACCTAATTGTTTTTGCCGATTTTTTATACAAAACAACATTTGAGTTGGCTTTAAAGTCATAAAGTAACATTTTTAGAGGTTTTACTTAGTTAAGTTTAGTGAAAATGCTTAACAGAATCGACATTAACGACTAAGAAATGATTGGTTTTAGAGTAAGTAAATAGTTTCGTGAAATATTTCATCATGAATAGATTTGAATGAAGTGATTTTAGTGTAACTATTTGATTTATCTCCCAGTTTATTTCCACTATTGATGGATATAGCAAAAAATCTGCGAGCAAGTATTTTTCCCCGATGAGAGTGTGTCGTTTTGTTGATGTCAATTTTTTTTTAATTCATTATGCATGTTTTAGATTGTGGATCAAAAGTATAACTAAGATCTTAACATTCAGAATATCACAATGCACTACTTACTCAAAAATTTTATATTTTACGTAATATAATGGCAAATAGTAATTCTTTACTGCTTCCAAAAATTGTATACCTACATACACAATTATTCGAAAGTATTAACATTTAATTGTATTAGTTTATTTAATTTAAAAATATGAATGAAAATTCAAATTACGTATAAATGCCAAATATGGACAGTTTTTTGGGGTCTAAATATGGACTATATTTACATGTCCCCAAAACATTAGCTGAATACCTACCTATTTTAATTTTGATCTTTTGGAGGCGATTAACTAAATGGTAAAACTAAAAGTGAATAAAGACAAACGCTGCAGATATGGAGTGTATTTTTAAGTCCTGTTTTCTAAGGATGCATGAGGAAACCTGAATCAAATTCGCCCTGTGCGGTTTCAGGCAATGATCACGCAGGGTACAGAGTTCAATATAAACATTTTGTGGTTATTGTAAATAATTTAATAATAATTCCTTTTCATATTTAACCAAAGTTCCTAAAAATACTGATATAATTTAGGGTTGATTTTTGAGTTTTTAAAGTAAGTACCTACTCTATTCCATTTTGACACACGGTTTCCGTTAAACTTTACGTAGGCTTTATTCAATAACTAAGTATAATTATCTAACTTTTAAAATATTTTCCTCGGAACATGAATCGATCACTGAAGATCAATAGAGACCTTGTGAACATCGATTATGTTCACATTCCCGCTAACCTTAACTTCAATAAGCTAAATTGCTGGTGTTAGAAGTGGATTTACGTCTGTATTATCTCTTCTTCAACCTAGCGTTAATCCCAGTCGTATCCAAAGCTTTCACCTCGGAGTCTGGGGTGCGCTTTACCACTATTAACTGCAGATTTGGCTGGACCTCGATATTTTCCGTGAAGCGACTGCCATCTGACCTTCACAACCCAATGGTGACATTAGGCGATATCGAAGCATTGCAGCTAGATTGTTGTTTTTTAGGGCTCCAACTACCCGTAACGACTGCCATAGATGTTTGTATGGCAACCGGGACCGCAAATACCCATAATAAAGCTGGATGTTAATATGGGTTGGACGTTATTATGGGTTGGATGTTGTTATGGGTTACATGTAATATGGACTGGATGTTAATAATATGGGCTGTATCATAATTATGGGCTATGTTTACTATTAGATTAATAACAACTTGTATCTCATAATCACTTTATTTGACAACCATGATAAACCTATTACCTAATATATAAAAAAATGATATGATAGCAATGGCGGCGAATATTTGGCCGGGAACCACACATAAAAAGGATTTGCAAACCTACTGCTTTAGAATAGATATTTATAGTGATTTAGCAAACTGTATTGTACGCCCATCGAGCGTAGGAAGAAGTATCCTTGTTCGCTCTTCCTGTTAGCATGTATCAAGAGGCGGATAAGTGCAATTTGTGAATCGCGGTCTCTGTGCATCATTCAAGTAATAAAAGACCTCAACTTGGATGAATCGTCCCCTTTATCGCGCTATTTCAAATAGAATTTCATGTGCTGAGACATAGGCATGCATAGTTACACACACTCATTGCGAATTTCGCTCATGCACACACAGACTTACGCGCACACATTTGGGGATTGAATAAACAAGTTCGTAGAAAACGGAGACCGCATAAAATTTATTTCACTATTCCATTAAGAAATACTTGTATGTTATTTACACTTTTTTTTTCCGTGCGAAAATCCTCATGGATACCCACCATGGCAGGTCATGTCGGACTCTTACCGACTAAAACCGCACGCCGTCTAGGGTCTTCTGACGCCAGTGTGTAAGGTGGCCCAAAGAGCATTTCCCTCGCACGCCGGCTTGACCCGGGCCATCTCCGGATTCGAGATGGCCCCCTCATGTTATTTACACTGGTCCAAACAATTTACTGAACACTTTGGTAACCTGAGAACGCAGTTCTTTGCAAACTGTCATTACATTTCGAAATTATTTTGACAGTTAACCTGTCAGTGCAGTATTGAGTCGGTTTGAGTCAGTAATTTCACAATTATAGTCATTCCACTCCTTATTTTTGCGTTTGACAGCAGTTTTAGAATGTAACTGTTGCATTAATCCTACAAGTAAACTTGGAAATGCGTGACCAAGAAATTATATAAACTGGCGTATCATATGTATCTACCCTATTTATAACTCATTACCAAAATTAAAATGCTTTAATTTGTTTCGGTTGATTTAAAATTTACGATTATTTGCTCACTCAATGAAAACGGCTACACTCTACCATGTCTAGTGTTGGGATCGAATGAAATCGCTGCAAATTACGAATCTAAAATAATCGTTCAAACTTACTTACATTTACGTCAACACAAAAGTTGTTGTAACAAAGCTTTGTTTTTATAGTGTATTATGGATTCATGTACGTGTTTTCAATGGCTAATCATCTCAACAAAATATTTAAGTTGTGTTGTGTAGGGTAATAGTTTTCATTAATATTATACGTAGGTACGAAAAGCACTGAGCCCACTCGTCTTCGACGGCCTTTTGAAACGCAGCCACAGCTTCTTCGGCATCCATAAAACATTTATCTCGGTATTTTCTTCCTTTTTCGGAAATAAATAAAAATCGCAAGGTGTGAGGTCAGGGCTATTATACGGCGGGTGACCCAGTAATTCCGCAAATTGTTTTTACCATGACAAAACAATGGAGCCTAAACTCGATAGGCTTATCTTATTGGCGTAAACCCATGACAGATGATCGGTACGAACAGCCTATAAGTGTCGCCGAATAATTGATACATTCAGGAGGAGGAGGATGGACGTAAAAAGTACTGAACAGGGTTTGATGCGGTTTTTTTTATTAGAAAGGTCTTGGTTAGGCTCAAAATCTTACGCATATTTGATCACAATCGGCTCATTAGAACATGCGATATAGTAAAAAACGCGCAAATCGACGTCCACGCGGGCGGAGCCGCTGGCAACAGCTAGTACAGAATATAAATGATTTTTGACTTTGACATTGTACACGAAAAAAGAATGTTTATTACAAAACATAACATTTTGTAGGAAGATCCAATAATAGCCATTATTTAATATTATCTATCATTATTATAAAAATAAAAATATTTTTATCAGATTTTATTGCGAATTATTTTATTCAATTATACGTCTGGCACGCAAAAGAAGTATAAAAATTTGAATATCGAGCAGAAATAAAATAAATTGAAGTTTGAAATCGATTGCAACTTCTTCAGAGACTAAGTCGATTATTGTTTGAAATCGGTCAGGTTACGCATTTGGACATAACTATTTGACAGAAAATTGAAATGTCAAACGCAAAATAAAGGAGTGGATTGACTATAATATAATTAATTCCATTTATTTATTATTTTAACCCCATTTCGTAGCTTTATCTATATTTTCTTCGTCATAAGCGTTTAATAACATAACGATAGATACTTACTATAATATCTGGAAGTTTACACAGTCAACTATCTCTCACACCCATGGAACCTAAAGTTAACTGGCAACAAAGACTTCTAGAGGTCTTTCAACGGCAACGATGGGTCTTCAATCACCTCACCAACTTTATTCGGAGCGGTACGGCCGTAATGTTATATTACTCTTGTCTCAAAACCAGCGGGCTTGCATGAAAGGTTTAATGAAAGCTGTTGTAGGTAGCTCGTAAAGTGTGTAAAGACAGAAGCAGATAGCGGACTCAGCGGGAAACAGGGCCTCGAATCTGCTAAAGGCAAACCACTGTCATGCCATTGACACTCTAAAAATGTAATTTAATTGTAGACTTTATTGTTATCAGATTATAGTCTACAAATTAAAAGATATTTTGTAGAGCGAATGAAAAAGTTTAATGAATTCTTTTCATTTGCATGGCAGTGGTTTGCCTTTAGCAGAATCGAAGTCCTGATGTAAGTTGTATTTTTATTTATCTGTAGGTATTCTCTCCTTCTTGCATAGGTATAGGTACTTACAACTGAGACGCCATGGTTTATAATAGGTCAACCTAAATTAAAAAAATAAAGCCTCGAATGCAACCAGAACGTAATAGGTGCTGAGGTTCTTTATGAACTGACCTAATGGAACCCCACACCTTCGCAAAGAAAAAAAAACGCCTGTAGAATTTTGTCTGTGTTTCGAACACGCTTGTTGCAAGTATCGTATTGCTATACATTTACAGTAGGCGCTGTATTTTTAAAATACTCAGCACTAGGTATTTATAGATGTATTCTTTAATTAACCTTAGAAAACAATATATCACATTTTGATATTGTTTACTACTGAATTGAGTAAATAATAATACCTATTAACGCTATTAATAATAATACTATGAACTTGTAATTTTATTCACTGTAATTAATTACATTGATACGGAAAGCAAATACATTAACCGCCAATCGACTTTTGAAAATAACATATTTAAGTAGGTAGGTAGGTACTTTTATTCAATAGCATTTTAATCAAAAAATACTATTTTAAAATTACTTTACAAAACTTTTCTTGCTCTATATTTTTCTATTTGAGGTTATGCGCATGCGCTGTAAGCTAAGTTCCAAAACGAAGAATCTTGCGTGTAACGAAACGTCACCGCGTCATCATAAATCACAGAAAAAAAAACACCACGTTATTATTTTGCATGTGGTGAAACTTGGAATTAATATTGCCAACTAAACAATGATTTCTTTTCTTTAACAACTAGCGCCACCATTGACTGTAACTGTAACTTATATTGTTCTTTTAGTTGTCATCGGCATATTTTGTTTGTGTTTTGTGTAAATTATTGTGTTAGTGATGTTTTAATAAACTTTGTGTAAGGCCACGCATCTAATCGTTAACATGTAAAGTATACAATTTACATTATTATTAAAATGAAATAACAACTCACTGTTTAATGTCAGAAATTGGAGATAACAAAAACAGCTGATATCACTTCATTTGACTCTATCTTTGTTTGACAATTGGCTATGAATGTTGCCAGGTTAGGCAATTAAAATTTTCTGCTATTATGGTAGAAAATAAATAATAATGTAAATTCTTTTACAGCCATTGTGGTGAAATCTGACGAAGAGATAATGAGGAACTTGACTACCGTTACCTGGGCGCATGCCGTCAATAACAAAACATATTTGGAAGCAGTTTTAGCAAGTAAGTACTAATAAGTAGGTACCTTTTTTATCGAACAGAAATCCCTACAGATACTACCCATGTGGGTAGTAGAGGCGGTTATTTCGTATTCGAACCGACTAAAACTACGCGCCGCACCGGCTCGGGTCTTCAGACGCCGTAAGATATTTTTTTACCGAGTGTAAGATATTTTTTTACTGTGTAAGATATTTTTTTACCGAGTGTAAGATATTTTTTTACTGAGTGTAAGATATTTTTTTACCGAGTGTAAGATATTTTTTTACCGAGTGTAAGATATTTTTTTACTGAGTGTAAGATATTTTTTTACCGAGTGTAAGATATTTTTTTACTGAGTGTAAGATATTTTTTTACCGAGTGTAAGATATTTTTTTACCGAGTGTAAGATATTTTTTTACTGAGTGTAAGATATTTTTTTACCGAGTGTAAGATATTTTTTTACCGAGTGTAAGATATTTTTTTACTGAGTGTAAGATATTTTTTTACCGAGTGTAAGAAATTTTTTTACCGAGTGTAAGATATTTTTTTACCGAGTGTAAGATATTTTTTTCGCACTCCGACTGACTTCAGATGACATGACAAGTTTCTAAGAATTCAGGTTAAAATGAATAACAATGAATAATTCTACCGCGGCGGCATGGCGGCATTCAGATATTGGCTAGTAAAAACTAAGTAAAATCAGAAGTATTAAAGTCCGTATATTAACTGTGGCTTACCTCTAACTTCAAGTTATAAAACAGAAATTATTCACTTATGTATGCAATTACACGCGAATCGTTTACATCAATTAAAACCTCATAATATTGCCATTGGACAACACATTCCTACCGAGAATTTCTACCAGCTGCACCACCTATCAATCAACAATTTCTTCTGTCTCTTTCTTATGTGTTGCGTGGGAGAGAAAGGGCAGAGGCTGTTAGCGCGAGAATAATGTAATTTAATTGTGTGTGTGGCAACACTAAAAATAACAGATTGTGGTTCAAGTGATAAGCGGAAAGCGAGCTGTAGGTATTATATTGGAATGATGTAGGGAATAAAAAGAAATAGTTTTTCCCTATGATTAATAATAATACCACCTCATAATATAGAGGAGGTAAGCAGTTACTTAAATGCATACAAAATTGTAGGTATGTAAAAAAAAATAGAGATTCATTTATTTTATTTAATGTTTTTCATAAGCTATAAGCCAATACTACTTAAAATTTCAACTCAATTCTTAAAAAATCCGTAATAATAATTTGGTCGTCAGCCTGTAAGCCTTCTTCAAAAGTAAATAGATAAATAAAATATGATATTTTGTGAGGATGGATGGAAGGGTATTTGTTACACTTTTAGGCTTAAACAACTAAATGGATCTGGATGAAATTGACTGCCAGATCGATAGCACAGTCGATAGGTCTTTCTTTATAGCACATGGGCTACTTTTTATCCTGGAAATAGATTCCGGGTAAGAACATGATCAGTAGGTAGGTACCTATTTGAAGGTAGTGGTGTCAACAAATGCAAATTAGAAATAAAAAAAAACTGTTTTTCAAATAAAACACCTGTCATTAAACGCATAGATGAGTAATACCACCGCAGTTTGTAACTTGCACCACACATCGTCTAAAATAGCCGTCTCTTGTTCCCTTCGTTCATGGAACTGGATGATTAATAACAATTAATACATTTGACAGATTTGGGCTTCACACATCGCAACGACTTGTTTAGCGCGACAAAATGGCTGCCTACGATAAACCTAATACGTTCCAATATCAATAAAAAATAATTATTAAATTGGTTGCTAAGCTGTATGCTGTATGGTTTATATTCGGGGCCGAAGCCTACCTCATCTGAAAGAAAGAAAGAAAACTGTATTTATTCATGAACACAACGCACATTAGTTTTTATAAACAAATAAAAATGATCACCAACAAACAAAAAGACGCAAAAGTCCACGACCCACCAACTAATAGACTAACCCGTCTATGGCCTATCTATGGTCTATGGACGCCTATTTATGGATGGATAGCTGGCTAGCTGGTACTGGTGCAGTCAGCGGCAATGTCTATGATGATTGCATAGATTTCAAACTTAAAAATTCGAATGAAAATGGTTCATTATATTATAATCAAAGTTTAATAGAGCCAAATAATTATTAAATATCATTTTCATTAAGAACGATGAGTTACTTTGCTCAAAACTACACTGTTCAAAATCTGAAAATGATCATAGACATATGGCGCTGACTGTACATCAACGAACGAATGAGGGGCTCTACCGAAGTAGAGTCATAAAATCAGATGGCAGTCATTAGTCATTACACAAAAGCCAAGATAGATCAAATTCAGAGAGAGAAAGAGTGTGCGCCACTGGTTTTGCCATCAGTGGGACGTGTGCTTTTCTGCCACCTAAGTTGTATAAAAAAATAAACTAGTATTTCAGCTGAATTAGAAATCCTAAGTCTAAAACGTTGACTGTAACAAAATTAAATTTCTTAAACGTCAATAAAATTCAGTTTTCAAAATAATTAGTTCAGCGCCTAACGAAATACGTTATATAGTATTGACTATTGACGTAACATTGGCGCCTCTCCCGCCATTTCAAAGAAAATATTTGTAGTAATAAATCAACCTGAAATAAACTTTCTTGTATACGGAAATAAGGTTAAATTTCAAATACCAACCACTATTAATGTTGCCAGAAATACAAAGTGTGAACAATAATAATGTAAATAAATGTTTACAATGTAAGTTTTGGTAGGTTGGTAGTTTTGTATATGAATAGAATTGGATTTGAGGACGTTTGTTAAAATTATATAATAGGTAGGTATAAAATCTATAAATCTACTATTATAAAATTGTGAATTAGCTATGTCTGTACATTGGAGATGTTTTAAGAACGATTCTGAACACGTTCTGAACACAAAATTTTTTTTTTTTAAATTCTTGTCGGTTTGTGGCGATGAACACAAACTACTGACCGGTTTTTTATGCGGTTTTTTAAACGTGTGGAATACCCTGCCTGAGTCTATGTTTCCGGAAACCTATAACATGGGACTCTTTAAGTCAAGAGTGAATAGGTTGCTTCTAGGCAAGCGTGCTCCATCGTTGACCACATCATCACTTACCATCAGGGCCTCGATTCTGCTAAAGAAAAACCACTGTAATACCTACCACTGACACTTTAAAAAATGACATTTAATTGTAGACTTTATTGTTGGTTAAAGTCTAAAGTCAAATGATATTTTGTAGAGCGAATTAAAAAGTTAAATGAATTCTTTTCATTTGATTTTAGACTTTAATTGTATAACGTTAAAGTCTACAATTAAATAGCATTTTTAGAGTGTCAGTGGTATTACAGTGGTTTGCTTTTAGCAGAATCGAGGCCGGTGAGATTGTGGTCAAACGCGAGTCTATCGATTATAAAAACATCTTGGTTAGACTTAAAATCTTACGTTAGATCACAATCGGTTCAGTAGAACCGGAGTTATAGATTAAAAACATTACCCTCCTTTCTTCGGCAGTCGGGTAAAAACGCGAAAACCGATGTCCATGCGGACGAAGCCGTGGACATAGACTAGTTTAAGTATTAAGTCCAAAGTCTTAAGTAATTTTTGCGTTCATCTTTAATAAGTGGTATAATTTGATAGCACAAATCTGCCTCAAATTGGACCGGGTAGGTACGGTGCTACGGTGCACTCCTTGCGAAATACTCTCCATAGTAATCCAACCTCGGTTGGATTGCGTTCAGGTTTCAGTAGGTGCATAGCCTAGTTTGAGGTGATGGTTGTCGCAGCACTTGTGGGACCAGTGGGTATTGGCGTAGTCTAAACCAATATCTGCGCTTTGTCACGCAGTGCTGCGACGACAATCACCTCTTCTTTCATGAAGGCAACTATTATGTCACTGTCGGTGTATGTTTTGAGGACCCCTTTCTTTACCTTTAGCTTACCATCAGGCGAGGTGAAGTCACATTGACGTGACCGGTATAAAATTAAGAAAGTTAATTAAAAACGTGCTATTTTCAGGTGACATTTGTATGTTAGAGGCAGATATCTCAATGGGAACCATGATTGGGGAGGAGGGACCCCTAATACCAGTCATGGCGCATCCACCAGCCACTACCTCTGACCTCTCACTCTCCGATTTCCTCACAACCATAGCCAAATACAATACGGTGAATGCTAAGCCGAAAGGGGTGAAGCTCGACTTCAAGAGTATCGATGCTTTCGAGAAGAGTCAAGACCTGATTGAAAAATACAGCAAACCTCCGGTAAGTTGAGTTTAAATACATACATATAACATAAACTCACGCCTATATCCCCGAAGGGGTAGGCAGAGGTGCTAGCACCCACATTTCGCCAGTTTATGTTTAGGTCCCAATGTAATAGGTGGCGAGCCTATTGCCATTAACCGGGCACTTATAAACCTGCGATAAATACACACATAACTTCGAAAAGAAACGAAAAGTCATTGATGTACCATGCCATGCCATGGTGGACCTGGGATCGAACCCGAGACCTCATCTCAGCAGTCCATTACCCAGACCACTAGGCTACCGTGGCTACATACATACATACATACATACATACAAATCACGCCTTTTTTCCCATTGAGGTAGGTAGAGACAACATCTTTCCACTCGCTACGATCTTGGCATACCTACTCCTTTCGCTTCTTCAACTTCTATAATTGTTTTCATACACGCTGGTTGCGGGTACTCTTGACCTGGCCTTTCTCCAATACGTCCTGGATCTGATTAGAATATGTAGGCCTAGCTCACTTTTATAAAGTTCAAAAATAAATATTCTACGGCATTCTACACAGCGCTCTCTAGATCCACAGTGAGCATAGTTTAACTGGCTTGTGTTATGGGTTCTAGAATACGGATACATAATATACGTTTTTGTAAATAATGCAAATAGTCATATTTATGCATAAACATTTTTACACTGAGCGGAAATCGAACCCGCGCCTACTGTTGTAGCAGTAAAATGCACTCGAAATACGCCACAAAATTTTCGCCGTACGTCTTTGTTCGGGGATGAAAAAAAAACTTGAAGGAATCAGGTCATACAACTTCAGCGCGTAGTATAGAACGAAAAGGCTATCATGAAAAACCAAAGCTGGATTTTGTAATTTTGCCCTACTTGGGAATCGTACCCAAGACCTCACATAGCGATCCAAACACTGAACAATACTATCAATACATTATAAACTATATTCTTTTTAAAATAAAGATCAATTCACATCAATAATTACAAAAGAACTTCAGCTATTCGTACATATTGAAAGGAATATAGACCTTATTCTGTATAGGACATGTTAGAAATTGCTCTAAATTGTTGTTTCTAGACGTCTTAATTATAATAATGACATAGCGTGTGAATAATCAAGAATTTAAAACAACATCTTGTGTGGTCGCTGCGAGAAGTTGGGGCCACGAAAACAGCGGGCGATTTTCTATTACTCTTTTCGACCGGGTGTCAATACCAGTCGCACCTAAAGCACTTTGATTGTCCAAGGATCTCCTAATCTTGTAGCGAAACTTATCATCCAAGACTTTCACATGGGCACTCAGGATCTGTTTACTCTTCTGCCTCCTTTTGATTTGGCTTAATAGCTTTAGACCTCTCATCCTCATTTTTTCGTGCGGAATCCCTACGACTTCCAACTCTGTCGGAGGTAGTTGGATTCGAACGGACTGAAACCGCGCGCCGTCTCAGGTCTGAAATATAGGGGTGTAAGGTTACACAATAGGCATTTCTTTTACACCACAGCTGATGCTTTCGGTCCATGATCTCGTGTCAAGTTAATGAGCAGGTGTACTGGTTAGTAGGTGACGATCGCTTGGGCTCTGAAATCTTGGTGGAGCCCCACTTACCAATATGGGGGGCAGTTTAAATTACAAACATAATAAAATCGCAGTAAAATATATTAGAATTGTTATAATATTATATGCATTCGGAGAACTGTCACATTAATTAATTTTATAACTACGCTATAAATTCTAAGAAATGTATTAATGACGCTATTTTGCTTCCTTGACCTATCTATATATTCAAACCGTCATTAATATTTTGAAATATTTCAATGCAATCTATATTATGTAGTAATAGCTAATGTAGCACTTGATTTCGGATCGTTAGGCGTTTGACCAAGATTTAAGGAACCACGGTGTCAATTATTACAAACAAAAAGTATTGACACCAATGGTGTTAATCGCCTACTATTTTTTTTTAATGTAGCAATTGACACAAACGCACACACACACACACACACACACACACACACACACACACACACACACACACACACACACACACACACACACGCAGAAGTACTCCATTGACGTAGTTGATTGGTACCAGGGGTACGTTTCCCTGGTTGGCCATCTTCCTACAGTCCCGGGTCTTTTAAACGGGACGTGATTAAGCATCTGGTGAGGCCCATCACTGAGACTTTGTCTTTAACTTACAATCAGACGAGGTGAAGTACTGGCACTTACACTTCTTCTCCTTTCGTGTCGATGTTGCCATCGTGGTGTAATAATTGGTTTCAAGGCTATGCCACTATAGTTCACGGCATCTAACTCGGCAAGGCTTTGGAGTAGTGGGGCCCACACTACTCCAAAACCTTGCCAAGTTAAATGCTGTAACACTATACTATGTTTGTGGCAAAATGCGTTGCATATAAACAAGTATTGTACAGCATCTAACTTGGCAAGGTTTTGGAGTAGTAAGGCCCACACTACTCCTAAATCTTGCCAAAGTAGATGCCGTGAACTATAATACTTACGGAGAGGGCCCGAGCATAGGTATCGCTATTCGAGAAGGCTTACTACATCCCTTATACTATTGCGTACGTAGTATTAAGCTCAAATTCACGCACCACCGCTGTTCTTATGGCCTTATTGAGATAACAGAGTTGAGCCGCACAGCATGTGTCGCTAGGGTGCGGCACATTTGTTAGACCCGCTGATGAATAAGGGCGTTTGATGAAAAAATTACGAAATACTCATGTGATTTGGACAGATGTGTGTTCTTGAGATGTCCTTGTAATAACATTGGTGTGGAATTAATGTTAAATATTGTTATTTTTTATTAGTTATAGTTGTCACAAAATAAAAGGCCCACTTTGACAGTTCGTGCGTGCCCATGAAGTTCTTAATTTTTTATCAATTGAAATGTTCTAAAGATAATTACATTTTTCATTGACAGGTACCGCCCACTCGGCTAAGTGCTGTGCATAACGATTTTTTCATGTAGTCCACAGACTATTAATAATCAGTTAAAGAAAGAAAATATCGAGTGAGATATTTTTTTTCAAGCCCGACGCGCACTTTTATTTTTATTTATTTTTATACTTGTGTTTAGATTCTGAAGACTGATTTAATTATTCTTGTTGTTTTTGTGATTGAGTGAATGTTATTGTAAAAAAAATTATTAAATATAAGTAAATTGACCTTTAATAAAATTGTATTGTTTTAAAATACTTACAAAATCAAAGGTTAAGCAATTTTTTCTAATCAGAACTTTAATCCAATGCAGTTTACATACATATTCAAATCGATTAAATCCCCATGCAAACTGGATTCGATTCATCCTTAGTATCGAATACCGAATCGTATAGGTACATAACTAGTTATGCCACGAGAACAAACGTCAAAACGGGCCTTTTATTTTGTGTTGAGTATAGACATGTTAGTCCAGGATCTGACGGCCACTGTGGCGTAGCGGTAGTGCATGCGACTGCCACGCAGGGAGCGCGGGTTCGATTCCCGCTCAGTGCAAATATTTGTATGCATGAATAATGTCTATTTGCATTGGTCTGGGTGTTTCTATGTATGATAAGTATGTATTTACAAAAAAAAAGTATACATATAAGTATGTTTAACAGCATTCTAGAACCCATAACACAAGCTAGTTAAACTAAGCTTAGTTTGGGTCTAGGGAGCGATGTGTAGAATGTTGTAGAATATTTATCTTAATATATATAAATCTCGTGTCACAATGTTTGTCCTCAATGGACTCCTAAACCACTTAACCGATTATAATAAAATTCGCACACCATGTGCAGTTCGATCCAACTTGAGAGATAGGATAGTTTTTGAAACGGATTTCGACATCCACGCGGGCGGAGCCGCGGGCAACAGCTAGTATTATTATATTATCTCTGGTTTATTTTTGCATTTGATTACTACATACATACATACGCCTTTTCCCTCCAGGGTAGGCAGAGACAACAGACCGCCACCTGCCTCTGTCCTTACATACTTCACGCGCTTCCTCTACTGTCATTAAGCCTTTCTTGCAAGCACGCCGGTTTAGAGTAGGTACTTTTGACCTACCCTTTTTGCAATAAATCATTAATTTGGGCAGTGTATACTCTGCGAGGCCGACCCCGGCTTGCCTGCCCGGTTACATGTGCCTTACATATTTGGTTTAGTCTCAGTAACTATTACTTACTGCGACCACAAATAACTAGATTTCGTCAACCATCCGGAACATAACAGAAGATTAATTAGATACAATTGGTAGTAATCGGAGAGATGGCTACATTACATAGGAATGTTTCACGGTCATTATGCTGTTTTCTTAATTATGTGTACTACAAGAGTAGCGATAGCTATACTATAAAGAACTAGCTAAGTGAAATCGATATTAAGGTACAGAATCCTCTCCGTAACCCTACGTTCACACGGAGCCACGTTTTGCCGGATCTGATTTTTATCGGATCTGGAAACAGTCAACTTCAGCAAGATTCGATTTTTTGCCGTGTCTCGAAACTGTATGCATGTATGAACTCATTGAAATACTGTTGCCACTAAACCGAATCCTGCAAAAAACCGATCCGATGAAAATAAGATCCGGCAAAACGTGACTCCGTGTGAACGTAGGGTAAGTAGCGGCATTGCCTTTAAACCAATTACTACACCACGATGGAAACATCGATGCGAGAGGAGAAGAAAAAGATGCAGAAGAATTCTAAAATGGGGTGAATCCACTTTGCCCCACCAAGCGTCGAAGAAAGCCAAAGTCACTGGAAGGATTCTGTGCTATATGCGGGGACCAAAATTTGCACACATGCACGCGTATTTACAAGACACAGATAGTCATTCTATGAACCTTTTTCCCAACTCAGTTGGGGTCGGCTTTCCAGTCTAACTGTGATGCGGCTGAACTTCGATATTTTCCGTGGAGCGACTGCCATCTGACCTTCACAACCAATGGTCATTATGACTAATGGTGATATCGAAGTTCCAAGTTAGACTGGTTGGGCTTTTGTGGGCTCCAACTACCCGTAACGACTGCCATAGATGTTTGTATGGCAACCGGGACCAACGGCTTAACGTGCTCTCCGAGGCACTAATAAACCTGCGATAAATATACACATAACTTCGAAAAGCTTCGAAAAGTCATTGGTGTGTGCCATGGTGAACCTGGGATCGAACCCGAGACCTCGTCTCAGCAGTCCATTACGCAAACCACTAGGCTGCCGCGGTGTTTTATAGTATATTTAGTTTTATTCAAGACACAGGTAGGTACACGGAATAAAGAATACCTACTACAATGGAAGTGTGATACTACTTAGTCATAAGGGGAACCGCTGTCGCCAAACTCACACATACAACCAGTCGCTTATCTTCCATACCAAATTAGCCTAAATTATGCATACTGCAAAACGAAAATACACCTTACTAGTTCGTGTTAGAGATTTATTTGCTATACATAAAAAAAAAATTACGGCGCTTCGTATCATCATAGTCAAAGTTTGTTTGATTCAAAATCAAACAAACTTTGACTTAATAAAAACTTCAGATAATCTCTCTCTCTCGCTCTATTTCACTATGCAAACCTTGCGAAACAACGCGTACTAGTGACACGCGTGCCACGCCCACTTACCACTTCTACTTACTTCTCTTTTCTGTGGGTAGGTACTACTATTTTTAAATTGTCCACCCGCCTTCGTGAGATGGAATATCTGTAACTATATCTTATAGCTTTTGATCCACAGTAGAGCACATGCTGGTCAATTTCTGCGCACATGTGCAGCAGCGTCTTCTGCGTATCATTATCATTTGTAATCATGCCTCGACTACGCCGGTTCCGGGTGATACGCCCATTTAATATCACTGCTGAGCCGCTGTTGAACTTGGTACTATAATGCTGTGCAGATTGAATCAGAAAATGATTTTTATTTACAAAGATGGGCCGTATTGTTGCTACATGAACTGTCTGAAGGGCAAATAACTTCGCTTAATTTATTTTTGTTATAATAATTTTTGTCTTTAGTATAGATTAGCTTATACGCCTGGATTCGCGTTTTCTATCTATATCCGGTTTTACTCAACCGATTGTGATCAAATGTGGATAAGATTTTTAGTCTAACTAAAATCTTTCTAATAAAAAAACCGTATCAAAATCTGTTCAGTAGTTTTTATGTCCATCGCTAATCGCGGGCCCTATATCCTAAGTGAAAATGGAAATAAACCTTCCTTTTTTTCGTACGGCAATCTGGACATGAACCTCTCTTTTATAAAGTAATCATACGCATACTTTATAATCTCTCATTTTTTTCAGAATACCTTCCCTATATGGCTGAACGCTGATATCCTGCCAGGTCCAGTGAACTCTAACACGAAGCCGGTAGACCCTGCCAAGTTCCTGGAGCTCGGCTCAAAGCACCCTCGCGCAGTCCTGTCAGTGGGCTGGACCACCAAGTATGGTGGGAACATCACGGAGGGAGAGTACAGCGGGGAACAGATTGGTACCATGCTGAGGATAATCAATGAACATCATATCAATCAAACTGTTACTTTTCCTGTAAGTATACAAATTTCATACAATTTTGACTAATCTCTACCCCAAAAACGATTGATTGTATGAAAAAAAAGTTTAGACAAAATTTGTAGAGAATTCAAACCAATGAAAATCTCAATTAAGTAAATAGGAAACGAGATATTAGTGAAAAATCAATTTTTATGACCTTGAATATTATAAGACCCGGACATTGTGACTTTTGAGACAACATTAAGAACGATAAAACAAAGGTTTATACCAATTTACAGATTATTATCTTTCAATCCGATGTAAAACCCGTAAAATTTCAGGATTCAGGCTTGTTGCAACCTAATCTCAAGCAACAAGAAGCTCAAACAGCATTTAAATATTCTGACTGATTCCTTTGTAGGTCGTAAAGATTATCTGATATAGGAACGCTGAAACGATCAAAATGATATTACTCGTACGTACACCTTAAGATCATCAAGACCTTAGAGTCCTGCTAGCTTAGCTTAGCAAGAGCAAGAGCTTAGAGTAGAGAGAGAGAGAGAGAGAGAGAGAGAGAAGAGAGAGAGAGAGAGAGAGAAGGGAAGTCTCCCTGCTGAATAAAACTACTAAAGGTTTTCAAAATGAGTTCTGAGACTCTCTTCGGCTTCATGCCATTTTTTTTAATATTTCTCTAGAGGCGTGAAGCGACAAGTTTCTCATAATATGAGATGATTAAGTGGTAGCCGTTAAACTGTCCAGGAATGTGGTCTCAGGGAACCCTTCACAATTGACAATTTTACTTTTAACCCTATATTCATTCTCTTTTCACTGGCCACTTTATAGAAGTAGGTATTCCAACTTATTTGACCTCATCGGTGACACCTTTACTGAACTTTAATTATAAGTTTACTTGATGTATGACGAAGGGAAGCCCGAGAGTGCGCATGCGACGACAGGCATGCTTAAAATGTGCCGCGAGATCTACTCGACGGACTTCTAAACACAACTAAAGTAAGTTCTTTAAGCTAGGTTCTTTAAGCAGGACGTGAAAAGGCATCTAGGCCGTTGAGGTAGGGACCGCCGTTTTGGGACGAATGGTGTCTAGAATGGCGGCCTGTATGCTCAGGACTTTACCCTAGCTTCTTACTATCCAGTGGGGTAAAGTCAATTGACGGACTGAATATAAAAAAGTACAAGCAATAGGAAGTATTGGAATTTTCTAACGAATTGTACTATCGACGGTATTTCAATCATGACAAATCTGGTCCCGCAAGTGCTGCGACAACCACCACCTCAAGCTCGGCTCGGAAGCTATTAAGTTTGTAGGTGTAATCTCTCCAGTCCAGTGGAAATACATTCAAAAAGCTACATATTGTAGTAACAGTTCTGCAGTAGCACTTAACTGAATCCTGTTCTTTTCCAGGTCCGCGCCGGTTTAGCAGCGAACAGCCAGCCGGTCATCCTAGACCTTCTTCGAGAAACTTCTTCACTCAACTCCTCGATGACGGTCTGGTCCAGCGAGGGAGACCACGTGGAAGTAGACCGTCTGCGGGCTCTGATCCTCACCGTTGGATTAGAGAGGACATACCTAGATGTGCCACAGGAGCTGGCAGCTAAACTCCATTTGCCTCCACCTGATACTAAAAAGAATTGAATAAACTATTATTATATTTATTAATAATTGCTTTGATTTCGATATTAGCCGATGACAGCGGTTCCACTCGCGTGAGTGTGTTATATTATCTTCGGTTGTACAGATAATTACAGTCAAACACAAGGCAGATTTTAAGTCTGATCAAGACCATTTTAATAAAACAAACCACATCAGAAGCCGTTTAGTGGTTTTTGCGTCCGTCGTGAACAAACAGACAAACTTACATAAGAATTCCCAAAATATATAAGTATGTAACTATTTTTTTAATCGTTTTTTTTCATACTGCTTATCTCTTCCAGTAGCGTTATATCAATAGGGATACATTTATTTATTTATTTTTTTACATATTTATTTATTTATTTATTTATTTATTTATTTATTTATTTAATACAACTAACCAACCAAACAGGTACTTAAACCTAACTTATAGTAGTAGACATTATTATAACTTAAACTAACTTACAATTTTATTATACCTACTATATTATAAAATAAATAAAATATATATAAAAATACATGACATAATATATGGAGCAGGGGACCATCTGATTGGTAATCTAGGAATCCAGTGAACCCGCTTAGGAGATGAATTACGAACACACGATTCGTATAAATCGTATAAAATCATCTGCGATGTCGTCAGCATTTCCAAGGAATTCTAGAGAATGTTTTTAAGTCCCAACTGGTATGTTGTATATAAATGTCAGCATTATTTATGGCGAATTTACCATTAGAACTGAAAACAAAGGGAAGCTCTCCGTCGCAGTTATTAATAACCAAGGTTCAAAGCATTGGAGATGAGGCTTTTAATAGCTTCTAAGATAAGTGCAGTAAATGTTTTAGGATCTATAGTAATATTATAGAATTGAAGAGTTTGTTTAAACGCGTTTATCTCAGGAACTACTAATCCGAATTGAATTTTGAAGTGAAAACTTCTTTAGCGGCGCTGAGCACTTTTTTTGTATGGGTAAAAACTTTCAAACTCGCGTCAGGGTCACGTGATACGATAGCGCATTTATCGAGGAAGGCTACAGGCTAGATATCATCACGCTACTATCCAGAGCCTGGATTCTGCTAAAGGCAAACCACTGTCATACCACTGACACTCCAAAAATGCTATTTAATTGTAGACTTTGCCGTTATACAGTCAAAGTCTAAAATTCATTAAACTTTTTCATTCGCTCTACAAAATATTTAATTTTAGACTTTAAAATGGCAACAATAAAGTCTATAATTAAATGGCATTTTTAGAATGTCAGTGCAGGTAAGTGGAGCAGTTGTCATTAATATGTCAACAAATCGGGAAAATTTCCATATATTTTGGAAAAGTAATAAATAATGGGTAAGTATGTACTTATGTGTTAAATAGGTGCTACGGGGACGAAGTATGTCACGAGCGAAGCCGCGGGGGACAGCTAGTAGTATAATTAAGACTTAAAGCGGAAATATTTATTCGTTTTTAGTCGATAAACTCTGAAATTACTAAACCAAGTTTATAGCGCAAACTGCAGTTCTGTTAATGACTGTTCACACAACCAATACTGCAATGCTATTCTGCACCGCACCCACACTCGTATCGTGGGACCAGTCGTAAAGTTTAAGGTCAAGTATGAACCACACGAACAGACTTAATTAATACAAAACTTAACGACTAGTTTCTTATAATTTTCATTGTCTCAATGCGTCTTCAGGACCAGAATCAACTCAAAAACATACAAACAAATATGAACTTTATCGCGAAGTTATAAAATTGATATTGTAAACAAATTTCAAATTGCTCGCAGCCCTATCACCATCATAAAAATACAAAAGATAGTTAAATTTCAACTTTATTACAATAGAGGTAAGGTAGTTAGCGTGTGAAGAGATAGGGTTGTCGAAAAGGGTGTCGACCTTTAGCCATGTGGCTACCACGTGACTCCAATCCTGGTATTGTCATTCATTCCCTGTTGTTTTGCCAGACATGAATCTATTTAAATTGGTACCTGTAGGGGTATTTGCATTCTACGTATAGGCGTGCATCGGGACAGGTCAATTTATTCTGGTTAGTACCTACGATGTGCTTATGGCACTGTTTTGATGAATGAGCCGAGAGCTTTTTCTTTGTGCATACGTAATCATTTTGTTGGTTAATCATATGCGATGAATTTTAATTCGTATGCTGATTTATTGCTTTTGGTTTGACAGATTATATTTTCACCTCACCTTAGCGTACCTACCATCAGGCGGTGCAGTCAATTAACGGATCAAACACAATTTTTTTTATGTAGGTATTTTGAAATATTAGCCTACGCCTGACCTTTCGCGTCTTTGGACTATATCTACGATTCTACTCTACCGATTGTGATCAAACATGGTAAGATTTGAAGTCTGACCAAGATCTTTCAAACAAAAAAAAATCAAAATACCTTCAGTAGTTTTTGCATGCATCGCAAACAAACTTACAAACCGACAAACAGACAAGACTTCCAAAATTTTTGTGTTCAGAACCACTATTTTTTTAAGTTAGACACGTCAAATTGACTTTTCCTCGCCTGATGGTAAGCCAAAAGTAAAGTCTCAGGACCGGGGGCGGGGGTCACCACTACATACACCGATAGTGCCGCAGTGGCGGCCCTCAGCTTGGCGGTCTCATCAAATACTTTTTCACGCCCCGCTTAAAGGACCCGGGACTGTAGGAGGAAGGAAACACATGCGCTGGTAAATAGTTCAAGTCTTTATGGTGCGGCAAATAAAAGAGGCACGGAACCGCTTGGTTCTTGCTTCTTCTATATAATATAACCCAAGTATTTTCTTTTATATCTCCTGTACAAACACAACTACTTTACAATTTAGACAGATAGAAAACAAGCTGCTGTTTTAAAAAAACCTTTTTAAAAACAAGCTTTTAATATTTACCATATTGCATTGTCATGGGACTTACATAAGTGTGCCTAATTTCAGCTCAATCGGATAACCAGAAGTGGTCGAAAAATGGCTTGAAATATTTGATTACAGACAACGGGACAGGTGAAACTAAATAAAAGCTTGTAATAGATAGATTACGTAACAGATAACCGGCTTTTAGTTAACACTACAAGCTTAGCATTAATGATATTAATCAGACCTAAAGGTTTAACTGTCACTGCCTAGATTGTAAACTGCGTAAATATATTTGTACCTTACCTCAGGCATACCTCGAACTGTGACAGTAATTTGGGCTGGGCCAACATGTTTCAGAATAAATTAGTCTCGCTTAGATTATTTAGTTGGTACTGGTACCACCCTGGATCGTGTTAACTATGTAAGCATGCCTTTCGATTGCTACAATCAAACAGATAAATCGTAACTCAATATCTGTGTGCTGTGATAAAGTGGTAAAATCAATCGGAGCAGTGGTTTTGCGAATCAATCGGGCAACGCGTCATGATAGGCTCCTTTATCACCACAGGTTGCCTGGTTATTGAGGCCTGGAACCTTATCACCTAAGCAGTTCGTCGCTGTCGCAGCGAGGAACGCAAGGCGTGTTCTTGGAGAATAGCACTGCTGATCGTAATGGTGCCCAGGGTCCGTGTATCTCCCTATTCCGGGGGCATGACGGGAACCACGCGGTTCCCAAACCCGAGGGGGCCATCTCGAATCCGGAGATGGCCCGGGTCAAGCCGGGGTGTGAGGGAAATGCTCTTTGGGCCCTGGCGTCAGAAGACCCTAGACGGCGTGCGGTTTTAATCGGTAAGAGTCCGACATAACCTGCCCCGCTGGCCGCGGGGTGAGTATCCATGAGGATTTCCGCACGGAAAAAAAGGGTCCGTTTTTCTACTCCTTCTTTTCATAATTGGTGGAGTCCGATACACCCCGGCAAAACCGGTTGAATCGATTTGGATCAAATCATGCACATAGGTAGATTCCGACCAGGAGTTAAGACGTAAAAACTTAACCAGTTCATATGAAAATGGCTCTTGCACGTAGAATTCTTTTCCCGTTCCCGCTTCCTGCTTTTCAATTTCAGCAAGATACGTTCAGCCATTTTGGCGTAAAGAGAGTCACAAACATCTATACATCCATCGTGGAAGGTTGTGAATCTTTCGCGCTTATACGTATTGGTAGGATTAGTAGTTATGTGTCTACTTATGTAGGAGGTAGGACACGACGGTATCTCCCGTCCGAAATGGGCTGTCCAACTGGGGTAGTACCTCCGCCCTACAGAACACCGCGGCCATAATAACCATCGTGTTGTGTTCCCGCCGGTAAGTAGGGTAGCCAGAGCTCACTGTACCCCTCCTCCTCCCATCCCTTCCCAGCATCCCCGCCCCTTCCCAGCCCTCTCCCCTTCTCTTCAGGGTAGGCAGCGTGTGTGTGACACTCTTAATGTTGCACACGTTCATAGGCCACGGTGACCGCTACCCATCAGTGGGCCGTGTGCTTGTCTGCCACCTAAGTAGTATAAAAAACATCCATTATTCCCAGTAGTCCCCTCTAGCTCTGTCCTCCGGGGTGACAGCTAGGAATTGTCTTCCCAGTTGTCACCGGGGTGACAATTTGTGCCGACTGTTCCCTTTGAAAGTTGGCTAGAGGGGACAAATGAGAAGTTTGTTTCTCAGTTGTCACGGGGGGGGGGGGGGACAATTGCAATTCCATGGATTTATTATTTGTAGAACTGAACACTCCCATATTGAAAGACCAGTATTGTACTGCTTTTTCTTATAAAATTGATGACCTGCTCGAAGCAGAATGTTTCCAGCTCCTCTTTGTATTATCACAAAAGTCGACTCACCCGAACTGGCACAAGCACTATTCCCAGACATTATTTGTAGTATTTAACAACAGTGAGGAACACAACAATTGAAACACATGCAGTGGCTTTTCATAGACTGACTTTTATTTATTAAGAAGAAGAATATATAGGTATGTATATGCGGCCAGGTACACAACAATATAACTATAAGAGATGACGCAAGGAGTTAGATACATTTTGATACCTACCTATTAATTCTAACAGAACTAACGAAGTTTATGGTATAGCAAATGTATCGTCACTTTAAAAAATATGTTTCTACCTACATTTAAAAAAAAATACTACCTCGGTGTTGCCGTACAAAATAAACTCCGCAATATGTAAACATTATCTGTGATTATACCTGTTAAAGGAAACATAATGTTGATATTTTTATATAACTATTTGACATTTTTATTTACTTACTTAATAGTTAATATTTTTCTAATGTTGTAAGCATTTTGACATTCTGATGATTGTATGTAACATAAGAAATAAAAAAGCTGAAATCCGTGGAATTGCAATTGTCCCCCCCCCCCCCCCGTGACAACTGAGAAATTAACTTCTCATTTGTCCCCTCTAGCCAACTTTCAAAGGGAACAGTCGGCACAAATTGTCACCCCGGTGACAACTGGGAAGACAATTCCTAGCTGTCACCCCGGAGGACAGAGCTAGAGGGGACTACTGGGAATAATGGAAAAAAACTTAAGTAAAATACTAATCTCTGGTCCGTTCCTCTGCTGTACCTGCATGCAAAATTTTACCCAAATCGATGTAGCAGTTATGCTACAGCAGAACTTCCATAGCTCTTTAGCATTTATAATATTAGATGCCATTTCAAAAGCCCGCACGTCGGCGTCTCACTGTCTACGTGACAAAACCTCTGTCGACAAGCTAAGATTTTTTTTTTCTCCGTTCAACGTCTGGGAACAAACCAGGTCGCGCGGTTGGGCGTGACATATGGATAAACAGTATCGATGCCAACCGGCACCCGATATAGAACCCGTTTATTTATTTTCTATTCACGCCACATAAATCTTGGGAGAGACTAGAAAGATGAGGCCGCGAAGTGTTCTGTAGAAATTTCTAGAAAAGATAAAGAGGGTGACAGTTAAGACTAATTATTTAGAAATATTGCAGGGAAAGTTTGAAAGTTACGCCAGTGAATGAAAAATGGGAAGCGAGCGACTGTCGTGGTATGGACATTGGACATGCTATGAGAAAAAATGAAAGTAATGTTATTAAGAAAAAAAATATATATTACGACATTCTACACAGCGCTCCCTAGATCCAAAGTAAGCTTAGTTTAACTAGCTTGTGTTACGGGTTCTAGAATGCGGATAAACATATTTATATACTTTACTATAGACCAATAGGAGGTTCAAAGTATGAGTGTAGAGGGGTTTAGGTGCAGAGATAGGTCTAAGAAAAGATGGATAAAGCAGAGAAGGTTTAAACCTTAATCCACACACGCTGGCCTAATGCGGGTTGGTGGATCGGACATGTCCTTAGAATTTCTTCTAGGACGTGGTTTCCGCACGATGTTTTTCCTTCACCGTCAGCAGTTGATAAATCATGTGATTAGCACATATGAATTCCACAAAGTGAAATTCACATTGGTACTGTCCGGCCGGATTCGAACTCGATACCTCTGAGAAGAGGCCGCGTCCATTCAGCTACCATTGCTTGAGTGGTATGAGACGAAACTATTCAGTTTAAGTCAGCAATTGAATTTCTATTATGGCATCATGGTATGGCTCCAGGAGTCTGGCAACATTTCTGAGTAAGTACTTCTTCAGAAACCAGTACAAAGTGGTCTTTGTGCTAAAATTATTAATTCCTTGTATGTATTATAAACCGAATCATGTATGTTCGTGGGACATTGTTGCGTTGCGATGTTACTTTGAATTTCTTCTTAACTTACTCTTTGTTTGTTTTTACGATGCATTTGGAATGCAACGGGGTCGCTACTTGAAGTACCTATTACTTAGTAAGCGTCTTATGACTGCTGTACACGTTGGGCTATATGCAAATTAATGTATACTGTACATATTTGATACTAGATCTTGTTTTAGAACCACTTGAGAATCATCAACTTAGTGCATCCAGTTACATCCAAAGCTAGGACTTCGGAGCACGAGTTTTTCACTTCTGCTCCTTCATAATTTGGTTTGACTTGTCGTATTACCTCATCCAACTACTCGATTCTACTAAAGGCGAATCACTTTCATGCCACTGACACTCTAAAAAATGTTATTTAATTGTAGACTTTACCGTTATACAGTTAGTCTAAAATCAAATGAAAAGAATTCATTAAACTTTTTCATTCGCTCTAAAAAATATCTTTTAATTTTAGACTTGAAACTGATAAAGTAAAGTCCAAAATTAAATGTATTTTTTTTTAAATGACAAGGATTCTGTTAAATCAAGTTTAACAGAATCCTTGCCCTGGCTTGCAGACAAGCTTGAATTCTTAAAGTTGAAATCCGAAGGTCTTGAAGGAACCCCATAAGAACACCACTTTAATAAATAGTATATGACCACTTAATTCTCGATTAACGGCATGTGCAATATAATGTTATAATACCACAATAATTATAAATTTATTACCCACTGTGCTGTGGTATTGAAAATCCATAATCCGTTTATAATTATTCGACATCTTCATTTGAATGTAGCCTTTCTGACGCAATCTGCCATTCATTACTATAATGTTATGTTGTTGCTAGACAAAACATTTATACAATTCATAAAACACTTTTTTTCACACGTAATTTTATGAAAATGCTAAAGAAATAAATCTTAATATATATAAATCTCGTGTCACAATGTTTGTCCTCAATGGACTCCTAAACCACTTAACCGATTATAATAAAATTCGCACACCATGTGCAGTTCGATCCAACTTGAGAGATAGGATAGTTTTTGAAAGGGATTACGACATCCACGCGGGCGGAGCCGCGGGCAACAGCTAGTATAATATAATTAATTCATAAAACATCGCGCCTTTATAAAATCTAAATTCAAATTAATCATTTATGAGGAGGTAGGACACGACGGTATCTCCCGTCCGAACTGAGCAGTCTGATCCGACTGGGGTAGTACCTCCGCCCTACAGAAGACCCGGCCACAATAAAAGTAGGGTAGCCAGGGTAGAGGGATTCTGTGCTGCTAGCGGGGAGACCAGTCTCCTGCGTTGACAGAACAAAAACTATTTCAACTCCTCCCCCTCCCATTTTTTCTGAGGTAATATCGCCTCTGCCTAGTCATGGCCTTCGCCAATGAGACAGGCGTGACCATAATTTAATGTGTTAATTTGATGAAGTATTATTATTTATCAATATAAATGATGATTAAAATATCAAACTTACACCCTCACTTTTTTAATGTCGAGAGGCTGAGATGGAAGCATGCATTTTTACCTGACTGCGCTAGCAAGGGTAATGTGCGCGTATGTATCAAGTATCAATATACATTATATAAAACTCAAAGTCCTGACTGACTGATTGACCTAGAGACAACGCACAGCCTAAACCGCTGGTTGTAGAGACTTGAAATTTGATGGGTGTGTTCGTTTTGATGCGTAGAGGTGTACTAAGAAAGGATTTTTTAAAATTCAAACCCTAAAGCCCTAAAAAGGGTTCAAAAAGGTACTTTTGTTAGAACTCAAGAACGGCTGAACGGATTTCCATGATCTATGATTTATTGGATTTGTCTTCGCCGCGAATAGCATAAAAGAAAATTAAAAAGATATGATTAATTCAGGAAATAAAGAAATAATAAGAAAATTCGATGTTCGCAGACGTTTTTATCGCCATCTATAATTGTTGTCATGGCAACAGGAACTAAAAGTGACTCGTTCTAAATTTTAATCCTTTGTTTCTTTTTGCTCAAAGGCAAAGAGGATATATTTATTTTCAGGGTTCTGTGCCTCGATAGGAAAAAACGAAACCCTTATTAGACCTCTTTCTTAGAAAAATGTAGAGGTATCAAGTTGAATTAGATCAAAGGAATGTTTCAAAATGATCAATGGCTTGGCATTACACGAAGCATAATATCCAGACTGTGGTCTCACTATCGACTAATAGGTGGCCTGACTTACCATCCCCAGGCCTGCGCTTATAGAGACGGAGGTAGTTGAGTGACCTTCGGCCACGTGAGTGAGTCACCTGCATTGCATCTTATTTTTCGTGTGGATATCCCCATGGATCTCTCTCCTCACCAGGCCAGTAGGGACGTAATATTGAACTTGACTGACTAAAATCGCACTCCATTTTGGGTCTTCAGGGTTTAAGGTGGCCCATGACCCTGAGCTATCCAAGGCTTACTGATGGGCATGGCTGTTTTGGTGAGTTCCTGCATTGTGTAGACAGGGAGCTGACGCCCGAACGCTACCGTTGCTGGGACTGCTCCGTAGACACTTCGCCGCTTCACACACTGGCAGAGTGTCCACAGTGGATAGAGTGCCGCCATGTCCTTGAAGCAGACGTTGGTGTGGTAAGCCTCATGCTGCGGGCTTTCCACATACTCTCTATGTAATGCTGACCATAGTCTCCATAGAGAGTATGTGGAAAGCCACCGCTTTTTTGCGAGGCAGTAATGCGCGCAGAAATGGTAGTGGAAAAGCAACGGGAGAGATCTACACTCCCCCGTGCCGGTGAAGGCGCACCGAGCGGCGTATTTCGGAGAACCATATCCGTCCTCCATGAGTGCGGGCCTACGGAACGGTCGGGGCTAACCGTCACCCTAGCAGAAGCAGGCCCAGGGTGGCAGGGCGTTATGTTTCCATACGCGCTTTTTTTTAGAGAAACGTCGAGGTCGCCAGTGCTGGCGGCCGGAGCCGGTCGAGGTTTCTGGAATATCCTTTCTAGGACACACCACCAGGATTCTTCGGTCACACAGACCGATGTGACGAAAGACCGTGCGATTTTAGTCAGTAGGAGTCTGATATACCTACCAACCTCTTCGTTGGCTCCGTTGATGTGAAGCCCGACGGGATATTCGCACGAAAAAAAAGAAAAGGTACTTCCCTTTCTGCTAGAATCCAGATATTTTGCAGAAAGTAAAATCTTATAGCATAGTAAAGGTAAAAGTCCGGAAAGCGTAAATAATAACCACATTACCAAAAAAAATCTGTATGTCTGTCAGTCAAGACAAGAAGCGCTGCAGCAAAGTTAAGTTCGCCCCTCAACCCCGTGTACCCAGCGAGCACGAGCCAAATTCGCACATGACCGTTGTACACAGTTATAAACTCTTTCTTTAGTTTCATGAATTTTTTGAATGTTAAATCAGGTTGTCAGATGTCAATGTCTGTGGCAAGATTTTAATCCGTTTTTAATCATAATAGAATCAGAGTTTTGGAAATAAATAATGTTTAACTAATTTGAAATAGTCTATCGAATGAAGTGCAATGCAACTATGGTGAAAAGGTTTATCAAAGGGCCTCTTCTGAGTCACACATACTTTGGCCAGAGCAGCTATCTAATCCCGATAAAATCTAGAAGACAATGAAAAAGGACAGTGATGGTAAATGGGATACATACGCGGGATCAACAGTTCATAAGGTCAACAATCAATATGTCAACGCCATGAGATCAGCAGCTTAAAATATCAATAGCTTACTACATCAATAAGTTATGAGGTCAATTGTTCATTATATCAACAGTTCATTTTGTCAACAGTTTACTACATCAATTGTTCATGAGATCAACAGTTTTAGTGGTAAGCGACTGTCAAGCTGAGTGTCACCATTGTACTTAATTGTAACACGGTATATGATGTATTGTTATTTTTTATTTATCTTGTAAAAAATACTATGGAACTCTTGCTTGAGCGAGTTTAACAAATTTGTTCATGCAATTAATACTAAATATAATAATAAATAATAAATAATATACTGAAAAGTTGATTAATATACATGTATATTACAACGTAATCATAATATAAAAAGTATGGCTATTCCCTCCTTGCTTCAAATTTTCAAGGTTGGTTGGCATTAAGACTTCGCCTCGCCTGATGGTAAGCTGGAGGCGAAGTCTCAAAAAAGAGGGTCACTATTACATACATCATATACCGTGTTACAATTTAGTACAATGTTGACACTCAGCTTGACAGTCGCCTATCAAACTGTTGATCTCATGAACAATTGATGTAGTAAACTGTTGACAAAATGAACTGTTGATATAATGAACAATTGACCTCATAACTTATTGATGTAGTAAGCTATTGATATTTTAAGCTGCTGATCTCATGGCGTTGACATATTGATTGTTGACCTTATGAACTGTTGATCCCGCGTATGTATCCCATGGTAAATATACTGGCTTTGGCCGTGATACCTACACGGCACTGTACCTTGAAGGGTTTCATAGGATTCGAGATGAAATAAATACGTTTAGCTGCAACCACTGTTTGCCAAGAAATACACATTGAAAGTTAGTACGGACAGTCCCTCAGCTTAAAAAAGACTTGATGGCGATAGCCAACATTCACGATTTATCCGAGCCTGACCCGAAAGCCTGACCCGGTCGCGGGTTAGGTTAGAAAATTGAAAAATAATGTAATATTTGTTCCGAACGTAACCCTCTTCCTAACCTGACGCGGGCGGAGCCGCGCGCGGGTAAGCTAGTGTATGTATATATGTAGTTTTCTATAGGCCTAACGGCTGAACGGATTTTGATGAATGGGGTCTCAAATGAAAGGTATGCATCTCCCAAGTGTCATAGGGTATACATGGAATGTGAAGAAAAGCCATAATTTTGATTTTTTGTGCTAAAATGTATGTTGTCAGTGAGGTTACATCAAAATGAAGAATATTAAAAGGAGATTTCATTTTTTTTTTTTTAGTTTCCCTGATTCCTAACTTTACCTATAACATACACGATAAAACATATGAAGTGACATATGACATTTTACGATGCGTGACCTCTGTCTGACCCTAAGGTAAACAGTGTTATGCTGTTTGGTAGTAATACATGTGTCTTGCACCCGGTACCTATGCTCAATGCCTTTTATGTAGACTAGACTTGCTGTTCGGAACATTGGATGTCTAATATTACGCTGTCAACTACGCCGCCCCGCTGGCCCTTTCTGGGATTCGAAGGGGCCATCTTAAAACTGTAGCTGGCCCTAGGTCAGCTGGAGTGCATGGAAATTGCCTTATTGGTAACGCTACGTGGTTTTAATAAGCTCCAGACCCACATAACTATACCGGTGGTCGGCGAAAAAATATAATTTCTCGGAAAGATACCCACAAAAACTGAAATTAAATTCAGCAGTGAATTGAAGATATTCACAATCACTATACATCTCTAAAAGAAAGTCATGTTAGTTACACTATTTATAACTCAAGAACGGCTGAACAAATTTCGCTGAAAATTGGTAGGGAGGTAGTTTAGAACCAGGAGACGGACATAGGATACTTTTTATCCTTTTTCTAGTGGAGTGGAGTAGAGAGTCGAGTGGAGAGTAGTTTTATCGGTGGCGATACCGACTTCCACGCGGGCGAGGCCGCGGGTGAAAGCTAGTATGGTTATAATTAGTAGATACCTACACGAAAATATCTTGGCCAATTAATTCTGTACTAAGTGGAAGTATTTTTAGCTCAAAAGTGGATCTAAAAATAAATGTGTTTGGCTTTAACAAAATGTCATTATGGTACTTGACAATAATAGCTTGACAACTACTATAAAAAAGACTGCTAACTGCTCGGGTTGTATTTATAAACACTCATTCAATGGATGGAATTATTTTACGGTGATTTGGATTCAGTGAAGGAAAAATCAACATTATTGTCATGAAAACAGAAGTTTCGATTGCATTTGAGGCCCTAGTCTGCCTTGCCTTTCGGGCCACCTTACACCCTGGCGCTAGAAGACCCTGAGACGGCAGCGTGCGGTTTTTAGTCGGTTCGATTCCGACATAATCGTCCCGCTACCGAGGCCGCGGGGTTGGTATCCGAGGGAATTTCCGCACGAAAAGAAGTTATTATAATATATACATCCTTATTTATGGACTAAAAATTATTAAAAAATTAGGGGGTTGGGGGGAAGGATATAAGGGACTGAAAAATTGAAAAAAAATTTCATGTAATGACTCTTTTTTATACTACGTAGGTGGCAGACAAGCACACGGCATCTGATGGGAAGCGGTCACCGTGGTCTATGAACGTGTGCAACACTAAAAGTGTCACACACGCGCTGCCTACCCTAAAGGGAAGGGGGGAGGGCTAGGAGGGGGCAGGGAGGCTAGGAAGGGGTGGGGGAGGAGAGGTACAGTGAGCTCGGGCTACCCTACTCACCGGCGGGAACACAACGATGGTTATTATGGCCACGGTGTCTTAGTTGCACCTCTATTCGATGGAGCCATCGATATATCAATAGTCACGACCTACTCTGTCTTGGTATGTAATATGGTATTATGCCCTTACATGATGATGGCTGGTTGCAGTAGTAGGTAAATATTTGTTAATAATTGACATGCAATATACACACTACACGATATGACTGTCCTCTGTGTCCACACATGGATCGAATACCACTATAGATAAATATTTGTTCATCACAAATTGTTTTTTTATCGATGTGTGTGATTTTGGGCTATTACACGAACCCTACTGTGTATTAAAAGTTGCCAGCATGAAATTAAAATTTCAAATACAATTGATGGAGGTAGAACACGACGGTATCTCCCGTCCGAAATGAGCTGTCCGACTGGGGTAGTACCTCCGCTATACAGAACACCGCGGCTTAATTACCATCGTGTTGTGTTCCCGCCTAAGTAGGGTAGCTAGAGCTCACTGCAGTTGTACTCCTCCTCCCCATCGCTTCCTAGTCGCCCCACCCTCTCCTACCCCCGCCCCTTTTCTTCAGGGTCGGCAGCGCGTGGGTTCCCATCAGGTGGGCCGTGTGTTAGTCTGCCACATACGTGGTATAAAAAAGAATTAGGGATGTAACAGAAAGAAACAGATGAATAAAAAAATAAATCAACTTAGTTACGAATACATATTAACGATTTCTTAGAATGTCTTATCAGAAATGCGTATTATCATCGAAATAGTACTTATAAACAAGCGTGTTTATATTCTTGCTTGAGGATAAGAACCAATCACATGGATAATTGGAAATGAGATATGAGGAACAAGTAATATTATGATTGGTGGTTTTATACCACTTAGGAGGCAGACAAGCACACGACCCATCTGATGGAAAGCAGTCACATGGCCAATGGACGTGTATAACACCAGGGCAAAAGAAAAAAAAAGGGGGTGTCACACTCGCGCTGCTGACCTTGGAGGGGGAGGGTGGTGGGGATACAGGGGGGGAGAACAGAGGAGGGTGGGTGGGGGGACATGAGAGTTTCTGTGTGGATTGAATTGGTTGATTTCTATTCGTCTTTTTAACCGACTTAAAAAATGCCGAACGTTCTATCAATGTTCGTCTACAAATATTTTTTTCGCTACACATCTATTTTGAGCTGGCAATTAGAACTACAGTCTAACTTTTGAGTAAAATCCTTATTTTCCCAACACTAATGGTTTAAAGACTTTTAAAAAATTGCAATATAAATTGTTAATGCAAGCATTCCATTTGTTTATTTATTATTATTATGACCATATCCTGAATAATACGGCCCTAAATTACACCATGAGTCAGATTTGTGACCTGGAATGAAGGTATAAATAAATTGTGAGCACTTTAATTCTTATTGAATCGCATTCAACAGTACCAATTGCCGTAAAAGAATTTTTCGTCCATTGAATACGAAGGCAAATTGCGTTTTGTTTGATTACCGAAATTCTTTAGGGTGTGGACCCACTGAGACACTTTCGAGATATAAATATCAAACACCTATTTAATACGTTCTATACATCCATCTACACATATAAATATAAATACATGTACATAAAGCTCTGTACATCGAATCGTCACCCATCCTCAGTCCTACTCCTGTAACTCCAGCACATCAGGATCTACAGAAGTGACCCACGAACACCACACTGCTAAAGTCCCAGGAACCGGTAAACTTTTTTTTATATAGGACACGTCAAAATGACTCTACCTCGCCTGATGGCAAGCTAAAGCGAAATTTTATTAATGTGAGAAATTGGTCTTCAGTTGTCAATATATTAGATCTTTTCTGTTTTATTGAAACAAATGTGACTTCTGATTTTCCTTGTTGGCACTTCAGTTTGTTACAACCTTTATGATGTGTCCTCAATATTTTTTGTTGGTGAAATTTTTTTTTTTATGAAACGGTATTTTATTGGTACATAACGTAGAGGGATATTTTCACACTTCCTTCGAGTTTAGGATACTTTTTGCATCCATATAAACATTATTTCTCCAAAATGTGGTCTCCGTTTGGCGAAATAATTGTTGCTCACGAAGAATAAACTATCGATACCATCGATAGTGTTGTTACTCGAAAAAAAAAACTATTGATACTATCGATAGTCCTAGACTATAGATAGTTTGCGAGCAACAATACAATACTGTCGATGGTATCGGTAGTATTGGTAGTATCGATAGTTTATTCTTCACGAGCAATAATACTATCGATAATATCGATAGTACCTGTTGCAGTCATTCAATAGTATGCCTCGTTTTGGCCTGATATTTGAGTGATTTGTTGGCTATCGATAGACTATCAATTAACTATCGATAATCGACTATCGATCGGCAATACTAATTTCTAGTTAACTGAACGACTTCTAAAGACTACGCGTTGATGACATAGTGTTGATATAATTAATGCAGTCCACTTCAGTTCCAGTCTCAACAAGACCCAAATAACGATGACTTACAGTACTGACAGTCTGTCTCTATATGGATGCGATTCCTAGAGATTATTCTAATTTATTAGCTTTGTATGTATGTATGTTTATATATAAGTACTTAACGGAATTTTTGAACTTAATTTTTGAGTGGGTACCTAGGTACCCACTTCAAAACGAATTAATTTCAAATTAAACTTAACTTAAAAATACAAAAATGTTTTTTTATTTATTTTAACTACATATTAAATCATCACCTTCGTTAATCATGATGAGTGGGGTCTCCTGGCACATGAATCTTAAACTACATAAAAGGAGGCCTCAGACAGAAAAAAATATATTTTTTTTATTATAGTGTTCAAAAAAATATAAGCAGCACTTACAAAACGTCAAAATCAAAGTTATTTAAAACTTAGAAGCAAATGGACCACCGGTTCGAAACGCGGCCCAGACCTGAGAAGACTCCGGCAAAAAACTCAGCGGGCTGTTTTTTTTTATCTATTTACAACAATTGCCTTAGTCTAGATACAGTATTAAGTTCGAGTTCATTTCCAAGCTTTATCATCCAAATAATTTTGAATTTTATAGTACGCTTTTTGGGAGAGTTTTCTTTTAACAACATTTTTAAATTTACTTACATGTAAATCTCGAATTTCGCTTGGGAGTTTGTTGAAAAAGCGTATACAGTTACCCCGGAAAGAATAGATTCGTCATCATACCGTGCCAATACGATACTTTAAAGCCGCCCGCTCTCCGACTCCTCAATTTTCCATGTACAATCGAAAGCACAATTGAACAATTTATTTTAGGAATAAATAAAGCTCAGAGTCGCAACATATGCTTTCACCCTCCCATAGCCCGCACGCCGCCGGCGCACGCGTCGCTCACGCGCCAGTAGCAATCCCGCCGCGCTCACACAATGCTGTACGTACCTCTCCTTGTGATCTTGCTCTCAGACAGCATCCGGACCGCTCACGTCACGGATTCACCAAACATATACGCCCGGATTTATAAAAAAATTGAAAATTTAAACACACCAGAAAAGTTGTATGAAAAATTGGATGAGTTGAATTCCTTGGATCCAGACTGGAGTCAAATGGAGTTGCTCTCTGCCATGCAATCATGGCTGAGTACGAAGCAAATGGATGGAGTTGTGAAAGATTTTCAGCGGTTCAAGGCTGAGAAGCAGGATAGTGAACAAGAATATGGTGATAGTGATTGGAATGATGAGGTAGGTGATGTGATGTCTTATTTATAATTTGATAAATGATGTGATGTCTGATTCACAAGAGATAATTATTTCGAATTAACTTTTTGAAAAGTTTTATTTATTTTAATGTACTAGCTGTAGTCCAATATTATTTCTGTGTAAATTATTTACAATATGATAAATGATGTGATTCACAAGAGATATTTTTTTGAATAAACTTTTTGCGTAAAATTTTATAAATTACACAAAAATACATTTTATTTTAATAAACTAGTTGACGTCCGATGTTTTTTAGGTATTTGTCAAATTCCTATCCACAGTTCTATTACCAGGATAAAAAATACTTCATTAAAAAGTTAAATTAAATTATAGCCAAAATTCTATCTAGCCGTTTTAGTGTGACTTGGTAACAAACAAGCAAGTAAACTCTATAATAATTATGTTTAGTTATGATTTTCTTTAAAATTATTAAGTAAATGTTTTAAATATCACAGAAATTAATATTTTATATAGAAGAAAATAATCACAACATGATTTACTTAACTTTGCACTTTAGTACACCTACAATTTTTAAAGTACCTAAGTAAAATATTAATAAATAGCAGATAAATAGACAGATAAAAGCAAAATTTGAAGAAATATGTGAGTATTTTATTTATTTACATTGCCAATGTTAAAATTTAATTTTTACAAATATTATTAACTTAAATAATAACTAATTAATTTCTAACTTAAATTTAAGTTCTAAATAAAATGGGTGACGGGTGGAGCCGCCTGTCACCCTAGCAGAAGCAGGCCGAGGCGGTGGCGCTCAAAAGCGCGCCCCCCCTATTCCGGGGGCATGATGATAACACTGTGGTTCCCATACCCGAATCCGGTCAAGCCGGGGTGCGAGGGAAATGGTCTATGGGCCGCCTTACACCGCCTTACACCCTGGCGTCAGAAGACCCTAAACGGCGTGCGGTTTTAGTCAATAAGAGTCCGACATAACCAGTCCCGCTGGTCGCGGGGTGGGTATCCATGAGGATTTCCACACGGAAAAAAAGGGCGGAGGTAGATACTACCCCAGTTAGACTGCTCATTTCGGACGGAGATACCGTCGTGTCCTACCTCCTACTCCTTCTTTTAAAGTCGGTTAACAGGACGTTACACTTAATCAAGATGGTCGTTTATTACATGAAAGGGAAACTACTAAACGTACATTCGCATTTTATAAGTTTTTCTTATTTTAATCGCGGTATCGGCGAGCTTGATGTACGGACAGCATCAAAGTTATAATAATTGTACAGATTTCAAACAAAAATGTGAATGAAAATTACAATTAATTAAATTCTTTAACAATTTTTAAATATATATATTTTTTTTTTAAATACTACTTAGGTGGCAGACAAGCACACAGCCCACCTGATGGGAAGGGGGGAGGGCTGGGATGGGGTGGGGAGGCTAGGAAGGGATGGGAGGAGGAGGGATACAGTGAGCTCTGGCTACCCTACTTACCGGCGGGAACACAACTCGATGGTTATTATGGCCGCGGTGTTCTGTAGGGCGGAGGTACTACCCCAGTCGGACAGCTCATTTCGGACGGTAGATACCGTCGTGTCCTACCTCCTTAATAATATATTTTAGTAGAGCCCATTAAGTAGTCAAATCGCATTTTTATTAAATAAAAACTTTTGCCCGTGGCTTGCCACGTGGATTTCGGTATGTACTATACAATCATGTCGTAGGTACCTAATATCTAAACTTTCGATATTCGATATATCTTGTTCCACTTAACCAATTTTAATCAAACATACGGAAGATTTTGAGTTTCATTAAAACTTTTCTAATAACAATCGCATCAAAATCCGTTCAATAGTTTCTGATTCTATTGCGATGCAAGTATTCCAAATAAAAATATTTTTGTGTTCTGAATCGTTTATTTAACATAACATAAAATAACATAACATAAACTCACGCCTATATCCCTGAAGGGGTAGGCAGAGGTGCTAGCACCCACATTTCGCCAGTTTATGTTTAGGTCCCAATGTAATAGGTGGCGAGCCTATTGCCATTAACCGGGCACTTATAAACCGGCGATAAATACACACATAACTTCGAAAAGCATCGAAAAGTCATTGGTGTGTGCCATGGTGAACCTGGGATCGAACCCGAGACCTCGTCTCAGCAGTCCATTACCCAGACCACTAGGCTACCGCGGTATTTAACTATGCTTACCATGGGTCTAGAGAGCGCTGTGTAGAATGTCGTAGAATATTTATTTACTTAGTATTTTTTTATATACCTACAGACACACTTACTTCCCAACTCCATAATAGTGTAGAAAAATGTTACTTTTCTCGAAAAATAATTTCTAAACTCTGAATGTGGTCATCCACTTTTGATGCTGACTGTACCAGTCAAAGCGCTTCCTCTCGTAAAGCTATCTTTATTCCTATCATTCCGAGAACCCGCCAGTTTGCTACGAAACGCATTAATTGGCCACAGAACTATTATAATATTTTATAATCTTAGCGAGAAATACGTCGTTAGTTAGCTTCCATCTTTAATTACTAATTTACTTGCTTACATCGATATTACAAATGAAATTATAGTCATAATAATATTTGACGACATTCTGCACAGCGCTCTGCAGACCCAAAGTGAGTATAGTTAACTAGCTTGTATTATGGGTTCTGGAATGCGAATAAGCTATACTTTTTTGTAAATACATTCATATTGGACATTATGAGATGTTCTTATGTCCAATATGCGCGGGGTCGGAACCGCGAGTGTGATGCCCCGGGTGTTGCACGCGCCCCTAGGCCACGGTGACCGTTTCTCATCAGGTGGGCCGTGTGCTTGTCTGCCATCTAAGTGGTATAAAAAAAGGACCCAAGATCAATGCAATCGATATAGGTATTCATGCCATGCATACAAATATTTGCCACGTTTTCCGGTTCTACTCAACCAATTGCAATCAAGCATACCGCAGATTTTGAGCCTGATTGCACCTTTTTTAATAAACCCGTATCGAAATCCGTTCCGCAGCTTTTATATCCATCGCAAACAAACAGATAAATAGATAAGAATTAAAAAAAATATTTATGTTCAGAATAGTTCATTATCAAGTATTTTTTCCTTAAATCACCAGTAAAAATTGGTGTACTTTGTTTTTTTTTTAATATAAGACACGTCAAAATGACTTTACCTCGCCTGATGGTAAGCTAAAGGTAAAGTACCGGGACTGGGGTCACCACCACTCACATACACCGGTAGTGCTACAGTGGCGGCCCTCAGCTTTACGGCCTCACCAAAATGCTTTTAAGGCCCCGGGACTATAGGAGGAAGGAAACACATGCGCTGGTAAATAATTCCAAGTCTTTATGTTGCGGCAAATAAAAGAGAGTCCACTTTCTACTCCACCCTTCACTCCACTCTCTACTTCACTCACCTCTACTCCACTCTTCACTATCCACTCTCCACTTCACTCTACTCTCCACTCTCCACTCCACTGGTCTCTACTCGTCTAACCAAAACCTTTTTGCAGAAGTAATTAAATATTTAATTACAAACTGTTGCTCTGGCAATAACATGCAAGTATTTGAAATAATTTAGTTACTTAGTAGAGATATCTAGAACTGAACTGTGTAGGTACCTAGAATCCGGTAAAGGTGAGGAGGTCAAGCGATAACCTACACATTACTCACACAGAGTAAACATTCTAATATGGTCGGTAATTCACCTAGTTACATACTTGTGCTACATAAATATGTGCAAAACGGCAGCTTTATACTCGAACGGTAACAGAAATACGCACACATAGATGTAAGTTTTATAGAATCTCGCACCATGTCGGAAGCAACCTTAGTCGGGGGTATACTTATGCAGTTTGATAACTTTTTCTTTTTATTCTTAGAAGATAATACTGATATGAATGAATGTACTTAAGCTGCATAAAAGTCTTTTTAACCAAAAGTTAAAAGTCAAACAGCATTTTTGTCTGTCTGTCGGTTTATCTGCCTGTCTGTACTGTTTATTTGAATTGAAGTTGTTTGTTGCGCCGTTTCTTCTCCACTAGCGCCTAGGAAGCGGTGGTAAACTTAGTATTAAGTAGTTTTTGACGTCAAAAAGATGTAATTACGTTACACTATTTTGAGAAATAAAGAAATTGAAATTGAAATTAGATAATCTCTGGAATGGCTGGGTCAATTTCGACGGGACTTTCACTGGAATATAGGACATAATAAACCTATCTTTAAATTAAATATTATTTAAAAAAGAAAAAGAATCAGGGTTCCGTGCAAAAAAATTAAAGTAGCATAATGACTTGTGTTTCGTAGAATAATCCATCCAGTAACTGGCAACCCTACTTATAAGTTCGTGTTCTTGTGTGTTATTATCATATTATTATCATAAATATAGTATCGAAGCAAGTCTCTCGCGTCTGTAAGCTCATGTTGAGGCGTGTGCCGATTGACACGATTTGATGTAACGAGGTGTGTGAGATTAGATATGAGATAAGATATAAAGCAACGGCTTGTCAACATCGGGTATGTTGTCCCTGTGCCCTATATTGTGGTATTCAAAACGTGTTATGAAGTAAATAAATAATAAATGAGATAACTAAAAAGCACGCCTTAATAGAATCCAGTGTTGCAATTTATTTACTAACCAATCTTGATTCATTGCTAATGTCTGCACGGATCTCGCTGAAATTTAGCACAGGAATAGATTAAAATCTAGAATAACAAGGCTTTATAACACAAATTTCAAGTGTTGCCAGCATTCGTAGGCTTTACAACCTACAATTAAGTAGTAAAATCAAGTACGCCGGCATGTTGTAAGAAGTTTATAAGCTAAGACCTAAAAAACAGCTATGCCTCTCATGAAAACATTGTACCAACGCAGTTGTTTGTGTGCTCGCCGATTTAGTAACTGTTTAAGTAACCTAACAGTCATCTTTATAAGATTAGATAAACCATATTATCATACTAAACTCGCTCTTCAATTCAATTTTGTTAATAGCTGTTGCCCGCGGTAATAAATGGATAGTGTGCGGGCCGGAACCTCCACGTGGTGCACGCGGGCAACGGAGGCGAGCAGCGCCTCCCACTCGCCACGGGAGACGCTGCTGCCTACGGCCAATTCGTCCGGGGTGGGAGTGGCCCTCTGGAGGGCTGCTCCGAGGCTCGAGGGCACAGTGGGGAGAAAGCGAGGGACAAGCTGACTGTCCGTACGCCTACGGTTGAGTGAAAGGACGGCCGCCTTTCACCCTACACACCACCGTCGTCGGCGAAGAGGCGCGATGCTCGCCCCCCCCCCCCCCCCTCTCGGGGAGTCGAGAGATCTTAAAACCGTAGATGGCTCGAATCAGGTGGGGTGCGAGGTATATGCCTATTAGGTAACCTTACACCTGTAATTGCACTTGTCTCATATATTATGTGCAAAAAATTAGATTATTTGCATAATATTTTAGAAATAGCGTGGTTTTTTCATAAAAAATAGAGCCATTTTCTGAGTCTCTTCTCTACTATTTACTCTTTGATTGTGAGAATTCCGTACATACCATTTTATTAAGTGTATATTCTCAATAATACAACATATGTTTTTCAAACCTGTAGGTATTATATTAAACGCGTTGCGTGCTTTTATAATTAACGAATATTCGCTTGTCGGCCATTTTAATCACCTTATAAAGGTTTATAAACTTGGATAATCCCTTGGTTCCATATTCCACCGAGATAAAACGGAGAATTTCAATTAGGTACATAAAATACACGGTTATTTACTTTTTATCTATAGGTACAGTTACAACTATTTAATTATATTTCAATTATGACTTGCATAGCCGGCGTTTTATGGTCCACAGGATTGTAATCAAATTGATTAAAGGAAGCGGTAATTCCGTTACACGTAAATACCTTTAACCTTTTGGAAAACGTAGTCATTGATTAATTAGGCAGTATGAGCATTAAATACATATTCATAAATTTTTCCTATAGGTAAACTAAACAATTGGGTTACCTAATCGACAATCGATTGGTACTTTGTTACCAACGAAGTTTTTGATAACAAAACGTTAATTAAATCGTTAATTTAGGCATACCGTTATTATTATCCTTATAATTATATAACTTACTAATTAAATTCGCGGGAATAACCACGTTTTTACCTTAAACTGCCCATTTGACCACAAGGTAAATTTTTTGTAATTAAATTAAGGTCATAATTTCTTATCTCGTAAAGGAGTGGGTACCTACTCAGCGGTCACACAACTTCATAAAAGGAATTTTCGGAATAAAATTTTCAATATTTGTTTGAATGAAATATGGTGTGAACTGTACAGTACATGCCTCTAAATGGTCTACATAAATAAGAATATTCTTACTCTGTACCTATTCGTTCTGTGAAGGTTGAAAGATATAGAATTGAAAGAAAATTTTCTTTTTTGTCCGAATCTGAAATCGAATCCCGTATAGCAGCTTCCGTTACACCATTCAGACATTTATTTTATTTTCGTTAATAAATCTCTTGCAGTCATCTTTGATGTGTTACGCAATGCGTACAAACGATTTTTTTTAATAATCTTGTTAGGAAATAGGTTGCAATCAAAATAAAACGTTAATAAAAACCAGGAATAATACAAAAAGAAGAATAAGTGCCAATGTTTCTTTGATCGCGACATTCTTTGATCGAAACTATTTGAAATATCGTGTTCCAAAAATTGTATAACGTTGCGTCGGCTGCGCGGGCGCAGTTTGGATATTGCAACACCTAAATAGCGCGAGTAATTGTGTCAAATGGTTAACTAGTTAAGCGTCTGGTGTCGCTTATAACTAGATAATCATGATGCTGCATCAGTGGAACGGTAGGAGATGTGTGGCATTGCGGTAGTGTCTACGATGGCTACGACAGGGTACGCAGGTTCGATTCCAGCTCCCGATTTCATCGGTCTGAGTGTTTCTATATATTTATTTATAAAATAAAATAAACTATATGAATGTTTAATCGATTTTCTGGAACTGGTTATTATAAATTAGATATACCTACTTAAGGTTTAGATTATGCCAAATTTCGCAGTTTTTTTTTTACTGTAATCCGATGGCGTTAAAACTTCGTCAACGAGCGTTATTTAACTTGCACCTTTCGTAACTCGGAAAACCACAGAACAAAGAAAAATCCTTTTTTAATGTTCTGTGCGGAAAACTTACGTTCTTCAAAATTTACAAACCATTTTTCAGCCATTTATTTACATCCAATTAAGCTATAACGTTAGTTTGTATGATAATTGAAAAAACCCGGTTTTCAAAAAGTTTTTTTTTATTATTTTTACTTGTGCGTAGTAAACCCATTATGGCGCATGGCATTAGGTTATAGGACATTTTTTCACGAAATTTGTCAGTATTTTTTCTTATTGAATTTGGAATTCTTTACCAGCGCATGTGTTTCCTTCCTCCTATAGTCCCGGGGCCTTTAAGCGGGGCGTGAAAAAGCATTTGATGAGGCCGTCAAGCTGAGGGCCGCCACTGTAGCACTATACCGGTGTATGTGGTGGTGGCCCCAGTACTGAGACTTTGCCTTTCGCTTACCATCAGGCGAGGTGGAGTCATTTTGACGTGTCCTATATAAAAAAAAAGTATTACGAAATACCTATAACCAGTCTACTTCATAATTTAATCCAACAGATGGCACTATAACCACACTTGTCGAAACCAGGCGTCTATAACTTACCTATATTATTAAACTGTAAGCGTTAGTTGATCGCAAGACTACCATAAAAGGCTTGTAATACAGATCTATTTATACGAACGCCTATCAGAACGGCTTTACAACCTGATAGATTCTGATCTATTCCAAGTAATGATGTAAGAAACCGGCTTCCCAATGGTAAGTGCTTTCGGATTTAGTAGGCTATCTTGAAACCGCTTCAAAACTGAATGGCACCCACCATTTTTTTATCGTGCGGAAATTAAATAACATTTGATGAGGCTGTCAAGCTGAGGGTCACTATTAAAGCACTATCGGTGTTTATAATGGTGCCTACCATTCCAGAAACTTTACCTTTAGCTTACCATCAGGCGAGGTGAAGTCTTATTGACGTGACCGACATAAAAAATATCCCCACAGATACCAACCCGGTGGTTATGTCAAGCTAGAACCAACTAAAACCGCACGCCAACTTAGGTTTTAAGACCCATTGACCTTTTCGGTTTCGATATGGCTGCCTTGGGTTTGGGAACCACAGTGGCTCCATCTTGCCCCCAGAAACGGGGCGGAGGAGCGCCTTTTGCTTCTGCTTTTTTATTTAGTTTTTTTATTCGATACTTCAACATGACTTCACCTCGCCTGATGGAAAGCTAAAGGCAAAGTCTACAGGATCGGGGGTCACCACTACATACCCCGAATAGTGCTACAGTGGTGGCCCTCAGCTTGACAGCCTCATCAAATGCTTTTTTACGCCCCGCTTAAAGGACCCGGGACTGTAGTATTCGAACCCGAGTCTCTAGATAGTCGATAGACTTCTTAACCGTTAAACTACCGACGAATTGGAAGATGTAGATTGACAGCTATTAGATGCTATTCCGATCGAAGCAACTTTGATCAAAGCAAACTTTGGAATTTGGAAAGCTGCATCCGATCAAAGTGAACTTGGTACTTGCGATTAATCAGTCTAGTCGACAGTTTGTTAGCTGGTACTAAATTAGATTAGCAGGTAGAGTGTTCGATTGGAATGTCAGAGGTTGCGGGTTCAATTCCCGTTCAGTGCAAATATTCTAGGTCTGGGTGTTTCTATTTAAGATGTACATCCGCATTCTAGATTTTATAGTCCCTGTGTAGGAGTTGTTATATTTTTAATAATAATAAAACCATATACTTGAGTACTTTACGACATAATTACTTACACAGTATTCACCCAAGGCGAGCATAGGTTCATATAGAAGCAGCTAAGTATATTATATACCTATGTTTTGTAGAGTAAGCTCTACAATTCTAAAGGCAATAATATAATTAAAAAATGCAATTATTGATATATATATATATATAATGTATAGAAGATGTCTATAGACAGCGATAGCCTAGTGGTTTGGGTAATGGACTGCTGAGACGAGGTCTCGGGTTCGATCCCAGGTTCACCATGGCACACACCAATGACTTATCGATGCTTTTCGAAGTTATGTGTGTATTTATCGCAGGTTTATTAGTGCCTCGGAGAGCACGTTAAGCGGTCGGTCCCGGTTGCCATACAAACATCTATGGCAGTCGTTACGGGTAGTTGGAGCCTACAAAAGTCCAACCAGTCTAACTTGGAACTTCGATATCGCCATTGGTCATAATGACCATTGGTTGTGGAGGTCAGATGGCAGTCGCTCCACGGAAAATATCGAAGTTCAGCCGCATCACAGTTAGACTGGAAAGCCGACCCCAACTGAATTGGGAAAAAGGTTCAGAGAGTATAGATGATGTCTATGTCAAAAATAGAGGAACTTAAAAAGCTGTAAAGGAAAATGATAATTATTAAAATCATAATTTCTCATAAATCATAATCATAATTTCTCATCATAAATTAAAATTACGAAACCATAAAAAAAAATAAAAAAGTAGTTTGATAGCATTTAATCCATACTAATATTATAAATGCGAAAGTAACTTTGTCTGTCTGTCTGTTACGCTTTCTCGCCTGAACCGCTGAACCAATTTTGATGAAATTTGGTATAGGGGTAGATTAGATTAGACCTCGAGACATAGATTATGTTTGGTCGCGATAACACATCAACGCGGGCGAAGCCGCGGGCAAAAGCTAGTGAGTAATATAAGCGAGAATTGAACTTGTGACCTCCGACGTCACCATCGTAATTATTTGTCATGCTGACGGTACCTACAACAAGTAGCCCGTGTTAAAATGTTGCCAGTCTACAAATATAAATTGCATTAGTTATTATAACCCAAGGCCTTACGCGGTAATCTTGCTTAACCGCAAAGATCATTCGATTTATATAGCTACTGCAATAAATAGCACATGAGTACAAACTAAAGTATGCTATGTTATTTAATAACTAGCTTCCGCCCGCGGCTTCGCCCGCGTGGAATTCGGTATCGCCACCAAGTCTATTTTAATGAAACGACTCTCCACTCGACTTTCCACTCCACTGTTCACTCCACTCTCCAGTCCACACTCTACTCCACTGTTCACTCCACTTTCCACTCCACACTTCACTCCACTCTCCACCTCCACTCTACTGTCCAATCCCCTCTCCCGACTCCACCCTACATTCCACTCTCCACTCCACTTTCCACTCCAATCTCCACTCCACTCTCCACACCACTCCCCACTCCGCTCCACTCTCCACTCCACTGGTCTCCACTCGTCTAGCCAAAACCTTTTGGATAAAAAGTACTAAACGGATTTTAGTGCGGTTTTCTTGGTCAGACCTAAAATTTGGAGATAAGACCAAAAGTTTTTTTTCTTTATTTATTGTTTCACCTTTCACCATGTTTACAGGGTTCACCTTAGGCGACAGTGTGGACATCATATCCCTTTTTAACAGTACTTTTAGTTGTAATAATCGATATTCACGCGGGCGGTGCCGCGGGCGTCAGCTAGCATCTAATATTATAGAATTGTAAATTATTTGGCTAGACACAACAACACATAGGTATTGTTGGAGATATTTGAAAAAAAGATTACAGTGTTTGTTGACCACAAATATCAATTTTTTTTGCAATCCTTGTCTGTTTATTCGTGATGGACGCAAAAACTGCCGAACAAATTTTGATGCGGTCTTTTCATTAGAAAGGTTTTACATAAAATCTGCCGTATTTTTGATTACATTTGGTTAAGTAGAACCGGGGATATGACCAAAAAACAATTACCAACCAATCGACTCCCATGGGCAGAGCCACGGGTATTAGCTTGTATAAAAAGTAGCCTATATATTACTCCAGACTATAATCTATCTCTGTACCAAATTTCAGCCAGATCCATTCAGCCGCTTTTATGTGAAATAGCAACAAACCACAACAAACATAATATCTGGACATCCCGACCGTCGACTTCGCGAGCGGAGCCGCGAGTATTAGCTTGTATAAAAATTTGCCTATATGTTATTTCAGACTGTAATCTATCTCTGTACCAAATTTCAACCCGATCTATTTAGCCGTTTTTACGTGAAAGAGTAACAAATATACATCCAGATAATATCCCGACTGATTGACTCCGTGGGTCGACTGATCGACTCCCATGGGCAGAGCCGCGGGTATTAGCTTGTATAAAAAGTAGCCCATTATGTTATTTCACACTACACTCTATCTCGGTACCAAATTTCAGACAGATCCATTCAGCCGTTTTTACGTGAAATAGCAACAAACATAATATCTGGACATCCCGACCGATCGACTTCGCGAGCGGAGCCGCGAGTATTAGCTTGTATAAAAAGTAACCTATATGTTATTTCAGACTATAATCTATCTCTGTACTAAATTTCAACCCGATCTATTCAGCCGTTTTTGCGTGAAAGAGTAACAAACATACATCCAGACATCCCGACTGATTGACTCCGTGGGTCGACTGATCAACTCCGTGAGCGAAGTCGCGGGTATTAGCTTGTATAAAAAGTAGCCTATATGTTATTCCACACTTTAATCTATCTTGTTATCAAACGTCAACCCGATCTATTCAGCCGTTTTTGCGTGAAAGAGTAACAAACGTACATCCAGACATCCCGACTGATCGACTCCGTGGGTCGACTAATCGACTCCGTGAGCGGAGTCACGGGTATTAGCTTGTATTAAAAGTAGCCTATATGTTATTCCATACTTTAGTCTATCTCGTTAACAAATTTCAGCCAGATCTATTCAGCCGTTTTTACGTGAAAGAGTAACAAAGATATATCTAGAAATCCCGACCGATCGACTTTGCGAGCGGAGCCGCGGTATTAGCTTGTATAAAAAGTAGCCTATATGTTATTCCAGACTATAATCTATCTCTGTACCAAATTTTAGCCGGATCCATTCAGCCGTTCTTGTGTGGCAGAGTAACAAACATACATCCATACATCCAGACATACATTCTTACAAACTTTCGCATTTATAATATTAGTAGGATTAGTAGGATTTATAATATTAGTAGGATTACTTTAACTAGTATCTGTGTGATGGCTCAGCTAAATACCAACTTGACGCGCTGGAGACGATCGAGAGACGAGCCAAGAAGCTCATCAACAACGATGCACTAGTCGAGAAAAGACTTCAAAGCCTTGCCCATCGCTATATGGTCGATATTCCACTCATACGCACAAAGCGCTTTGCTGACACGTTCATCGTGCGTACAGCTAAGGAGTGGAATTCCTTGCCTGAGTCTGTGTTTCCGGAAAGCTATAACCTGGGAGTTTTCAAGTCACGAGTGAATAGGTTCCTTCTAGGCAAGCGTGATTCATCGTAGACCACATCGTCACTTACCATCAGGTGAGATTGAGGTCAAACGTAAGCCTGTCATGAATAAAAAAAAAAAAAAAAACTAGCTAACCCACCCCGGCTTCGCCCGTGGCGTATTTCGAACCATGATGCACTCTTTTTAACCCATATAAGTATGCCCATAATTTATCATCATCATTCATCATTTTCTGAACCTTTTTCCCAAGTCAGTTAGGGTCGGCTTTCCAGTCTAACTGTGATGCGGCTGAACTTCGATATTTTACGTGGAGCGACGCCGGGTCCATGGCGTGGTACAGAGAGGAACCCCATGACGGTGACTGGGACTTGCGACTGTGATTCCGTGCCTCGGAGAGCACGTTAATCCGTTGGTCCCAATTGTCAAATGAACACCTATATGGCAGTAGTTACGGGAGCTCTAAAGGTCCAACAATTGGTCTAACGACAGAACTTGGATATCGCCAATGTGTTGTGCAGGTCAGATGGTAGTCGCTTCATGGAAAATATCGAAGTACGCCGTTTCGAGTTATACTGAAAAGCCGACCCCAACTTAGTTGGATAAAGGCTCATTATCTTATTTTTTTATACCACTTAGGTGGCAGACAAGCACACGGCCCACCTGATGGGAAGCGGCCAACGTGGCCTATGGACGTGTGGAACACCAAGGGCGTTACCCACGCGCTGCCGACCCTGAAGGGAAAGGGTGGGGAGGCTAGGTAGGGGCGGGGAGGAGGAGAGGTACAGTGAGCTCTGGCTACCCTACTTACGGCGGGAACACAAAACGATGGTTATTATGGCCGCAGTGTTCTGTAGGGCGGAGGTACTTCCCCAGTCGAACAGCTCATTTTGGACGGGACACACCGTCGCATAATAAATTTTAAATTTTATTTTAAAGTTACCTTATTTTGATTTCGAAATTGCCTCTAAAACATCGTCGACACATTCTATCGCCTGCCAACCCTATCGAAGTGATTCACAGGGCCACATGGCACTACCCATGTTTGCTTACACTAACAATATAGCCACTAAACCTGACCACATCCATGGCTAACAGGCGAAGGTAACAGATGGTTACATTCCAGTGTAAATAACACCAGTACCTAGCTATTGCTACAGGCTATAAAACGTACGTAAAGTGTCTTTTGAAATGAGACGGTGATCGTAAAATAGATTGTGGATTATTTCAAATAAGTTTTTAATACTAATAACTTAAATGCATGCCTCGAGAGTAATGATGAAATAATTAACGACCTTTTCATTCCAGTGCCGATTCAGTAATAATTAACACCACGTTTTCAAAACGTATGATTTCAATTCGATTAAAAGGAAAAAAGGAAAACAACTTCATTATTTTGTTCATATCACTCCTAGTTTGATTAATTTTCAGCTAGAATCTAAAAAATTTGGTCTCGTAAACTTTGAAAGCTCGATTTTTTTTATACCACGTAGGTGGCAGACAAGCACACGGCCCACCTGATGGGAAGCGGTCACCGTGGCCTATTATGGACGTGTGCAACAATAAAGGTGTCACACACGCGCTGCCTACCCTGAAGGGAAGGGGGAAGGGGTTTAAAAAATTTAATTTTATTGATAGGAAAGTTTGCACTAGATCCTTATCTGTTATTCAGCAGCGTTAATGATTCCTTGATTTTTTTTTTATATAGGACACGTCAAAATGACTCCACCTCGCCTGATGGTATTTAATGATGATTATGTAAAAATATAAGTATAACTAAAAAATATAATCCACTCGCACACGTGTTGCTGATTAGCAAGTGAGACAGTGTTTGTTGGCGCTCAAGAATAACAGTTCGAGGGTACACACCATACTTACACTTTTTTTTTTAATAGACCCAAAGAAAGCTTAGTTTAACTAGCTTGTGTTATGGGTTCTAGAATGCTGATAAACATACTTACCTATATACTTTTTTTGTTGTAAATACATACATATTATACATAGAAACACCCAGACCAATGCAAATAGACATATTCATGCATACAAATATTTGCACTGAGCGGTAATCGACCCCGCGCCTCCTGCGTAGCAGTCGCATGCACTACCGCTACGCCACAGAGGCTGTCAAAGGCACTTATATCATGAGTGTGTTATTTCCTGTAAACATAAGGTAATATAACTTTGGAAATCTTGTCAGACATTCAGTTACCAAAGCTTTGTATGCGTTTGGCTTCGGCGATATAATTGTCAACAGTGTTTTGCAGTGTTGTAACTGGTATGTATGTACCTAAGTCTTACGTCAATAGGTACAAGACAAGCTAAATTTACAATTATTAACATGTCAATAGGCAGTTATATTCTTACTTAGTTAAGTCATACCCTATAAACGCAAAATTTCGGAGTATGGATGATTTAAAAAAAAAAACTACTTTGATGGCAGGCAAGCTCACGACCCACCTGATGGAAAGCGTTCACCGTGCCCTATTGACGTGTGCAACATCAGAGATCTTGTGCAACATCACACTTGCGCTGCCGAGCTTCGAGGGGGAGGGGGATTGAAGAGTTTGGGCGGGGTTGGAAGGAGTTATAGATGTTTAATACTCTTTCACTCATAAAATGGCAAAACGGATCGGGCTGAACACAAAATAATATTTTTTTTAAATTCTTTTCTGTTACCCATTTGTTCGCGATGGACGTAAAAACTGAAGAACAGATTTTGATATGAGCAGTTTTTTTTCTACTGGAAAGGTCAGACCTAAAATCTGCCAATGATTGGATTGTAATTGGTTAATCAGACCCTGACCAAAAAAAGAACACGTTCATAGGCCACGGTGACCGCTTCCCATCAGGTGGGCCGTATGCTTGTGCACCTAAATGGTTTATAAAAAAAACTAACACTGCACGGGTGGACTCGCAGGCAATCAGCTTGTAGAAAAATACAAATTTTCTTCTTTGTTCATGTTGTCTCTGCCTACACTAGAAAAAGATAGCCGTGAATATATCTATATAAGTGAATATTAATTCAGTTCCTCAAAGCGGGCTTCATTAATACCGGCGTTGAGTGCAAATTAATGAGAACCGACCTAAATGGTGACCCAGCTGGCCTATTTGGCTCATGCACGCACATCTGGCAGCGGTTCCGGGTTCGCTTCCCCGACGCGGTCAGCAGTATAACTTTTATTGGTTATATCGTACACTTGAAAGGAATATTTTTAGAACAAAATACACATGATTTAGATGCGTTCTAATATAGATGAATGTGTTCAGGAAGGCATAATATAACGGGGCGAATCGAAATGAATATGGACTGTATTCACCATCATCATCTTTCTGCCCTTGTCCCAATTATTTATGGTCGGCGTAACATTATCATTCTCCTCCATACATTCCTGTCCGATGTCATCTCCTCAGTCACTCCCTTCCTTTCCATATCGTCTTTGACGCAATCCATCCATCTTTTCTTAGGCCTACCTCTGCCCCTGAAGCCCTCTACATACCTTGAACCTTTTTAACAATATTACTTTCATCTCTTCTCATAACATGTCCATACCGAAACGGTCGTTCGCTTCTTAATAAAATTGTTCATTCACTGGTGTAACTTTTAAACTTCCTCTAATATTACTCCTTCTTATAAACTTCATTCACTCATATGCGTGAGTGGGAGAGGGGTTGGGAGGGGTTGAGAGAGTTATTGTGCTCACAGCACAGATTTTTTTAACGTAGTTTTTGTTTAAACACAAACAATTTGACGATCAATGTAAGTTTACTTATTTAAAGTTTTTTATTTATTGGATACATTCTTTAACAGTACGTAATGCCGCAAGGGATTTGATTTAGCTCAGCGTGTAGTGAGTAATTTTATATTTGCTAATTTTGTCACGTTTCTCAGAAACTGACTCATACAAAATAGATAGAATGTACCTTCACAAGTAGTACACAAAATTGATCATAGATTTTAATCTAATGGCCGAAATTAAAATTATTTTTTATTTTTTTATTTAGCCAATCTTGTCCCGTTGCTAGGCAAAAATAATAATAATAGCAACCCATTTATGTCTCACTGCTGGGCACGAGTCTCCTCTCATCTAACGAAAGAGCTGAGAGCAGATTCCACAAAGTGAAATTCACATTGTTACTACCTGTCCGGCCGGATTCGAACTCGATACCTCTGAGTAGAGGCCGTGTCCTTATCCATTCAACTACCATCACTTGTTGCCGTGCGAAGGCCTCCCATTAAAATTGAACTAGAATCGAACCCGCGACCTCCGACGTAGCAGTCGAAAGCGCTACCTTGCTTATTTTTTATACTAGCAAAATCAGCATATACTTATTATGCTTATTAGAAACCGCACTTGCGGTTCATAGTTGACACACGTACCTATACTTTCATAGAAGTCTCGACCGGTCTTTCTGCCAGTTTCCTATCTCGCAGTTAATGAAACACCGCACATTAAACGCTATCATATCAGGATATGAGGTCAAATTACTCCTCACCCATCGTAAAGATTGTAGCATCAAAGCAAAGTGTCAGTCACTTAGTGGTTTAGGAGTCGGCCTTACGATCGAGAGGTCCCGAGTTCGAATCCTGGTCTTTACAATACTGACGTAAACCCACTTCTAACGCAAGCAATTTAGCTTAGCTTAACTCACGTTGCAGTTACGGCCATACAGATTATTTTTTCTATGATTAGATCATAGAAAATATATGAAGCAATGGTAAATAAATGGATAAGGACGTGGTCTCTACTCAGAGGTATCGAGTTCGAATCCGACCGGACAGTACCAATGTGAATTTCAGTTTGTGGAATTTATATGTGCTAATCACATGATTTACCATCTGCTGACGGTGAAGGAAAAACATCGTGAGGAAACTCACATAATGTCCTAGAAGGAATTCTAAAGACATGACCGATCCACCAACCCGCATTAGGCCAGCGTGTGTGAATGGTCTTAACCCTATCAGCTCTCTCGTTAGAGGAGAGGAGACCCGTGCCCAGCAGTGGGACATATAAATGGGTTACTATCAGATCATAGAACCCAATATCAAATGTTGGTGCAAGTAGTATGAAGTCATTAGGAAAATTACGAATATAACAATTTCTCGGTAAACGCACTGTTGCGGTTGTAGACTATTTATTATGGTGATGTCACTATGTATGCGCGCATTGCAGGGTTGAAACAATCATTTCTTTTTAATTTATGAAATAAAATTTGCAAAAGGATTTTTTTTATGTCGGTCACGTCAATATGACTTCACCTCGCCTGATGGTAAGCTAACGGTAAAGTCTCTGGAATGGGAGTCACTATTACAAACACCTATCATTTTGGAATAATATACTTAATTGAAATATTGTCATTATTAAAGTTTTTGAACAACTTTTTCCACCTTTTTCCGAGGCCAAATAAAGGACACCGTGGTTTTCAAACACGAGGACATTTTTCGAAGTCGGAGATTTGTCCTGGGTCAGTGGGGTACGAGAGAAATGCCTCTGGAACACATGAAGACCCGAGACCGTGTGTGTTTTTAGTCGGTCAGAGTTCAGAGTCCAACATAATCACCCCTGATGGCCGACAGGGGTGGTAACCGTGGAGATTTTCGCACGAAAAAAAAACGAAAAAGAACTATAAAAAAAAGTAATAATTTATTTTTAAACCCTTTTATTTTATTTAAGAACATCTTTAAAAAGCTTTTAAACACTTTAATGTTGTTTAATAATATATTTGAAACTTGCCAACCCTAGTCAGTGGTCACTTATGATAATATGGTAGGTAACTATGTTACGAAATCGATTTGAATTAATTTACTGAAGATTTATAGCCACAACGCACTTGTGGCTTGGCTAGGCCTTGTATGAAAGAAAAGTAACAAAATATTTTAGTTTTGGTTGGGGGTTATACGAAAGTCGTTTCCATAATAGCCCACCAAATCAAAAAAAGGCGAGTCGGAGAGCAAACCTATAACTCCAAAATATATACCTACAAACCTACATACACACAAGACACCATAAAGACTTGGCACTCTTTACCAGCTCACGTGTTTCCTTCCTCCTAAAGTCCCGGGTCCTTTAAGCGGGGCGTGAAAAAGCATTTTATGAGGCCGTCAAGCTGAGGGCCGCCACTGTAGCTCTTTTGGTGTAGGTATGTAGTGGTGACCCCCGGTCCTGAGACACCTAGCCTGATGATAAGCTAAAGGAAAAGTCTCAGGACCGGGGTCACCACTACATAGGTACATCGGTAGTGCTACAGTAGTGGCCCTCAGCTTGAGGACTTCATCAAATGATTTTTCACGCTCCGCTTAAAGGACCCGGGACTGTAGGAGGAAGGAAACCTAATGCGCTGGTAAGAAATTCCAAGTCTTCATGGTGCGGTAAAGAAAAAAGGCACCAAACCGCTTGGTTCTTGATGGAATTGTTTGCACTGTGTGAGGTTGATGCCTCAGCCTGGCACGTGTAGTTCTGTATAGGAAATGAGAGGGTGGGATTAATTTGTTCTTATCCGTCACCGAAGTAAGAAAGTACAAGTTTAATATGTAAAAAAATATAATCTCACAGCATGTTATGTTACGTATGATAAACACAAATCAAGTACTTACATACAAACACTTGCCAAACTATCGTTTCGAGGTCACACATCCGAAGACCGAGCGCCCATTCACCGCTCGCTGTCGGCAAGAGGTTATCATCACAATGCATGTTTACACGCGGTGAGTGTGACGGGGGTTTCTGTAGGTATACCTACCTAAGTATATAGTGCGTTGTGATATGCTAAGATAGTGGGAACACGTTATTGCATAAAACGTGGAATATCTGTATCTATACTAATATTATAAAGAGGTAAAGTTTGTGAGGTTGTAGGAGGTAATCTTCGGATCTACTGAACCGATTGTGAAAATTATTTTACCAATAGAAAGCCACGTTATCTGTGAGTGACATAGGCTATATAATTTTCTAAAAAAAATAAGGATCCCTACTAAAACTGCAATAATGTAAACCAAGGTATGAAAAAACTTGCCATAAAATGACTTGATGGCAATGCCGACTTCCACGCACTTCTAAAAAAAATAGGGATCGCGGACAAACATAAATTCTTCAGCTTTGATATTAAAATAAAGTATCTATACATATATTTACTTTGCGGTTACCTACTTATTCAATTTAATAATATCTTCAATGCTATCACAAAAAAGCATATTAATTCCCAATTCGTCGCGGTACCTTGAGTTAAACCGAGTGCCCAGTCAACGTATAAGGTGGTCCGGCCATGATCATCTGTCAAGAATGTCATATAAAAACTGACTGAGGTGGAATTTTGTAACCAGTTTCTGCATACTAAGTATGCAAGTCGAAAGTCCTGGCTTGGCTATATAGACATCGTATTGTGTTGGTAGCATAGAGACGCACTGTACATGGATTTGATTATTTGGCTCGTCGGGAAAACAGTGAGAGTCCGTCTAAGATCGGCTTGCTTGGAGTTTGTAGAATGTTTCCTCTATTGTACAGCTATACTAATATCGAAGCTACTTTTTGATATTGCACAATTTTAAACATTTAACCAATGATATATATAACATAAACTCACGCCTATATCCCCGAAGGGGTAGGCAGAGGTGCTAGCACCCACATTTCGCCAGCAGTAGCAGGAACGGGAACAGAATTCATTGCTTACTCAAAGTCAAAGTCAAAGTCAAAGTGTACCAGCATAATTGTACGATAGAAGTGTGGTTTTTAGATTGCTCAATTAGTGCACATGCGCGAACTTTTGACGTTTGTAAGTTCAAGATTTTTGTCTCGTGATAACGATAGCTCAATATACGCGAGTTAGACAAACAGAAGTAGAAAATATTGTTTATAATATAAAATAGGTACTAACTCTAAAATACTGCAATACTGATATGAAGTAACGTTAAGTATGCTGTATTTTTTAAGCAATTTTCACATTTTTTCTTTCTCTTAAGGACCATACAGATATTACAATGTTACTATCGAAAACTTCGAACTGGTGGTGGTTTGGGTAATGGACTGCTGAGACGAGGTCTCGGGTTCGATCCCAGGTTCACCATGGCACACACCAATGACTTTTCGATGCTTTTCGAAGTAATGTGTATTTATCTCAGGTTTATTATTGCCTCGGAGAGCACGTTAAGCCGTCAGTCCCGTTTGCCATACCCACAAAAGTCCAACCAGTCTAACTTGGAACTTCGATATCGCCATTGGTCATAATGACCATTGGTTGTGGAGGTCAGATGGCAGTCGCACCACGGAAAATATCGAAGTTCAGCCGCATCACAGTTAGACTGGAAAGCCGACCCCAACTGAGTTGGGAAAAAGGTTCAGAGAATGACGTTCGAAAACTTCGAAAACCATTTTTTTAGAATAGCCTTACGAGTAGAATATGTGATGAGAATATTTTCCATGTTTCTTTGTTTCTCGAATACCTACCCGATAATGTCAATCTTAAAAGCCAGAAGGATACTCAGTGAACACAAGTTCTGAATAATGTCTTAACAAAGACTATTACTTTTTTATTTAGAAGTCATGTATGAGTCCTGTACAGAATCGGAAATTTAATATCTTTTTAAATGTGATGGTTTCTTTAGTTACTTAGTCAATAAATATGTGCCAAAATGAATAAAACGCTCTGCAAACAGAAGCAGGTGCCGCGGATGTTTACGATACGGCGGCAATCACGGCGAAATTATTGCTTCAACATAACAAGGTGTAATGCATCTTGTTCGATATGCAATAAGGTTTAAATTTCATATTGTTATGTAGTATATGTGCGAATAATTTTGTTGTGGCGAGCGTCTGCACTTAGCATTAGACATGCCGAGATTAGATGCCAAATTATGGGTGTTAAAACTCCTGTGAAGTGTTTGAGAGTTTTGCAATAAAAGCATGCTCGGTATATTGGCAGTAGTATAATGGTTAAAGTTATGAATCCTCCAAGCTTTTCAGGCTTAGTTGGGGTTAGCTTTTCAGAGATCCGATTCTCAGCATTCTCTTTAGCAAACAGGACACCGCGGATACAAATATTATGGGTCCTAAGTGAGCTATATAATTCCTACAATACTACTTAGAAGACAGACAAGCACACGGCCCCCCTGATAGATAGCGGTCACCGTGGACTATGGACGTGTCCAATTATACCAGGGACATCACACTCACGCTGCCGACTCTGAAGGGGGAAAGGGGCTAGGAAGGGCGGGGTAGTGAAGCCAGGACAGGTTGGGGTAGGGGGGGCGAAGAGGGATGAGGGAAGCTAATAAATGTATGAAAATTTACCCCTTCGTTGATAATGAGATGACTTACTATACCTACTGATAATAGTCAAAAGTTGTAACCAAATTAGGATGTTCAATTTAACAGTAAAACCAGGAACATTTCAAAGAAGCTATAAAATGCATGTTTCTTGAAACACCAAACTCCAATTAGATCCAACACACTGATTAATTATGCGGCATTTATCGCTAACCAGCTCACTGAAGTACAAATCCGTGTTCCGACTCAGCGTAAAGGCATTCCACACACAGCATCGAACCCGCTACCCAGAATAGCAGTACTATAAATAGCTGCGTCTGTTTCTTTTCAAACGTGGCCATAGTAATGACTTAATCAATCGACTTCATAGTTTAAATATAGACGGTTTGATCTTGGTTTTGGAGAAGTGAAAAAACGATTATAGTGTTTTGTTAACGCTTGTATATCCAAATATGGGGTAGGCAGAATTATATTGACAATCATTTGGAGCTCTATAGTCAAATAGGTCTAGGGTTTATAAACTTTTATCAGGATTTTGCAAACTTATGAAACCTCAGCTTTTTTTTAAATACACCTTATATTTTTAGTACATTTTTTTTTATATCGGTCACGTCAAAATGACTTCACCTCGCCTGATGGTAGTACATTTCTGGTTCTCGGAGTGCAGACGGGGGTGACAGATTTTCGCTCGACATAAAAAGCAGAAGATCTTGCTGGGACCCCATATAACTTTAATCTTTGGCGATATTATTAGGTTCACGGGAATTACCGCCACCGTGGTTTAAGTAAACCGGGACATTCCCTACCATACGACTGTTATTTATTCCATACCTCATTGTGTAAGCTGCAGCCGCTACATGAATACTGCAATCACTACATAGTATAAAACAAAGTCGCCTTTTCTTTCCCTATATCCCTATGTGCGCTTAAATCTTTAAAACTACGCAACGGATTTTGATGCGGTTTTTTCCAATAGATAGAGTGATTCAAGAGGAAGGTTTATATGTATAATACATGCATCATATACTAAGGCAACATTGCTAATTTTAGAGGTTTCTAACGTGATGTCGTAAATTAACCTATTTTTTTGGGCTTATTTAGCAATTTAGCAAAAACGCTGCCTAAACCCTACGAGTTAGATCAAATTAATGTACTACAGTATTGTACACCATAAAAAGGTCTACAAAAAAGTCCGCGATGGTATATGTTTATCTTTTAGGGATAACACACATTAACCATTTTTATTGTTTACTTTTTACGTGAAAAAATGGCTTATTTACGAAGCTATTTTAAGCAATACGGCATTAATCCTTATCGAATTAAGTACCTTAAATACAGTGTGCAATTAATATAGACCAATATGGTTCCTTACAGCATGTAAATTAAACAAATATTTTCGGAGATATTACAAATTTAAAATTTGCGTTTGCGGCGGGCGGTACCGGTCGGACGGGGCAGTGCGGGGAGGCAAGTGCAAAGTCGGAGCGGGCCGCTATGTTTTTATATACAACGTTCATAGTTTTTCTGTAGTGTATTTAATTTAGTATCAGCATTGCACCCGTGCGAAGCCGGGGCGGGTCGCTAGTAGTTAATAAACTGCAGCATAAATTATGTTTAACCGAGTGAGATGTGGGTCAGACCATGAGAGAAATGTTCGCGCGATATGAACGCACTATGTTAATGTTATTTATGAGTTAGCGATGTAGTTTCAACTAATTGTACAGTTAGAGGCAAAAGTTGATGATTATGAGAATTGAAATTTAAGAATATTTCAGTAGAGCCCACTAACGATGGAAAAAAAGTGATGCGAAGCGGTAACGATGCGATTAAGCAAATGCTAAAAAGCGATGGTAGCTGAATGGAAAGGACGCGGCCTCTTCTTAGAAAAATCGAGTTTGAATCCGGCCAGACAGTAGGTACCAAGCAATGTGAATTTCACTTTGTGGAATTTATATGTGCTAATCACCATGATTTAACATTTGCTGACGGTGAAGGAAAAACATCGTGAGGAAACCCATATGTCCTAGAAGAAATTCAAAGGCCATGTCCGATCCTCCAACCCGCATTAGGCCAGCGTGTGTGGATTAAAGTCTAAAGTTCTCTACAGTTCTTTAGTCAGCGAGTAAGGAATGGAAGGAGAGAGCGTAGAAAAATAGTTTTAAAATGCAAACTTTGTATGCAATTCACAGTTTTTAAACAGTTTTATTTTACTTGACCTTTTTGCTTGGGTCAAATCTAGGAATTGAATTTTTTCCCCCCTTTAGTTGTCAGATTGGCCTGATATTTGGCAGAAGTCTTTAGTTCTGATGACAATACAATTTAAAACCGTTTAACTTGAAAAAGATTTTTCAAAATTCTATTTAAATACGCAAATTAAACTAAACTTATTTATTTGCAGGATCCAGATCATTTCCACGACCCAGATGGATCTGATGGCGATTACCCAATAAATGATGATTGGGACACTGAGGATCAAGCCGACGCCAGTTCCGACGTGAGTTCCACCACCAGGCCCTCCGTCCTCGCCGTCACTCCCTCTGCCATCACCAGGCTAGAGCCGGTCAAGACGGTGGTGTCAGCTGCTGCTTCTATAGCCGCAACTAATGCCAGACCCAGGGTTATAGCTGATCGTGAGTATGATTTTTATAACCTTTGAATCAAGAAGTGGAATTCTTTACCAGCCCACGTGTTTCCTTCCTCCAACGAGTACAGTCTCGGGTCCTTTATGCTGGGCGTGAAAAAGCATTGAGGCCGTCAAGTTGAGGGCTACCATTATGGCACTGTCGGTGTATGTAATTGGGACCCCTTCCTGAGATTCACCTATAGCTTACTTACCATCAGGCGAGGTGAAGCCATATTGACGTAAGCGATATAAAAAAACCTCGATGGGAACTGAGCAGTCCGACTGGGGTAGTAACTCCACCCTACAGAAGACCGCGGCCATAATAACCAGCTTTTGTCATTAACAATACCTACTTATGTTTTCTAGCTAACCTGTCATCGCTGGAACGTCGAGAGTTAATCAGCGCTGTGATGCAGAGGACGAACGCGATACTGCGTCTGTCGGAGTGCCTGGTGCCGCAGCCGCGATGGCTGGTCGTCAAGCAGCTTGCACCAGCCGCTGATACTGCGTGAGTTCACCACTAACCGTCCCGTGCCGCTGCGCCCGCGTCAATAAATAGAACACATAATACCCATTTGTCTGTCAGAAATCTCTGACTGAACAAAAGCTATAATCTGGCAGTCTTCGTAGATGGAGTAAATATGTTACTACTAGGCAAGCGTGTTTCACCATTGACCACTTCTTACCAACAGGTTAGACAGTGGTAAAAAATTAAAGTCCAGTGTTACTGATGTGAACTCTTCCCCGGCTTCTATCCTGGTCTCTTGAGGTCAGCTTTTCAGTCTAACTATGAAGCTTAGATATGCTACCTACATGATGCAACTGCCTTCTGACCTCCACAACCCATTGGCGATATCGAAGTTCTGTGGTTAGACCTAATTGTCCAACGTTTTAAGTACTCGTAACAACTGCCAGCCATAGATGCGATTGTCACTAAACCACACCTTCTACTAATGTAATAATAATAATGTAAAGTAATGTAAGTAAATAAATTTTGGAAGTGAAATTTAACCAGCTTTTCGTCTTTGCAGCTATACTCCCCCCTGCGTGCAACTGCACCGCTGTGCGCCGGACGCGGGCTGCTGCACCAACGAGGAGGACGTGTGCGCGCCCATCAAGGGGGCGCACGTGCTCCTGCCGTTCTATGTGAGTATACCATTCAGCACCAGCGAGCGAAATCGAGATGAACGCTTTCGGGAATACTGAGATTACCGAGTCTGCATCGCGCAGTAAAAGATCTGGCACTGGAAAATTAAGCTTCTCTCATCAACCTCCTAGCCTTTATCCGGGGACCAGGATCATTTGTCATCAGTTTGTTAGCATTTACCACAGTGACTGCCGTCTGATGTCCCAATCCTGAAAGAAGAACCGGCACCTAAGTCTCTTCCATTAGTAGATGCATTGACTAGCTGGTGAGATCCTGGTATCAACTTAGGCTCTGAAGGTGTTAGTAGAGCTCCAAAGACTCGAGTTCTGCTTTCTTAAAATTTGATTTTTACGTAAAAAACTACTATCTATCCCAACTCTGAGAAGCATTTTGTCAGAGCTTCTTCTGTTAACCAGCGGGTGTGGGTGCGAGTTAACTTGAGGCCCAAAGAACTTAGTAGGCTGCCATACACCCTCTGAAAATAATATGACATTTACTTTTATTTCCAGCTCCACAAAGCTGACGGCTCCATGAAAGTGGTCAAGATGCAGTTCTACAACCATACACGATGCGCTTGCGTCTCCAGAGACACTCTCCAGAGTACCATCATCACGAGAATGAGTGCGGGCATGATGGGCGTCAGTAATCCTAGCCCAAGTGACAGCCAGGAGCAAGAGAAGCCGCGAAGAGTGATGGAACGGCAGAACGATTGGAGAATGCCCACCGAAGAACCTGCTACAGATAAGGAAGAAGAAGATACTACTGCACCTCCACAATTGCGCAGGTAATCCATGATAATAATTATGGCGTGTTCCTGGTTGTGTTCAAGGCTTTTTCCTTGGAGTCTGACGTTGGCTTACTCCTTTTTCTCTTTTAGATTTGGCTTATACGGCTTTTAGGGAAGCAACTGCTGTTTGACTTTTCAACCACGAAAAGAAAGGTCTTGTTTAAAAATATATTGTGCTAACTTTCTTTTGTACATTCAAATTGGGCTAGATTCAGCACAGGATAACCCTGTGAAGAGAGGAAATACTCTTTTAATGTAGACCATGGGCTGGATTAAAAGATATAACACCTGTGTTGGTACCCACATAGCATCAGATCGATCGTGTTTATAGTAGGAAAAATATTCAAACACATCTATCTAAATTTCAGGTGCACGTGTCCAAGACTTTTCTTGGCTAGCATGACTGACAATGTCCGCTGTTCCTGCATATGTGAATGGCCTGACGTTAGCCGCCGTCGGGACTGCCAGTCTTTAGCAAGAGGGAAAGAACACCTAGGTCTTCGAGACCGAGTTTGCGTGGAAGTTGGGAACTGCACACCTCCAACTTGCGAATTCGGAGTCTATGACAGCGCGGCAGGCAGGTGTCCCCTGAGGAAGTTCAGAAGGGTCAGGTACCATAGAGGGGGGAGATATAATGAGAAGACTTATACAGTGTGACGTATTAAAGGACTGTAGTAAAGGATTCCTGTTATGCAAGCACTGAAAGGATTCCAAATGTGAAGGGTATGTAGTATTTTGTGTTGAATGTGAATTGGTGATATTTCGTTTGGTGATAGTGCTTTAAAGCGTGATAAAATCTAGCAATTAGATCACCATTGAATCTAGTGTATCACCGCTGGCGATCCGAATCAGAATAACTTGTTCCTAGCACTAGTAAACTTGCAATTTCTTCCATACAAAATGTTTGTCTGGAGAAAATTGCAAGATGTGATATGACCTAACTTCCATGTATTATCCTGTTTGTATCCTGTTTGGTGTGCAATGTAGAATATCTATCTAGCTACGCACTATAGCACTATCACTGAAGATTGTTCATTGTAACTTATTACTTACTTATACAATCAACATTTTTGAGACATATCACGGAATAATTAAATACAGAAACTCAGTCATTCAGTACACACTCGCAAAATTTAGAAGCGAAGATTCATATTTTCGAACGAGAAGTGAAACATCCAAATTACAAGTAAAAAGTGTAAAAAAAGTACTTTATGATCACCCCCCTCATCATTCAACCTCCCATTTCCATGAATTTTATTTTGGTTAATGATATCTACGGGAGGAACTGCCGTGTAACTCCCCTGATCCGAAGAAAACCCCGCTTGACATCATACGTTTGTATTTGCTAGCTTAGATGAATAAGTTAATTTATCATAAAGTGCCATATCCTATGTATTCATCACCAGTACGGCCGGCTCTTCATCCCTCGAGACTTTTCTCAGGGCCGGCTTTCAGTCTAACTATGAAACGACCGAACTTCGATGGTAGTCGCTTCATGGATAATATTATCCATGAAGCGACTACCATCTGACCTCTACAATCCACTAGTAATTTCAAAGTTCTGTAGTTAGACCAATTGTCGGAGTTTTGGCTCCAACTGTCCGCAACGACTGCCATAGATATTCGTATGGCAACTCCGACCGACAGCTTAGGCGTTAAGCAGACGGAGGGGCGGACAGGTCTTTTTGACCGCGAAGTAATAATGAACGCGTCTGCCCCTCGATGGCCGCGACTACCCTCACCACGTAAACAACACCATGCGTTGGTAGTAAGTATAGGATTCCTTTTGCGCTATCGTTCGCGGTGAAATTGACGTCGCTTCCGTCTGCTTGATGCCTTAAAGTGCTCTCCAAGGTACGGAATCCTATCAATGTGTAAAGAATGGTCACCTGTCCTAAGACCTACCTACTGCTTAACTTTACAATGTGTTGACCTACACGGTTAGAACAAATAAATCCAGCCAGCCATCAATTAACGACTGGACCCACACTTGAATGTAGAGTTCTACCTCTTTTTTTATTAAGCGGTTTTATTAAACGGTTTTATTTAACTTGACCTGTTTGTTTGGGTCAAATCTAGTAATTGAAATTTGACCCCCTTTCAGTTGTCTGATAGGTCTGATATTTGGCAGAAGTCTTTAGTTCTGATGACAATATAATTTAAAACCGTTTAACATAAAAAATATTTTTTACAATTTATTATTTTCCAAGTACCTACGTCAATCTTTCAGGATAAAATGTCTGATAGAATGTGAACTTATTGCCGACTGATTTGTATCTTACCAATTCTACGTGTGAAAGATGTACACAGCGACAATCTAAGCTGCTCTCCATATCTTTAGAGTGTGGTAGACGTAGAGATGACTCTACACGCGAGTGGGGCTACATGATGTAGTTATCACATGACGTGCATAATATCTTCTAGCTATAAGAATAGTTTTATAAAACCAAGTACTGTATTGAGATCAAATATTTCTAAGATAAGTATTAAGTTGTAAATAAATACCTACAATTTTTTATAACGAGTTTTATTTTTTTAAATTTACCAGAACAGGATAGGTATTAAATGAGAAGCATCCTCCTAGCGACTGTCTAGTTTCCAGTTGCGTCCAAACTTTGCATTTCGGAGTCTGGGGTCTGCTTATTATTATTGTTTATGCTGATATTTCCGGGAGCTACTGTCGTCTGACCTCCCAAATCCAAAAGCCATATTTAATTGGTAAATAGCTGTAATAACAGTCCACTGATGGATAGTCTTGTCCAATGTGCAATATTGCACTTTGCTTCACTAACGCCTACACTTATTGTGATAAGTTCCATATGGAAAATGTTAAATATGGAATTCCATATTTGGTGTAATATTTTTATTGGTGGAACCACATTTCGCTATTCGCCTATATTGTATTCGAGAAAATTCTTATAGATGACTAAACCCTCCACAATTATTCGACATAGAAGAGTCACTAAGACGAATATTCATGTGAATAAAGCAAAATATACAGGTTTTTACAGGGTCGGCGGTGTGAGTGTGACGCCCCTGGTGTTGCACACGTCCATAGGCCACGGTGAACGCTTCCCATCAGGTGGGCCGTGTGCTTGTCTGCCACCAAAATGGTATAAAAAAAATAAGCCCACCCCACTTCGATTTATAATACACGAATAAAGGCGAATAGCGAAGTGTGGTTCCATCATATCTGTATTCATACTTTCAAGGAAGTCATCACACATTCCATACGAATCGATCTATAAGAAAACGAATCGTCTTAAAGCAGGCTTCGGTTATGAATTTGGATGCAATAAGGATTGGTGCTCAGACTGCTTAGTTGATCAAGAGTCAAGAGAGTTGATATAATATAAGTAGGTATAGTGCGCGGCATCTAACGTGGCCAGATTATGGAGTAGTGTGGGCCCCACTACTCCAAAACCTTGCCAAGTTAGATGCTGTACCTACACTATACTTGTTTGTGGCAAAGTGCGTCGCCTAGAAACAAGTATAGTGTACGGCATCTAACTTGGCAAGGTTTTGGAGTAGTGGGGCCCACACTACTTCAAAATCTGGCCACGTTAGATGCCGCGCACTATGTCAAGTGACGCCGAAGACCCTGCATAGTCGGCTTATGCCACTAAATCATTGCCCAATATTTGTTCAAGTGTCGTGACGTACCGTCGAATTGCGCGGTAATGGCTTATTAGCTCAAATGTTCGGCTAATATAAATACGCATTGAACGGCACAAGAGCCCCGAAATATTTCAGGCTATAGAGACTGTATAGTCTTGCCTGACGCTACGGTCGTCAACATGAACTCAGTGGCTTTGATTGTGTTAATAATTGTGAGTACTTTATTATTTTCTTACTTCAACATCATCATCATTTTGCTTTATTCCAGACTACACCCGAGTCTATCTCCCGAAGCCTGAGGTCCACTTACTCCTTCTATTTTTGGCGTTGTCTTTTATGGATTTTATGGGGGCAATTGCCGTATGACTTTCTGATTCCAAGAGGAAAGCCAGCGCCAAAACAATAACTTTTTATAAACGATTTAGTAAAAAAGGAAACATTTAGAATTTTTGTTCATCTTTCTATCTGTTCTGGGTATTTTTATTTTATTTTTCTTTAATAGAAAAAACATACACTTTTTTACAAATCTCATTTACGCTATACAGTAAATATATCTGTAAACCATGTACCAGTTTTCGAATTTTATCTTAATAGTATATATAAATCTCGTGTCACAATGTTTGTCCTCAATGGACTCCTAAACCACTTAACCGATTATAATAAAATTCGCACACCATGTGCAGTTCGATCCAACTTGAGAGATAGGATAGTTTTTGAAACGGATTTCGACATCCACGCGGGCGGAGCCGCGGGCAACAGCTAGTATAATTATGTATATTAAAAGTAGTTGTACCGGTTTTGATACAATTTTAACTGCAGATGGCTGATATTATAAGGCATACGTTGGGTTGTTCATATTTTAGAAAAATCTACTAAATCAAATTATATTTCAGGTGGGCGCAACATGGGCTGACACCTTTATCGCACCTGTGATCAGCGCCAACTCCTCAAGCAGTGAGTCATTAAACGTTTTTTAATCTTTAGTAGATTTTGGCCTGTATTCATATCAAGTCATTAAGTCACTGGATACGAAACACCTTATAAGAGAGACATTTTAGGTAGGTATTGTCGTGATTGTAACACAAGAATCTGAAATCTTAGCGCTGTTCCCAATTACAAGGCTTTCACTTTGGTGAACAGTTCTCCTTTTGTTTTTTTTTTTCATGGTGACGTAACCTATGACAAACTTATCATTTGCGGTTGGTACAGTAAACGGGTCTAGGGATCGAACTACCTATATGCTACTAAGTACACGGCTACCTGATGGGACGCAGTTACAGCAGTCTATAGACTAGCTCAAAACCAGAGGCGTCACACTCGCATTACTGACCCTATGAAAACCCAATGCTCTTTTATTAAACTCCTATGGGAGCATGTGCCGTCTGACCTCCCAAACCCGAGGGAAAATCCTGCACTGTGGTCTTCTTTATAGAGCTCTTTATGGTAGAAGAAAGAAAATAATTACTTCAGAACTCAACCTGCGATACAAACAGAACTATGTAGGTGTTAGTGACCTCTAAACTTAATTATGAAGAAGTTAATGATGATGTTACTTTGCAGACTTGCAGCAAGCCATCGCAGGTGACTTAAACCTGAAGATGTTGATGGTAGAAGACGGTACGCCTAAAGGGAAGTGCTACTGTTCGTGTAGCTTGAACAACCAGCCCGTCTTCATGGAGATTGACCCTAGCACACTGCCCGGCACTGACATGATGACTATTGCATAGGACGCTTCACATTTCTGGAGACCAATTAACGCTAAATTGTCCAAGATATATTCTGAATAAATGTTATTTGTATTTAATTTGGTTTTCGATTTATTGAGCCGCGGCTACTCTGACGAGGAATCTGGAATCTGATCCCGTTTCCACAGGTTTCCAAGTAGGGTAGCCAGGGCTCGGAACCCCCTCTCCCCATCTACCTAATACCCGCTCCCCCAACTCCCAACCCCCCCTGCCCAGGGTCGGCAGCGCGAGTGGTGACATCCCTGATGTAGCACACGTCCATAGGCCACGGTGACCGCTTCCCATCAGGTAGGCAGTGTGGTTTTCTGCCACCTAAGTAGTATAAAAAAGCCGTGCCGATAAGCATTGATATTGCACCGTTACTTTTTTGTTATCGTCGTGATAACAGAAAAAAACGGTGTCTTGTTTGTTCTCCGATATATTTTGTGCGTTAGTCATAAAGAAACGGGGATTCCCCTTTAAGTGTTGACCACTTAAATTTGAACACCCACATCAATTTGAACACTATGATTGCTAATATATTTATGAATTTATGGAGTGCCAAGATCAATTTGATGCTGACTGACATCTTTCTCCATGCAGGGATCGCCGGTTGATCTTCTTAATGCGGCTGGAAAATTGTATGATAAAATACATAGGGTTGTAAATCGTTCCCAAGGGTGGCATCTCGAACTCGGAGATGGCCCGAGTCAAGCCGGGGTGTGAGAGAAATTCTTTTTGGGCCACCTTACACCTCGGCGCTAAAAGACCCGAGACAGTGTGCGGTTTTAGTCGGTTCGATTCCGACATAACCGATCACGTCGGCGACTGGGGACTGACCGTGGGGATTTCCACACGAAAATAAAGTGTTGTACCTAAATCAATCCTGAGATTTCCTGACGTACCTACCTACCCCACATAATAATTTTATGCTAAGATGTATAACTATTTCCCCTTGTTTATTCGACTTTATCAAGATTCTGAATTCAGTTTCAATGTCATTCACTATCATGACAGATTTACTAAACAAAGGCTATGCATGGACTGAACAAAAGTACTGTTAAAATATTTTATAAGGCAAATAATTGCGAAAGATGATAACGGAAAGTGTTTAATCCACTTCCTACAATCTACATCCTATCTTACTTCCAACTAATATTATTTTGAAAGTCTTTAAAGATATTTGGATGTTTGTTACTCAATTACGCATAAACCGATGAACAGATTTTGATGGCAATTGGCATACCTACTAATAGACCATTGCCAGAACTAACACTTCGGATACCGGGAACAGGTTCCTGGTGGAGAACACACACACGACAACACACTGGCAGAGCTGCGAGTATCATTTAGTAAAGGTTAAAGGCTAAAAACTAAAATTATTCTCCAAAATCGTGGGCATAGGCCTCACGGTGCAAACAATTCCATCAAGAACCAAGCGGTTCAGTGCCTCTTTTCTTAGCCGCACCATAAAGACTTGAAATTCTTTACCAGAGCCTGTGTTTCCTCCCTCCTAAAGTTCTGGGTCCTTTAAGCATTTGGTGAGGCCGTCGAGCTGAGGGCCACCACTGTAGCCCTATCGGTGTATGTAGTGGTGACCCCCGATCCTGAGACTTTGCCTTTAGCTTTCCATTAGGCGAGGTGAAGTCATGTTGACGTGTCCAATATTAAAAAAAACTGTAATCTGGTCAGAATAGGAGGTCCTTCAAACAGCAAGACTAACCACGGGGCTTGATCAGTTCAATGACTGGTCGAGGTACAAGTGACGATGTCATGCCATTTTATTGCCCAGATTATGACAAAATAAAAAGATTACTCAGTTCATTCTACCTTGTTTCGAAATGCTTGAATAAATATCCAGGAATCCCCGTTACTATCTGACAATTGTTATCTTCCTGTGTAAGTACTCACCGGATCATATAAAAAAGCAAGTCCCTGGGTAGCTCAGACACGGTTTATATTTAGGCCTAACTACTTGTGTTGGTATTGTCATTTATTGTGCCCAATATGAGCAAGTTTACAGTCCTTATTTTGGCTCTAGCAGTTCTCTGCTTACATTGTGAAGCAAAAGTTTTTGGCAAATGTGATTTGGTAAGAGAACTGAGGAAGCAAGGTTTTCCAGCGAATCAACTACGCGATTGTAAGTATTAAGTTCCTTGTCATTTTTCTATATTTTCACAAATCTATTAAGTTCTTGAATAATATCGTAACAGTACACGCTCACTAGAGATCTCGTGGGGAAGGTGAAGGCAGTTTAGATTAACTATTGATGTAAGGAACCACCCGCCCTAATATGTCCTTCTAGAATTTTTATTGAGATTTTCTTCCTCAATTACATTCACCGCTCTAAAATTTAAATATAGTGACCACCCAATACACCTAAAATTGCTTGCCATTTCTCCAATATGCTCTTGCACACAGACAGACAAGATGATAAAAGGTCAAAAAACCCTAAACTTTTACCAGAAACAGCAAAATCTTTTCCAGAGAAAACAAGAAAATCATTACCATTTTGGTGAACTCAACCAAAATGGGTGTAGCCTTAAATAGCTTCAGACCTCTTTTTTGCCTTGGGAATGGTGACCACTACTTTTTGGACTCCACCTTAGCTTACCATCAGGCGGGGCGCAGTCAATCTGGCGGACTACATATTAAAAAAATGCTTAGTAGGGCTCTCTTTTAACAAGCTTAACAAGAAGCTATCTATTATCGAACGTCAGTCAGGCCAGGAGTTGCTACTGGTTCTCTATTTTATTTTTTTCACAGGGGTATGTCTGATTGAAGCGGAGAGCAGCAGCAACACGGCAGCTATTGGCCCACCGAACAAGGATGGGTCCCGGGACTATGGCCTGTTCCAGATCAACGACAGATACTGGTGCAGTGCTGGTAACTCGCCCGGAAAGGATTGCAATGTCAGATGCGCTGGTTAGTATACATTTGATACACATTGCCTATTCATGACTATTATAGGTACATGAAATACGATTGCCTATACGTAGCGGAAATGCGATTGTAAGGTGGATGAGAATAGTAAGTAATAGGTATATACTTACGAGGATTTTTTAGCGTTGAACGGCTGTCTTTGGATGGACTTCATCACCGGTTTCTGAATAGAAAAATTCAAAATTGAGTCTCATCAACTTGTTCATAGTAGTTAACTTTGCACAAGTACGCGTTAACGAGACTCAACTTTATTTTTAAACTCAGAAACCGGCCAAACGATGAGGAATATTGTTGGCATAGTCAAACACATGAATGTAGATGACGATTATGATTAGAGGGATTAGGGTGGGCTGGCAGGGAGGTAATATTATATGAATATAGAGGGATTTAGGATAGTAGAGATTGTGGCCATGGTGGAAGACTACATTATGTCAACGAAAGAATGGCAGTACGTTCATCGTGCGTACTGCTAAAGAGTGGAATGCCATGCCTGAGTCTGTATTTCTGGAAAGCTATAACCTGGGAGTCTTCAAGTCTAGAGTGAATAGGTTTCTTCTAGGCAAGCGTGCTCCACCGTCGGCCACATCAACACTTACCAACAGGTGAGATTGTGGTCAAACGCGAGCCTATTACCAATAAAAAAAAAGAATGGATACATTGGGATGGAGCACAGACTCTTAGTAGAACAAAGAAGTACAGATGCTGATGAAACTTTCGCAATATGAGCAATGTGAGTCGAGATTCGTTACCATTTTATTATAATTTACAGATCTGATCACAGACAACATCACCAAGGCGTCGAACTGCGCCAAGCTCATATTCAGGCGACACAACTTCAACGCTTGGTATGGTTGGGTCAACAAGTGCAAGGGGAAGGCATTACCCGACATTAGCATGTGTTAGACTTACGTTAAAATATGTATCGTAATTTTTTTTTTACAAATTCATAATCTAAAATTTGAAATAAATTATTGAAGCAAACTTATCCGAGGTTCTTATTTGGAGATGCCAAAAAATCCCCTATACCACTAAGTTCTACTAAAGTTCAACCAGTTGAACTAATAGCACCAAAAAAATCCAATTCTTACAACTTTATCTTCTACTAGCTGACCCACCCCGGCTTCGACCGTGGCGTATTTCGAACCCCGATGCACTCTTTTTAACTCACATAATATGCTCATAATTTATCAGTTTTCCTAAAATGTATGGGAATCTACCGGAATCGTTCACATTTATGATTATTGCTCTGCTCCCTTGGGCAGTAGCGTGATGATATTCAACCTATGACATTCACTGATAATGTGGCTTTCTATTGGTGAAAGAATTTTTAAAATCGGTTCAGTAGATCCCGAAATTACCCCTTACAATTTAACAAATATACAAACACACAAACTTTACTTCTTTATAATATTAGTATAGATAGATTTGTAAAAATTAAACTTTCAGGACAAAATTGTTCCTATAATTGCAACTTTCTATTTATTTTTCAATTAAAAAGGAAGTTTGGCAAATTGTAGGAGTCTGATTGATCGATAAATATATTGATAATCATGAAAAGCTTATCAATTCCTTAATTTACCTGATTTAAGGATGCATGTATTTAGGATGGTAATTCAATTCGGAAGAAAACACATTTAAAATTTATCAAATTATATTGAAATTAAACATAATGCAACTATAATAATATAATATATATAATATAATATAATAAGTGTTCGTAAACAATATAACATAAAATAAACTATCGCTATGATATCAATATTCTAATAAGAGAATAAATACGTTTCACACACGATCATATTACTTAGTTTACAATACTGAAAATATTACTATATATCAATATAATATTACTATACTCCTTCCAATCCTTTATTGTACGTTTGACAGCTCCATTTTCTGTCAAATAGTTATGTCCAAATAACCTGGGGTCGCAGTCTCGACATTTATAGCTACGACTTTGCTACCGAAATCGCAAGCTAAGATAGCGACAAACATCGGTTGCAGTAAAGATTCTTGCATCAAACGGTAGTCTGTACATTTGGGATCGTCAATAATATGGAGATACCGACAAATCGTTGAGTTAGCGATGATATTCGTTAAGATACCGACGAAAATCTTTAGTTTGGAAAGTAGAGACTACCAAATAACGACCGAATTCGGTAACTAAGGCGTTGCGATAAATGTCGAGACTACCGCCTCTGATTTATTTCAAACAATAATCGACTTTATTTCTCATGAAGTGGCAATCGAGTTCTTACAATGATATTTATTTATTTAATCCATGAAGTCATCGATATTATAATATAATATGTAGGTACATATATCTAAATGTTTAAGTAGAGAGAGTGCAAAGCAAAGCCGTGCCTCGTTTGACCCAGAAGTCCGACGACTCTTTTCCGGCTGGTAGGTCCACGGCGACCACAAACGCACCTTTACGCAGAGGGTAGTAGTAACATGGGCAGATGTAGCGGTCTGGGGACCAAGGAATCGTATGAGGAAAAACAATTACTGTTAACTAATCAATTTCTACCTACTCACGGTACAAGTAATTATCATCTTGCAATTTTTTTACGCGGAACCCTACTTTAATTATGGAAAAAGAATAATCTTTTCCAAAATTAAAGTAGCCTAAGTTACTCTTTGTTACATAAAAGTGCCAGTGAAAGTCCTGTCAAAATCGGTCCAGTCGTTTCAGAGATTAGCTGGAACAAACAGACAAAGTTGTAAAAAAATTTGTTTTGGTATATGTACCGTGTATATCTATATCCAAATGCACGGTTATTTTGATATCACAGACACTCTTTATTTATATAGTTTTAGATATTTTTCCTTCAAATGTGGGTTTTATTGAAACTTATGTTGTATTAAAATTAAATTTTAAAAGGTAGACTCACTGCGTAGTTTCTTGCCGGTGGCTCGTATAGGCTTGAAGTGTATGGGAGTTAGTGCATACACCAACTGCATCGGTAAAGGCTCAGCCAGGTGACTGTCCTTGCGGAACCACGATGCTCCTTCCAGGTATTGTCCTCTGATTATAGATTTTTTTTGTTAGACACGTCAATATAATGACTTCATATCGCCTAATGGTAAGCTAAAGGTAAAGGGTCAGATAGATATTTTTCATTGTACACATAAATAAAGGATACAATTCACAGTAAACATAATATTTTAAGACATTCTACACAGCACTACCTATCTAGGCACAAATTCAGCATAGTTTAACTGGCTTGTGTTATGGGTTCTAGAATGAGGATATATTTATATACTTTTTTGTAAATACATAGGTACATATATTATATATAGAAACACCCATACCAATGCAAATAAACATTTTTCATATAGGACACGTCAAAATGACTTTACCTAGCCTAATGGTAAGCTAGAGGTGAAGTCTCAGAATTGGTTCACCGTTGTTGTATGTAGTGGTTCATATATACAAATATTTGCATTGAGCGGGAATTAATCGAACTCATGCTCCTTGTCGCAGCAGTTGAGAAAGTTTCTGTGCTGATAACAACTAGTTGGCCTGACTGTTTTAGAGTTAAGAAGATAAACGGAAGAAGGAAGAAGAGAAGAGAAGATGGCGAGACCTGACGTAGACGCCGCCGTCGCGCGGCGGACGCACGAAGCTGTTCTCCTCCTGCGCCATGACGGTGAACTCCCAGCACAGCGTGTCGATGGGCCACGACTCGCCGCGCGCCGTCGTCTGCCATCCACATACATAATTATACGGTAAACCAGGGAGTGATTGTCCACCACCAGTGATTAGACATTACCAGTGATTGCCCACCACCAGGGATTGCCCATCACCAGTGATTAGACATCAAACAGTGATTAGACATCACCAGTGATTGCCCACCACCAGGGATTGCCCATCACCAGTCATTAGACATCACCAGTGATTGCCCATCACCAGTGATTGCCCACCACCAGGGATTGCCCATCATCAGTGATTAGACATCACCAGTGATTGCCCATCACCAGTGATTGCCCACCACCAGGGATTGCCCGTCATCAGTGATTAGACATCACCAGTGATTGCCCATCACCAGTGATTGCCCACCACCAGGGATTGCCCGTCATCAGTGATTAGACATCATCAGTGATTGCCCATCACCAGTGATTACACACCACCAGTGATTCCTCACTACCAGTGATTGCCCACCACTAGTGATTTCCCACCATAGTCGATTAAAATTAATTGACAAACGGGTAACTAGATATCCTAAAAAAGCAGTAATTTGCGGATTTTCTTACGATGAATGAGTGTTATCCAAAAAACTAAGTTTCTAAATCTAATTCTAGTTAAAATTACTAAAATATGAGGTCGATGTGGGTAATTTGCCTTTTGTATTTTCATTATTACCATTTGAAAAACATGATCAAATGACTTTGCTATATAGATAATAACCTTTTCATGTAAATTATACATAGAAACACCCAGACTAACACAAATAGGCATATTTATCCATAAAAATGTTTGCATAGAACGGGAATAGAACCTAGAGAAGTTGTAGAGTGGTGAGTTGTACCTGCATGACGGCGGTGAGGAAGCCGGTGGGTGCGACGAAGGCGGGCAGCCAGCACAGCGTGGGCGGGCCGCGCGGCGCGTTGGCCCAGCCCTGCAGGTGCGCGCCACGCAGGAACAGCTCGCGGCACCACGAGCCCAGCGGCTTGATGGACGGCCGCCCTACGCACACCACCATGGGGGGGAGGGGTTAAGGGTAGGCCCACAATCCTCATTCTATTAACTAGCCGATGGTGAATTTCGGTTATCGTAACTTGGTTTTATTACCGGTTCTACTAAACCAATAGCAATCAAACATAGGGTAGTCTGATAAAAAATCTTTCTAATAAAAAAACTGCATCAAAATTTTTTTTTTTTCATACCACGTAGGATGCGATGTTAGCTGAATGGATAAGGACGCGGTCTCTACTAAGAGGTATCAAGTTCGAATCCGACCGGACAGTACCAATGTGAATTTCACTTTGTGGAATTTATATGTGCTAATCAAATAATTTACCATCTGCTGACGGTAAAAGAAAAACATCGTGAGGAAACCCATATGTCCTAGAAGAAATTCTAAGGACATGTCTGATCCACCAACCCGCATTAGGCCAGCATGTGTGGATTAGGGTCTAAACCCTCTCAGCTCTCTCGTAAGAGAAGAGGAGACCCGTGCCCAGCAGTGGGACATAAATGGGTTGATGTTATAAACACACAAAGGAGGCGGCCTAAGTCACTGTACACTGTGACTCTGGGGTCTCTAAGCATCATCACAATGGACTGGGCCTTTATCTATATACTACTATCTGTAAACTACCAGATAATCACGTTAAGAAGAAGAAACCGTATACCTTTCATCCAGAAATTGGGAACCTTTCCCTGGTTGATACAGGTGTACATCATCTCCAGGATCTCAGACATCACCACAAGACCTTCAATAGCTCGACGTAATTCCTACACAATAGAATATTGGTTAATCCTTCTTCTTACAATCAACTTCTTTAAGCGGGGCGTGATAAGATCGTCAAGGTAAGAACCGTCACTTTAAGACTGATGGTGTCTAGAATGGCGATCCATATCGTGATAATATCTAAATCGAACCGACTAAAACCGCACGGTACACATAGGCCTGCGTGACTTGGGGAACCTGGTGTGCCCTAGAAAGGATATCCCAAAGGTCTTGACTGGTTTTGGCCGCCAACGTAGGCGACCCTGACTTGTTGATGAGGATTGAATTCGCCCCTCCCCTGTAGACCACCACCCTGGACCTGCTTCTGTTAGGTCAACTAGGACTAAGGGTTGAATGAAATTTTTAAGCAATTGCATGCTAACTATTTCCAATGATTTTCTGATCGGAAAAAATGATCATCCTGGTCCAGGCTGTAAGGGACTGGTCACGGGTTCAAGTCCCGTCCTGGATGATCATTTTCCGATCAGAAAATCATAGGACTAAGGGTGTCAACTTCTGTTAGGGCGGGTGCAAGGGGTGCTAGCCCTCTCCCGTTCCTTTTCCACCACCTCTTTATCTAGCATTACTGCCTCGAACAGACGACGACATCAAAAATCATTCTAAAACTGATTTTACCGTGACTGGCACTGACCTTGAGCCCAAAGACAATGAAGCTGATGAGGGTGTTGAAGTAGCCGATCTCTTGCAGGAGAGAGACGCACATGGGCATCACTATCTCGGGGCCCATCATACGTTCTGTCGTCTCCACGTCGATCTTGTTCGGCAGTTTCGTCGCCATCTCCGCAGCAAGTTCGCTCACCTATGGTAGAGTATTTTACACCTAAATTCCCGGCGTAGGGTAGCCAGAGCTCACTGGAGGGATTCTGTGCTGTCAGCAGGAAGACCAGGCTCCTGCGTTGTCAGTATAGAAACTCTCTCAACCCCCTTTCTGGTTCCCCCCTCCAGCTTCAGGGTTGGCAGCGCGAGGGTTTCGACCCTGGTGTTGCATACGTCCATAGGTGACCACTTCTCTATCAGGTAGGCCGTATGCTTGTCTGCCACCTAAGTGGTATAAAAATGGACACAAGAATCTTTACCTTCTGATCATCTCCACCGCCACCTCCGCCGCCTCCAGTAGAAGCGAGCGCAAACAAAGTTGAGCACATGATCATCGCATCCTGGATTATAATAACATCATAGGTATTTATTTAGGCATAATAATAACATTTAAAATAATAATAGCATTATTGGTGCTTATAATAGTGACCCCCATTCCTGAGACTTTACCTTTAAGTTACCATCAGGCGAGGTGAAGTCATATTGCCTAAGCTCACAATACCCCCCTCAGGCCCCAATTCCCATTCTCCAACCCTACCCCCCACCCCAAACCTTTCAATCCTCACCCTCTCAGGGTCGGCAGCGCGAGTGACGCCCCTGATTTTTCACATGTCCATAGGCCAAGGTGACCACTTCCCATCAGGTGCCCATGTGCTTGTCTACTAAGTAGTATAAAAAAATGAAAAGATAGATAAAGTCATATTGTTTTATGCAATTAAATTTCACTTGATATTGACCTATTCGTAAAAATTTTAAACACTGAAAGCTAACCTGCGCAAGGGTAGCAACATCAGCGGAGGCGTGTTGTCCCACTGACTCAGCGCGTTCGTATCCCGGCAGTAAGTCTAAAAAGTCGCGGTACGATTCCAGGCTGCCATCACGCGGGATATGGTATGCAGGTATAGTTGAGAGTCTATGAAATATCAGAGAAAGGAATAAATAATAGCTGAGTGTACTCTATTCACCGCATTTATAGAGGTAGGACACGACGTTATCTCTCGTCCGAACTGAGCAGTCCGACTGAGGTAGTACCTCCACCCTACAGAAGACCGCGGCCATAATAACCATCGTGTTGTGTTCCCCAAGTTAAATAGAGTAGTCAGAGCTCACTGGAGGGATGTGCTGTCAACATGGAGACTAGTCTCTTGCGTTGTCAGCACAGAATCTCTCTCAATCCGGGATGGATTCCAAACCCCATAATTCTCTTTCTACTCCCCCCTCCAGGGTTGGCAACGTGAATGTGACGGCCCTAGTAGTGGCAATAGTTTTATGCTTTATCTCCTGCGCGAAACTCTCTCAACCTTTCCTCTCCAACTCCTCTAATTCTCTCTCTATTCCCCCCTCCAGGGTCAGCAGCGCGAGAGTGACGCCCCTGCTGGTGGCAAATAGTCTCTAGTATAGCAAATACCTCCTGCGCGAAACTGTCAATCCCCCTAAACGTCCCCCATCCCCCCAGGTTCGACATAACATAACATAAACTCACGCCTATATCCCCGAAGGGGTAGGCAGAGGTGCTAGCACCTACATTTCGCCAGTTTATGTTTAGGTCCCAATTTAATAGGTGGCGAGCCTATTGCCATTAACCGGGCACTTATACACCTGCGATAGATAGGTACACATAACTTCGAAAAGCATCGAAAAGTCATTGGTGTGTGCCATGGCCCATGATGAACCTGTGATCGAACCCGAGACCTCGTCTCAGCAGTCCATTACCCAGACCACTAGGCTACCGCGGTCTTTTTTTTGGGATATTGTTGTACACGTCCAAAGGCCACGGTGACCACTTCCCATCAGGTGGGCCGTGTGCTAGTCTTCCACTCAAAGCAGCATCAACAGACTTACCTATAGAAATTCGTATCCAATGCTTCTACGCAGAAGAATTGGTTAATGTACGCGATGAGGACCCTCTTGTCCCAATCGTCAGTGATGTGGCCTCCGTAGTTGATGATGGCGAAGAGGTACCGCAGAGCGTCCCACGGGACCTCCTCGTACTCCTCTAGGTAGCTGGCCAGCAGATTGTCCGATACCTGAGTCAAACCAAGCGGGCTTTAAGCGGGGCGTGAACAACCCGCCAAGCTGAGGGCCGCCACTGTAGCGCTATTGGTGTATGTAGTGGTGAACCCAGTCTGAACACTTAAATATTTTTCTTAGAATTCTTGTCTGCTTGCTGGACGCAGAAACTACTGAACTTTTGTAATTTAGAGGAAAATTTTTATCATATCGTTTACATTATTAATTAAAACAGTACAGATACAGGCACGTTACTTGGCCAGGTTTGGGGTAAGTTCGCGCATCGTGCACTTTGAGCCAATCAAATGATTCAAAGTACGAACGAACGGAACGTTGATTCGCTACAAGACGTCTCTCGGAGACATCTGATTGGTCCGTCAAGTGACGGACCAATCATAATTATGTCCTCGACGGCGCAACCGCGTCTCCCGCGACCTAAAAATCGACCTTTGCGCATATGACGCGTCGGGCCAATTTACGTGCCGGTATCTTGTAACCAAATTATTATTGCAAACTAGCTTTTACTCGCGGCTTCGCCCGCGTGGATGTCGGTTATCGCGACCAAACAATAGCCTATGTTCATTCTCGAGGTCTAATCTACTCCTATACCAAATTTCATCAAAAATCGGTTCAGCGGTTCAGGCGTGAAAGCGTAACAGACAGACAGACAGGCAGACAGACAGACAGACGGAGTTACTTTCGCATTTATAATATTAGTATGGATTATACGAAAGACGTATACCAAGATCGTAGCAAGTGGAAAGATGTTTTCTCTGCCTACCTCAATGGGAAAAGGCGTGAAATGTATTATGCTCACATCAAAGTCAGCATCATTGAAGCTGTACACAGCGTTGTAGCCGAGCTGGCGGAACCTCTTCCTGGCGATGAGGCTGCAGTGGAAGAAGGACACGCAGAACAGCAGGCGGCGGTACATGGGCGTCGCCGCGTCGAACTTCTCCTCGTTGATGTTCGCGAATATGCGGACCATGTTGCCTTTCAGACCCTGCACCACCAACATTATCATTTAGATAACAGACAAGCATACAGCCCACCTGATGGGAAGCGGTCATCGTGACCTATGGATGTGTGGAACATCAGAGGTGTCACACTGGCGCTGCTGACCTTGAAGGGGAGGGAGGATGAGGTGGGGGATGTCTTTTATAGTGCCTGCGGTTATAATTTTTAGGAAACAGACTGAGGCAGGGTTTGCCTTTTCTTAGGTGGCAGACAAGCACACGGCCCACCTGATAGGAAGCGGTCATCGTGACCTATGGAAGTGTGCAACACCCAGAGGCGTCACACTCGCAATGCTTCCTCCTATAGTCCCGGGTTCTTTAAGCGTCGCATGAAAAAGCATTTTATGAGGCCGTCAAGTTGAGAGTCACCATTATGGCACTATCGGTGTTTGTAATGGTGACTCCCATTCCAGAGACTTTACCTTTAGATTACCATCAGGCGAGGTGAAGTCATATTGACGTGATCGACATAAAAAAAATGCCAATGGATAGGGGGGGGCGATGGCAAGGAAAGGGTGTGGGACTAGGAATGGGCGCGAGAAGGAGTGAACTCTGGCTGCCCTACTTACCATACCACCGAGGACATAACACGATGGTCATAATGGCGGTCACCACTGTGACCACCGCTTCCCATTAGATGGGCCGTGTGCTTGTCCGCCACTTAACTGGTATGATTCAATGTAATTTTAAAGCAATTAGTATACTAACTATTCCTAATGATTTTTGGTCGGCAAAAGTGATCATCCAGGACGGGAGTTAAACCCGCGACCAGTACCTTACCTAAGCCGTAGAATATATCGGAAAAATTCGAGCATCTAGGTACAATGGGTAGTTCAGTTGATCAGAGCATTCCCCCTGTAAGGGACTGGTAGCGGGTTCAAGTCCCGTCCTGGATGATCACTTCTTCCGACCAAAAATCATTAAAAACTGTATGATTAATTATCCAGGTCACGTACCTGCGGGGGTTCAGTAGTCATCTTAATACTCCTCTGCAGCATGGCCAGCGGGAACTTGTCATCCGGCATGGAGGACAGCCACAAACGGAACCGCGGGTGTATCTTCGGGTTGTCCAGGCCTCGCAGCGAACCCAGCCACTCGCAGGCCAAGTGGCAATTGGCCAGGAACACCCATCCACCTTCCTTCATGCCTTGGGATAGCATTCTGTAAGGAAAGTTAATGAAGAAACCATCTAGGACCAGTATCTGCTTTAATACGGGCAATAAGGAACTAAAGAAGATAACGAGGATATAAGAAGATGAAATTAGGTAACGCTTTATGGTCGATATTCCACTCATACGCACGAAACGCTTTGATACATTCATCATGCGTACAGCTAAGGAGTGGAATTCCCTGCCCGAGTCTGTGTTTCCGGCAAGCTATAAACTGGGAATATTCAAGTCACAAGTGAATAGGATCCTTCTAGGTAAGCGTAATTCATCGTAGACCACATCGTCACTTACCATCAGGGAAGATAGTGGTCAAGCGTAAGCCTATCTTGAATAAAAAAATATAATGGAGGTAGCACACGATGGTATCTTCGCCCTACAGAAGATCGCGGTCATAATAACCATCGTTTTGTGTTTCCAGTGGTAAGTAGGATAGTCACATTCACGACCCTCCCCCCCCATCTCCCCAACCCCCTACGCCAACCCTCTTCCCCCCCCCTCCAAGGTCAGCAGCCCGAGTGTGACGCCCCTCATATTGTACACGTCCATAGGCAACGGTGACCGCTTCCCATCAGGTGGGCCTTGTGCTGTTGAATGTTGATTCTAACCGTTCAGCAGTGGGAGCCTGTCCCTGGCCCAGACTGAGGGACTGGAACTTGTCGAACATCTTCACGTCGATGGACAGCTGGATTAGCGCCGCCGTAGGGTCCACTCCAGGGGACAGCACGAACAGGAGGGAGGTTTTATACGATGACTCCTCCCAAGAAGCCTGCAACATACAGAAGACCGCAGCTATGATAACCATCGGGGTGTGTTCCCGCTGGTAAGTAGGGTAGCCAGAGCTCACTGGAGGGATTCTGTGCTGTGAGCGGGGAGATCAGAGTCTCCTGCGTAGCCAGCTCAGAAACTTTAAGCGGGGCATGAAAAAGCATTTGATGAGACCGTCAAGCTGAGGGCCGCCACTGCAGCACTATCGGTGTATGTAGTGGTGACCCCAGTCCTGAGACTTTACCTTTAGCTTACCGTCAGGCGAGGTGAAGTCATTTTATCGTGTCCAACTTAAAAAAAAAACTTTCACTCCACTTCGTTCATATCGGGTAACGTGATATTTGATCCACCAAATGCGAAATGGACGAAATGCGACGAAACGGCAGAGAGATAACCGTGTTAATGTATTTTGATACCTATCTGTATAGGCATAGCGCTTCTTTTGCAATACCATTACTATGAGTACCTTGATGTCGAGCACGGGCGGCTCGATGTAGCGCGGGCCCAGCACGTTGGTGATGAAGGTGGTGACGCACGAGGACACGCGGTCCACGCGCAGGCTGCGCACGAACAGGGTCTTCTGGAAGTCGTTGCAGATGTCGTTCCACTCGCCTTCAATACAAATACTGCTGTTACACGCTTAATCAAATCTGATGCATTGTCTTGAATGAGCACTATCAAGGCTCTTTGAGAAGCTTGGGTGCAGGCCGGAACCTCCACGCGAGGGGTGGACTGGTTTTCCGAATGCAAACAGAGAGGTTACAGAACCTCACCATCGATAAGACGGCACGATGCTTATCCCACCCCATTGAGGCCATCTTAAGACTGTAGATGGCCCGAGGTCAGCTGGGGTGTGAGGGAAATACCTTCTGGGTAACCTTAGACTAGATTTCATTGTCTATATAACTAGTTAATATATTAGCTAAGATCCTTATTTTGCCCCAAAATTGTCATCTCCACGTTGTGTTCCTAACGTCTTTTTGGACAATTTAAAAAAAATCACATAAGTTACCTACCCTCTATCTATGTAAAGATGGAGATCTTGTGATTATGCTGGCCCGCAACCAGGATATCAGTATGAGAAATGAGATTCACTCTCACCAATAAGCGGTTGCAGCTCAGGCTCAGGGTTGAGATACCATTCCTTCCACTCCTTGCTGAAGACTTCGAAGGCATCAGTCACACCGTGGAACCCAGGTAGCTTGTCCAGTTCAGTGATGTTGTCCCAACACTCATCCGGTAACCAGTCTGGGAAAGTTCGGAAACTGTTTAAATATCAAGATGCTGGATATAGAGGACCTTACCAGCATGCTTATAGTCCTAACCAACCTCATTGTACTTGCTAAGCGAGGGGCGAATTTTCTATCGGAGTTGGAAGTTTGGATGGTATTCACGCAAAAGTCAAAACGATTACCGCCTCCCCCTCTCCCCCCGTGTCCATAACCACGGCGTCCTTTACTATACAGAAGATCCACTCCCACCTCGGTCTCCAGCGGCGAGTGGGAGGCGCTGCTGTCTTCATTCAGGTTCCAGCTCAGACCCAGGAAAGCGGATCCCGGTCATTAAACTCGCTATGATGATAATGTTATCATATCTAGGTTCCAAGTAGCTAGTAGTGCTCACTGGTGGGGTTCTCGGGCTGCTCGGAGCGGTCGAGCACGATGCCGCCCTTGAGCAGGAACAGGTACTCGTTGCGGTTGAGCTTGTCGCACTGGAACAGGATGCGCGACACCATGTGGAACGACAGCAGCAGCTTGTGCCGCTCGAACAGCGCGCGGCACGTGTTCCTGCCACATTGATAAACTCTTACAAATCTACTGATAAGACGGACAGATCTGACAGACCAGAGATTATTTTAAGATTCACCAAAAAACTGTATCTACAATGGCGTTTTATCTACCTCAAGTTTAAATCTACCAGAACTTACCAAAACTTGTAATCTACCATAATTTGCAATCTACCAGAACCTGCAATCTACCAGAACTTGCAATCTAACAGAACCTGCAATCTAACAGAACCTGCAATCTACCAAAACCTGCAATCTACCATAACCTAGAATCTACCAAAACCTGTATCAACCAAATCCTGCACCTGCAATCTAAAATTGCGTCATTTCCAGTTTTCCAATTCTTAATATATTAAATCTCGTGTCACAATGTTTGTCCTCAATGGACTCCTAAACCACTTAACCGATTATAATAAAATTCGCACACCATGTGCAGTTCGATCCAACTTGAGAGATAGGATAGTTTTTGAAACGGATTTCGACATCCACGCGGGCGGAGCCGCGGCCAACAGCTAGTAAAATATATAGCCTATGACACTCACGAATGACGTAGCTTTCCATTGGTGAAGGAATTTTTAAAATCGGTTCAGTAGATCCCGAGATTACCTCTTACAATCAAATATACAAACACACAAACTTTACCTCTTTATAATATTAGTATAGATAAGTTGAAAACCAACTAACTTGTACACAGCATAAGTATGAAACTCATTCAGGTTGTTGATCCTGTCCTCGACCTCGACGGACTTGGGGCTGCGGTCGATGGAGTAGGTGAACAGGTCGATGTAGGCGTCCAGCGAGAACTGGTACATGGGGTCGATGCGCGACAGGTCGTTCAGCGCGAAGAACAGGACGGACGCGCGGACCGCCACTGGCACGTAGCCCTGGGTCAAATGGTATACCGCTATACCAGGGTTTCTCAGACTTTAGGCCCCACGAATCCCTGTTAAAATCTCCAGATTTAGGATCACCTAGGTGATATAAAGAAAATCAGGAGATTTTAACAAGGTAACCATCAGGTGGACCGTGTGCTTGTCTGCCACCTACGTAGTATAAAAAAAACAAAACATGCATACGGCCCACCTGATGGTAAGCGGTCACCTTGGCCTATGGACGTGTGCAATACCAGGTTCGTTACACTCGCACACAGGTTGGGGAGTATCGTGAGAGTTTCTGTGCTGACAACGCAGAATCCCTCCAGTGAGCTCTGGCTACCCTACTTACCGCCGGGAACACAACACGATGGTTATCATGGCCGCCGTCTTCTGTAGGGCGGAGGTTACTACCCGGGCGATACCGTCATGTCCTATATCACCTCCCCCTCCCATCTGCGCTTAGAGAATCAGCCTCCCTGCTACTCCACATTATGCTAGTCAAAGGGATACGTGGAGAGACTTGGAGCAGGCTCTCTAGAGGGCCACTCCCACCTCGGCCAGCATTTACTGAAGACAGCAGCATCTAGGCGAGTAGGAGACCCGCACCCTGGACATGTAATTCCTAATGAAATATAGCAATGTTTTACCTGTCTAGCAGTATCGATCTCTTTCTCCGTGACCTGTGATGTGATGAGCGCCTCCTTCACCTCGAGGGAGGTGCGCTGCGAAGTCTGCAGGGTGGTGAACAGCTCTTCGTTCTCCAGCAGCGGCACTTGAGACTCGTACATGATGCGGAGCAAGTCATTTTCTAGATCCAACTGACAAATAAAGTTCATTTAAGTGAGTGAATGATGATGTACCAGCTGTGCCCGTGACTTCGTTCGCGTGGTTCTAGATTTTTAATTTGTTTTATACCACTTCGGTGACAGACAAGCGCAGGGCCGACCTGATGGGAACTGGTCACCGTGGCCTATGGATGTGTGCAACACCAGGGAGTGTCACACTCGCACTGCCGACCCAAGAGTGAGGAGGGTTGAGTAGGATTCGGAGAGAGGAATAGAGTGGCGAGGGATGTCGGGGTCTGCCCGCTGACAGCACAGAATCCCTCCCTTGAGCTCTGGCTACCCTAGTGAAGTTGTGTTCCCGCCGGTAAGTAGGGTAGCCAGTGCTCACTGTACCTCTCCTCCCCCCATCCCTTCCTAGCCTCCCTCCAGGGTAGGCAGCGCATGTATGACACCTTTAGTGTTGCACACGTCCATAGGCCACGGTGACCGCTTCCCATCAGTTGGGCCGTGTGCGTGGTATAAAAAAAACCAAACTGAAAATATCATCTACATTTCCATCTGTCTGTTCAGACGAACATACTTACAAGCGTTTTCTTGTTATGTGCGATGGTCAACACCAGGGTATCTTTCATCTGCTCCAGCTGTGGCCGCTCCTTGCGGACCACGATGCCCAGGAGCTGCGATGTAAGCCCCTGCTCCTTCACCGCGAAGTTCACCATCGTGGTCTTGGTCAGGGTCTCCGGAGTATACACCGGATTACCTACGAATCGAAGTGTGTTAACTACTGTCATGTGAGAAATGTGGTAAAACCAAGAGATTTTACGAATAAAAACCCGACACTTTTCTTTGACGTGGGGATTGACCCCAGAAATAGGAGGAGCGAGTTTCGCACCATTGCGTTGAGTTGGCCAGTAGCATAGTGGTCTGGGTAATGGACTGCTGAGACGTGGTCTCGGGTTCGATCCCAGGTTCACCATGGCACACACCAATGACTTTTCGATGCTTTTCGAAGTTGTGTGTATTTATCGCAGGTTTATTAGTGCCTCGGAGAGCACGTTAAGCCGTCGGTCCCGGTTGCCATAAAAACATCTATGGCAGACGTTACGGGTAGTTGGAGCCCACAAAAGTCCAACCAGTCTAACTTGGAACTTCGATATCGCCATTGGTCATAAGTTCAGCCGTATCACAGTTAGACTGGAAAGCCGACCCCAACTAATTTGGGAAAAAGGTTCAGAGAATGATGATGGCCAGTAGGGTGACAGGTGGTCATCCTGCCATCCCCATCACCCCTCCCCCCGCGCTCGTAGAACCAGCCCCTTGCCTGCGCTCCATTGTGCCCTTTGTTCATATGTACCCTATAAAGGCCGGCCGCAGGAGGCAGTATTTCTACTACGAGTGGGAGACACTGCTGCCTCCGTTGCCCGGGTGCACCGTGTGGAGATTCCAGTTCACACTCTTATAAGTAGTACCTTTAATAAAAAAATATAGTCGAATCACGAACCTACTCCTTTTTGGAAGTCGGTTAAAAAATGACAAACTCACCAAGTTTAGTCGTTAGATACATTCTGAACTCGGGATTGTAGGTGACCATTTTGTCGTTGAACTTTATAACTTTCGAAGTTCCAATGGTTACGATGGCCTTGTCCAGGATGGGGGCTATGGATGGGTCCAGCACCTCTCCCACGTTCTGGATCAACATGGGAGTTCCTGCTGAAAGCGCACCTTCCATGATCTTCAGGTAGTTAGGCTGCCCGAAATCTACAATCTGTTAATAAGTTAATGCAATTAATATTGAAATTCGCGATTATCTCAAGAATGGTCTTGGGAAAAAACCATGAAGACGTAGATCTTAAAATTAATAGAATTTTAAGATTGTAGATCTTAAAATTCTCTACAACTTTGGACTGAGGTTTTTTTTAATAACTTACCGTTTTCGAAAAAATCCAATAAACCTAAAATTTTGACCTTTGACCCCGAATAATTTTTTTGGCACACATAGGATCGATGGGGATTTCTAAAATATTATTTATAATTGTAAACCCTAGCTCTCTACCAAAATTTCGTTTTGTGGGAATTTTTGTTATTTCAAATGTTTATATTGACCGGACTATTAAAATTTAGGAAAAGTATAAATAAATGCTTATTTTACTAACTTAACTTTTAAACAGTATTAATCTATGTATATTTATATTGTATTAACCCCTTTAAATGTCTAAGTGCTTCAGTTAAGTGTATACACTTAACCTTTTGGCGACGCAACCCTGCCCAAAACTATTTCTAGATGTTTTTTTTTGTCCCATGGTGCATACCGTGATGACGTCACAGTACATATCACTGTCGCCACCTCCTCGGTGCAGTGTGGGTACCTTTTTTTTTTTTTTTTCGTGCGGAAATCCTCATGGATACCCACCCCGCGGCCAGCGGGGCAGGTTATGTCGGACTCTTACCGACTAAAACCGCATGCCGTCTAGGGTCTTCTGACGCCAGGGTGTAAGTGTGGGTACCTGTATGCCGTTGTGCTCCTCAAGGTGCGAGATCCAGATGAGCGCCTGGCCCTGCGGGTCCACCGCCAGCGGCCAGCGTGTGGCACGGACCACGATGATGCCGTTCTCCGCGCTGAAGTTATCATCTACACAATAATCACTTTATTATTATAATTTAGGTAGCAGAGAAACACACAGCCCACCTGATGAGAAGCGGTCACCGTGGCTTATGGAAGTGTAAGACACTCGCGCTGCCGACCCCAAGGCGATAAGCAGACGGCGAGGCGGGGCGGTCCAAATTCCCGAGACGCACTCTTATTTGTATGATAATAAGGTTGCAGTTTGTCGCTTTTCAGACATACGCGGGCTAAATGCGATCTAATGATAGTAATAATAAGAGTGCGTCGCGGACATTGTGACCGCCCCGCACCTCCGTCTGTTCATCGCCTAAATGATGATGATGATGATAAAGGAAAAATGAAGTATATTCCAAAAGGAATGAAGGGTTGATTAGCATATTTTAAGCAAATTTCGTCTAAGCTTCGTTGTTATGAAGATACTAGCTTATTATGTCGGATTTCGCTTTTTTCGTCTATATCTCCGGCTCTACTCAACCGATTGTGATCAAAAATGCGTTAGATTTTAGTCTGACCAAAATCTTTCAATCAAAAAAACCTCATCGAAATTCTTTCAGTAGTTTTTGCGTCCAACGCGCACAAACAGACAACAGTTTAAAAAAAAATTGTGTTCAAAATCGTGCTTTAACATAACCCAAGTTTTTTTTTAATATCTCCAATGTACAGACACAGCTACTTTACAATTTTATAATAGTACTAGCTGTTACCCGCGGCTCCGCTCGCGTGGAAGTCGCTTATTGCGTCCACTCCCACTCCCACTCCCGCTCCCGCTCCCGCTCCCGCTCCCACTCCCGCTCCCGCTCCCGCTCCCGCTACCGCTCCCGCTCCGACTCCCGATCCCGATCCCACTCCCACTCCCGTTCCCGTTCCCGCTCCCACTCCCGCTCCCGATCCCACTCCCACTCCCGCTCCCGATCCCACTCCCACTCCCGCTCCCACTCCCACTCCCGCTCCCGCTCCCACTCCCACTCACATAAACCTATTTCTTATGATAACTAATCTAAACTCTAAATCCCTAAAAACTAATAACACCACTATCCACTAATCCTACTGAACACCACTGCGGGCGACGTAATCTACGACAAACTTATTATTTACGGTTAGTAGAGTAATCCGGTCTAGGGGTCGAACCGCAAAGTTAAGTTTGTTTTTTATTGAATATACTTTTCCGGGATAAAAAGTATCCTATGTCAGTCTCCTACTTCTGAGCTACCTCCCCACCAATTTTCAGCTAAATCGGTTCAGCCGTTCTTGAGTTATAAATGTTGTAACAAACCCGACTTTCTTTTATATATAGATAAGCATGTAGGTGCTAACCGGGCAGCCCCATATAATTCCAGTCTCTTAGCACGGCATCGTCCAGTAAGAAGTTCTTCATACTAAGGTTCATTGTTACCGGCACGGCTTCATTGAACACCTGTGGAAAGCCGTTTTTTATAGTCGATAGGACCGCGTTTGAACACTATCTCACCTGGTGGTAAGTGATGATATGGTCAACCAGATTTTTTTTTCATGAGGATGAAATTATTTGAAATCTATACTAATATTATAAAGAAGTAAAGTTTGTGTGTTTGTATATTTGTAAAATTGTAAGGGGTAATCTCGGGATCTACTGAACCGATTTTAAAAATTCTTTAACTAATAGAAAGCAACATTATTGCTGAGTGTCATAGGCTGAATATCATCGCGCTACTGCCCAAGGGGGCGGAGCAATAATCATTAATGTGAGCAAATCCGGTAGATTCCCATACATTTTAGGGAAACTGATAAATTATGGGCATACTTATATGAGTTAAAAAGAGTGCATCATGGTTCGAAATACGCCACGGGCGAAGCCGGGGAGGGCCAGCTAGTGTATAATAAGTAGGAAAAGCTTTTATTCCCGTAACTGTACTTTCTGTATTATAACAGTTTATCCCGCAATCAAGGGATCTGATGGGCTCTTCCAATTAGTCCCACCCTCTCCTTTCCTATACAGAACTACACGTGCCTGGCTGAGGTATCACCCTCACACAGTGCTCAATCAATTCCAACAAGAACCAAGCGGTTCTGTGCCTCTTTTATTTGCCGCACCATAAAGATTTGGAATTATTTACCAACTAACGTATTTCCTTCCTCCTATAGTCCCGGGTCCTTTAAGCGTAGCGTGAAAAAGCATTTGATAAGGCCGTCAAGCTGAGGGCCAGCTCTAGCACTATCGGTCTATGTAGTGGTGACCCCGGTCGACATTACCTTTCGCTTACCATCAGGCGAGATGAAGTCATGTTGACGTGTCCTATATATAAAAAAGACAGTACTGACCTCATTGAACCAGTCGTCCATGAGCTGCTCCCTGTACTCCGACACGAAGGGCCCGAGGTAGGCGACAAACCCTGTAGCGATCAGGCAGTCCCCGGGCAGGTTATCGAACTCCTTGTCCAAACGCTCCACTGTCGCTTCCCAACGCTCCTTTTCACCTGGAATAATACAGCTGGTATAAATTTAAAGCTTCTTGACTGTGGAAAGTATGATTACTTTATATCGTGCGGATATCCCCATGGATACCACTCCCGTACGCCATCGGGGGTGATTATGTCGGAATAGGCATTTACCAGCTAGCCTCAGGCCATGTACAGTTGTTTTAAGATGCCCCTCAATTACCCCCTGCCTGCTCCCTACTGTGCCCTCGACTAGTCAGACGGAGACGTGTAAAGCCTTGGAGTAGTCCTCTAGAGGGCCACTTCCACCTCAACCGGCATTTGCTGTGGCAATAGCATCTCCCCTGGCGAGTGGGAGACGCTGCTATCTCCGCTGCCCGGGTAAACCGCGTGAAGGTTTCGACATTTTTTTATATCGGTCACGTCAATATGACTTCACCTCGCTTGATGGTAAGAAGTCTCAGGAAGGGGTCCCCATTACATACACGGACAGTGCCATAATAGTGGCCTTCAACTTGACGGCCTCATCAAATGCTTTTTCACATCCACACTTCACCTTACTCCAATCTCAGCGATACTACACCAGTCCTCACCTGAGAGGCCAGTAATGAGTGCCTCAGCCCTCTCCAGCTTGAGCTGCAGCAGACGCGCCTTCCGCTCCAGCTCCTCCTTCTGCGCCACCTTCTCATCGTACTCCTTCTGGAGGCGAGCGATCATCTCGCTCAACTCCTTGAGCTTGGCGCGCGCCTCCGCCAAGATCTGCTGCTTCATGCGTAGAGACTCCAACGCTTCTTCTAGACGCTCCTTCTTGGGTTTTACGATCCTGTTTTCAAGTAGCAAGTGATATTATTCATAGCATCCCGGATTCGAATCCTGGCCAATCATCGATGTGAACCCACTCTTAACACAAACTATTTAAGAAAACATCTTGAAATTTGACGTATTCAGAAAATTGCCCCGGCGTCTGGGCACCCGGACGATATAAAAATTAAATATTTCATATGCATAGTACGACAATTTTAACTAAAATCGTAACTTTAGAACCACAAATTCTAGGACAGTGTACTTAACCCCTCCCTCCCTTCGCCTCCGACATCACCCACCCCAGCCGACCCTCGACAACACCCCCCTTCTCCCTCTAAAATCGGTAGCGGGAGTACAACGCTCCTGGTGTTGCAATCGCGCTGCCGCATCAGGTGGGCTTTGTGCTTGTCATCTAAATACTATGAAAAAAAAATTAATTCCCTCTACGATCCACATTTCCTTGACCCCCAACTTACAAAACACCCTGTACAACAAAAAAGCTAAGACACTCACTTGTAGACCTTGCCATACTTCTCGATAGCCCGGACCCATAGACACAGCGACTTGCAAGCGGCGGACACCGTACCCACTATCTCCGGGTCGAAGTCCGGCTTGACGGTGTACGTGCCGATCTTCTTCAAGGTCTTGTCCGAGATGTTGTCCTTGTCGAACTCCCGCAGTCGGTCCAGGAAGTACTGGTCGCCGAGCTGGCGCTTAGCTTCTGCCCACGTTGGCTCTTTCTGGTGGTAGAATTTTTGCACGTAAATAATTAAGTACCTACTTTGTCCTTAAGGTCGACAGTGGCTACATTCCTGAAAAGGACAGTTTTTTAAAGAATTGAGAAAGACATTGGTACCGAAAATAACCACTTTAGTGAAATGACCACTTTAGTTAAATGACCATTTTACTAAAATGACTAGTTTACTGAAATGACAGTTTACTGAAATGACCACTTCACTGAAATGACCACTTTACTGAAATGACCACTCTACTGAAATGACCACTTTACTGAAATGACCACTCTACGAAATGACCACTTTATTGAAATGACCAGTTTAGTGAAATGACCACTTTACTGAAATGACCAGTTTAGTGAATGACCACTTATCTGAAATGACCACTTCTGAAATGACGAAGTAGACCTATGCATTTTGACTGATATACAGTGGGTAGGATACTACCTGCAACAGTATGAGCACGGCTTCCATGACCATTTCCACTTTCTGTGGCGGCTTGGCGTACGACTTGACTTCAGTGATGTCCTTTTTGTTCAGAGCGTCTAGTGCCTAAGACAGACATAAGTATCTTGAACAAGAAATTCAGTGAATGTATTTGACTGCACGAGACAATAATAAGTTTAACAGAAACATAAGTGAGCAAAGTTTTGTAGCACTTCGTCCATTTCACATTTTGGTCCGCCTCGTCCATTGCACGGAACGTCTTAATATACTCATTTGGTCCACGTTTTTCAAAAGTTTTTTTTTTTTCAATATATTATTGAAGATTTTCGTCGCATTCGGTCCACTTCACATTTGGTCCACTAGATGAAAACGTGTCTATTTCGCATTTGGTCCATTTCGCACTCAGTCCTTTTCGCATTTGGTCCACTTTGCACTTAGTCCTTTTCGCATTTGGTCCACTTTGGTGGTTTGAGGTACCATAATTAAGATGGCGTTAAACGTAGCTACGAAAACAAATATTACTTAACGCACTCATTTTGCAAAAGTGGACCACATTTCGTATTGTGGACCATTTGCGATATGGACGTTTTGAGAAGTGGACCAAATGCGAAATTGACCAAGTGGACCAAATGCGAAATGGACCAAATGCGACGAAACGTTATTGAAGTATTTAATTGTGTAGTGGAGGCAAATGTGAAAATAGTCGAAATGTGAATAGCACTCATAACTGCAAGTTGACCAATTGAGAATTGGTCTTAAAGCGAAATATAACTGTTTTCGTCGAGTGAACCATTTGGTTGGCCGGTTGGCAAAATGGACGAAGTGCAACGAAGAATATGTCTCTAGGGGGTAATCGTACCTTGATGGCCTCTTCCAGAGCGGGCATGGCGCTGGCAAGGTCCCTCATGGCGGCCTCAGCCAGCTTCTTGCACTGCACCTCCTCCTCCATGGTCTTCTTGCTCCTCGCCGCGACGCTCCGTTGTTGCTCGTCCGCGTTGCGTTGCTGCACGTTGATGACGCCCATGTACTCGATACACTGTTCTGTGTACTCGTTTACTTGTACCTGAGTACAGTACAGATAATATTATTATTATGTTACTACCCTATATTTGAATCTTACATTTTATCTGCTAGAAGTTATCTGAACACCCCAGCGGTTGCCGGCGTGGATTTTTGACCCGATTTCCACTTTTTTTATACTCAGTAAGTGGTAAATCTTACAAAAACAATTGGATTATCGGCAGTTTAGTGCAAAAAACGTATAGTTTTACTATTATTCTCATGATGCTACCGTGAGGTGGTGAAGGCGTGAGCCTTCCCCAAGCTGATACGTACAGCCTTAGAGAGAGTCGGCAAGAAAGCCCTGACAAGACGGGCAACAATCGGCCAGGGCTTTAGGGCGATTGGCAGAGGAACCGACATACTCCCAATAATATGTTAGTTCCTCTGCCATTCTGCCATCTGTCGGGCATTGTTGAGCAAAACCACCTTCTGCATCTTATCCACCACCGAATTTCCACTAAACCCGAGCCTCCCGAGATGGGCTGAGAGGCTCCTTAGAATCAATCCATTGACCGATGTAATATCTCGGGACCATTTGTGTGGACTGCACCCTCCACATGTCGGTAACCTCGTGCGCTAGGCCCAGATATTTGGTTTGTTCTTCGGCATGGACGAGGTTCTTGTCATGTGGGATAGTGATAGGTATCCACAAGAAATACCCGTGACTCTGACCGGTTCATCAGCAGTTTTCAAGCTTGTTTGCTACTATTAATATTATTAAAGCTGTACATAGTGTATCTTACTTGAGAAACCTCCAGTTCCTCAGACATCTGCCCCACCAATTTAGTCGTCTCCTCGACCTTACCGAGACCATTTCGTAGTTTGTTCGCCTGCAGAGCAACCTCAATACGTTTGTTTTTCAACATTCTGTAAAATTAAAAGTTCTATAATTCACGTATCTTTACGATAGTAACCTAATCAGACAAATATTTGCTTTTAGATAATAAAACTAGTATTAATATTTTTAAGTCTGGTTTTGTTAGATAGGCTATCTATTAGTACTTGAATTATTCACGATTTATTTAGGCCTAGAATGCTTAACATAAATCGATAGATAAGTAGATAGACTCTTTGTTGTACATCAAAATAAACAGTTTTTATTCATAATGACTTGTTTTCGTAAGCTATTTCATGAACATCATCATTCTCTGAACCTTTTTCCCAACTCAGTTGGGGTCGGCTTTCCAGTCTAACTGTGATGCGGCTGAACTTCAATAGTATTCCGTGGAGCGACTGCCATCTGACTTCCACAACCATGGTCATTATGACCAATGGCGATATCGAAGTTCCAAGTTGGACTGGTTGAACTTTTGAGGGCTCCAACTACCCGTAACGATTTTTATGGCAACCGGGACCGACGGCTTAACGTGCTCTCCGAGGCAATGACTGAATCAATCAATGACTTTTCGATGCTTTTCGAAGTTATGTGTGTATTTATCGCAGGTTTATAAGTGCCCGGTTAATGGCAATAGACCTAAACATAAAACTGGCGACATGTGGGTGACTAGCACCTCTGCCTACCTCTTCGGGAATATAGGCGTGAGTTTATGTATGTATGTACTTACTCCTTATACCCAGACACCAGTTCGAGATAGTTAGTAGGAGTGACGTAGTTGGTCCTCTTCATCTCCTCGTACATCTTCACTGAGAACTTGCCCACGGAGGAGTGTATGAGGGACATGATGGAAGCCACCGAAGCTCGCAGTATGTCCTCGCGACTTTCTATCAGGGATTCTTTTCTGCGGATCTGAGGAGGACAACAACAGAGTCCAATACATAATTATTGTTTTTGTAGGACATTTGACAGTAAAGGAAGCGCGCGAAGTATGTCAGAATAGAAGCAGATGGCGGTCTGTTGTCTCTGCCTACCCCGGAGGGAAAAAGGCGTGAGCATTACGTGACCATTTTAAGCGGCACTTACAAAACGTCAAAATTATAAATATTTAAAACTAGAAGCAAATGGACTACCACCGGTACAAAACGCGGCCCAGACCTGAGAAGACTCCGGCAAGAAACTCAGCGGGCTGTTTTTTTTTGGTCTATTTACAACAATTACCTTAGTCTAGATACAATGTTATTTCGAGTAACATAGTTGAGTGAACAGTTCATTTCCAAGCTTCTTTATCATCCAAATAGTCTTGAATTTTATAATAAGCTTTTTGGGAGTTTTCTTTTAACAACATTTTTAAATTTACTTACATGTAAATCTCTAATTTCGCTTGGGAGTTTGTTAAAAAAGCGTATACAGTTACCCCAGAAAGAATTACTGATTTTTTGGAGCCTACTATCACAGGCTACAAGATCGCGCCGCCTCACCGACGACGGTGGAATGGACTGACACAGGCGGCCATCCTGTCATCCCCCGTCTACACTCGGTGAACCAGTCCACCTCCCACCTGCTCCCCACTGTTCAGCGAGGGAACTTTAGAGCATTTACATGGCCACTTCAGCCTCGGCCGAATTTGTCACAGAAGGATACCACCCTCGATGGCTATCAGAGGTGGTATCCGTGGGGATTTCCGCAAACAGTAAACCTGAGTACCTCAAGAAGCAACAGATCCCTATACAACTAGATTATTTTCCATTTTAAAGCATGAATAGGTAACACCAGCCACTAATAACTCATAACCTGTCCCCTCCTCAGTCCTGGCAGGTACACTAACACTTACCCTCGGTCCAGTGATAGAGGCGAGCAGTTCCAATCCCTCCAAGAACTTGTAGGCAACTTCTAGCAGCGCGTCACGAGGCCATTCCAAGAACCAGTTGGTTGTTGTAGCGTTGATCAGAGCTGGATACTGGCGAATGCGGTTCCTGGTAAGAAGTATGCAATGATTTTTTTATACTATTGAGGTGGCAGATAAGCATACGGCCCACCTGTTGGAAAGCAGTCGCCGTGGTCTTAGGACGTGTGCAATCAGGGGCATCAGACTCGCACTGCCAATCCTGGAAGGGGAGATAGGAAGAGGGAACTGGGGGATAGGAGGCGGATTTGTGAGCTCTGACCACCACTATATATTTCGAAACCAATGCATTATCTCCGATTAAATCTATAAGGCTGTATAATATGACCTCAGCTTGACGGGCTCATCAAATGCCTAGAAAATCTTCTGACGGTAGTATTTAAACAGCTTTTTTTTGTCGATCACGCCTGATGATAAGATAACGGTAAAGTCTCAGGATGGGGGACCCCATTACATACACCTACAGTACCATACCATGGGCCACCATTATGGTACTGTAGGTGTATGTAATGGCTTAACTTGACGGCCTTAAGGACACAGGATTGTAGGAGGAAGGAAACACGGGAGTTGGTAAAGAATTCCAACCGAAGTTTGGTCACAGTTCGCCCGAGGCAATGCAAAGCAGTCTAGATGGAATTTGTCATGATTACCTGAAAGTATCGCCGATGGGACTGAAGCAGAGTACAATGTGAAGGTTGGCGCGCACCCGGTCCACCAGGAACAGGTACACCAGCTCCTGCGTCTGCAGCAGGTTGGCTGCCTTCATAGGCTTCTCCAGGGCCGTTTTTATCTGGGACCAACAATCGAATTCATTTTCATTGATGACTACGCCACACTCACTTCAACTTGACCTTCCCCCATTCCCCCGTTATCCCCATGGTTTCATATGTGACCTATGGATGTTTGCAATACCAAATACCAGGGCCTCGATTCTGCTAAAGGCAAACCACGGTAATACCACTGACACTCTAAAAATGCTATTTAATTTGAGACTTTACGGTTATACAGTTAGTCTAAAATCAAATGAAAAGAATTCATTTAACTTTCTGATTCGCTCTACAAAATCTCATTTGATTTTGGACTTTAACGTGATAACAATAAAGTCTACATTTAAATGGCATCTTTTACAGTGTCAGTGGTATTACAGTGGTTAGCCTTTAGCAGAATCGTGGCCCAGGGATGTCACACTCGCGCTGCCGATCCTGGGGGAGGGGTATTGGCAGGAGAAGGTTTGAGAGTTTCTGTGCTGATAACGCAGGAGACTTTAGTCTCCACGCTGACAGCACAGAATCCCTCCAGTGAGCTCTGGTTACCCTACTTACCACCGGAAACAACACGATGGTTTATGGCTGCGACCTTCTGTAGGGCGAAGGTACTACCGCAGTCGGACTGCTCAATTCGGACGGGAGATACCGCCGTATCCAACCTCTGTAAGGTAATAAGTGCGATCCACTCACGTCCTCAAACTCATCCGACTTGAAGAGGTTAGTGACCTCCCCGCTGCTGAGCAGGTTGTTGATGATCTCGGTGAAGGTCTCCTCGGTGATCTGCGTGTCGCAGAATATGAACGTCGTGGTCTTCTGGTCCACGCCTGTGTTTGTGTATAGTGTCTGAAACGAAAGTGTCATACAACCTCCTCTACCGAGACCCACGGGAACCTGTTACTGGGATACAAAGTAGCCTATGTGTTATTCCAGACTATAATCTATCTCTGTACCAAATTGCAGCTAGATCCATTTAACCGTTTTTGCATGATAGAGTAACAAACATACATCCAGACATACATTCTCACTGACTTTCTCGTTTATAATATTAGTAGGAAGTACGACTAGTTAATGACTTCAAAGATCTTTTTTTTCGCGGAACCAAAATTCTTTTTTCAAAATTAAAACAGCCTAAGTTATTTCCTGTTATATCAGCTATTTGCCACTGAAAGTCCCGTTAAAATCGGTCCAGCCGATTTAGAGATTAGCCGGAACAAACAAACAGACAATCAAACAGATAGACACTCAAAAATTGTAAGAAATTTTGTTTTCGAATATGTATCATGTATAATTAAATTAAATACATCCAAATACACTTCTTGATAAAAAGCGGTTATTTTAATATTACGAACAGACACTCCAATTTCACTCATTTCACATTTGTATATATTGAAGATAGATAATTGTTGATGTTAAAATAGAGCTTCCAACCTTCAAGTCTTCCCTAAAGTCTTTGACCCCGTACGTCTTGGTGACGACCACTTGGTAGGAGTAGTACTCGCAGATGTATGACGCTAGGCGAGTCAAACTCTGCCGGCCCGAACCACCTGACAAACGATTACAGAAGCCTAATTAAATTGCTCCCCAACCGCATCTTCCACTTCTCCTCAACCCCACCTCCCACTCCTCGCCCACTACCCTACCTACATCCCATTCCTCCGCTCCCCCCTCCCCCCCTCTCCCGTCACAACTCTCGTCAACCTTAATCCCTCCTCCAGGATCGGCAGCGCAGTTTTGACGCCCCTGGTGTTGCACACGTCCATAGGCAACAGTGACTTTTTCCTATCAGGTGGTGCTTGTCTGCCACCTAAGTGGTATAAAAAACGAAGGTACAAAACAACGCGAGACTCACCGATACCCACACACAGCATGTGTCCCCTGGGCTGCGATATGACCCGCACTATACGACAGACATGGTCTATCGCGTCCTTGAACAGTACTAAATCCATTTTCACCACTCCTGGGGAACAGTTGTACTCTTCCAGTTGATGTAAAACGTACCTGTAGTCAAATATTATGTTATATTAAAATAGTATATAAACACAAACTTCTGTATACTTATACCATCAACTATTTCCTAGGAATAGGAACGATTCAATCCATCAACGATTTGGAATCCATTACCGGCAAGAATTTAGCCGGTCTTATAAAACTAACATTTGAATGCACAAGTCCCTTTTTTCCGTAAAATGCACTAAAAGACCGTGGTCCCTTTTTTTGCTCCAACGCTACACACTCGCTGTGTATTCGTATTCGGGAATTTCAGTAAGGATTCTCTAAGTATTTCTTTGTAAGATAAACAAGCACTTACTTGCGCAAAGCTGCCGGATCGTTGAGATCGTCGTAAACCTCGTAAGGGTTGAGGAAGTGACCAAATAAGGGCGCGCTCTTGGTGGGGCACAGCGCGTGGAAGGTCAGCTCGAAGTGTTTGCCCAGCATATCGCCCATATGGTTCATGAACCAATCACGATCCCTGACATTATATTTTTAATGAAATGAGAGAAATCGATATCTTTTTAGTTATAATTGTACTACCCTGTAGCACGTACTATAGACTCGTGCGTGTACTTCGAGACTCTTCGATCAGTAAATAGGATCGTATTGGTTTGGAGTACTGGCTGAAGAGGCATCATGGTAGCCTATTCTACTGGGCATGGTTATTTTGGTAAGTGCCTGCATAGTATGGGCCGGGAGGTGAAAACTTACAGTCTAATCTGTAAGATATTAACTCAAAAAGATCTTTACGAAGAGGTCTTATTAACTAATTCTTATTAATTAATGTCATTACTTTTGCAACAGTCGGTATAAACATGAAAATAGGAAAGAAACTGCATGTAGCAGAGATGGAAATACTGAGGTGGATGAAGAAATTAAAATAAAATTAGTGCTACATTAAAACTCTTTTAATACGTAGGAATGAAAGTAACATTGTATGAAAGTGAACGGTTACCTTTGCAGGACTTATGTCCAAAAGGAAAAATGTCCAAAACCAATGTCCAACAATAAGAATGTCCAACACTAAGAATGCCCAACAATAAGAATGCCCAACAATAACAAGAAGACTGTATAAAATATATTATGATGAACTGTGAATGATGAATGAGATGACTGGAAGTAGGGATGAATGTAAAAGTACACGTGGTACACCGAACCCAAATAAATATAAGATAGGGGTAGGAAAGTGATACAGTGTACGAAACGATTAAAGCATTTAGTACTAACTTCTCTTCGGTAAGTCTGTCACAGAATACACGGAAACACTCGTGCACCCACAGCCTCAAGAACCTTGCCTTTGTGTTCGTATAGTCCTTATTGCTACGTAACAAGCCCTGTAAATATAACAGTACATGAAAGCTATGCTATTAATAGTTTTTGAACGACATGCTTAATGCTTATGTCCATGGACTTAACGGATACTAGTAAAATCATGAGGCGGTAGATATAATTAGTACTACTGGGAAAAAAATCTGCCATTAGTTCTACCCGAACGAACATGTAGAACAAGTGGGAATAAAGACTCCCACTAGTTCTACTCTTTTGTAACATCAATTATAGTACAACTAGTAAGAAAAAAATCCCATTAGTTCTACCGTAGAACTGTGCAGTAGAACAAGTGGGAACAGCGATATAATACTGACTTGGAATATCTTGGAAATGTCTCTCAAATTGAACAAATAGTGCATCTTGCTGGGCGTGGGCAGCAGCTTAGCGACCACGTTGTTGAACATGTCTATTGTTGCTACCAATACTGTTTTACCTGCAAACAAAATAATATTTCACCTGTCCACGCTTCTATGTTTGAATCCGACTTCAAGTGAAGCAAATTGGAATAAAGGAACCAACAATCATCAAAATCGGTTCCACCCAGTTGAAAGTTCTGAGTTAACAAACAAAAAAAAAAATAGTCGAATTGAGAACCTCCCCCTTTTTTGAAGTTAGTTAATAAGAGAATTTTATTTTATGGAATATGAAGATTCTGATATCAAACTTTCATTTTTTAATGCAACTTAGGTGGCAGACGAGCACATAGTCCGTCTGATGAGAAACGGTCACCGTGCCCTATAGACGTGTGCGTCACACTCACGCTGCAGACCCTGGAATGGTGTTCGGTAGGAAGGGGGAGGTGGGAAGGGGGTTGGGAGAGGTTGTGAGAGAGTTTCTATGCTGACAATACAAGAGACTTTGGTCTCTCCGCTAACAACACAGTATCCCTCCAGTGCACTCTGGCTACCCTACTTACCCTGCGGTGTTATGTAGGACGAAGGTACTACCCCAGTCGGACTGCTCAGTTTGGATGAGCGATACCGTCATGTCCTACCTCCATATAAATGTGTAAAGCTCACCGACAGACTTGGTCTCCTCGTCGAAGTCCATGAGGTGCTGGCTGAGCATGGTGCCGAAGATCTTGACGAGCTGCTGCGAGGTGGGCGCCGTGAGGTAGAACGAGTGGAAGCACGACAGCAGGCGCTGCGGCAGGTGCGAGCGCGCGCCGCCCGGCGGGCCCGCGCACGCGCACAGCACCATGTTCTGCACCACACCAAACATGTAAGTGTATCTAGTGGCGAGTGGTGACCCCTTTAACTTACCATCAGGCGAACGGAAGTCTAAAAACATCTGACTAATACAACGATAACTAACGTTGCTAGCATACAGTGGACTCTCTGTAATCCAGCTGGACTGTAGAGTACTGACTAAGTCCCCGGAAGACTAAAACAGTGCCTTTTTTCAAAGTACTCAGGACTATAATAGTCCTGAGTACTTTGAAAAAAGGCCCTGTTTTTTATACCACTTATACGGCTCACCTGATGGGAAGCGGTCACCTTGGCCTATGAACGTGTGCAACACCAGGGGCGTCACAGTTGCACTGCCAACCCAGGAAAGTGGATTGAGGGGAAATGGGAGGCGTTTGGGTTGGGAGTGGTTGAGAGAGTTTTTGTGCCGACAACGCAGGAGACTTGGGAGACAGGTCTCCCCGCTAAAAGCTCAGAATCCCTCAAGGCTACTCTACTTACCGCTGGAAACACAACACGATGGTTACTATCATCGCGGTCTACTGTAGGGCGGAAGTACCACCCCAGTCGGACAGCTCATTTCGGACGAGAGATACTGTCATATCCTAGCTCCATACAAGTACATCTTGTACATAATATAGAACGTGAAGAAAGGAGTAGAAAGGAACTCACTCTGACATTCTTCCTCCACTGCTTCTCCCTATCGTACCAGTATCCATAGTCGTGCCACAGCCGCACCAGCTCTAGCGGTGGTTGAGAGCCGTACTCATCGCGAACTGGCATGTTGATATCGTCCATGAACGATATCATGAACTTCCCTGGCAGAACATAGATCAATGCATAAATCCCATAAAATATTTTAAGTATGACCAAAGACCATGAAGTTAATTTATCATAGTCTTTGGTATGATGAGATATAAAAAGAAAATATAAGAATATAATAATAGAAGAAGGAGATGAAAGTAATGTTGTTAAAAAAGGTTCAGAGTATGAATGTGGAGGGCTTTAGGTGCAAAAGTAGACCTATAAGGTTGGAAGAGGATTTGGAAAAGAAGGGAGGGAGTAGAATGACATGTTGCACCGACCCCTAATAATTGGGACAAAAACAGGTGGATGATGAGAGGAAGGATCTTCCGCTCAAGTGAGGTCCTCGCCACTAAAACACATGTATGCTACTTTCAAGATATTTTCCACTTTACCTCCAGCAGGCACATAGTTGCCCTTGGTCCTCTTCTCCAGTCTAGCTTCAATGATATCCTGGACATTAGCCGCAGTTGTTTGAGCCGACATATTGAGCACTTGGGTGCTGTATCTATAGTTATTACAAATATTATAATAGTTATAATACCTTTACCTTGTGTTCATGAATAAAGACAGTTTTCTTTCTTTCTTTCTTTACTACAATTTAAAGAGAAAACTGTAAACAACAGAACTATAACTGTTTTTTTATATAAGACACGTCAATTTTTTATATATTTTCTATATACTCAGAATTCGTCAAATTTAATCCTATAAAAAATAAAAATAATATTAAAAAATATATAAAAACATTTCCCCTGACGAAAGAACTCCACTCCTACTGGAGTTCACTACAGTGTAAAACGAAAAACGCCAAAGTTTGACGAAACACCGAAAAAATACCGAAATTTCTCACTCACGAAACACTCTGTCAAATTATATTTAAAAAAAACGAGTGAAGTGAAATTTCGAGTGACGCCACTCGAAATTTCACTCCATACAGTGGTGTTAGGGTCTCACCATCCATCCATCATCTCGCCATCAGGCAAAGTGAAGCCATACTGACGTGTTACTCTGACTTACTTTTCTCCGTCCAGCTGCACCAGAGTACCCTGAATGAGGTACGTTTTGCCCGTGCCCGTGGGGCCGCCTATCAGCACCCCATACCCTGCTTTCAGCATTTCGAGAGCAATAATCTGCACGCGAATAAACTCCACTGTTGGTACCAGAATCATATGGAAGCCATGACTGAAAGAAAAGAGGATAAGATTATTTTAGTGGAGGTAGGACACGACGGTATCTCCCGTCCGAGTTGAGCAGTCCAACTGGAATAGTACCTCCACCCTAGAGAAGACCACGGCCATAATAACCATCGTGTTGTGTTCCCAGCGGTAAGTAGGGTAGCCAGAGCTCATCCCTCCTTACTCCCACCACCTCATACTTTCTTATCCCACCCCTCCCTATCCCCCTTTCCGTTTTCAGGGTCAGCAGCGCGAGTGTGATGCCCCTGGTATTGCACACGTCCATAGACCACGGTGACCGCTTCCAATCAGGTGAGCCGTGTGCTTGTCTGCCACCTAAGTGGTATATGTTGAAGCCAGTTCTTAGACCATGAACAAAGGAAGACACTTACGCAGGGTTAAACCTCCAGTTATCAGGCAACTTGTCCTCCCAAGGTTTGAAGACACGGAGTTTCTCGTCCACGTAGTAATCGTATACGGTGTCCTTGAGCGGGAACACTCCCTCGTGCTCCCGGACCCAGTTGTCCAGCTTCCTCCGAGGCTCTTCTTCGAGAGTCGCGCACACCGACCAGATCATACTGTTTGTATTATAGTCCCTTAATTATGTTTATAAAGTTACCTATTAACAATTATAGGGTTTAGGCGCAGAAGGCCAAATTCTCAAAGTGGAAAATGCTCCAAAAGCATTCTCAGAATGGCCAATTCTCTAAATAAGCAAACCAAAGCTTAATTCTCTGTTTAACTAAAATTATCTAAATGGGTAATTATTATCGAAATAGCACATTTTCTACAACTGGTAATATTGTTAATTTCTCAAAATTGGCCATCCCCATAGCTTTTAGAAACTTGGACAATCAGAGAATTGGGCTTTTCGAGAATTCGCCAATTTGAGAATTAGGCCTTCTGTACTTAAATTAAACATAGATATTGCTGTTATATTTTAGCCGTTATTTTTTTCCATTTTTGCCCCACTTTTTTAAGTCTAGGAACATTGACATCACAAAAAACTGCGGGTTAGTATTTCCCCTACAACTGGGAGTTACCAGAGCAGATGGAATAATTACCCATTGGGCAGATAAGCAGATTACCCATAAACTACTACCCAACAAAGCAGCTTATGGCGACCAATATCAACTTAGTCAAAGTAAAAAAATTTAAACTAACGCAAAAAGGAATCTCATCTTAGACAGCCCTTCGTTGTCCTCCTCATCAGGGCCGGGGGGCGCGGGCGGGGGCTGCATCCCCAGCAGTCTACACATGGACCTCACTCCCGTCAGCTCTTGACCCTTCACGCTCTCACCCTCAGCAAGGTGCAAGCGTTTCAGTTCCAATACAGGAGTCAGAATATTCAAAAAGTGACGACGTAACTGGACAAAATTATAAATTTTATTTTTTTAACGCGGAGTCCCAATTACTAGTAGCCAAGTTATACCTTGTTTCATCAGTTTTCTGCTAGTGAAAGTCTCGTCAAAATCGGCCCAGTCGTTTCAGAGATTAGCCGGAACAAACAGACAAAAATAGTAAAAAATGTTGTTTTGGTATATGTACCGTGAATACATCCAAATGCACATAATTAACCTATTTTAATATTACAAATTAATAGACATTTCAATTTTATTTATTTGTGTAGACTAGCTTTTACCCGCACCATCGCACGTATGGATGTTGAATGTTCACATTTTGAAGGAGGTAACACATGTCGGTATCTCCCGTTCGAATGAGCAGTCCAACTGGGGTAGTACCTCCGCACTACAGAACACCGCGGCCATAACCATCGTGTTGTGTTCCCGCTGGTAAGTAGGGTAGCCAGAGCTCACTGTACCCCTCCCCCACCCCTGCCTAACTTCCCCACCCCTTCCTAGCCCTTCAGGGTAGGCAGCGCGTGTGTGACACCCTAAGTATTGAACACGTTCATCGAAAAAAAAATTGAACACTACACAACTACGAAGAAAAGGTAGGTACTACATTGGACGAGTATATTTCTGCTTACCATTTCTCGATACTCTAAGTCCGGCACGGTATCGAGCCAGGAGTTGACGAAAGGCCACCAGCCCCAGTCCTTGTAATCATTGTACACCATTCCGTTGCGGGACACAGTGGCGGGGGACGCCACGGCTAGATCTAGGGTCTCGATCAAAATTGACACCTACGAAAGGAAGTATTCCAAATTAGAGCGATTTCATTTAGATCTTAAGTATCAGTAGCTTAATGGTGAAAGTTAGCGGAGGTAGGACATGATGGTATCTCCCGTCCGAATTGAGCAGTCCGACTGGGGTAGAACCTCCACGCGACAGAATACCGCGCTCATAAAATAACTACCGTGTTGTGTTCCCGGCGGTATGTAGGGTAGCCACTGGAAAAGAATTAGTATGCTAAGTTATCCTAATGATTAAGATCGAAAAAGAGAACATCCAGGACGGGACTTGAACCCACAACCAGTCCCTTACAGGCGAGTACTCTGTATTCCTTATCTAGGGGACCTAGGGAATCTAGGACGAGTCCCTTTTGGACCTGTGACACCACCGTCTTGCACCACCGGTGGTGTTAAGGGTATTTTTTAATACCCATTACACTACCGAAGAACTGCAGCAGCACTGGTGGTGTAAAAGGTATTTCTTAATACCCATTACACTACCAAATAGTCCATACGAGTTTATTGTTAAGTTGTATGTACTGCTTCCATAGTAAATTTTGTTCCTAACGTACCTATTTTATTTACAAAAAAATAGGCTAAATTTTATGTTGGCACAGCACTAATTTGTCGGTAGTGTAATGGGTATTAAAAATACCCTTGACACCACCGGTGGTGCAAGACGGTGGTGTCAAGGGTCCAAAAGGCGACGAGTCCAGGTAACTCAATTGGTCCTATTCTCCCTATATGGAACTGGTCGTGGGTTGAAGTCTGTCCTAGTTATTAACTTTTACCGAGACCTGTGTGTCTAAGCCTTCTCAATTTAAATACAACAAACCTGTGCCGGCATAGAAATTCTCTCACTGTTCACTAAAGTAAGCAACTTATTATCGTCCATTACAGAATTCAGATTCTCTATCCAAATAGCATCGACGGGACCATCGAAGATAATCCATTTTTGTTCAGGGGACTCGTCTGTTGGACAAAATCTGAGGTCAATTTTAGCCGCACACCTTATGATCTAAAGGATCGTCCATTAATTACGTGAGGCGTTTAGGGAAAAAATACCACCTAACTCTACATCCACTCCTAATACAAGCGATACCTAGCTGATGGAGTTAATAAAAACATTAATAATATCGGTTACCTACTTAGCTGTCGTACTATTGGCCAAAGGCTGACTAACATTTGCTAAAAATAAACAATTCTGATTCATATTATGCTCGTCCCAAAATTGGTTAAAAAATAATATTAACCATGTTATCCAAATAATTCGTTATCATTGAATCGATTATTATGAACTATTATTCGCGCATACTAAAGATATGGTAATGAGGCTAGCCCAGACCCACACTCATATATAAAAGCAAGTCGTCCAGTAGCTCAGACACGGTTCACACCTGGCAACCTTCACGTGTGTCACATCTCCCTCACCAGCGCTCAACATGTACAAGTTAACAGTCCTCCTGTTGGCTCTGGCAGCTGTCTGCTCGCATTGCGAAGCGAAAGTATTTACGACTTGCGGTTTGGTACAAGAATTAAGGAGGCAAGGTTTCCCAGCTGCTGATCTAAGAGATTGTGAGCATATTTACTGCTTTGAAGATACATAATTTACTTAGTACAATAATATAATTTTTTGGCTGTACAGGTACAACAAATCGCCAAAATAATTTTCTCCACCTTTTCAGGGGTATGTCTGATCGAGGCCGAGAGCCGAAAGAACACAGCCGCCGTAAGTCTACCCAACAGTAAAGGCTATCGGAGCTGGGGCCTGTTCCAGATCAACGACGGGTATTGGTGCAGTACTGGCGCCTCTCCCGGCTTGGACTGCAACGTCAGATGTCGTGGTAATACTCTTTACTATACATTCACTATAGGTATACCACGAATTAAAGTACTCCCCCACCCCTCATTAGCCCTCCCCCCTTCTTATCAGTGTAGGCAGCGCGTGTGTGAAACCCTTAGTGTTGTATTCCGGGTGTATAAAATCTTCTACTTGTCTTTTACTTTCAGATGTGATAACGGACGATATCACTAGGGCGTCGAATTGCGCCAAGCTTATATACAGGCGGCAAAAGTTCAACGCTTGGAACGGCTGGCTCAACAAGTGCAAGGGCCAGAGACTACCCGACATTAGCAAATGTTAAACTAAACCTCATTGACCTATAAGTGTGTATCACTGAGTCATTTAATACTGAACTATTTTTGTAAAAAGTTATATTTTTTTCTTTGTTTCTTAAATTTTTAAGATAAAATGTGATAATTTCATATATTAGGATAAATTACTGTATATTATGTAGTGTAGGAAATAAAAGTTATTTTTAAAGACAAGCTTCTTTCATTATCATAATGGTTTATAAAACTACATAAAACCCCAATGGGCAAAAGGCGTGATTTGTATGTATGTAAAACCAGAATTTCAAACTACAGATTACCTTACTAGGCATTACTATACCTATATTATAATATCTCTTAAATTAAATAACCGCGGTAGCCTAGTGGTTTGGGTAATGGACTGCTGAGACGAGGTCTCGGGTTCGATCCCAGGTTCACCATGGCTTTTCGATGCTTTTCGAAGTTATGTGTGTATTTATCGCTCCACGGAAAATATCGAAGTTCAGCCGCATCACAGTTAGACTGGAAAGCCGACCCCAGCTGAGTTGGGAAAAAGGTTCAGAGAATGATGATGATTATAATATCTCTTAATTGAAGGCAAAAGGCGTTGAGGTAGATTTCAAGGCATCTCGCTAAAAGTGTCCCCTTTTAGTGAGATGTCTTGAAATCCACCTCGACGTAGTGTAATTGCCTCACGTAATTAATGGACATCCCCTTACTATGTAGGAACAGGACATCCCTTACTATGTAGGAACACTTTTGATACTAATTAACTGAGAAGTGAAATTAAGTAAATTTATTATTTCTAAACTGTAAATCAACACATACCTTGACAAACGGTTCTCATGACAGATGATAGCACGCCATCTTTCCACTCGCCTGTAGCGAGATTGTACTCCCCGTATAGCTCCCCTAGGGTCAAAGACTTAGGGTTAATGGGATACACGTTGACGATCTCGAAGCCGGCCATTTTCTGGCGATGCAGGCGCGTGAGAGTCGCTGCTAACATCTTCCAGGAGACGGTTTTAGCTGTGTTTGTGTTGCCGAGCAAGATGGACGAGTGCCGCGAGTTCTGGTCAAAAGAAAGGTAATTGGTATGAATGACGTTATAATTTTCAAATATATTGAATAAAAAACGTGTTTTATGGAGGTTTTATTGTTGCCAAAATATCGATAGTTTTACCTATCGATAATTTCCATATGAAAAAGCACAGAATCCATCCCTCCAGTGAGCTCTGGATAGTGTTGCCGATCGATAGTCTATCAATAGCCAACAAATCACTCAACTATCGATAGGCCTATCGATAGTTCGATATCGATAGGATCAATACTATCGTTAGGCTTATCGATAGTCGAGTGATTTGTTGGCTATTGGTAGACTATCGATCGGCAACACTATCCAGAGCTCACTGGAGGGATTCTGTGCTGTCAGCAGCGGGGAGACCAGACCACAGAAACTCTCTCAATATTTTTTTTTACGTTCATAAACAATGTTCGGGTAGCTGACAATACAGAATCCCTTGGTAAAATTACAACGGCAATGTCTCAATGGCTTACAACATGGAATAGAAAGAAGTATAAAAAGAGATAGATAGATAAATAGATAGATAGATAACTCTTTATTGTACACCAGAAGTTTACAGGGAAAACAAACAGGGCCTCGATTCTGCTAAAGGCAAACCACTGTAATACTACTGACACTCTAAAAATGCTATTTAAATGTCTGAAATCAAATGAAAAGAATTCATTTAACTTTTTCATTCGCTCTGCAAAATATCATTTGACTTTAGACTTTAAGGTGATAATAATAAAGTCTACAATTAAATGGCATTTTTTAGAGTGTCAGTGGTATATCAGTGGTTTGTCTTTAGCAGAATCGAGGCCCAGGTAGTATGTAACAGTAGATTGTACATAGGCCTTATCGCTAAATGCGATTTCTTCCAGGCAACCTTAGGATGGACAGTAATGTGACGAAAGCAGTATTTTGGTGTAGTTAGTAACAACACACAACAGTAATAAATTAGTGGCACACAACAGTATTACCTTCGTCTCGTAAGTCTGTATAACTTTATGGAGCGCAGCCTTGACCGGCTGGAGCCCCACGAGCCTCATCTCAGCGCTGATGGCCGTCTCTAGAACCTCGTAGTCCAAGGTCGGCACTTCCACGTCGGGGAAGATGTCTTGCATTATACCGTCGAAGAGAGGAACGTCTTTAGCTGTCAGTCTGGCTACGTTCATATCACGCATAGCTAGAATCACCATCTGGATAGAATAAATACATACATACATAATGCTGACGTATTTTTCCCTCCGGGGTAGGCAGAGACAAAAAATAGATATAAATAAATAAAAATTCTACGACATTCTACATAGCGCTCTCTAGACCCAAAGTAAGCATAGTTTAACTAGCTTGTGTTATGGGTTTTAGAAAGCGGATAAACATAGTTATTTACTTTTTTTAGTAACCCAATGCAAGTAGACATTTATGCATACGAATATTTGCACTGAGCGGGAATAGAAACCCTGGCGTAGCAGTGCACTACCGCTACGCTGCAGAGACCGTCAAACATGTATATTTTACCACTAACTGTTCCCCCGGTTCTGCCCGCATGTTTTTTGTTTTACACGGGAATGTCCATACGACTATCATCGCTATTCTATCATCAAACTATGCTTACTTTTGCGTCTAGAGAGCGCTATGTAGAATGTTATAGAATATTTATTTATATATAAATCATGGGCAGCAGTCTCGACATTTATCGCTACAACTTTGCTACCGAAATCGCAAGCTAAGATAGCGACAAACATCGGTTGCAGTAACGATTCTTGCGTCAAACGGTAGTCTGTAGATTTGGGACGGTCAGTAATATGGAGATACCGACAAATCGTGAAGTTTGCGATGATATTCGTTACAATACCGACAAACATCGTTATTTTGGAAAGTAGAGATTACCAAATATCGTTACGTTTGTGTCGCTACGAGTTAGCAGCACAAACGTAACGTTATGCAATAAATGTCGAGACCGCCGTTCCAGATAGGTATCCTTCCAATGTTTCATACCTCAGACTCCGGCAAATGTGGATACGCCCGCCTTTTGGCACCTGCATATCGGAGCAAAGCTACCATCGAGCGAAGACCAAAATCGTAGTGATCCTGTTTAGATAACTGCTGCATAGCCAGTTGGTACAGTGTGAACACCTGAAAATGCCGTCTTTATCTCACTTTCAATCTACTTTATATTCTATACTTAATTAATATCACAAAGATGAAGTTTGTTTACTAGTTTGGTTGAACTAATCTCAGAAACTACTGGCCACTTATTCCGATACTAAGTAGGTATGTTTGTGTTAGCCCACACATTTAAATTGTTTCAGTTTTGGTTCTTTGATTCATGTTAACCAATTGAAATCCCGCTTTTTTTTTTTTTTTTTTCCTTGCGGAAATCCTCATGGATAGGTACCCACCCCGCGGCCAGCGGGGCAGGTTATGTCGGACTCTTACCGACTAAAACCGCACGCCGTCTAGGCCCTAATTGAAATCCCCCTGAAATCGTGGTTCCACACTATGGTGGACACCACAGTGGGACCACGGTTCCGGAGGGAATAAAATTCACCGCCTTTCTAATGTTTCAACGATGCTCCTGATTCGAGTTTAAAAATTATTTTGTAATGGATACCCCATTTATTTTATCGGCGTAGCTTACGCTGCTATTTCAGAGTTAAATATTTATGTGGGCACTTAAAAAAGGAAAAACCATAATACCTTTTTAGCGTTAAGCTTATAAGCAGTAAATCCATCAGAGAAAAGAGTATTTTCTGCAATAGTGAGCGAGTCCGGCACACACATGGCTATAGGACGAAACATTGATTTCAAGTTGTCTGGCAACTCCGTTCGGCCGGCGTACCTGTGTAAAATAAATGAGAAAATAATGATATACTTCATTCCCAACGAAAAATAGGATACCCCAGCGGGTCTAGTTCATAATATCGACAGTCACTACATCGATGGTCGCTGTATCGAAAACGTTCCATCGACGGGATAATGTATCGACAGTTACCCCAAATCGTTGGTACGCTATATCGTTAGTACAATAAAAAGACGGTATGCTACATCGAAAATAAACCAAATTGATAGTACGCTGCATCGACTACCCGACCCGAGGCAGATTTAAATACAATTTGTTAATAAAAAAATGCAAATTTAAAGATCTGGCTCGGGTCGCGTAGTCGATGCAGCGTACTTTCGATTTGGTTTACTGTCGATGTAGCATACCGTCGTTTTAGTGTACTAACGATGTAGCGTACCAACGATTTGGGGTACTGTCGATGTAGCGTACCAACGATTAGGGGTACTGTCGATACATTAGCCCGTGGATGGAACGTTTTCGTTGGAATTATTGACCTAGTTGCTGAATCTGTGATCGTGAGCTTACGATTTCGAACCCCGCCCATAAATTCATCTAGGTGTAGGTACTCACTCTAAACAAACAACTTAGGTGGATTTTTTATATCGGTCACGTCAATATGACTTCACTTCACCTCATGGTAAGCTAAAGGTAAAGTCCCAGGAAGGGAGTCCCCATTATATACACCGACAGTGCTTAATGGCGGCCCTCAACTTGACGGTCTCATCAAATGCTTTTTCACGCCCCACTTAAAGGACCCGGAACTGTAGGAGGAAGGAAACATGTGAGCTGATAAAGAATGCCAGGCTTTTATGGTGCGGCAAAGAAAAGAGGCACCGAACTGCTTAGTTCTTTGTTGGAATGGTTAACGATGATACCTATCTACAAAATAATTTCGGTTACCTACAAAATAGATAAGGACTGACTAATAAACTGTCTAAAAATACCACTTCGGATTCAATTTCCACTCGTTCCAAAATTTCTAAAGGCCGATTACCACAATTAGAAAATAAAAACAATACATTGTATATCATATATTGACATACATATTCAATATTATCTCACTAAACAGACACATAAATTACTCACGCAAAAAAATACTAAAGATACGATAATGAGGCTAGCCCAGAAACACTCATATATAAAAGCAAGTCGTCCAGTAGCTCAGACACGGTTCACACCTGGCAACCTTCACGTGTGTCACATCTTCCTCACCAGCGCTCAATATGTACAAGTTGACAGTCCTCTTGTTGGCACTGGTAGCTGTCTGCTCGCATTGCGAAGCGAAAGTGTTCACGAGATGCGGCTTGGTTCAAGAATTAAGGAGGCAAGGATTCCCGACTGCTGAACTCCGAGATTGTAAGCATATTTCCTGCTTTGAAGATAGCTAGTTCGCTTAGCATAATCCCAGTTTCCGAAATCAGGGCCTTGATTCTGCTAAAGGCAAACCACTGACATGCCACTGACAGTCTAAAAAATGCTATTAAATTGTAGACTTTGCTGTTACACAGTTAAAATCTAAAATCAAATGAAAAGAATTCATTAAACTTTTTCATTCGCTCTACAAAATATCATTTCAGTTTAGACTTTACCAACAGTAAAGTCCAAAATTAAATGGTATTTTTTTGAAGTGTCAGTGACATGACAGTGGCTTGTTTTAACAGAATCGATGCCCAGGGTTGTAATTTATTTAGCTGCATAATACATGGATATTGAATTAAGTTTCAACAAATCGCCTTTTAACTACATAATTTGCTGCATATTTTCAGGGGTGTGTCTGATCGAGGCGGAGAGCAGTCGCAACACAGCCGCCGTAAGTCTACCCAACAGTAGAGGCCATCGGGACTGGGGCCTGTTCCAGATCAACGATAGGTACTGGTGCAGCATTGGCACCTCTCCTGGCTTGGACTGTAACGTCAGATGTAACGGTAATACACTATTCTATATTTTTATACTCCTTAGGTGGCAGACAAGCACACGGCCCATCTGATGGGAAGTGGTCACCGTGGTCTATAGATGTGTGCAACATCAGGGGCATCACACTTGCGCTTGATGTATGTTGATGAGGGGGGATTGTGGGCTCTGGCTACCCTACTTATCACCGGGAACACAACAGTATGGTTATTATGGCCACGGTCTTCTGTAGGGCGGAGGTACTACCCCAGACAGACTACAACTGCTTAGTTGTTAAAGGTGCAGGAGGGTGAAAGCACTCAGGAATATAATGGTATCACAAAATAACTACTTATTGTTCATGATATAATAGCTACCCATTTATGTCCCACTGCTGGGCACGGGTCTCCTCTCCTCTAAAGAGAGAGCTGATAGGGTTTAGGCCTTAATCCACACACGCTGGCCTAATGCGGGTTGGTGGATCGGACATGTCCTTAGAATTTCTTCTAGGACATGCGGGTTTCCTCGCGATGTTCAAGATATATATTTCCTCGTAATCCGGGTGTGTAAACAATCTTTTAATAATTTCAGATCTAATAACGGACGATATCACTAAGGCGTCGAATTGCGCCAAGCTAATTTACAGGCGGCAAAAGTTCAACGCTTGGAACGGTTGGCGCGACAAGTGTAGAGGCAAGGTACTGCCCAACATCAGCAACTGTTAATGTTAACCTTATTGCTAAGTCTAGTACTGATATACTTACTAGTATAGACACTAACTAACTTTAAGCATTTCACTAACAACTTAACTTTAAATCAGGTTTAGAAGAACATGTGATATTTTTTGTGACAGTTAAAATTTCTTGTATATATAAAAGAAAGTCGTGTTAGTTACACCATTTATAACTCAAGAACGGCTGAACCGATTTGGCTGAAAATTGGTAGGGATGTAGTTTAGAACCAGGAGACGGACATAGGATCTTTTATCCTCTTTTTAGTGGAGAGTGGAGTGGAGAGGGGAAGAGGAGAGAGGAGAGAGGAAAAGGAGAGTGGAGTAGAGAGTCGTTTTATTGGTGGCGATACCAACTTTCACGCGAGCGTAGCCGCGGGCGGAAGCTAGTTGTAAATAAAAGGCCGTTTGGGTCGAAACACTAGGTTCGTGGGGTCCGAGCGCATGACGCTTCACGTGACCAAAGGGCTGACTGCTTCTTTGCACTAACAATCGGCATTGCCATCCAACGTGGTAATGCCGCCAACCTTCTGGGTACGTTACCAGTAGACATCGATGGGGAGGAATTTTTCGACACCTAAACTTTTATATGTACATACTCCTTCCTTCCCTTTTTTAATGTAAATATATTTTATATTTTGTTGATTAAAACAATTTTGATTATTTTAATGTGAAATATTTTTTTGGAATAAAAGGTACTATCATAATACTTGCTTGTTTCATTGTCATGTTTCAAAACTACTTCAAAAACCGATTACGGAGAGCAATTGATTTCATATGTTATGAATCAATCAATCAATCAATTAGCCTATTGCAGTCCACTTCTGGACATAGGCCTCTCCCAATGTACGCAATAGCACCCGATCCTCCGCCTTGCACATCACATTCAGTCTATTCCAGCTACTTTTATCAGGTCGTCCGTCCATCGTGCTGGGGGGCGTCCTACTTTACGTTTGCTGGTTCGCGGTCCCCACTCTAGGACTCAACATGTTGCTCATGTTATGAATGATAATATATATTTTTTGCTACGAATCTACACTGTCTACTAACCTACGAAGTCTCGTAGCACCCAAAAGTTTAATGTCCTGGGGCACAAACTCTTAAAGCAGTATTATTTCAATATTACTTAACTTTCATAGTGTGAATCGGACCATCGACGTCGACGGATACTAGTGTTATGTGGTCTAGTATTCTCTTACTTTTATGGTATGCTGTGGATATATTGATTTCATTAAATTTGTTATTAGATTTACAAGACACAACACTTCTAAAAATAGAATAAAGGACGATGTTTGACCGAGTCCGATTCACACTATGAAAGTTAAATATTTGAAGAATACTGTTTTAAGAGTTCGTGATAAGGTCCCTGAACTTTGTTAAACTCTGAATTGAGAAAAGGCTCAGAGAAACCTAAAAGAAAGTCCTAATCTGGTCACTTAAACCTTGATTAACAGCTGATGCGATTATATTGTGGATAATATGAATCATATATAATATGCATATAATCAAAGTATAGCTTATAATCAAAACATACGGTTATCAAAACTCTTATCAGTTGCTTTGCATTTAGTCAGACACAATAATATTATGATTAATCAATTTAATCATAGACATTTATAGCTTGTTAATAAAGATTAACATGCTACGAGTATATGATTATAGACATGCATAAGATAGGTAGGTAGGTAAAAGGTATTAATAAGAATAGGTAAGGTGAGAAGCCATAACTGCAACTCTAGAAAGCGAAGGGTGTGATATATTATGTATGTATGGATAATCAAATTATAGTCCTGAAATCAGAAAATGTAATTGTACTAAGCGAAAAAAAATGTGAACAATTCCCTCCAGTATATTTTTTAGCAAAATCACAAATTAGATACACGCAAGCGAAGGTATTCCAGCCATTCATAAGGAGATGATGTCGTATTCCCACTTCTGAAGTTAGTTTTTCATCTAGATCTAGACCTTAATCTGGTAATAATACACCGGTCTGTCAAGCCCCTATTTTCAATATTCTTCTTCAACCTAGCGTTAATCCCAGTCGCATTCAAAGCTTTCACCTCGGAGTCTGGGTCCGCTTTACCAGTCTTAACTGCGGATTTGGCTAGACCTCGATATTTTTCGTGAAGCGACTGTCATCTGACCTTCACAACCCAATGGTGACATTAGGCGATATCGAAGCATTGCAGCTAGACCGTCGTTGTTGTTGGGAGTTTTAGGGCTCCAACTACCCGTAACGACTGCCATAGATGTTTGTATGGCAACCGGGACCGACGGCTTAACGTGCACGACTATTTTCAATATTATTTCAGTAAAATTAAGAACTGTGAATAAAAATACAAAAGTTTATTTACGATATCAGTATAGTGAACAAAGTTAACATCTACTAATATCAGGCAGTGCCTTCCCCTTGCACTTGTTGACCCAACCGTACCAAGCGTTGAAGTTGTGTCGCCTGTATATGAGCTTGGCGCAGTTCGACGCCTTGGTGATGTTGTCTGTGATCAGATCTAAAAGAAACACAAAACAGAAAATCAATCTTGTTGAAAATTACTATCAAGTAATACCAGTCCGATGAGCTTTTGTTTGCTGCATATACTTATGGTGGATATGTAAGAAAATTACCGCGACATCTGACGTTGCAGTCCTTTCCGGGTGAATTCCCAGTACTGCACCAATATTTGTCGTTGATCTGGAACAGGCCCCAGTCCCGGGAGCCATTTCTGTTGGGGCGACCAATTACAGAGGTATTGCGACTGCTCTCCGCCTCGATCAGACATACCCCTGAATCAGAATCCAATGTCAAATATTGTCACCAAATAATAATAACATAAACGGCTGAGTAGGAGTATTTAGGAAGCATACTTACAATTTCTTATCTGATTACTTGGGAATTTTTGCCTCCTTAATTCTTGCACCAAGCCGCATCTCGTGAACACTTTCGCTTCGCAATGTGAGCAGACAGCTGCCAGAGCCAACAAGAGGACTGCCAACTTGTACATGTTAGCGCTGGTGAGGAAGATGTGACACACGTGAAGGTTGCCAGGTGTGAACCGTGTCTGAGCTGCTACACGACTTGCTTTTATATAAAACGTGGTTCCTACTTGCATTGTATGATAACCACACTGTTAGTTATTAAGAAGGAACTTTATCTATGCATTGTGAAAGAAAAACAAAAGAATGTGTTGCAAGTGCATACTGTTTTTTATTATAAAATGTTAATAACAAGAGGGTCGATATCCTTATGAATGACAATGTCAAAGGGTCGCACAAAGTAAATATCACTTTTACTATTGGAAAGTCTTCAGTAGCAGATAAAGTTTGAAAAAAAAAACCCTCTAGAATCGATTAATATAATAATGTGACGCCGCTGGTGTTGCGCACGGTGACCACTTCCCATCAGGTGGGCCGTGTGCTTGTCTGCCACCTATGTGGTATAAAAAAAAATCTGTTCGGTTGTCACCCCTTAAAAGAAAACAGAACCCTGACCAACGAAACTCCACGAGCTTGATAAGGTATTAAGTTAAAATGAATAGTATCTAATACTCAGATAATATGGAACCACTTGCACTTGAAGCAAATAAATCAAACTTCAAAGTCAATGCAATCAAGACAGAGCTATTATCTGAAATTTTACAAACTCACAAGGGAATCAAAACTATCTTTCTTATTCAGCTAGAATCCTGAAATTTGGTGAGAAACGAGAAACGAGAATTCTCTTTACAAGTAAAGAAAATTATTTATAAGAAACAAAATATTGAAATTTATTTTTTATATCGAGGACTAAACTTGCACGGTTTAGTGTTCACAAAAGGACTGATTGGAAAGAGCAATTTACCGAATTGCAAAAAAAAATGTAATTTTCGAAGTCCTGTAAAAATTTATATCAGCCCCGACCCTTTAACATTACCATTGAATAGCAAAAATTCTTTTGTTTTAAACATTTTATAATAATAACAGCATGCACTTGCGACACAATCATTTATTTTTCTTTCACAATGCATAAGTAAAAGGGATTCCTTTTGAATAACTAACAGTGATTATCATACCATGCAAGTAGGAATCACCTATTATATAAAAGTCGTCCAGTAGCTCAGACACGGTTCACACTTGGCAACCTTCACGTGTGTCACATCTTACTCACCAGCGCTCAACATGCACAAGTTAACAGTCCTCCTGTTGGCTCTGGCAGCTGTCTGCTCGCATTGCGAAGCGAAAGTGTTCACGAGATGCGGTTTGGTCCAAGAATTAAGGAGGCAAAGATTTCCAAGTAATCAGATAAGAAATTGTAAGCATGCTTCCTACTTCTACTCAGCCGTTTATGTTATTGTAATTTTGTGAGAGATAATTTGACATTGGATTCTGATTCAGGGGTATGTCTGATCGAGGCGGAGAGCAGTCGCAATACCTCTGTAATTGGTCGCCCCAACAGAAATGGCTCCCGGGACTGGGGCCTGTTCCAGATCAACGATAAATATTGGTGCAGTACTGGAAATTGTTCCGGGAGGGATTGCAACGTCAGATGTCGTGGTAATTTTCTTACATATCCATCATAAGTATATGCAGCAAACTAAAACTCATCGGACTGGTATTACTTGATAGTAATTTTCAACAAGATTGATTTTCTGTTTTCTGTTTCTTTTAGATCTGATCATAGACAACATCACCAAGGCGTCGAACTGCGCCAAGTTCATATACAGGCGACACAACTTCAACGCTTGGCACGGTTGGGTCAACAAGTGCAAGGGGAAGGCACTGCCTGATATTAGTGGATATTAACTGTACCGTGAAGTTGTCTAAACTTGTCTAAAGTACCATTCTATTGTAGTTACATACTCGTTATTACTTGTTATTAAATGTAATCTTTTAGTAACCGAAAAATTACACAAAGGACTTTAAAACATTCAAGTTAACTTGACCGAACGATGGATTAGGTTTTAGATTTATTAAAACTGACTCCTGTTTAACAGAAATCAGTATAATTTATATTAAAAGTAAAAAAGGTTATGATGCATCCGTGCTTTTATCACCTCAATCCATAAAAAATACTTTTTTGGGGTTACCCACACTATTAATAGATTATCATATTTGCTACAAAGCCTACATAATTTGATAATAATCTGATATCCATATCAAATCAATGTATAGATTATGTAGCCATTACCTATGCACTAAATAAACACGATAACATTGTTTGCTGGACACATACATAATAAATATAAAGGTAAGTCGTCCAGTAGCTCAGACACGGTTCACACCTGGCAACCTTCACGTGTGTCACATCTTCCTCACCAGCGCTCAACATGCACAAGTTGGCAGTCCTCTTGTTGGCTCTGGCAGCTGTCTGCTCGCATTGCGAAGCGAAAGTGTTCACGAGATGCGGCTTGGTGCAAGAATTAAGGAAGCAAGGATTCCCGACTGCTGAACTCAGAGATTGTAAGTATTTTTTGAACAACGACGGTACGGTACACCCAGTTCACTCTATGTTACTCAATCTAATAACTGTATCTAAGCTAAGGAAATTATTGTAAATGGACCAAAAAAACAGCCCGCTGAGTTTCTTGCCGGAGTCTTCTCAGGTCTGGGCTGCGTTTCGAACCGGCGCGGCGTGGTCCATTTGCTTCTAGTTTTAAATATTTTTAATTTTGACGTTTTGTAACTGCCGCATTTAATTCAGAATAAATTATTTTTGACTTTGACTTTGAGCAGTACCTAAGAGAATTCAGTGCAACAAATCACAAACTTTCAATCTCGATTTGTTCCACTGCTCTAGCTTAGTATGACTAATTTGAATATGTTTACAGGGGTATGCTTGATCGAAGCGGAAAGCAGTCGAAACACAGCCATAATTGGCCCACACAACACTGACGGTTCCCGGGACTGGGGCCTGTTCCAGATCAACGACAAATATTGGTGCAGTACTGGTAACTCGCCCGGAAAAGACTGCAACGTCAGATGTCCCGGTAAGATTATAATTATGTTACAGGTACAGGTGAGACCTGAAATCATCTGTCACCATAGCAGAAGCCAGAAAAGCGTGACGCACGCCTTTTCACCGTGGTAAGATGTGGAAACTATGGTTCTGACACGCCGTAGGGTCCTATCTCAATCCCCTTCATCCATATTCATATCTGAAATCTCGTAACCAGTTACAAGAAAAGAATAATTTTTCGCGGTTTGGTAACTAGCTATGAGAGAAGAGTTATTATTCTATTTTTGTAACTAAACTCACCCAAGCAGTGTTATAAAAGAAGATTTTTCTATCGCACGTTGTTTAGTAAGTACTTGCGAAAAAATAATTCTTCTCTCATAACTAGTACCTAACCAAACCGTGAAAAATAATTATTTTCTTGTACCTGGTTACGAGATTTCAGTTACGAATATGGATGAAGGGCTCAAGCCGTAGATGGCCCAAGGCTAACCGGCTTGGGAGGGTATTGCCTTATTAGATGCGCCTGTACACGGTACATGAGACCCGAGAGAGTGTGCAGTTTTATTCGGTTACCACATCGCTGGCCAGTGAGGGAAGGTATACATGCGGGTTTCTGCCCGAAAAACACCGTAAGTTCGCAATGGAGTTACTATAGGCATTTTCTACCAGATAAAATAAAATTGCGTTTTAACAAAGACGATAAGATAACTGTCTTTGGTTTTAACCTGGGTTCTAAAATAGGTATATCTTGCTTGCAGACCTGATAACGGATGACGTCACCAAAGCGTCGAAATGTGCCAAGATCATTTTTAGGAGACACCAGTTCAACGCTTGGCACGGCTGGACCGCAAAGTGCAAGAACCAGATATTGCCTGATATTAGCGGCTGTTAATTTAAACCATTTGAGTTAAATTAAAACATTTAAAAATTTAATTTTAAGTGCATTATATCGTGTCGTAATTTAATTTTAAGCTTTGTAAAATTTTTAGTTAAGTAATATTTTTAAGATGAAAATGTTTTGTATTTACAAAATAAAAATATGTCCTCCAACTAACTTGTTTTACATACTTACATTATCGACACCTCTGGGTTCAATTGGCGTATAAACCATTTTGGCCAAAATGAGTTATATACACCGTCTTGTTCAGAATTTTTTTCTCTATCGATCTGTATATTTAAAATGTTCAAATTCCCAAAAAAAATGCTTTTACGACCCAAAAAATTTAGGTCATCCACAAAAAAGATAAAATGTTGATGTAACAGCCAAATTTTTCTTTTTCAAATATTTAGTAAGACGTTATGACCAAGATTTTTACCAACCTAGAGCGTAAGATCTGCGTTGATTGTAAATGGATTTTACGCCATGACGAGTAAATGTATTTCTATAACGTAATTTAAAATTGAAGTCGTAAATCCACATTTAAATAACATATGGACGTATAAACAATTCCATTGCAAAAATTATTTTACGTGTGGGTATCCAAGGAGAAAGATTCTTAGAATTTTGGGGATGAAGAAGGCTATAAGTCATTTAATCATTATCTATCTCCTTTGGTTAGGAAGTTAGCATGGATATACGTCTTAGAAAATACCAATTTATGGTTGATACACCCATAAAAATTGAATAAAAGTTGACAGCCTACGGCTTATATCCGTATTTGGTAAAATTAAGTTAACATTTATTGATGTAAAAGCACGTAGCTGTAGATTTTTTGCTGTAAAAACTATTTACTTGCACAGCAATAGAATTATGAGTGATAAAAACGAATCTCAATACTGTTAGAATGTATCAGAATTCCATTAATACTCGTCTAACTACTTAATTATGGCCGATATACGCGAAATTAAACTACCAGAAACAAAATCAACTTTATTTTATTAAATAAAACAAATATTCTGTCTATTATAATTATGGCACAACATCAGACATGATCAGATTATCAAACTATAAAGGCAATTATTTAAATCTTTAGTTACCTACTAACGATTTAAATAATTTGTGGGGGGAGTGCGATGCAAAGCGAGGAGCCAATGAAATCTTCACGTGTCTGTATTCCTATTTGAAGTCTGTAAAATTTAGATGATAGATCATCGTGATCACCTTTACCTCTGTAAGGGAAAATCAAGAAACTGTGATATAGCACCTGAAGAAAATGCCACTAATAGTGGCAATGATAACATACAGTAGCAGCACGATATAATGGCCGGTTTGACGTTTGTCCGCTCATGAAGTTTCGTATTAATTATTGTGACATTTTGAAAGAGCAAATTGCTGTTCTTTACTGTCAATAGTGACGTACAGTAAGTCATAAAATTTTATCGAATGTAGGTATAATTTTAGGACACAATATTTATTTATTACATTGATTTCTGAATTATATAATGTATATTAGTGTCCCACGATCATTTATTTTTTATTTTTATAATACCTACGAGTATTGGTGTACTTATTTCACACAACTCGGTATTTGTTTTTCGAAATTCAATTTTTTTAAATAAAATCTATATAATCGACACTAGGACCACTGGCAAGCCCAATAATACCTCCGGCAAATTTACTTCAAAACAAAGCATTTTCGACTTGACGTTGCTTCGAAAAGCACAAACTAGGAGTGCACTGCGATTGCGATATAGTTTAGACCTCCTCGCCTGATGGTAAGCTAAATGGTAAATCTCGCCTGATGGTAAAGTCTCAGGAAGGGGTCCCCATTACATACACTAACAGTGATAATTATAATGGTGGCCCTCAACTTACTCTGTTTACGCCTTTTGTTGTGGATTTCGTCGATATGGCCGAACGTACGGTCAGGCATGTGTGTTCGTTATAGATACGCCTTCGTAACATTTCGATCGTGAATTTCAAAATGGAAGGTCAATTTTACCTATAACTGTTAGACGAATAGATAACTAAAGAAAAATTTGGCGAGACTGGCACAGAAGAAAATAAACTTCACACATTAAAACAGAAAAAAACGAGCAAAACCAGTCGAAGACATGTGTGTAGCAACTATTAACGGAAGGAGTATCCAACAAAAAAAAAGTTAGTGCAATCACTGAAGGAAGCTGGATTAATATATACTCATTTTCATTCCTAATTCCAATATTCAGTTCGTTCAAATGTATTTAGTAGGTAAAAATTTATATTTTTTTACTAAAGTTTTTGAATCAGGTAAGTACTGCTTGCAATAAAAACTTATAGATTAGATTATATTTGTATCGAGAGTAAATTGACATTTCACATCACTATTGTAATGTGTCAAACCGGCCATTATATCGTGCCGCTACTGTAGTGACTGTATGACCCTAACTTTACTTTACAAAAGCAAATTGCTAATATCGGATGCCAAATACAAGGATTTTAAAACGTCTATGTGACAATGGAGTAATACCTTAAAGATACCACCATGAGTATTATAAACTTATACCATGGAAATGTGACTGACTCTCTTACACTGACTGACGAAGATGATGATTTCTATTACTACTCTACTATCTTACTACTACTACTACTACTGTCTACTACTAGTACTATTTAGTTACTCTACTATAAGTCAAACATAAAATAATCTATTCATCTAATTCTTCCTCATCATCTTCGTCAGTCAGTGTAAGAGTCAGTCACATGTCCATGGTATAAGTTTATAAATAGTCATGGTGGTATCTTTAAGGTATTACTCCATTGTCACATAGACGTTTTAAAATCCTTATATTTGGCATCCGATATCGGCAACCTGCTTTTGTAAAGTAAAGTTGGGGTCATACAGTCACTATCTTATCATTGCCACTTTTAGTGGCATTTTCTTCAGGTGCTATATCACAGTTTATTTTTATACTTGAGTAGAAATTTAATGTTCCGTTAAATATTGTGACTTATAAAGTGTATGCAACACATTAACACTAAACTTATAATTATTGTTCTATTCGCAGTTTTCTATTTTATGCTTCATTGCATAGTAACTTTACAACTTTATTATGTACCAATTTTTGCTATTATTTAAGTTTGCTGTTTTAAGTTTAGTATAGTATATTTACTGTATTGAAAACTGTGATTTTGCGCAAAGAGACTGAATGTTCAATTATTTCATTTTATTTAAGTGCGTTGATTACCTACTAAAGTTTTAAATAATTACCTTTATGGTTTGATAATCTGATCATGTCTGATAATGTTGTGCCATAAATTATAATAGACATAATATCTGTTTCATTTAATAAAACAAAGTTGATTTCGTTTCTGGTAGTTTAATTTCATATATATCGACCATAATCCAGTAGTTAGACTAATATTACTGGGATTCTGACTGTATTGAGATTGATTTTATTAGTAAAAATTCTATTGATGTGCAAAGTAAATAGGTTATACAGCAAAAAAATCTACAGCTACGTGCTTTTACATCAATAAATGTGAACTTGATTTTAACAAATACGGATATAAGCTGTAGGCTGTCAATTTTTGTCCAATTTTCATGGGTGTATAAACCATAAATTGGTATTTTCCAAGACGTATATCCATGCTAACTTCCAAACCATAGGAGATAGATATGATTGAATGAATTAACCATCTTCATCCACAAATTCTAAGAATCTTTCTCCTTGGAAGTTTTTATGTAACTTCTAAAATAAAAGTTATGATTTTTTTTATGAAAATAAAATCGTTTTTTTGCTCTCCTGAAAAGTCGTGTTTTGGTTTATACGCCAATTGAACCCAGAGGTGTCGTTATATTTCCTGACGTTTTCACCCACGGAATAAAGAATACCTACTACAATGGAAGTGTGATACTACTTATTCATAAGGGGAACCGCTGTCGCCAAACTCACACATACAACTAGTTAATAATACATTGCATATCTTCCATACCAAATTTGCCTAAATTATGCATACTGCAAAACGAAAATACACCTTACTAGTTCGTGTTAGAGATTTCTTTGCTATAGATAAAAAAAATATTTACCGCGTTTCGTATTTTGAATCAAACAAACTTTGACTTAAGAAAAACTTCAGATAATCTCTCTCTCGCTCTATTTCACTATGCAAACCTTGCGAAACAACGCATACTTACAAGTGACACGCGTGCCACGCCCACTTACCACTTCTACTTACTTCTCTTTTCTGTGTTTTCACCTCTCAAAAGACCTTGCAAAAGACCTTGCAACGAGAACCTTCTAACTGCTTCTGTCCTTAGTACCACCGTAGATTTCATGAGTAGTATGAACTGTACGGTAAAATGGGAATGTCCTGCAGGAACTCGTGTTAACTGAGCAACCTATTTGTGTGGATGTAATAATGTCGGAAAATATTTTTTTTTTATACCACTTAGGTGGCAGACAAGCACACGGCCCACCTGATGGGAAGCGGTCACCGTGGCCTATGGACGTGCGCAACACCAGGGGCGTTACACTCGCGCCAAAGTGATTAAAAATTAAAATCTCGACTGCTGTTGAAAAGCCTGAAACAAGTTTCAAAGCAGGCGGTACCCATTCGAAAAAAAAAAAAAAGGCGGCACCCATTCGGAAATCATAAACCGAAAGAAAATTAATGGATACCGCCTTTATATTTATTTCCAACACAGTGAAACTACAGTGAAATTAGTCTCGAGAAATTTTTGCATATGTAGTGGTGTGTATATTACTCAGATCTTAGAGCGCGTTTCCACTATATCGTTCTGGCCTATACAAAAATGTTTCGATATCCTAACATTACTATTTAATTTTATACTTATCCCTAGCAACACTCTGATTTTTGTTTTCAATAAAAACAAGTTTTTATTTTAAAGAAAAAGGTTTAGATTTGTATCTAGACTAAGGCAATTGTTGTGAATAGACCAAAAAAAACAGCCCGCTGAGTTTCTTGCCGGAGTCTTCTCAGGTCTGGGCCGCGTTTCGAACCGGTGGTCCATTTGCTTCTAGTTTTAAATATTTATAATTTGACGTTTTGTAAGTGCCGCTTAAAATGGTCTATACAGAATAAATGATTTTTGACTTTAACTTTGACTTTAAAGACTTTATAAAAAAAAAAATCATTCAATTTCACGTCCTTGAGCAAACGGCAAGGCGACTACCGTGAAACAATAAAATATCGTGTTGTTCTTTAGATGATAGTAGTTTAGCTGTAGCTAAAAAGTTTTGGCCATAATAATTACGAAACAAAACAAATAAATAAATCGTCATTTGATAGTGGAAAGTGGAAACACGCACAAATCCACAATAAACCAGTTTACGCTGTCCGCAGGTGCCACGTGCAGTCGCTTGGTACTGTTAGAACACAAAGCACACATTTCATTCAAAAATTATACTTAATTATTACGTGGTTTAATTGTTAAATTTAGTATTTGTTGATTGTTGTTATTGTTTGTTATTATTGTTATAATATTTGTTGAAGTGTTAAATTTGTGTGAAGTGTTGTAACTTTATATAGTTAATTCAAAATGGCTCCAGTGTTAAAACATGGTCGAGGCAAGCCTTTGACTTCTCAAACTAAAGAAGTTTTGTACTGTTTGTACAAATATTTCGAAAATGAGTGTAATAACAACCCGAGCAGTATTATGACCCCCACTCAATTAGTTGCTAAATCAACAGGAATTTCAATTTCAGTGGATACACATTTTCACATCCGTATTAGTACGTAGTGCGTATGCGTAGACGTGTACGCATTTGGTGTGCTCCAGCCACAAACGTATATTACCTTTAAAAAAATAAAAACTATACTCCGATTTTTAATTCTAGGCAAGAAAATGACAACTGCAACTGTCACTGATACAAAAAAGGGTGACCCGCTACAATAGTGATGTTCGGCAATCAATAGACTAGATAGGTACTTTAGTCATTCTTTATTTTTATCAGTGAATGAACCTCTTTGCAGTTTATGCTCGCCTAGTACATTACACGACGGAAATATTTTTTATAGAATACTAGCTGTATCCCGCGGCTTCGCCCGTGGCATACTTTGTCCCCGTGGCAGGCTAAAAAGTATCCTATGTCCTTCTTCTAGTTCTAAGCTACCTCCGCATCAATTTTCAGCCAAATCGGTCCAGCCGTTCTCAAGTTTTAGCGAGACTAACGAACAGCAATTGATTTTATCTTAATTATAAATCTCGTGTCACAATGTTTGTCCTCAATGGACTCCTAAACCACTTAACCGATTATAATAAAATTCGCACACCATGTGCAGTTCGATCCAACTTCAGAGATAGGATAGTTTTTGAAACGGATTTCGACATCCACGCGGGCGGAGCCGCGGGCAACAGCTAGTATAATATATAGATTTAATTACTTACTGTGTATGTTTTCTGTTTAATTACCGTAAATTACATATTTTTATTTATATATAAAAATTTGTAAGTAAAATAAATAAAAGAATTATAATCTTGACTCACGACTAACTTATAATTGGTAAACTCAATTCAACCACATCACTATTTATTTGATACAATAAACCTGCAACACTGCAAATGTCATTTTCTTGCCTAGAATTAAAAATCGGAGTATAAAAATAAAATGTTTTTTTTTATTTGCTGACCATACACTACTACAAACGCAAAAATTTCTCCAAGCTAATTTACCTGTATAGACCAGTGCCGATAGACTTTGAGACAAAATAAATTTATAGTAGGATGAAAGCTGTTGTAAAAGGAAGAGAATATAATAAAAATGATAGGAAAAATAAATTACGGGCGATCTGAGCTCGGGAAGGGGGGAGGGGGGTGAGTTTTAAGGGTAAAAACGGTTTATCTCGATTTCCGGCAAAACTACAAGTCCTATGGAAAAAAGTTAAATGACAAAGTTGTAGGTAATAGTACGGGAGGTAGCGTTAATTCTAACAAGCAATCGATAGCCAGTTGATATTCTCCACGATAATAGAGCTTTATTAATACATAACAGAGTTGACCGTCAACCGGTCTGGTAGCGGTCTGGTCGAAGGTGACACCATGGTAAAGTTGTCAAAAAAAATTACGCTCCGAGCAATCATTTGACACGTGAAACTTTATATGGTGATTCCTGAGGTCATTTTCAACTGAGAAATAACCGTCAGATGTGGTGTAGAGTAGTGGTTATACGTCAGTCGCGTATATATTAGACCAGTGCCGATAGTCTTTGAGAAAAAATAAATTTATAGTAGGATGAAACCTGTTGGAAAAGGATCAGAATATGACAAAAATGAAAGGAAAAATAAATTACGGGTGATCTGAGGTCGGGAAGTGGGGAGGGGGGTGAGTTTTAAGGGTAAAAACGGTTTATCTCGATTTCTGGCAAAACTACAAGTCCTATGGAAAAAAGTTAAATGACAAAGTTGTAGGTAATAAAGAGACCTACAACTTTTCATTTACACTTTTTTCACATAACCTCAAAATGTATGTGAAAAATTCAAATAATCAAGTTTTTGGTTTTTTATTTTTATCTTAAGCAAAACAAATTTGTTTTCCACGAAATTTGGTGAAAACTTAGCTTTTTATGTCCTACAGACACTGTATTTTTTTTGATTTGAAATACTCTTTTTTTCAGCTTATTTTGACTAAATATCGAAAAACCACCCCAATTTTCAATCGAAAAATCTCACGTCAAAATATCAGCTTTTTAAAAAAAGTCAAAGAGTTTTTTGTTCTTTGAAATCTCTTCTTTCTGATAATGTAAAAATATATATACATTGCTACGGTAAATGTTCTCAGAAAATGCAAAGAAGAAAAACTCGAAATCGAAATTAACATTTTTGTATTTAGTCATTTCCTCGTTGAGGTGGGATGAAAAGTTACATGTTGCACTATAACTTCATGGTTGCACTCGAGTGCAAAGATTTTTCACCTTGTGCTCTTTTGATTCCCTCGCTAAAGCTCAGGGTTCTATTTTGTGAATCGCTCGCTGCGCTCGTGATTTAAATTATGAACCCTTCGCTTGCTCGGTCATCAAAACTGAGCACGCGAAGGGTTCTAAAAATTGAACCCAGATCTTTAACGAGGGAATCAAAAGTGCGCAAGGTGAAAAATCTTTGCACTCGAGTGTAACTATGAAGCTATAGTGCAACACGTAACTTTTCATCCCACCTCAGCGAGGAAATGACTAAATACAATAATCACAAAATAGAACCCTGAGCTTTAGCGAGGGAATCAAAAGAGCACAAGGTGAAAAATCTTTGCACTCGAGTGCAACCATGAAGTTATAGTGCAACATGTAACTTTTCATCCCACCTCAACGAGGAAATGACTAAATACAAAAATGTTAATTTCGATTTCGAGTTTTTCTTCTTTGCATTTTCTGAGAACATTTACCATAGCAATGTATATATATTTTTACATTATCAGAAAGAAGAGATTTCAAAGAACAAAAAACTCTGACTTTTTTTAAAAAGCTGATATTTTGACGTGAGATTTTTCGATTGAAAATTGGGGTGGTTTTTCGATATTTAGTCAAAATAAGCTGAAAAAAAGAGTATTTCAAATCAAAAAAATTACAGTGTCTTTGGGACATAAAAAGCTAAGTTTTCACCAAATTTCGTGGAAAACAAATTTGTTTTGCTTAAGATAAAAATAAAAAACCAAAAACTTGATTATTTGAATTTTTCACATACTTTTTGAGGTTATGTGAAAAAAGTGTAAATAGAAAAGTTGTAGGTCTCTTTATTACCTACAACTTTGTCATTTAACTTTTTTCCATAGGACTTGTAGTTTTGCCGGAAATCGAGATAAACCGTTTTTACCCTTAAAACTCACCCCCCTCCCCCCTTCCCGAGCTCAGATCGCCCGTAGTTTATTTTTCCTATCATTTTTATTATATTCTCTTCCTTTTACAACAGGTTTCATCCTACTATAAATTTCTTTTACTTTTTACCATTTTCATAGCTATCTGCACTGGTCTAGTAACAGTTGTCCGCAGCTTGCGTAGAATGCCAAAATAAGTAAATTAGTTCTTAGATAGACCACAAATGGAACAATACTGTAAGTAATAATTCTTCATGGCGATACCTATTCTTGAACAAACAACATTGTGATTGTTGATTGAAGTTTCATGATCAATTCGCGATAGGTATTCTTTGCCAGTAGTTATATAATAGTCCAAGAGCCCGTGAGTGCCAGAACTTCGTATTTTTATAAAAGCTGATAGTTCTTCTATGTGTGTCCCTAGTACAGGTAAGAATGATCCCCCACCCATGAAGCTAAGGCAGCGGTGGCTTTGGCAGGTGTGTAAAATTCCATCTCAAATTCATCATAAAATAAAACTTATTTTTTTTTATATTTTATAACTTGAATGTTTATTATAATCAATCATCAAGCATCATTCGATTACCGACAGCAGCAAAGTGTCGCACTAGCAATCCTCGATTCCCTTAAGTTCATACGAGTTTTTCCAACTCAAACTATCGTAATTTCCACACATTAAAAGCCTATGTCCATCATTTACACGTGTTCGGAACCAGCAACAAATAATATTTCTATTAGAAACTAGCTGTCTCGGCGAACTTCGTACCGCCATATTTTCCACCCGCGTGCAATTCCGTTCCCATTCCTGTTCCTGTTCCCATTCCCATTACTATTCCCATTCCTATTCCTATTCTCATTCCCATTCCCATTCCTACGTAAACATAAACTTCTCTCACATAATAGAAAAAGTTTGTATGAGAAAAAGAAAAGTTACTTTCTGAAATTTTCTGTACAACTGTTTTATTATTTTTTTTCGTAAGAACCTTCTCCCGATAATAACAAACACAACAAAAAAAGAATTAGTGAAATCGGTAGAGCCGTTGGTGAGTTATGCGCTTACCAACACATTTTGCGATTCATTTTTATATTATAGATTACAAGATCGATACTTTTTGGTTCAGGAAAAGTCGTTTCCCCGGAACGAAAAGCAATGCTTGTTCTATCCAAGTATGAGAAATGAAAAATTCATTTGATACACATCTAATTTTTACACGTGCACTAAATAAATACGATAACAATATTTTCCGGACCCACACTCAATATATAAAAGCAAGTCGTCCAGTAGCTCAGACACGGTTCACACCTGGCAACCTTCACGTGTGTCACATCTTCCTCACCAGCGCTAACATGCACAAGTTGGCAGTCCTCCTGTTGTCTCTGGCAGCTGTCTACTCGCATTGCGAAGCGAAAGTGTTCACGAGATGCGAATTGGTGCAAGAATTAAAGAAGCAAGGCTTCCCGAATGATAAACTAAGGGATTGTAAGTAATTTGTTATTATTTGAAGATCTTTTTTTTTTAATTTTGCTAGAGGCAACTAGGTACTCAAGTACCATTATAGATATACCTACAACGTTAAAACCTCAGACCAATAAGAAATATAGACGGAGTATTGCGTATTTTTTTTGAAGCTCACCAACATGTCTTATGTTTGATAATCTTATGACGGAATTGTGACGGACGCTCGGTTCGGTAGTCTTTCGGTAGTCGGCCGAAGAGCTACTATCAGCGTGTGACGTGTTTTGACTTACACACATGAAGCTTCACTTTTTTCATCGACATTGTTCACAATGGCTCCGTCTATACTTTTTTATTGGTCTGAGGTTAAAACATTAAACCGCGAACCAACAGGCAATCACCTAACATCATCAGAAACACATGGCACATCATACAATCTTCCAACAGATTTGTAATTTATGACTTCATGTTTATGATCCACATCAAATTGGAACTCATAAAATGAATCTGGAACCAAGAGAACGAATCGTTACAGCAAAAGTTTTGTAACTAATAACCTCAGACTAATAAAAAACATAGACGGAGCCGTTGTGAACAATAGCGACGAAATAAGTGAAGCCAAGTATCAGCTTCGTGTGCGTAAATCAAACCACGTCACATGCTGTCACTTAGTCACTAGTTCTTCGGCAAGATTGCTGAAACGTCTTTGGGCCTCAAAAAAAGTACGCAATAATCTGTCTGTACTTTTTATTGGTCTGAGCTAATGGTGCCCTTTACACGCACGGTCTATCGCGAGTGCTATCACGGGTGAAAACCGATTCGCGTGTGAAAGAACGCGCATAATATAAGATGTTGGAAGAGAGAGGGAAAGAGTGAGCGCTTCAGGACTGTCATGGCGTGCATGACAGTCCTGGAGTATTGTCGTCTCTCTTCCCCATACACAGGACCGCGCGAAAGATTTAGTTCACAAAAATAATCACGCAAGAGCATTCCGTCGCGCAAGCCTACGCTCCTAGAACGCGCGATAGATTGTGTCGTGTAAAGGCCGCTAATAATAATTTATTTTCAGGGGTATGCTTGATAGAAGCGGAGAGCAGTCGCAACACAGCCGCAGTCGGTAAACCCAACAAACTTGGCATGTCAGACTTTGGCCTGTTCCAGATCTACGAGCGGTACTGGTGCAACAATAGCGACTCGCCCGGAAAAGACTGCAACGTCAAATGCAGCGGTAATAATTATCAGCATCTTGGCATTTTGTTCCCGATTGCTTCTGAGACTTGACCTCTGAATTCACAATTCCTTCTGATTTAGTTCATAAAGGAGCGACTGACGTCTGATCTCTCCATTTGGAGAAGAAAGCTTGTGCCAAAACCTTGTTCGAAAATTAGCAGTTCGCGACTTTGGCTTGGGCCAAACGACCTCGGTCCTCCTTGAGTGTGCCTATGGGTGGCAAGAGGAGGCGCCTGTTACTCTAGCAGAAGCGTCTGCTTCTCTCCATCTCGCGCCCGAAAAGGGAACCAGTACACCGTGGTTTCCAAACCCGAGGGAACCATCTCAAATAGCTGGGTTAGCCAGGGTGCCAGGGAAATGCCTCATGGAGCCAGCTTACTACAGTTAAACCCTCCCCGTTCATCGGTGGGGAATCCAAATTTTTTATACAACTTAGGTGGCAGACAAGCACACGGCCCACCTGGGTTTCGCTTTCGTCGCATTCGGTCCACTTCGCATTTGGTCCACTAGGTGAAAACGTGTCTATTTCGCATTTGGTCCATTTCGCACTTAGTCCTTTTCGCGTTTGGTCCACTTTGCATTTAGTCCTTTTCGCATTTGGTCCACTTTGGTGGTTTGAGGTAGGTACCATAATTGAGATGGCGTTAAACGTAGCTACGAAAACAAATTTTAATAACGCAATCATTTTGCAAAAGTGGACCAAATGCGAAATGGACGTTTCGCGAAGTGGACCATTTGCGATATGGACGTTTTGAGAAGTGGACCAAATGCGAAATTGACCAAGTGGACCAAATGCGAAATGGACCAAATGCGACGAAACGATTCCAGATTTGTAAACCATGTCTTACTTTCAGATCTGACGACGGACGATATCACCATAGCGTCAAATTGCGCCAAGATCATTTTCGAACGACACCAGTTCAGCGCATGGTATGGATGGATCAATAAGTGCAAGGGCAAGACACTGCCTGATATTAGCAGTTGTAAATCTTAAGTCCACAATAATTATCGTCCCAACTTTAGGTACCTTACACTGACACCTATCAAACTGCGAACCTTTTTCTCTCAGTTGCTTTCAGTACAAAACGGCCGAACTTCGATATTTCCTGTGAAGTGACAGCCATCTGGCTATATCGAAGTTCTGTAGTTAGATCAGCCCCCGTAGACAAGTGGCACAGCGTATATCGCGATACGAAACGAATAGAATAGGTTGACCAATCACATTCAAGCTCGTGATTCTGCCGCGGCGCGTGCGTCGTACACCGGCGATGAGCTTGAATATGATTGGTCGACCTATTCTATTCGTTTCGTTAGCGATTTACGCTGTGCCACTTGTCTACGAGGGCAGTTGTTGGACTTTCTTGGGTTCTGACATTCGTATGGCAACCGGGACCGATGGCTTGGCTTGCTACATTGCTCCCTCTCATATAAAACAACTAATAACTGTTTTTTTTTTCTATAAAATGTATGTACTTGTACGTACTTACCCTTGTTTTCTCTCTGTCCAGCCAGCACAAAATTTGATCGTAATTTGCACGGATTACAAACAAATATTTATATTTTAATTTTGGTATTTTAATTATCATCTTAACGATAATAAAAAATGGCAGTCACCCATCCAAGTACTAATCACGCCCCATGTTGCTTAACTTCGGTGATCGGACGAGAACTGGGGGGCTAAAAAGGTCACATTGGATGTTTCATAATATGATCATCTTATCTGTCAGGTGACATAATTTACATAATAAAATATGTCAAAATATGTCAACTGACGGATATGATGAACACAATATTGAAACATCAAATGTGGCCTTTTTAGCCCCCCTGGTGTGTACAACATGGTATGGACGTTGACAATAAACATACAAATTGTTTGGTCACTATCATAAGTGAATTATTTTGGATAATACTCGACTGGAATTTATTTTTTTAAACCACTTTTTAAAACTTCTAGTACCTTCTGTGGAAACTAATTAAAGAAGTATGATAATTATATTATCTACAATGTCAATTGATTTACGATTTGGTAATTATTTGGATGGTATAAAAAAATAAAATCAAAACAAAAAGCAAGGAATAAAAAAATTAAAAACAAAATAATAAGAAATGAATAACGAATAAAAACAACCCCAAATCGAGGGGTTCATTAGTAGTTGTTAAATATAATATAAATAGTATTATAGAGTCCCGAAACTTTGCCTTTAGCTGACTATCAGGCGAGGTAAGTCATTTTGACGTGTCCTATATAAAAAAAAGTTTCATCACAATTTGCCGGCATCGTTAGGCGGATCAATTCAATAATATTAAATGACTATAATTCGAAACAAGCAAGAAGCACTTACCCCGGATTCATAGTAATGAAAATTCCACAGTTTCCATCCAGCTTGATGTCGAACCCATCGAAAATGAACCTCTTCATGAAGAGCGACAGCGCTAGCAACACTGCCAGGATCTGCTGAGCCACCACGGAGAGCACTTCTATGTTGATGCGGTTGAACTCGTCGAAACAACCCCAGCAACCACTTTGAGCAATTCCTGGGCGAATACAGATGCTATGAAGACAATAAAGCAAAAACTAGGCGCTTACTACGACGCGCTTAAAGCAATTCAATTCAGAGGCTTCGAGAAAGAGAGATGGAGCTATAGATACACCATGTATGCGTGCATCTCTTTTCCTCAGCTGAATGCCCGACAGATTTGATTTCCACGCGTCGTTGTTAGCCCGCAGCACAAATCTTACTGTCTCGTCATGTCTTTAGAGTAGTCTTCCTCTGGGGTATAAAATAGAGATCAGCCTTCCATTTAATTCTGGCCTTAGGACTCACCTCCTTTTTTAAAACGGTAACTGTACTAAACCCTTCTCCAGAATGTAAAAAAAAAACACTATTCTGAAAACCGCATAAAAATCGGTTCAATCAACGCTAGATACCTAATTGAGGATAACATACAGGGTCAAACAGTGAACCTCCTTTTGAAGTCAGTTAAAGATTCAAGATTCAAGATTCATTTATTTTTTGTATAAACACGTGTTACAAAGTTGATGGTATTACAAAAAAGCTTACCAGCATAGGTCTTGCTCATGGCTTTGTAGTCCAGTCCGTCGGAGCAGTTGGTGACGACCACCCACCTGGCTAGGGCTCTGCCAAGGTCTTTCACCGTCTCCGTCTTACCAGTGCCTGCGGGACCCTGGGGGCTCCCGCCACGAAACAAGTTCAAGGCCGTAGTTAGCGTTATGTAGCATCTGTGAATACCCATCTGAGCTATATGAGAGGTGTCGATGTGGATTTTTTATACAACTCAGGTGGCAGAAAGGACACGACCCACCTGATGGGAAGCGGTCATCGTGACCCATGGACGTGTGTAACACCAAGGCATGTCACTCGCGCTGCCGATCCTGAAGGGGGGAGGATGGCAGGGGAGTGGGTCGGTGGTGGTTGAGAGAGTTTGACAACGCAGGAGACTTTGGTCTCTCCGCCGACAGCACAGAATTCCTCCAGTGAGCTCTAGCTACCCTACTTACCGCCGGAAATACGATGATTATTATGGCCGTGGTCTTCTGTAGGGCGGAGGTACTCGGTCGGACTGCTCAGTTCGGACGGGAGACATTGTCGTGTCCTACCTCCTCATCATTCTCTGAACCTTTTACCCAACTCAGTTGGGGTCGGCTTACCAGTCTAACTGTGATGCGGCTGAACTACGATATTTTCCGTGGAGCGACTGCCATCTGACCTCGACAACCAATGGTCATTATGACCAATGGCGATATCGAAGTTCCAAGTTAGACTGGTTGAACTTGTGGGCTCCAACTACCCGTAACGACTGCCATTATATGTTTGTATGGCAACCGGGACCGACGGCTTAATGTGTTCTCCGAGGCACTAATAAACCTGCGATAAATACACACATAACTTCGAAAAGCATCGAAAAGTCATTGGTGTGTGCCATGGTGAACCTGGGATCGAACCCGAGACCTCGTCTCAGCAGTCCATTACCCAAACCACTAGGCTACGGCGGCTCCGTCGTGTCCTACCTCCATACGAGCCAATATCAAACAAAAACATTATCTTCACCTGTCTGTAAGAGGGGTGATCACGAGTCTACCAGAGTTTCCGATGTATTCATAGGTATAGATAGAGTTAGTGTTTGTTTGTCTGATGTAGCAATCTTCCCTATCGCGGTCCCAATAGAACTTCAGCTGAGAGAACCATTCGAAGGTGGACACAGTCATACAGCCTAAGGGAAAATGATACAAATTTAGCTTTGGGAAATGAGGAATCTTCTTTTCAAACCTAATGCCGAGGTTATACAGTGGAAGATAGCGTGCAAGCCGGCCTGGTCAGTTACTCGGATTATGTAACGATCTCATAGGTTCGAGTTACTATCATGTATCTACGAGTTGGCCTACTGACCAACTCATAAATTACATGACAGCCTTAACTGGGTACTGCTTTGTGCGTACACAGGACGGTGCAGTGTAGCTGTCCAGAAGATTACAGCTACAATAAATGTATTTCAAAATATTACTAAGTAGGTATAGTGATCGGCAGACATCTTGACAATGTATAGCTGCCTAGAAAATGTTTTTATTAGGTCTCTTTGAATCAATCATAGATTATATTTTTACCAATCACGGGGTCAAGGGGCTCACACCGAATGGTAGATCAGTTAATTTATTGGTTTTGTGGTTGGTTCATATACTGAACCTGCACTTTCCGATATTAGTTCAAGATATTTGCCAGCACTTATACGCAGTAACGGATTAACTGAAACTCAGTGAGTCACAAGTTTAGTACCTAAATACCTACCCTTATCATAATTCCGGGAAAATTTTCTTTTTCTACAGCTACTATTACCTACAACTTGATGAATTAATGTGTGGTTAGAAAACTACGCATAGCCTGTCGCAAAATTACACCACTTACCCATCTTATACATCCTCTCAACAGTATCCCTGGAATGTATCTCTATCACGCACAACGCATTGACCTTCGCCCGCAAGATCTTGGCGATATCCTTCCTGGACATAGCCTGGAGCGTAAAGAGTATCTGGTTCTGTTTCTTACGCAACTTCTTCAAAGGTTTCTTCTCTTGCATTATATCGCAGCGGCAAAGTGTACGGGTGCAGTCAGAAGTCCATTGGATCTGATATAGTCAGAACGGATCATATTGAGGATCAACCAGTTATGGATTTATGTCCTGTTACTTCGGGCATTTTTATTTATGCCCAAAACACCAGGGCAGAAACACATCTATGTAGGGGGGTTTATGATCAGCATTGATTGGGTGGATTGAATAAATGCCTGATAATAACCCAAAGTGACATCACCACTGGGATCAACCAATTAACCATTTAATTCTGCTAAACACGAGGGTTTATGTCGCTGATCCAGTCCTCGCTTTCTCGATATACCTACACCCAGGCACTCCACGTTAACCTACCCTATATCTACTCACCAGCAGAAATAGTTCTAGTGACCTTTGAGAGTGAAAGGATTTTTATCGGATTCTTGCCTACCTAATTTAGGCAAGCACATTTTTCAGTCAGTCCTACTTTTGCTAACATCTTTGTGGAACCTCTGAGATTTGTTTGGGACCCTGCGCCCGAAAGTCCAGGAGGACTAATTAGTCCACTGGCCTTCAGATGTCGTACACTGGACTTCAATGACACCGTTACAGGGGGCCGTTGCCGATATGGTAATAATTATGTACATAAACCACTTAGGTTTGAGAACACCCCGATTGGAATACCCAGTAGCTAAGACAATACAAACCTTGCTGCAAGTAATTCCAAGTTGTCCGGGCCAGTCGTTGATCCACTGCTCACGTTGATATTTACATTTTCTCAGCGCTGCCCGCGTCAGTATCAGTTGCTAAATAAAATAATAATATCCAGGTATTTAAGTATAAAGAATTTAAGACTAAGATTTTGCTCTATTCTTATAACTGATCAAAATTTTAGTTCAAACTAGTAGGTGTAGGTGAATTATGCCTAGAAAAAAAAAGGCGCGCTTAAGGTATTAAGCGAGAAGACCAATCGACATGCCTCTTATTCAATCCTCGGAAGAAAGAAGACGCTTTCACGCTGACTAAGTACTAGTTTTGACGTTCAAAGGGGGTCCTATGTTCTGTCTCCAAACTTTCGTAGCAAAGTTTGCATGTGTATTGCAGCACTATTTCTAGAAGGCGCAGCAGGTTTGTGTGCGATGGACGCTAAAACTACTGAACAAATTTTACTGTAGGTATTTGTTTTGTTTGAAAGGTGAGTGAGCCAAAATCTTAACGAACTTTACTGCATTTTTTTAAAGGTCTTGGTGAAGCAAAACTTTTAACGAATTTTACTGCATTTTTTTGTTTGAAGGGTCTTGGTGAGACCTAGAATCTTACGTATGTTTGATCACAACCGGTTGAGGAGATCCGGAGATAGGTAGTCAAAATCGCGAAAATTTACATCCGCGCAGGTGGAGCCGCGATTACATGACCTTGATTCTATTTAAGTATCGAAGCACGGTACGTACACAAATTCGCTTGCCTAGTAATACATTGTAAATGCAATTTCTGCTGACGCTACGCTATGTAAAACTGACTGTAGTGAAATATTTACATCTCTAAGAACGACTCGCATTGTATGTTCGAGGTTGAGCAGCCAGATCTCTGCGGGACCATCCAGGATCACGTTATATTTCCACTCCACACACTCACCGTCTTCCGACATCATTGCTTTAGCTACTGGAACGCCTAAAGCATTCTGCAAAATCATATAGTGTTAAAATCATAATAAATTCTCTTTCTCTCATTTTTATTCTAGAAGGTTTGTACAAAAAATATAAGAATTCACAAGAACTAAACAAGATTAGAGTACCATAGGTCGAGTGCGGCCTGGGACCTCCACGTGGCGCACCCGGACAACGGAGGCGAGCAGCGCCTCCCACTCGCCACGGGAGACGCTGCTGCATGCGGCAAATCAGGTTGGGGTGGTGGGAGTGACCCTCTAGAGGGCTGCTCCGAGGCTCTCCATGTGTCACTCTGACTAGCAGATGGCACAGTAGCGGACTGATTCTTCGCGCGCCGACAGTTGGGTGACAAGACAGCCGCTTGTCACCCTACACCCTACCGTCGGCGAGGTGGAGCGATACCCCACCTGGTTCAAAGTCAAAAGTTGCTTTGTGGCTATCAATACTTCACCTTAAGAGTAAAAATGAATATTAAACAATATTATTTTTATTTGTAAATATTTAATAGTAACAAATCTTATTTCACATCACAATCTATATTAGAATGGAAATCCTTTGGATTTTACACTTCATTACAATATGAGGTCTGCTGTTTTATGTGTGCAAACATGCAAGCTCACACTTCAGGCAGCAGACGGCCTAAAAATGAACCATGCTCAACTATTTCAACTTCTTATACATTCCACTACTATTGTTAGAAAAAAAAAATTCGTTCCATGTTTCACTACTGATCACAGTATGTAAAACATAATAGTATAAACAATATTCTCTTCTTCACTTTTCATTAACAAATGTATGACTATTCCATTTCCAATAGGCCCCATATAAAGAGGAGACCCAATGATGGCTGATTTGTCATCGTATAGGTTGACATGCATGTCAATGGACTCTACCATGGATGCCCAAGATCCATGAAAAGTGTGTTGACAGAAGAAAGAGCAGGAAAGTGGACCCTGCGCTCAAAGGTGCCACCTCATTCTAATGATAAGTTTTAATTTTCAATTTTTTTTTACACCACTTAGGTGGCAGACAAGCGCACAGCCCACCTGATGGCGAGTGATTCATATAAACACATGTCTTTTCATAGAAATGGCCCACTTAGGTATGGTTGACCACATGCCTCATTACCGGTGTCCGCAATGGAAATAATAATGTCTCTTCATTGCCAAAATAGGATATAATACTCCTAGCTCATTTATCCTTAGTGACATATCTCCCATAAGTAACACCGTGCAGCTTCTCCGGTAGTGTCAAAAGGATCTTTAATATAGCCTTCTTATCTCCATCAGATCGGCATGACCATACCAAATGTAGGTACTCGTTCAGTAACCCTTGTGCCTGTGAAGTTGGATGGTACATCAGAAGAATCAGCAGAGCCTGTAGATGACAGAGAATAGTTTTCAGAAACTTATTGAGCAGTAGAGCATACAAATACTGATTTAACTGTTTCAATGTTTTGGGGCCCCACAAGGACATTTGGGGCACAAGCCAACTTCATCTGAGTCTAGTCTGCAGCAAGCAGAAGTGTATTGACATACACTTACTGCTTGCTGCAGACTAGACTCTGGCAGAGGGTTTTCCATGCTCGGATAGCAAGTTCAAAGAGCAGTCCGTCCCATAAAAGTTAACTATGCAAAATCAAGGAGGAAATTCCCACGGATACCACCCCTACGATCAGTCAGGGTGATTTTGTCGGAATAGAACAGACTAAATCCGCACGCCGGTATTCTATTGCCGGGATGTAAGTCCCTTGGGCTCTATGGTGACAGCCCCACTAAGATAATTGTACATAAATACTATGGGATTTTGATGTGGGTGTTTGAGTGGCCATTCCTGAACACCAATACCTTATCTACGACTTTTCCATTTCAATATAAAATCTTTAACTGTCATGTATATGAAAGTCACATCAACATACTAACCCTCACATATAAGGCTGCTTCATTAATATCCTTCCAATCATGTTCCCATGGAGGACATTTTTTCAGTAAATATAATAATTTATTCCAATTATGCGAGTAAATAGCTCTACAACAGGCAGTGCGAAATGTAGTCTTGAATTTCTTATCATAATATGAGGAGCCTATGCCGCTCATTAGTTTACTCTGCTGCAGTTTTAATAGGTTCCTTTTACAATAGGTTTCTATTGGGTTGAATCCTTGAGGCGTCTCCATCAGATCTATGACTTTTTTCTGAAAATTATAAATAAAATTTTTGTTTAAGTACACATGATAGATGTTTTTTTAAGGTTAAGTTTTATATTATGTAGGAAGTAACCTATTTTAAGTATTATAATTCCTTGAGAACTACGTACGAACAATAATAAACTACTTACCATTGTACTCATAGGTATAAAATGGCAATTTTGTAAAATATCCTTCATATCCCGTGGCACCATTTTGACAAAACTATTATTTCACTTCAATACAAAACAAATCGTATAAACCTATAATAATAAAGAACTCCAAAAGCCCTTTATTAATAAGTTGTAACGCTAGTAGAAGTGGTGAATTAAGTAGAAACAATATTTTAATCTACTCGTATAATAATAATATAAGTTTAACGCGCGTAAACAATTTGAAGAATAATATAAGTACAAAAAAATAACATGTCAAACAAACGTCAAAATTAAAATCCAATCACAAGCAGTGTTGCCGTTTAATTATATAGTCAGAAACAAATTAACAAATTAATAATCATAATAATGAAGTGTGTGTGTGTGTGTGAAAAACATAATTTTGGGCACGTGATTACGTTTCACACTTAATTCTATTGTTTCTGTAAACACTTACATTTTCTAACACACAAAATGAAAATTTTTAATATCTTCAGTGTTGTCAATAAAATAAAAATTGGTTGTACATGGGAGATTTTTCGGTTAATGATCTAATTTAGTTATTCGTTTTTATTATTCTAATTTGAATTACCTATTCAGTGTTTCATTTTAAAAGGGCGTGTTAACATCTTAAAGACCTAAGCTAATCTGGCCTGCTAAGTGGTACACCTACCGGAACTCTAAAACAATGCAGAGGTTAGATGGCAATCACGGGCTCCGAAGTCGCAAACGGTACCAAGATTATAGTTAAGGTAATGATGGGAGAGTACTCTAATTAATTGTAGGTAGTGAACTAATAATATTATTATTATTATAGATATCGTAATAATTTACCTTATCAATTCTAATTTTAACAACATTATCGAATAGTTTCTTGAGATGTACTTGTATAAGGTGCGGCCTTTTTGAATTGCCCAGTATTTCAAGCATGTCATCGTTAGATATGAAATAAAATCTCGGGAACAACTGTCTTTTTGTTTCAAGATACACTTCCAACTGTCGTAGGATACCGTCCAAGTTGTCGACCATTGTATTTAACTTATTATAGAGAAAAGGAGTAGGCTTATAGAGGCAAGCTTCAACTGCATTAGCGCCTGCGTGCATACTATTTTGGAGGTCAATAAATGTTATTAATTTTGATACATTCAGTAAATCATTCACTTAAGATGATTTTTAACTCATATTATTCCATCAAACACTGACCTGTCAGTGCCATCAAACCACATAATATATCCTGCTGACGTAGGTAAAAGTAAATATTTTCCTTAATTAATGACATTTTAATTTCAGACATTTTTACTTTTATGCAAAAGATAATTGAATGATTATTTGCACACTTTAAAATGTTTAATCTCACATAATAATTATCAGCCAGTTGTCAAGGATTCTTTCATTACAGAACATTACAGGGTATCACGGTGGTGTAAAGGAATAACATGAATTAAAGGTCATCTATTTGCTTACGTTACTTCACATTTCAAGCTACTCACTTAAAAGTTATGTCGGTCCAGTCAGCCGTCAATGCATCAAAGATTAATACTTCTGCAGGTAATTGCTTTCGAATATCTTCTCCAGCAAATATAGCCTCAAGATATACATAGCGCCTTTGTACTTGCAATGAAATCTACGTAACGATAGATATTATAGATAACGATATTTATGTAGTATTCTGATGCTATATGTATACGCAAATACAGCTTACTTCAATACACTCAGCCACATAGCCTAGCGATTTTTCCCAATATTCTACTTCTTTTATGAACGGTTCAACATATTTCGTCGATTTCATTGAAGAAAGTTGAACCTGATGATCTTCCAGGAACTGGAGGATGCATAAGAAACAATATTATTCAAAATGATAATATATAAAATCTCTGAACCAAAACGGTGCTCCTTAAATAGAAATGCGTTATGCTACTTTTGTAGTCAATCATATGGGGATATTATGCATCAAGAACAAAAGACTATATTAATACTTTAAAACTTTTATATGAAATCAAAAGACCAAGAAGAAAAAGTATGTTTTTAGAAATAATGTATTAAAAGCTGCCTGAAACCTGCATGACGTCTTCCACATTCTTTATCCTATACATGTCTCCTTTATGGTGCTGCATTTCAAAACATGTGTTCTTCCATATTTCTCTGATAGCTTTCAGTCCATTCTCAATATTCAGTTCCATTGTAGCAGCATGAGATATTTCTGATATTTCATCAGCGTATGCTTGGAAGTTCAACTGCATAATGAGTTCCAGCTTAAAATCTTCGGCGTTTTGATCAAACTCTCTGTGATATTAATTAATTCAGAAATACAATATTTTACATCATAATAAACTAAACTGATTAGTTCGATTTTGAAATAGACAATTCAAAGGAATGAATGTTAAAGTAGGCCTAGAAATTATTATACACTAGAATCTACATAATTATCTACGCTTATTATTACAATAAACTAACAATATCTAAAGTTATTAATTGTCACATAAATCTTGTTTAATACATTGTACAAAACATGAATTATATTTTTAAGAAGAATTATTGAAGTTTACAAAGATATTTCTGCGATAACATACAATTACTGTTCTATGAAGGAGATATTTATTTATTATATAGTCAAAGTATGAAAAAGTAATTAAAGTTTACCTAGACTTGGGGTAAATTTAATTTTAAAAGAAATATTTTCCAGTGGCAGGTGTTGTTTTTAAGATAACATAACCTACAAAGCTTAATAATAAACTTCATCTTACACTCCCATTAGTACTTTAATTCTGTCCCAGTGACGTTCTCTCATACAAGGATTCTTTAAATCACCAATTAACGGCAATGTTCTCCTAAATGCATCGACTTTAACACGAGTTGTGTCAATAATATCCCAGCCTTTATCTTTCAGCTGTCTAGAAAGACGATTAAAATTTCTGGAAATATAGAAAAATGCGTTAGGTTTTTCTTTTCATAGCTAATGGTACACGTATACCTAATTACATTGTGAAAGGATATAGATTTTAACTACCTAAACAAATTGGTAACATTTTCTTCCATTTCGTCGGTCTCCATTTCCCAAAATGTTTGATTCTTATATTTCTCCCAAGACTCTTCCCATTGGAACACTAATCCCCAGACTTCCTCGAGTTTCTCTAGTTCCTTTTCCATTTTTTGCAGATCCAGATTCACTGGAGTCCTAATAAACCAAAAAGGCCTCGTTATTTTTAATTAAGACTCCAAACCTTTCAAGAACCAGTATACTATGAAAAAATTATAAACGATGAAATGATTAATTATTTGCAACCGATTACTATTCAGAGGGTACCTCTTATATTGGTCACTAAAATTTTAATAAATAATAAATGATGATCTAACAATTTTTCTATTTACCACTATGTAGCTATTTACTACTATGTAGTCATTTTTACGGGACTGCCCAAAAAAGGAATGTAATTATTTTCAGGGTGCATTTATGTGTGAGTTTCTTAATTTCATAGTAACTTTTAAATGCCTGCGCCTAACAACGCACATAAAAAATCAGTTTTGTTAGTGGAGCAGAGGGAGGGAGATGGAGCTATATGTGGCGTATATAACGCAATCTCTCTCTCTTGGAACCGCTGCATTAAACTTCGTGGTAGACCCTCAGAACAATTTTTAATGATTAATATTTTTAAAATTCATGCATCATCCTAAGTGGCACTGGCTATAAGTTTCTTTGATGAAAATGATCAGTCATGTTCTTTAATTATTTTTATATTATTATTTACGTTAGATTGAACACAGCAAGTCCATCCCGTATTGCCTGTTCTTGAGCTCGCAAAGCATTCAATTGGTCTCTAAAAGCTTTCAATTGTGATAGAGCATCTTTGCCAGTGATATCGGAACTAATTGGAGCTGACTTATAGAAATCCTCACAAAAATCTTTAGCGGCTTCTTTAAATACCTGTTATCAATAAAATAAAGCAGTATATTTTTACGAATCAAGATTTAGAAATTGTAATTAAATTAATTGTAGTAGTATTACCTCGGCCTGTTCCAGTAGTTCAGCTTTGAATTTGTCTTTGTTAAGTTCAAGGGCCTTCTTCGCCTCTTCTAACAAAGCCAAATAATCTGACCAGACATCGGGGATAGCTTCATGGCGCGTTACCATATCTAAGCTCAGTTCAACTTCGAATTTCACTAAAATAAAAACGCATGCTATTCAGAATTACTGCTATATTTCACGAGATACTATTTTTAATGTTTGTCTAATAGGTAAGTACTGCCCTTTATAACCTACTTACGTTCCCGAAATAATACTATACCCCGATTTTTAATTCTAGGCAAGAAAATGACATTTGCAGTGTTGCAGGTTTTTTGTATCAAATAAATAGTGATGTGGTTGAATCGAGTTTTCCAATTATAAGTTAGTCGTGAGTCGAGATTATAATTCTTTTATTAAATATATAAATATTTTTTTTATATAAATAAAAATATGTAATTTACGGTAATTAAACAGAAAACATACACAGTAAGTAATTAAATCTATATATTATTTAAAATCAATTGCTGTTCGTTAGTCTGCTAAAACTAGAGAACGGCTGGACCGATTTGGCTGAAAATTGATGGGGAGGTAGCTTAGAACTAGAAGAAGGACATAGGATACTTTTTATCCTGCCACGGGGACAAAGTATGCCACGGGCGAAGCCGCGGGACACAGCTAGCATTCTATAAAAAATATTTCCGTCGTGTAATGTACTAGGCGAGCATAAACTGCAAAGAGGTTCATTCACTGATAAAAATAAAGAATGACTAAAGTATCTAGTCTATTGATTGCCGAACATCACTATTGTAGCGGCCGCGGGTCACCCTTTTTTGTATCAGTGACAGTTGCAGTTGTCATTTTCTTGCCTAGAATTAAAAATCGGAGTATACAAACTGTGTTAAAATAGATAAAAAATAAGTGAATAGGTAATAGAGTTTGTCTAATGAAAGCTGAACCACGACATTTATTGATTTGCAACACCAGTAGACTAGAAATGTCACCTTCTGTCATTTCTCTGTGATTGTGCGTTGACATTACGATTTTGATACTTTGTATGATCAAATATTAACGAGATTCAGATCAGATGGGATATCCAAAAATATTCGCTTTTGTATTAGATATTTGTACTTTTCGACAATATTTATTTAATTAATATAATTAATTATACCTAAGTGTGACTGATGATGGATCAAGCAGCTCGGATGATGGTGAAGAATATTTGGAATCTAATTTTGATTATAATTAATTATATTTTTTTCTAATAAATGAATTCCGTCTGATTCCTATAAGCCCGCTTGAAGATAGTTTTTAGTCTGGAATAACACAGGCAATATATCTTGCACACGTTCATAGGCCACATTTTGTCCGTGAAATATATTCCCAAGGGTAGCGGGAACGGGAACATAATTTCACGCAGGCAACAGCTAGTCTTAGTCTATATCTTCACTACATCTGCGATTTTAGTCGGTTCGATTCCGACATAACCATGCCCAATGGCCAACGAGGGTGGTATTCGTGGGGATTTCAACATGAATAAACCTGCTACCTTTTCCCCAGATATTCCCACAGTACCAAACTCCCACGCAGGCGAAGTCGTGGGCAAAGGATAGTATTTAATAAAGAAATCAATATAAATAAGAATAACACCAAATAAAGCGCAATAAAATTCTTTAAAAATATCAGTTAAACTATAATAGGAACATACTTTTATTTCACGATCAAAATGTTTTTATCCAACTATAACTGGTGATACCTGCCCTAAATTTTTTAAATTTGCCGCGGTTTTGTTGGTCCAGCTTTCATTAGTCAAACTCTATATCTAAACCATTAAGTATCACTAATGAAGTTTTAAACCTAAATACATACCCAGCGTTATCATCTGATCAGTAATCGGTGGGAAGGTGTTTTCCACCCTGCTGAGATCTCCAATTAAACGTTCATACGTGGCAATCGAAGTCGCAAGCTCTTTTAAGGTAGCCGGCATCTACAAATCAAAAAGTACAATACCCTACAATGTATTTTTTAACTTTTAAGTGATAATATATTACGAAATAAGCCACTACTACTACTAACCCTCATAGCTTCTTCGCTACTTCTCTCAATATAAGCATAAACTGCATCGATGTCAGCTTCTGTGACTGATCTCAATAATTCGCCCAGTTTGGTTTGCCAAACAATGCAGTGTGTTATTATTGACTTCTTTAACTCACTAGAATTGAGTGTGACAAAATGTATCTGAAATTTTTCATTAAACCAATGTACTCAAATAAGTACAAGTTGTCTCTCATTTATAAAGTAGTGCGTAGCAAACAATACCTGATTGATAGTTTCCAGTATCTGAACGGTGTTTGCAAGGTTGCTATAATTAATGATGAGAGCATCATATTCAGCCGCCGTATGCCTCTCCTCGCGGTATTGTTGCAAAAAAGCTTTTTTGTCTACTTGCCATATATGAGCGTAAGGATCCCACATTTTTAAGTGCTCCTTAACAAGTCCGATGTTGTATTCGATCTCTGAAATTGTATTTCAGGTTGTTTATCCTATGTAATAATGAAACTCTCAAGGGGGATAAGCAGAAAAATAATATTTTAGTCAATGTATACCGTCGTCTATAAAAGCTTGTAACTTATTACAGTCTGCATCCGTTTGGATAACTTCATAAAAGTTTTTCATACCACCAGAAGGTAAGCCAAACTTCTGATACAAACGCGGCACTGAGCTCATAATATGAACAATTTCTTCTAGCATCGTCGTGAAAGTGTCCATGATTTCATATCTATTTGGTACGTAATGTATATCTTTATCTATAAGATACAGTTTCATCTTGATCAATGGTGCTGGTGCCATAGTACCTGACAAAATAAAATTTATATTCTTTAGTATAATTTATGGTGTAATAATATTTTACCTCTTAAGCAAAAAGGGTAAAAAAACCAATGAATCAAAATTAAACGTGTAGTACCACACGACAATTTAGGATTCTGTTATCAATACGTAGAGTAAGTATTTGCCAAGATACAGATTGCTATGGATACCGACAACATTATACTGTCGATACCTGTATTTGACGCGTCAAATCATCTTACTCCACCTTAATCAGGCCAGTTAGGTTTGAAACCATTTGAGCTTTCCCAAATAGCAGGCGAAAGCTGTCTATGTGTTTACGGTAAGTACCTACTAAGTAATTCAATTATGTTTAATTATTCCAAAAAAATTATCTCCGTCGCACTTACCATCTCCATGAACACATTTATACATATTTTGCATGGTCGATTTTATTGAAAGCCTTAGGGCGTCTTCCATTATTTTATCAAATCTTCTGACGTACTTGACCCAATGCTCTGCCATCTTGGGTAAAAAGATATGTAAGATAGTTTATGCTTATCAGTTATTTAATTGAAAATTAGTCTAACCAATTACAAAATGGCATTCGCACACTAAAACATACCTGTCCTATGTGAGCTTCAAAGCCTTCATACACAATCACAATATAAATAACAATCTCCTTATACATTTCTAGTATGGTCTCTGCAGTAGCTGCTTCCATTGCTCTTATTTTATTACGTAAATCTTTTATGTCAAAAACATTATAAATATCAAATTCGACATAAGGTGTGGCGCATATTTTTTCAAATATCTTTATCAGATTTACATTGCAATTTTTGTATGTGGTCAAAAAATCTTGTAACTAGAAATATATAGTAAAAAACGATTATTACTTCAATGAACAACCAACCATATTTAACGTTTCATTTGATATTATAGTTTTGTAACTCACTTCTCCTATTTGCTGAACACACTCGGCAATATACGCATCTGACATAGTTGATGTCCACGTTAACTTGGATATTCCTGGCTGCACTTTTTTTTCACATGCCTGAAAGAAATTAAACTTGAGTTCATTTTTATCCTAAATATTAGTGTTTTGAACTTCATACCTCTAGTTTCACCCTGACCACATTTCAGTTCTTAGGATTAACAAAATATAAAACAGTAATTTTATTATAAAAAAATGAAACTTTCTCTACTATCAAATTTACCTGGTAAAAAACCTATTTACTTCTGAATGATTTAAAATAATTAGGGAATCTAAAAATTTGGGCTGGCCGTACTAATTTAAACTACTCTTATCCTTTTCTCTATGCTCGTATTGGCTATGGTAACTTAAACTTGCGATTGTCAAAATATCATAAATATGTCAACATGATGTCAAACGAATGTCAGTCAGAAAATAATGTTTATAAATTAATTTAAGATAAATAATAACTAAATAAACTTCCGATGCGTATTACAACGATGAACCTAGCAGATCCGGAATTAGAACTGGTAGATCCAACACCTAATGTGCATACACTATTCATACACTTCGACAAGGAATTCTTTTGGGCAAAATTAGCAAGCAGAGCCGTCGTACGATGGAGTAAAAGGATGTATTCCTGCGCGGGAATATGCTCGTGAGTACTTTGAAGCCGTTAAACATCATCCTCATTGCGATTTCTCAATTCTTCTTGTTCTTTTAACGTATCGATGACGCTTCTGCTCTCAGATTTTGTTTTCCCAGTGTGCTGCTACCTGGATTGCGTTCTCAGAGGCACTCATGAGTTCCTCTGGCGTACAATGTACATGGGTATGCAGAACACGTTAATAGGTAGGCCATAATCTGCGGGGTAACGCCACAGACTGGCCTATTCGCATCTTGTGAGAAACCCCACCTACACCGATTCCCTATGCTTCAACGGACCTGTATTGTGTCCGTAGTCTGTTAAGAGAATTCCACCTGGTCGGAAAGTTGCATCTAAAGTATGTACTACGGAGACTGGAGATCGCTTATTGTTTTTGATTGTTGTCGGTTTTTCCGGGAGTGACTACTGTCTGATTCCCCAACCCTGCGCCGGACCCTCGTCCGTTGTTCAGCAGATAAGATTGGCTTGGTTCCTGAAGATGTTGATATGACCTTGCGCACCCTTGGTTTCAACCATTGCATTGATAATAAAGGTTCAAGTCTAATGATCATTATTGTCACAGCGATTTCCCAATTGCGTGCAAATTTTGTATTTTGGAGCATGAGATCTATTATTTAATTGGTATGCCAGTTCTTTTGGGAGTAATTGCCATTCGCCCACCCGCTCGGCTTGGCAAGGAAAGTCAGCACTAGAGCTAAGTTTATTGTTTAGCAGGTGCACCAACAGGGGAGGTTGGCTTGGGCCTCAAAGATATTAGTCCTTCTTCACTCTTTAATGGAGTTTAAATGCATGCTGCTGAGGAGTGGAAAACCCTATAATATAGGGTTTTCCACTCCTCAGCAGCATGCAGAGTATGTGTTCGGAAATCTAATAAAAAGCTCTGGAGTGGGTTGAATTGGCTGCTTCTAGGCAAGCATGCCTCAACGTTGACCACATCATCACTCACCAACAGGTGAGGTATTGGTAAAATACTGGCTATTGAGTATTTTTTTATATAGGACACGTCAAAATGACTTTACCTCGCCTGATGGTAAGCTAAAGCCAAAGTCTCAGGACAGGTAACCACTACATACACCTACCTACATACTATAAAAAAAGCTATAAGTAAATATCTATTAAAATCTGTTTTCAGATATGAAGGTAGAGGTGGCCTATGTGATATAGCTCTCAGTGAACCTCTACTGAAGCTACGACCCCGTAAAGATTTGATTGAAACTCTACTCCACGAGATGATACATGCATTTCTGTTTGTGACAAACCGAGACCAGGATAGGGACGGTCATGGACCCAACTTCCAGGCTCATATGCACAGGATTAATAAGAGCGCAGGCCTCAATATAAGTATTTATCACAGTTTTCATGATGAGGTGAGTATCTTATTTCTGCACTGTTTATCATAAACTTCATCAAAATTTTTGAGCTGACAGTTTGATAATAGACCAGTGCCGATAGCTATGAAAATGGTAAAAAGTAAAAGAAATTTATAGTAGGATGAAACCTGTTGTAAAAGGAAGAGAATATAATAAAAATGATAGGAAAAATAAATTACGGGCGATCTGAGCTCGGGAAGGGGGGAGGGGGGTGAGTTTAATTTTGTGAATCGCTCGCTGCGCTCGTGATTCAAATTATGAACCCTTCGCTTGCTCGGTCATCAAAACTGAGCACGCGAAGGGTTCTAAAAATTGAACCCAGATCTTTAACGAGGGAATCAAAAGTGCGCAAGGTGAAAAATCTTTGCACTCGAGTGTATCTATGAAGCTATAGTGCAACACGTAACTTTTCATCCCACCTCAGCGAGGAAATGACTAAATACAATAATCACAAAATAGAACCCTGAGCTTTAGCGAGGGAATCAAAAGTGCACAAGGTGAAAAATCTTTGCACTCGAGTGCAACCATGAAGTTATAGTGCAACATGTAACTTTTCATCCCACCTCAGCGAGGAAATGACTAAATACAAAAATATTAATTTCGAATTCGAGTTTTTCTTCTTTGCATTTTCTGAGAACATTTACCATAGCAATATATATATATTTTTACATCATCAGAAAGAAGAGATCTCAAAGAACAAAAAACTCTTTGACTTTTTTTAAAAAGCTGATATTTTGACGTGAGAATTTTCGATTGAAAATTAGGGTGGTTTTTCGATATTTAGTCAAAAGAAGCTGAAAAAAAGAATATTTCAAATCAAAAAAATTACAGTGTCTTTGGGACATAAAAAGCTAAGTTTTTATCGAATTTCGTGGAAAACAAATTTGTTTTGCTTAAGATAAAAATAAAAAACCAAAAACTTGATTATTTGAATTTTTCACATAAATATTTTGAGGTTATGTGAAAAAAGTGTAAATAGAAAAGTTGTAGGTCTCTTTATCTTTATTACCTACAACTTTGACATTTAACTTTTTTCCATAGGACTTGTAGTTTTGCCGGAAATCGAGATAAACCGTTTTTACCCTTAAAACTCACCCCCCTCCCCCCTTCCCGACCTCAGATCGCCCGTAATTTATTTTTCCTTTAATTTTTGTTACATTCTGATCCTTTTCCAACAGGTTTCATCCTACTATAAATTTTTTTTTGTCTCTAAGTCTATCGGCACTGGTCTATAACTTATTATTGTGACCAGTGTTTATCATCACTTGATGGAGGTAGAACACGACGGTATCTCCTAACCAGCTGGGCAGTCCAACTGGGGTAGTTCCTTCGCCCTACAGAACACCGCAATAACCATCGTGTTGTTCCCGCCGGTATGTAGGGTAGTAAGAGCTCACTGGACCCCTCCTCCCACCCCACCCCTTCCTAGCCTCTCTTCCCCTTGCCTTCAGGGTCTGCAACCCGAATATAACGTCCCTAGTGTTGCACATGTCCATAGACCACGGTGACCGCTTCCCATCAGGTAGGCCGTGTGCTCGTCTGCCACCTATAGTGTAAGAGGTATAAATAAAAAATCATATCATATTTTTCGTTTCAGGTGAAACTGTATCAAACACATTGGTGGCGATGTAATGGACCATGTCAGACATTGAGACCACATTTTGGTATCGTGAGACGTAGCATGAATAGAGCTCCAGGCCCTACCGATTACTGGTGGAATTATCACAAAAAGAAATGTGGAGGTAGTTTTATCAAAATTAAAGAACCAGAGAATTTTAAAGCTCGACAGAAAAAAGATGGCAGTAAGAAGCAAGGTGTTACCAAATCCAATGGTGATATAACTAAGTATATTAATAACAATAGTAATATAAAAACTATGGATAGTTTAACAGATACAAATAATAATGGAAAATGTGTGCCAAAAGATTGTAATAATAAGTCAAATAGTTCAAACACATTTGTTGTAACCAAAAAAGGAGTTGGTTTTAATCCTACTGCGCCTAAACCTCCGACCGGAGTAGCTGTGTTTACTGGCAGTGGTCATACTATAGATATAAGTAAACAACATATTTCTGATAGTAAAAATGTGACGGAACATGTAAGAAATATTTGGGCGAATAAAGAAATACCCGTTATCAATAAAAATCCCAGTAAAAAAGTTGAAACTACTTTGGTTAAGAAACCTGGCAAGTCAAATCCAAGTAAACATAAGGCTGACGATATCAATCTACAATCGCCGCCAGCAAAAATAAAGAAAATAGACGATTATTTTAAAGCTACATCAGTATTGAAAGATTTGTATGGAGAAGATTTTAAGTTAACACAAAATCATAATAGCACAAAATTGGTAGCTGTTGCTGTAAGCCAGGAATTAGTAGACTGTCCCACTTGTAATGCCAAAGTCGATAGTAAAAAAATAAATGAACATTTAGATGAATGTTTAAATAAAGAAATTATAAAACAGCTAAGCCAAGATGATCAGTTAGTACAGGAAACAACTCCTTGTAGAAGTAATACGAATAGTAATTTAACTCAGATAGTAGGAAACATAGCAACTATACCTGCATTTAAAGGAAAACTAGGCAATACAACTAATAATTTAATAGATCTAACAAATCCAAATAATTTTGATACTGGTGATCCTAAAATAACCAGCGATAAAAGTAAAAGAAGGACTGATTCACCAACTGCGTTAGAATCTGTGAAAATGGATACTGTGACGTCATTAATTAAAAAAGTGGAAGATAAAATAAACAGTAATAAAAAACCTGATCTTAACAATAGAAGAAAATCTAATAACTTCGTTATGCAAGAGAGAAACAATGACATATTCAGTGTTGTAAAAACAGAACCAGCTACAGACAAAGTCAGACACACAGACACAAATGGAATTCAACCAGGGCCTAGCACGAGCAAAGAAAGCGATGGATTTGAACAAATCTGTCCGTGCTGCGGTAACAAATTTGATAAAACCGTTGATGAACATTTAGACGAATGCTTAGTTTTCTCTCAGGTTAATGATATACCAACAAAAGAATCTGCAAGTACATCTGTCAGTAATGACAATACTATCGTCATTGAAGATGATGATGATGATATATTTGATGAATCGCAACAGTTTAATGCCACAGGAACAAAGACGCCCTGCCCATGTTGTATGGAGATGGTTGAAGAGGTCGCTATGAATGATCATTTAGATTTATGTCTGGGACTAACTCAATGTTAAAGTTTCGATTTTCGATTATTTAGAACAGCTCAATGCTACAGGAACTAATACGAATGTATGGGAAAGATAAGATAGGGTGCGGGCCGGCCCCTCCACACGATGCACCCGGGCAACGGAGGCCAGCAGCGCCTCCCACCCGCCTCGGAAGACTCCACTGAGGCGGGCGTGGCCCTCCAGAGGTCCTCTACTCCGAGGTTCTCCACGGGTCCCTCTGATTAGCATGGGGGACAGTGGGGAGCAGGCGAGGAGGCGGGTTTTCCCGAATGTTTTGTTATTATTTAATTCTGTTACTTAATAATTCCATTATTGTATTCTAATAATATTGATGTCGTAATGAGCCATGCTAGATATAGAATAAGATCATGTGATATTAGAATAATTTGAATTATGACATTATGTTCATAATAATAAATGTTCATAAAAAAGTTCTTAAGTAATTTAATTTCATCATTCAAATCAGACTCAGCTCGATAATATAAGTTACTGTGGTAGATATAGGCTGAAGCTGACGAGAGGTTCCAAATTTCCTATCACCTATTCGTTAACTATTAAAGAACAAATTGAACTTACAGTGATTAGCGGTTTGAACAGCAACCTCTCCTCTTCAGACAGTGAGTCCAGGATCTTGTTGTATCCTTTCACTACGGCCAATACACTTTCATAAACGTAGTACACGTTTTTAGCCTTCATATAAACCTATTAACAAAATAAATAAATTATTTCTTGGTGACCGTGTTTTGCTCACATTTTTTTATTTTCACGCCATCTTGTGGAGTTTTGAAATACTAGAACGTTAAAATCAATACCGATTGCAAGTAACCTAAACGGTTTACGAGATGGCGTTACTTATACAGTGAAATACCTCTTTTCTGTATACCTTTTTGGGTAAAATGTAATTTTTCTCACTCCAGAGAATTATGGAATGGCTACAAGTCGATTATTACCTGATAAGCATGGAGGGGAATGTCCATCTTCAAATTTTCCCAATGCGCAGCTTCATGGAAGAGATCCAGAATATTTCTGTAACAATTGACAATTCATTTAGCACATAAGGGGCCATTCATATAGGCGAAGCCCTGCTTCGCTTTATTATTATGTGAAAGTGCTTACGCGTCCATATTACACTCCAAGAGGCCTGGATTCTCAACGCTCTTCCTCATCAGCGTCCTGTTCAGTCCAGCTCCACATTTCTCGTCCAAATTGTACTGCAATCAACACCAAGATGAGGCGAAGATAGATAAATCGAAAGACTAGTCGTCTGACAAATTGAAGAAGTCAGATAATGTGGGTAACTTTACGAAATAAAACGTTATGACGTCATATCCTGGTTTTGTCAAAAATACTAGAAGGTTGGATGGACCATTAAAAGTGAATAAAATTTTAGCAAAAATTCATTATGGGAAACTACCCTCTTGTAGGTAAGCTAACCGCTGAATGAAGGGAGTACCATCGAAGAAGTTTACATGGCTGTCATACCGTCCAAGATATCCAGAGCTCCCTGACGGCCACGTCGATAGCACCCATGAGCCTGTTCACGTGCATGATCACCTCCTCAGAACTGCTGCACGGCATCATCCATACAGACGCGTCTGTCATTATCTAAGGAGAGCAGAGAGAACTTTTCGTAGAGATTAAGCTTTTAAGGGTATTTTGAGTTTTTTGGAGTTGTAAAATTGGAAATATAGGTACCTACTCTATCGGTCTTAACTTGATCGTCGTCCAAGTTAAGACCTAGGATCAAGAAGCACTTGGTCGACACCAAGTGCTTGTCCGCGCGACTTTCCAACCAACTATTGACAAAATTTTGATTTTGCGGTGTCCAGTCGACGGCAATACATGGAGCTGTAAAAAATTGTTGACAAAAGAGTTTCTCTGCTGACAAAAAGCACAGAATCCCTCCAGTGAGCTCTAGCTACCCTACTTACCGCCGGGAACACAACACGATGGTTATTATGGCCGCGGTCTTCTGTAGGGCGGAGGTACTACCCCAGTCGGACTGCTCAGTTCGGTCGGGAAATACCGACGTGTCCTACCTCCATATCTGGCGTACTTTACCTACCTTCTTGAGGTAGAGCAGGCGATTCTTGCGCATGCGCAGGACAGCGGCGCGTCCAGCGAAGGATGGCATGTCAGCGGGGCGCTGGCTGCGCGCCGACACCATGTCCTTCTTCGCCTCCTGCACCTCGTCACTAAACATCGCCCACACCTGCAACATACAAACACTGAAGCTCCACGCGGTGGACCCGAGTAACGAAGACGGTAGTGCCTCTCACTCGCAGGGGACACTCCGCTGCCTCTGGCAAATGCAGGCCGAGGTGGGTGTGGCCCTATAGAGAGCTGCTTCTAGGCTCTCCACGTATACCTCTGACTAGCAAAGGGCACAGTGGGGAACAAAAGTTAATAGGTTTTGACGGGATTTACCTCGGCAGTCTTCCTCTTGAAGATCCGTTTCAAGTTGTTACGCTTGGAGTAATTGTTGAGTGAGAAGAGTGCCACCACCGCCTCTTCTACGTTGTTGACGCCTTCGAACACTGTCTCCACCAGGTTCTCTATTATTATCTGCCAAGATATTATGTATTAAATAGTATCTGCTTCTAAGCGTAGCGTTGATTGACAGAATTTTAATGTTCAAGTCCTCACCAAGATCTTCGGAACCAAGTCAACCTTACATGCTAGCTGTATAACATAGTATAGCATAGTATAACTGTTGATTGGAAAAGGACTCTCTAAAACAGGCTTTCTTCAACGTTGGAGTGTCAGATGGTCATCACTCCCACTACCAAAGTACAAAGGGGGACAAAAAATAGAAAAACGGCCCAGGGCTATAAAAATGCAAGATTTGGCTACAATCAGAACTGGAGTTCGAATGAACAAAATATCATTTGTTATACCACTCGAACAATCGTATACACATAAAACACCACTACATACACCGATAGAGCTACAGTGGTAGCCCTCAGCTTGACCGCCTCATCAAAAGCTTTTTCACGCCCGCTTAAAGGATTCGGAACTAGAGGAGAGAAACACATGCGCTGGCAAAGAATTCCAAGTCTTTATGGGGAGATTTATCGATTCGAAAGGAACAGTTGAGATTCGTATGCTGTCGAAGCAGTGTTGCTATCCTCACCTCGATGTCCTTGACGACGGATCGGAAGCGCAGGATGTCGTCGTACCAGGAGGGCGCCTGCACGTCGAGGATGGAGCCCGCCACGCCGCGCACGTCGAGCAGCGCGCTGAAGAACAAGCGCTCGATGTTGTCGCACTTCGCCTCGAACACGTCGCCGCGCGCGCCCGCGAACATCGCCTTGCTCACACCCTCCATCTCGTCGATCCTTAACGCGGAGGGGAAGAAGTAAGTAGCGGCATTGACGAGACACAAGTTACTGCACTACAATGGCAACTTAGACGCGAAAGAAGAGGAAGTAAGGAAATCATAGTTAACGAATTAAGGACATTGAGAGAAAATGTGCCGAAGTGTCGAGAGAAACTATCCCCGATATATAAAAAGCTTTTTCAGGCCTCCCGGTAGTTCATCATTAGGTTAACGTATGGGAAATTATGGCAATTAATACGAAGATTTGTCCAGCGTAAGAATCGAATCCAGCGTCTTATGATATGCCAACATTAGCATCTACTATTCGCGTGTCTTGGATAGAAAATAGTACATAACTGTAACATCTTCATTCCAAGACAAATTATTTTGGACAGACACGAAAATCCTACGAAATCGCATTTTCTTTCAATTTCATCCACATTTCGCTTACCTACCTACCGTCAACGTTTTCCATGAATTTTATAAAAGGGTGGGATAAGAAGAGGTATTGTAATAGAATATTCCGGGGAGAGTAGAATGAACTTGATTTAACTGATTACCGACTCACCTTCCAAAAATAATCATACAATTGCAAACATCGAGCATATCGAAGCATCTTTGGACAAAAGAGTCGATGTAGTTAAAGATAGCTCCTGTATCCAGCTCCCAGCTGTTAGGATTCTTTTCATTATGTGCCTCAGCCATTACATCATAGATCTCTCTGTACCTCTTGCAGCAATCAATACATTTGCTGAACTCTCCTAAGGCTTTCTTCGTAGCTCCGTTGAACAAATCATCCAATTTGATATAATTTCTGCACAAAATTATAATCTGATTGCTTAGAGCCTTGAACAAATTCGTAATTCTTGTTTCTGAATTATAATATGGCGATTCCATCCAGATGAATCTGAAGAGGTTTATGATTTGTGGGATGTATTTGGAGATCTCGTCAGGGTCCACGACACATTCTAGGACAGCGCAAGGTTGTTTTATGACTTGCAAGTATTCAATGTTAGATGTAGCTTCGGCGATCTTTTGGACAACTTCATCGCATAACGCTTGAAACTGGTGAATGAACGTTGAATGAGTGGTTACTAAGATCTTGGTGATGTGTTTAACTGATGGATTCTTGACTTGGTACAGCAAAGCGTTGAGATTTTCATCTGAAAAAGGGTTTTCATATTACTAGGTTTTACTGCACCTACCTATATTTTTTGTTCATACATCTACGCAGAAATTCGCCAGCTCTCGGCTAAATTCTGGCATCTGGTATACCTCAGCTCTCGATAGCGCTAGTTTGATGATACATTTTATACTGTGAGTTTTAATAGTGGATAATGCTGAAAATTTCCTGAACCAGTACACCCCACAATACCAAAACGTGAGCATTTTAGGTAGGTCGAAGTGAAAATGTTAGACTCAAAAGAATCTCATGGATCCTTCGATATGAGACGCATTGCCAAGAACCCAGAGGCAGGGCTTTTATCAAAACAATCAGAAGACCAAAACAATAATAAATTAATTCCAGCATTTAAGGGACAAGTAATAGGTGTTCTACTCACGTCTATAAATCCAAAAATCATATTCATCACTAGGACATAACAGCTCATTTTGAGAAGCCACAAACGCGGTATCTTCCAAGCACGACTTCATCTGATGGGTCCAGTACACCACAACTCCTTCCAACCTCTTCACCAGTTCTCTGTCCGCGCTGGCATTTTCAAAGGTTAATTGCTGACCTTCCTGGGGTACGTAGAGAACGGTGAGGCCAAGCATTTTATAGTACATGTCAGTCAGCTTGGCTAAGAAGGTATGTATGCGGCTGCAAAACTCGCTTTTGACACCTGTAAAATAATACTTGAACATGTAGGTAGAGAGAATAAGGTGATACGTACATTTCGCCGGCTTAATTTGATTTATGTAATATGGTGCGAACCTATTAGATTGGATTAGAAGGTATTACAGGGTCGGCAGCGTGAGTGTGACACCCTTTATAGTATTGCACACGTCCATGGGCTACGGCGGTGACCGCTTCCCATTAGGTGCATTACGTGCTTGTCTGAAAAAATTGCACGACTGACGCCAAACTATTGGAAATTACCTCACAGAAAATCTACCTACGGGAATCGAAGAAATGAAGAGGATTTCGCTGGTGAAATATATTTATGAGCTATCCCATCTCTTCTCGTGATTGCACATTAACAGTAAACAGAGAGTCCATGAAAGGCCAAGTGTCCGATTAACGGCAATAAGCTCATCCGCGATAACCTAGGTACGTGGTCCCGAATAACATAATGATAGTGTGGGTGGCAATAGGTACATTTACCCCTTCGGTAATATACAGGCATGAAAAACGTAACAAAAAAAACGAAAGAATAGCGCAGCGTCGTCGTGTCCATAAAAGGTATTCATTGCATTATCATAATTAGATATAGTAAACTACATTTACATAATATCGTTACTTACTATCCGGCCACGTTGTTACCGAAAAGAAATATGGAGCAAAAACATTTTCCAATACTTGTATCATATTAGATTCAACAGAATCGACGAAAGTTCCAAAAATAATCTCATCGTGGAAGGTCGCAACTTGAAACACGTGGTCAGGGGGTCTCACGAAGTACGTGAGGTCATATACAGGAACGAGAGGTATTTCAGGCATAGCTTTGAGCTTATCCCCCCTAAAGAAAATGCAGAGGATCAAGTTCTTCGGTTCTAGAATCCATTCCTCAATCCCCTGCTTCGCATCATCAGTCCAGTCTTCGTCTCTTAGGTCGTAGAGGGTTGTGATTTTCATTATGAAGCCTATCAACTTTTCAAGATCTTCTGGTTGGTAGATTGGCTTTACCGGTGTTTCTGCTAGCTCTCTTTCGAGTTGGGCGAGACGTTCTCTTTCTGTAAAGAAGTCAAATTTTCAAACTTCTAAATGCCTAAAGAGGACAGAGCCCTTTCTATTCTTTGACAGATAGCCAATATAAGCCAAGTCAAAGAGTAGCGAGACTATCGCTATGATGGTAAGACATGATAATTTATCTAGGCTGTGGAATGATCTCCCTGCTGTTATTTGCCCTAGCGTACACAATATGGGGTCAAGGTTTTTACAAGGTCAATGTGACGCCGTGGCGAGTGCAAACGTCCATAGGCCACGGTGACCGCTTCCTATCAGGTGGGCTGGGTTCTTGTCTGCCACTTAAGTGATATAAAAATATGTTTTAGCAAATTAAATAAAAATGAACATCATATTAAAAGATGTGTATTGAGGACATTCTTCCTTTTTTGAAGTCGGTTGAAGTATCTAAATTAAAATGATTACTGAAATTGTTGTTACAAGGTTGTTACCTATTATAAATATTATATTATTGTATGTAATAAACAGGTAGGTAGGTTTTTTGCTTTTTTTTTAATATGTTTTAAATTGTAATTTGAATATAATTTTCTGCTTACCTCTGTCTTCCTCAGAGTCATGGCTCAAATCATCACTCCATGCAACTTTAGGCCGTTTCCTAGGAGTTGCTACGACTTCTGTTTTTTCTTCTTCTGCCGCCATATTGGCGCTTGATACCAATTAACACTAATTAACGATGATTATTAAGTGAAATCACTATCTAACTAATTAATTCACGAAAAATATACAATATTTATCAATGAATTGATTTTCTGTTTGTCAACGAAACAATAGACTGACTATAAATTTTCCCGCTTTAATGTTTTTTTTTTCGAATGAGCAACAGCCAGTCAGCCAAAACTCTATTGACCGAATGTTTGTGTAAAAAGTTCTGTTGTTATAAATTGATTTATCAGTCGCCTAGCACCGCAGTGTTTGAAGCAAGATGGTCTTTTACCATTTATAAAGTATTTTTTTTTTGTATTAACTAATATCGCTTAGTAGTAAATCATTAAAATTACCTCGTAGGCTGCAATCGGAGATAGCAGCTTTTTAAAAAAATACCTATTAACCGACGATACCTACCTACTTTTCATTAAATCTCTATGGCAACCAGCTGTAGGTACCTACCAAGCGGTACCAAGAGATTTTTTTATACAACTTAGATGGCTGACAAGTAAACGGCCCACCTGATGGGAAGCGGTCACCATGGCCTATGAACGTGTGCAACATCAGGGGATACATAAAAAGAATGATTATTATTAATCATTAGGTTTTAGGTATATTTACTTATTAAGATCTCACAGTAACGACGCTGGCGGGCTGTTTTCTCTATATACTGTAATGTAGGTAATGTAGAATAATTGGACAATGGACGCGGATCAACGAACCTCGACCTATTTTCGAAAATCTTTTTTCTCAACAAGCTTGAAGGTTTAACCCTGTTAGGTATTGTCATTTTGACAAGATGGTGTCAAAGTCAAGCATGTGGTTGTGTGTTTTGTGATGAGATTGTATTCCGGGTACTTTCATTAAAACATTACGAGTAACAGGTAAAATACATTAACTATGGTCATGTAATAGTAGGTACCTACAACTGACGACATCTATTGCGTAGCGGTAGTGCTGAATGCTACGAGAGGGGGCGCGGATTCGATTCCCGCTCAGTGCAAATATTTGTAACGAAGCGATAAGCAGACGGAGCGCGGGGCGGTCGAAATGTCCGCGACGCATACTTATTATTACTATACTGATTGCATTTAGCCCGCGTATGTCTGACAAGCGACATGAGCTATTGCGCGGACAAATGCAGCCTTATAATCGTACGAATAAGAGTGCGTCGCGGACATTTTGACCGCTCCGCCCCACCGTCTGCTTATCACCTAAAATTATGCACCGTCTGCTTATCACCTAAAATTATGCATGAATATTGAATTGGTCTGAGTGTTTCTATATATAATATTATGTACCTACTTATATGCAATAAAACATTTCTTATGTAATGATGCGGAGGAATTTCTTGACGCCATGTAAATATTTACTTTGTTTAGTTGTTTAGTTATATTTAATTTTAAGCATCTATATAAACAAAAGTGTGTTTCCTACAATTAGGAAACATCAAAATTTTAAGTATGTTTATCCGCATTCCAGAACCCATAATAGAAGCTAGTTAAGTTTGCTTACTTTGTGTTTAGAATCTTGACCCAAAGTCTAGACTCAAGGTAGATAAGTGTTGTGTAAAATTTCGCAAATTATTTATTAAGTATTTGTTTATGTAAGTTCCGTACCTATATAACATGTTTTATTATTAAATTGCAGTAGATTATGAATTAATCACAGCACACCGTCCACAGCATGGTGCAACACAATGTTGGATGGCGTGGGCCGTGTTCACGTTCACTAAAGACGGGCGCGCGCGGCTAGCCGGAGTACTGCGCGCACTTCTCATCGCTCAGCTGGTGCTGTCACTGTGCATGGTCATCTTCTGCTACAACACCTCGCTCAGGGTCATGATGCTGTTGACGCACATACACAAAGTACGAAACCACGTTTTTCCAAAAAGTTACGTGTGATAATAATTATGATACCATGGACTAAAATGGAAGTTGTATTTGGTTATTGATATTTCAGCTTTTGCGTTCTATGGTTTAAGTTTATATACCTAATGTCTAAAGGAGGTAGAATGGGACGGTATCTCCTGTCCGAATTAAGCATTCCCACTGGGGTAGTACCTCCGTCCTACAAAAGACCGCGGTCATAATAACCATCGTGTTGTGTTCCCGGCGGCGGTAAGTAAGGTAGCCAAAGCTCACAGGATCCCTCCATCACCCCTTCCTAATCCTCCGCCCTTCAGGGTGGGTAGTACGAGAGTAACGCCCCTGGTGTTGCACACTAGGCCACGGTAACTGCCTCCCATCTGGTATGCCGGGTGTTCTCTACGACCTAAGGTGTATAAAAAAATTAACCTATAGTTTCGAATCTTAGATATTAAATTAATGTGTGAAGAAATAGCACGATGTCGCCAATGGATTGTGGAGGCCAGATAGCACTCGCTTCACGGAAAATATCAAAGTAAGGTGCTGTATTTCGCTAAAAACACAGACTTAGCTGGTACTGTGATTACAGGTGACAGTTCTTTTACTGTACGGTTTAATACTCTTCCAAGCGTACGGCATGAAGCTCCACTACACCGGAGGCCTGCGTCTCATCACGCTGCTCGTGAAGTTTCCGTACTGGACGCGCGCCTACTTCGTCAGCAGTGTGTGGTTGTTCACCGGGACGATGGTAGCTGCTAATGGCATGCTAGTGTATGCTGCTTGTAGAGGAACTTTGAAAGTAAGCATCTATTAATACTTTTTTATCACTTAGGTGGCAGTTCCTAGCCTCTATTTATTGTCTTCCTAGCCTAGGAAGACAATAAATAGAGGCTAGGAACTGCTTCCTAGCCTCCCCACCCTTTCCTACCCCCGCCCTTTCCCTTCAGAGTCGGCAGCGCGTGGGTAAAGCCCTTGGTGTTGCACACGTCCATAGGCCACGGTGACTGCTTTCAATCAGGTTGGCCGTACGCACTCTTATTATTACCATTAGATCGCATTTAGCCCGCGTATGTCTGACAAGTGACATTGCGCGGACAAATGCTACCTTATTTTCGTAGAAATAAGAGAGCGTCGCGGTCATTTTGACCGCCCCGCCCCGCCCGTCGCCGCCTGCTATCTCCCTTATTGTATAAAAAATTCCCGAACTTGTGGTCTTGAAAACCGTTCATTGTATTTTCAGGCGCTTATGAAGGAACTAACGTCCTCGTTGCGAATCGGTATATCACAATACTTGACAGAACCGACGTGGAAATCGCTTATGGATACAATGCAGGTAAATAAAGTCGCCATCAGTTCAATGACAACAAAGAACGCATTGAAAGATCCACCCCTAAATTTAGATCTTTTGTATTTTGCACTATTTCTGACAAAGTTTCAACACCTAATATCTACCTACTTCTCCCATTTTAAAGAGTAGGTACCTATATTTAGTTATTTATATTATGAGCTACTAGCTTATGCCCGCGGCTCCGCCCGCGTGCACGTCGGTTCTTGCGGTTTTTGACCAGTTTTATGTTCAGAATCGTTCATTATTACTCAGTATATTTTACACAGCTACTTTTTTTTGTTGAGCACAACAACATGACTTTGCCTCGCCTGATGGTAAGTTATGGTAAAGTATCAGGACTTTACAATTTTTACAATAGTATAGATAAGTCAAAGAACAAATATGATAGGAATTAACTATTGATAATTCACCAGGTAGAATTGAACTGCTGCGGTGCGGACTTGCCATCCGACTGGCACGAGATACCCTGGATCAACATGGACTTCCTCAACGAGAGCTCTAACCTGGTCATGACGTGAGTCCCGATGATCAAAAATAATATTACCTATCGCAGTTCTTCTCTCGTGTTGTTGTTGTGTCGAGGGGGCCATCTTAAAACTGTAGATGGCCCGGGGTCAGCTGGGTTGCGAGGGGTATGCCTATTTGAGGATTTCTGCACGAAAAAAAAGGTACTACTACTATTTTAAAAATAGTTTGCTTGTCTACATCAGTTCTGAACTTAGTTTGGTATACCTACAATACAGAATAACTTATCTTATATTTTTTAGACTGGCGGGTTCCGACGGCAAAGTGCTCCCTCCTGTGTCACCGTACTCTTGCTGCACCCCCTGGGTGATGGCGCCGTGCTACCACGATCCGTTACAGCAGGTTCGTAACGTTTACTAAGTATACTCTGGTGGACGGTTAATTGTTCGACTCCTGTACATAATTATACTTTTTGACGTGGTGTAGTGGGCCTGGCGCGAGGTGTGGTCGGAAGAGTCCCCGCTGCTCTCAGCGTCACTCCACACGCGCGGCTGCGTGGAGGCGGTGCGCGCCCCCCTCACGCGCGCGCTGCTCGCGCTGCAGTGCTTCAACATGCTCGTCTTCCTGTTCCAGGTAAGCCCTATACTCCTGTCTCCATAGCTTACTCGTTCAGGCTCCACACAACATAGCACAATATTCAGATAATTTTCAATGTATTTACTCCCAGGGAATCAATCACTATTTGTAATATCCTAGCGTGGTTAGCGTGAGTGTGTGAATGTTGCATCGCGCAAACAAAATTCTCACGCATTACTATCTTGATTAGTGGGATGATCCCTCTTTTGTGTCGAAAGAACATCCGCATTGGTCATAATGGCCACATCATTTCAAAACTCTCCAGGGTCTCTCAGGGCTTTTATAGGACTAATCCTCCCTCATTCTCTTATTGTAACTGTACATCAGGATCAATAGTAGTGACCCACGAAAACATCAGGCAGTCGGAAAGTCCCAGGGAATGTTAAACTGTCTTGGAACCAGCATAAAAACTAAGCAGAAGTAAATTGGAGGAGTATAAATGTTAGAAAGAGTTGTGGAAATGCCATAGCTGGTGTTCGATGTGCAGATGCTCATAGTGGTGCTGACGCAGCTGCTGCGTACGAGTGCGCGCGGTGCCGTGCTGCGCGGCGTGTGCGAGGGAGAGGGACGCGGCGTGCTGCTCGGACAGTTGTCCGCCGACCACCTCGAATTCGAACAGGTAGGGCCTTGAACCCGCGAATAGTGCCTTTAATAGGGGGAATACTCTGACCAAATGAGCTTCCTGGACACGTCCTGGATATTGATAATTCTTCCATAGTTAGTGTCAAAACTGATAATTTTCAGATTCAATAGAGTCCACCTAGTAATTAAAAAACTTTTTTTCAATGCTAACATTAGTGTTGAAAAAAAGTGTTCAAAAATCAATGTTGAAAAAATTTTTGTTTAATTACTGAGTGAGCAGGTTTGCCCGAGTTTTGAAACATGACGATTTTGGTAACTAGAGTCACCTCCCTATGTCATCTTCAGTAGTTTCATCCTTCACGTTTGCATCTGGGCCGTTTATCATCGAGCTCAGAGTCATTTCATCGGTTTTTACTCCTATTTATTTATCTCTTTTATACATAATATAATGTGTAAATGCCGTACTGTTCCCCCGCAGGCGCCCAGTTCGTCGGACTTCGGTTCGTACGAGCGCATGTGCGAGCGCGCGGAGCTGGGCGCGGCGCGCGCGTGGGGGCGGCGCGCCAGGCGCCGGCGCACGCGCCCGCAGCCCTCGCTCTTGTGGTGAGACACTACACTTGATTTTTCCGTATAGACACTCGATTTAGTAACGCTACGTTTGGAAACCACGTGATTTTAATTCGATTAGAAGATTAAAAAAAAACTGCCTTAAGAAGAATACTACTTTTAATACCTTACAATAGTAAACGGGATAAATCAGTCCCATTTGGCACTCCTCCTATGCCACATATATAAGTAAAATCAATAGACTATAATAATAATTGGTAGACTAAACGTTAAAATGTTGTTGCAGAAGCAGAATTAATTTCACTGCAGTACTTCAATCATTTGAAATATTTGGTGATGTTTATCTGAACATGGTGCATATACTGTGGTTATAATTATATAAGGAAGTGTAATATTGTTTATAATTGCTATACGTAAGTAGGTAGGTTAGTTCATGTAAATAAAACAAGCATTATAATCAATTGCAAAGGCTTTATTTTTCGACTTTTATAAACAGTCCTTACTACCTAGTTTTAAGTAACAATGCGAGCGTGGATGCGATTCGAAAGCCTTATTTAATCGGCATTATCGTTTAAATACAATAAATATCGTCAGTCCGGAGATTTTAGGTAACAAATATACAAAAAGTTGTATGTACAGGCCGGACTACGTGGAATGTGTTTATAATAATAAGTTATATTGGGGGTTAAATACTTCGGGGTCCTTTATGCCCCCATACATTCTAAATGTCCCCCCAAAATGTCTTTAAATAAATTTTGCTGGAATTTTCGAATAATATAGAATTTTATTTTATTATTGAGGGGTCGATTTGCACCCCAGTAAATCTTGTTGCGTCCCCAGGAAATAAAATTAAATAATTTTCCTACTTCAATTTTTCAAATGACCACCTCTCCTTGGGAGGGCGAGAAATGATCATTTGGCATTCGTAGGGCCTAACTACGTTGTGGGTCATCTCAGAGTGGTGGGGGTCCGTGGGGGTATCGTAGAACTGGTTCGAGAGATAGAGGTCTAGAGTTGCAGTCGGTTTGCGCGTGGGGGGCGAGGGCTGCAGCACCCAGTAAGAGGAGCAGCAGCGCCTGTGGAAAAAAATATTCTATTAGATTGTGCCTCATAGTTCGTAATTTTTATAAAATACTTATTTATTTCTATTAAAAATCTACGCCGTCTTGACCAATGTTGAGTGTACATTGCAATCCCATTTCAATCGGAGACAGTCCTGGGTCCTTTAAGCGGGGCGTGAAAAAGCATTTGATATGGCCGCCAAGCTGACGGCCGCCTCTGTAGCACTATCGGTGTATGTAGTAGTGACCCCATTCCTGAGATTTTACCTTTAGCTTATCATCAGGCGTTGTGAAATCTTTGACGTGACCGATTTAAAAAAAAAGTGACAGTTTAAAAGTTGGTACAGATTACTTTTGCCTGCGAGTACAAATAAACAAAAATGCGTTATACCTGGAACGGTAGCGATGCCCGGGCGACTCGGCACACGAACCTGAGTCCGCGCTGCACGCCGCTCAGCTGTTCTTCCTCCGGCTCGCCGCTACCCACCATGCTGTTGCACAAGACATAAGGTTCAAATTAGTCCAACGGCGAAGTAAATACTGGATCTTGTGTATCCTATAGACTTAGCATGGGGAAAAATTCAATTTTTTCGAGATTCTTCGACCTATTATTACGTTCGTAACCAAAACGATTCATTTCATTAGCCGATTGGCGGTCTCTAAGGCGATAAGAAGACGGCGGGGCGGGGCGGTCAAAATGACCGCGACACACTCTTATTTGTACGATTTTAAAGTTGCATTTGTCCGCGCAATAGCTCATGTCGCTTGTCAGATATACACGCGGGCTAAATGCGATCTAATGATAGTAATAATAAGAGTGCGTCGCGGTAATTTTGACCGCCCCGCGCCTCCGTCTGCTTATCGCCTAAGAATAATAAGACGGAGTGAGACACAAGGTCTCAAATGAGGAAATCTGGGAAATTTAAAAATATATTTCTCTGTAGCCAGCATTGCCTGCCCGTGGAATTGAAACATTTTTTTAAATGAATTACCAGTTTCTCTCAGTGGGGTCAAAGACGGTAGGGGCAGTGAGAAATTTTAATCTATTTCTGTATTTTATCAAAAATAGAATTTCTTTTTATTCATGTCCTTTGTGGGCTCAAACAATTTGATAATTTTATTAGTCTCGTAGTAGTAATTAGAGATTTAAATTGTTTATTTTATAGTTATCGACCGAGCTAGAAGCTAGAGAAACAATTAATAATATTATAGAGTGAAAAACCTATTTAGATAGAAATAATAAAAATATAGCACGAAATGATATATGATAGTAGATTATAACATAGTACAAGTAAAAAAGACAGAATATTATTGGCATTAAATTGATTTTTTGGATTTGCCATTATTAGTAAAAAAGAGAATAAAGAGAACACAGTCTAGTCGTTTAATTTCCATGAAATAGGGTCATTTCGCCTGTTCGCGTCCACTTAGCGCAGTTGGCAAGTTTGACGGAGAAAATAAAAATGTACCAGTACTAATTTCAATTAAAAGTTTATTTAATCTGTTCATAATATTAGTCTAGTTTAAGGTAACCTTTAGTTTTATTCGAAATATCTTGTAGTTTTTTTTCTAAAAATAAAAACTTCAGAAATAGGCGATTTACCCAGTTCGCGTCCATAAAATCCAATTTGCGTCCACCTGCTGGACCAGTTTGCGTCCACTGGAAATTTGAATTTTTCACAGGAAATTTGAATTTTTCACTGGAAATTCACATTTGAAAATGTTAAGAAGCCATTTAACAACCTTGTTTTTTACCATCTACTCCTATTTTTCACGCGGAAATCTCTACGGTTACCACCCATCAGTGGGGGCGTTATGTTGGAATCGAACTGATTAAAACCGTACGCCATCTCGGGTTTTCTAACGCCAGGGTGTCGCCACCGCCACCTCAGCCTGCTTCTGCTAGGTTGACAGGTGGCTCCACGTGTCATCCCCAACCCTGCACTCATGGAGGACAAAGTTCGTTGAATGACCTCTGACGCCTGAGTCGCCTGCGCCTGTTGTGGTCGCCTCTCCTGGACCTTTTCCGTCGCCTCCTTCTCGAGCATGACTTACTCGCAAAGTAAGGCAGCGGCATCGCCCGCCCGCTCTGCAGCATCGCTGTGAGTCAGACTCTCAGTGAGAGGACTCCCACTTCGAGGGCCACCACGAGGGCTCGCCTCGACACCTCCTACGCCCTGCATTCTGCCAGTGTGTGCATCCCTAAGTTCTAACTTGCATCACAGTGATGACATTCAGCCGTTGGCAAGAGCCAACGGCTTCCTGATCAGACACAAGTGATCCCCGAAGTATGTGTTCATGGAGATCACCTGCGTCAGGTGTAACGAGAGGCTCCCGTATGGCCTCTCTAGCCAGTCCTTATGATGGTCACCTACTAAACCTAGCGCAGGTTCTGTGCCCGGTTTCTTTACTCCATCTGGTCTGCGCCCACTGATTTTGTCTTGTCCATATTGTCGTTTTGGGAATAGCATATTTGTCTTACCGATTTCTGCTTCTCTCGAATTTCACTCAATGCTATCCTTAAATCGTCTTCTGTGTATGTTCTTTATCCTTCTTACTTATATTAGCAGTAGGAAATTAATTTTAATAATGGACGCGATTTGTTCTTGTCATTATTCCCTGCAGGTATAGTTTGCGTCCATTGCGGACGCAATCTGGAAGTTCAATAAATTCGGTGTAGTAATTCGCGTCCACCTTATTTTAATTGGTAATTATCAAAAAAAATTGCAAATTCATAATGAATATAATTCCTTTTATCATTATCGACGTCTAGAAACTGCTATGTAGCCAAAATACACATAAAACAATAAAAGACTTGCCTTCAAACGCACCGCTGTCCACTACCTTTTTTCTTAAAATTTCGCGGATTCGCGCTCTCTCATTGAACAGCCGTCACTAACTATTTTTTTACACAGGATTGGTTGGGCGCACAGAACTTTTACCTATGCGTACGTGGCTCTTATACAATGAGGTATTGGTGGTAATGACTTTTCGACTAATTGATGTGTTAGTATACTTAATTTCGAGAGTTTTCAAAGAGAGGTCCGTAAAATGGACGCGAATAGGGTGATGGACGCGAACAGGCGAACTAACCCTATGAATATTTATTTTCACTGAAAAATATAAAAAAGGACTACCTACATTAGAAAATGTTACGCAAAACAAAGAGTGTTAGGCTTTCAAATTATAAGGTACTTTTAAATTACATGCAGGTGTTATACACTTTTGTATTATTTTATAAACTGAGCTAGTAATTATTATTGCTGCTCATTTCATCGATAGATGAACATTATAGTGTTTAAACACTTCAGAAATTTTTGTAACTTAAAAGAATCATTTTCGGAAAGGAGTTATAGATATGTCAAGATCGTAGCAAGTGGAAAGATGTTGTCTCTGCCTACCCCAATGGGAAAAAGGCGTGATTTGTATGTATGTATATAAAAGAATTATTTTTATTTCTGTAGAATAGAAAAAGGGCCGCTCTGGGGTAGGCAGAGACAACAGTCCGCCATCTGCTTCTGTCCTTACAAATTTAACGTGTGGCCCATAACCTTTTTAATTCTCGTTACAACCTGAGTTCCAAAAGTGTATAACCTCCAAATGAGTGGTAACTAGATGTAAGCGAGTACTCACCCTGCCTCGTCGATCGGCGGCAGCTGCAAGCCCGACAGATCGTCGTCGTCGTCCTCCAATAGCTACGACAATACCACAAAATACGTCAACGGTGCGAAGCTACTACGTTGTGGGGCGAGGTACTATACGTACTTACTGCAAACACTGCACTAGCTAACCAGTAGTTAATACTTTAACTTTTACGAATGGGTACTTTCTTAGTTACATGGAAATTATTTAGTTAAGTTAAGAATGAAGAGAATAGTAAACATGTCCAATATCGTTTTATTTTAGTTTCAATTTATTTTTGATCTAATAATATGAATTATTTGACAACGATTAAGTGTGACGTCATACTTTATTATTTCAAATTAGTTTCTATAGAATTTAATCAGTTTAATAATATTTTTTATGTAAAAAATAGAACAGACTTCAGAAAGCAAAAGAAGAAACGAATATATTGAAGTCTCTTCCAGAATATAACAAATACTTTTTGAAAACCGCATCAAAATCGGTTTAACCAAACGCGAGATAATCGCAGAAAAATACACGCTCAAACAGATAGGTTAAGCTGTGTGTTAAACCTTTAAGTAAAGGTTAAACCTTTTGAAGTTGGTTAGTAAAAAGAAACTGGTTTAACTTGATAGTAAAGTAGCCAATAGTTATATAAGTCAATTTATATAAATCGACACAGAAGAATTTCTGGCAAATTATTAACTTATAAACATTTTAACGTTTCGTGAAGTGTTTGCTTTTCAATATGAAAATTACAGCTATCATCAACATTATTATTAATATCTAATATAACTGTGTACCTACAGAGGAGTCAGTAGTCTCTGTGACGTCACTGGTCGTGACGGTACAACTAAGCTTGCTTCGTGTTTGTCTCAAATATTTGCATATACTGTGCTTTGCGGGGTGAAGCGGTGGTGTGACGCAAATCAAATATATTTTACTTTTACTATTTTTTTTCTAACTATAAAAACTTGGAATTTAGAGAATATTTTTTGACTGATATAATATTTCATTGATATAAAGGGAGGAATTTTCTAACCCAGCGGTCATTGTTAGAATATTTCGATATTTTTTTTACTGAGAAGTCAACAACGGTCTAACCAATATTTAAAAAAATTACCTACTTAGATGGTTTACTATGAAAGTAAACTGACTTATCATCCATTTTTATATTTACAAGAGAAGGTAGTATTTAAAAAATCCATGTTAGACCATTTTCAAATGGCGGTTAAATGTTTTTGGATAAAGATTGGTAAGACTGTTGTTGCATTCGCAGTTTCATTTATTAATCAGTGTGGGAACTTTTGACTTTTATAATCGGATTGTATAAAATGGTGTGAATTATGCTAATGTGTTATACAACCAAAGCGATAACTGCGCAGTATCACATGTTCATTGTCCTGCTCAGGTAACTCTTTAGTCGTCTATACCATGACAATGTGAGTACATACCTGTGGAGCGGCGGGCGCGGCGAGTGCGGCGGCGGCGGCGAGCGCGTGCGCGGGCCCCGCGGGGCGACGCGCCAGCGCTCCGCCCAGCTTCAGCGCGTACACCGCGCACAGCTTGCGGAGCGACTGCAGCCGGAGGCGCAGCTCCGCCAGCCGCGCGTGCGGGCCCGCGCCCGGCGCCAGCAGCGCCGCCGCCTCGTGCAGCGCCAGCACGCGCGGTTCAGCTCGCCTCAACTCATCTCTTAACTCAGCGAAGCGGCGGAAGTCCCGCTGCAGCTCATCCGGTTCCCGTCCTAAGCGTAGCGGCTCCCGGGCGCGTACAGCGCGTTCCGCAGCAGCTAGGCGCGCCACCAGCTCGACTACAGCGTCGTGGAACTGCCGGTTGTGCAGTAGCGCGTGCTGCAGGGCGCGCTGCCAGGCGTGCGCGCGCGTGCAGGCGGCGTCCCAGCGCGCGTTGGCGGCGCTCAGCCGCGTGCGCACTCGCTCGGCGGCGCCGGCCGACCGCGCGTGCGCCGCCACGTGGGCACCCACCACGTTCAAGGATACCACGATAGACTTGTGCGAGTCTAGGTCGAGTAGGAACTCGCGGTGATCCTGGTGGAGTAAAAAATAACGATTCAATTATATGTGTGACTTGAACTAAACTGAATGTGAACCTTCGGAACAAATGATTGCCAAACGAGGGTCTGGCACAAACTAACTGCTTGGAATTAAGAAATTAAACTATTATCAGGTACCAACCCCGTTGAACCAGACGTTATGTTGAACTTGAACCGACTAAAACCACACACCGTCTCAGGTATTCTATCGCCAAGATATAAAGTGACCTAAAAAGAGATTTCCCTCGCATCCAGGAATTCAATAAACCCTTGACTCCGAAATGAAAATCACAATTAATGTAACCGAGAACTAACTAACATGATGATGAATAGCACATCTAAGTAGGAAATACCTGTATAACATCTTCGAGCGCGTCGTACTGTTCGGGCGGGCCGGTCCTGGCATCGTCCGTGGCCTCAGCGAACTGCAGCCACTGCTCCAGCCGCCACAGGTCGTTGTCCAACTGCTTCCAGTTGCGCTCCGAGCACAGCGGACACGTCAGCCGCCCTGACTCGCTGTGGGGGGAAGGGGGAGGTAACGGTGTAAGAACATGGACGAATTATGGTCGGTTTCTGAATTGATGAATTAAAGTTTTTTTTTTCAATGAAGTTTTGAGCCAATTAGTAGATTATCTAATGATTGAAGAAAAATGAAACATCCTGGACGGGAATTAAACCCGTGACCAGTCCCTTACAGAGGGAATAATCTGGCCAACTGAATTACCTGGACATCTTTTTATTTTTTTTATCGTGCGGAAAGCCTCACGGACTTAGCACCCTTGCCAGCCAATGGAGTGGTTATGTCGGAATCGGACCGACTAAAACCGCACGCCGTCTCGGGTTCTAATTACCGGGGTGTAAGATTATCAAGTAGGCATACCCCTCACACCCAATTAGGTACCTGGACACTTGACTTAGCAGTCGAATGGTCTAGCGCTACTCTGGCTGCGACAGAGGTTTCTTGGTACGAAACTTTTAACTAGGTACCTATTAGATGGTAATCTCTGTGATCTGCGGTGAAACTGTACGTAGTAGGTATTGACTAGACTCAACTTCAACTTTTCATTTCAGAAACCGACCTTTAGAAATTAATTGGATACAAGAAACACTTAATTACTTATTAAATCTAAATAATTTTATATAAAGCGACAATGAACTACATTTCAAGCTAAATATTATATCGTTAGGATGTTTACATGAAACAATTTTATTTTTAATATTACTCACTTTTAATAATTCCTCTTAACAACCATGAAAATAATTTTGGTAACTTTTTAGGTAAAATTATTTTTCTTTTCTTTGTTAGTTATTCCCATGTAAACATCCAAATTATTAATTTAACTAATATCCCAAAAAAACTACAACATATAAGTACATACATAACTACATGAAATATTGCACTACAAAGATTACGTAAATATGTAGACATAACTTCCCATGTAGGTATAAAGCTCTAACAAAATCTGTGTTGGTACAAGTGCAGTGCACGGAAAATACAACAAAAAATTAGTGTCTTCATATTTCCTATTCTCAGTATAATATGCACTATCTACTACAATGGATTAAATCATGCAAATCGTTTGTATTCCTGCTACATCAATAATAATTATTAATAGTAAAAAAATGTCATAATTTTAATAAGGCAAACAGACATAATAATGCGCAAATTAATTTCTAGACAAACGTGTTTACAAATTAGAAATATTTAAAGATAGAAACTAGTATTTATAACAAGCTTTTGAGTTAATGTTGATTATTATAAGAAAATACATACTTAACTTATGTTTAATTTAAATAGTTTGACATTGAAATTTAGGCAAAATAAAATCGTTTGATAATATTAAAATATCATCAATGTAGCAAGAACTGTACGATAAATAGATTCAAATATTAGAGAAGCAGTACTCACTGTTCGCACGTGAGCGCGTACAAGGCCGAGTGGGGCAACCTATGGGACCAGAAAATGCATGTGTTTAGAGCATGCCGGGTTAGGAAGCTGTTACACACTCTTCAAGACCAAGTATAAAATGATACGCCATCATGGAAAACAGAATTAACAGCCTTAGTTAATTCATCAATATGTTCGTATAATGCCTTCAAATTTTGCACTATAGCTTACACATTTAGGTATAATAATAAGAAAATTACAACTTAAATAGTGTAGCGTATCTATTTTATTATTTAATCTTTGTACTTTTTCATATTTTGATATATTTTCTCGGTGAAAAGACAAAAATCGGTTCAATAGATCGTAGTAAACATGTTAAGAGTATGTTTGACATATATTTCAGAATCTACAAAGTGAATAAAGTGTACAGTTAACAAAAAAACTATAAGAAAGTATTTTGATTTTTATGTATTGTATGTTTAAACGAGTAAGTGACAGTATATATTCACTGTTTTATAACAGCTTTAAGCCCCATCACCAGTGGCCAAACAGTGCTATAAGTGCTACCACAAATAATAATAATAATAGAATAGCAACATTGAAGACTTCATACAAAGACATTTCATATAGGGACGAACTTAACAAGATAGTGTGAAATAATCGCAAGTCAAGTGTGAAATAAAATTTTGGGGTGTATAATGCTTTCTTATCTAACAATTAAGGCTACATGCTAAAACAGATAACAATTAAATGCCATAATGAATTTGGAACTAAAATATACTTTACACAATAAAGAAAAACAAAATGATGTTTAGAATGAAAGAAGTAGCGATAAAAACTTGACATCACATAATACAAATTGTATAATTACTAAAAAACAAGAAAAATAATGTAAATAAAGAAAATAAGCAAGAGTTTTTAGAAAACGTGGTAATGTACATTGATAAAGTCATAATGAAAATGTGATCGGTAGCAGACGCAAAGCCCTATCATAAATGTCATCTACATGAAATGTCCGAAGAAATCATTAAGTTAAATTGAATATAACCATACGCCAAAATCACACATCATTATATAACAATAAAGTTTATAATGCGGTGTGAATTTGGAAACTCACCTCAAATTGTTGATTTGGAGCTCCCGTTTCTTCGCTTGATTTAGAAGATCCTCGTAGGTCAGTGATAGAGATTCTACGTCCTTTAACATTGCTTCTTCTTCATTTGAATCGCATTCAGTCAAGAGTAGTTCAGACAAATGTTTGGCCAACTCCAACGTTTGTCCAGGTTTGGCACCAGCTTTGGCGATTTCCTTTGCAGCTGTGGCTAGCGCATCGCTGCCAGCTTTTTCATCTGGTTGTGTTTCGAGAGCTATCCTAAGTGCCTCTAAGGCTTCTGAAGTTTGTTTTACAGCAGTTGCTAGTTCCGCTCTGTACGTTTCTTTGGATGTCAATGTGTCTACTTGGAGAGCAGCATCTGTCTCCCATTTTAGAGTATCCACCTGTTTGAGATAAAGAAAATAAAATGAGTCTACTGCACTACTTGTCCAAATAAGTTCACAATTTATGATACTTCAATTCCATCTAGAACCAAGCGTTTCGGTGCCTCTTTTCTTTGACGCACCATTCTTTACCAGCTCATGTGTTTCCTTCCTCGTATTATCCCGGGTCCTTTAAGCGTGGCGTGAAAAGGCATTTGTTGAGGCCGTCAAGCTTAGGGCCACCATTATAGCATTATTGGTGTTTGTAATGGTGACCCCCATTCCTGAGGCTATACCATT